>CM047741.1:4251891-5572597 GCA_026225825.1 Pistacia integerrima | reverse complement strand
TGAAAACCTCTTTACTTTTTTCAATTAACCTTTTTCTTTTATAGTAAAGTTTAATTGCCCTATTCCCTATATGGAATAGGCTTGGGCTCCAACCCAAACACCTCTTGTTTCCAAACACTCCCAATTAGATATTTATTTTAATTCATCATTATCTCAATTAAAATCAATTAATATATATTTAATATATATATATTAACATTTAACAATAATGATAATTTATTTAAATATATACTAACACATATTTAAACGTAATTTCACTTATTTAATTTTTTTAACAAACTAAATAAAAGGCTACGACCTCAGCAAATTTAATTGCATTGTAAAATTACCAAAATACCCTTTTGACTAAAAAGACGAAAACGCCCTTCTTTCTTCCCTAAGTCTTAAATTATCTTCTATGTGTGTGACCTAGAGGCTCCTTATCATACCGATAGTGTATAGTATCGCGATTAACACCAATTAATCGTCTCACTAATACACAGACCAAGATTAGCCCCTAGCAAGGCATCATGGCCACCCGATGATTCAGATTTAGCAAAGTAGCTACCTGTCAACGATATGGTTACCGTATAATTCGATCCTTTCATCATCCATTATCTCGACGAGACCAAGGCATAGAAATAGTGTCAACCTTCTGTTACTCTCGATATTGTGTATTCAATTACTAGACCAATGACATGTATTATAAACTGGATAGAGCAACAACTCAATCCCACTATGGCCACAGTTTTAGTGTCATTGTCATTTACTGAATTGCGCCATGAGATAACTTCTCCCCATACCCGGGAGTGATGAATCCTCTATCTATCCACCATAGTCTTGATACACTCCTTGATACAGCCAATCATTACCGTATTGACAACTCTGAATAGAACTGTGTTAGGCTAGTGTCAAACTACATCAATCGGTGCAAAAGCCGCTCCGGTGATCTTAAGTCTAAGGATCACATGCACCACCATTCGTTAGAGGATTTGTTCCATAGACACTAGGGTTACCATCCCATATGGAATCCTCGATGGGTCGATCCCAATGAACTTGCTGCGGTGTATCCACCTACAGCAAGCACCCATGTATTACACCAGGTTGTCACCAAACAACTTTGACAAGTGAGATCAGTCACTATCTTTCGACAAGGTCGTTCAACACTATGATAGCCTTAACGTATTATTTGTGCCCTTACTTTAGAATAATACCGGGGCTATAGACGTTTCTAGAATGGCCACCATATGTGCTCATAGGGTTCTCACTATCAAGATTTGAAACACTTGATACCCTCACGGTTCTACCATTCTAAGGACATATATCAATACATATTGCAATAATAATGATTTACGCGATATAGAATAAAATGCCTTTTATTATTGATTAATGAACATTATTACAAAGAGTCAATTCTACAATAATTGATTGGCTCTAAGGCATCTACTCTAACACATACCATCCATGTTTTAACCAATTACCCGCTCAGATAGGTCCTTCAGAAACCAAAAGCCTCGGGTAAAATACTTAAATGGGCCATGGAATTAAGTCAGTTCGATCTGCATTTCAAACCAAAAGCAACAATTAAAGGGCCAGTTGTAGCTGACTTTATATCGGAGTTCAACTATCAGCCAGATTGGGAACCCGACCAACTAGCCAACGAGGTCGTCCAAGAGACTATTCTAAATTTGTCAACATGGAGCCTCTATGTTAATGGGTCTTCTAACTAAAGAAGAGTCGGAGCTTGTATTCTGCTCATCAGCCCGAGGGTACTCGCATTTATGGAGCCCTTAGATTTGGATTCAAAGCCACTAATAATAAGGCTACTTATGAAGCATTATTTACTAGTCTACGACTAGCAAAAGAGATGGGGTTAGAAGTGATCGACATAAATAACGATTCTCAGTTGGTAGTCAATTAGATATGGGGAGAATATCAAGCTAAAGAAGAAAACATGATCAATTACTTGAAGAAAGCTAAGGCCTCACTGAGCCCTTCAAGCAATATACGATCAAGCAAATCCCGAGAGATACCAACTTTATTGCGGATGCTTTGGTGAAGATAGCTTTATCGATGGACTCGATGCACTGGATAACATCCCGATCAAATAGATCAAAGTTCCCAACATCAACTTACCCGACCAGACAGTGGCTACAACCAAATTTTTATCTTAGATGACTCCAATCATTTAGTATCTCAAATAGGGGGTTCTTCCTAACAACAAGACTGAGGCAAGACTCCTTCAGACTAGAGCACTCCTCTTCTTTGATGTGTGACAAATGAAGATGCAAACTTACATCATGAAAGAGATACGTGGAAAGGATCTATGGTAATCACACTGTTGCACGATCGATCTATGGTAATCACACTGCCGCACAATCTCTCACCAATAAAATTATCCGATAAGGATATTATTGGGCCCTGCTTCATGAAAACACTTACAACTTTGTGAAGAAGTGTGACAAATGTCAGAGATTCGCAAACATACTGCAAGTTCCTTCCCACCAATTAACAACGATGACTAGCCCTTGGATATTCGCTATTTGGGGAATTAATCTCATCGATCCCATACCAACCAGTAAAGGTGGTGTCAAGTATGTAGTGGTCGTAATGGATTATTTCACTAAATGGGTCAAAGCGAAACCTTTGGTCGCAATCACCACAGAGAAGCTCAAAGACTTCGTCTTCAAAAATATGGTGTGCTGCTACAAAATTCCTTATACTCTTATCTTAGATAATGAGAAACGGTTTGACAATTAGGAGTTCAAGCAGTTTTACGAAGACTTGAGGATTCATAAGAAATTTGCCCTTAGTAGTAAGATCACAAGCTAATGGACAAGTTAAAATTGTCAACAAAATCAATAAGCACACTTTAAAGGCCAAACTTGGCGCAGAAAAGGTAATTGGGCCAACAATCTCCCAGAGGTTCTATGGGCATATAGATAACTCGAGAACTTCTACATTAGAAACACCATTCTCGCTAGCATATGACTGCGAGGCAATGGCCCCATTGTAGTAGGGACTAGTTCCTTTTGGAGAGAGTTTTACAATATGGCAGACAATGAAGCACTTATGCGTACAAGTTTGGACTTGATTGAAGAACTTCGCAACAAAGCTCAGTTAAGGATAGCTTCCTACCAACAATGAGCTAAGAGGTTCTTTGACTCCAAAGTCAAGAGAAAAGACTTCTAGGTCGCGACCTAGTGCTTAAAGAAGTCCTTCTCTGTACTCGAGAGCCAAGCAGGGGTGTTAAAAAAAAAAAAAGCAAAAATCGAACCGAACCGAAAAACCGATTCAATTACAGTTCAAAGATTTTAAAAAATCAGATTTTAGGTTTGGTTTCCCGTTTGGGTGAAAACCGGTTAATCAAAACCGATTTTACTAACTGATTACATATATATATTAAAATAAAAACAAATCTTAATGGATATTATATATTAAAATAAAATAAAAATTAAATTAAATTTATTTGCATCAATTTTTAATGTAAAGTTAGTTGTGGTCAATGGATATGTATGAATGTTTAATTTTTATTTGGATATGTATTGTTGATATTTACAATTTAATTAAAGGGGAAAACTAGTTCAAAACCGGTTAACCGGTTTTTTCAAAACAGTTAACCGAAAAATGAATTCTCCCCTAAATGGGTTTGGTTTTGATTTAGGAATGTTCTTGAACCAAAAAAACTGGTTCGGTTCAGAAAGCAGTTAACCGGTTCAATTAACTGCGTTTGAACACCCTTTAGTATTGCCTCTTTCGGTACACTTCTATCGAGATCACATATTGGTTCGAAGGCCTTCTAAACCTCCTCTGGCATGACTATTGACCTAACCAACTTTATGGGTCCTGCAGAGGAGGAACCCGATTGGAAGCTTTGACCACCGGCTTTTCTCATATCAATTATTGGTGGAACCTCCACTGGTTCTAGCGTTTGTAAAGGGACGACAACCAAGGGAGACTCAAACCCTTGAAAAATCTACTTTAGATGGTGACTCGGAAGAAGAAGAGGAAAGCTCAATGGTTTCTACCATGCCGACTTGCTTCTAACCCTAAAAACTCCTAAAAATGGTCCACTAAGACTCTTTACCCTAAGTTTCTAAGCCTTCAGGTGACTCTCTCGAGCACAACCCATAAATGCTTCTTACCTAACCTACCAGACACCCATAAACAATCATGACTATAAAAAATCGTAAAAAGGTTAAAAAACAAGTAAAAGAAAGAAATTTCTTTACCTCACAATTGCCAAAAATGGGTGCTCTAATGTAGTGTTGAATTTGCATCAATTAGGGAGAGAAAGAAGGATTTTTTGTTGGGAAGGCAAGAAAACAAAGTTTTCTCTCTGAAAAAATTTGAAGTTCTTTGAAAATTAGGGCAAAGTTAGGGTTTTTAAGTGAAGAAGGTGATGGTACAGTTGCTTTTATAAGCAACGTTTGGGCGGGAATTAATTCTTGGCCGTAGATTGCAACCATGTGTCAATGATCCATAGGAAGAGTAACTTCCATGTCTTACAGAAATCAATCGATGGTGACTTTATCAAGAATTTCAATCGCCGGCATAATTATCTCATCTGCATTTAATGCACCCCAAAAGAATGTCGTTTCAACATGGCTTAGCATTTAATGTTCATGGTTGACATTTAATGCATACAGTGACACAATTGTCAGATAAAGATTAGTTTATTGGCTTATACTAACTATCAAGTGCAACAAATAACATTTGAAGAGGTTGTTCAAAAGAGGCATTTATTCACCATGCCAAACGCGAACACTAAAAAAGATTGTTCAAAAATTTCAACCACGGGAAAACTAAGTTTCCCAGGTTGTGAGTAACAGCTAGAATTTGAAACATTCCCTAATGTCTCAAGGCAAGATCATGCTCAGGTCGCATGCACAACTCTCAGGTCGAAATTCACAATCTAGCCCCGAATTCGCAAGTCAAGATAAAATCTCAAAGTTGCATGAAGCAATCAGCTTCTATTCTCAGTAACTAGCATCAGGTTTTCTACAACAATGTGATCATCCCCTAGCTCTTAACTCGAGTGAACATCTTTGAAATCAAGTCAGAAAGTAGCATAATCATGAAGTTCTCGAGATCCAACTCTTGCATCTTAAGAACTGGGGAGCTTTTACTATGCCTAAAAATCAGGGCTAACATAAGCTAATGTCAGAGAGCACCAATCAAAATTCAAGGAGGCTTTGCACCGTCTAGAGTCTACCATGTCGCCCAAGATCGAAGAATATAGTTGTCAAAAACCCAATCGACTCAAGTTTTTCTTGTGAATGAATTTGGCTTGCACACCTGTCCAAGCCCCATTTAATTTAAGGATATCTCTCGAGTTATCAACCAATGGGAAGACAGGAGAGATTTGCATGGCACACCCACCCACTTGCAGAATGTAATGATTACCTTAAGTTCAATGGGTATAAATAGGCAACTCCCCCTCACAAAATCGGGATTAGACCCTTTGAATTCAAAAAAGAAAATAACAAACACACACTATGAGAAAAAGACCAACTTGATATTCTCTAAGAACACTTAGAACACCAAGCACCTCTAACTCAGCATAGTTCACGACCTCTTGTAATCTTGGCTAATAACCAAAACACACTAATATAAAAGAAAACAGTGGATGTAGGATTTGCTTTAGGGTCCACTTAGGGAGTTTTATGGTAGTAGTTATGAGGGTAAACCACCATAGCGGTTTTGAGGGTAAACCATCGTGTGGTTTTGAGGGGACATATCCAACCATGCTGCAAGAAATTATAGACCTTTAGTTTAGACTTTGTTGGTAGGTATATCTACTTTAAAATTAGATGATGTGACTACTTTGTTATGTGAGAATGAAAGGTTTATGAGATTAGAGAACTCATCACTTAAAGGAGATCTACTAGTTGCAAAAGTATCTAATCTAGGGAGGACTCAAGGGAGAGGTGATAAATCAACAGTTAGAGATTACAGTAATAAAGAGTATTATTATTGTGGAGAGAAGGGGACATATCCAACCACGCTGCAAGAAATTAAGGGAGGATATACTTGCTTTCAAGAAGGCTCAACATATGAAGGATTCAAAGGAAGATGCTTGGGTTGCTAATATTGAAGGTGAATTTTTAGTAACGTGTCAAGATGAAACTTAAACTTCAAAGGGTGAAAAAGGTTGGGTTTTAGATTCTGTTGAATCTATGCATGTTTGTAATGATAAAGATTGTTTTGTTGAATTGAAAGAAGATGAAAATTATGGAAATATTATTGTCAATAATAACAAGAAAGTGAAGATTAAAGGTGTTGATAGCGTTCATCTCAAGCTTCACAATGGTGTTATCAAGAAGCTTCGTCATGTGAGGTATGTGCCGAGTTGTAGTCACAATTTGGTTTCTTTAAGTGAGTTGGCTTCTCCTGGATATACCTATATTTGGTCAAAGAGATGGATGCGAAGTGTATAAAGATGACGTTCTGATTTTGCAAGGCAAAATGAATGAAAAACAACTATATTTGCTTGATGAAGGTGAGTGTCTTAAGAAATCAAGAGATAAAGTTGTTCCAGTTCTTGTTGTGAAAGAAAAGAAGACTATCAAACGAATAAGATTTTTTGATGCTACTGTGATGTTTAGGGGATTCAAGTCAAGGGAGGAATTGTTGGGATTATGCCTTAAATCCCATATTGCTTGGGAATGGGAGTTGCAAGGGGACTCTCCCCTTTAAATATACTAGTAGATTGTGCTTTGAAAGCATCTCAAAAAGTGTAAAATAGACATCCAAAAGAATAGTCATTGTGAGCTATTATTAAGGGTGTAATTGGGCTTTTTGGGATAGTGTCAGGAGTTTACAATTTTTCTCTACTAAAAATTACACTGTTGTAAGTTTTTGCTTAGTGGATTGTTTGAGTGGATAATGGACGTAGGCTAAATTGATTGGGCCAAACCACTTTAAAATTCTTGTGTTTGGTTTGCTTTATTTTTTAGTTGCTTGCTTTAACTTTGCATTTGAGTTGTGGGAATCCTTTTTCAATAGTCTCGTTTACTTTTACGTCTTTGCATGCTACTATGAGAACAGTACTCCATTCAATTCTCATAATCACTCACGTATAATTTCTAATACTTTCTTAGCATTTTGCACATGCGAAGTCGTTGGTGTCAAAATCAAACATCAAGAATCTTGGTATCAGAGCCCTTTGACAAATGCCAAACAACTGATTTTGATTCATTTTTCGGCCTCCCAAAAATCTGAGACACTGACAAACTCTTTCTCGTTTGATTAGTTTTCCTCTTCCAATCTTTAAGCAATAATTCCCAAACTTAATCATGATAACTATTGATTCCGACAATCACCGATTCTCTTTGTTGATGGAGCACATGAGATCGATGATCATCTCAGGTTTAGATCCTTGTCCTTGTCGTTGTCCTTAAGTGTCGATTTCTTGAAATTTAAAACATTGACACTAGAGAATAACTATATTAAGTATATGTATAGTATTGAAATGATATGTAAGAATAACTTCAAAAAAGAGAATAATTTCTAAGTGTTCTCTAGCTTCTGACATTTGGTTTACAATAGAAAGAGAGTTTATCTTTGAGTCTAAAGCAAAAATAGTGATTTAGCGAAGTTTGTTATTGTGTGCCAAAAAGGAAAAGCTCAATGTCAATGAATATATTTTGAAGATGAAAAAGATTTTCAAACCTTTTGTGTAAGTGATCGGGTGATCTCATATGAGGAGTTGTTGTCCTACATATTGGATGGAATAGGACCTGAATTCGATACAGTTGTGTTCAATCTTACTTCCAAAATTGATTGTAATCCAAAAAAATTTTTTACTTCTTTTTTTATATTTTAAAAGATTTTTATTAAAATGATTTGTAAAATAAATTTATTCCTTATTAATTTTTTTTTTTTTTTTTGGAAGATCATATTTATTCACCGTAAATATGCATGATGATGGTCATTCTAATTAGACAAAGCAAGCAACTTAGTTCTCTCATTATTTTTCCTTAGGTGCAGTTACAGAAATCCAAGCATAGCCCATATGTGTTTAATTTTTTTCTAACCAACCAAACGAAAAATCCAGCAAAATAAAAGAAAATGAACTCACTCACCAACCTGGTTGCTCTGATACCACTTGATGCATTTGTAAGTGAATAGAGTGAGTTGATGGAGTTTTACACTTGAAGAACTCAGATTGGTTGACAAGGAATCAAGCTTGCAATTTACGACCAGCTCTAGTGTTTGTACTCAACAACAAAAATAACACTTAAAACAAAGAAAAAGAAGGTTGCCAAAATGATTCAAAGGCCTAAAGGATCACCAACAGCCAAGGATAAACCACCACCAACCCTTTTGGCAAGATTGGATAAAGGTTAAAATGAGCTCTCACTAGAATTATGAATTTCATTCATCCAAAAACTACCTTACAATACGAGAAGCTGGCCTTATATAATGGCCTTACAAAAAGTTGCAAAAGTTGCCCTAACTTGGTTTAATCTTAGGCATACAAGTGGCATGCACTAACTCCTAGTGAATCTAAGCCATACAAAAGAAAATTGATCCAATATTTGAATTGGTCATACACGGGTTCCAACATACGAGAAACAAAAAATAAAAAATAAATGCATGCATGGATTAGTTAAAACACAAGATCTTAGAACTTTCCCTAAATGGTGAGGGACATGGAACCGCCCAAACCTTACAATCTTTGTTTTTGCCAAATCAAATAATGCTTAATAGCCACCCATGTGTTCTCTTGTCTCTTGCATTTAATGCTCTCACGTGCTTCTATTGATTCTCCTGGCGAAGTTTGAATACTTGAGCTACTTTTGATGGGAAATTTCCCAAGTAATCAAGCTACATCCAATTAAAGGCATTGAACCCAAATTGTCAAAATCCATTTTGGGTCACTTGGGCTCATGATGAACGACTCTACCTACTTGGGCCAAATTTTGAGCCATAATATCTCCTTGGGCCAAGTCCTTGCTCTTGCCTTCCATTATGCATTTTCCTTGGGCTGGGATAATCTCACCTTCTTGAATAATTTCTTCAATGTGCTTTACTTGGTTTCCATGAAGGATTTTTGTTGGGCTTTGCTAGATTCCTTATCAACAAACTTCTTATTTTCTTCACATCTTGTATTTGAGCTTTGCTCTGGTAAATTATCCCTTCTTTAGCTCAAATCCTCTTTACATGGTATCACAGCCCACTTTGATCTTCCGTCTATCTCTTCTAAATTGATTCAGCCTATCCTTCTCCTGTCACTGCTTTTTCTCTGGCAAAAAACAAAAGACTACTCAAGATACATAATCAAACCAAAAACCCAAGATTCAATCAAATGGAGACAACCAGCCAAAAATCTCAAGATCATTCATCCACAACTTCTGGAATAAACCAAAATTCCAAAACACCACACACTTTCTTTATGACCCAAAACCAAGATCAATCAGGTCAAAACCCATGTCAATTTCCCTTCTAATTCGTTCTTTTTCACAATTCCAAACCGACCAAAACCCGACGACCCTTTGTATACTGTCACCATTAGATGGACTAGACCTGGTCCTAGTAAAACAGCCCCTCATCGGAATGGAGAATTATGCATTGTAGGCTCGCGATTTTCGGCGAGCTTTAATCATCAAAGATAAACTTGGATTCATTGAAGGCACTGTCCCTATGCCATAAGAACCAAGTCTCCACAAATCTTGGGAATGATCAAATACACTAGTTCGATCATGGATGATGAAATATGTAACCCAGGAGGTAGACGCCGGATTAACAATAACAGAAAACGCTAGAGAGCTATGAGAGTTTATAAAGGAAGTGCACGGAACTTGGGATCTCGCAAAAGTGTTTTTGCTACATCATAATCCCGTCGAAATCCGGCAAGGCAACTCAATTGTTGCATCATATTTTGAACAAACTCTCGGCGTTATGGACCAAATTGGACATTGTTGAAACTCCATTACAGGGACCACCTAAAACACTAAAGCAATATCAAGAGATTTAAAAACCAAGGGCGTGTTACAAAGTTTCTGATAGGATTGAACGATGGATTTCTTCCCTTTCGCACTCAAGTCCTCACTGCTGCAACAACCCCAAATATTCGTCGGCTTTATCAATTGGGCGTGCTGGATGAAAATTAGCAGGCAGCTCATGACGAATTGAAAGGAGAAGTTGCTTTCATGGCTGAAAAAATTTTGGCTGATAATGAAGAAGTGGAGAGTTTTGGGTTACAACAAAAATGAGCTCTTATATATAAACAAAAAAAGGGCCAAGATCAATCTATGCAATCTGGCGGCTCAAACTTCTGATAAAATATCAAAATGGTCCCCCAAGTGCATCCCCTTTCACAGAATAGTCCTCAGAGATTACTATTTTCGAAAAAATAACCCTCATGGTTCTAGCAGTCACAATTTCCACCCTGACGAAGAACATCAGAAAAAGAGTAAAATATATTGTGATTATTTCAAACAGAAAAATCACACTCAGGGATACATGCTAGAAGTTACATGGCCGACTAGGTTCCACCAAAAGGGAAAACTGAATCTCTATGGCCAACCAAATCATGACAAATTCAAGAAGTCAAGTCCCAGTGCCCACACTTAACCAGGATCAATACAATCAACTTATTCAAATTCTTAATCAGATTCCAAAGATTGCCAACAACTCAAGGACATATGCTGGTACGTCATTCTATTTAATTACTCTTTTTTATGCTGATACATGGGTTATTGATTCAAGAGCCAGTGACCATATCGTTTGCACCTAGAAATGGTTTGACAATCTCGAACCAATTTCACCACTCACATTGGTCAAAATGCCTAACGGGACTTTGCCTTAGCAACAGATATAGGAAATATCACACTCACAAAACATTTAGTGTTAAAAAATACCTTATGTGTTCCTATGTTCCTTTACTTTTAATCTTATGTCCACATCCAAGATTTGTGCACACAATAATTGTTTCGTTCAATTCTTACCTACTCTATGTACATCTCAAGACCGTTTGACTAGCAAACTGACAAGCTTGAGTAGGATTCATTAAGGATTATGTAATACACTCCTACAAAGTCAATAAAATTGAAGAGTTAAATAATTGTATGAGCAATAACAATGTTACTCTATACAATACAAAAAATAGCAATAAAAACTCTTTTATTTATCATCAACGTCTGGGTCATAGTAGTACTATTCCTTACCAAAATTGTTCCAATTTGTCCCCTTGCCAAACAAACACATCTAAGTTTTCCTATTAGTCAATCTACAACCACCAAACCTTTGCCCTGGTTCACATTGACATATGGAACCCTTATCACACTCCTAATCACAATTGATCTTGCTACTTCCTGACCATTGTAGATGACTTACACTAGGGATGGGCACAAAGCCCGGCCTCACGAGGACCCGTCCCGAGCCAGCCTGAACGAGGCGGATTTTCCCCAAATCGTTCGGGCTTTGGGCTGGTTCGGGCCTAAGATTAACCCCATAATTCGAGGACGGGCAGGGGTCGAGGCCGGGATAAGTCTTGCCTCGGCCCAATATATATATATATATATATATATATATATATATATATATATATATATATATATATATATATATATATATATATATATATATATATATATATATATATATATATATTTTCAATCATATATACCTATAATAATTTTAATATTTGAAAATCAATTATACATTATACAATGACAAATTAAAATTGTGTAAGTATTTTATGAAATTATATACAAATAGGTAATAAATAAAACTATATTAAATATAATAAATCATTATAAATATTTGTAATATGTATATATATTATACATAATATGTTAATGCTATGAAACAAAAGTTATACATTCGACATTATATATTATATATTATATATGGTATAAATTTGACATTATACATTATATATTATATATAGTTTATACTATATAAGTATAATGTATATAACATATATATGTTATATATTATAATTTATACATAATATGTTATTATCTATAATCTTACGTTAATACATAATATATATGTAATATATTATTTGTTGTTTTGATTGATTATAATGAATCAATAAATCATTACAATTTTTATTTTTTTTCCCTCATTGAATCATTATTTCAATTCTATTACCTAATTATCTTTGTTATATTATGATAACTATTTATTTAGAATTTATTATAAAATATATGGTAGTTATTTATTTAAAATTTATTATAATATATATGTATAATGTATCATATGTAATACATTATATATTAAAAGGAACATTATATATGTTAATACTTATTACTTAATACAATAATACATAATATTATACTGTTAATATATAATATATTTATATATATGTATAATGTATAATGTATTATAATTATCATTTTGATATTTGGATTTATTATAATCATTAATCAGGGGCGGATCCAACACTTGTTGAGGGTGGGCATTTTCACAAAAAAATACTAATATGTATAATTTCTAGATTTTGGCCTACCCTAACAGAATTGTTAATTGAAAAAAAATATTAATGCGTAATTAATTTTTATTTTGGCCTACCCTAACAGAAATTTTTGGATTCACTATTGATTATAATAAATGTATAAATCATTATTATTCTTTTTAATCATTATAATTTATAAATAAAGTCCTTTGACACCTTGTGGAGTAATGGAGTATGGACAAGGACCTTGTCCTTCGTTTTCAATGAATTTCAAATTTTCAATTCCATCTTTCCATTACATAATTACCATTTTCCCTTGTTATGTTTTCATAATAACAATTTTGCCCTTCCTTTTTAAACACAAATTATGCCCAAATCCCTAGATTATATATTTAATATATACATTATAAATTTAATTTCTTTTTTGATGATATGGTCTTTATGTTTAATATGTACATTATATATTTAATTTTTTTTTTTTTGTTGGTATATATAATTTGGAGAAAAGGATAATAAAACTAATAAGGATACAAAAAAAAGCAAAAGGGGGAAAACCCCCGGGAAACGGGAAATGGGCTTTTTGGGATTCCCGAAGCAGACCGGGCCGAGCAGAGGGAATCCCAGGCAGGCTGGTGGAGGAGACGGGGTTACCGGCCCCGCCCCGGCCCGTCCCATCCCTAGACTACACTAGAGGAACATGGGTTTTCCTTGTGAACAACAAAGCTCAAACCTATTCACATATTGTGTAGTTCCTAAATATGGTCCAAACTCAATTCCAAACAAAAGTACAACGTGTCCGTACTGATAATGGTCCTAGAATTTTCCAGCAACCAAAGCACAACACTTTTCATTTCCAATCATATCCTTCATGAAAGTTCTTGCATATATACACATCAACAAAATGGGGTAATCAAAAGGAAACACTGACACCTACCAAAGGTAGCTATGGCCCTAAAACACTAAGCCAACATTCCAAAACTTTTTATGGGGCGAATGTGTGGTTACGGCAACTTATTTGATTAACCGAATGTCAACTAACATTTTTAAAGGAAAAACACCTTTTGAACTTTTATTTCGAAAAAAACCTGATATCAGCCATCTAAGGGTGTTTGGAAGTTTATGTTATGCTACCATTGTACTAACACATGATAAGCTCAATGAACAGGCTAGAAGATGTGTTTTTATGGGCTATGCAATGCTACAAAAAGGATACAGGTTATATGATCTAGATCAGGGTGTTTTCTTTACAAGTAGGAATGTGGTATTCCATGAAGAGATTTTTCCATTCATAGAAACAAAATCTCAAAACATCCCCTCTTAACAAATCCTTAAAGTCTTTGAAGATGCAATATCTCTTGAACTTGTAGCAATCCCATCTTTGGACCCAAGTCTAGACACACCATCCACGGTAAGAATAATTCAGAAGAGAATAAAAGTATTGATCTAGCAATCCCTAACACCAATCAATCTATTCGGGATCTATTAGTTCTTTGTTTTTAGAACCAGAACAAGAACTAGTGCGCCATCCCTCTTGCACAATAGACCTTCGATTTGGAGTACAAATTATGTTTGCCCTTACCATTTCTAACTCCACCGCCATACCCTTTGTTTGCTTATATAAGGTATGATCATCTTTCCTCTTCCCACTGACTATACGTCAGCCAAATTTCTGCACAGCATAAGAACCGACATCCTATTCTAATACAGACCAATACCTTGAATGGCAACAGGCAATGGAGGAAGAGCTTAATGCTTTAACTTTTAATCATACATGGGACATTGTACCATGACCTACTCAAATAAAACCAATAGGCTGCAAATAGGTGTATAAAATCAAGCATCCGATGGATGGGTCGATTGAGCACTACAAATTGCGTTTGGTAGCCAAAGGATTCACTTAGTGAGAAGGCCTTGATTATCAAGAAACATTCTCACTAATTGCCAAACATGTCACTATCCTTACTTTTTGGCCATGGCTACTTCTTGAGATTGGCCCTTACATCAAATGGATGTCCACAATGCATTTCTTCATTGTGATTTACACAAAGAAATCTACATGGAGCTTCCTCCCGAGATTCACAGACAGTGTGAGAATATGGTTTGTCATCTGCAAAAATCCCTTTATGGATTGAAGCAAGACTCACAACAGTGGAATGCAAAATTTACAAAAGCCTTATTGAAGATAGGTTTCCAACAATCAAAGAACGACTATGCTCTTTTCACATGGAAAAATGAAACATTATGTATTAGCCTTATAATATATGTGGATGATATTCTTATCACTAGAAATGACGAAAGGGCTATCAGAGCTCTAAAGGAAATGTTGAATAAAAGTTTCCGCATCAAGGATCTGGGAGCCCTAAAATTCTTCCTTGGCATTGAGATTGCGAGATCACTGGTAGGTATTTATTTAAGTCAATGGAAATATCCTTTAGATCTGATATTTTATTCTGGCTTAATAGCGTGCAAACCTACTGTTATTCCCATAGAACAAAATATCAAGCTCACAAGTTTTGAACATGACACGGGGAGACAGTCACAAGAAGAAGATCCTTATCTGTAAGATCACACTAGTTATCAAAGGCTAGTAGGACGCCTCATTTACCTTATGGTGACTCTACGGGATATAAGTTATGCAGTACAAATCCTTAGTCAATTTATGCATGCTCTAGGCAATCCCATATGGATGTTGCCACCAAGGTGATAAAATACTTGAAAGGATGTCCTGGTCTAGGACTTTTGCTTCATCGAGAAGGAAAAATGGAAGTTTTTGCTTACTTTGATTCAAAATGGGCATCATGTACAATGTCAAGATGATCATTAACGGGTTTCTATGTCAAGCTTGAAAACAAAGAAGCAGTCCACAATGTCATTATCATCAACTGAAGTTGAATATATGGCTATAGCCAACACTACATGTGAAATTGTCTAGATACTTAGGCTTCTAAGACATCTTCGAGTTCTAGTCAAAGAACTTGTCAAGCTATATTGTGATAATAAAGCAGCAAATGACATTGCAGCGAATCCCATGTTTCATGAAAGAACGAAGTATATAGAGATAAACTGTCATTTTATTAGAGACAAGATTCAAGAAGGAATCATTAAGAATATTATGCATGTTTGAATAGCGGATCACTCGGTCGATATATTCACAAAGGCCTTAGGAAGCAGACAACAATTGCATCTTCTACACAAGCTTAGGGTTTATGACATTTACAAACCACAAGCTTGATGGGGAGTATTGGAAAGAAGGGTTGAATTGAGATGTTGAATTAAGGAATCAAAATAGAAATCAATTCTCAAACATTACATTTCCTTCTTTATACAGACTTTGTCTTTTTTGTAAGTATTTTCTTTCCATTTACATTCTTTTCTTGTGTAAATTCGCAACAATTGTACATGGAAATACACAAGAAAGAAAATACAAACTTCTTCTTTTCTTCACATCCTTGTATTTGAGCTTTCTTTGGTAAATTTTGCCTTCTTTAGCTCAAATCCTCTTTACACGTAAATAACAACTTGAAATGCTTATCACATCAGTTATTTCAATTTGTTTCATTTATTTTTAATTTTAAATCATTTAATTTTATTATAACACATCAGTTTTTAGTAATAATTATCATATTATTATTATTTAATGTCTAGAAATAAGTAATAATTTTGAGACCAAGTAATATAAATTTATTGATGTTAAAATTTAGATATTAAAATAAATAATAAAATAATATATATATATATATATATATATATATATATATATATATAAAGCGGAATACTCATCTTGGTTGATCGACACGTGGACACATTTTGGAAGCTCTAGAATTGTTCCATTTTAACACATTAGATTAACTACCAGGATTTGTAGTTTAATGAGCCCAATCAAATTGCTTCATCTTGACACACTGGGTTTGTATTTATTGCTCCAATCTTGACATGTTGGATTTGTATTAATAATTAATAATTAATAAAAATTGTATTAATAATTAATAATTAATATTAATTATATAGATGCATTGTATTGGCATTCCAAAGATCTAACCATAATGACACCTTAGATTTATGATTGTCATGTGGTTGAATTTTATTGGTGATGATGTTGACAATATTAATTGATGCATTAATATTTCCAAAATTGGATGTGTGGTTTAATGAGATATTAATGCACTGCATTGATATTTCCAATAATAATAATATAGGTGCATTGCATTGGTATTCCAAAGCTGTAACTATTTTAACGCGTTTGATGTACATTAATAACAGGTATACTGATGCATTGGATTGCTATTAATAATTGTGGTTTGATGACATATATCTAGGATTGCTATTAATAATTATATAGGTGCATTGTATTGACATTGCAAACATTTCTTCGTATTTAATTGTGTTGTCATTCAAAAGGTCTAAATAAGGGGTTATAAAAAGGGTGTATGTTCAATTGTGTATTATCGTAATATGTTAATTGATGTCAACAACACGTCTGGTTTTTTGTTAATTGTTTATAAATCATGTTAGTTTGTATCAATAATACGTCTTTTTTAAGTTTTTGTTAGTTGATAATTTTTTATTTATTTATGTTTTTGTTGTTGTTTATAGGTCAAAGATTCATGAATTGACATGGAATAAAGGCAAGATGTCCAATTGACATTGTCAAATAAGTTGTTATTTTAATTCGTTCTCCTTTAACTGTAAGTATATTTTTCAAACTATTTTAATACGAAATCGGAAGTACATCTCCTTAACTATTTTAACGGTTATTATTTGATTGAATGATTATTTTTATTCGGTTAATCTATTTGAATGATTAATTGTGTTAGTCTGCCGAATGGTAAGTGTATTCCTTAACAATTTTAATATAAAGATTAATTAACTTTTGTTGATTTCGTTTTCAGATAACAGTTGTTATACGAATGAATAATTGTCCCTTAACATGAAGATCGATTAAATTTTGTTATGTTTGTTTTCAAGGAAATGTTTATTTACTTTACTAAAATCAAATCAAAGATGATCCTATTGTCAGCCAAACTGTGAGTATGTGTCATATCTATATTAGTAAAAACAGTTCATTTGTGTTGAATATGTTTTCTATAAAAACATTCACGTATTTTAATTTGTTATATGAATTATTAGTTGTTTATGTCTTGCTAATGTGTGAATATATATGTTAAATTAATTAATTTTGATTGATTCCATTTTCCAAATAATAGGTGTTATTTAAAATATTTCGTATCAGTCCTAATATGATAATCCCTTAAACTTGGGTTAAGTAAACCATTCTTATTATCATCACATGCATTTCGGTTTCCATTGAACAATTCATAGTAAATTGACCATAACTTGCTCAATAAAAATCCAATTGATGAGATGGATTAAATCTTTAGAAACTAGATAGACAGGGATTTAATTTGATATATTATACGCTTAGTTTGGATAACTTTAGCCCCACAATGAACCATTCCTTTTATCATCACACACATTTCGGTTTCTCTTGTTTCTCGACTTCCACTAAACAGTCAGTAGTAAATTAGTCATAACTTGCTCAATAAAAATCCAATTGATAAGCGGTTTGAATCTTTGAAAACTAGATAGACAGGGCTTTAATTTGATATATTATACGCTTAATTTGGATAACTTTAGCCCCACTGTCAAACCATTCCTTTTATCATTACATACATTTCGGTTTCCACTAAACAGTCAGTAGTAAATTAACCATTATTTTCTCAATAAAAATCCAATTGATAAGAGGTTTGAATATTTAGAAACTAGATATGGATTTAATTTTATATATTATACGCTTAATTTGGATAACTGTATCCCCACTACAAACCATTCTTTTTATCATCACACACATTTTGGTTTTTACTAAACAGTCAGTAGTAAATTAACCATAACTTGCTCAATAAAAATCCAATTGATGAGAGATTTGAATCTTTAGAAACTAGACAGATAGGGCTTTAATTTGATATACTATATACTTAATTTTGATAACTGTAGCCCCTAGCATCAAACCACTCTTTTTATCATCACACATATTTTGGTTTCCCTGTTTCTCCATTTTCACTGAACAGTTAGTAGTAAATCAACCATAACTTGCTCAATAAAAATCCAATTGATGAATGTTTTGAATATTTGGAAACTAAAAAGATAAGGGCTTTAATTTGATATATTTTATGATGAATTTTGATAGCTATAGACCTGTTGCCAAACCATTCATTTTATCATCACACACCTAAAACAAGTTCAATTTTGGTGATGACAAAAGAAAACAAATATTGATATGTATTTTTAATTGTATTTGTTTTATCTCTTTTTGTTGATTTTTGGATTGATTTTGTTGTTTGATTTGTGGGTTTTGTGGGTTTATTATTGTCTTTCTGTAAGATGCTATCATCAAATGCTTATTTTGCTATAGGTGGTGGTCAATTTGCAGCAAATGGATTTGTGTCATAGGAACTTTATCTTCATGGCTTCTTCAATACTTCAATTAAGTTGCCTTCAAGTTATACTGTTGGAGTTATTGTTGCTTTCTATGTGAGTTCTCTTCTCAACATTCTTAATTTTCCTTTGGATCTGCAAGATAAAGGAAAATTAATAATAATAAAAAAAATCATTTTCTCTTCTCAACAATCAAAATCAGTTTTTTCCTTTGGATCTGCAAGTCTCTTGCTTAAAAGTTCACATTTTTTAGTAAGATTTCTCTTTCTCTGATTGATTTATAGACTTATCAATAATACCCAGTGGGTTATCTTGCAAATTTTTTTGCTTTTCTTGACAAAGTTTTAAACTTTGGTTACAGATGTCAAATGGTGACATATTTGAGAAGAACCATGATGATATAGACTGTGAGTTCAATTTATAAATATTTTATTTATTGATTTTTTAATTATCAATTCAATATAAAATGAACTTCAATATAGAAAATATATTTTAAAACACAAAAAAATCAATAATAATGTAAAAAAAATATAATAAACATATCCGCGCAATGCAACTTGAAAATGAATATAAGTTACAGAAATTGCGGAAGTTCAATATAAATTTTAAGTTTAAATAGTTGATCTTGATAATGTTCAGGTGATATTAGATATCATATACGATTCACTACAAAATACTAACATCAAATATCAAAGACAAGTCAGCAAAAATAATATCAGTTGTACAAGGTGATGATCCTGAAAATATAATTAGACCATATAATGATTTAATGATATTTACTTATAATTGATATTAATAATTATACAAGTACAATTATTAATTTTATCTTAACACAACTTTGTATATATATACAATTTATATTTACTTTAAAAATTTTTATTAATTTAACAATTATTATGTCTTAATAGAATTAGTTTATTTTGTTAGAATAAATACAATCTATTTCAAAAACATTGAAAAAACGTACCAACGTAATGCGCAAACCCCATGTCTAATTTAGTAATATTTATAAACTCTAAACCATGTAAATTTTAAGGGTTTGAATAATAATAATTCTATACCATGTAAATTTTAATGGTTTGAATAATAATTCTATACCATGTAAATTTTAATGGTTTGAACTAATAATTCATTAATAGCATATGGGTCCGTTTGTTTTAGTATTTCGGATAAGATTTTTGATATTTTTAGAATTGGGTGGGAATAACAAGGTAGGATTTGAAAAATTAATAAAAACACCCCTCTAGGTTTGCTAATTTACGAAACATCCCAATATATAAAAATTTTGTAAAATGACAAAAACAGTCCCGCCCACAGTTGTTAGATTCCGCCACCACTATCGAATCTGGCGTTATGGTACATGACCGACCGGATCTAGCCGTTTGTGTGCCGCTATAGCCTTTTCCGACCAGATCCACTATGGATCCGGTTCAAAAGGCCAGCTCATCTGCTCTTTAGTCCATCGACGGCCAAATTTCCTGATGCATTGACGACTATCACAGCCTAACATAGATCGATGGATCTAGCCTTTTCTAACCAGATCCACAGTGGATTTAGCCTTTTCCAGCCAGATCTATAATAGATTTGGTCGAAAAATGATAGATCGGCACGCACGATCAGCAGAGCTGTGTCATTATACTAAATTCTAGAATTTGACAAATGTGGGTAGGTGGGGGTGTTTTTGTTAATTTTTAAATTTTTTTTGAGGATGTTTAATTAAATTAATAAACTTAAGGGATTTAAAATTATAGTTGAAGAAAATATAATAGTATTTTGAAGATAATGAAACAAACAGTTATCTTTAAGGATAAGATTGAAAATAGGATATAAAATAATGAAATAAATGGACCCATGAGATTTTTGTTATTTAAAGACGAGGAGAATTTTTGTTATTTTACACTATTAAAATCTAAAACAAATTGACTTACCACGGCTGGAAACGGCGCCATATTTAATCTTTAGTTTTTTTTATTATTATTATTTTGGACCTATTATGGGAGCGCGGGACCATGGAATTAAACTGCGGATTTGCTACACACGCTGTGCGTGGTATCTGACGGTACAGAAATAAATATCTTCTTAACAGAAAGATGACTTGGCAGCCCTATGGTGGCACGTTAGTTCTAGGATATTTCTTCACTGCATTTCATTTTGACACGTCTTCTCCACTACACCCACGTGGATTTGCACCACTACATTCAGCCCTCAATCGCTCACTAAAATTACCATTTCACCCGTCCCACTAAATGTCTACCAATCAATTTTTACTGACTTCACTTTGAAGATAAATCGATATAACCAATACCAATTTAAATTTTATAATACTTGATTATTAAAAATGACATATTAAAATTACTTTTCAGAATTGAACGTTTCACAAAAATAATTTTTTTACATGAATTTTTTATTAATTATTAATACATTGAATTTTCATTAATTATGCAATTTTTTTAATTGAATACAAATTTAATTTCTAAAATTTTAACAAGAATATGTACTTAGGATTTTTGGTGTGTTGAAAGCATTTTTAACATAAGGTATACATATCATATTGTTTTATTTATTTTATTTTATGTTGTTAACATGTTTATAACATTAATATTTAATTTAATACAATGACTGTAATTTTAATAAGCCATGGTTTTGATTAATTTATTATTGTCTCTTAAAATGGACGGCGGATAGTGATTATAATATATCAGAAAGTAATTAGATAAAGGAATAGCCTACTGTGCGGTTAACCTCTATTGCTGTCAATGGTCTCCCTTAACTCCTGATCATCAACTATAAAATAAGTCAAAACTAAATTTTTTCATAAGTAATAAATTTCATAACCCGCTATAAAATAATTTGAAACCTTATTTAAAAAAACAAAAACCAAAACTATACTTAAAAATTTTATCTCTACCAATGAAATAGTCTAGTACAGTATAATTTAAAATATCTCTACCAACGAAATAGTCTAGTACAGTATAATTTAAAATATCTCTAGCCTCTCTACCAACAAAGCACTCTACCAAAATTAACCTTAACGACACATCATCACGCCTTGATTAAACATCCATCAAATTCAGTGGCACTACCGTAAATAGATCAAAAACCCAGCCCATTTTGGGACTAATCATACAAACACAACAAAAATATCTTCTCTTCCAGAGACAAATAAGGCAGCTCAGCGAACACCACAACAATTTTCTCGCAGAGCAAATACGAAATTCCATGTCAAGTAAAAAGGAAGAAGAAGAAGAAGACGAGATTCGGAGCTCCGGAAAGCGCCAGAAATGCAGTTTAAAAGAAGCGGAGGAATGCGACGGAGAGGAGAGTGAGCTTTCGTTGGAGACAGGTTTCTTCTTCTATCCGACCACTCCGACGTCGTTTGTGGTTTCCGATGCTCTGGAGCTTGATTTTCCTATCATTTACGTCAACAAAGTGTTCGAGATCTCCACCGGTTACCGCGCAGATGAAGTCCTCGGTCGAAACTGGTGAGTAAAAGAGTAATAGTGGAGGAGTTGTTTGTTTTGTGTTTTGATTTGTTGAATTGCCTGTTTGATTTCTTGGTTTTTTGATATTTTGTGGCTGTGGAAGGCGGTGAGGTGGTGGGGTTTTTTTTTGCTTGGATTTGTTGTGTGATTATTGATGGTTTTGGTGAGACTTGAGAGGAAGTGACAGGGAAAATTTGGAGATTTTTTTTTCTTGCGCTGTTTGGATTGTATGGAAGCTAGGGAAAGTAATGATTGACAAGGGTGAAGTTTTCATGTTTGGATTGTGTGAAAATTAGTAGAATGATTTGATTGTATGATTTTTTTTTTTTTCCCTTTTTGTGGTTTGAGGCTGCTATAAAATAGCGTTAAGCTCTGTGAAATATTTGTTTTTGGCACTGACAAAGGGGATTTTTTTGCTCTTTTATAGCAAAATTCAAATATTAAAAAATAAGATATGGTTCGCTCCTTTTCTACTCAGCAAGCCACCTTTACAATGTCATTAGTTCATGGTGATTATTTACCTGCCAAAATCACTTCCCTCTTTTTTAGTTTAAATCATCAAGCTTTCTAGAACGAAGATGTTTGGTAGCATAAAATAGTTGTACCAATTTATTTTGTTGCATAAGCTGTCATTATCATGCTTTCGCCATTGATTTATGAACTAGCCATCTGCTAACTTAGCCTTTCAAGATAGTCTTCCATGGAAGGAAATTTTTATTATGAGTTTAAGATCTCTTGATGTATTACAATTCATTTAATGTTAATTTTTAAAGCTGGTTTCATCCTTATGTGATTTGGTTACCAATGTTAAACAGGTGTATACTTAGTAATCTGAAAGATGAAGTGTTTTATAATGTCTGAATATGCTGAATGATAACAGTCCTAGTGGTGATTTTTCAAACCAATATCTTTGATTTATTATACGTTTTCTCACCTAAAAGATTTAAGTGTTTTATAATGTCTAAATATGCTTAATGATAACAGTCTTAGTGGTTGTTTCAAACCAATAGCTTTATTTATTATAGGTTTTCATTGACAATCTAGTAGCAAGTTGGTTTATGTGTGATTGCAATTCCCAAATATGCAGTTATAACATATGTTATGTTGGCATTACAATTTATTGTTATTCCAACTAATTGTATCTTGTATAGAGGCTTTACATGATTAAATGATGAGAGATGAGTTGTGCTTTATGTATGTTTTTATGTGCCATTTTTGTTACTGAGGAAAGCTTGTCCTTTATATGGAAAGTTCATCCAGCCTACTGTATTTTCTTTCGGTTAATTATTTTTTTTCTTTTTCTTATCAAAATGAAGAAATAAATATATAAACAAATTTAGCTTGTGTTCTATAATTCCAAACAGATTTAATATTAAGGGTTTATTATAGTCACAATAATTACCCCATAATTAAGATTCAACTAATAATATACTTGAACAAGTCATATGTAACTAGTTATACATGATAAGGGTGTTGTGCAGCAAAGTCCAATACTTAATTTGAAGGATACCTGAAAAATAGTTGGTTGAAACTGTTTGACCATTGTGTTCAGTAGAATAATTACCCAACTTAAAAGAGGATGTGAAATCTGGATCCTAAGGCTACAAATCTCCATTGACACAAAAGCAGGGAAAGGTACACCGCTATGTTTTGATGATAATTATAACAAGTTATTGTTCTAATTGGTAAACAAATTTCTGATTTTGACATTCTTCAACTCTTCAAGTAGATGGATGAACACTAATGTAGATAAAACCTTGTATCATATGGCTTTGTCCCCGTTATTGATTTGTTCTAGTGTTGAGTTGTTGTTGCAACTCCAATGTCTCTACTTTAATTCTTGTTTTTAGCAACTAGATACATGTTGATTTCTATTTGTATTAGTCATGAAGTAATTCATACATCACTTTTTTTACAAACTAAATACTATGTCATCGATAACTTACTATTTTGTTTCAAGTCTTAAAATCAATTTGCATGCATTAGAAAATTGTATGTACTGGTCAGTTTGCATAAGTTCATGTGTTTTGACTTGAATTAGTCATCTTTCAGTATTTGTCCTTCATTACAATAATTTATGGGTGAAAAGTTTGATTACCTGAATGAAATTTTTTTTCATGGATGTTAATTAATTTGTATAAATTTTAACAACTCAAGTAAATTTTGCATATCAAATGCAATGTATTTTTATTTTGGCAAAGATGATCAACTTTAGATGAATATTTGTCATTATTATTATTATTTATACTTTTCATCTTGACTCTTAAAAAGCAACTTTCCAGTTTTGCCCTCTGGCTTGGTGGTCGTACCCTGTCCACTGTATTGAAAAAGAAATGGAGGGAGAGAGAGAATATTTAGTAACTGTATGTGATCAATTAGGTTTTCCTTTATTTCTTTATAATACTCAGCGAGAGCTATTGCTCTAGAGTTAAGGAATTTTATGAAAATGATGCTGTATTTATTTTCTGAAAAAGTACACACAGGAATGGTTGTGTATGATACTTTTGACTTGTTTTTGGTTTTGTATTAGCTGTAATAAGTTTATATATATTGGTCATTTTGGTTGCTGATTCTAATGTACTACGTTCTGTAATCAATATTTTGTGCAATCTGCTTACTGATTTATTATCTCTAGTTGTTCACTTCGTTTAATCAATATGACCTATTGGGGTCATTCCAGCTTCCTTTTTAATTTCACTAGTTTCTGTGTCTGCATATTTCTATCTAAAGTTCATTTGAGGCAACATAAATTGTGGTCTCCTAACAGATACTCTCTTATGTATACATAGTAATGTTAATCTGTAGCATCTGTCTGTGGTTGTGCATGCTTGTGTATGGCATTACTAAGTTATAATATATAAATATCAAATAGTAGGTCTGCATATCCTCTGGACCCTTTTGGTTATGTGGTGTCACTTCCTTCTATTTCTGCCAGTCTACTCTTTCCTGTTCTTCCCATTTCCTTTTCTTAACTAATCATATTAGTATTGTTTTCAATACTTTTAACTTGGAACAATTAAAAAGAATTGCATATCCTTCATGAATTTTGTATTATTTTGTGAATTTTCCTTTAAAACAATAGATAATGATTTTTCAGATTAGTCTGCTATTCTTTGCTTTTATTTGTAGTGTAGTTTTCTACAATCAATTTATTGTTGTGTACTTATGATTTATCTGTAATTGCTTTTGTTTTTTTGTTTTTTGTTTTTCCTTGGCAGTCTTATGTTACAAAGAAGCTCTGTTGACTATTCTATGATTTTTTCTTTGTTCCAGTCGGTTCTTACAATACAGGGATCCTCGTGCTCAAAGACGGCACCCTTTGGTAGATCCTGTTGTTGTTTCTGAGATGAGAAGATGTCTTGAGGAAGGTATTGAATTCCAAGGTGAGTTACTCAATTTTAGGAAAGATGGTACTGCACTGGTGAACAGGCTAAGACTTGCACCCATCCGTGATGATGATGGAACTGTCACTCACATAATCGGTATTCAAGTGTTTTCTGAAGCCAAATTAGATTTGAATCATTTATCTTATCCAGTATTCAAAGAGACCTGCAATCAGCAGTATGATCAGTCAGCTCAATATAGTTCCCTGAGTGGGCAATCATCATTCATTCAACGTCAAGAAATATGTGGAATTCTTCAACTCTCAGATGAAGTTTTGGCTCACAACATTCTATCACGCTTGACACCAAGGGATGTTGCATCCATTGGATCTGTCTGTAGAAGGATTCGCCAATTGACAAAGAATGAACATGTAAGGAAGATGGTATGTCAAAATGCATGGGGAAGAGAGGTGACAGGTGCATTAGAACTGATGACCAAGAAGTTAGGGTGGGGACGTCTGGCTAGGGAACTGACTACCCTTGAGGCAGTTTGCTGGAGAAAACTTACGGTTGGAGGAGCAGTGCAGCCTTCACGTTGCAATTTTAGTGCCTGTGCAGCTGGGAATCGACTAGTACTGTTTGGAGGGGAAGGAGTTAATATGCAGCCAATGGATGACACATTTGTTCTAAATCTTGATGCAGCAAATCCAGAATGGCAGCGGGTGAGTGTTAAATCATCTCCACCAGGACGCTGGGGCCACACTCTCTCCTGTCTGAATGGTTCCTGGTTGGTGGTATTTGGTGGATGTGGAAGGCAAGGATTGCTCAATGATGTATTTGTTCTGGATTTGGATGCCAAGCAACCAACATGGAAAGAAGTTTCTGGTGGGACTCCTCCTCTTCCTAGATCTTGGCATAGCTCTTGCACAATAGAAGGTTCTAAATTGGTGGTAACAGGCGGGTGCACTGATGCTGGGGTACTTCTTAGCGACACATACTTATTGGATCTCACTACAGACAAGCCAACTTGGAGAGAAATACCCACTTCATTTACTCCTCCTTCAAGATTGGGGCATTCCCTCTCAGTTTATGGTCGGACAAAAGTGCTAATGTTTGGTGGGCTTGCTAGCAGTGGGCATTTGCGGCTGCGATCAAATGATTCCTATAGCATTGATTTGGGGGATGAAGAACCACAGTGGAAGCAACTGGAGTGTAGTGCATTCACCGGCGTGGGTAGCCAGAGTGCTGTTGTTCCCCCTCCTAGACTTGACCATGTTGCAGTCAGCATGCCTTGCGGAAGGATTATCATCTTTGGTGGTTCCATTGCCGGGCTGCACTCTCCTTCTCAGCTCTTCCTTCTAGATCCTTCCGAGGAGAAACCATCTTGGAGAATCCTCAATGTTCCTGGTCAGCCACCTAAATTTGCTTGGGGTCACAGCACCTGTGTGGTTGGAGGGACTAGGGTTCTGGTATTAGGTGGGCACACTGGAGAGGAGTGGCTACTTAACGAATTGCATGAGTTGTGCCTAGCAAGCAGACAAGACTGAGATCCGGACCCAGACCCATGATTAAATAACAAGTGACCACAACAAGAGTCAGTTTTTTGACGGACTGCTCTGGAAGACAGTTTTGCATATGTGCCAGTTGCGCACCTTTTTCAATATTGTTTATTCTCGTTTCATATTTTGATTTGTTCTCCTCGTGTTGTGCGTTGTTCAGATACGTATATCGCTGTAAAAAAGGCCACAACTCTTGTGGATTTTATCCGATTGTTGTATAATGTGAAACAAGAATTTACTGTATGTATGAATGTATACTGTATTCACTGGTGTGGGCAACCAGAGTGCTGTACTTTTAGTTTCTTTTTCCTTTTTTCATTGGAGGTTGCTTCTACTTCTGGGAATTCTGCTGCAGATTGGAACGCCAACCCCGATACAGTAGACTGAGTGGTGAAGGTATGCAAGCAAACATTGAACTGATTCTTGGAGCTTTGTCATGTTTCATTGTTGGTCACTTTGTCTATATAGTGTTTGTTAAACTAAGCAATTGTATATAAAGCAATCACTTATTGCTCAGATTATAAACCAATTTAGGAATTATTAGATGCTAAATTTACGAATTTGAAAGTCCGTCAGAAATTATTCAGCCATGTAAATTGTTAAGACATCTTCCACACTGCAAATAGATGTAAACCACGAACAGGTGAAAAACTTTTTTGTTCAATAAGGTATATGTATGAGACAAAATATGGCCAAACAACGTGCACCCACCCATAGTTTACCGGAAAGACAATTTGGTACTAAAAAGTTTGAAAAATGATAATTACCTACTTTCCTGTTCAAATTTATTCAAAATCTACTTAAAGAAGGACAATATGGTAATTTTATATCTAATCAAAAAATAATCTTCAATTTTAAATTAATCCATATACCCCTAAATTTTTTTTCCTCCTCTCTTTGAATCTCATCTCTTCTACGCCTCTTCTCTCTTATATTTGTTTCTTCTCTCCCTTCTCTTTCTTTCCTTTCTTCTCCCTCTTTTCCCTCCTCCCCTGCTCTTTCTTTTCTTTCTTTTCCCTCTTTTCCCTCTAGTCACTAGGCAAGAACCCGGCAACGGGGAGGGGGCTGGGAGGGTGAGGGCTGCAGTTGGGCTCCAAAAAGTGGCGAAAACCACCGGCGGCAGCACCCACTGCAGCCAGTTGAGAGAAAATTCTCTCCAAAAGTTTTTTCCTCTTCAGGTTTTTAATTTTTTTCAAATTTCTATAATTTTTTACAGTTTGGGTTGGAATTGTTTGAAATTTGTGGTGGTTTGTGGCAGGTGCTGATGGTGATGGTGATGGCTATATTTGATGGTTCTGGTGGAGAGTTTGGAGCTGGTAGAGGTCCAGACGCCAGAATCGCACCCGGCCGAGACAAGAACAATTTCATTTTTCTTTTCCATAGGTTTCAGCAATGGGTTTTATGGGTTTGATTTTTATTTTTATTTTTTCCTTCTCTTGTGCTTATTATGACTATGATTGTTTAGTTGAGATGTGAGATGAATTTGATTATGGAGGATGAATTTTGAATGCGGTGTTAAGATGGGGGATGAATTTCAATTGTGTTTGAATTTATGGGAGGTGATTTTTTCTGGCGATTCTGGATGAATTTGGGTTAGAGCTTGAATTAATGAGAGTTGGTAGTTTCTGCAAATCTTGGTTGAATGAAAGAATGCAGTAGCCATTCACTCGAATAGTTCTGTAAAAGAGTTGCGATTTCCATTTTACCAAATTTCTCCTTCATCTGCAACTTTCACTTCATCTTTTTAAAGATGCAAATTTTTGTACAATCATTTTTGTAAGATTTTTGTGAAATATGTTTTGGAAGACTTCTTTAAATTTTGTTGCAATAAAGATTAACTTTTTTATTAATTGAAGTTGTTTTAATATAATGGTGGGTTTATAGATTAATTTAAAATTAATGATGAATATTAAAGATTATTATTTTTATTTTTTTCGGATAAAATTACTATATTGTCCTGATTTTACTAACCGATTTGGACAGAAAATTGGTAATTGTCATTTTTAAACTTTCTAGGTTACCACATTGTCCTTATTTAAACAGATTTTACTAAATTGGTAATTGTCATTTTTAAACTTTCTAGGTACCCAATTGTCTTTACAGAAAACTATGGGTGGGTAAGTTCGATAAAATATCAACGTCTTAGCTTAAACCCTCGACTTATGAATCAACCAATCTAAAATCTAATTAATAAATAATAATAAAAAAGGAAAGTATCAAATTGATCAATATTTCTAATTTTAAATATTTTTTTGTTTTGATAGATTTAACCTTAATGATATAATAATTTCTAAATACACTCATTTTTATATATACCTTATATCTAAATTTTCTAAATCATTGAAACTTTTTTTTATTTCAAATAATTATATATATTTTTTGTTTTGATAGATTTAACCTTAATGAATAATTTCTAAATACACTTATTTTTATATACACCTTATATCTAAATTTTCTAAATCATTGAAACATTTTTTTATTTCAAATAATTATTTGTTTGATGTAAATGTATTACTAAAATTATAGAAAAAATAATCGCATAACATGATGAATCTCAATCAGTAGAAGAAAAAAGTAAGTTCCAAATTTGAAAATAGGAAAAAAGGGTATAAACAAAAGAAGCGTAACTAAGAAATTAGAAAAAAGTGACATAAATAAAAACCCTAATTAAATTTGAAATTAAGGAAAAATAGTTTAATCAAAAACTCAATTAAAGTTTGAAATGGGGGAAAAGATGTGCAAATAAAAACCCTAATTAAATAAGGCTATTTATGGTGTTAAATTGGGTTTAAAAAAATTATTTAAAATAGGCCGAACGACTTACACATACCCAAGGTTTACTATAACGATAAAGTGATACCCAAAAGATTTTAAAACAACAAATGTATACCTTTCGTCATGTGCCGTTAGTGATTTCCGTTTGGTAATGGTGAAAAGACTAGAATGCCCTTGAAAGTTTGATATTTTAGTTTTTTATAAATTTAAAAATTTCTAAAAAACTCCCTAGGTTTGTTAATTTAACTAAACATCCCAACATATAAATTTTTTGTAAAATAACAAAAACACCCGTAGTGCCAGAGTCTGACCACCACCGCTGGAATCTGGCCGAAAAATTACGTTACGATATAGACCCGTCGGATCTATGTCGTAACGCGTCGATCTGGCCTTTTCTGGCCAAATCCGCCACGGATCTGGCCATCGAGAGTTTTGCGGCCTCGACAGCCAGATTTGGCTTTCAATCTTGCCGGAAAAGGCCAGATCTATGTCCAGATCTGGCCGTCTGGAGTTTTGCAGCCTTGACGGCCAGATCTAGCATTTTCCCGTCAAATCGACGCGTTACGACACAGATTCGACGGGTCTGTGTCATAACGCAATTTTTCAGTCAGATTCTGGCAGTAGTGGCCGGAATTTGGCACTACGGAGGTGGGGGTCATACGGGGCAATGATCAGGGGGTCGGGGGTGTTTTTTTCATTTTACAAAATTTTTATATATTTGGGTGTTTAGTTAAATTAGCAAACCTAGGGGTTTTTTAGAAATTTTTAAATTTACAAAAAACTAAAATATCAAACTTTCAAGGGCATTCTAGTCTTTTTACTATTACCAAATGGAAATCGCTAACAGCACATGACGGAAGGTATCTATTTGTTATTTCAAAACCTTTTAGGTATCAATTTGTTGTTACTATAAACCTTAGGTATGTATAAGTTGTTCGGCCTTTAAAATATAATAGAAGGGTATTTAGTAACGGGGGATAGTGGTCAATTTGATGGAGGCTAAAATTCATTTCCCAAATTGTATATTGGGAAGTGATTATTCGTCCCATCAAAATGATCACTATCTTCACTTTTAAATATATTTTTGTGTATACAGGTTTAACCTTAATGACATAATAATTTTTAAATATACTTATTCTTTATTTTATATTATTGTTTTAATTTTTAACCTTTATTTCATACATAAACTCTAAATCTAAATTTTCTATAAAAACATGTTTTTTTTCTTTATTTTCAAATAATTCTTTGTTTAATGAAAATGCTTTACTAAAGCTATATATTAAGTAATCATATAACAGGATGAATCTAAATCTGAAAATAAGGAAAATAAGTTTCAAATTTGAAATTGGGAAAATAGGGTATGAACAAAAAACCTAATTAAGAAATTTGAGAAACGTGGTGTAAGCAAAAACCATAATTAAGTTTGAAATTTAATTGAGTTTGAAATTGGAAAAAAAATGATGTTGTCAAAAACCCTAATTAAGTTTAAAATTGGGGAAAAGGGGTGCAAATAAAAACTTAATTAATCCTAATTAACTTTAATCAAGCAAAGCTATTTTTAGCATTAAATGGTGTTTAAAGAAAATTTTTAAAAATATACCAACCGATGTATATTGCACACTAAGGGATGGTGATTAATTTGATAAGGGCTAACGATCATTTCCCGGATTATATATTCTACTCTCGTCCCATTTTGAAGCCCAGAAAATAACCCAATTAAGTGAGGCCCACATCCAAATCGGCAAGGTTATTTTAGGAAAAACAGAAAGTACTATTTTTTACTTTTTTATTTTTATCCCAACGGTCAAATTGTCACTGGCCCAGCTCCAGCTGTCTAAAGGATCCCGCGGGTAACAAATTCATTCATTCACTGATACTCTGATTTTTTTTTGCTTTCTTGCTCTCTCTGCAAGTGATAATGGCGACTCGAAAGAACCCAAAGAGACTACAATGTTTGAAGAAGAAGAGCAAGGAGTTGAGTATTCTTTGCGACATTGGCGTCCTCTTCATTTGCAAAGATATTGACGCATCTTCCATTTCCTGTTCCTTTGATTCTTGGCCTGAAGATTCAAAATCTTGTTTGGAACTGATTTGTAAGTACAAGAAAACCATCAGCTTCAAGAATGGTGGTTCTTCTTCTGGTTCTGGTTCTGTACTGGGGAAGAGGAAGGAGAGCAGCGATACCAAGGAGGACTTTATTGACTTGGCCAACAAGAAAGGGAAAAAAATTGACACCCAGATGATTGATTTTCTTGAATTGGCAGAGAAAGTGAAAGCCGGTGTTAAGAATCTTGAATATGATGAGTTAATTCAACTATTGTCTAGAGTTGATCAGACTAAGATGGGTGTTGATCAACGGCTTCAATTTGCAAAGCAAGAATTGGACTTGGTTTGTGATTCTGATGGTGTTGATCAACGCCTCCAATTTGTTAGCCAAGAATTTGACTTGGTTTCTGATAATGAGGGTGTGCGTTCGTTTGATGGTTTTGATTTATTGTCTAGTAATTATGGTCTGAGTTTTCTTAATGGTTTTGATTTAGTTTATAGGAATGATGGTCTAATTTTTGGCGATGGTTTTGATTTAGTTTCTGGAAATGTTGTTTCTGATGGTCTGAGCTTTTCTTGAAGGTTTTGATCTAGTTTCCGGGAATGTGTTTTTTGATTCTGGGTCAGAGAATGATCAACATTGTGATGTGAATGTGTTTGATATAAAAAATAATGAGCATGGCTTAATGATAATCAAGAATTTGATAAGGATGTCTCTAATACTGAGTTTATTGCCTCTCTTGAGGAGGAGATGTGTCAGACCTTACAAGGAAGCAATCATGGTCCTGTACGTGTTGATGAATTGGAGGGGGATGATCAACAAGAATGTCAGGGCATCTCCAACCACGCCAAAATGGCGCAAAAAACACTAAATTGGCGTGGGTTGGTACTCCAACCCACACCAAACCCTGCGTCATTTTGGTGCATCATTTTGGTGCAGTGCTATAGTACTGCGCAAATCAACTAAATTGGCGTGGGTCGGTACTCCAACCCACACCAAACCCTGCGTCATTTTGGTGCACTGCTATAGTATTGTGCAAATCAACACTGTAACACAAATAAAAAAAATATATTTTTTTTTAATTTTGATTTTTTTGTTTTTTTTTAATTTTGTTAAGTTAATTTGAGTATTAAATTTTATACCAAAAATCACACCAAATTTGAGTATTTGTATTTAATTTAATTTGATTATTATTTATAATAATGATATAATTTAAAAAATGATGAAAAATTTAAAATAGAACTTTATTCAATGCAAATATTAAACTACAATAACTCAAAATAAAAATTAACACTAATTTAAAAACACTAAAATTAAAAGAACATACTAAACTCTAGAGGCTCACCATGCTCTTCAAAATACATTAATTGATCATTTGTGGAAAGAACATACTAATTTGGAAAATTAAATTACTATCAATATAGAATTTTACCTTTGTGTTGTTGTTATTTATTTTTATTTTTTTTTTGGTATCATTTCATATAAGATGTAATGTTTTTTATATGAAATGTTTTTCTATATTAAATGTAATGTTTATTTGATTAAATAAATGCTTAATTCTATTAAATTAGTATAATTTTTAAAATAATTATTATTTAATAAAAATATAATTTTTAATATTTAATTAATATATATAAAAATAATGAGTGGAAATAGATTAATCGTTGATTATTACAATAAAAGAAAAAAAAATATTTTTAAAAAATATTCTAAAAAATTTTTTTTGGGTGCGGTGTTGTGAGTTGAAGATAGAATAGTGTTTTTACCAAATTTTGCACCAATGTGGTGCAATGGGATTGGAGATGGTCTCAGGCACAAAATTCGATCAATTCCAACAATATTGAAATTCCATAAATTTCAGATACTTCAGATGATGAAATTCTGGAAATTTCTGATACTTTTGAGGAGAAAGAAGCGTCAGACATTACAAGCAAGAAGTCAAGATCATTTACTTGTTGATAACTTAGAGGAAGATCATCAAGAGGAATGCCAGGCTGAAAATTCGATCGATACCCCGGTCAATATTGAGATTCTGGAAATTTCGGATACTTCAGAAGATGAAATTGTAGAAATTCCGGTTACTTCAGCTGATGAAGATGAAGATGAGTAGGTTGAATTGATTCCCTCAAGACAGTCATGGCCGCTGTTTGATTTCTTTGATCAACTTCAGTAGAGTCCATCGGAGCAGATTATGTATTGGGATTGATTGGACTGAGACTTTTGATCATTCCCTCTACTATTGTTTATATACTTAGCCAATATGGCTGATTTTTTTGTTGTTGTTGTATAGATTCTTAAATTCATTCTCATTCAATGAAGGAGTACGAGAGTTAGGAGTGGCCCTTTTTATTTTACCAACGTGCTTTCTCTTGTGCAGATCTGTTTGTTGCTGAAAAAAGGGTGCAGTAGAGTAGGAGTGAGCTAATAAGGCTGCTGGTGATGATTCTTATGATCTGGGTAGTTTGTGATGATGGGAAAATAAGGCTTTTCTGTTGGGATAGCCAAACTGTTGTCTTTTCTTGCCCCAAGGAAATTTTCGATGATCCTTTCTTTTCTATTTGGCCTTTGGGCAAAGGTACTCCTCTCTTTGGCTGACTGCAGTGTTTGCAGCTCACATTAAAGTGCTGCAAACTGTTTTTGTGTTGGCGGGGGTTTCTGCCCCATTGCTTGAATGTTGAGTTAAATAATGCAGGGCCTTTAAGATGGCTAGGCAGATTGTGTTTGTCCTTGCCTTCATGTGCTATGCGAGGGCTGCATCTGGGTGATATGGAGCAGCAGTTTCAGACCCTTTCTACTAGCACTAAAAATAGAAGAAACGGAGTGGGAAAGGGGAAAACAGGAGGCAATCTATGCTATGGATGGACGATGTGCTATGTATGTTCCCCTTGCTGGTTTTTTGGTACAGACTGTACAGAAGGCTGCAACATTCTAGTACCTTCTGCAGAGGAGATCAGTCGCTGGAAGCTGATGTTTTTGTGCTGTTTCCAAGAGCGTTTTGCTGATTGTGCAGAGTTGTTTTTTTCTGGACAGTTTAGGGTTTATTGTTTAGCCTTGTTTTTGGTTCTTTTGTCAGCTTGTGTATAAGGGTGTATCCTTTGGCTGCTCTTGGTTTTTTTGGTGTAGCTCCTCGTCCTTTGGGCCTGCCCTTGGGACTTAGTTGTTGAGGGGAGACCCCTTCCTTAGGTTTTTTTATTCTCTATTCTTTATATAACTTCCGGATTTATTCAAAAAATAATATAACTTATTGTTTTTTCGCTTGTTTTATAGTCCTTTTTTTGTGCTCTTTTCCTTCTATTTGTAGTCTAATAAATTATCTGCTGAAGTAGTCATTTTTGCGAAATTGTAAAAATCAAAATGAGCAAAATGCTTCAAATTGGCTCAAGGAAAATAGAGCCAATTCAATTCAATGTTGTTTTCAGCTAAATAGAGCCAAGACACTTTTATTCTTTTTGTTTTCTCTCAACTGGAGGCAATATAACACTTTCAAATAAAACCCTTTTTCAAAAGAAAATCTGATCCCGAAACAATTCAATTAACCAGTTACCACAACGAACAAGGTATAAAATAATTTCAGTGATTTGGAAATGAATTGTACAGTAGTACAAACACTTTGTCAACCCATTTATGACAAAAAGAAAGGAAAAAAGACTTGGAACATTACTAATGAACAAAACAGATGGAGAGCAAGACCGTCGAAACTGATCACCTTTCATGTATAGTAATAGCGCACAAAAAGATATTATATTGAATGCTAATTTCAAGCTGATAGGTACAGATGAATCGAATTTGATTATTATCAAATATCAAATACAAAAGAATGTGCAATTAGTTCATTAATGGAACAAATCTACCTCACGATGTTTACGTGGAAAAAATCTGTGCGGGCAAGAAATCTCATGCAACTGGAAATCAATCATTTCCATGCTACCGAGTCGATGTCATCTCTGGCTTGCTTGTACAACTCTAGCCTTTTAGCTAAGGTTGCTCTCCTCTCCATGAGTTGTGGATCTTCATCCAACATTGCACCAAGCCGCTCTTTCTGCATAGAAACCAAGACAATACTGCTGTCAAATTTTTGCCGAGAACAATTATACCTCTTTACAATCAACAATAGGAAATCAAGCCTGCAAATGATGGACTAATCAACTAATAACATAATGCACGTCTACACCTTCCACTTTACGGCCAGGAAAATTTAACCAAAAAATGAAGACAGTGTTGATACTTTTACACTTCAACTTCGGCAAATTCCAGGCCGCTTCAATGAGTTATAAGTATCTTTGATGTATTGGGATGCTCTTACTTCTCAATTGGGGTGAAGATTTCTCAAACTTATTGCTGTTTATTTATTCTCTGTTATTATTATTATTATTAGAATATAAAATCAAAAGCCATTTTCTAAGCTCCATAAAATATATTTAGCTACAAGACTTCACCTCCTTCCTCCCAACTTGAGCATAGAAGTTGTTGAGTAGTGATCTCTTGGCCGAGAGGACTTGGCAATACACCACAGCTTTGGGAATTGAATTCTTCAGTGTATCACAAACCATGCCAATATAAGCACTGACATTTGATCCTAGGATAGAATAAAAAAAAATATGTCAGGATATTTGGTTTTTCAGATTTAGAATTTATACAGTACACATTATAAAACCAGGCAACTAGCATTTGGAAACATTAGTACCACAAATGCTGCAAAACAAATTCGAATTTTCTTGTGACCTAAATCTGAATAGTTATTCATCCAGCAGTCAAGCAGACTGAGAAAGAAGTTCAAATCTGGTGGGTTTTCTTGCCATCCAAGCCTTTACAAATCATAAGATGGCTTGTATTATGTTTTCCATTCAAATGGTTGTATGAAGCCATTTGGCATTTGTATTTTTTTTGGTATGCTCTTTCCTTTACTCATTAATGACATTAAACCAATTGCTAAAATGGGATCCCATATAATTATGTTGGTTTACAAGAAACAGGATAAAACATTGAATGTAGATAAAGCAATGCATACCAATTTTCCTAAAATGATTGTCAGAATAACGATCCTGATTTGGTGCATTTGGTCCATTTGGTGCATTTGGGCCTTGTGGGTTAGGAATCTTCTCTGGTTCAAGATGAAGCTTTCGGAAAAAGTCAACCGTCAGGTAGCTAGATTCCATATCCACCAGCCTTAAAACTGTTTTCCGGCCTTCTTCACGGAATCTTTCCAAAGCTTCATTTGCAGCAGCAGCTATGTCAGATTGAAGAGTTGGAAACCGCTTTAACTCCTGCAGTTTGCATAAAGCAGATCTCACATGAACCAAGTCTACTAAATTTGGGTCATCTCAAATTTCATCTTATGAAATGAATTTAGCATTATTGATAGATTACATATATAAGTACAGAATTACATCAGTAGCATCTAAAGGACGAGAACAGTTTGGAACAATGATTTTCATTTAAATGGAATGAATTCCATTTAAATGACTCTTATATAATTTGATACGGAAAATCATCTTACATAAATAAATTTTATTTGAATCTACTGCCAAAACTATCTCCAACAAAAATTTGCTTACCTCAGTTTCAGCTATAGACTTTCGTACAAGTTCTTTCAATACAAAGTGTACCTAAAGAAGACCAGAAAATAATCGTATTCATCAGTAAGAATTAGAAGAAAAATGGGCATTTTACTTTCAAGTAAAAGCCTTTTGTTTAGAGCGAAAAAAATAAAAAAAAAACTAACAAATAAAGTTACTAGTCTACAATATTAAACTATTCCACTGAAATCCAATCTCTCAATGGTAATCTTTATCACCCTAAAAAGCTATGGAGGGAGGACTAACTATGCTAGAAAAGAAAAGAGAAAGCAAAATATCATAAAACAAAAGTTCAGCCAACATATATAAATACAGCAGATGTGTAAAGAACATTAGAAGAGCAATAATAGCATATTATAAACATCTACAAATAGTCAGAAACAGAGAAGAGAAAAAAATAAAATGCCAAGCACATTGAACCTAAACCAATATTTAAGAAATATCACATAATCTAATATTAGCAATTTTCCAGAAAAGAAATGCAATTGTACTAATTCAAAAAGATTTATCTTGACAAAGTAAAAGTAAGAACAATTACAGCATCCACAGAGGCTTCAGCTGGGCCTTTGAAAAAGCTGATAGACCCATCAATGAGTCTTCTGTAACCTTGTTCTGGAGCAATTAAATGTGGCTGGTAACCATCAGCCTCTGAAACAACTTTTTGGACATTTCTGGTAGACAGATGCCTATCAAAGGGGAGCTTTTTTAAAGCAGCTGGCAGTTGGTGGTCAAAAACTCCATATATCCGGTCTCCACCAGGCCGCCTAGAATAGCAAGTTATGACATTGTCAGGACATAAAATTGAAAATATGCTATAATATCGATTAGCTATAACATATGCTATATAACCGATACTCCATGAAAATATCTTTCACAATCTTCAGATACTGTAAGTTTGAAAAGGCAATACTTTTGTAAAAGTTCTTTTTCTTCTGTCAAACACAGAACAGAAACAAACTTGGCTTTAATACAATGTTAAGAAGTGAATTCCAAAAGCTTGAGCAATTAGGAAGAGAGACCAACCACATTAGAAGGTATACCAGACACTATACTACACCAAAGCGAAATACTTTAATGACATATTTCAGCAGTAACATAATTTTTCAAGATTTTACTTTGCGAAAGAGAGGGACCATTGTTTCAACTGCATTATAAGACAAACTAACTGCACCAAAAAATCACCATTGTTTCAACATATCTTACACATCAAAATTTGCCAGAGATTCTTAGGCAGTACTGTCTATAAAAGAAGTGTCAAGAAATCATAAGTAATTATCAACAATCTTACAAGTTTGGCTTCCATCAAAGACTGCAATAATACAAATTAAATATTTAACCTTTATTCAAATATAATATTTCAAAGAAGAATAAATTGTTTCATTCTTCAATATTTTCCTTCTACAATGCTTATAAACAAAAATACATATAAAAATTTGGAGTGTTTGCGTCGTGAAAAGATCAAAGTTCCAAAGTCAGATGTAGCAATAATTGCAAGTTAAGATTCTAAAGAGAAAGGTATGATAAAAAAGGACTTTGGGTTGAGATGGATTCAAACATGATTGACGCTTTCGAAGCTCACAGTACCCCAGTTTCTATGATCCCTGAGCAAATACTTTAGATTAATTGTTTACTGTTTCGCTTACTTAATGAAAGTTGAAATTTCAAAGCTTGATAGCTACATCAGTGGAAGAGCTACTAAGCCATGAGCTAAGCCACAAAAAGGTTCAAGACAAAAGAACCAAGAACTGGAAATGACGAAGTTAGGTAAATTTGCCACTGTTACATCTTGGGAAAAGGGTATGTCTACCTTTAAGATGCTCACCAAATCTCAGTTTCACATGATACATCATTCTTGTGTTTTTTTACAAATATCCACCACTTGGCATTATATTGTCAAACTCAAATGGTCAAAACCAATGAATTCAGAATTAGTGTTTTCAAATGTATTACTTATGCAGTGTTAATCAATCAAATCAAACAATTATCAAAAAGTAACACACATAGGATGATCCAATGCTGAAAACAGAAAAGAAAGGCTGAAAAAAGCCGTGTCCTTTACCCTCCATCCAGGTGTTCCTTGAATACACGCTCAAATGCACGACACATTTCCAAGATCGTATACAGCTGGGCCTGCACAGATAGATAAGATTAACTGAATAAATAAACTAGGACCATGAAACGATTTCTTGTATACCTATGTACACTAATTCCTCATAAGTCTAAATCATTACCCCTGAATCACCTCCGATAGGCCTGCCTATCCGGTCCAGCTCAGCATTAATCTCATCGATGGTCTTATTAATTAACGCAATGATACTGGGTATGCGCTGCCTGATAACAACTTCCAAATGCTGATAAAGACAGGAAAAATAAAGAAACAACTCAACATGAGAAAGGTTTCAGAGAACTCCAGCGAAGATAACAGAATTGTAGATTAAGGCCAAAATTAGAAGACAACGAGGAGGGAGAAAGACCTGTGACAATAGTTTTGCAAGATATTCAGATCCCATTTTACTGGCAAGATGTCCATAGTCAGGGCTACTTTCAAAATATTCACGCTCCTTTCGGCGAGCAGCAATCATGTCAACATTCTTGTTTATATCAGCTTGCGAACGATTTACAATTCCAACCCAGGGATGTTGCAGCCTGTATGACCTTCCTTCAAGAACCTTAAAACATTTACATATAACATCTTTTGTTTATATTTTATGCAAGTAAAAAGATGGTCTAAGAAACTGATATAGTATGTTGAATCCATACATCCAGAGCATTGGTTCCCTTGTCCATCAGATCAAGTTTTGTCAGCACTCCGAAAGTTCTTTCACCTAAACAATAGGAACGGAATGGAATAATTAATATATTTAATTGACGCCACTCTTATTGCAAAGCAAAGCTTCAGATTGGACCAAGTATTATGTCCGTAAACATACAAAGTGTAATTAACAATACCTGTTGGATCAACTTCTCTTGCAAGCTTTATAGCATCTGAAGTGGCAATATCTTGATTAGCAGGAGAAATAGCCAATATAATGCAGTTAGGCTACAAAATCCGAAGTGGCAATATCTTGATTAGCAGGAGAATTAGCCAACATAATGCAGTTAGGCTACAAAACCAGAGGATAAATATATATAAAATAAAAAAAAGGGCAATGTATACATTGGGCAAAGAATTGTGTACACTTTAAGCCATCACCAGTTTAGTGATGTAATTGAGTATGCTAACTCATTTAATTAAAAAAAAATACTATAAATAATCTCCAAAGAAGTGAGATAGATAACCACTAGTAGGAAAAGGATTTTAGAGCAAGCCCTTTCTATGGAGAGCTTAAATTGGGTTCCACCAATAACATTTGGATCCATGCCAATAACATTGTGCTAAAACAACTTTGGTTTTACTGAGTCAAAAGTTTTAGAAAGGAAAATCCAAGGCTATGATTGCATACCAAAAACTCACTATCGCAGAAAAAAACTATTGGAATATCTGCCTGTTATCTGTGTTTTCTAAAAGTTAAATACATTCATGACACATGTAGAGCATTCTTACCTTCTCAACATAAGAGCGAACCATGTTTTCAATATCTTCAACAATACTATCAGCCTGCCCCTCTGAAAAAGCCAAAAATTAAATGATTAAATAATTGAGAAATATGTAGTTTGTACTCCTGTGAAGGAAATAAAAAATTCATCAATTAAGGTTTCATATTTGAAAAAGAATGTTTTGAAATTACCTACAGCAACCTTTGTCAAACCAGGAAGATCTATGAGGGTTAGGTTAACAACTGCCAAAGAAAACCACAAACTTATGTCATACATCTAAATAAGCCGAGAGTCTAGGAAACCAAAACCCGAAGGTTCAGTAACTGCTAAAAAATATTGAGAACTCATTAAAAGGAAATCTTAAGAGCTGTGGAAATCAAAGGATAAAAACAACAAGAGAGGCACACATGAAGTCAAAAAATTTCTTGAATAAAATGAAAGAAACTTCACAATGATCATAAAATCACATTTCAAGCCACCAGAAGATTCAAGTCAAATAAAGTAAATAGTTTCTCTTCAGTGGCTAAAGGTTTCAACCTTATGAAGCCTCAGAAACTGATTCACAGAGCCAGTTATCACAAGGTTACCAATGTACAGCTTAAATGCAGGAGAAAAGAAAATGATATCAATGCATAAATGATGGATCTAAATCACCAAGGCCTTGACTATCTGGGCCTTGACATCAAAGTGGATACTTCTTCATTAGCTATTAGCTTCCTTATTATTCTTTATATAGTATCCACAGAAGAAGATTCAATTAATTAATTTAAGCAGAAAAAATTGTGTGATACATTTCAGCTGTCACAAGAAGTTTCATAATGTACAAGTGCATGCAAACTTCTCAGAACTTGAAGCAACTCTACATGGAAGTTGTACACATTGTTATCTCATCGATTCTGTAAAGAAAGCAGATTCATGATATTACTCAATCTCCCAGCAACTATCACCTTCAACATTTCTAGTAATTCCGAGTTTACTCGGATACAACATGTGTGCAAAAGGAATTTATATTGATTCAGCACCAGGTACCATCATGATTCAATTTCCTTGTTAACTGGACCTAGCAAGTTTAAGTTCATCTTAAAGATCATATTCCTCAGTTATATCTTTCTTAAATCCAGTGTATAAGTTCAAGGCAAAGAAGACATATTCCACCATAACGATGCAGACCAGTAAAATAAATGGCACCCCAGGGTAAATGTTCAGCAAACTCTCGTTTTCCCTTCCTTAAAAAAACTGGTTAATTACAATCATAGTTACGACAAATTTCACTATTCACCCTAGGAACAAAAAGAAATCATAGTCCAGAAGAAATGAATAAAGTCAAGAGGTCAAGAAATTCTATTACGTAGCTCTTCCAAGTGAAGTAGTAATCTTTCAAGTTACAAGTCAATCCAATTAGTTGTCCTAAGCATTTTTTGGCAATAGCTAGGCTGCATTTAGCATACTTTTAAGAGGATATATACAAACCATTTGGAGAATATATGCTCAGCTGAATTGGAATGTTAGAGATGTGCTTAGTCTTTCCAGTTATTCGATCTGTTTCGTCTTGTATCTCCCTACGTACAGCAGCTGCATAAAAAAATGAGTGCTCATTGTTTGTTAAGAAAATAAATGGTTCTTTGTTGTGAAAAGTAGATATATGATTATTCCATGTATATTAATACAAAAGAACATAACAAAGAAAACGAATTGCAAAATTCAATGATCATAAATAAAATGAGCTACTTGTTTGGTGAGTGTAATACATAACTTCTCATATTATGAAACTAAATCAATTGATAGTTTCCATTGCACAAAAAATGGTAAAAGACAGATCAGTCAATAAAAAATCTCAACCAATCTAAAGTTGTGCACTTCAATGTCTTAATGCTTCGTTGTAGCACACTTAAAGAAATGAGCTTTTCAATAAAACACAAGGGTTGTCAAAACATTACTAACAATGAAAAACAGATACAAACCAAAACCATAATGCTTTTTCTGGCCATGGCAGATGCAGAATAACTATATGATTAGATGATTGATTATATCACTTGTTGCAGAGAACGCAGTAGAGATGAATGTTATAGTGAGTTTCCTTATTCTTGACAATGTATTGATGGTCAAAAATGTGTTCTCTTGCAACAGTAGTAAACCTCTTCTTTAGTGCATACCAAAAACACACCAGAAGTAAAAAAGGCAAGTGAAAATATTTTGGCGTCTAAAATGAAATAAAATTTGATAACCAGAACTAAATCAAGATTGAAAATAGAAACCGGCACAAATATATAGTTCTAAATCATAACAGTGCATGTATGATGCCTGTATTTACCCCGAAAAAAAGCCCACATTCCAGAAGTTTAACATACCAAAATCAGTAAACCTCTTCTTTGGTGCATGAAGAAACTCGGCATAGTCAACTCCCCCTTCTGTCTTATGAAGTTGCAACACTAAAGGCCTCCTTGTGACAATACCTTTTAATCGAATAAAGAAAACAATTAAAAGAAACATTATACAAGTTTAATGCAACACGAGCATATTTCATATCAACTTTCTATCAAATATTAAGAAGAGATCATAATCATTTGAGAGTCCAAGGTCATGTCAATAGTCAAAAGCTACACTTAGCTGCTTAAGAAATGCAAAAAACATGTAAATCAATTGCAATTAGATTATTCACAAGATTTGGGACCCATAAATGAACCCACCATTCAACTGAGTTTATGCATCTAATAAATAAGCTTACTTAAGATGTAACTTCAATCTCCTTCATTATCAAAATCTAATAAATGACAAGATCTACATCTCAATTTCTCTAAATTTCCCCACAACCAAACAAATGGTAAACAAACATAAAAAAGCAACATCTTTACCAGATCCACGGGGCAAGAAATCCCTCCCAACAACGCTTTCCAAAACTGAAGATTTCCCGGAACTCTAAAACCACAAAACAGAAAAACCCAGAAATCAAAAAAGTGCATAGATGAGTGAAAGGATCAAAATCAAAATCAAAACTTTAAAAACCAAACAGCATAAAAATCAAAACTTTGAGATTCGAACCTGGCCACCGACAACAGCAACGGAAGGGAGAGCTTCCCAGAGGGACATGCCTTCGCCGCCATGATCGCCAAGAACAGTGCAGGCGCGTTGAATTTTATTGATGAGACCAATAAGGCTCTGCAACGTGGCCATTTAAGGGGAGTTTTAAGAGATCAAGAAGAGAAATGGGAATGTGAAGTGAAGATGAATCAGATCAGAGAAGAGAATCTGGGATCAAAACAAAGAGACTGGCTTGGTTTGGTAAGAGAAAGAACGAAGAAATGAAGAAACGGTTGTTTTGTTACTTTTGTATTAAAGTAGTAGTTGCACCTTGCATGTTGGAAAACTATTTTGTTTCTTTTGTAATTTTCAAGCTGTATTGGAAGTTGTAGTATTGTTTTGTTGCTAATTAAAATCAAGACATAATTTATATTCCATTTTTATTTTTAATTAAATTTTACTTTATTAATCCCTCTTATTTATAACATTAAATGTTAATAAAATTATCAATATTAAGGCATGGTATTAGGTTAATAATATAATTTTAAAAATAATAATAGTTTAATTGACTTGAATAATACATATAATTAGTTTTGATATTGTCATTGATTTTACAAAATTACTAAATTGGGGAGACAATAAAAATATATTTTGTTAGAACTCTAATTTACTTTTGACATTTGACTTCATGGTCTTCATTTCAATATCTTATTATTTTTATTGTTTGGGTGTGTTTTAAAATAAGAAAATGTCATAATTAAGAATATACATTTTTAAGGTTTCTTATAATTTAATATACAAAACATTTGATATATGCACCGAATGATGTAGGAAATCATGTGACGACCAAAACCAAACAAAGGTCCCACTAGCATTAGAGATATTTCTCAAATCAAGGACCAAACATAACAAGTCTTTACATCCAATGAAACTGAATAATTTTTAATAATTTCTCTAATTCTTGTATTCTAGAATATTTCTTTTCATGTATTTATATATGTATCAAATAATGAAGTAACACACAATTCAACTTCACCAAATTAAACGAGTTTTCATGGTATCAAAGCTGTAAAACAAATACTAGCTTTCCAAAACACTAGTCTTTTCATCCTCATATCTCACCAAGCTGAAATGGAAGAGCCGAAACTTATAATTCAGTCATTCCACCAGTGTGTTAGTCTATTATCAGTCAAACTAGGGCCGATAATTATCATAAGTGGCGTTTGCAAATTCTTTATCTTGCTCGTAGTCTCGAAGTGCTCCATCATCTCAAAAAGGATGGTGAAAAACCAGAGGCACATTTGGAAGATAAAAGTTTGAACCCAACCTATACTTTGTGGGAAACCACTTCTTGGTACAATAAAGGAGGAAGCTCGGTCTGTCATTTATGAAGATGCAACAACCTATGTTCTTTGGAGTTTGTTGTAAGACAAATTGCTTCCAACAACTATTGAGAATGAAGGACTACTCAAAAACATGTTCATGACTATCAAGAAAGAGTCACGTTCCCTATATGAGAATGTAAGGTATTTCAAGTTGGTTTGTGACAATCTCGCTGCCTCAAGAAGCATATCTCTGACCTCGACAAAGTGTTCTAGTTTGCTTACGAGTCACGCCTCGAACTAAAATATGAGAATTTTCGTTTAGCCATGGTGACGAAGCCGCCCTATCATACCTTTAATCAATTTGTTCTTGCTCTCCAAAGGCATGAACAAATACTTGCTACTCAAAAGGAGAAAGAAAAAGTCTATATCGAGCATGGTCAGACCTTCTTCGATCAACCAACAACGTCATAGATGTGGTGGTATAGGAAGTCAAGGCAACTTCAACTCTAAAGGAAAAGGCTTCACTCTAATGGGTCGTTACAACATTCAAAGTAGCACCAACAATAACTTATGATCCACTTTGAACAATCCCACGAAGGAGGGAAAGGAAGTCGGACAAAATCAAGTATCTAAAAAGGGTGGTAAACTAGTTTATCAAATAAATAATATTACACATACAACATTTCTCATACAATATTATGTGACAAAAGATGATTGGGTGAAAGTTTAATTTTAATTTAAAATCAACCAATACTATTTTGCCATATAATGTTATATGAAAATGTTGTATAAAATATTATATATGTGGTATTACCCTCTTATCAAATTTGCGGAAAAATGAATCATGTTGCTCTTCATTGTTGGTACAAGTTAGATAATTGACATCCATCAAAGGACTTTTCCACAAGCCTTAGCAACCTTTACTCTCAACAAAGAAAATCATTTTTTTTTATATAGTTTCAAGTGCAACCAAGTATGTGACAAATGATGCAGGCATATTATTGTGGAAAACCCTATAAAGGAGATGATGTTATTTATGTTGGCAATGGAAATAAAATGCCTATTACACATAATGGAGATGCTCATGTTGGGACTTTGGACTTAAAAGATGTACTTGTGGTTCCTCAATTGAAAAAGAATCTAGCGTTAATTAGCAAGTTTACTTTACTCTATTGAAAAAGAATCTAGTGTCAATTAGCAAGTTACTTTAGGTAATGTTTGTACAGTTGAATTCACATCCTTTGATTTTGTAGTTAAGGACCAAAACCAAAAAATACTGGTGAGGGGGCATAAATGAGGACAACTCTATGCACTAGATCCGGGATTCCAAGAGGTATTAACAGCAATAAAGAGTAGCAACTCATCCTCATTGTGGCACAAACAACTTAGACACCCAAGCTCGAAGATTTTGTCTTAGTTGAAAGGAAGAAAAGTTATTCATGTCACTAATTGGAAGACTAAATCATGTATCTACGTTAGTTGTCAATCGGGGATAAGTTGTAAGCTACCATTTAATTTGAATGATAAAATTTCAGATTCGCCTATTGAAAAGTAAATTGTGATATTTGGGAACCACCCTAATTCCTTCAAATCAAGCTTCCAGATTTTACATTGTCTTTATAGATGATTTCTCACAATTTAACGTTTTTATAAATGATTTCTCACAATTTACTTGGCTCTACCTCTTAAGTAAGAAGTCAATTTTTTATTCATGTTTTATCAAGTTTTAAAGTCTTGTTGAAAATCTGTTTGAGAGAAAAGCTAAGGTTTTTCAATGCGATGAAGGTGGAGAATTGACTTCTTTTAACTTTCTTTATCATATTGAAAATTGTAGGATTCAATTACAGATATCTTATCTCGCTATGCTTGAACGAAACAAGGTTAATTATTGAGCGAAAACATCGCCACATAGTTGAAATAGGTTTAACCATGTTATTTTATGTAAATTTGTCACTATCTTTGCAAACTGGATCTTTTCTTGTTGCTACTTATTTAATCAACAAGATGCCCTCCGGAGTCTTATCCTACAAAACTCCATTTTCAAAGTTGTATTAAAAGGAACCAGATTATAGCGACTTGCGAGTGTTAGGATCTTGTGTTTTCCTTCCTTATGACATCAAGGGGGCAACAAGTTTGTTAATAAAACTTACCCATGTGTTTTTATTAGTTATAGTCTAATCCAGAAGAGTTAAACATGTATATGTTTCAATGCACATCATCTTTGATAAAGGAAAATTTCCTTTCAAGTCAACCCAACCAAAGTTGATTTCTTCCTCTCCAAAGCTTACAGAATTCTCATCGCTTGGTAAGTGGGTTGAAATTCCAAATAATATCACTTCCTCAAAAAGACTACAACAACTTGTTTTAAAAACTAGCTTCTATTTAATGCAGATATTGATGTCGCTCCCAAGTCTCATGATGACACCGACACTCTAGACGATAACAATGCTGGTGTTATACCCTCAAATGACGTAGTTGCTACTTCCCAAAATGACAAGATCCCAATTGTTACTCACAGTGCCTCGTCCACTGTCATTGTGTCTCAAATGATACATCAGTAGCCGCTAACAACATCTATGGTGCTACTACTTCTATACAAGACCAAACATAAATTATTTTGTTGTCTCGTCTTGCCCTTGGCGAAATGGATATCCTCCCAATTTTCTACATGATTATGAGTGTCAACTTCCTCAAACTAAAATTTATGTCGAGCTTCGAACTCTATGTTCTTAAGGACCTTCATTGGATAATTTTTATGATCGAGGAGCTTCAAGCTCTTCATTCCAACCACACCTGGTATTTGGTGCCTCGTTCGTTTAACGTAAATGTTAGGTCTAAATAGGTTTATCGGATAAAGCAACATGAAGACAGCTCATTTGATCGATTTAAAGATCGTCTCGTTGCTTGTGGTTTTATTGAAGTTTTCGGATATCGACTACGACGAGACTTACTGTCATATTATTCATCATACTACTTTTCGCTCGATGATTGCTCTCTAAAGGCATGAACAAACTTTTGCTGCTTAAAAAGAGCAAAAGGAAGTCTAATCGAGCACGCTTATGTCTTCTTCATCAAGTATGCTCAGGTCCTTACGCAAAAAGATATTTGCAATTCTATCTATATAAATTAAGGCCACCTTTTATATCTTCAATAAACAACACCAGATTTTTTCTTATTCTCCACAAAGCATAATATGGTAGTTTTTCCTTCCCATACTAATGTTTTTAAATTATTCCAAGTCATCTGCTAGAACTTTGATAACGCTTATAACCTAGAACATAGTGTTGTAGCTATTTTAGAGGCTCGAAAAAACTTGGATGTGAGCATGCAATCCTTCATGAAGGGTCAAAAATCCCTTCTCAAATGGTTTTTAATCTCGCTCAAAAGCAAACTCATGTGTTGTTAGACACACCAAATCAAAAAGTTAAAAGAAAGAGCCATTGAAGTACTAGATAATTTGTATTTGTTGGCTAAAGTCGAAGCTTTTCTAAACGGATAATAAGAACATTGTTGTCGCTAACTTGGTTGTGGCCAATGACATTTGGCAAGCTCAATCCTCATTGAAGCTTTTGTTGGTGCTGTTAGTGTATGCACTAGGAACCAATTGTGTTGTCAGTTCTAGGATATTATTTCTTGTAAATATTTCTTATTAATAAAAAAAAAAAAAAACCGAGTTCTTATTTTTCACATGTTTGTTTACTGCTTCAGTCAATATATATATATATATATATATATATATATATATATACACATGTGAAATGTCCAGATGATACAGATCTTCAGAAGATTAAATCATCAAAATATTCCTTACGTAGGGCAATAACAGTATACAGTAGGTATGTTGAACGTCTCCACTGAATATCATATGATGGTATTAGTGTGGGTGATTATAAGAGTTATGTTGCTAGGACATTAGCATGGATAAACAATTAGTGAATTGTTTATCAAATACAACCGATTACAATGAATCACATAGACATTTAGAATATGGTCAATGATACATCGTATGATCATACTAGTGTACCACTGATCCTTAGACTTGAGATATCATAGTTAGATTTGACATAGGATGCATATGGTTCATATGATGTATAGGCACGAGATTAGTCATGTCTTATGCAAAAAGCGGATTTATGCAAAAAGCTGATTTGGTCATATGTTATTCATGTGTGAAGACAAGCGATGGTCAAGACGAGATTCGTTGACTCGAAATAGTTTGATCTCGAGTTCCTAGTCGAATATCAATAAACATTGGAAAAAGTAAATCTCTAGCCAGAGTATATAAAGATGTCATATGAAAAGTAGTTTCATGATGACACATTACATTGTATTGATTGACGATTCGATTAAAAGGGTTTTAACATACCATGAACCATTCTTAATTGAGATTAGAAAACGGAGAGATTTTACTACACGGTATGTACGATCGGGAAATAGGTTCATTGGAGTGTAACTTCATTATGACTTAGGAATTATGTTGCTAGGGTTGGGATAAATAATCCGAAAACCGAACCAAACCAGAAACCGAACCGAAAATTAGGTTTTTTTGCAAACCGATTCGATTTGCAAAATTTTAAAAACCGAAAAACCAGTTCGGAATATTTTCCAAACCAGTTTTACCCTAAGTATAAAAGCAAAAAAAAATTCACCTCACATCTCTACTTCTCTATTTCTCTTCTCTGCCTCCAAGCTCCGATCTCTACACTTCCACAAAGGCACGCACACTCTTCATCGTCACACCAGTTGTCCATTGTCCACTCCATCTTCATTCTTCATTTCTTCGCACGTTCGCCTGCACCCAGCAGACTCCACTCTCCAGTCACTCCACTATCCACACCGTGAGAGACTCCTCTCCAACTCCAAGATCTTCACAGTCCCACACTCCACACCAAGGCCCAGAGTAGGGCCAGCCGCCATACTGATTCTTGATTGTGCACTTTGCCGGCACCAGCGACGAGTTAACAGGTTTTCCTTGTTTGATGTTTGCGAGTTAATTTGAAAACCAGTTTGAAACCAACTGAGTAGGGCCACACCGCCAGCAGTCTCTGATTTTTTTTAAATTTATTTTCATTTCATAAGAGAAGAGGGGAGGGGACCATTCCATTCATATACTTCGTTCTTGTAAAAGAAATTGGCCTTAAACCTTGGAAAAGAGATATTCTCATTTGCTTATTATTAGAGCTTTAGATCCCGAGGAATATACATCAATTGGTGATTAGTTACTGTAAAGAACTTAGCACTCTGTACTACTATTATCTTTTGTTATTATTTGCTTTGATTTTCTTCATTTTGGGGCTAACATAGCGATAGCACATCGATTTTCCACGAAGGTTTCTTTCCCTTTGATCGAAGACATGAACAAGAAGAAATTGGAGCCTTTTTGACAGTATTTATGTCTTGTGGGATCTTTCAGCTAGCCAGTTATCATCTTCTTTAACATTCACAAAAAAGAATCGATGGCTGGAGGATAGTTTCCAAATCTTTCTCAAAAAGACGGTATCCACTCAATCTGTTCCATCAAGCTGAGTCAGTATGGGACCTTTTTCTCTACACGTTTCTCTGTCTTTGTGAATTCATAAAATTAAAGAAGGTTGTGACTGTGTAGGGACAAGCCACCAGCAGTCTCTGATTTTTGAAAACTGGTTAACCGGTTAACCGAACAGAATATTTGGTTCGGTTTACAACTGGTTTATAACAGAAAACTGGTCCGATTTTGGTTTGTATTTTGTCTAAACTAAATAATCGGTTCGATTTTTGGTTTTCCTAACCCGGTTCAGTTAACCGAAGTATCCCACCCCTATATGTTGCATTGTTAGATGCCTATCATAATTAGTAGGAGTTTCGATCATAAAGAGTTATGACGAAAACATATCAGAATACGATATTAGGCCCACCGCTATGTCATAGTAAACCTAAGTAGCCACACCATAAAAACCAAGTATAAGGAGAGATGGTAATACATAACGTTAAAGGTTAACGATGCTCGGATGTAAACGTGTGCATTTGAATTTATGTATTGATGAGAAATGATTACCCACGGGAAGTAGCACTTACCAAAGGTAATATGGTATTTTGGTCATTATAGAATTAGATTCAATAATCAATAATGGGCTAATATATATTTATTGGATTAGATTCAATAATGGGTTAATATATTTATATAATTATTGAATTGGATTCAATTTGGGTTATATATATAATGGGATAATTATGTGTGTCTTAGTTACACATTGGTTTAAACCATGGGTTAACTTTTAATTTAAAATAAGTTTCAAGGGACCCAAAAGTTTCAAAAATTGAAAAATGGCCCAAGCATATAAATACATCATTATCTCCACTTTTAACATAATTTTTTATTTTGAAAAATATCTCACCCTTTATCAAAAATCGGCCATCTCTTTCTCTCTTGATGGTGGACTTTTACTTGGAGTATTCTTCTTCTTTTTGGAGATCTCTCACTTCCACTGAAGGCTTCAAGTGTTGTTTGGCTTCGAAAGGTAATTTTTCTACTCTAACTTTGTCAAGTAAGATGTCATATCCATCTTTATTCATATTTATCATGTTTTTGTTTATGTATTCATCAATTTTAGCTCAAATAGCATAGACTCTTTCAGGTGCCAATGACGCTGCCCTTCAAGATATGTTGGCCCTCAAACCCTATGATGCCAAAAATCCTCAAAATAATCCTTAATAATTTTTTCTTAATTTTGGGAATATGATATCAAAATTTGATAACAATTGAGAATTTGAAAGAAATGAGTTATGTATAGGAAGACACCGCTAAGCTATTTTTCAAGCATATGATGAAAGATTGGGATCTTCCAAAATCTATCATTAGCAATCGAGACACCTAATTCATAGAAAGATTTTGGACCAAGTTGTTCAAGCTCATGAGTCAATGCTACAATTTTCTACAAGCTTTCACCTTCAAACTGATGAAAAAATCAAAAGGGTGAATGCTTTATTGGAGATGTATTTAAGGATTTTATAAGAGCCAACCAACATGATTAGGCAACGTTGCTCGATGTAGCCCAATTCTCTTACAACTTACAACGAAGCGAGGCTACTATCAAAAGCCTTTTCGAAATGGTGATGGGTCATCAATGTTAGAGTATGTGCTCTAGAGCCAACCCATTTATTGTAAATTAACTCTAATGTATCTTGTTTATTTATCAATAAAGGCATTTTACTATATCGTGTAGTTTGTATTTACCATATGTTGTGATATATGTAACGCCCCGCTTGAGGTACGTTGTTACTGTTTCCTCTTTCGCTCTTATTTTGAGTTGATTTTGGTGTTATTGTTTGATTTAGTGTTGTGTTGAATGGTTGCCCTCAAAGGGTTGGTTGAAAAGAGAAGAAATTCGTCTGAGTGTAGCCGGGCGAAGAAGAATCTTCGCCGCGGCGAAGAGAGGTTGAAGCCTCGGGGGAAGCTGCTTGACAGTTTCGCCATGGCGACAGGCCGACTAAATTGTTGATTGAGTTTTAGATATTTTCTTCCCTAAGGGCAATTTGACCTTTCTACCCCTAATTAGCAGGAAAAGTGGGGAGTTATTTGTAAGGAATTTTCACAGAGAATGTGTTGTCATGGGGGTGAGTTTGTAATGAATCAAAGGATATAGATGGAATTCCCAAAGAAGAGTAAGGGCAAAATGGGAATGCCTTGGGATATATTTCATTAAAAGGAATTAGAATCAAAGAAACCTCTCATTCTCTTCTTCTCAAACGCAACTTCCCATCCTTACTCCTCTCAACTTCTCTTCTCTTTTGATCAAGGTATTCCAAGGGGTTTTGAAGTGATTTGGGGTGGAAAAGTAACCTAAGGCTTCCTAAGGTAAGGATTTCTCCTTTAGTTGTGTGATTTGTGAGTTTTAGTTCATATTGAAGTTTGAGGGTTTTCCTTCTTTTGGTTAAGATTAGAGGAAAAGTCAAGCTAAACAAGTGAAAGGAAGAGTTTGTGAAGTCTCTCTATAACAAGTAAGTAAAACCCAACCCAAGTTGAGATTTATGAAATTTCTTGATTAGGGTTTTGTTAGACTTGATGTATGTATGTGATGTACATGTAATATGGCATGTATGAAGAATTAAATAGAGATTTCTATGCTTTGTGAATGTTTATACCTTGCAAATTTGAGAAATGAGATGTTGGATTGGCAAGGTAGTTGAGATGGATTTGAAGGGGTGTTATGGAACCCTTTTTGGAAGTGTTTTGTTTGATAGGTTATTATGGCTTTGTGAAGGGGTTTTTCCCCATTTTGGATGGTTAAGAAAAGTTTTAGAATCATGGCTATGATAGAGTTTTATAGTGCACATGAGTTGTTTGATGAAATGCCTAATAGAGGTTTGAGTGTGAGTATTGAACCTTAATTCTTGCAACATTGCATGTTGGCATTTCATAAGTGCATTAGTAGTGATGAACCATCCATAGGCACTAATTGTGCATTGAAAAGTGACCTAAGAAAGTGTAGGAAAATGGTTTATGCAATTACCCCATGAGTAGAGAGCTTAGTGGGTAAAATTACTTTAAGGGTAGAGAGCATTGAAAAATGCTACAATAGAATGAATTAGAAGAGTAGTATAGTTGGGATGATGCTTTGTGATCATCACCCGACTGTTATGGGAAACGGATTGATGCTTGGTGATCATCATCCGAATAGCCCTTAGAGAGATGGGTCGACGCTTTGTGATCGTCACCCGATGAGTAGTAGACATGGGTAGATGTTTTGTGACCACTACCCAGTTAGTTAAGAGATATGTAGGTTGATGCTTTGTGATCATCATCCAACATTTAGTAGAAGTGGGTTGATGCTTTGTGACCATCACCCAATAGTGACTAGAGACGGGTAAATGCTTGGTGATCGTTACCCAAAATTCATGAGGAACGGGTAGGTGCTAGGTGACCTCCACCCGATAGTTAGAAAGAACCGAGTTGGTGCTTTGTGATCCTCACTTGGTAGTCACTAAGAACGGGTTGGTACTGTGTGAATTCCACCCGATAGCTATAGAGAGTGAGATGGTGCTGTGTGAACGCCATCCGGTCGTACATCCGGTAAGATGAGGCCATGATATTATTAGAAACAGAAACAGAATCAGAAATAGCATAAGGAAAGAATTAAGAGTTATTTATACGGGGAGAGAGAGAGTTTTACTTACGAGCATTATTTTGTGCTCACCCCTGCTTATTTTCCTTTGTGGATGCAGGTTACTAGGTGATGCTCACCCCGTTATTTTCCTTTGTGGATGCAGGTTCTAGGTGATGCAGTCGGAGGGGCGTCGGCAAGCGAAGAGAGATAGCTACACTGTTTCCCCTGTTTTATGCAATTTTTTGTAAACTACATAAAAGACATATGACGTATAATGAAAAGAAAGTTTTTGGGCCCAATTTTCTATTGTTATTATGCATGCATTGTACTAGTTTTCAGTAGTTGTTACAATATATGTCCTAAAGATGGTTGAACCATAACGAGGGAATCAAGTGTTTTAAATCTTGATAATGAGATCCCTATGAGCACATTTGGTGGTCATTCTATAAATGTTTGTAACCTCAGTATTATCTAACCAAGGCCATAGACAATACAATAAGGTTTCCATCGTGTTGAACGACCCTATCAAAAGGCAATGACAGATCTCACTTGTTAATATTGTTTGGTGACAACCTGGTTCAACACATAAGTGCTTATTGTAAGCAAGTTAACAAGACTAACCCACCAAAGAATTCCATATAGATGGTAACCTTAGTGTCTATGGAATAAATTCTCTAATGGATGGCAGTGGATGTGATCTTTAGACTTAAGGTCACCGAAGTGCCTTGAATACCAATTGATATAGTTTGACACTAGCCCAACGTAATACTTTTGAGGGCTATTAGAACGGTAGTGATTGGCTGCATGGAGAAGTACATTGAGGTTATGGTGGATCGACAAAAGATTCATCACTCTTAGATATATGAGAAGTTATCTCAATGCGTAGTTCAATTAGATGGCAATGATCATGAATCTATGGCCATAGTGGAATTGAGTTGGTCTCAATCTGATTTTGTTTGGTCATTAGCACGATAACCAAATACCAACATATCAAGGAAATATTTGAAGTTGACACTATTTTTATGCTTCAACCTTGATGAAATAACATATGATGAAAGAATTAGATTGCACAGTAACCATACTATTGATAGGTAATAGTTGTTCGCTTAATCTCTACATATTGGGTGACCATTACGCCTTGCTAGAGGTCAATCTTGGTAGATATGTAATGAGACGATTGATTGGTGATCAATCAAAATACTATTCACTGCCAACATGACAGGGAGCCTACGGGTCACACACATAAGAAGGGTTAATCTCCGAAGCATTGATATGCATCAAGAAGGTGATTAAGGTTTAAGGGGCATTTTATATATATATAGACACATATAATTAAAATACCAATTAACATTTCTACTTAGGAATATGGATAAACTTATTCCAATGTAGAATAGGGTTTAAGTATGCATTGGAATAGGTTTAAGTGTGCATATAAAAGCAAACTTATAATTTTAGGGTTTACACAATTTCATATGTGTGAAAATTTTGTATAAACAAAATAAGGAAAACCTTAGTTGTCTCATGCATTCATCATAGCCGAAATTCCCCTTGTTCAATCTAGCAGTTGAACGGTTTCTTGGTGTCTCGGATTTCCTTTGGGTCGATACCTCAAGTGCAATTCTCTCCTTGAATTGGTTTGCAAAAGAATTAAAGAATTTGAAGGAAGCCTCTAAACAATGGTGAGATTTATTAATGCTTGTATGGAGTTAATTATTATTAACATGTAAAACACATATAATAATTCCCTTGATCTTGGGAATTAAAGGAACTTATTAAGAAATTTTGCTTGTATCTTGCTACATTATTCAATAATTTCCTAACAATCAACCATTTATGCCACACACGCTTGTTACAAGCTGTACAGAAAGGAGCCCCATGGCACTTAAGCTTTCTAGGTCATTGTGCAAACAAGCTGACATAGCACAGGCGAATCTCAACAAAGCAACCAAGAAGATGAAAAAGTGGGCGGACAAGCAAAAGATGTTAGTAGCATAGTGTCAAAGCAAACTAATAGTTGTCATAAATCACTTAGACAACGAAAAAACTTTTTTCTAGGATAAATAAATTGTATTAGAATAGTGAGAATAGAAGAGGCCCATCAGTATGATTGATAGTGTAAAACAAGATATCAGAGTGGATGAAACATTGTAGGAAAAACAAGTAACATTATTGCAAATCTAAATAGTGCCGATAGTTACAGCACAAACCTCAAATTTCACTTTAGTCATACTCAAGAAACACTGCTTTAGAGTACAACTAGCTCTCTCTCGCCAAAAAATTTTGTTGAACAAATAGATAACGTTTTGTTGATTACACCAAAACTATCACAAAACCAGTTTATAAAAGAAGGAATGGGTTTATGTTATAGATACAAATTTAGTCACTTGATATGGTTAAACGTCGGTTGCTCTAAACTATAGGTCTGACATTTAAAAGTAGCACTATGTTGAATGAAGGCTCAATTCAGTTTAAGCAACATTTAGTAGCATTGTGCTAGAGCAAGCTAAGGTTAACACGAACTAATAGATCATGTAAATGAGAATGTAAGAAGCTCAATTTATCAAATATGAAACTAACAACAGCATGTATTGGAAGCAATGAGAAAGATGCCAATCCAATTACACTTCATAAATTAATAACACGAATTTCATTATAAGTCTAGATGCAGAGAACAATAGTTATTTCATCTACTAAGCCAAACAAGGAACCTTACCTCACAGGCAATAAATCATGTAGGCGGAGGTCCACTGAAAGATCCTCCAAAGCAAGAATTGAAGAACAAAATCACCAACACTGCAATAATACAAATCAAGAAACATAGCAACACAATATGAGTCTTCATCAAAACAAGTTCAGTCAATCAGTCTTTCTCTTCAAGCATTATGTAGAGCTCATATACAATGATCTTAACAAGTGCATCCAGAAGTCTCTTAGACCAGGCGTCTATATCAATTGAGTTGGAAACTTGATTTTGAGCTTGTTTTAGAAGATTCGCCAATACTTCTGCCTCCAGTGAATTGATCTTGGAACCGTTCGATATTTTTAAGTGATTATCATTCGATGAAAGATCGGACTCATTTTTGTTGATCTTGACTATTGATCGAACTCATGTAAAATACAATGCGGGGGATTTTTAGTACTTGTGAAATCCTCCCTACACAACATAAGTCCACATGTCCACTACATAATGGCCTCGTTTGAAAATATGAGAGGCATTTTCCCATCAACAAGAGGTCAACAATGTATCATACAAGCTCAAATTGCCCTTTTGGCTAAGATTTCATCTGGTCTTCCACATAAGTTGCTTGAAGCCATATCACATAGATACAAAAGATCCAAGGTGGAGGGAATCAAAATGGGCACCACTTGGCGACACTAAGTCTTATGACAAGGAGGTGGAGTGTGTGTTAGCGAACCACATCGTTCGATAGAAAGTCATCCTTCAAGTCAGGAATACTTTGTCAAGTGGAAATGATTGTCGAAAAGGTAAACAAGTTGGGAAACTGAAAGCACGTTGTGGCAATTCCAAGATAAGATTCAAGAATTCCATGATGAGTCAATGAGGATGTGGAAGATTAGAAAGGGGAGAATATGACGTCTCACAAGAATTTCATTGAATACTTGGTTGGCATCTCATGCTAGAAATGATTTAGCACCCTCCAAAAAATTCAGGAACTCTTTTGAGTTCTCTCCACATTGTATTTGAAAAACAAGGGTCAACTACTTTATATTTTCAACTATGACATAATTATAAACACATTTTGACCTATCTATTTTAAATAATGATACTTATCGCCCTAAAGCTAATTATATTATAATTAGTAGTGTTACTTTTTGAAATATGTGAATTTAGTTTATATTCTTAAAACCTAAGGATGTAAGACTTGTTTATTTCTTTGTTAAATCAACTTTAATGTTGTACATACTATTGTCAAGCACCCATTAATGGTGATTAAAAAATCCAAACTATCTATTGCAATTTCAAGGACAACATTTGTTAAAGTATTGGCCATTCGTTGTCATATCAAGGCTTTTTGGCAGCATCCTCTCCTCTTCATTACGAACTTCTCTAAATTCTCTGGTTTATCTTTTCACAGATTATCACCATTGTGGAAGAGCGTCAAGAGTTTTCCTTCCACGTTTGAGATTGTCGATAAGTCTCATTTGCCACCTGTTTTTTCCCTTTCTTTTTTTTTTTTTTAACCTTGATGCTAGCTATATACTTGTAATGATGTGCATTCACTTCATTTATATCAATCATTTGATATCAAACTCTTTTGGTTTCTCTAGTTTTGCCTTTGTGGAAAATGATTCAAAAATTAAACAGAACCTTTAATCATTACAAGTATTTAGCTAGCATCAAGGTAAAAAAAAAAAAATGTTAAATGAGACTTAATAGCAATATCAAACATGGAAGGAAAACTCTTGACAATAAATCAGAGAGTTGAGAGAAGTTATTAATAAAGAAGAGAGGATGCTACCAAAAGGTCTTAGATATGACAATGAGGAGTCAATACTTCAATAAATGTTGTCCTTGAAATTGCAATGGTAGGTCGGGATTTTTTATCACCATTAATAGGTTGTTGACAATAGTACATACAACATTAAAGTTTATTTGATAAATAATTAAACAAGTTTTACATCCTTAGGTATGTCTACCACTACCCGCACCAAATAGACCGTGAGAAAGCATTTAAATAGACTTTATAGTAAGTCTACCAAAATCCGAAGGATTTAGCACTATCATTATATTAGTAGATAGACTATCAAAGTATGCTACATTCATCCCCGCATCGAAAGAGTGCACATCGAAAGACACCGCAAAACTCTTTTTCAAACATGTGGTGAAATATTGGAGTATTCCAAAATCTATCATTAGCAATCAAGACACTCTGTTCATTTGAAGATTTTGGACCGAGTTGTTGAAAAGAGTAAAAGAAAGAGCCACAGAGATGCAAGATAATTTGAATTTGTTAGCTAAAGTCAAAGTTTTTCTAAACGGTAATGAGAACGACATTTAGCAAGCTGCTTAGCCCTAATTGAAGCTTTTGTTGGTGTCAATGATTCCGCCCTTCAAGATATGTTGGCCCTCATATCTTATGATGCCAAAAGTCCTCAAAATTATCCTCAACAATTTTTTCTTAATTTTGTGAATATGATATAAAAATTTGATGTTTATGCTTATTTATAAATGCATTTGCCAATTCCAGCTAACCATGTGTCTATTCATATTTCTCAATTTATTTGTTACCAAAAAAATATTAAGTTTCCTTGCACATAACGACTTGCTATGTCTGCTCCTTGATTTTAGTAAACTTCTATAATATTAGTGGGATCTTTGCTTGGTTTTGGTCACAATACAATTTTCGCCTATTAGTCCATACAGGATTTTTGCCTTTTTTTAGAATGCACACATGGTTAAGTTGCAATATACACCGTTTATCATTTGCATAGCAAAAAGATAGGAGGTATTTGGACTTGGCCTAGCCATTGTAGGTAGGAAACATGGCTCTCCTTCAAGTATGCACACATGGTTTAGTGGCGATAAGGGAATAACATTGACTTGTTGAAGGAAACTTATATCCAACACTATCAAAAAATCATCCAAACAACAACCGAGACAAAAAGATATTTGCAACTCTATATATATGAATTAAGGTTGCCCCGTTTTGTCAATAAGTGATGCCACATTTCTTCTTCTTTTCCAAAGAGCACAATATGGTGGTTTTTTCTTCTAACACTAATGTTTTTCAACTATTTCAAGTCATCTACGAGAACTTTGATAACCCCTATAACCCTGACATGATGTTGCAACTACTATAAAGGCTTGAGAAAACTTGATTGTGAGCATGCAAGCCCTCATGAACAGTTAGATGTAAGGGTGAGCATGGGTAAACATTGTTTTAAAAACTAGACCGCTCATTGACCCGATCAAGGGGCCGGTTCATGGGTTGATTGGTCCAACCGATTGGACCGGCCGATCTGACCGGTATATAGCAGTCACATCTTTAAACAATTCTATTAATTGTTATAAGTTTGGAAACCAGCAAATACATCCCTAAAATTTACCTATAAGCCCCTATAAGTTTAAAATAAAGCAAATGCACCCTGCAGATTTTATTATTAATTTTTTTTTTCTCTCTCCCCATCACTTCCGTCTTTCTCCTTTTTTCTCTCTTTCCATTAGGTCATCACTTTCTTCTTTCTCCTTTTTTCTCTCTGTCTCTCTCCCCATCACTCCCTGTCACTTTCTTCTTTCTTCTTTCTTCTAACACATTCGCATCTCTCTACTGTAATTTTTCTCTCCTCTTCTTTCTTCTTCCTTCTCTTTCTCTTCATCTCCTCTTTTCTTTCTTCTAATCTTCTTCCTTACTCTTTCTCTTGTCTCCTCTTCTCTTTCTTCTCTCTTCCCCTCCCTTACTTCTTCTTCTTTACACTTTATATTTTAGAGTAAGTGAAGAAGAATAGAAGATGAAAATGGAAGATACAAGTTGGTTTTTTTATTCAAATGAAATGGAGAATGAAACGGTGCTGTAAATTGGTTTAGGAATTAGGAATATGAATTTTTTAGGATCAGATACCCAAAAATAGCAAACCGTTTTAAGCCCTGGGCCGATCGGACCGTGGTTTTGTACTGTTTCGTCGGTCCAAAGCGGGTTCAATGACATTCTCGATTTTTATGTTAACTTGGGCCAGAGTAAAGGCCGGCTCCCCCAGTCTAATTGATTGGTCCAATCTAGGTTTTAAAACAAAGAAGGTAAAAGGTAGAATCGAAATCAGAAATGGCCCTATTATGGTCCAATTCCAGTTCTGGAAAATTGGAACTGGGAATTCCCAGGTCCGGTTATGGTTTCTATAGTGTTGGAACCGAGAATCAGAATTGGAACCGAAACCAAGGTCTGAGTACCCAAGTAGGAATCAATACCAAATTGTAATTTTTGTAAACTATCAGGGGTATTATTTTTTAAATAGTAAAGGATAATTGAACTTTACTCAGATATCCAGAACTGAATCGAAACCGAACCTATGTTTTAGGTTTCGGTTCCAGGTTTCTAGGAACCAAAATCGGCCTCTTTCGATTCCAGTTCCAAATCTTAGAATTGACCGATTTCGATTAATTCAAAAAATGCAGGGTACCCGTAACCGATCACCCCTAGTTAGATATCCCCTATTGAATAGTCTTTTATCTCGCTTGAAGGTATACTCCATATGTGCTAGACATACCAAATCAAAAAGGTAAAGGAAAGGGCCACAAAAGTGCTAGATAATTTGGATTTATTGGCTAAAAGCTGAAGCTTTTTTCAACAGTAATGAGAACATCGTTGTCTTTGCCTTAGTTATGACCAGCGAGATTTGGTAAGCCGTTCAAGCCCTTATTATTGCTCTTGTTGGTGATGCTAATGTCGCCCTTCAAACTATGTTTGGCCTCATACCCTACAATGTCAAAAGTTCTCCAACCATCCCCAATAATTTTCACTTAATTTTGGATATATGATATGAAAACTTGATGTTTTTCATCATTTACAATTTCATGTTTATCATCATTTATACATGCATTTTTCAATTCAAACCAACCTTACAATTTTATCTATTCATAATTCTCAATTTATTTTCTCAAAAAAAAATATATAGTTTTCTTGCATGTAAAGACCTCGTATGTTTGCTCCTTGATTTTGGTAAACATCTCTAACATTAGTGGGATCTTTGCTTGATTTTTGTCATCACATGATTTTCACCTATCGGTCATCACACGATTTTTTCCTTCTTTTGAGAATGCACACATGGTTGAATCACGATAGACTCCATTTCTCACATGCATAGCACAATGATGGGAGGTATTAGGACTTGGCCTAACCATTGTGGATAGGAAACATGGCTCTTCCTTGAGTATGCACACAAGGTTTAGCCGCAGTAGCGAGACAACATTGAATTGTCAAAGGAAATTCATATCTAACACAATCGAAAAATCATCCAAAAGAACAATCGAGAAGTTTACCTTTCCACTCCATTTGCCAAGGTGTAGAGTCATGCCACGTGTTACTCCCTCGATTAGTCTAGCCTCAGAATTCATTATGTTTAGCCAATCGTTCCCCTCTTTTACCTTGAAGCCTAGCTAGTTGACCTTTTCCTTCTTCATGAAGTTATGGGAAGCACCCGTATCTACCCTAACGTAGGTCTTCTTCCCATTATTGCTTGCTTCTATATACACGAAGGCTTTGTATTGAGACTTTGGTGGAATTTGTTAAGCCTTTATGGCATTTAAGATTGGAAGAAATCCTATGTGACCTCTCTCACTAGTTTCCGCCCGCTCTACAATAGAACTAAGAGTCTTCTTCTTTGGACACTCACTTGCCCAATAAGGCCCATCACATATGAAGCATTGAGTTGGCTTGCCCTCTTCTCTTTTGGCACTGCTCCACTCCTTGTTAGGTGGTTTTCTCTTCTCCTCTTTGTGGTGAGAAAGACGAAACCCTTTTGCTCCATACATTAAGTCTGATTAGGTTTAGAGGGTTTAAAGGACTCACCTTTGTGGAACTCCACCCCATCATGTTAAGAGTGTTTGATATATTTGTCATACTATATCGCCTTAGTTCTTGGACTGTCCAAGGTTGGAGTCCACCGATAAAGTTGAAAAGCAAGTCTCCATTACTCATGTCGGTGTTTTGTAGTATGAGTGTCGAAAACTCCTCTATATATTCTCTAATAAAGAGAGTATGTTTCAACTCTCATTTTCAACTTTCCATCATAAGCCAGATTTTCGAAATAGAATTGACGTTTCAGCTCCCTCTTCAAGTCTTTTTATATGTCTATGGTACAATTACCATCCCTAACTTCCTTAGGTTTTTTGCGCCACCAAATCATAGTATGATCAAATAAAATAGCTAGTTAAGGTAAAGACCTTGGATATGTCATCTCGCACTCCAGCAGAATCCAAGCATCGTTCCATTTGCCACAAGAAATTATCAATCTCAATTACATCCCTTTTACCCGAGTACACCTTAGGTCTTGGAAATTCTACCATTGTGAAAACAAGTGCTCACGTCAAGGCAATCATTTCCCATGGTGTCGATCTCTTGTACGAAACATTATTTTCCCATGTGTTCTCTAATCTAGTCATAATCATCTCCATTTTGGCTTGAAAGTCGGATATGGCTTCCAACACCCTAGATTAAAGCTTCAATTCCCCCTTAATGGTGTAAGGTTAAGGTGGAGTTAATGTCACTAACCTCTTCACTGAGGTCATTGAAGTCTCTTATAAGACTATTATGTTCTCTTACAAGGCTATCAACATTGCTCTCAACGGTCTCCATTACAACTCTTATTCGTCCAGTCAGTCCTTTATGACTAGTTCGGACTTGATTACCTTAGTCTCCAAAGTAATCAACACATCTCGGATTTCTCCTAGCCATAGGACTTTTTTCCCAAGGTTAGGGGTTGTCTCATGTCCTTCATCTCTTCAGCCACGTTTGTCAACCCTAACATTATTCTTTTCCCTGTTCGTAGAACTTGGTATACCATGAAAAATTGGCTTTTATACCAACTGTTATGGCCCGATTTGAACCTCTCACAACAATGTGGTCTTAGATACTTGATTTCACCCTTGAAGCATCTAAGTAATCCTTATGTTCTCAAAACACCCAATTAAGAACAAGTGAACAGGTAAGGAATGATTGAAGAGAGTTTGTATTACAACACAAATAAGTTAAGTGCAAGAGCGTGTAGAGAGTTTTACACTTGCTTTGAGAGAGCTAGTGTGTTTAACTTTCTAACCATCTATGTTCAAATGAGCTATCACCTATTTATAGACCTTTGCTATCTCCTCAGGTTGTGGCTACCAATGAATGCTTGGAAGTCGAAAATGTGGCTAGAATTTGTTGACCTAGAAATATCTCAATACATTCTAGGAATACCATATCTAAAAGTTTCTAAAGAGATAAAACTTTACCTACCTCTAGATCATTTTACAATAGTGTGGAACCCTGTAGACTCCATAAGCTTCTAGAACATTCTAGAGTCTTTTAGTAGTTCTACAACCTTTCATCACCTTCTAGAACCTTCTAGGCTTCTTTAAAACCTTCAAGAACATTCGAAGCCTTCTAGAACTTTTCGGGACGCCGAGCTTATTCTATACATAATTGTAAAGTATTTGTTGAGAATAGGAAAATGGTGCATACCTTGGGCCGTGACAAAACATTTAGCTGCGGCCAACAATATTTGGCAAGTCGCTCAAGTCCTCATTGATGCTCTAGTTGGCAAAGATGCCACCACTCTTCAAGCCGTCGCTCAAACTATGTTTGCCCTCGTACCCCACGATCCCAAAGTCCTCCCAACGGTCATCCCAATGATCCCCAGTAATTTTTCCTCAAGTTTTTGTATATGATATGAAAATTTTATGTTTGTCATAACGTATACATGCATTTGTCAATTCAAGCCAATCTTACAAATTTGTCTATTCATAAATCTCAACTTATTTGTTACCCAAAAAAAAATTATTTTGGCATATGAGATGAAAATTGTATGTTTGTCATCATTTATACATACATTTGCCAATTCAAGCCAATCTTACAAGTAAAGACTTGCTTTGTATGTTCCTTGATTTTGGTAAGCATCTACAACATTAGTGGGATCTTTGCTTGGTTTTAGTCATCACATGATTTCCACCTTCTTTTGAGAAACATTTCTTATCAAAAATAAAGTAGATAATTAACTTATCTTACAATAACAAAACATCAATTCATGTTAAAAATTTTACATATAACTTGAAAGTCTACCTCAAAAAATAAGAAAATAATTAAATCTGATTGGTTATCTATTTTAATTAAATGATTTTGGACATAAACATCACATATATATCATGTCAAAACATAATGGCAAAAGAAATTTTAACCTAAAATATTTGGTAGTAAGATTAAGATGGTTCAACAATAAGAGAAAACAATTTGATATCTCTTTACTTGAAGCATTAGATTTCAATACTTTTTCTTATTATATTATGATCAGAATATGAAATCTAAAAAATATTCATTTTTATTATAAAATGGTATGTAATTAAATATGATAAATACCCATTTTCAAATAAATCATTATATGTGTAGTTTCTAACTCATGTTAGTTTTAAAAATTAGCTTTTGCTAAAGTTAAAAGGCAGAAGTTTAGAGCAGAAAACATAAAGACAAAAATAAGAACCAGTTATATAACTCAATCCAGCACACAATTATGAATTAAAATATAATTATCAAAATACTTTGTCAGAAACTAGTAGTACAAAAACAAATCAGTGATACTAGCCTGACGTGATCTCGTGGGTAAGAATTATTTCCATAGAACATATCTTGTTAACCTTGAAAAGGGTAGAAGTTCGATCTGACTTTATAAGTTAAAAAATTTATTAAAAAACAAACAATATCATCTAAAATAAATCTTGAAGAAATTTTCATTTTTAAGAGTCGAAGACTAATTTTTGAGAACAATTTTTTATACTTTATCATATTTCATTATCAAGTAAAATACCCATAGAGCTTTTTTAGCCATTTCAAAGGCTTGTGAAAAATAAATAAATAAATTGGAGGATTGGAATGGAAAGTACATATTTACTTCTTTGCATGACATTACCGAGCAGTTTCCCACCATTACATCAAATTGGGCAACATTTCAACACAGGCACGGAAACATTACTGTCCAATTTGCACCACTATATCATGAGAACATAGTCAAATCGAGATCATAATCCCATGTTTGAAGATATCCCAATATTGTTACAACACCAGCAACATTATGCTTAAAGTTAAATCAAATATTGCACAAGCAGCTAGGTCACCAGAATTGGCTGCTAATGCAGCTGGGACTTGGGCTCTGTTTTAAAAACCGGACCGGACCGGACCGGTTGGACCGTGAACCGGTAGCTTCTCCGGTCCGGTTTAGGTCTCAGGGGGGTTTTTGAAATATTTTAAAATTATGAGGGTTACTTTGTAATTTTATAGGGGTATTTTGAAGATATATCAAAAGTTTAGAGATTAATTGGTAATTTTATTGGGGTATTTTTGGAATAAATAAAAATTTTAGAGACCAATTTAAAACTTTTTTAGGGAAACTTTTGTAATATATTAAGATTTAAGGGGTTAATATGTAATTTTTAAAAAATAAAATATTGTGACATACTTGGTCCTTAACCGATCCGGTCCAACCGGTTGGACCGATTGAACCGTGACCCGGACAGCAAAACGGTTTGCCCTCCGGTCCGGGTTTTAAAACAATGGACTTGGGTTGACGATCACCGGAATTAGAAGAACCAAGGAAATCACAGAATTATCATATTCTGGCATCATGGATATATATATATATATATATATATATATATATATATATATATAACCATTAACCAACAAGAACTATAGATGAACAACACAAACATAGAAGATCTGATTCTTTGATCTGATTACAAGAATATTAACAACCAACAATCACACTAGCTGCTGCAGATTACAAATTTAAATCGGAAATGGCGAAAGGGAAAATACCCAATAAGCTACCTATACAACCACACAACCACTGCCCCACTCAAATTATATAAGTAGAAAAACCTGACAAAAAGGTTAGCCCAAGGTCAATTTTCTTCCTTTTTTCTTTTCTTTCTTCTCATTTCTTTCTAAGCAGAGGAATTTAAAAGTTTTCTATGTCAGTTGCACACCGATGATTTCTTCCTCTGATTTTGTTCTCTTCTCTTTCTTTTCCACTGAACAAACACAAGACAGGGTCTTCGGCATGCAAGTTACAATCTTATAATCAATCACCAAGGGAGAAATAAAAAATAAAAAATAGGGAAAGGGACGAAACGAACAAGGCCTATGCAGATTTACTCCACACTGCTGATGCCCCTGTCGATTTTCGTCATTGTGTGCTGCGCGTTAACCCACTTCGTGATACATTTCTGCACATATATGAGGACCAGTCAACTAGCACATAATTGGGAGACGGGGTAAGGGGGTTAACCATGGCAGAATATGAAACATTGTGCTGAGTTTCTAAAATAGACAGCAAATTCCTTTTCCGCAGTCTAAATGAGCTTTAATGAGTTGTTCTATATCCAGGTGGACTTTTAATCAGTATCTTAAAGATTAGTATCGCAAAAACTAACTTAAACTACATTAGCATCAACTAGTAACACAATGAGATCTTATACCCAAAACAAAAGATAAAGTAATACGATGAGATAACACCCATATTTTGTATGTACTGTTTATTAGAAAAAATGTCAATTATAGATGCAAAGAAGTCAATACCTTCATCTAGACCCCAGCATCCTCCTACTAGATCTCAATTTAGATTTTTGCTATTATTTAGAAGCTAACTTGTAAAGAAGGTGCCACAATACTTTTAGATAAGGCCACTCTACCCCAGATTCTGGATCACGTGCTAGTCAATAATTCATTTTGTCATTGTCAAGGTAATCACTAATCAGGATGACTAACTTAGCACGTAAGTTGTTAAAAAAGGATGTTTTACAAATACAAATTACAAGTACCTTCCAGGAAGCAGCTGAGCACTGCTGACGGGACCCTTGGTATTTCCAAACCGCTTGGCCCTATTTTCATGTTCTTTCTCCACACGCATTGCAGCTACCTCCTTCTCCATCGCAGCTACTTCCCTTCTCATCTTCTTTGCCTCAACCTCCATTGCCTTAGTTAATGTCTCTACTTTCTTTGCTAACATCTGTAAACAGCAGTTGCAGCAAGATCTTATCAACCGTTAAGTATGAATTATAAAATCATACAACAAAGAGGAAGTGAATACCAACCTCTATAGCATCATCCTTATCTTTGAGGCTTTGATCTTTCTCATGACCAGCTTTCCTCAAAGATACGACCTCTTTCTGCAGCAAATCATACAACACTCCTGGAACACTATCCTCAGTATCAGCTGACTGGAATTCATTGGACTTGTCATCCAGATTTCCTTTCCAAGTATTAGGTGTTTCATTGTCCTTGGTTGCATCACAAGACTGATTGAATGGTCCATTTAAAAGCACTTTACCCCTGTCTAATGATCTTGTGCCTCCATCAAATGATTTTGATGTTCCTTTAGCATGCTTCAACACTGTACTGGTACTAGAAGACAATGATCTCAACTGAGACGGTGTTCTTTTCGACAAAAAGCCATTGGAGGTCAGCTTTGAGATGTTATCAGCTCCACCCAGTGACTGACGACGAGAAGGCCCATTGCTGGCACTTCTTCCCTCAGGTGTACTGCGACTAGTACCATTAGAAGATCCTCTCAAACTCTCCTCTAGCACTTTGAGCCGCAGATGATACTTTTCCTAAAAAATGAAAAAACAAATGCTTTAATATCAAAACCAGAAAACAAGATACTGCCAAAAATTTAATACAGAGACTGCATATTAGATTATTACTTTCAACTGTGCTTCAGACTTGGCAGCTCGCTCAGTGATAGCAAGCTTGTCACGAAGTTGCTGCATTTCTCCCTGTAACGACAAAGAATTGAAATGAGCAGCACATACAAAAGAAAAGTGAAGACAATTTCATTCGAAGAAAGAAGCTGCTAGCAAGGGCTCAAACATATAAAGATAAAGAAGCTAAAAATCAACACTCTTAACCTGCAAGAATCTCCGTTCCTCAAGCCATTGTTTCACAGGCATCACTTTGTCATTGGCATCTTTCCATTCATTGGCTACAACTGTGGCCACCCTGTTTGCGGTTACCTTTGCACGGGCCAGCTCCCTGTCAAGCGTTTTCCTTTCCTCCTAAAAACAAAAGAAAGTCATAGCCACTTTGAGAATTGACTCTTAACATAGAAACTAATAACAAATATCAAAAAAATTGATTCTCTAATGTTTGGCACAGTACATTCATCTCCTGAACTTTCCTCTGGTAGTCCCTCACAGCATTAGCAGCGGCACCACCAGCAAGAACAGCCTCTTCAAGCTCATGTACAGTCTGGGTAAGCTTTTCAACCTCTGCAACCTTTTGTCGATGCATCTTGTCCAAAATTTTGTTTTCTTCCTAATATACAAAACCAACAAACAAATAACTACACCTGAGCTTTACACATAAGTCTAGAAAATAAAATAAAAAACTCCGAAAGTTCGAAAAAGAATTAAAAATAAAAATGGTTGATTGGAGTACCTGGCAAATTTCTATCTGTTTCATTAACTCTTGATTTTTGTTTTGTAGATCATCTACCATAGAGGCCTTAGCCAAGGCAACCTGAACAGTCCTCTCTGCTTCAAGTAAAGCTGCTTCTTTGGACTTGGTTAGACGATCTAAAGCTTTGTTATCATCTTGAAGCTTTGCAATCTGTAAGGATCCCAGAATTTATTAACTAAGCGTGTGGAAGATTGCACACTTATCAAATTCCTAAGATGAACCACCATGTATGAAGGCATAAGTACCTCTTGCCTAGCAAGCTTAAGCTCAGCCTCAAGGGGAGCAAGAATAGCTTCAATTGGAGGCATATCATCATCCTTCTGAGCAGCATGAACTCTTCGAAGTGTGGCTTCAGCAGCAAACTGAGCTGCCATGGAAGCTTTCTTCTCATCATTGATTTTCTTGATTTCAAGATTCTGCAAAACATATTTAATTGAATAAGTATAGAATTATGCTACCACTGAGAACATCAAAGCAGGAGTTGAAAGAGGTTTAAAGCAATACTTTGCTTTCAATAAGAGATTCTGCTAACTTGAGCTTCTCCTCCACCTTCGAGAGTCCATCAGTAAGCTATGGATAAAAAAGGAACACAGAAAAGCAAGGTCAGCACCAATCAGAACCATATACCAGAGTACCAATGCATGGAAAAAAAAAAGGTCAAAGAATTAAAAAAAAAAAAAAAAAGGCCCCAAATCAAATGCACCATGCAAATCAAAATTGAAAAAAAAAAAAAAAATTGATGCCAAACAATGATAAAACAAAATCTTTCAACAGCTTCACCAGTAGACGCAACACATTCAACTGCTATCATACACAATGCAAGCAGCACACATCAGAATTTGTATAATTTGATATCCCAGCATGTCTGTCCCTCATTCATTTTAAAGAAATACAGGCATTGGTAAATTTGAAAGCCACATTTGTATTTAAGCTCTCATATATTAGATGCTGAACAGCCAAAAAGCTTGTAGCAACTGTTACAAAATGACGAATTAAAATGGACATACAACAAAGCATCAACAATAGAAGCATATACAAAATAACCAAAGAGCAATTAATACGATTTTAAATTACAAATATGAAGATAATATTGAATGCCAATAGCATGACTTCTTTGATAGTTACATCAAATAACATTAGCATAAACAGGCTGCCACAGAGTTACATACACTTGAACCAGTTTTAATCACCTCTGTATTACAAATGAAATATGGCAGCTAATATAGATGCGATAAGTAAGAATAAGATAGTCATCTAGAGTGTAAACTTCAAATCAACACGCAGACAGAATATCAACAACATGGTAAGATTACTACGATTATACAAAGATAGGCATGATGCTGAATTCACCCAAATAAGTCAATTAAAGATAACGACTTCTCAGAGGATAAAAGGAAGATATTTCTCCCTCAATTTGGACAAAGTACATTTCTGAGTGGGGCAGGCATAAACATGTAAATGGATTTATTTCTCTACAATTCCCAGGATCTATACGTTATATTAGCAACGCATAACAATAAAAAGGATTATACAAGTTGAAAATGTTACAAATCAAGCATTATTTAACATTTAATTAAAGTAATAATAAAATTTCCATTAAAAGCAAGCTTTAAGCCCACTAAGAAATCAAAGCAAAAATAGTAAATGAAGCTAAAACGGCCAAAATTTGAAAATGGTTAAGTTAAATAAAGCCATTAACAAAAGTAATAAATAAAAGATAAAAAATGACCTCTTCAACAGCCTTCTCTCTTAACCGTTCAGACAATCTCAAAGCCTTGATCTCCGCTTGCGCTTCCCCTAATTCTCTGTCCTTATCTACAAACACCCAAAAAAGAAAAAACAAAAAAGAAGGAAAATAATTAAAACAAGAAAAATAAATAACCACCACAAAACGCAGCCAAAAACAACACGACTCAAGTCAAAAACGACCAGATCGAGCCACATTACACACCTCTGACTTCATTCTCCAACCGATTCAACTCCACCTTGACCGGATCCGACCCGTGCAGCAACGTAATAAACTCATTATCGGCATCGAAGCTCGGCCTCACCGACGCTCGCCTCCTCGACGAGCTCTTACCTCCCTCCTTGAAAGACGCCGACACCGTCAACGGTGCCGACGGAGTCGCCGTGACAGAAGCACCTCCGTTAACCTCCGGCGCCGCCACAGCAACTCCGTCGCCGTAAGCCTCCGCCATTATCTCCCCCGATCTGATCGCCTACTTGACCTAAAACCTACCACTGACTCACATCCAAATCCGTCAAGATCCAAAACGGCAGCGTTTAGATCCAAATGCTGGCGGTCGGAACTGAGAAATCTTCAGCTGGAGTGAAGTGAAGATTGAGCTCAAAATGGAGAAGACGAAGAAAGAGAGAGAGAGTGTGTGAGAGTTTGTTTGTTTTGGCTTTGGCTTTGATTTGATTTGATTTTTCTCTCTCTAGATTGTGATTTAAATCTGATTGAGTTTTCTCTCTCTTGTCTGAGACTCTGAGTATAGAGTGACAGTGTGTTTTCAGAGTGATTTAATTTTTTTTACTCCTTTATGTTTAAGATTGTTAGTTGACACCCTTTATTTTGAAATTTTAACAAACACCATATTGGATGGCTGAATTTTAGCCCAATTGTTTATAAATATGAATTGTTAATGAATAATACTACGCTAATAAAGAATCTATACAAAATTTTTCATTAAAGTAATGTGTTAAAATATAATTAGATGAATTAATATATAAAATAAATTTAATAAATAAATATTAAATAATAGTGAATGACATGATAATACACTTTATATGAAAGACTTTGTATAAACTCTTGATATACATATTATATAGAGTCTGTTTGGCTAAGCTTATGAAAATTAGCTTATAAGCCGCTAGTGTTTATAAGCATTTGAAGTTTTAAGCAGATAGGTGTTTAGTTAAAGTACTTATAAGTAACTGATAAGTAGTTAACATTTTGATAAACTGTAACTTACAAGTACATTTTATTATTAAAATGACTAAAAAGGATACCATTTTATTTTATCAATTATTATTATAAAGTCAGTGTGTAAGTCCAACAAAACTATAAACAAACAAGTCCGTTTAATTTTAAAGCTTATAAGCTAGTTTGACCAACTTTTAAGCTCAGACAAACACCCTCGTAATATTACTCATTGAAAATTTGGATATTAATTTAGTGTAAAATGGAATTTATGCTACTATATAAACAAAATAAAATGAAAGAAATCAGCGTTGGAGTTTGGAATTGATTGTTACATATGGGTTTAAAAGTTCTATAGTCAATGTAAAATTACATAGGATTATTGATTTCTCAAGATTGACATCTAATCTAATCAAGTAAAAGTATAACTATTTTCGTTTTATTTGTTTCAATTTTCTACTTATCATAATATTTTTATACTTATCCTAAGAAAACAATAACACATGCATTTTTTTTATTAATAAAGATTGGTTCACAATCCAATTTTATAAATTTTCTCTTATAATCCTGACGTAGTAACTCGCAATTGGGTAAGCAAAACCGAATACAAACTAACTAATTATAAACTGTCATGTTGGGATTATGAGAGAAAATTTATAAATTTAAATTGTAAATATAGTATTACCTTTTTTCTATTTTCATTTTAGTACTTTTAGAAAATGATAAAGAATGTATATATTTTCCTTTTGTGGGTAAGTAAATATTAGTTAAAAAAAAAGAAAGAATTTACAAAAGGCTATATAAAAATGGGCCAACCTACATAAGTGATAGGACAACCTAACCTACCATATAAATAAGGTATATTATTATACCTTAAACTTTGAATTCATTTTTAAAACAAAGACACTACCTAAGTATCGATATAGAAGTTGTCAAATATAAACAAAAGAGAATTTATACTATAAGAAAAAGGAAAAGAAGTAGTTGGATAGATCAAATAAATGAGCATAATTGTAAAAATAAACAACATGATTAGCTCATTTTTTTTTCTTTTATTTATCTTATTAATCTCTATGTTAGGGTATATTGATATTTTAACAATGATAGGGTGTTAAAGTCATTATCTGAAACCTGAGGGAGTAGATGGAAATTGGGAATATTAAAAGATATAATACGAAGTAAGGTTAGTTAGCTGTTTAGCAACAGACGCTTTGCTGTTAAGCAGACACGAGAGCGTGATAATAGGAAGGAGCGTGTTTTATGAATGTGACTATTATACCGTCCGTCTCATATTTTTATTTAATTACTTTCTCTCTTTAAAAAAAAATTAATTATATAACTTAACATTTTATATTAGAAAATATATAATTTGTAATTTATAATACTATATGCTTACCGTTTCAATATTTTTTTGTTTTTATTTTTAAAAATACATAGTTAAAAACAAAAATATATAATTATATTAAGACTATGTTTGAATACAGTTAGATTTACTCGTTGAATTGAAATAATATTTTATATATAAGAATACATCAATGTTTAAATATGATCATGATATAGTTATATTAGATCAATTAGGCTAGAGCATTATTATTATTATTATATATATTTTTTCTATTATTTTTTTTGTTTTAAGAACCAAAAAGAGGAAGAAAAAAAATGTTATAATAAATCTATTATTGTACAATATTGATTACAATTATAAGGAACAAATGTTATGCTAAAATAATTTTAAATAGAGAATTAATATTTAGGATTTATTATTTATTTTAATAAAAAAGATTTCTGATATAACTTTTTCACTTTTGGCATTCGGTTACTTTCTTAGCAAAAGGGCCCAAGGATAACCTAAGCGGAATGCGTAATGCGCACACAACGAGCTAAAATCATAAATCATACAAGGTAAGGTATGGGTGCGTGATGCGCACGCATGCGCTTTATAGTTTAGAGGCTTTCGTGTCTGGTTGCGGTAGCTGTACTTTATTAATAAGGTCATGTTTCTTGCTACTGTGAATTTTGTTAAATATAGAAAGCTTTTCAAGTTATAATTTAGATTTTTATTTTTATTAAATAAATTAAAAATTTATCATTTTAAAGCTAAAATCCAAAATTGATGATTTCATTAATTCCTACTAAATTTGACACCCATGAACATAAAACAAATATGTCTAATTCCCCATAGAAATGGAATTTAAATATATTTATATAAACTAAATCATATTACTACTTCACTGATATTTCCATATAAATTATCTATAAAAATTAATTAATATTTACATAATATTAATTGACTGTTTTCTGAGTTGATTTAAATGTGGAATTTAAACTCATACCCTATACATAAATCCAATTGATCCCATAGTAAAATAAAGGAAGAACAACATTATATAATTCAAGTAAATAACAATCCACAGTAATTTTAAATTGTCATGCATTGATTTTCAGAAGTTTAACCCTAAAGCTTAGGTTAATTTCATCCACCTTAAAGAGATCGGAAATATCAAGCTTCATAATTGTGTTTTTTAAAAAGTACTTAAATCCCAATATTTTAGATTTTTTTTTTTAATATACATATATATATTTTTGTAATGGGATTATGATAATTTTAAAGGGTATTTCATATATTTTTAAAAATCATCAAGATTCTTGAGTCTTACCGTCTTTCATTCACGTAAAATTAATCGTCATTTTTACAAACCACATAAAATAAATTATTATATCAATTTATATAAAAGTATATGTATGAGTAGTCCATAAACTTTACTCAAAAGCTACTTCAAATTTCTTTAAATCGCTTTCATCACAAGCCATAAGTGCTTTTGTCATAGTCTCTCTCACAAGTTCTTTGGAGAAACAAGGAAGAGGATTGCCTAGTAGTGCCTAAGGCCTGAAGGCTTAAAGCAACAACAAAAGCACTTCCTAGAGAAATCCCTTGTGTCTTCTCACAAATGGTGAGACAAGTGAAACACAAAGCATAGTGAATATCAATTTCGTAGTGTCTCTTTAAAACTAGTTTAAGCCAAATGTAGAATATCCTAAATAAAAGTCAATTCCCCGTGACAAAATATTATCACGTTCAATGGGTGAAATGTAATATTTTTATTCATCACGATACAAACTGAGAATTTTGATAAAAATATATACATATTTCAAACGGTCATATTCAACAAACGAAATATAAGATTTTTATTATAAAATATAGTTCTTTAATATGTTTAATTACGCTTGTAAATATCATTTATAACTTTTTACATACAAATGGTATAAAATGAAATATTAAAGACAGAATGATGTAATCCTAAACTAATGATGTTACATTAATTTGTATTTATAGCATTAATTTTAATAATAATAATAATAATAATAATAATAGTAAATAAATAAGTAAAATACATATGAGAAGACATTAGTGTTTTGGTATTGATAGAGGAACGAAGATTATGGAAGTCACATCTTATGACTACTAAAATGATTAGCATAAATTAGTTGATAATGCCAAGTTTTGGGTATGAATGGGACGTTAATTGTGGTAATTAAGTATCTAAATCAATTGATTATTGAAAAAGACTAATTTATCATGTAAATAAACAATACCTTCTGTTAGGAATTTGTCAATAATAGAGGCAGAAACAAAATCGTTTTTCATAATAGATCTGTAAAAACAATATAATAACAGTGGTTGATATATACCATTCACGATGGGTCACAATTCATGTCAATATCAATTCCTATACTTTTTTTTTTATTTGATAAAGTTGCTCTTTGAAGATTTTGACAAAAATAGAAACAAAATTAGTGGGTTCCAAATTTCAATTATTTCACTTGTGAAATTTTGAATGTTTGACTTAAAAACGAATGATGATTTTGATGTCCTTCAAATTACATTATATAGGTTCAAATTCATGAAACTTATCAACTTACTTATAATTGTAATAAAATTTATAAGGTGATAGGTCAAGTCAGACACTTGTCATTAACGAGATTGTCGATTCTTTTTACTTTTTTATATTTGCAAAACCTTTATAAATTTAATTTTGTTACTAAATTTTAGGGATATTTATATCATTTTGAGATTATACATTAAATATAATGATCAAAATTATCAAACACTTTAAATTATTGTTGTATGTAATTTTAAAAATTTGTGATTGTCAGTGTGGTTTTATTTTCTTCAAAAAAGTGTGACTTCCAACCAACAATATTCGAATTTGTGTTGTGGCCCAATATTTATCCAAAAAAAAAAAATTTAATTTTGTGATGTGGAGGGATTATGATTAATCTCCCTAGGATTAAGATTTAATTTAGTTTAAACTTTGTTGAATTGTGATTAATAAATAAATAAATAATTAATTAATTAAGTAAAAGGAATATGATGACATGTCCTATTAAGTTGTCCCATGTAAAAATGTCTAAAATTCTGTGCACATTTTGGAGGCAAACGAAATAGTATAAACTGACAAAGAGTAAAGCAAAAGTTGGCGAGGCTCAGCCTTTTGATAACATTGCTCTTCCTTCAAGAATCAAACTTCAGATAAAGAGACAAGATAAGTGGGTATGTTTTATTTTTTCTTAATTAATTTTATAATTAAATAGTTTCCAATAACGTTACCCATTAATGGTATTACAGTACTATTACATCATACGTATTTAGACTAATCCTGATAGATGATTAAAAGGATATCCTACCGTCATAATCAGCGGTTTAAATTTTGAAAATCAAAGGAATTTAAACTTAAAACCGTATACATTAATTACACACCTTAGTATTTGTCCTAACAATTGAACTACTTAAGGTTGGGTTGATCTGTACCACACCTTAATACATTTACATTATATAGATATTAAGTTTAATGATTATTAATAATTTTAATTGTAAAGATAAAAATAAAAAATAAAAAAAATTGCACAGATCCAATAATATTAGCCCAAACAGGTCTAATCATAATCATAATTATTATTATAATTATGTCACCGATTACCAAAATAAATCTGATAAACATGGCATGTTTTAAGTGTTTAATTTAATTTAAAAGTGTGATTAATTCCAGTGAAAAAAGATAGTGCTTTGTCCCCTCAACAACCTCAACTGTGATATAAAATTAATTATAACATAAATTAGAAAACTCATCTCTTCTCAAACATTGGGTGCTTAATATTTTAATGACATTTTGATGCTGACATTCCACCTTCTTTCCACTTGTCTTTTTCTTATTCTTATTTTCTCCATTAATTTAATTTAATTTAAACTATTTTTATTTTTCTCTGGACCGTCACCGCCTTATATTAAATAAAAAGGTAAATATTCTATGAAAAATTAAAAACAATACTTTTACCATATGTGAAATTAATATATAAATTGACTGATGATACATTAAATAATATAACAATATTTGTATAGTGACTCATCGTATGTGATAAGTAGTGTTGTTACAAAGAGACCCTCAGTTGACCTTGTTGAGATCAAGTCGGATTTGTGCATGGTCCCGTTCAGCCAACAATGAGATATGAACAGGTTGAAAATTATGGGTAAACAAACTAAAAGTGAATGGAAAACAAAAGGGAATTTTTAAAGAGGTTCGATGGGTGGTTCCCAAACCTACATCATTTGTTATCTTATTGGTTATGCCTAGATTATACACGGATTGATTACAAGAAATGAACTGTAACGGCGAGCTCAAATGCCTTCCTAAGTGGGTTCCCACTAAATATAACCCTTTTGGAGTTCTTATGGGATAGTCCCTTTCTACTTGTGTATCCTCTCAAATGGAAGTGATGCCTCCCTTCTATTACAAGTTATACAGGGATGTTCTTGTCTCTCAATACGGTAAGCGTGTTAAAATGAAGATCTCCTTGCCCAAGGGGCTAACATCAGTGATAAAGAGGGGGGGAGAGAGAGAGTCCCTTCCCCGGATCCCTTTGTTTGGGGCGAAAGATTAGCTTATATAGGTCATAATAGTAGTAAACTTGTTAATGAAGTTTAGCTTGTTGTCAACCTGTTACTTGCGGGCAATGTCTAACTTGAGAGTAGCATCTAACTTGTAAGCGAGTGCACAACAAGGTGACACCTTAAACTGTTTCCTTTCTTTTGAAATGGAATTAGCTTATTCTTTACATTCCCGTTCGATAGTGGCTAGGAGTTGATGATTATGAGGGGATTTGCACGCATAATCCCTTCTAATTTAGATCTGAGTGCCTTTTGCTCATACTTAAACCAGAATAATCATTATTCTAAGGTAATTATTAAGGCAGAAGAATCATGGCTTAAACTGATGAGCTCATTGATTAAATCTCTTTCTACCGAAATGACATGTGGGACGATGTTGATCGCCTGGATTTAGCTTGGTTAAAGGGCAGGTGTCACAAGTATGACGACCCGATATTCACTTAGAATAAGCAGTATTTAGGACGAGAAGTATTATTCTAAATTATAAAAATGATATTTTACGGGATATTAAATTTCAACTCAGTTACAAAAGCCACTAAGAAATCTCATTCTAGGATATCTTTTTTCTTTTTTGGATGGTGAACCCACCTAAAGATATTTCAATATGATATTTTAATGGGTTCCAAAATCTTTTTGTGTGTGATTTGAAATCAGGGATAAGAAAATTGATAATATAATATAAACATGTTAGATAATATAAAATAAAAGAGAAAGTGAGTATTTGTTTGTCTATACAGTGAAGATCTTTTTTTTTTTCTTTTTTTAATGTTAAATTCTAAATTGTAAACCCAAAATGAATGCATAAACTTTATAATATATACTTCTAATTTTTTTATAAAAAAATTATATAATAAGCTAGTAGCCGAATATATTGAATTTAAAAGGATAATCTATAAATTAGTGTCTAGATTTAGGTAATAACTAACCCAACAACTAATTTGACCAAGACAAATGTGAATATTAAATTTTTTATTTATAATATACTTAAGAATACATACAAAAATTATGATATATAGTTTAATTGAAGGTTTTAAAATCGTTTATCTCAAACTTTGTGTAAATAATTTTGATTTATTATGATAGCCATTAGGCACGAATGCTTTAAAATCAATAAATAAATATAACATGTAGCATAATAAGTGGTACTGGTACACCATTAATTTTTATATTTGTAGGGTTTAAATGGAACAAGAAAGAAGAACTTTGGCAGCTTAATTTCATAGTTGATCTAGTTTTGCTGGAACGTTTTATCGAAATTGATGAGAAAATTTATTTTAAATGATCTATTTTAGAAAACCATTGCCAGCCAGCTTTGGTGTAAAATTGTCACTACCAAATTGATTTTGAGAATAAATTAAACCATTTTAATATTCAAATAAGATTTAGTTCTTCACGAGTTAATTTCATCTGATCCGATCCCTAAGAAAATATAGAGTCTTAAACGTCTTAACAATTTTCAGAAATTTTTAAATACCACTTATTTCCAATTTCTTGATATTCAATCATATAAGGGTTTTATTTCGAGTTTCTTGATATTCATACAAGGGTTTAAGATATTTTTTAAGATGTTTTAAATATTTTTTAGGGGTCTTTAATAGCTTTAAAAAAATCTTTAGGAAGCTTAATACTTTGTGATATTTTTTTTTTTTTTTTTTTGGGTATGGTAATTGATGGCCACCCTTTGCCCCTGTTGTACAAAAATAAGCCCGGGTGAGATTTTTGGGGAAAAAACAAATATATTTAAAATTATAATTTATCAAATGTTATAACTTCATTCTATTTATATATATAAAAAAAAAAAACTTAATCGTATTAAATAATATTGATCATATAAGTTCTTAAACACTTTTTGTGCAAAAAATAATGATAATCCAATATAGAATTCATAGAAAAAAAATACATTATTCTTAGAAATCACTTTTATATTATGTTTATTCCATTCCAACAATTAAAATCTCTTAACTAAAAATAAATTTATTTCACAAGATTAAAATAAGTTTAATTTATCACGTAGGCACTATCTTCACTTCTCTTATTATTTAAAACAAAATATCCACTTTAAATGATAAAACTTATTATGTTAAATATTTTTTTTTCTTGTTATTACAATTTCAATGTATCAATGAAATGGGTAATTTTTTATGTATATTTTTTGAAAAAAATATATTTTCTATCACTTGAGTATTTATTTTTTCTTTTAACGATGGATTATTTTTGTTTTAATTTTATTTAGATTCATTAATGATCTCACCATACGAACTTACTATTGTTAGTTGGGCATGCAATTTATTGAAATTAAAGATTTTGTATCTTTGTCAATTTGTTATTTAAGAGGCATAATTGAGTGTGTTTGGATTAGTTATAATGAGCAAATTAAACATCTTATAAATTATATATTTTCTTTATTATCCATTATGCAGTCATTCTCAAAGCAAATTTGAGGATTTATTTTTCCCCTTTAAATTCGACTTTACATTTTTAAATCCTCGATATAGGTATATATTAAAAGACAAAATTTTTTAGATCAAAATCATAGGGAATTAGCCGGGCTCATGATATGATAATTAGTATTAGTCCGAGTTTGTTTCCCCATTGTGGTGTGAAGATGTCACAAGCAATGTTTTAAAATCAAACTCGAGGTGAAACTCGGCAAAGTGGTCGGGTCACAGGTTGATTGGTTTAATCGGTTTGATTGACGGGTTAAACTGATGTCCAGAGACTTGAAATATAACAAAAATACTCTTAAAAATTACATGTAAGTCGCTATATTTTTTTAATCTTACAAAAATACCGTAAACACCACCGTCAGTGTCGACAAATAGGGCTTGTTTCCAATGACGACAACACTCCCCATCATCACAAAAACACTCCCTTCAATCTCCTGACCAAAACTCATCTCACCCCTCCCCTGTTCACCTCCTCAATCGACGACAACAACAAACTTTTTTTGACAACACAGTTTTGTGATTTTCAGTTGATTCACTCATTGGAAATTACCGTTATCGTCACCATTGCACTCATCGGCCATTCCTCTTAAAAAACTATAACATCCTAACCTTCAATTGTTTATGGATTGATGTCATTACTTTTAGGGTTTTGAATGAATAAAAAAATTTGTAACCTGATTTGGTGAAGGCCTCGGGTCCTGATTGAACCAGCCAGCTAGGCTGGGTTTGAAAACACTGGTCACAAGACTGCAAAGTCCATCTCACATAATTGGTAAATAAGTCTAGGATTCATTTCATTAAGGTTTTTTTTTTTTTTTTTGGTAAGTAGTTCATAAAGTTTGATTCTAGGTAAAGGCTACAAACAAACCCGTGCGGCCTATACCAAAAAACGAATATTCACTTGGTTAAAAGTTAAAACTGAGGTATAATATTATCTTCCTATAGTTTAAAAATGAAATTAAAAGAAGAATAAAAATTAAATAAAAAGATTCAAAGACTCAACCGACAACTATTGACTCATTGACTATTAAGTTGAGTCCATAATTCTCATCTTCACCGGCTTAGATTCTAATTGGGCGATGGAAAATAAATAAATAAATAAATACATGACGATCGTATTAGTTGTTACATCAAATATTAATCATGACTTAATGGACAACCCGAAAGTATGGGCTTTTCATATTTAATTAATAATATGTTATGGTCAATCTAAGTTGATTACAGGTGTTCTTTTTAAGTAATAAAAATATTATACATTAACACTTCAATAGGGCCCAGATAACGCAGTCAAAGTTTTTGAACACATAATTGTTTCCGTTTAATAAAAGTTTTTTTTTTTTTTTTTAATTTCGAGCGAATTTGTTTAAGCTTATAAACTCTAAAATTAAGCTGATCTGTTATAACTTTTTTGAGCTTATAAGTTATAAGCAAAAAAAAAAATAAGTTAGGGAGAGACACTTTTTTTTTTTGGCTTATAAGCACTTTGCTTATAAGTTAGTTTGATAAAATATATTACTACATTATCCTTATTTAATTTTAAAATTTCATAATATACCCTTATTTAATGTAGTACTCTTTTAGTCATTTTATAATAAAATATACTTATAAGCCATATTTTACCAAACACGTCAACTATTTATCAGTCACTTATAAGTATTTTGACCAAATATGTAATTACTTAAAATTTCAAATGCCTATAAGCTAAAATGTTACTTATAAGCTAATTTTCATAAGCTCAGATAAACACCCCCTAGACGATTAATCAAATTTATTTATATTTTAATTAAATAAGTTAAAGTTTTGGTTTTTATTCTGAATTCTGAAATCTTATTAAATTTCTATTAAATATGCTTTTTAAAATATCATATTTAATTATCAAACAGATTAACAAACGTCATCTAAGTTTTATATTAATTTTAATTTCACGAAGTAAGGGTAATTAATGAATAGATTTGAGTGGTTTTAGCTCTAATATAATTCAATTTGTAAAATTTTACCCTAATTTATTTTACCTCTTCTTTTGAAGTTTGGAAAACTGAACGGATCGAGTAGTTTATCGGGAAATGAATTTTCTATTATATTATTTAAAAAAAAAAAAGTGTATATAACTTAGTTAGAATGCTTGTAACATTTAATTTTATGTCTAAAAGAATATGTTAAATAAAATTTAATGAAATTATATACGTTTTTAGATTACTTAGATTTAATAATTATAATTAAAAAAATTTAAATAATCATTAATCTTTTATTATTTGTCGATCGATCACCTTCAACCTAATCTAATTGAATAATTGATTTGCGTTAAACAAAAACCTAACAAATTAATGGTTAAATGCTATTCTAGGGTTTTTGATGTGGAGAGTTGATAATTGTGAATGAGCAATGTTACCTAGATATGCACATTCTAATATTTATAAGAGGTATTTTCATATTTAAAAGTAAATTTTTTTTAGGTCAATTCCATACGACCTGAGAGATTGTTTGGTCTCAAATACTTCGACTATTTTCAAAACTATAAAATATTGTGGATTAGAAATAGGATGTTTTATACTTCTGCATATGGCAATAAAATGTTTACATAGGGTTTTTTATATTTATACTTTGTATGGGCAAAAAATTTATGTTAAAAACCCAAGAATTAAACGAGATAAAGGATCTTCGTTCGTCTTTTTTCTCTTGTTTCGTAGGTTGTCACTTTTCAATTTCCATGGTTGTGGATTCCGAGCATTTACAGTGTACGGTTTTATATATATATATATTTTCAAGGAATTTTTTTAGTAATTTCTACGAGTATTTAATAGTTTTCAAAAATTGTTAGGCCATTAAGGTCTTAGGGTGGATGAAATTAAACCTGTTTTCTTTTAAAAAAATCATTCTAATCTAATATGGATTTGTTGGTAAAATTGTTCAATTCAATTCGATTTCATAATTTTAATTTGTTTAATTAATTTTATTATAAAAAATGGTAATAATTATATTTTTTTAAATAAATAAATAATATAGTAAAATTAAAAGAATTATAGTTGATACAAACAAATTTAGTCCAACATAAAACAACTTTTATAAATTGTAGAATTAGATTTGAGTCCCCAAATTGAAAAGCAAATAGGAGAATTGTGTCAACTTTGAAGCACCTCTTGCTGGCATATAATTTCATCAATTATTACATTAATAATAATCACTTTATGCAAAGTCCACAAGTATTGACTTTTCAGAATAATTAAAATTTAGAAATCATTAGGTTTAAGAGATTGTGATTAAAAGGGATTTTTATTTATTTATTTTTAATAAAAAGTAGATTAAAAAAGTGTAAATCCTCCATAAAATATTTTATTTCTACTTTGTGTCAAACTAGATAATGGTCCGTGGGGGTTGGGGTGGGGGTGGGGGTGAATAGCATCACTTGATTAAAAATTTATTTCCAGTTTATTAAATTTTATATTAATTAATTGAAATAAAATCTTTTTTTTATTCTTTTGGAATTGGGCCCAACCTTTTTCCAGTTGGGTTTAAGCCCAAAATAGATTTACCCTATTCAAAACCTTTTCTTGAGAAACTAGCTAACAGCCTAACAGCCAATTTTTAACCTAACAAATTTATATATAAAATTTCGAATTTATAATTAAATACATAAAATATCAAATTTATGTATAAATATATATATAACCTCAAATTTCAATACGAAAGAGAAAGTCTTTAATAGAAAATATGTATATGTGTTTGTTTAATCATACGACAACTGGAGAGTATAGGTGACATAGGTGAAATGTGCTAATTTATTTTTTATTTTTTTTGTTGAAGAGTTTTACGATAATTAATTATAAATAATAAACATGATACTTTATGGGCTATTAAATTTCAACTTGTTGTCAAAGCAAGGTTCTGAAAGCCGGATAGGACCAACTGGTCGGACCGGTGATCGGCGGTGAACGAGTAGCTATCAAGTGCCGGGGTTATAAGGCTTTTGTAGAGTGGAGGCCGATGGTTCAAGGGGGGGTGTTAGATTAAATTTTGAATGTCGAAATCAGACGAAATTTGGCCAGAAAAATCAATCCAATACACAAGTCACAGTCGACGAACATGGGATTACCAAGTGTCGGGGTTAGATGGGTCTTGTAGAGTGGAGGCTGGTGGTTCAGGTGGTTGTGTCGGATTAAATTTTGGATGTCAGAATCAACCAGAATTTGGCTGGAAAAATTAGCCTAATTGCGGCATTGTTCGCGAGTCACGACCGGTGAACAGGGGGCTATGAAGTTTCGAATTTAGAGGGGTTTTGTAGAGTGGAGGACATCGGTTCAGGTGGTGGTGTAAGATTAAATTCTGACCATTGGAATTAGCTAGAATTTGGCCAGAAAATCAATTTAGGGTTAGATCGCAAGGGTGTATTTGATAGATTTCAAACATAAAGGAATTGCTAATATTTGTTAGGGGTGTGTTTGCAAGATTTCAAACTTTCTAGACAGTCAGTTTAATCCGTCGGACCGGGCAAACTGGGACCCTACCCCTTGGCTGGGTGACATCCCGGGTTGGGTTTCAGAACCTTGTATCAAAGTGAATGAATAAACTTCAAAATATATACTTGTAAATTTTTTAATAAATTTTAAAATAAAAATAAATGCGGTCACAGAAAGATTATATAATAAACTAGTAGCCCAAGTCCTAACATATTGAATTTAAAAGGAGAATCCATAATTTAGTATCTAGATTTAGGTAATAACTAACCCAACAACTAATTTGACGAAGACATAAATGTGTATCATTATTTCTTACAAAATTTATAATATATGATTTCATTAAAATTTTAAAATCATTTATCTCTCAAACTTTTTTTAAACAATTTTTATACTTGTAATTAATAATTTAAGGATTTTTAAAAGTTTTTTTCAAAATTGCTGAAGAGATTTAGATTTAACGATATTTTAAAGTGGATTAAATTAACCCTCAATTTATGTTAGACGAAATTTATTTTTATTGCTTGAGTAGTGATTTTGAAATGTTTTATTTGTTTCAAGTGGTAATTTCACATAACCATTCTTGTTTAATTTTTATTTAGATTAATTAATGAGCTGATTGTTAGTTGGGGTGCAATTTATTGGGATTAAAGCTTTCTTATTTTTAATTTATCATTTAAGACGTAAAATTAAATGTGGTTGAATAGTATTATAATGGAGCAAATTAAACATATTATAATAAATCAAATATTTACTTTTGTTATCTCCTATGTAGTAATTCCTTAATTCAAATATCTTTTTTTTTTTTTTTTGGTTAAATCCGAACCCACATTTCTGAATTTTAACTTCATGAATACCTTGAAAGATAAAATTTTGAAAATGAAATTAGAGGATCATTAAAAGTTAATATGACCAGTTGACTATAAGTTGAGTAAAAAGAAGTCCATAATTCTCATCTCCATTGATTCTGATTGGATGATGAAAAATAAATAATTAAATACGTTATGATCAAATATTAATCATGATTTAATGCAGAGCCCGAAAGTATGGGCTTTTGAGAATTAAATTAATTTATTAATCATTATGTTGTGGTCATTATAAGTTGATTACAGTTCACCTCAGTGATAAGAAAAATATTCGGGTTAATTACATTTTAGGCTTTATGGTTTTGGTCAATATCATGAAGGACACAATAATTCTTTTATTAGCAAAATGATCCCCAACTTCAACTTGATTGACATTCGTGTGAAACTAACGAATGGAGGGCATATCTGTCTTTTTCTCATTAGTGGAATTTTTCCAAAATTAAAAAGCCATATGAAAAGTTCTGAGAGAATTTAGGGAAATAATAATGGGCTTGAAATTTGGGCTCAATGCGCTTGTGCCAGCACGAAGCATGAATGGGCCATGCCAAGCACGAACCAATTGGGTTTCATGCTTGGCACGACCCAAATGAGCTGTTCTGAAACCATATTTCATTTCCCCCTTTTCCTCTTCTCAACCTATTCCCATCTCCGATCGGAGCCAACACCGTCGTCCGTGCCGAACGTTTAACACGTCGCCGTCGATCTACCCGATCCCGTCGCCTCCTTGTTCTGCCGTCTCTTTCATTCTCGTCGAAGGAGATAGTGTCATCGTCACCGGCGAGCTTCCATTTCGTCGTCGGTGAGAACCAATCTTCCACTTTTCTGAGTTTCATTCATTAGATTATTGATGAGAATCTGGATTGCAATTCAGCTGCCATTCGACATTTGAACAAATATATGAATTGCTCTTATAATTTATAAATTCTTGCAAGTTTATTCTATTCGGTGGATACATCTAAATGGTTATGTGCAATATAAAGTACTTTGCCTTTGAGTTGTTTCTGCCTGATGTTATCTTAGTTACCAAGCTTTATTTGTTGGTCAGCAAAGTCAGCTAATTTTGCATTAGGTGACTTAATGGAGTTGTATTGCTGTCAAATTTGGAATTGGTTACATGTTGCATAGAGTTTGGCATGTTTCAATTCTGTTTTGATTGAGGGGAGAATCATAATTTTATCTTTTTTCTTTATTTTAGAGGTTTGTAGTTGATCTAGGAAAAATATTAATCTCACTAAAATCTTAACTGTTACCTTAAACCAATTAATGTGGTAGAAATGACTTTAAATTTTCTAAATAATTTTACTCTAGCTCTTGAAATTCTGGGACAATCGTGAAGCTTAAGTTATGAACTCATTATACTCTGGAATTGAGAAACTTATGAACTTTTTTTTATTTTGACTTCTAGGGATTGTTTTTCTTCAATTTTTGGTATCATTTTTTTTGTCTTGCCGTGATGTGTTGGAACAGAATAAAATTCACCTTAGAGTTAATTACTTTTTAGTAATTCTCTCGCTCTTTTTTTTCCCTTACAATTTTTTAGTCATTTTCTCATAATTCTATAGGATCTCTATTTTGTAATGGGAATTAGTAAAACAGAAATAAACTTGAGAAGGTTGCTTTCGGCTGCACCTCACCAACAAAATCAGGGAAAACTTATACATGTAAGTAATGACATCATTCAAATCAAACTGTTAATTTCTTAATATTTTGTATCTTTTTTTTTTTAATTTCTTTTTTTGAAATTTCATATGCAGTATGTTGCTACTCTGCGTGAACAGTTAGAACAGCTGGCCGAAGAGAGAACACCAGAAGGCTTACCAAGGTTGGTGGATTTCTTTATTCTTTCTCCTTGAAATATGACAGATTTGTTTATATTAACTCCTGTAATTCATTATCTCCATCACAACAAGTGTTCTAGGGTTATAAGCTTTTTAATGCTCCAAACTTTATCTTTTTGATTCTGGCCTATGGGAATTATTAGTGCATAATCTGAAGAGGACAAAGAACTTTAAGAAATAGTTATCCTCTTCTATACCTATTTTTGATAATAGGTGATTGAAGTGCTATGCTTCTGTAGAAGTTCAAAAGTTTCTCGATTTCATGGTAATGTATCTTATCTTTTGGATTTTTTCCACAGAGTTTCAAAGGCTCAGGTGAATGATTATTCAGAAAAAATTGAAGCCCTTGCTTCCAAATTAGTTGCTCCATTGGTGCGTTTATCTGAACTTGAAAGTTTTCTTTTCTTTTTAATAGTGGTTGGATTCATTTCTCTCTTCTCTTCTTTTTCAAATCAACTGTCATGTTTCATTTATGTGAAATATTTGGTTAATAAATGTGTGGTTTCCAATATAATTTAAAAAAAGTTAATTCTTAGAATTTTCTTATTCTGTTTTCCAGGAGCAAACAATTATAGCTAGATTTCATATGGGAAAACTGTAAATTCATATTCCCAGTCTGTTAAGTTGGCCTTGAATCCCTGTAAAGAAGTATCTTCTTATTGCTTGCATCCATGCATTTTCTATATGTTATAGATTCTTGGCTAATTACCTGTGTGTGGTTTTAGGTCTCTGTTTACTGGTTTGTTCCAAGGTTATGCTTGAAGTTTGTTCATTGTCTATTCTTATTCTTCATTAATCACATGGCGTTTTATCATTTCTGTATCTCTTAAATAAAAAATATGTGTAATGCACAAAGGTTATTGCTAATCATTTTTTTTTCTCATCATCAGCCTGATATTCAAATCTCTGAAGATCCTGTTAAAAGTCATTCTTTTACAGAAAGCCCTACTAAAACAGATGGAGAAATTCACACCCCCTCTTCTCCAGGATTGAGAAGGAGATTTGTGTAAGTGATTGTATAATCATGATCAATGTCATTTGTCTTAGCTCCTGATTATAACTCTGTTTTTCCCATAGTTGTTTCATTTGCCTTTTTGTATTAATTCAATTGGCAGGCCTGCCTCAAATATTGGGGATAGAAGTCATGATACTCTTGAAGTTGATAATTCAGAACCAGTTAAACTGGATGCTGCGGCACAAGCACACATTGAGAAGCACAGGTACTTAAGTTTTTCCAGTGGTATTTTTATCTCGAATAATTAAGCATGGAATGATATTGCAACAAATGACTATTGTAGATTTGCCTTCCAGTTTACTCATACATATGCTTGTATAGATAACTAAGATTTATTATAAAATATAATGAATTTTCTTCCAACAGAAAAGGGAAAAGGTTTTTGGCCAGTATTTGGGGCTTGTCTTTTCACAATTAATGTCTTCAGTAGCATTTCAGTTTTAGTTATAGAAACCATTTACCCTGAAATGTTTTGTATAAATTGCAACTGAATTTGTAGTAATAAAGGGCCGTGTTCTGAATGTTGTGGCTCTAATGACCGGAAGAGGATCCAGCTTCATTTTTTCACTTTGAGGATTAAGGTATAATGGGCCTACAATTTATTTTATGGCAGCTACACCATAATCTAAAATTCAAATTTGGCTGATATTCTGTTCAATACATTAACTGGTTATGTTAGCTTTTCTTTTAAAGTGAAAATATGACAGAATGCAAGAGTTAAGCTGCTTAACTACTTTTGGTGCTTTCAGTGATCACTGGTTCATCTAGCATATTACTTACTGTATAATTATTTTGTCTAAATAATCACTGCAGTTTCTTGAATGATTTATGATGTAGCTATCTGTATCTGTACTTGCTCTGATGTTGCCATATGTTAAAATGTCTTCACCAGAAAGCTTCAAGAGAACTTAACGGATGAAATGGTTGGTTTGGCACGACAACTGAAAGAGAGTAGTCTACTGATAAGCCAATCCGTGCAGAGTACTGAAAAAGTAAGAACTATCATCATAGATTACCAAATCTTTCCTTATTTTCTTCTTCCTTTCTAGGTCAGTGAATAAAAAGTTATTCTGATGCTGAGATTGATACAATTGTCTAATTTATAAAGCATTTTCCTCACCAGACGTGCCACATTTATTTGGCAACGTGAATAGGTTGATAGTTATAATTTCTCATGATCATTAAATTGAGTGATGAAGTTGATTGGTTGGAATGGTGCAGGTGCTTGATTCAACAGAGAAAGCTATTGAGCAAAGCCTGGCAAGCACTGGTCATGCCAATGTGCGGGCCATGAAGATATACTCAGAGGGTTCTAAGACTACATGTTTCACATGGCTTCTGATGTTTGCAATGACATGTATTTTTATCATGGTTGTACTTCTAATTCGTGTCACCTAAGGTGATTGATTATCTCATTTCGCTTTCAAAGTTTCGCCCAGTCAATTTATGTCATATAGTTTTTCATGTTCTTAGGTAAGTCTTGAGATGGATATTCTTCATCTTCAGTCTTCACTACTTTTAATTCTCAAAATTTTTTAGAGTTTATTTAAAAGACAGAAATAACCATAAATTCATATGAGTTAACTTAAATTTTCCAATAAAAAGAGTGTGAATGTGTTAGATTATTAAGTCTAGAACGATTTGATATGGTTTAGCATGCTTTAAACGTTGAGCCTAGTGTGATTTTGTGGTTATATGTTAGAGGGGAAAAAAAAATTTGCATAACTATATATGCAAGGGCACACCAGGTCCACCACATCTAGCCTAGGCCAAGGTTGGGTGCTATTGGCTCCGCCCCGGCTAAGGTTGGGCTTGTTATGGGCCAAGGTTGGGCACCGACGTGCACTCTCTTTGGAGTGATATTGTTTTTTTGTGTCCGCAGGGATTGAATCGAGAGTGAAGATTGGCTTAAAGTTTATGTTATAGATGTGGATTATGACTGAGTATAGGACTTTAATTTAATTTAAATTTTTATGGGTTATTAAGAAACGTTATAATTTTTTATTATTTTATTAAAATCAGGGGTAAATATGATGTTTTTTTGATTGAGATTTGAGGGATGTCAGCTACTAGATTTAAGTAACTCTGTCAGCCAAGGGATCCAAGCAATTACCGAACCCAGAGGAGGTTTTGGAATATCAATATGACCGAGGAGGTTCAGCGAAATTTTCCATAATGTTTTGATAGAATAAGATTAATAATCTGTCTTGAATCCTGAACATAAGAAAACAATTATAAAAGTGAACTTTTCAATAATTGAAGCTAAATTAAATAAAACAGAATCCCTATTCCCTGCTGTATTATTCTCTTCTGGATTTTAGTGTACTTCCAAAACACCCCTTATACTTTGAAAATTATTGCCGACCTCCCTTATTAAATATCTTTGTGCTGATGACATACATCTCTTAAGATGTTGTCTAATTATGCTAACACCCTCTTATAAAATATTAGTTTGCAATAAATCACATATGGGGAAAAAACCTGACCTAGGCCTTACAATAGACCAAAAATCACAATCTTAATTTTATTCTGTTGTATTTAACGAAGTCAGATTTGTTATTTGAAAACCAACCATGGTGTCGGTTTCGCCATCCTAGCAATAATTAGAAAAACATTCGGGAGGTTAATGATACTTATTGGGGATAAGTGATATTTTTCAAACTATAAAGGGTACTCTGGAATAGAGAAAACCTCAGGGGAGGTACGGAGTTTAACCCTAAATAGTTGAATAAACAATAAAACCAAGCGCGCCAAGTTATGAATTTTAGTTAGCTTCTCAAAGAGAAGGCACAGCCATGGCCATTGAATGCCTAGTTCTCGGTAACCTATCTCTTCTCTTCACTCTCTTCTTCACCTCCAAGCTCCACAAAGATTTTATTCATTCGTTTTTATTGATTTGTTTAGGAGCTGGGCAAGAAATCGGGAAGAGCTGCGCGGTTGTAACAATCAATGGCAAGCGAATAATGTTCGATTGCGGGATGCACATGGGCTACGACGATCACCGTCGTTACCCAGATTTCTCTCTCATATCGAAGTCCCGAGACTTTGATAATTCGCTTAGTTGCATCATCATTACTCACTTGTAAAACCCTACTTTTCGTCCTTGCTCATTAGTTTATTTTCTTTGCTTGTTTTTCATCGAGTAAATTCTTGCTATTTGGTAACTGTGCGTGTACAATTTCTAATGTATTTTTTTTGTTTTGGTTTCAGTCACTTGGATCATGTTGGGGCGCTTCCTTTCTTCACTGAAGTTTGTGGGTACAGTGGACCTATTTATATGACTGTAAGTTTATTATGTGTTTGATAAAATGTTTAGCTCATGCTTTCACTTTGTGTATAATTCTGTTTTATGGGTCGAAGTGGAAAAACAGTTGCAGATTTTTTTCCTCCTCCTATGAAGCTTCATATTGAGTTTAACTTGTGTTGTATAAACTAAAAGTCTTAAATTTTTAGCCTTTTGATTTTTGTATACGGCAATCAAAATGTGTAATTCGAAATTGTGGTCTCCAAGTTCAGTTTAAAGGGTCAAATGGACAATATATTGCCGCCTTAACATACTTCACAACATGCCATGTTGATATTATTGGTGAACTTCTTATTGCATTAAATAGCTGATGGATTTAGCTCTTCTTTGTTAGTTGGTGCACTATTTTTAAAAAAGTTTTAACATTGTTCTTGTTTTCTCCATTTTCAAGTTCATTTTCATTTTTCTAATTCATGGTAGTATATAGTTTCGGATTTTTTTAGAATTGCTTTCTTCATAATATCTAAATATGATCCTTGTAGACTAATGGTTTGATGGGAAATCTCAACATTTCACTTCAGATTTTAGTCACTTTCAACTACTTCCTGTTTTGTTAGAGCGTATTCAATTGCTTTTGAAACTTTATAAAGCTAGTCAAATCTTAGTACTTCAGAAATTGAAGCTTGTAGCTTAGGGTATCTGCTATTAAGTCATTCTAACATAGATGTATTTTGCCTGTGCTATTTATGCAATAATATTTCCATTTTTCTAGAGGGATTAGCTTAGTTCATTGTTATGTGGTTTTGACTTGTTTGTTGGCTTGCATGTGGACTTCTCTTTTCATAAAAGTGATATGTTTTTGACCGATCATCATTGGAATTGAAAATATAGATTTTGATTTTTCAACAAAATTATTCCTACTGCAGTATCCGACAAAGGCATTGTCTCCTTTGATGTTGGAGGATTATCGAAAAGTTATGGTTGACCGAAGGGGTGAGGAAGAGCAATTTACTTCTGATCATATTGCAGAATGCATGAAGAAAGGTAGACATATTTTCATATTCCATGGGCATAACTTGTTCTGGACCTTTAATTCTTTGTACAGTTAGGTAAATACTGAATTAAGAGCTGCATCCATCAAAATAGGAATTCCTGACTTACTATAACGCCAGTGACGTATTGTTTCCATTTGACTGTTTTGATTGAAACCTTTGAAGTTGTTATTTTATCGATCCAACTTCTTTTCACCTAAATATTGAGTTATTCTGCTCTTCCATTTCTTTACAATTTTACTTGGTTTTTAAGTCGTATTCTGCTTCATATTCTTAAAGTTTCAAGTGGTTATATTGCATTGGATGTTTTCTCATTTTCTGTTTTGAATTGGTTTATTGTTGCAGTTATAGCAGTAGATCTGAAGCAGACAGTGCAGGTTGACAAAGACCTTCAGATCCGTGCCTATTATGCTGGACATGTAAGGTTTTTGAACTTGATTCTCAAGACATAGGCTATTTTAGCAGCCTTATCTGCCCTAGACTTAGGCAGCTCACCCTGTGCTGTAAGTTCTTTACGCAGTCATTCTTATCCAGTTCACACTGTGAACTAAACTCCTATACTGTCAATTCATAGCCAGCCCAGAAGCCTAAGAATTGTATGTATGCATCAAAATTAAACTAAGAGAGAAATTTTATTGTATGAAATGACATATTGCCTTCTCTTTTCTAAGACATGGCTGTTAAATGCAGTCTAACTATTATTTTAATTTATTTTTCTAAAGGTTTTTCAGTTTACAAATTTATATTAGACTCCTCTCGTGAGTAGGATTCGTACCAACATCTTTTATATAACCCCAAGAAATCCAACTAATTGACCTTGCCATTACTCATATATCTAACCACATGTGTTTTAGGGCTTAAATACTGTTGCCAGATTCTTAACTACCAACTTTTTTCCAAGTGGCTGTTTAACATGGTACTATGGGCAGTTGATAAAAGAGTCTTGTGTCTGAATCTCCATTGTATAATCGACTTAGAATAAGTTGTGTTTTTGTTTGTTGCTATATCTTTAATTTTGCTTGTGTTGGATTTGGGCCTTGTATGTGAGGAAACTTGCTAGTGTTCAAATACTATTATTAGGTCCTTCATCATTTTAAATATCTGGGTCTTGTGGTAATATTCTTGATAGATACATTTCTTACCTGATAAAAATTATTTGTGCCCCACATGAGGAGCTTGACACTGTTCAAAGTATCCATATCATATGTAGTTTAAAAAATTTGTGACATATCATTTTCATTATTAAGTAACACATAATGTTTTTATCATTAATTTTGAGAACGTAATCAGTGTTGTCCATATATGTATATATGTGTGTGTGGATGCATTATTTTAGTAGGCTTTTTCCATGTCATTAACTTTCAACTCTCGTTGTTTATGATGTATAAGGTGCTAGGAGCTGCAATGTTTTATGCAAAGGTGGGGGACACTGCTATGGTGTACACAGGAGATTATAATATGACTCCAGATAGACATCTTGGAGCTGCTCAAATTGATCGACTACAGCTGGACCTCCTTATAACAGAGTATGGAACCTATGTGCATACAGTGTTAAGTTGTGTGTGTAGTTCCTTCTGCAAATGTTATGGAACAAACTATTAGCTATTGGTAACAAGCTTACGGAGCATGTATTTCAATATGTCTTAGTTTGGTGGAAGAAGAAAGACTTATGCCTTTCATTAGTTATCTTTGCCATAAAAGCGATTAATTTCTCTAGCCAGTTTAGGATATCCTAACTCTCATAAAGAATGATCAGAAGGCCAGCGCCATGCCAGTACTCCATTATACTACAACATAGTCTACCAATCTGATCTTTTTTAATTGAGTGCATCATCATTTTAATGTCTCAAATAAATATAAATTTTCCTCTTACCCTTTTCGTCTTGTATAAAAAACGAAAGTTAGTTGTGGATAGTTTTTATAACCTTTATCCTAAATGATTGCAAAAATCAGCTGGAAATATTTTCTTTTTGACTTTATTATTCATTTAGTGCCCGAGTACCAAATCGACTATCTAGTTTTGTTTTGTATTGGTCTTAATATCTTTAATTATCTATAGCTAATTTACTAAAGATGAGCTTTTGTGAATATGCTAAGATGAAAATTGTTTTCAAAATTTCAATATTTTAAACTATTTTCTGTATTTAATGATTATGTTATTCAAATATGAATTCTTGTGAATAAATTTCTTGCTTAAGTATGATTGTATATTATAAATTGGTTGTAGGGATGTTCTATAATCTTCTTCTGACAAGAATTTTGCATCAGGTCCACATATGCAACAACTATACGAGATTCAAAATATGCTCGAGAGAGGGAATTTCTTAAAGCGGTATGTAAATGATAACACTGCCAAATGCTCCATTGTTCATTCTCTTCTTAAATTTTGTTGCTTCAATGTTTTTTTCCTCTTCCATAGGTGACCATAGTTGTGAAAGATATTTGCTATCCTAAGAGTATGTTAATATCTCAGAGGTTATCAAATCTGCAGGAAGCTTCTTACACTTGTTCTGACTGTCAACTGCCAAAGAATTTAGAAATTTAACAAATCCATGAGTATGTATTTGGTTGAGGGCCTATGGGGATGTGGTTTGATTTATCTATGAGCCTGTACACAGTATACTGTTGATTCTGCAGCCTTCTTCAACTTTATCTGTAGCTGTGGCATTGATTTCTTTTATATTTTTACAGATGCTGAAAGTGTATATTTATTTGATCTTCTATTCTTTTCACGGATCTATTTCGTTTGCTACTGTGAAAACATATTGGAAGGATCTTAGTCATGCATGGTTTTCTCACCTTTAACTTCTTATACTTGGTTTGCATATCTGTATGACTTATCTAAAAGAATTATCTGATGCAATTTTTTTTCTGATATAAAGCTAAGGAAACCGTAGTTGCATCATTTATTTGCTTCACTAATTTACATTCACAATATATCATTCTTAAGCTATACATTTTTGGTTTCAATATATGCAACTTCAATATCATTTAACTGGTATTATTCAATATCCCTGTGATAGTTGTTTACCTCTCTTTCTAAGTAATCCCTTTAGGTTCATAAATGTGTTGCTGGTGGAGGAAAGGTGCTTATTCCGACATTTGCCCTTGGAAGAGCACAGGTTTTTTCATTGCACAAACCTTTTATTTCGCTTTCTATAAACATGATTTGTTGATTGTGAAGTACCCTTATGATTTAGTAGAGGTTTTAAGATTTATCAACATTGCCTACTCTCTGAAACATAGGCATGCAACAGACATAGAAATGCTTATTTTGGTTTATAAATCCAAAGCTTTAGTTTAGATAAATTTATTTCTGCTATATAATTGAGTGCTACTCTATTTAATTAGCAGCTTCAGGAAAAGAGTTGGGTGACTCAGAGGATAGTGCGTTTTGGATATCTAGCCTCTCTCTCTCTCTCTCTCCTCCTATTTCACTTCACTTCATTGGCAAATAGACATTTTATCTTTGAGAATGTATGATTTATATTATCTGCCTTTGCATGTAAAGTTACTGGTCTTAGATGCTTCTGCATGTCAAAGTAATTATTTTACTTCTATAGATATCAATAAAGTCAGTTAGTAATAAGCCTTCATTCTTTTAAATAAATGTTAGATTCTTGGAGCTTAGAGCTTGACAGATGATATGTTGACTTCTTACCCTAGAAAAGTGAAACTTTCCTCCTTAGAAATTTATGTTGGACTCAGGACCTCATATTGTGTAAGATTTTTCCTTGATAGGACTTTAGAGTTTGACAACTCGTATCCTTGTTTACTGTATTTTAGTAGTCATAGATTGATATGTTTATATTGACTTTATGACTTGACTATGAGTAATTGCTATTACTTTGGAACAGTTGAGCAAATTGTTTTCTTTTCTCTTATAGATAATATTCTTAATTATCATACAGGAACTCTGTATATTGTTGGATGATTACTGGGAGCGTATGAATCTTAGAGTGCCTATTTATTTTTCGGCAGGTTTGCTCTTTTTTGCTTTTTTGCTTGTATAATATTACTTGTTTGCGTGATTTTTGGTCAATCCGTATATTATAACTCATGAAATGCTTCCTTGTTCATGTATAATCAAGAGGCGTAAATATTGTTTTAACAACTTGTACAAAGCTATAATTAAGCTCTATATGCTATCTCTATATTGAACATTTTTAAAATTAATAGTTAAACAATCAGAGAGCCAGACTGGGAAATGGAAAGGTCATCTGAGATTTTTGAGAAATAAGATGGTAAATTTATTGACATTCAGGAAAAAGAAATATTGTTAATTATCTTGGTGTTATACTGTTATATGATATCTTTGGCTGACATTATGAGGATGTTATTAGCATAAACTTGGAGTGAGTGCCTTATTTGATAATACACAGTTTTCTCATTGTTACAGATATACATTACTTCCTAGATGATGGGGATCACATTATAATCCTTGATTATAGGGATCACTACTATCCTAATTTAGATTGATCACCTACCTAGTTTAGAACATTACAAGTGTATATAAATATGTATCCTTTTAAGCTAATAAAGACAAGTGTGTGAAAAATCGTTCTGATTTGTTTTCTTATTTCTGTGCTTTTTGTACTGAGATTAAAACTCAATTCAATGTTTCTATTCATACATTGCGCAGTGATAATGCCAAAGAATATCTGTCAGTTTCTTTTCAAAATTACATGACCCAGAATGGCATTCTTCATCAAACTTCATGTGTTGATACTCCATCTCAAAACGGAATAGCAGAACGGAAAAACAGACATCTTCTTGAAACTGCAAGAGCCTTATTATTCCAAATGAATGTTCCTAAACCATTCTGGGCTGATGCCGTTTCCACCGCCTGTTTTTTGATTAACCGCATGCCGTCTTCTGTCCTTCATGGTGAGACCCCGTCGACGTATTTTTTTCCTAACAAAGCATTATTTCCTCTTGAACCTAGGGTATTTGGTAGCACTTGCTTTGTTCGGGATGTTCGACCATCAGTCACTAAATTAGATCCCAAGTCGTTAAAATGTGTCTTTCTTGGTTATTCTCGACTTCAGAAAGGATATCGGTGTTATTGTCCAAGTCTTAATAAGTATCTTGTCTCCATTGATGTTACCTTTCTAGAAGAAACACCATACTTTTCCTCTTCTCCTGAGATCGTCCAAGGATGATGATAATGATGATTTGTTAGTTTATACCTTCACTTCCCCGCACCAATATCGAACCAACATCTCTCTCTCGCTCTCTCTCGCTCCTCTCTCTCAAAGTTTACTCTCGTCGTCCCACCTCCTCCTGTTTCATGTCCGGCACCAACTTCTTCGTCATTCGATCCAGTTTCAAGTGATAATCTTCCTATTGCATTGCGAAAAGGTAAACGACAGTGTACTTATCCTGTTTCTTCTTGTGTCTCTTATGATCATTTGTCACATTCATCATGTTCCTTTATTGCTTCCCTTGATTCTATTATCGTCCCTAAACTGCTTCATGAAGCCCTTTCTCATCCCTGGTTGGCGTAATGCAATGATAGAGGAAATGAATGCCTTAGATGACAATGGTACTTGGAAATTGGTAGATTTACCTTCAGGAAACAGCAATTGGATGCAAATGGGTGTTTACGATTAAAGTTAATCCAGATGGGTGATTGCTCGACTAAAAGCTCGTCCTAGTTGCTAAAGGATATGCTCAGACTTACGGAGTTGATTATTCTGATACTTTTTCCCCTGTGGCTAAGTTTACCTCTATTCGGCTGTTTATCTCTATGGCAGCTACTTATGATTGGCCTTTGCATCAGCCAGACATCAAGAATGCTTTCCTTCACGGCGATCTTCAGGAAGAGGTATATATGGAGCAACCTTCGGGTTTGTTGCTCGGGGAGTATGGGAAAGTATGTTATCTTCGCAAATCTCGTATGGTTTAAAACGAGTCCTCGTGCTTGGTTTGGAAAGTTTAGTCAGCCGCTTGAGAGATTTGGTATCTTTGAAATGTAAACCCGACCTACTGCTTTTCTACAAATGGTCTGAAACTAGCATCATTCTTCTAGTTGTGTATGTGGATGATATTGTTATTACTGGGAGTGATAGTGTGGGCATCGCATCTCTTAAGTCTTTTCTCCATACCCAGTTCCACAAAAGACTTAGGGATATTGAAGTATTTCTTAGGGGTTGAAGTTACAAGGAGCAAAAGAGGTATATACCTCTCTCAGAGGAAATATGTGCTCGACTTATTAACTGAGACAGGGAAATTGGGGGCAAAGCCATGTAGTGTTCCGATGGTTCATAATGTGCAGCTTACGAAGGATGGTGAACTATTTGGAGATCTTGAGAAATATAGAAGATTGGTCGGGAAGTTGAACTATCTTACGGTGACTCGTCCAGATATTGCATATTCAGTAAGTGTTGTCAGTCAGTTTATGGCCTCCCCAACAGTTCATCATTGGGCGGCTTTGGAGCAGATCTTGTGTTATTTGAAAAGAGCCCCTGGACGCGGTATATTATATGCCAATCATAGTCACTCTCACATTGAATGTTTCTCAGATGCAGATTGGGCAGGTTCCAAGGTAGATAGAAGATCCACATCAGGCTATTGTGTCTTTGTCGGAGGAAATTTAATATCATGGAAGAGCAAGAAGCAGAATGTTGTGTCACGATCAAGTGCAGAGTCGGAATATAGGGCTATGGCACAAGCTGTTTGTGAAATAATGTGGATATATCAGTTCCTGATTCAAATAGGCCTTGAAACTTCAGGTTCCTTGAAACTTCAGTACCAGCGAAATTATGGTGTGATAACCAAGCGGCTCTTCATATTGCATCTAATCCAGTGTTCCATGAACGAACAAAACACATTGAGATCGATTGCCATTTCGTCCGTGAGAAACTACAACAAGGTCTGATTTCCACTGGGTATGTGAAGACCGGAGAACAATTGGGAGATATCTTCACAAAGGCTCTAACTGGGATTCGAGTTGATTATCTTTGTAACAAGCTGGGTATGATTGATATCTATACTCCAGCTTGAGGGGGAGTGTTACAGATATACATTACTTCCTAGATGATGGGGATCACATTATAATCCTTGATTATAAGGATCACTACTATCCTAATTTAGATTGATCACCTACCTAGTTTAGAACATTACAAGTGTATATAAATATGTATCCTTTTAAGCTAATAAAGAGAAGTGTGTGAATATTCATTACGTTTATTTTACACTCATGAACCTATAGATTTTGGTTCTTGATGTTTTTATGGCATGCTTACATCTATGAATTTCTTTTACTTCAACTTATTAGCTGTTTTGTAGTTTCTTATGAATTTTATCTGCTAGATTTAAAAGTAACTATGGCAATAATACTTAATATTGGATGTTCACTTATTAGTGAAAAACTTGTCTCAGCTGCTCTTCTGTTGTGACATTTATCCTTTTCCACCAGTAGGCAGTTATGTGTTATATTTCCACTGATGAATGGATTCTTATTTTTCAGGTTTGACCATTCAAGCCAATATGTATTATAAAATGCTTATTAGTTGGACTAGCCAGAAAGTCAAGGAGACATATGCCACACATAATGCGTTTGACTTTAAAAATGGTACGTATGAGTTGTTATCATTTCTTCTGAGGGATGAAGTATTAACGTCAATGCTTAGACTAAGCCACTGTAGAAAGATATATGCATATCCCTAAATTTAGAGATTTCTTGTAATGGATATATTCTTTTACTTTTTTTGTCTGTCTTTGGTGTCTCTAATTTGAGGTGCTTCAGATTGCACTTTTTTCTCTGTTATCTACAGTAGATAGTCCAAATAAAAATTAGAATAATATGTGCTTTCAAACCAGACTTCTCTATTTCTATTGTCATTCTTCCATCTAAGTGACATTTAGGGTTTTAGAGTTCTGCCTTATGCTATATGTTATGATAAGATTCTTGTTGGCACATCAATTGAAATTCATGCTTTTGCAGTATGAAGTTTGTTTTTCACTATATAAAATGCTATGCAGGCTGAGCAGCAAGTGAATGTATTGATTTTCTTCCTAAATTGAGCAAATGAAGCTGATGTACTATAGTTTTCAAATTAGCATGTGTTACTGTGTCCAAATTCACAGTACTAATTACCACATATCTACAATGCTGAATGTTTTTGTGTGATTATAAAAGCTTCAAGCTACATTTGCATAATCACAACATTTAGAACAGTTTGAAACACTGTACATATAAGAACCTCAAATATGCTTGGCTTATGAACCTTCAAACTTTTATGTAAGTAATGTTGTACAAGTGCAAAATTTTGACTTCATTTGCACAAATTATGATCACTTAGAACAATGCTCTTTATTCTTTTGTGTTATATATCTGCTTCAAAATAATTGCATATTGTTACATTTACATTTACTTGAATATTTATATCATATTTGTTTAAAAGGATACATCTCTAACTTATATGTGTTCTGATGTTGCAGTTCGTAAATTTGACCGTTCTTTAATCGATGCTCCGGGACCTTGCGTTCTCTTTGCCACGCCAGGGATGATTAGTGGTGGTTTTTCTCTTGAGGTTTTTAAGCGTTGGGCTCCATCTGAAATGAATCTTGTTACATTGCCTGGGTATGAACTTTGTTACTTTGTCTTTTTGTTTGAGCATGTATATTATCATTTGTGGCATGCTACCTAAATTGTATTTAATTTATAACACTTGATAGCAAACTGCATTGTATATTTATAGCTTCAAACCAGTCTTTGGGGATTTTTTAAAGGACAAATAAAGGAAACATTGCTAGACTTATTAGTGGTTATTTAAAAGTTATTGGCTGAATTGCCTGCCTGAGGGAATCTGTTGAATAGTTAAACTGACTTATCTTCATGTTCAGCAGGTTTTCTGGAATAGGATAGTCTTTTATGTCTATAGTGCAACTCAGCGTTAATCTCCTGGTTGGTCACAAGAACCATTCTTTATGCCGTCACTGACTCTTTGCTATGTTATATATGCAAAAGAATGTTTTTCTATTGCTAGCTGCTTAAAGGTCACTGTAAAAAGCTTTTATTTTTTCTCACGATACCTGTGTCAAGGATGTTCCTTGAAAACTCTTCTTCACTTAAAAGTATTGGCAAAGTTCCTTTGGAAAGAAAATTGAGTTCTTGTAGCACAGACGTAGTTGCCTCCAATAGGTGTTTTTTTATGATGAATCTGAACTTTTATCAGGTGCAAGTGAGCCTCAATATCAAAGACATCCTCTGATATATGATATGGTCTAGAATGAGGCATTTGGCTTGTAATTTCCAGGTTAAACCGTTAAACCATGAATAGATTCAGGAGTTGACCAGATAACTTTCTATAGAGAATTCATATTCACTACTATGTTGTCCTTCTAATTATCTAAATATTTTATGGGTTTGTGAGACTTGTGTCATTTTCTGAATCCTTTTGTTCTTCTTATTTTTAGGTATTGCGTGGCAGGAACTATAGGACATAAATTGATGTCAGGAAAGCCCACCAAAATTGATGTGGATAAGAATACCCAAATTGATGTGCGATGCCAGGTTCATATTCATCCCCTACCACTGTTAGTTATATTAGGCATCTTTTCATCATCTTATGAACTTTTTTCTTTATTTGATCTTTCATTTCCTCCCTTTCACATATTGGAATATGTTCAACTTTTGCTGTCGCTTTTTCATTTACTTTAAAGCATGTAAGTTGGCTTCTCGAGTTATTTCTATAAAGTATTAATTTTGTTTTGCCAAGTTATTATTGACAACCCACAGTGCCGTGACAGATGCCAAATTGATGAGTATGAAGCTTATTATTCTCTTCTAATAGTCCAACTCACTCATTTAAGCAAATCATATTATTTATCTTGTTTAGGTTCTCCAATCCAGGTGGCATCGCAGAGGTGATTAGAACTAACAATATTTTGTGAGGTGCATCGAAAATATTTATTGAAACCTAGGATAAACTTTGTATGTAATAAGCAATCACATACTAGTTAAACAGACTGGGACATATATGTATAAAAGAAGAGTTTCTGGAAAAAGATAGTGATCATGTATACTGCGATGTGCAAATTTACAGTATCCAACAATAAAATCTGAAAAATATGAAGTATTTAAGCTTGTTGCAGCTATGTTAATATGTCTCCTTTAAAGGGTCTCTTTCCCACTAAAAATAGGATTCTATATGTTATTTATGCAAAACTGTCCTCTCCTCTGTTTTGACAGTTATGGGTTTTTCCTGTGTTAATGTTGTTTATTCTCTTATATTTCCTGACTGCGTTTTCTGTTTCCAGATTCATCAATTATCTTTTAGTCCTCACACAGATGCGAAAGGAATTATGGATCTTGTAAAATTTCTCTCCCCACAGCATGTAATACTTGTACATGGCGAGAAACCAAAGATGGCTACTCTAAAAGATAGAATACAGTCTGAATTGGGAATTCAATGTTATGATCCTGCAAATAATAAATCTGTGCACATTCCTTCAACTCAGTATGTGAAAGCAGGTGCTTCTGACGCATTCATCCAAAGTTGTTTGAATCCAAACTTCAAGTTCTTAAAAAGCGGTTCAGAAGACAACTGTGATTCAGGTTCAGAAAGCACAAAGGCCTTGTCACCACTGCAAATAAGTGATGAAAGAGTTGCAGAAGGGATCTTAGTTGTGGAGAAAAGCAAAAGGGCAAAGATTGTTCACCAAGATGAGCTACTGCTTATGTTGGGAGAAAAAGAACACAAGGTTCAGTTTGCCTATTGTTGCCCTGTAAGTATTGAAAAGTTAGAGAAGGCCACCACCAAAGATCTTACTCCAGAAACCAATGCACTTGTTCTTCACAAATGCTCTTTGATTCAAATACTATCCACAAGATTATCGAGTGAACTTTCTGAAGGGAACATTCAAGATTTAGGGGAACATCTTCAGGTGGAATCATTTCAATTGTCCATTTGCTTGAAGGACAACTGCCCTTACAGAAAAATTGGTAATTCACACTATAAATCCGAAGCAGTATTCTTTTGCTGCACTTGGTCAGTGGCAGATGAGAAGCTTGCATGGAAAATCATTTCAATCATGGAGAACTTTGATCAAACTTGAAACGTTTCTGCTTCACGCAGCTATTTATGAGAATCTTCTGGAGTTGTTTATGCTGAACTCAATCATGTGCTTGCAGAGAACGGTATTTTTATTCAATCATGGCGAACTTTGAAACAAGTGCAAGTTTAAGTCCTCCAGCTTCAATTTATACATCTATCTATTAAGGATCTTATTCAGTTGTTTATGGTAAGTTACTCTACTCTGAAGTTTGGGTTATCAATTCTTCTATGACATGTTGAATAAAAAGGGTATCAGCTGTATAGGTTAGACAGTCCTTGTATTAATCTTTGTCTATTATGCAAAATGATGTAACCTAGCAAAAAGGGGTATTTTCTCTGGGAGTAAATGACTTAATTTTTGTAGAGCTGTCAAAGATTCATCATGGAAGTCTTAGTAATAGCCAACTTTACCTCCTAAAGGGACGGTTCTAAAATTGAAACTTACTCATGAATATTGACCACTCATTCATCTAATTTTTTGTTGAAACTTGAAAGTGAAATAATGTATTGTTGGGCACGTTCACATTCATCTTTCTTTCTTTTTGCTCTCATATTTTCAAATTTTTTGGGTTCTTCTTTCGCCTAAGCATGGGATTTTCAATTTCACCATTAAGATTTGACCAATCTCTTTTAGCGTTTTGTTTACAAAGTGTTATATGGTCGACTTTATTAGATGATAAGTTCAATGGTATTGTTGCATCGATGGTGTCAATAGTTGCATTGTTAGATGGTTATTGTGGACCGGATTTTAATTTTAATTTATTAATTAATCAAAATTAACAGCTATATTACAAGATAACGGGTTTACTAACCGTATTTAACACTATTTATACAATTTTCATTCTCATGAACAATGGAGACACAAAATAACAAGTTATAATTTATCTCATAAATCAAGTTTCTTAACATAATGATGTATTATTTCAAGGATTTAGTTAAAATTTTCATCAAGCAGTATTTATCACAAACAATTTAAGCTAAAAATACAAGTGTGAACCCCGGGCCTGAAGAAAGCCTGATTTCCAGGCTCGGGCCAGGCTGAACAGGATTAGGCCACCCCGGGCCTGGGCTGGGCGAGTTTTTCTTCCATCCCTATTAACAAGCAAGAATCTAAATGCAAAATGGATTTCTAATAATTGGTGAGAGAGAGAAACAAACAAAAGGGTTTACTGGCGAGAAACTTCCCAACTAAAGCTTGAGTTGAGTCAACAAACAAGGCTTAAGGCTTAAGCTGTATCTTCTCTGAAGGAGAATTCTCCAACTCACACCATTTATTATTCAATTTTCCCTCTCTTTTTCCCATCTTTAATTTTGATGTTGACTTCATTCCTATATTTGCCTTTTTATTAATGAACTCTTTTATAGGGACCAAGATTTCTTTCTATTTAAACCCTTATCTCATCGTTTAAGTTTTTCACATCCGCTACTTCTACAAAGTAATACAAATCCCCTTCCAATTACTAAATATATCTTTCCAAAATTATTAAACACTTCCTCTTAAAATTATCGAAAACAATCTTTATAGTATATGCAATAATCTCTGAAAACAGTGAAAATGTTTCTCTCTCTCTCTCTCTATATATAAATTTGTGTTTTTATTCAATTACTAAATATTATTGCTTTATTTATGTTTCTTCTATTGTTGGTTTAAAAATTAATTTTAGAGTTAAAATGTAATAACTGCTTCATACTAGGATACTCATCGAAATATATCAAATAAAATACATTTATATTAGCAAAAGTAAATGGGCCCGAATTTTTTTTTTTTATTTACATATAATCATTCTTTATACAAAATTGTAAGATGCCCAAAAATCACTCAGAAGGTCACGTCTGTGACAGGATGGTTTTCATTTAGGCATTTCATCAAACATTAGTTGTGCATAAACAAACCCTAATTCAATTATCATTCTATTTATTTCTCAAACCATCCAAAATGAGAGAAAAACTCTCTTGTAGCATCACATACCTACATGGCAAACACACTCCCAAAAAATTTCTCTAATTCTTCCAATTTCAACCCATCATCAAATCATCACATATACTTCTCATATTCAAATATATCCAACAATAAGCATAATTCATCATACATCTCATCTCAATTTCTCAATAATCACAACATATGCATATTTAAAAGAAATCTCTACTTATTTGAATTCTTAAATTTTAGCTTGAGTTGAATTTTGAGTGGAATTTACTTACCTTGTGCTTGAGTAGTCTCTCCTAAACTCTCTACTCTTGTTGGATTCCAATATTCTCTTAACCCTAAGCATAAACTTCATAAGAACTCAACCTTTACACAAATAAATCATAGATAAAGAGCATGAATCTTTACCTTTTAATGCCTATAATCAAAGGACGGAAAGGTTTCCTCTTTGCCCTAAATGTGGGAGGAACCACCCAAGAGACTGTCTGAGGGACCAGAGGGTGTGTTATAGGTGTCGACAGCCTGGGCACTTGATGAGAGAGTGTAAAGCTCCTCTTCCACCACCAGCACAGAGTTCTAGAGATATTACCAATGCCAGAGTATTTACAGTGACACATGGTGAAGCAAAGGCTATTCCATCAGCCGTTACTGGTCAGTTATTATTTCATGCTTGAGAGAAAATGAGGGAGGAGTGTGGCGGTGGAATGAAGAAAATAAGGGTTTCAAACCCTTAACACTTTAGTTTATAACCACACTTTTCCCATTATGCCCTTATTCTTTCTTAGAAATTTCATCTATGTCTCTTAGTTAATGACCATAATGCCCTCATTTTTAATGCATTCTCTATGAAATTCTATCTCTTTTCACTCTCCATAATTTCAACTAATTTTGAGTGAAAAGACTATTTTACCCCTAATGAAAGTTTAAGAGATTTTCTTCACATTTTTCTCAAAATAACTTTAACAAAAATTCAACTAAGGGCCAACCAACCAATATTAACAATATATCAACCCAAATAAAAGCAAAACAATAAACATTCAAGCAATACATCATAACTTAGCTAGTACCTCAAGTGGGGCGTTACATAAAACTTAGTTCTTTTGAAGTATGATATGATTACAAAATCTCACTAAGGTTTTAGGAATAATAAATAATCTCCCTCGTTAAGTTTTAGATATTAAAAGTAAATGGTAAGAAGATAATTTGGTAATAATCATTAACTCATAACAACGTAAATTTGAATGACCTACAATAGTTCATTAAGAGCAGAGACATTTATGTTATTTCAAAAGCCTAAGAAGATTTTTATTATTATATTGTACCTCAGGGGATTAATACATTAACTCTTAATTTTAATTATAAACCTGCATAAAAATAAATTTTGTGGGTTGTTTGTTATAACTATAGGTTGAAATTTAAAAAGGAAAACAATGAGATTTTTTTTTTTTGAAAATATAATTGTTTTTTCTATTCATTTTTACCAACAATACTTAAATAAAGTTTTAGTGATAATTAGATGATGATTAGGATAATTATTATCAAAACATGGTAAAATGATGATTGTGGTAATAATTTACACAGCAATAAACATCATTGTTATCATAATTAATGAGCTGTTTTATGATAATTGGCAATCATCAGAATTTGATTTTTATCGAATGGTTTTAATTATAAGAGTAAATGCAAATACAAATGATGGACTAATTAGTAATCTCCAACATATTTTATTATTATTATTATAAATAATTAATCATTAATAAAAAAAACTTGCAAATTAACCAATTATCCTTCAAATTCATCTCTGCCGCCCACTCATTTTTTGTTAGTACTACAACAGTAGACACTTTTATTCCAACTAGTAAATTAAATTAAAATGAATAATTCTTTTATGACCCACCAAAGCTGCAAAAACTATTTCATAATTAAATCATTATTTCTATTCAGAATAATAATAAAAAATTTAGACCCACCCTTTAGCTGCTCATGACATGACCCCATCATCCAAGTTGTATAACTGTTGAGTCCTAATTTATTATTATTTAAAATATTATGGGCAGTGAAATCTTTATCAACAAGTCAAGTGCATCTATATTAAAAATATTTACATAAAAAAATTATATATATTTAAAATACTAAAAAATCTAATTTCTTTTAGTTTTAGATTCTCTAAAAACTATAATTACAAAAATTTATTATTCGTGATCTTAATGTATTGTTTTTAAGGATTCATGTTAACATCACTAAATTATTTATAAATAAAAAAGAACAATAATAAAAATATTATTTTTTTTCTACATTTTCCTAATCATAATAATCTGTGACAGCTTGAACACTTTGCATTGTTCTCTGCCACTGCTACACACGTTTGCTGCTTCTCCTTATGCCACGTGTTCGCTGCCTCTTCCGTTGCTCTAATTTACCTGTTTTGCATTTACCCAAAACGGAAAGGTTAGATTTGGCATTTTATTACTTGTTTCGATAAAAAAAATTTTAACTTTATTTTTAAGGTACTTTATAATTTATTACTTCAAAAAAGAAAATACTATTATGAGCCATAACTATTATTTTAACTGCTCTAAAATTAAAAATCTATATATAGAAACTCTCAAACACTTGACTGCTAGCTCAACTAAATTTTCAATTAGGGATACCTAAATTAATAAATATGTTTATTCATTATTTAAAATTAAATGTACAAACATAATCAAACAATTGAAACCCTTTTTCTATATTCTTCCAAAAAAAAAAAAAAATTTAAAAAATCCTATAAACATTTTTTTTTTTTTCAAAATTTTAAAAAATTTCCCAAAATTAAAATTTTCCCACGCTGACCGAGTAAAATTTTATGCCAAAAAAACCCCGAACAAATTGAAAACCTTTCAAAACCACCCCCGGCAATTCAAATCCTAGGCTCCTAGCCACCTCTCTGTTTCATCTACCATTCAACTCAGTACAACAAAACCTTTCTTTCTTTACTGTATCTTCTACACACAACCAAACAAACAAACAACAAAGTCATCTGAATTATTTATTCATTTATTAACGAAACTATGTGCTTCGTCTTCTCTTATTAAGCTTCTCGCTCAGTTGATTTCGTTTCATTCACTCTCATGTCGTCTTCGCAAACCTCCGCCGCGGCGGCGGACGATGGCTCTGACAACCACGCGCCTCTCCTCCGTCCCCGAGATTCCACTCCTTCACCTACTGCTGCTGCCGCCCGTCCCGCCACTCTTGCGCTCTTGCTCGGCCGCGCCACCGGCCGCGGCAGAGGCCCCTCCATGCTCGTTCGAGAAACCGCGGCGCGTGAGCTGGAAGAGCGACGCGCGGATTGGGGCTACTCGAAGCCCGTTGTTGCGCTGGATATGTTGTGGAATACCGCGTTCGTGGTGGTTTCGGTGGTGATGTTGATGATTACTATTGATGAGAATCCTAATACGCCGATTAGGTTATGGATCTGCGGGTAAACTGATTAGTTTTGTTCTTAAGTCGTTTGACCTAGATGATATTTGTATTGAAATTTGGGAAATTGTTATGTTACCGGAGCTTAATTGCGGTGACGTTACTGAATTATGCACCAGCATCCTATTTTGTCCATGAATTTATTGGTTAATGTTAACTTGCGTCCTGGTATGGATACTTGGATCAATGGTTTTGGTAGAATTATGAGGAACAGCAGCTTAATAACATAAAATGCCTGAGTTGCTTTTAAGTAGACTCTTTGAAATTTTGATGCACATTTTTTGACTGACAGGTATGCGCTGCAGTGTTTGGTGCATGTGGTGTTGGTTTGGTTGGAGTATAGGAGGAGAAACACAAGGAGAGTCAGGGATGATGGGAGGGGTGGTGGCGATATGGGGGATGTGAATAATGACAGTGAGGATGAGGAGGAGGAAGAGGATGGTGGAGGATCTGGGAGTTCGAGTAGATCCAGGTGAGTTTTGGTTTGATTTTGAGTTGTTTTAAGTGAGGAAGTTTAGTTTTGAATTAAATTGATGTTAAGCTCTACTGATTGAAATTTAAGTTTGAATTGGATATTTGATTTAGGGTTTTGATCTTATGTGCGTATGTGTTTGACTTATGATTTTCTTGTTTAAAGTCATGCTGGTGATTTTTTTATTTGTATTTTGAAGAGGTGAAAGGGTTTTTATTTGATTGGTCGTATATCCAGTATTATTAGTATATTTATTGATACCGGTAAGAATCTGCCTTGGTTAACCTTTAGTACTCATTGGTTGTGCTTTTGAGGGAGCTGGAGTTTGAAAAGGTTGGAATCCCAAGTGGCAAAAGTTTGGTTGCATATTCAAGGACTTGTGTGGATATCTCTGCTGATATGCATGCATGAACTAGAGGCATATTATTGGATGAGATTGGAAACAGTTTGTTTACCCAAGTAGTGTGTTGTGTAACCTTACATCCAGGGTTTCTCTTCCATCTTTTTCACATTCGTTAAAATTTAGTCTAACCTCTCTAGATTACATGAATGGGGAAGACGGAAAAAGAGTTTTTAAGAGATGTAATGCGGTAGCCATTGCTGCTGAAGGTCTAGAGCAACATCATGCATAGACTTATTAGAGACAGAGTAAGAAAGAAATGGGGATTAAACAGGTTAGGGTGTTGAGTTTTGGGGACTATGGTGGAAAGAGTATTCCCACATCGAAATTTGTATTTCAATGTTAAGGAAAAAGGGTTGAAATCTTTGTTTGTGTGGGAATTCTTGCGGGGAGATCTCAAAATAATCTAAGGTTGCTTCATGTGGGCCATGTGATCACTTATTCCTAAAGTGAGTTTCTTGTGGATTATCCCAAGTTTGTGTATTATGATGTTATTGGGTTTCCCCATATTACTGGCACAGTGAACTTGTATTACTTCAAAATTTCCACTAGTGATTCATAATTGGCAATCTGGCCATATGAAATTGAAGGACTGATAACTCTCAGTAATGATGTATTACTATTGTTAAAAAAAAAGAATATAATAATGCAAAGAATCTTAAGATTTCAAGTCTGTGTGAAAACATGCAACCTTTGGCCCATCATGAATTTTTAGCCTGTTTATTTAACCTTACAAATGATTCCAGGATTATAGTATGATACACAATCTTGATTGCAGATTGATGTTAAAGAAACAGCAAATTGTAAATTCTTATGTGAACATCTAGATGCAAGCACTCACATTTATTTGAGGTTTTCTGATTCTTGGTTGATATTTTAACTGGATATAATGTAAGCATAGAAATATGATTTACTCATTTTATGTTCAGCTGGTCAGTGATGAGATGTTCCAATACTTTGCTAGTTTGACCAAACAATGCATGTATCAGTTGCGAAGGAGTTTCAAGTTTTATCTTTTTTCTTTATTCACCTTGATTGGGAAGTGGTTATTGGTTGACTTTTCTAGGTTTTGGGGATTTTGTCCAGGGGAGAGACTGTTACTGCAATTTGTAAAGAATTATTTCCCCTTTCTTGGTATTTTGTATCATTTGTCAACACCTGCAGATTTCTTCTCATATTTTAATTTAATAATACTTGTTTGTTATCCAAAAAAACAAAATAAAAGTAAATGATGCATATACCATTACTTTAGGAAGTAAGCTGGCTTTTATATGCCGTTTTAGTAACTCTACTAGAGGTTTATAAGATTACTGACCTTTTACTGATTCGATGATTGATGGCTTAGTGTCACTAAACGATGTGAATCGATAAATACAATGGCATCATTTCTCTGGTGGATAGTTGGATTTTACTGGGTAGTCTCTGGTGGAGATGTACTCCTGCAGGATGCTCCTCGTTTGTACTGGTATGCTTTTAACCTATTGTTTCTATGGCAAAAATCTTCAATTAGTTGTACATGTTACGTATTTTAAATTTTGTTTCCTTCCACCTCTAACATAGAAAAGGTATAACCTCTGTTTGAGTCTTTAAAATCTAAGTACTTAAGCCTGTTTGTTTGTTTTTGAATCTTCGTATTTAATATTTTCAGTCTTTGGGGGTTTTTTCATTTTATATCTTATTTCAAAAGACGAAGAATATGAAGCTCAAGATTTAACTACATTTTGGTTTTCCTTCTATATGCAAACTGCAATGACAATTGAGATTTCAGAAATATTTCATCTTACTGTGATCCTAGTTGTTATATTAAGTAAAATTAATTTACTGAAATTTGATCAAATTCTAATATTAACTCGATTGACCATAATCCTGCAAGATTGATTTGAAATGTTTTTCTTTTATGCTGTAGTATTTGCTGAAGAAAGACTGCTGGAATCTCTAATTCTTCATATTTGCAGGTTGGCTGTGGTTTTTCTGGCATTTGATGTGTTCTTTGCCATCTTTTGTGTTGTTTTGGCATGTTTGATCGGGATTGCTCTTTGTTGCTGCTTGCCATGCATTATTGCAATTCTCTATGCTGTTGCGGGACAGGTTTGAAGAAAGATTTATGAACTATGACTGACACATTGATCTTAAACAAATTAAAGGGTGAAACAGCTTACTAGTGTTGTCTTCTGACTGATTAGGAAGGTGCATCAGAAGCAGATCTCAGTATCCTTCCAAAATACAGATTTCAAATATTGAACAATGCTGAAAAGCCTGGTGTGGGAGCTGGGAAAATGATTCCTCTAGAAACAAGCAGTGGATACTTGGCAAATGAACGTATCCTCTTACCTGAGGATGCGGTAAGTTATTCTTTTATTAATGAAAAATACTCAGTTTTCACAATTTTAGTGCCCATTGCTGTGGTGTTCCATCACATTGTATTCAACTAAAATTGCAGCCTTTTACCATCTGGCCTGTTGTTTTTCCATCATTTTTGTATACATTTGCGCCTCACGACAAACAAAGCCATAACATTTGATATGTTGGCTTGGTTCTATGAACCCTTCCACTGAAACAAAACCATACCAGTTGTTTTGAACCCCTGGAAATATGAACCAGTAAGACCAGTTTTGTTTTAGTCTAATGGTTTGATGCAGTTGTATAGGTGAGAGTCAGGCTAGTGACTGCAGTTTATGATGTTTTGCAACTTCAGCAAGAGTTGCATAATTGTATTTGATATGTCAAGTCTAATTCAAGCATTGAACATGAGATGCTTTGATGAAGTCGTTGAAAAAATTTTAAGCAATAAAGATATAGGAATATTGTAGAGAACATATGGTATAAGTTGATTATTTTCTAGGGCATTGAACTCCCACATTATTATACAAAAAGTCTTGATCAAAGATTTGATTTTAGTAAGTTAATTTAAGCATCTCTTTATCTTTTTCATAGGAATGCTGTATATGTCTCTCCCCTTATGAGGACGGTGCAGAGCTTCATGCTCTCCCCTGTAATCATCATTTCCATACCACATGCATTGTGAAGTGGCTTAAGATGAATGCGACATGTCCTCTCTGCAAGTACAATATTCTCAAGGGAAATGAACAGGTATAAGAAGGGTCCACTTGACCACTCTGTATATACCAAAGAAATGAAGGCAGTAAGAACAAAGCTTCTCGAAACTCTTTTTTTCCAGAACGAGTTACTGCATTTGGCATTTTGTGCTTCTTTTTATGTTCACTGGCCTTGTGGAGTTATTTTTTCCTTCTTGCCTTTGCATGAATTATTTCAGGCACTTGTGCAATACTTGGAGCCACTGATTTGCAGGTTTTAATTTATGCCTTGTTTGTTCTCTTTTTCTTTTTTGGTTTTGTATTTGTATAGGATGAAAAATTAATGGTTTCATGTCTTTTATAGTTATGTCAATTATACAGTTTTACATACATAGTGTACCTTTGTGATAGAAATAATAGGCGGCGTACTGCGATGGATTCTCTACATTGTATTCTAAGTCTCATTGGTGATTGCTAGATATGTAATGACAATATATTGAACAGCAGCTTTGCTTTTCTTTGCATTGTATTCTAAATCTGATTGCTAGATATGTAATGACAATGTATTGAGCAGCAGCTTTGCTTTTCTTGCGCAATTGAAGAACTTTGACTGCATCTGGAGCTGGAAAACAAGATGTGGTATTATTACTTTGTTGCCGGGAATTTCGAAATGGCTTGAGCTATAATCACTTTTTAGTATATACTTTCTGGTATTTAAGATAGCTAAAGTGGGTACTTATCAGTTCATAGTTTAAGAATAAATATCTTATGGGACTTGAAAAGATAGGTTAGTGACTGGGTGAAAGGTTGGAATTGATTTAGAAGGGCTTGGCTCTACTCTAATGGAATTCGCCGGTTAATATTCTTTCTACTAGACTAGTTCTCCAGTAAGAGGAATCGGGGATGGCACTTGTTTTTACATTCTTGAAGACTTTCTCTGCTTTAGAATAATAGTAAGTATATCCAGTAGTTGGCCTTTAAGCCTAGCTGTGTTATGGAATAGTGTTCAGTCTTTCCTTTATTTAAATAGAAAGTCAGAATCTACTTCTGCTGTAGGAGAATGGCATCCCTCATGTAGGCCCCGTGGCTGATCCAATGGCACATAAGGAGGTTAACGTTCCTCCTCAAGTAGAACCCTTCGGAAACAAACTGGCACTAGTCAGTTTCCAGACGCAAAATCGTAGCCTTGATTGCAAAAATCTAATATTGCAGATCTCAGTAAAAGCCTATATGATGGTAGAGAGAGGCAAATGGTACATAATTCATTCTCAACTAGATGTTAATATTACCGCTTATTCAAGGATTTGAAGAATTAAATGTTACAGACATTAGAAGATGTACACCAGTAGAGCTGCATGTTGAATCATATGTGCACCTCTGGTCATCAGGCACAGAACTCTACGGTGTATAACATTTCCTCCCAGATAATTCCGGATAAGCGACAAGCAAAATCAGTATGCAGTGCATGCTCCCCCTGAATTGCATGTATAAATAGAGATGGCAATGGGCCCGACATTTTCGGGTACCCGGCCCGGCCCGGCCCGGCCCGAAAGGGGCGGGCTTTACCCGAGGTTGGCGGGCTTGGGCTTGGGCCTGGGCTTGATTTTAAGGCCCGACCTCGGGTACGGGCCGGGCATGGGTATATCTTTAGGCCCGGCCCGGCCCGGCCCGTCTTGAAAATTTTAGTATTAATTTTACTAATTTACCCTTATACTATATATTTAATTACAATATTATCCTCTATATATGTATATCCATTTTTCCCAAACCCTAACCTCAATTTTCATCACATATTAAAGGTTTAACATGTTAAAATTGCCTTTAAATGAGTTAGATAGGTTTAGTTCAACTTATTAAAGTGGATTTCACCATAACATATTATGCATTTGAAAAGTTAGTATAATCAACTATTATAGAGTTTTAATTGCTCACTTATTGCTTAAATTATTTGTGGAAATAACTTCAATTAATATTTAAAAACCATTTCTAAAATTAAAAATATAAAAAAATTTGAAATTTATTAATATTTAAAAATAAACATTATTAAAAAAGGCGGGCTTCCCTTGGGCTCATGGTTATAAAAAACCCGCTGGGCCGGGCTTGGGCTTTGCCTATCATACCCGTGATGGGCTCGGGCCGGGCTTGGGCCTCGTGTCATGAGGTCGGGCTTGGGCTCGGGCCTTAAGGGGTACCCGGCCCAGGCCCGGCCCATTGCCATCACTATGTATAAATTAGAATCAGCAACTCAACCGTATGTCTGATAATTGAAGTGACTAGAGTTTGCTTTTAACAATCACAAAATCTTCAAGATGATGCAATGCCATATAACTATTATCAATATTTTATTCCTTCCCTGTTGTCTTTTAAGTCCCAATAGAGATTGTCATGCACTATTCTCTGAATTTGTACAATCATAAACTAATATCGAGCTGCCATATTCATAAGAGCACTTAAGTTCACACATGATAGATCATATACATACTTATTCTGGTACAAGTAGTGTATGAACAATTAAGCAAAACCATAATGACTAATATTGTCCACAATTGATAAAACCAAAAACGCTTGCCTTGAAAGCTACTATGTGAGCCATTGGAAGCCCTTGACTACCATCCTGCGCAAATAGGGATAGCTCACCCACAAGATCTAAGACCTTGTGCCGACAACAAGGTTCATCTGGGAATTGCAGCAGTGTATTTAACCAAGCTGCAGTGGCTTTAACCAACCTTCAGTGCCACTGCAGAAAAAGATGAACAAGTATATAATCAAAAGCATGGGAAAGACAGTAACTATGACTTTGGATCTTTGATAAAGTAATGATGTTCATGTCAAGAAGAAAAACTATATTGAACTTTGCATAATTTTATACGGTTTTCTTATATCCTTTTCATGGAAAGATGAAAGATTTTCTAAATCACTGATTTATTTCCATGTCAACAATGTCAAAGTCAAAATGATGATATATTCTGTGTTTCTCACAATTGTATAGAAGACCAAGACTTAACTATACCTTCATCACTTAAATATGTGCATTCTTTAGTGCCATAGGTGGTAAATCTCATGTTTATTTCAGAACATGTTATACTGGGTTCCAGTCAATCAATTGATTTTTCATCCTCAAAGCCTAATAATTCATACATAAATGAAGAGTCTAACCTATAAATAAGGGCATTTTCTAATGAGCCCCCTTTTATCAGTCCTGCATTGCGCATAGACTCCACCTCAAAAATTCCCACAGAGATTTAGTGTCAGCAGTTAAAAATACCAAATCCATCATCAAATTAAATGATTAAAAATATCCAGGAAAACTAAATATAACTGACAGTTCCGCAGCCTTAATCTCCAAGAAATTTATAGCTCAATTAGAAATAATAATAACTTTCTTTTAAATAATTAGCTATGAGATGTGCCTTTATCGGACAGGGCGTCTTATATGACCATAATGTTGGTGAAAATTTCATGGCTATGTTGAAAAAGGTCACCCAATACTTTTAAACTATCATTAATCTGAAAAGCTTAAGCTGATAGGAAAAATAAGAAAAACACCAAGCCATGGTATTTAAACTTTAACTCACCTCCTCCAATACTTGAGAAAAGAAGCAAAATATTTTAAGACCACAAAAATGTATAAAAATAGTTATCAAATTTAAGTTTATATGCCACCCTTGCCAACATATCTGTTCAAGTCATCAGGAAACTCCTAACATCTCTGATAAAAGGTTCCTACCATATATAACATGTGTAATTACAAAGTATACCTCATACTCAGAGCATATAACATGAAAGAAGCAAAGTATCAAACCATAAAATGAGCACAACGCTACTGATATGGAGCAATAACTAGCCTACTGGTAGAGAGAAAGGAAAAAAAAACCTCCTCATAAATGCAAAAGGTTCTTGAAGATGCAATCTGCATTTCGTAGACAGACTCATCCAAAGGGGCTGAAGAAAACCATTGGCAGCCAATAGCAGGCACCTAAAACAACAGAATGGGGAAAATTTATAAAAACAAGAATCTTGGTACTTAAAATATGATGTCCAATGGTTTGAAGGTTTCAATGTAAGCATAAACCTATCAAGTTACCAGCAGTGAAACCTCCAAACCAACTACTTTATACTATCATATTCAATGTTGTACACTATTAATCACCCAATAAGCTGCAACCTTGGGAAAGTCAATGTTGTACACTGGTATGAAACGTACTATTATGCATGAAAACTCTTCTTTTTTGTGGCATAGGAGATTATGACACATCTCCATTGGTAGGATTAAAAGGTTGGTAAATGCTGGAGTTCTTGAAACTCTTGACTTTATTGACTTTGATACTTGTGTAGATTGCATTAAGGGAAAGCAGACTAACAAATCCAAGAAGGGTGCCAGGAAGAGTTCTGAACTTTTAGAAATCATACGCATAGATATTTGTTGCCTTGACATGAGCTCTAGTGGTCAGAAATATTTCATCACCTTTATTGATGATTACTCACGATATATGTATCTCTATTTGCTTTATTACAAGAATGAAGCGTTGGATGCTTTCAAAATATATAAAGCAGAAGTAGAGAAACAATGTGGAAAACAAATTAAGATCGTGAGATCTAATAGAGGTGGTGAATATTATGGTAGATACACTGGTACAGGACAAGCACTTGGTCCATTTGCTAAATTTCTTCAAGAGCAAGGTATTGATCTCATAATGGTATAGCAGAACGGAGAAATAGAACATTAATGGATATGGTACGGAGTATGCTGAGTAACTCCAAACTTCCTCATTCTTTGTGGATTGAAGGTCTCAAAACTGCAGCGTATATATTAAACCGAGTTCCAACTAAGGCGGTTCCCAAAACGCCATTCGAATTATGGAAGGGTTGGAAACCAAGTTTAAGTCATTTACGCATCTGGGGTTGTCCAGTTGAAGTTAGAGTTTATAATCCACAAGAACGAAAGTTAGATTCTTGGACTATTAGTGCATATTTTATTGGATATGCGGAAAAATCCAAGGGATATAAGTTTTATTGTCCGAACCATTCCAGTAGAATTGTTGAATCAAGAAATGCCAAATTTCTTGAAAATGATGTGGTTAGTGGGAGTGATCAAATCAGAGACTCAGTCCTTGAGAAAATTAATGTTTTAGACAATGCTCATACATTAAGTAAAATGTTGGTTGTTCATCCAAACAGGGTGAATAATGAGGAACCACTCAATCAAAATCCACATTATGATGAGATTGTTTTAGAAGATCATTTTGAACAACCTCCGCTACAGGAGGAATAACCAGTTTTGCAACAGTCTCAACAAGAGACTGTTGATACAACATTAAGGAGATCTACTAGAACAAAGAGATCAACAATTCCTACTGATTATGAAGTGTATATGCAAGAGTCTGACTGTGACATAGGTATTGAGGATGATCCAGACACGTTTTTACAAGCTATGACTAGTAGTAAATCTGAGTTATGGTATAATGCCATGATAGACGAGATGAATTCTATGGCGGATAATGAAGTTTGGGACCTTGTTGAGTTGCCTACTGGAAAGAAACCTATTAGTTGTAAATGGGTATTTAAAACCAAAAAGGATTCATTAGGCAACATTGAGAGATATAAGGCTAGACTTGTTGCCAAGGGGTTCACGCAAAGGGAAGGAATAGATTATAAAGAATCATTTTCTCCAGTTTCTAAAAAGAATTCCTTTCGTATCATAATGGCATTAGTTACCCATTTTAATTTAGATTTACATCAAATGGATGTGAAAACAGCTTTTCTCAATGGAGATTTGGAGAAAGAGGTTTATATGAAACAACCTGATGGGTTCCTTTCAAGTGATGGTGAACATTTGTTTTGCAAGCTTAAGAAGTCCATTTATGGACTTAAACAAGCCTCCCGTCAGTGGTATTTAAGATTTCACACTGTTATCTCTTTATTTGGTTTTGTAGAGAATATCATGGATCAGTGTATATACCACAAGGTCAGTGGGAGTAAAATCATCTTTCTTGTGTTATATGTAGATGATATTCTACTTGCAACCAATGATTTGGGTTTGATACATGAGGTGAAACAATTTCTCTCTCAACATTTTAATATGAAAGATATGGGTGAGACGTCTTATGTCATTGGCATTAAGATTCATAGGGACAGATCTCAACATATTTTGGGACTATTTCAGAAACCCTATATTAATAAAATTCTTGAGAGATTTAGGATGAAAGATTGTTCACCCAGTGTTGCACCCATTATTAAGGGTGACAGGTTCAATCTGAACCAATGTCCTAAACTTGAGATTGAAAAGGAACAAATGAAAACTATTCCTTATGCTTCAACTGTTGGAAGCCTAATGTATGCTCAAGTCCGTACTAGACCTGACATCGCTTTTGCAGTTGGCATGTTAGGAAGATATCAAAGTAATCCAGGTTTGGATCATTGGAGAGCTGCAAAGAAAAAGGTCATGAGGTATCTTTAAGGAACTAAAGGTTTCATGCTTACTTATAGATGGTCTGACATTTTAGAAGTCGTCCGATATTCAGACTCAGACTTCGCTAGCTACGTTGATTCTCAGAAATCAACATTCGGATATGTTTTATGCTCGCCGAAGGTGTTATATCTTGGAGAAGTGCCAAACAATCTTTAGTTGCCACTTCTACCATGGAAGCTGAGTTTGTTTCCTGTTTTGAGGCAACTACACGGGGTATTTGGTTAAGAAGTTTCATTTCTGGGCTTGGAGTTGTTGAGTCTATCTCTAGGCCAATAAAGCTATATTGTGACAATTCAGATGATGTATTCTTTGCTAAGAATAATAAGAGTGGAAGTCGAAGTAAACACATCGACATTAAATACTTAGCAAGAAGGGAGCACGTTAAAGCCAATGCTCATTGAACACATACATACCGAGCAGATGATTGCCGATCCTCTAACAAAAGGCATGCCACCAAAGACGTTCAAGGATCATGTTGTTCAAATGGGACTATGTCCCGCTTTGTCACTATGAGAGGTAATACTTTCATTGTCTGAAATTTTGTAATTTAGTTTGTTTTCTCTTTTAAGTTGTATACATTTTGGTTGGAGACAAACAAACATTCTAGAGGACCAAGAACAAACATTTGAGGTTTGTTCATAAAGTGATATTCCACATTTAAGCGTTTATTTAGAAAGAGAAAAATTGCATTGTAATACATGGACGGTAATACTTGTTTAAAAGGGACTTACCGCTATGATTCATGTAATTTCCTCTTTCTAATTGAACATACCGCATATACATCTCTTGTGTTCTGGATTATATTATAAAAGTTTGGACCAAGTGGGAGAATGTTAGACTTTTTGCAATATGGTCCTACATTTTTAATATAATTATCTTTTGGTCCTTACTGATGTGGATTGATGTGGTCATACGGTTGTGTCTCTTGAGTAGTTGTCTTTGATGGAAAGACAACTGCATATAAGAAGGAGACTTTACAGGTCCCTATGTGACGCAGTTTTTATTTTAGATTCAAAATCATCACTCTAAAATTGCAGTCAGTGGAAGATCCTGTATTTGAAGGAGCAAGAAGATCAAACAACAATTACTATGGCTGGAGGTTTGTCATTTACTTCCGCATATATTCCATGGAAATTGTATGTTGAAATTGATTGTATTATCAACTTTATATGAATATTGGAATATGAATGTATTTTACATAAATTTCTTGAAAAAACAATGAAACTCCATCGTAAGCTCACTCAAAACTATATAAAATTGAAAAGCAAAATATGATATTTATAATTAAATGCATTTTTACATGTGTGTTATGTAATCTATTTTAATTAAAGTTACCCAAACATTTTAAAATATGTCAATTTGTATGAGGTATTACCCATGCAATTAACCTTAGTATTTTAATCAATTGATTTATATATGTTAGGCAAAATTAAATTAAACTTTTTGCAGTACGTTTATTGTTTAATTAAAAAATCAATTTGAACTAATATCAGATTATAGATAGAAGGATACTATACTCAATTTTAATTAATTAAATTTGTAATCAATTAATTATATACTAATGAAGACCATTTCTGTATTTTGAAACTAACTAATACCTCATATAACCATGTTTCTTTAGAACTATAGTTGGCGAATCTTTATTTGTTAAAAAATTAAATTAATTGGCATTATTGAGCGAAATTTTAGAATATTGATGAATGTAATAATTTCCAAAATAAGTTAATAAGGAAACAAATAAATAATTAATGATTAGGCCGAGAATATTGGACCAAAGTGTAATTTTCAGAACCGTCAAAAAATGAACTTTTAAATTACTCTAGATTAAAATACTAGAGAGCTGTTAGAGAAATAATAGGGGCCATATTTGGGATTAGTTGGGCTTGGCCAACTGATTGGGCCTACGCCTGTACTGTTAACTTTACATTTAATGCTTGGGCGGGTGAGAATGATTGAAATTAGTAACTTTAATCAGTTAATGTACTGGTTATTTCGTTATCCCCGACATTTCTCGGATCGCTACTCCATTGTCTCAAATGTTCAAGAAGAATCCTCCAGGTTCACTGATTGCTTTAACCGGTAAGATGGGAGTGATCATGAATTGTGTTCTACAGATATTTACAGTTGGAGCACTGGGAGCTCCTGGAGATTTGAATTTGATGGTGGTTATACCATCACCATTGTCGTGCATAGATGATCCTATAGAAACAACTGGATATGGAGCAATAACTAGGCTACTGGTAGAGAGAAAGGGAATAAACCTCCTCATAAATGCAGAAGGTTCTTGAAGATGCAATCTGCATTTCATAGACAGACGCATCCAAAGGGTCTGAAGATTAGAAAACCATTGGCAGCCAATAGCAGGCACCTAAAACAACAGAAAAGGAAAATGTATAAAAACAAGAATCTTGGTACCTAAAAAATGATGTCGAATGGTTTGAAGGTTTCAATGTAAGCATAAACCTATCAAGTAACTAGCAGCAAAACCTCCAAACCAACTACTTTATATTATCATATTTGATGTTGCACACTATCAATCACCCAATATGGTTGCATACCTTGGGAAAGTCAATTCCACAAGTCATGTGAACTTTCGGGGAAGGGAAAGCAGCTATAAAAGAATCATTCTTCCAAACGTGTACCGGTTCATTCAAATATGGGGCAACATTTTTGCCACTGTTTCCATGCTGATCCAAGGCTTCTTTACCCCGACTTCTTGTATTGCCTCCACCAATGCACGTGCTGACCCATCAAAAATAAGAAACTGTGTCAGTTAATCGTAGGCAATCATCAATCTTTCTATGTACTGTTCAAGAATATTCAATTATTCGCCTTCTCCCGCTCCAACGAATTCCTAATACAGAACAGAGTGGTGATAAGTTGTTCCTATCTAGTACTAAAATGTTCTTTATTCAAATTTATTCCAATAAATTCGCTCCCACAGTTTAGACAGCATAAGTTATACCAAGCTGATCCAAAGTGTATTCATGAAAATGGCTAACAAAATACACCCTCTTATGAAGCTGAAGCCAAAGTGAACTTGAATAGTTAGCAAAACAAATTCTGCCCGTCCTCTACAATTGAAATTTCAAGTGCCAGATGAAAATCTATTAGCAAGTTAAAGAAAGCAAATCAGCTTAATCCCCAACTAAACAATATACTAGAAAAACATGTCTCCTCTTTGGTGAGCGTGAGATAGGACTCATCAATTTTGTAAAGCATATTTCATGTATTCCACCAGTCCAAACTTAAATTTAACCCATCAAACTTTGAGCCTGAAAACAAATCCAAAGCACTAACCTCAACCTCTTGACTGGCGCAATCCAAATTTTCAATCTCAATCTTGCAATTATTAACTCCATTAGCCTCCAAAGCAGACAGTAAGCTCAACAGTCTGGACTCTATCTCCATCTTTAAAGAGCGTGGTACACAAAGGTGATTCTTTGGCGAAATCAATGGATGCAGGAAATTTTTTTGATCGAAACTCAAAATACCTCCCTTCACCAGCAAAACCTGGGCATATTTTCACCCTTGAAACCTCGCCCGAACGCAAAGTCTTACTGCTCCTGTATATCCAGCTATGTTTGTTGAAGCCTACCCGTCTGTCACCAAAACACAATTATGCATACACAAATAATAAATCTAACTAAACGATTCATACTAAAGTTACAGGGACAACTTCTCAAGCCATGATTGGTACTCATATTACTAATATCACACTACTAAGTTAAAATTCATATCCTGTAACTACTTTTGCATTGACCAAAACCCCTTGTCTCCAGTTCTAAGAAAATTTAGTAAAAATTCTTCATTTGGGTTCGAATGAAACACAAAAATGAAGCATACCCAACTGATGAAATGGTCTAAGAGTTTAATCATATTTTTCCCTCATTTTTTTCTGTTAAAGAAACAGAGAAACACAAGATGTAACCCCAACAAAAGCTTACAGATACACGAATTCACAGTCAGATAAAGGCTTCATTATTGGACCGTGCGGTGTTAAACTTAAAACCCATCAAAGCACACGCATCGGATAAAGGCTTCATTTCGAAAATTTTCAGCACAATAAATAAGATGTCGATGACTGTTTGTTGAAGTTATTAGAGTTGTATTGGACCGCATTACTTTTTTGGGATAAAATTAGATTGGTATTATATTCAATAGGACTGTATCACATATAAAATAAATACTGTTTTTGGTGTAGACTTATACTAATCAATACACCCTCTTAAGATGCTGAAGCCAAAGTGAATAACTTGATTAGGTAGCAAAACAAATTCTGCCCGTCCTCTACAATTGGAATTTCTCCTGTATTTACCGTAAATTAAAATATATCCAAATACTTTCACAATGACTATATTGTCCCAAACCTGTCTGAATAATGAGATGAATCCCCTTGGAATTATCCACAATTGTTTAGATTTTAGTGTCTATTTTTAGTACATAAATTCTTTCAATAACTAATTTTTATTAACTACCGATACAGAATTTGATTGCAGTAATACAACACAATACATATATAAAAACGCAAATATTAATTATGACCCTCTGTAGTAACACCTGAAGGTCCTGAACCGTACAATACAAATTCCCGTCATCATATTCTGGTGTACAATTAATGTGCATGAACGATCAAGCAACCACAATAACTAATAAAAAACCCAGATAGTTTTAAGAGCCATGGGTGTTAGATATTTCCTGATCTCTCATAAGCGAGAATAAAAACCTTCAAACAATCTCATCTCTGAGTCCAAGATCTTGGTGTTGGGCATCGAAGATGATGACAAGAGTAGAAAATGAACGTAGGCCGACAACAAACCAGTCGAAGATGTAGTTGAGCGCATACGACAGCATGTCATGCCATGGAGATGAAATTATCATAATGAAATATGCAACCCAGAAGAGTGGCGGCGATAACGGAATTGAAGCCAGCAATGACAAAGTCAAGGGACGTGGGAAGAACCCAAATCGAAGAGTGACCGGAGGAGCCGCAAAAATGACACGAACGGCGATTGGATGAGGGGGTAAAACCAAACGAAGATTGATGGTGATAGATGTAAAGAGGAATAAAATTAACATGAGAGCCGCATGAAGCAAGGAGATAAGTTTCAAAAAGGGATATTGATCGAACTCATGTATTATTGAAACATTGAAATGGGAAGCTTGCTGCACAAGGAAGATGATGAAGTTGAAGAATGGAAGGAAGAGATATCTCAAGTCTATTGAGAATTGCATTTTCTGTGAGTAAATGTTACTGAGTTCTGAATGAACTTAAGTCTAAATCAGGGAGCATGAGTCCATGAAGGGGGAGGGGATGGGCTTGGGGGCAATGAAGTAAATAATAGTGTGTAAAAGTATTCTTATTTTTTTTTAAATGGAAATATTTTTTAATGTATATTTCCATTTAAGAAAAGGGGCCCTTCACTACTTTTTATTAAGAATAGTCAACTCAAGTCCAGGTTCTTTTTATTATTTAGACGAAACCTTACTTTATTATTACTATTGTTATTATTATTATTATTATTATTATTATTTTGAAGTATTGAGATAGCTATTTATGAAAATACTGATTATAATATTCCTTTTGTGTGCAGGGTTTATTTAACAATTTTCTTTTTCTTTTCTTTTGAGTTTGGTTCATTAGATAAATTAAAAAATATGTAACCAATGGATTAATTCGGTACATTAAATAAGCGTTAACTAATTAAAGTGTATCTAGGAAACAGTATTTTCTCTTGAATGTGTTGGTGGCTACGTATCATACAGGCCAGCTTGTATGATACGAAGCCAATACTAAATTATCCTAAGAACAGTATTTTCTTTTGAATGGGGTTTAAGGTTTAGGGTTTAAAGTTTAGAGTTAAGGGTTCTCTTAGGGAGAGAGGTTAAAAAAAATCGATTAGTTTACCAATACAAATTATAATACTCTTTGTTTAATTATATATATATTTTTATTTTTTATTTTAATTATATAAAATTAAAAAAATAAAAATTGAAAAGAATCTGAAACTTTGTTTTGAAAATAATTTAGTTTCCTTTTATTTTATTATACTTTCATCTCTCATCTTACTTAAGAGTAATATTAATCTTACAAAATTTATTTACAAAAGTTAAGTATATGAAATGATGTGGTATTATTAAATAATTGACATATCATTTTTCTTTTAATATTGATTAGTCATACAAACAAATAAAAAAAAGATAAAATTCATGTAAAATGATTATTTTATCCTTTTGTTTTTTGTCTGTTTATATAACTTAGTTGTATAACTCAATTATAAGAATAACATTACTCTTTTTTTTATTTAATGAGTTGACCTTATATTTTCACTCTCTCACATCACTTTTGTATATAGACTTTAAGAGTAATGTTATTATTTATTTTATTCATTTTTTAGTATGTAATTTAATTGAACTTAGGCTTTTTTATTTTAGTTTATTATATTGAGTTAAATAATTATTTAACTATTCATATATTTATTTTAATTATAATTTGTTTTATAAAATTGATTAGTAAATATTATTATCTATATAATTAAAATAAAAATTGAAGAAATAAAAACTAAAAATAATATATTATTAAACAAAGAGTATAATAGTAAAGTAATCAAATTTTTTGGTTGCATTTATTACTGTCTGAAACCCTTTGTTGTATTTGTTAGTTTCTTCAAAAGTCGAGGAAAAGTCTGGAAAATATTGTAAACCCATATTCCCTCACTTGAGTGTTCACCGGATTGAAGTTAATAAAGTTTAAGGACAAACATTGAGAACCAACTTATTCTTCTAATTAAAAATTTTTATTTTAATAACTATAATTGGAGGGAATTTTGAATATGTTTTGCTTCAATATTTTTAATATAAAAAGTTTGTATAAAAAAATTGAGTGCAGTATTATTATTTTAATATATTGAAACATTCCTACAATATATGTCATTGTCAAGAAAACTCAAAACAAGAAGATTGGTGTTTAAAAAATTTCTTTTGATTGGATTTTTTAAAAGTAATATTATATTTATAATATCTTCTTATTAACTTTATCTCATAATCTCGACGTAATAATTTATTATTAGTCAATTTATAAAATGAGTCTTGTTTGTTTGTATGGGTTTCATCTATCCATTTGTAAACGCCCAATAACAAACTGTCACATTGAAGTTTTAAGAGAAAAGATTGTATATGTAATATTTTTCTTTTTTTAATTTAAAAGGAAACCAATCTGGAAAATTTTTACTTAATTTAAAAAAAAACAAATCAACCAATTTCAAATCGTCAAACCGATTCATATGAAAGGCGAGGAAGAAAAGTCCAAAGCCCACCTAATTGATGCCAGTGAGTGAAATCTCTTTCATCTTGGTAACCTATGGAACTGATAAGGGTTCGTTTTATTTTTCCATTGAGACTATTTAGTATTAACTTATATATATATATATATATTTCTGAGAGAGGGTGTTTGATAATTACAAGTTTTTTTTTTTAAAATATTTTTTGAATGAAGTGAATGTGTTAGTAATAAACAATCTCACAGTAGAAAAATGAAATAAACCTGTAATAATAAATAATTTGCTAAACTATTACCAAGTGTGAAAGCAGTTAAGATGCTGAAACCTTCTAAACAAGAACCAGCCAATCCATGTGTATACATCAATTGAAGAAAAGACTTGAGTTAATTTGAGTAAGAATCATTCATGAAAAAAAAATTAGAGTTCATGCAATTAACAAAAAATACATAACTACTTGCAATCATTCTAAGAGAAATGAAAATGAATAATACTATACTCTAAACTTTTTCATACAAATTGATATGACAAAAAATGATTGAATGATTTTAAATTAAAAATAAACTTTCACTCAATCATCTTTTACAACATCAGTTTGTATAAAAAGTTTGTAAGTGTAGTATTACTCATGAGAAATATTGTGTTAAAAGTGTGTTAATCAATATGGAAAACTAGATCTAAAATTTTGTGTTGAAGTTAATTTTTGGATTGGTATTATATTACTTATGAAATAATACTGTTTTTGGTGGTGGTGGTGGGTGGGGCACTACCTTTAAAGTTTCAACGGGTGGGGTCGGTAAATGGGATATTTGGGTCATTCATTAAATGAAGTTTTGTCTTATTCCATCTTCTGAGTGTCCATTGGATTGAAGTTATACTATTTTTGGTGTAGATTTATACTATTACATATAAAATTATACTGTTTTTGGTGTAGATTTATACTAATCAATACAGTCAATTACAGTTGCATTGGTTGTATTAACTTAGTGATTGACCCCTGGAAATACGAACTAGGAAGACCAGCGTTTTGGTCATATTATGTTGTAAAATTATATAACAACATGAGATTGATTCATATTCTTCTACTACAAACTTCCTTTCTGAGCAAAGTGTCTAAAGAAACTATTCATACTGTCTTATCATGCATCACAATTTTAACAAATAAATTTCGATCAATCAAAATATTATTTTTAAATATAATTAATTTCTTGAAAAATCAATAAAACTACAAGAAACTCCATCGCAAACTCACTCAAAACTATATAAAATTATAAAAAAATGACATTTATAATTAATTTCACTCTTGAATGTTTGTTGTATAATCTCTTTTAATTATTTAATTTATTTTAAAGTTATCCAATCATTTTAAAATACATAAATTTATATGAGAGAGTTTGTAAAGTAAAGCAAACGACATATTTCCACCCAAAGATTAGCAAAATGACAAGTTTTCACTATTAGTTTCATTTATTCCAGATTCTCACCCTTAAAATGACTTCTTAGTGATTATGGAGCTTTTACAAGTGCTATTACAAACTGTCCTTATACCATCCAATTCCAAACAATCACCACAACACTTTCCAAACCACCCCATTCCTATTTGGGTTTTGCATTTTTTGCCACAACGTCCCAGCCTTTTTTCGACCACCCTCTCCACCGAAAATCATCCTCCACCCAGCCATTCGACTCATTGAGCCTCCCTCTCCAAAACCCCCATATTTCCTGACCCTATTCACCTTCTTTTCACCGTTGATTGAAGGCCCTTTCCCTAGGGTTTGGTTAAGTTAAATGATGATTGGGGTTTTAAATTGTTGGAGGTTTGTGTTGTTTGGAAGCCGATTGAGGTTACTTTAGAAGTGTTTGGGGCTTGTTGGTTTTTTCTCGGTCGTAGGCACTCTCAAGGTTCCCTTCTTCGACGTTTTTTAGCATGCACACAATGTGTTCGACAAAAGGTCATAGTCAGTGACCTCCATCCCCAACGCGCACGCGACTGTCGTACGGTGTTGGGGTGGTCGACAAGAGGTACAGGTTCTGGAATTATGGTGTGGGTGGCGGGGTGTATCGGCAGGTTGGCACTGAAGGCTGGCTGGAATGTCGCGCGGTTGTAGAAGGCGAAAAGTCGCAAAGATGGGGTTTTGCGGTGAGTGGGAGATGGTGTGGGTTTTCCGGCGGTTGGGAGATGGTGGTCGGTTGGTGTGGGTGGTGGTGGTGGAGTTGAGGAAGGGTTGGTTTGGGTTGAGAAAATTTGGGATAAAAAAAACCTAAATACTCTTTAACCGTTATATTAAATGTTTTTTTTTTTTTTTTGTTAATTTAAGGGTGAGAATATAGAATTTATGAAACTAGGATGGGAACTTGCCATTTCACTAAACCTTGGTAGAAACTTGTCGTTTACTCTATAAAGTATTATCCATGCAATTAACATTAGTATTTTAATCAATTGAGTTAGACAAAATTAAATTAAACTTTTTGCAGTAAATTTATTGTTTAATTAAGAAATCAAGTTGAACTAATAATAGATAAAAGGATACTATACACAATTGTAATTAATTAAATTTGTAATCGATTAATTATATACTAATTAAGACCTTATATAACCATGTTTTTTTATAGCTATATTTGGCGAATCTTTATTTGTTAAAAAACTAAATTAATTTGGCATTATTGAGTGAAATTTGATAACACTGATTAATATAATAATTTCCAAAATTATAATAAGGAAAGAGATAAGGAAACAAATATTCTAGATTAAAAAAATATATAATAGATAAATTATTTGTAATTTCGTATTGAGTGAAACCTTGTAGAAAGATGTTACAGATGTCAGATGATGTACCCAGCTCTTACATCGGTTTTCACTGAGTTACAAGATGCTTACTACGTTTGAATCATATGAACACCTATTGACTCCAGGAACAGAACTCAACAGAGTAGAACATTTCCTCCTAAATAAGCGACGACCAAAATCAGCATGCAGTGCATGCCCTTCCTAAATTGCAGGTTTAGGAAGTCCCATAAACTGAATCCAAGTTTCAGCATCACTCCAGCCTACAATTTAAACATCATATGCATTAATGCTGTTACTTATATTAAATAGGTGGATTAGATTTAAACCCACTGCAAGTTTGCAATTTCAAAGTCTGCCCATAATACAGATGTGATTATCTTGTTCGTGGCAAAATGAAAAGATTTTCCAAATCACTGTTTTATTTCCAAGTCACTAGTGTCAACGTCAACATGATGGTCTATTATGTGTTTCTCACAATTTTATGGGAGATCTAGACTTTACTATACCCTCATCAATAAAAAATACACCCTCTTATGAAGCTGAAGCCAAAGTGAAAACTTGATTAGATAGCAAAACAAATTCTGCCCGTCCTCTACAATTGAAATTTCAAGTGCCAGATGAAAATGTATTAGCAAGTTAAAGAAAGCAAATCAACTTAATCCCCAACAAAACAATATACTAGAAAAACATGTCTCCTCTTTCATCAGCGTGAGATAAGACTCATCAATTTTGTAAAGCATTCTGATGTAGGATAACAGACAAAAAACAGAGAGATAGAAAGACTAGAAGAATTAAGAGAGGTAGAAAAGAATTAAGAAAAAGATTAGGAATGGAAGGGAAGAAAAAGATTGGAAGGGAAGGGAAGGGAAGGGAAGGAAAGAGATTTAGGAGGAAGACACCAACATAATTAAGATGAAGAACAAAAATTAGAAGAGAAGGGGGAGAGAATTGAGACAGATGATGAAGACCAAATTCAGTTTTTCCTGTTCATATTCACCAACAATTCAAAATAATAATTGTGCATTTCTTGCTATTCATACACATTCACATGTCAAACCGAAGATTACAAAGCTGACAATTCCAGCAACATACTATTGCAAGTTTAAAAATTTCATGTATTCCACCAGTCCAAACTTTGAGCCTGAAAACTAATCCAAAGCACTAACCTCAACCTCTTGGCTGGTGCAGTCCAAATTTTCAATCTCAATCTTGCAATTATCAACTCCCTTAGCCTCCAAAGCAGACAACTAAATGCTCAACAGTCCGGACTCTAATTCCATCTTTACATAGCGTGGTACACAAAGGTGATTCTTTGGCGAAATCAATGGATGCAGGAATCAATTTTGATCGAAACTCAAAGTACCTCCCTTCAACAGTAAAACCCGGGCATAATTTTCACCCTTGAAACCTCACCCGAATTCAAAGTCTTATCGCTCCTGTCTATGCATCCAGCTACGGTTTGTTGAAGCCTACCCGTCCGTCACCAAAGCACAATGGTGCATACACAATCATAAATCTAACTAAAACATTCATACTAAAGTTAGAGAGACAACTTCTCAAGGCATGATTGGTACTCATATTACTAATATCACAGTACTAAGTTAAAATTCATATCCTGTTACTACTTTTGCATTGACCAAAACCCTTTGTCTCCAATTCTGAGAAAATTTAGTAAAATCATTTGGGTTCGAATGAAACACAAAAATGAAGCATACCCAACTGAGTTTGGAAGGGTCTAAGAGATTAATCATATTTTTCCCTCGTTTTTTTTTTTCTGTGAAAGAAACAGAGAAACACTAGAAGTAACCCCAACAAAAGCTTACAGATACACAAATACATATAGACTATAGAGAGAGAGTGTGTGTGTAAGCGTACGGATATCCAGGATGAGACTGCAGGACTTAAGTGCTTTGAAGGTGCCAATCACAGCTTCCTCAATGACTATGTTGTCCCAAACCTGTCTGAATAATGAGTTGAATCCCTTGGAATTATCCATAATTTATGATTTTAGTGTCTATTTTTAGTACATAAATTCTTTCAATAACTAATTATTTTTATCAACTATCATTGCAGAATCTTGATCAGTTAGACCAAGCGAAAAGATTGCAATAATGTAATGCAACACAAGACATATGTAAAGATACAAATATTGATTATGACTCTCTGTAATAACACCTAAAATTATTTTAACAGGGATCTACATTATTTAATGGAAATAAAACTTGGAGGTCATGTTCCCAACTGGGCTAATTTTGCGGGGGGTTTGCTTCAAAGTAACAAACTCAACCGCAAGTCCAGGAGTTGTTGTTTCTTCAGTGTTGTTCTCTTGGTCTTGGGTGCTGCTGCAAGTGATGACAAGAGTAGAACATGAACGTAGGCCGATAAAAAACCAGTTAAAAATGTAGTTGACCACATGCCACAGCATGCCATGCCACGGACATAAGATTATTATAGTCAAATATGCAATCCAGAAGAGTTATGGCGGTACCCAGATTGAAGCCATCAATGATACAGTCAAGGCTCCTGAGAAGTATCTAGTTCTAACTGTGATTGGACGAGCAGCGAAAGTGAACTGAAAAGGGATTGCATAAGTAGTGGAAGCGAAACAAAGCTCGATGGTGATGGATGTAAAGAGGAATAGAGTTAACATGAGAATTGCAAGAAGCAAGAATGTGAGTTTCAGAAAGGGGTATTGATCGAACTCAAGTATTATCCAAATATTGAATTGGGATGTTCGGAACACAGAGAAGAATAGGTTCACCAATGGTGGTAAGAGATATCTCAAGTCTACAAACAACCGCATTTTTTCTTTCTGAGCAAATCTTATTGTAGATTTGGAATGTGTTTGTACCTGGGAATAGAGGAAATGTATATAGAGAAATAGGATAGGAGCAGAAATTGCTTGGGATGGCCAGGAATTTGTTGGTTACTTGCTTGTTTACAATATTCAATTCCAATGATTATTTAAAAAATGTGTTGTATATGAAAGAACTTCAATTCCAATGATTACTTTATAAATATATTGTATATGAAAGTACTTCAATTCCAATGATTATTTTATAAATATATTGTTATGCTGTAATCCAAAATCACCCAATAACCACAATATACATAATCAAAGAAAACAAACACAAACTATTTACCGTAGGTTACTTGCTCCAATTTTGAGCAAGCTACATCCACGTTGAACTCCGGAAAAGGGGAGTTCGTTGCACTACTATTATTAAAGAATCAAACAATTACAGCCCTAATCAAGAATACGTCCAAATCACACCTCTGAAATCTAACCCGTAATCTGACCCTAGGAACACTCTAACCCACGGAATCCCTAGAATAAGAACAATCTTACTCTTCCTCAAATGATTAAGCCAAACCACTCAAGAATCACACAGATTACACAAGAAATCAGATACCAAAACATAAACAATAACTGTGAACCTTTTACACAGAAAATGCAATGCTTTCGATTGAGAAGGCTTGGGGTGTAACTGAAATTTTTCTGCCTTTTTATAGTGTTGACTTGTAGAGTAATCTCAGCCATCGGATTGGAGTTGGATCAATGGTCAGGGACCATTGATCCAAACTCAAAACTGTCCAAAACGACACCGTTCCACTAATCACCAATATGTCGTCGTTTTGAGCATTCACTTCAACATATATTAAAGTATGTCACCAATATTATTGTCTAGTATAAGAGCAAACGACTTTTTCCCACCCAAGGTTTGCCTTAATGAATTTTTCCACCCAAAAAGTTTCAAAATACCACTTTTTCACCCAAAGCTTATATTCCATTAATACTCAAAATACACTTCACTTTCTCAACTGGCATTCGGCTAGTTACCAGGAGTCATGTAAGAGGGGGGCCGATGGATCGAATGGTAGTGACAAATTGAATATTCACCGCTGGAATCAACCGAAAATTAGCTAAGAATAAGAAACTCTAGTTTTGCGATGGCCAACAATCGACAAGAAATTAGGCGTCAGAGTGTGAGCGGTTTTGTAAAGAGGAGACTAGAGATTCAAATGGTGATGATGAAGAGAATTTTTGCAGCCTAAATCGGCTTTGGATAGTAACATAATATAAACTTTGGGTGGAAAAGTGATATTTTGAAAATTTTTTGGGTGAGAGAGGGCCATTAAGGCAAACCTTGGATGGGAAAAAGTCCTTTACTCCTAGTATCATTAAATAAATATTATCATAACACGTTTTATCAGGCAACCACATGACCCAAGACAACTTAGAACACCTACTTTGCTATTACCATGTTAAAAGATACACACTAAGGGCAGATGCATTACTAGTTGAGGGACACAGGCACACAACACATTTAAACTCTTTTCAGAAAATCTTAACCCAAAAACTTTCATCAACATTCCAACCTAAGCATCTTGGGTGATCGGGTGGTCCGATAAAGACTCTTAGATGTATTTATCCTGTTGTTAGCTTCATAACCTTGAAAGACTAATCGAGGTGCATACAAGCTGGCCTGGACTCTTCTAATCACCAAAAAGAAAAAGAAAAAGAAAAAGAAAAAAAACATTCCAACCTATTTTACTATGTTATAAATAATCTTATTCCAGCAATAAGACAATCTATTGAAAATGTGAAAGACCATGAAACTAAGATTTTGGTAAAATATCAATGCACTTTGTTGATATTTGATTTTGACACCAACGACTTGCACGTGCAAAGTGCTAAGCTACTCTTAGAAGTTATACATGAGTGATTGCAGATAATCTAATGCAAAAACTGAATAATAAATGAAAGGCAATTTTTAAAGTGGTTCGAATGCTTAACGCAAGTCCAAGTGCTAAGTTGCTCTTAGAAGTTACACGTGAATGATTGCAGATAATCTAATGCAAAAACTGAATAATAAATGAAAGACAATTTTTAAAGTGGTTTGGATACTTAACGCAAGTCCTACGTCCACTGTTTTTTTTTTTATATGAAAGATTACAAGAGGTCACGTATAGCGAACAACGAGCAAAGGTATAATAACTGATTATTCAGATAGAATATCAAGTCAGTCTCTTTCTCGTAGGTTATCTTTGCTATGAGAATATAGATTACAATCAGAATGAGGGTTTTTGTATCAAAAATCCCGAAAATGAGAGGGGGAGTCCTCTATTTATAGTAGAGGAATTCAAGGTAATTATTACAAATCTACAAGTGGGTAAGTGCCATGCAAGTCCTTCCTTACCTCCCATTGGCTAATAACTGAGGATATATCCTTAAATTACCTGGGGCTTGGGCAAGTGTGTGGCTCCCATTCACTCATAGACAAAACCTGAATCTGCCAAGTTGGTGACAGCGGTATTCTTTTTGTCTTGGGGCGACGTGACAACTCTTGGACAGCGCAAAACCTTTCTGAACTCTGATTGGAGCTAGCTGATGCAAACTTACATCAACCCTTATTTTTTAGGCATAACAAACTTATAAATGTTTATTCTACTAAAATGTTTTGTATAAGAAGGTCATGTTTGACGTGTGTGAGTTTCTGTTTTACTTTTAAGTTCACTTGTTAAGAAAAGAAAAAGAGGAAGACAAATGGAAGAAAGAGAGAGAAAGTTCCTGTTGTATGGATTATGGACAGAGTAAACTACTTTTTCCCACTGAAGGTTTGCCTTAATGACCCTTTTCCACTCAAAAGTTTCAAAATACCACTTTACCACCCAAAATTAATATTTCATTGGCAAAAATTCTCTTTGGCACTACCATTTGAATATTTGGTCTCCTCTATACAAAACCCCTCTCACTCTGGCATTTGATTTCTCACCAATTGTCAGTGACTGCAAAGCTAGGGCTTTTTGTTCTTAGCTAATTTTTGACTGATTCCTGGTGCAAATATTCAATCAGTCACCACCATTCGATCCACCGACCTCCACTCTACAAAACCCTCTTACACTGGCTCCTGATAACTCATCAAACGCCAACTGAGAAAGTAAAGTGTATTTTGGGTGTTCACAAAATATAAACTTTGGTCTTTGGGTGAAAAATAGTATTTTGAAACTTTTTGGGTGGGGAAATGTCATTAAGGCAAACCTTGGGTGGGAAAAAGTTCCTGTTGGATGCATATTCTATCGGGGTCTAGAAGAATTTTCTCCTCGAGGTTTGAGGAAAGTAAGAAGGATTCATAGAGTAAAAAATACATTGTTTTAAAACCTGGCCTGGTTCAACTGGGACCCAAGGCTTTCATTGAGCTGGATTACCTGTTTACTATTCACCAAAAACCCTAAAAATTGGGATAATGATCGACAAACAATTGAAGGCCGGAAGTTTGGGGCTTTTGAAGAGAAAGTTTCGGTGAGTGCAATGGTGGTGACGGAGTTGATTTTCGATGAGTGAATCGACCAAAAATCGAAAAAAAAGCTAGCGGCAACAGTCGGCTTTTGTTGGCGATTGGCGAGGCTAATGGGGGTGGGGGAGATGGGTTTTTGTTGGGAGGCAGAGGGGAGCATTTTCGGGGTGATGGGGAGAGTTGTCGACGCTAGCATCGGTGAGATCTAGTTGAAATTGAACTGATTTTGGCCAGATCTTGGGTAGATTTTTTGGGGAATAGGCTTAAAGGATGTTTGGGGTTGCATTTGGGGTGTCGGCGACCGATTTGTATTTGGGTTGTATTTGCTAAATTTCAAACCTTTATGGACTTAATTGGAATTTTTAGAGGTGTATTTGCTGAATTTTAGAATTTTTGTCACTCGGTTTGATCGACCGATCAAACCGGTCAACCTGAGACCCAACAACTTTGTTGCGTTTCACCTTGGGTTGGGTTTTAAAACATTGAACAAATATATTTAAAAAAAAATTCGAATAGTTTACCAATACATATTAAAATACTCTTTGTTTAATTATATATATTTTTTAACTTTTTATTTTAATTATACTAAAATTACAGAAATAAAAACGGAAAAGAGCATGAAACTTTGTTTTGAAAATAGTTTAGTATCCTTTACCTTATTATACTTTCATCTCGCATCTTATTTTAGATTAGTACTATTCTTACAAAATTTGTTTATAAAGTCAAGTTTACAAAGTGATGTGGCTGCAAAAGAACCAAACATGAACGAACACCCTCGTTCAAAAATCGTTTGATAAGCATAATGGGTTGTTTGAAATCATGTTTGAACTCAAACGAATACAAAATCATTGTTTGAAATCGTTTGATTAACAAAACGAGTTGTTCAAAATATTTCGAAATCGTTTGAATAAGTCGTTCAAATAACCTGTGATTTCCTATTCGAAATGTTCAAAATGTTGAAAATGCACAAGCGAAACACCCTCCTCTTGGCCTTCTCAATTTGATCTAGATGTCAGAGTGCTGCGTTGATCTCTTTTGGCCTCTGAGTCTGGCCCAAAATGGTAAAAGGGAAAATAGGGGTTGAACAAAATTGCAAAAGGGAAAATTAGGGTTGTCGCAATTTGCAAAAGGGAAAATGTGGATGTTGAAAATGCACAAGCGAAACACCCTTCTCTCAACCTTTTCGATTTGCTTTAGATGTTGTGATGCTACGTTGATCTCTTTTGGCCTCTAGAGTCTGGCGCAAAACGGAAAAAGGGAAAATGGGGGTTGAGCAAAATTGCAAAAGGGAAAATTAGGGCTATCGCAATTTGCAAAAGGGAAAATGTGGAATTGAGTTTTGGATTTTTGTTTTAAAATTTGGGCTGGACCGAGTTAGCTTGTTAGTTATTGAGTTTATATATATATAATTTGTAATTGTATATATACAAAATTATTATCATATATATATATTAATCATATTATTAAATTATCAAAATAATAGATTATCATATACATATTATCATTACATAAATTATCATTAATATTTTAGATGTCTACATATATATTTTGTATCAATACCTATAAATTTATAGTGGAATGAAGGTCTATTGTTATATATGATCAATACATATATGTGATTAATTTGTTATATATATATATATATATATATATATATATATATATATATATATATATTAATCATAGATTAAATGTGTTTAATATGTTATTGAATTATCAAAATAATAGATTATCATGTATATATTATCATTAATATTTTAGATGTCTTCCATATATATTTTGTATCAATACCAATACCTATAAATTTATAGTGAAATGAGGGTCTATTGTTATATATGATCAATATATATGTGTGATTAATTTGTTATATATATATAACTTAGGTTTAATTAAACTATTATATTATTAAATTTGTCATGCTATATATCACTTGATTATACAATATGTTATGTTCATAAATTTGTCATACGATATTTAATTAAACTATTATGTTATTAGTTTTGTCATGCTATATATTACTTGATTATACAATATGTTATATTCATCAATTTGCCATACTATATTTATTATTTATTAATTGAAATGCTATATCATAATATTTAATTATTGATTACATTTGGAAAAAATATGAAGCTATTATGTTATTAGATTTGTTATGTTGTATATTACTTGATTATACAATCTATTATATTATTATATTTGTCATACTATATATCATGATAATTTATTCTTTATTAATTGAAATGTTATATATTTAATTATTGATGACATTTGAAAAAAAACCATCCAAACATATTATATATAAAAAAAAACAAAAGCATCATAATATTTCATTATTGATTACCATTAAAAAAAATTCATTCAAACTGAACCAAACATAATATAAAAATGAAAAAAATATAAATATGATATTAATGCAACTCGAACTATAGACCTTAAAGTCAAAAGAATTGCATTTTTAACACTAAGTCATATAAAATCATTGATAAACTTAGCACCACATAAATATATATAATATTATATACTATGTTTTCAAACATAATAAGAGAACAAGGTGTTCGCGAACGGATGGATCACTCGAATGGAGTTATGTTTGCAAACATAATCAAACGAACATCCTTTGTTTGAACTCGAATCGAACACCTTATCGAACGAACATCGAATTATTCGCGAACCGTTTGTTATCGAGTCGAATCGAGCTATTATCGAACGAACACCGAGTTGTTCACGAACAGCTCGGTTCGTTTGCAGCCCTAGATGTGACATTATTAAATAATTAACCATTCATTTTCTTTAATTTAATAAGTTGACTTTATATTTTCACTCTCTTAATCATGATGTAACACATCACTTTGTATATTAGTCTGTGTATATCTATATGAGTAATATTATTATTTATTTTATTCATTTTTTAGTATGTAATTTAATTAAACATAGGTTTTTTTTAGTTTATTATATAAAATTAAATAATCATTTAACTATTCATATATCTAATTTAATTATAATTTGTTATATAAAAGTGGTTAATAAATATTATTATCTATATAGTTAAAATAAAAAACGAAGAATTATTAAACAAAGAGTATTAGTAAAGTAATCAATTTTTTGGGTGCATTTGTTTCTATCCAAAAAAATATTTGTTTAATGAATATTCAAATATTCATTAAAATAAATTAGTGTCAATTAGGGTTGCATTGATTGTATTAACTTTAATTAGTGATTGCACCCTGGAAATATCAAACAGGAAGACCAGTTTCGTTTTGGTCAAATTATGTTATAAAATTATAAGAACTTGAGATTGGTTCACATTCTACCACTTTCTTCCTTTATAAGCTAAGTGTCAAAAGAAACGATCCATACAGTCACATGTCGAAATTTTTTAAATATAATTAATTTCATGAAAAATCAATGAAACTACAGGAGACTCGGTCGCAAGCTCACTCAAAACTATATAAAATTATATATATATATATATATATATGACATTTATAATTAATGTCACTTTTTTATATGTTTGTTATGTACTTTTCTTTAATTATTTAATTTATTTTTAATTTAAAGTAATTCAATCATCTTAAAATACGTATTGCGTTAATTTTTACGAGAGAGTTTGTGTATATTCTCCACGCAATTAACATTAGTATTTTAATTAATTTAGTTATACATATTAGGCAACGTTAAATTGAACTTTTTGCAGTACATTTATTGTTTAATTAAAAAATCAAGTTGAACTAATAATACATAAAAGGATACTATACACTATTGTAATTAATTTAATTTGTAATCAACTAATTAAGACCATTTCTGTATTTAAAAAAAAAAAACTAATAGCTTATATAACCATGTTTTTTATAATTATACAGTTGGTTAATCTTTATTTGTTAAAAAAAATAAATTAATTGGGCAATTATTGAGTGAAATTTGAGAATATTGATGAATGTAATAATTTCCGAAATTATAATAAGGAAACAAATAAATAGTTATTTTGCCTTTGATTAGGCCGAGAATATTAGACCAAAGTGTAATTTTCAGAACCGTAAACAGATAAAACTTTGAGTAATACTATGCTGACAAACGAATCTTACAATTTTCTTTCACAAACGCAAACGTGACACTAAGTTGACTTTACCATATGAAATCATGACTTTTATTAGATATGAATAAATGTTCCTTAAAGAGGAACGACCGTTCATTCATAAGAAATGACAATTCTTTGGATGAGAAATGTTTGTTCCTTATATGGAACGAGCCATTCCATGAGATGGAATGGGGGTTCCATTCCATATTGATGGAATGGGTGTTCTATAAGATGGAACACTCGTTCCATCTCATGGAACGGCTTGTTCCATAAGATGGAACACTGGTTCCATCCAAGGAACGACCATTCCTCATCCAAGGAATGATTGTTCCTCATCTAAAGAATAGATGTTTCTCATGTCTAGTTGAAATCATTTCGCGATCGTTTTAGTAGAAGTTGCCAACTCAGCTACCATGTGTAGGGAGAAAGTTGTTGAGACGCGTTTGTCAGGCTAGGTTTATTCTAAAAGTTTTCCATTATTCTAGAATTTTTTTTTTTTTTTTAAAGAACTAGTTGCCACAAATACAACTGGCGTTTGCGCTTCGTTTTATATTCAGTATTCACTTCACTGGCCTTGTGGAGTTGTATATCCTTCTTGACTCTATATGAATTATTTCAGGCACTTGTGCAAAACCTGAAGCCACTGATTTGCAGATTTTATTTTATGCCTTTGTTTATTCTCTATTTCTTTTTTGGTTTTGTAGTTGTATGGTATGAACAGCAACTTCGCTTTTCCTTGCATTGTACTCTGAATCTGATTGCTAGAGATATGTACTGACAATGTATTGAGGAACTCCGACTGCATATAGAGCAGGAAAACAAGCTGTGGTATATTTAATTTGCTGCCAGGGATTTCGGAATGCCTTGAACTAAACTGACTTTTAGTATCTACTCTCTGGTCATTTAAGAAAGCTGAGGTGCGTACTTATCAATTCATACGGTAACACCAAGTACGGTACATTGGATAATGTTACCATCTATATGTTTCATTGGATCTACTCCTCAAGTGGTTACTCCCCAGTACCTTAGTAGAACACCCTTTGGAAACAAACTGGAAATAGTCTTTCCCAGACACAAAAGCGCAGCATCTGATAATGCAAAACTCCCATAACTGTAGATTCTATTTGATGTTTATAAAGGGGTAGGCAAATGGGAAATAGTCATGCGCAACATGATTTTAATATTAATGCTTATTCAAAATTTGAAGCATAAAATGTTACAGATGTCAGATGATCATGTACCCACCTCTTACATCGGTTTTCATTGAGTTACAAGATGCTTACTAGGATTGAGCCACATTGAATCATATGTACACCTATAGTCTCCAGGAACAGAACTCAACAGAGTAGAACATTTCCTCCTAAATAATTCCCGATAAGCAACGAGCAAAATCAGCATGCAGTGCATGCCCTCCCTGAATTGCAAGTACAAATTAGAATCAGCTACTTGACTGGAAGCCCCATAATTGAAATAACTAGAGTGCCTTTGACAATCACACAATCTTCAAGATCATGCAACATCATACAACTATAATCAAGTTTTTATTTCTTTCGCGTCATCTTTTAAGTCACAATGGAGATTGGTCATGTACCATCTCTGGATTTGGACAATCATAAACTAATGTCAAACTGCCCGATTCATAATCATAGCATAATGATTATGTTCAAGTTCACACATGATAGATCATCTACATACTCAATCTGCTAGAAGAACTGTATGAACAATTAAGCAGCCTTAATGACTAAAATTGTGGACAATTGGGAAAGCAAAGACACTTGCCTTGAAAGCTACTATGTGAGCCATCGGAAGCCCTTGACTACCATTCCGTGCAAATAGGGATAGGTCACCTACGAGATCTAAGACCTTATGCCGACAAGGTTCATCTGGGAATCGCAACGGTGGATTTAACCAACCTTCACTGGAACTGCAGAAAAAGATGAACAAGCATATCACCAGGAGCACGAGAAAGACAACTAGTATGATTTTGACAATGTAATGTAAGTTCATTTCAAGAAGATGAATTCTATTGAAGTTTGCACAATTCTATACAATTTTCTTATGTTTATATCGAAACTAGTAGAAACACGATGCTCCTTTGATCAAAATAAAAAGACGAGAAACAGATAGAGATTCAACATGCTTTAAGAATCATGTTATGTTAGCTCTCATCAGATGTATATGTATAAACTGAATCGAAGTTTCAGCGTCACTCCAGCCTGCCCCTATCTACATTTTAAACATCATATGCATTAATGTTGTTACTTATATTAAATAGATCAATTAGATTTAAATCCACTGCAAGTTTGCAATTTCAAAGTCTGCCCATTAATACAGATACGATTATCTTGTCTGTGGCAAAATGAAAGATTTTCCAAATCACTGTTTTATTTCCAAGTCACTAGTGTTAACGTCAACATGATGGTATATTCTGTGTTTCTCACAATTTTATGGGAGACCTAGACGTTACTGTACCCTCATCACTAAAAATGTGCATTCTTTACTGCCATAGGTGGCCGATCCCATGATTATTTTGGAAACTATCATACTTCAATCCAACTGATTTTTCATCCATAAAGCTTCATAATTCATAGATAAATGAAGAATCTCACCTACAAACCAGGGCATTTTCTAATGAACCCCCTTTTATAAGTCCTGCAGCGCGCATAGACTCCACCTGAAAGAATATTCCCCAGAGATTAAGTATCAGCAGTGTAAATAAATAGTATAGGGACAGTTAAAAATACCTTCATCAAATTTAGTGACAAATATTCTACAGCTTAAATCTCAGTGAATTTTATAGCTCAATTAGAAATAGTAATAACTTTCTTCCAAATTCATATAAGTAGCAGCTAGTTGTACTGGGGAAAAATAAAAATAGCTATAAGATCTGCCTTCCTCATAGTACATCATATAGCCATAATTCTGGTGAATACTTCATCACTATGTACCCGGGTTCTGTTAAACTATCATTTATATCAAAAGCTTAAGCTAATCGGAAAAATCAGCAAAATACCAAGCCATAGTATTTAAAAATTTAACACATCTCCTCTGATACTTGAGAAGAAAAGAAAAATATATTAAGACATAAAAATGTATAAAAATAGTTCTCAAATTTAAGTTTATATGCCACCTTGCCAACACATCAGTTCAAGTCATCTGGAAACACCTAACATCTCTGATAAAAGGGTCCTTATGTGATTTACAAGAACTACCAATTCTAGAAAATAATAGAATAAAAATTAACATCTCAGCTTTTCTGTCACATAAAGCTTGACAATACATCAATTAGCAACAAAGTATAACTCATAGCATATAAAAAGAAAAGAGCAAATGTCAAACCAGATAATGAGCAAAACACTATTGATATGGAACAATAACAATGCTACTGCTAGAGAGAATGGAAAAATACCTCCTCATAAATGCAAAAGGTTCTTGAAGATGCAATCTGCATTGCATAGAAAGAGTCATCCAATGGTGCTGAGGAAAACCATTGGCAGCCAATAGCAGGCACCTAAAACAACAGAAAGGAAAATTGTATAAAAATAAGTCTTTTTACCTAAGATATGATGTTAAGTGCTACCATTTGAAGATTTCAATGTCAGCATAAACCTATTGTGTTACCAGCAGCAAATAATTTTAGCAATTATAGGCAAAACAATATATCAAACAGAAAGTCCAGAAACAAAAATATGTAATTAACAAAACCTTCAAACCAAACTACTTTACACAATTATATTTAATATTCAGTCAATATAGCTGCATACCCGGGGAAAGTCAATTCCACAAGTGATGTGAACCTTCGTGGAAGGGAAAGCAGCTATAAAAGAATCATTCCTCCATACATGTACCGGTTTATTCAAATACGCAGCAACTTTTTCGCCATTGTTTCCATGCTGATCCAAGGCCTCCTTTAGACCAACTTGTTCTATTGCCTCCACCCATGCACGTGCTGACCCATCAAAAATAGGAACCTGTGTCAGTTAGTTGTTGGCAATCATCAATCTTCCTATGTAATGTTCAAGAATATCAACATTTGGCCTTCATCCCACTCCAAAAATTTGCTAATGCAAAACAATGTAAGGATAAATTGTTCCTATCGAACATTAACAGATTTTTCAAATTTATTCCGATAAAATTCTCTCCCTTGGTTTAGACAGCATAAGTTATACCAAGCTGATGCAAAGTAAACTCCTGAAAATGACACAGCAGTAATATCGCTGAAAAATACACCCTCTTTCAAAGGTGAAGTCAAAATAAAAACTTGATGAGGTAGCAAAAGAGAATCTGCTGGTCCTCTACAGAAACTATAAGTGAAATTTCAAGCGCCAGATGAAAATCTAGTCACCATGTTGAAGAAAGTTAATAAACCTAATGCCCTTCTAAACAGTATAGAAAAGCACGTCCCTACTTTAGTAATAAGTGTGAGATGAGACTCACAAATTCGGAAAAAGAATCCAAAAATAATTGTGCATGCCTTGCCATTCATACACACTGACAATTCAATAACAATTAATACATTCTCAAGTCAAACCGAAGATTACCAAGTTGACAATTCCAGCCAAGACAGTAAATTAGAAGGTTACAAATTTTATAAATTCCACCAGTCCAAACTTAAATTTAGCCCAAGAAATTTGTGAGCCTGAAAAATAATTCAAAGCACTAACCTCAACCTCTTGACTGTCACAGTCCAAATTTTCAATCTCAATCTTGCAATTATCAACACCCTTAGCCTCCAAAGCAGACAGCAAATGCTCAACAGTCCGGACTTTAACTCCATCCTTACAAAGCGTGGTACACAAGGGCGATACTTTGGCGAAATCAATGGATGCAGGAACCAATTTCGATTGAAATTCGAAGTACCTCCCTTCACCAGCAAACCCCGGGAGTATTTTCAACCTTGAAACCTCACCAGAATGCAAAGTCTTGCCACTCCTCTCTATGCATCCAGCCATGGTTTGCTGAAGCCTACCCGTCTGTCATCAAACACAATGATGCATACGCAATCATAAATTTCTGCCCAAGGTAATTTTATGTAACTAAAAGATTCATACAAAAATTACAGTGACAAATTCTCAAGGCATGATTGATACTCATATAACTACTATCAATGTATGTTACAATTCATATTTTGTGACTGCTTTTACAATGATCAAGATCCCCTGTCTCCAATTCTGAGAAAATTTAGTAAAAATTCTTCGTCTGCGTTTGAATGAAACACAAAAACGAAGCATACCCAACTGAGTTTTGAAATGGTTTATTAGTTTAATCATATAATTTCCTCAAAATTTTATTTTCAGACAAACGCAAAAACACAAGAAGAAATTTCAACAGAAGCCAATAGATACACAAATACATAAAGAAAGGGTGTGTGTAAATGGGCGTACGGATTTCCAGGAGATGAGATTGGAGGACTTGAGTGCGTTGAAGGTGCCAAACACAGTCATTAGTGAGAGTAACTCCACAAGAAAGCTCGTTGCTTTGAGTGTTTAAGAACAGAAAGTTGAAGCTCGAGTGGAAGCCATGAGTAATTTCAATTTAACCAAAGACTTCCTTCAATGACGGTTTTGTCCCGAACTTGTCTCAATAACTTTAAAAGACCAAACTAGAGGTAAATTATAGTTTTCCTTGATCGGGAAAATGGATGTAGTAAATAGTAACCACTAACCAACACAATAAGAAACCTTTTTAATTATTGTGAATTTTAAAGGCTATGGTGTCTACTTTATTCATCGATTCCTTTTATTAACTACCATTACATAATATAGTCCGTAGATATAACACATATTATTATAATATACACATTTAAAAAGAATAAATATTTTGATCCTTTACAATATACTCGATAGATATAACACATATAATTATAATATACACATTTAAAAAGAACAAATATTTTGACCCTTTACAATATAGTCGGTAGATACAACACGAGTAATGCTATAGTTATCGAAAAATTTACACCGAATTTGTGCACCGAATAACGTGACAAAATCCTGACCGTTTATTTATTATCAGTTAATATTAATCAACGGTCAGGATTTTGTCACGTCATTCGGTGTACAAATTTAGTGTAAACTTTTCGGTAACTCTATCATTTTCCGATACAACACATATTATTATAATAAATCTCAAGAGGTTGACCTAGCGGTTAAAGCGGTTTGTTCTGTTTTTTGAGTTTTTGGGTTCAAATTTTGCAATCACTTATCACAATAACATTATGACTTATCTAATCTTTTGAGCTTGTAGAATGTTCAATGGGCATTGGAGATTAATTAAGGTATGTGTAAACTAGTCCAGACACTCTGGTTACCAAAAAGAAAAAAAAAAAAAGTTATCTAAAATAATAGTATACTATTTCGTTAAAGTTTTGTCATATACTAATATATTTAATCCTTAGCTTATGAAATTAATAGTAAAACGGAATATTAATGATGATAAATTGTTATTTTATATAATGGAAAGAAAAATTGTTAATTAGTTATATCTCGAGCCAAATTATAAAACTCTAAAATTATTTTTAACAGAGATCTACGTGGGTGAAAGTACAAGGTCTTGTTCCCAACTGGACTAATCGCAGGGGGTTTCCTCAACTTCAATGTCAACAAATTCATTTGCAAGTTCAGGAGTTGGAATTTCTTCAACATTGTTCTCTTGTTGACACAAGAGTAGAACTGGAACGTAGGATGACGACAAACCAGTTAAAAATGAACATAAGGAGACTACAAATCATCCCGTGCCAGGGAAATGAGATTATTATAATGAAGTATGCGACCCAGAAGAGTGAAGGCAGTAACAAGATTGAAGAAAGCAATGACAAAGTCAAGGCACCTGAGAAGTACCCTGTTCGAACTTCGAACAATTTATTGGATAAGCAGTAAAACTGAAACGAATAGCAACTGGATAAGCGGTGAAAATGAAACAAAGATAGATGGTGATGGATGTAAAGAGGAATAGAAATAACATGAGAATTGCAAGAACGGATACCGGGATTATCAAACATGGGTGTTCATCGAACTCGAATATTATCCAAACGATATCGACTTGGGAAGCTTGCAACACAAGGAAGATGATAAAGTTGAAGAATGGGGGGATGAGGTATCTCAAGTCTATCAAGAGAAAATGAACCGATATCGTTTCTTTTCAGTTGGTTATATCAAGAGAAAATGAGTTGAGCTAGGAATAGAATGTCTATACATAACCTGACAAGAAACGATATATTGGTTCATTTGCTCTTGATATCGGTTCATTTTCTACGAAACTTCTTCCTTGTGTACATAACCCACTGAAAAGAGCAGCCAACCATCAAGTTTCAACAAGCACTTCCAAACAATATATAATTTAATTTCTTTAAAATTTCATGAAAGTTCTTCATCTTCTGCTCAACATCACCAAATATATACTTTATTACTATTATCTAGTTTAGTTAAGAACCATGTATAAAACCATATGAGTTGACTTGATTATTCTTTGTTAATTTATAATCTCCAAACATATATAGAAGAAAATAGAAACATACTTTATTATTATTATCTAGTTTAATTTCTTGGAATTTAAAACCATATATATCGTTTATATATAATTTTAATTTCTTGTTATTAGAACAGAACTTTCATCAACAAGCATACTCTATTATTATTATCCAGTTTAATTTCTTGTAAAACCATGTATGTAATTTCTCTCTCTCTCTCTCTCTCTATATATATATATATATACATAGACATTCTGTTCCTAGCTTAATTGCTATTATGCATTCTTTTCGCTATCAAATCCATCTCCCGTGGTGAGTTAATTAATCAAAGTGTCATTTATAAATTCAAGCTTCAATTGCAAATGCTAGTAATTATGTAGAGAAATGTTGAAAAACTAAAGACCAGATATCTCTCTAAGAATTGAAAGAATATCTCTTCCTCTGACACTATTAGTACTCCAGCAGATATCAGGATTTGAGCTTTTTTGTTGATGCTCTGAAGATCTCTGCAGTTGTAAAAATAAATAATTGACACTATTAGTACTGCCTTTATATATTTAGTTCTACTTCTTACCGCAAAACCATTAATATCCTTCCATGTTGATTTTGAAGGATAAGGAAGTTCACATGATGCTGATTTTATGGTGATTGATTGGAAGTGTAAATTTTACTGCATGCTTATGGATTTTCTTTATTTTTTCTTATTCACTTAATATGTTTCTGGCATCAAGACTGAATGCTAACTTGTTTTCCTCAGGTAAAGGATGATATTATGATTGCTAGTTTCATTTCTCGAATAAGAAGCAATATTTCCATATGGTTTGTATTGTATACCATAATTCAAACTTTCCAATAACGTTTTACCATAGATTAAACAATCTTTATGTTGTATGTATAATAGAATTAATTTGTTTTTGTAGTTTATGATGGCCAACGGTGGTTCGGTTCAGACTACAAGGTGAGAAAGATGATAAATGCAGTAGCGGAGTTAGCATTTCAGTGTCTGCAAGGTAAGAAATACTTGAGATCATGTATGGCAGATGTCTTGTAGATTCTAAGGGATACGATAAAGAGAAGGCAACGGATATGGACATTATTCCATCCACATGATCTTGAATTTGATCACTATCGGTTTCCCCAAATCTGTGAATTTCAGATGGACCAGCACAAAAAGAACACGTAATGCCAATAGTTAATAAGTTTCAGCATTATGTAATAATATTTAATCCTTTATGAAAGTTCAGTATTATGTATTATATGCCATCTTATTTTACATGTATTAATCATATTATTATCAGAAATAAAACTAGTCTTGTGCCATAACTTTCTTGATTCAGCACTTGCTTCCTTTGCAAAAGAGTTGAGACAAAGCTACAAATACACAGTGTTGGAAAATTCCTTTATTTGGGAAATCAATTGCTATGCGAAACAGGCGTAGGTGGAGTAAAGATCCAAATCAATTGCTAAGCATATTCGGCGTAGGTGTAGCACAAAGGTCAACCATTTGCTTAACCAAATGCCAGGCAAAACGGGCGTAGGTATAGTAAGGATCCAAATCAATTGCCACGCCTCTTTGGCGTAGGTGTAGCACAGAGGCAAACCAACCACTTGCTATGCAAAACTGGCATAGATGTAGTAAAGAACCAAATACAGTTCCGGCGTTCGTGCAATGAAGAGTCAGTGATTTCCCCATACGTGTATTACTATGTAGTTGGTGTTGGTATACACTTACCTATACCTATGATGAAATACGGCGTCGGTATTTAATCTGTGCAACAAAGTTAATGCGACAAATCGCCTAAGTTGGATTTGGAGTCGGTATAGGTCCATTCCGATGCAGAAAGCAGTGTATTCCGATGATTGTAGTGTATAATGATGCAACTCTCATATAACATTTGTATATCTACCATTAATTCAATGAAAAATTACTAAATTTTATATATATGCATATATTTATTCCTTCAAAAATTAATTTCATGATTATCTTTATTTTTTCTAATAAATTTTAATAAAAAAATTGTTCAATAGTTATTAATTGGAAACAATATTGTATTAAAAAAAAAAATTTTATGTATTTAGTTTTCTTTGTAAAAAGTTTTTTACAAAGAAAAATAAATACATAAAAATAAAAGTTTTTTTTTTTATTATTATTAATAAAAAAAATGATAGACAATGTCCAAGCCCGGCGTCCAATCATATATTTTTCACTTTCTGTGTTTGAAAAAAAAATAAAAAAAATTCAACAATTAGATTGCATTAGATCACAAGAGAAAGTTGAAAAGTTGAAGTGCAAGCTCTGAGTAGGGATTTTGGTACTTTAGCATCAGAGAGATTTTTTTTTTTTTTTAATAGGTTAATTTGTAACCATCACATCATCAGTGTTTTGCAGGTAAACAATTTGTACTGTTTCAAATTTTATGGATGTCCTTGAATCATTTCTAGTTTTAGGGGACGCATAGGGATTTTGCTAAACCTTTGGGACCCAAATTGCTCGTATTTTCGTTTCATATTTTAATTTTTGGCTTTATTTTATTTACCCCCTTGAGCTCAGCTCAAAGGTAATTTGACCGGGGTTTCCAAAAAAAAAAAAAAAAAAATGAGCCATTGCCAAATGGCAACTACTTAAAAGCTCAATTCATATCAATTTCCTGGATGGTTCTATACAGCCTTGAGCCCTTGACCATTTATAATCAAATTAATAAGCCTGATTCCGATGTCATTAACTAAAGGAGAATAGTTGTGTTTGGCAGCATGTCTTCTTGTCGTTTAAAGGCTTTCCTTTGCGCAGAAGTTCTTGTTTGTTGCACAATTTTTTTTAAAGGAGTTTTGTTGGCTGCATCTGACCTGCTGCTCTTTTTTCTTGCTGGTCTTTTTGCTTCGTGGATAGCTTCTTGTTTTTGGTAGGATTGTACATATCCATGCAGCTTTTTCTCGTTCTTTTGTTGCTGTGTTCGCTAGGTTTAGCGTTCGGGTCTCTTTTGGGAGTTTCCCCTCATAGTGTACATTTTTATTCTTTATAAAATCACTCTTTACCCAAAAACTAAAAGAAAATATAAGCCAACTCTAGATTAATAGGTATACTTTTTGAATAGGAAAGGAAATTTGTCATAGAAGATGGTTAAGCTCTTAAATATATAGTCATCATCTATTTAATATTTAAATCTTAAGTTGTATAAAAGATGTAACCTTATTGCCCGCAAACTAAGGGCAAGAGCTTATTAACTTATTTACAGCACCACAGGAGATGTTGCACGATTGAAAGCATAATACATAATCATCTCTTAGAGCACATTTAACCCTTTTGCTGTTTTGACTAAATATCCAGGAAGTCCATCAACTTTGAGAAATAATCAAATACCTCCTTGAAATTTGAAACACCATTTTGCTATTAGGAAGGGCAAAATGATTTTTTTCAGGAAGCGTGTTTATTTGATTATTCTCAAAATCCCATATAGACATATTATAAGTATATAAACTTGGTGGGTTTCAATAATTATAGTTTATAGAGTAAGACTAGTCCTTATCTTTCACTGTTACACATAAAATATACAGGGGAACTTGCCATATATAACCACCAAAATCTCAACAGCCAACGCCATGCATGTCTCAATCATTGGCGATCAAAACTTCAAGGTCTGGTTCCAAATCAGGCCAATTGTACAGGTCCACTTGTTGTTGGGTGCAAGTGATCACAATGGGAGGAAAATTGGACCTCAGGGTGGAAACAAGCCAGTTAAAATTGAACTTCAACAAATTCCATATTATCCCGTGCAAGGGAGATGTGACTATGATGATGGAATATACAACCGAGAAGAGTGGTGGTGGCAACAAGATTGAAGCAAGCAAAGTCAAACTCAAAGGACCAGAAAAATACCCAGGTCGAACGGTGACCGAATTGGCAGTCATGTCATGAAGTTTAATGGATGTTAAGAGGAAAAAAACTAGTAATAGAATTGAAAGAATCAAGACTATATATTTTAAAATGTGGTGCTGATCCAACAGGGCACTGCCGGGGGATGCTAGCAAGAGAAGGATGAAGAGATTTATCAATGGCGGGAGGAGAAATCTCAAGTCAACATATAACTCCATATTTTGTGATGCAGGATAAGTGTATAAACCAGAAATGGCTATATATATACACACACACACACGAGGGAATGTTTAGAAAGCCGTCCATGTCAGTTCTAATTATTAATAATGTGGGTGAGGAATTAAGCAAGAGTGTGACATAATAATAACAACAACGGTTGCCACCGTATTTGCCGTCGTGTTGGACTATTGTGGTATGGAAATGACTATTGAGGGATTGTATTGGTCGATCTTTTCCAAGGTCTTCACATTTTGTCAATCTCGATAGAGTTAAGAGTGGTATTATGCCATTGTGATCACTTAAGCACCCTTCGCAAATGACCAAAGCAGATCCACTTCTCTGGTAATTCACCCCATTTTTAAATAGGGTGCAAATGTGCATAAAAATATACCAAAGAGAGGGGTATTGCGCACCCACAAAGTGTTGTCTTGATGATTATCTTATTCTATTTTAATAACATTTTGCAAGCTCCTCATAATCTACCAGTTTTTCAAGTATTTGGAGGGATTATATTTTAGTTATTGCAAACTCACCCTATTCAAAACTTTTTATGAGTTTAGCGAAACATTTCCTCTCTTTCCTGCTTCAACAAGATTGATCCATTATAATAAGTGCTCTCATTTTGAAACTTTGTACAAGTTTTTTTCTAATACATTTGAAGACAAACAACATACAATTAAAGAAACACTTCGGTTTGACTTGAAATCGTGAGCTCGATCGTTTTATATTTTTCTTCTAGCAACAATGGTTAGGATTATTAAACTACAATAATACTGCAAAATTACAAAAGAGTGGATCTCCAAGCTCTAAAATGAATTGGCTTACTTGAAACTGGGTAACATGATGATAAAATAGCAAAGAAGGATCTAAGTTTATATGATTTTTTAAGTTTGAGTCTCTGTAGCTACTAATAAGAGTAGTCATTAGAACTTTTATCCGACCGATAGTTGCAGGGTCCTGGAGGATTAATTAAGGTACATATAAGGTAGCCCGAACACCTCCAATCTCACAACTGCTAATAGAGGTAGTCACTAAAACTCTTATCAAACTTAAAAGATTAATTAAGGTACGCATAAATTAGCTCAAACACCTCTGATTAAAAAAAAAAAAATGGTTTCTTTTTTCTTCTTCTTGGAATTCCTTCCCTACTTAAATAGGGGTATATATTATCGATTTATCACTCTTTCCAACTTTGCTCTTTTTTTTTTATATATACTTTTTATAATTATTGTTGAAGAGTGTGATTTATCACAATCTACATAGTTCAACACATTTGTGCTAAAAAGAAAATAAGAAATCTGTAATAATAATATAAATATGATTTGTAACATAAAAGTTATAATAGTTTGTATAAATCTTGTAAAATATATATTAAAAAAAAAATGTGTGTCATTATCAAAAAATATGCTTTCTTGGATTACAATACAAATCAATGGCCTCCAACTATTACCTTGATTATGGCCATATTTGTGGCTTAGAATACCGCAATATTATGATTAAGAAAGATGAGTAATATTAAGGAGGCGCCTTTAGAAATTAGGTGGGTGCATTTAGAGGTACTCTTTTTATTTGCTATTTCCAGCGCCAGACCCACATCTTATTAATATTGTTAAGATGAGGAAAATGAGTTGAAGAGAGAAAGATGAGAGAAGAAGAAGATACGTGAAACATGCATCTGTATATTGCTTAACTTTTCTGTTTTGATACAAGGCTTTATATATAAATTCTGTTATGAACTTAATTACTAACTCTTATAACAACTTAACTAACTTCTATTTACAACCGTTGCCACCTCATATTGCCAGCTTGATTCTCAACACTCCCCCTCAAGCTGGCACTTTATGTATGTTCTTCAGACTGAGCTCAGATATGAATTTTTCATGTTGAAATCTGCCTAAACCTTTGGTCATGATATCTGCCAATTGCTCTCCAGTAGGAACAAATTTTGTAGTTATCATTCCACTATGAATCTTCTCCATTATGAAATGGAAATCAATGTCTATATGTTTTGTTCTCTCATGAACATAGGATTTGCTGCAATCTGTAAGGCAGCCTTATTGTCACAATGTAACAAAGCTGGAGTTATATCTTTCATGTTAAGTTCTTCCAGCAATCTGATTAACCAAGTTAATTCTGCCATTGCTATAGCCATACTCCTGTATTCAGCTTCTGCAGAAGACCTAGCTATTGTATTTTGTTTCTTGGTTTTCCAAGATTGAAGAGAGTCTCCCAGCTTAGCACAATATCCTGAGATTGATTTTCTGCTAACAGCACAGGAGGCCGAATCTGAGTCGCAAAATGCTACCAACTCCATTGGACTTTTTGAGGACATAAACAATCCTAGAGCTGGTTCTTTCTTTACATATCTGATCACTCTTAAAGCTGCCTCCAAATGTGACTCCTTAGGAGATTGCATATGCTGGCTTAATGTCTGAACAGCAAATGCAATATCTGGCTTGGTCACAGTTAAATATAGCAACCTGCCAATCATTCTCCTGAAAATATTAGGATCTTCTAATAATGCATCTCTAGCTTCTAGATTAAATATCTGATCAAACTCATGTGTGGTAAGTTTTAAATTCTACTCAAGAGGAGTATCCGTAGGCTTTGCACCAGACAGTCCAGCTTCTGAAATGAATTCAAGGGCATACTTCCATTGATTTAATGTAATGCCTTCAGAGGATCTGGCCACTTCTATACCGAGAAAATATCTGAGGTGACCAAGATCTTTTATCTTGAAATTGTTTTGAAGAATTCCCTTTAACTGGTTTATCATTTCCAAGTTGTTGCCAGTGAGCAAAATGTCATCTACATATACAAGCAAGATGACAATGTTGCTGCCCTCTCTTTTGGTGAACAAGGAGTAATCATGTTTGCTCTGCGAATAACCGTTTGTGATTGATGCATTAGTGAGTTTGAGGTTCCATTGTCTGTTGGCCTGCTTTAATCCATATAAGGATTTGAGCAATCTGCAAACCATGTGAGTCTCCCCCTGATTGCCAAATCTTGGAGGCATAGACATGTAAACTTCTTCAGATAAATCTCCTTGTAAAAAAGCATCAAACACATCCATTTGAAAGAGAGGCCAAGCATGAATGGAAGCCAAGGCTAAAACTGATCTGAGAGTGACCATTTTGGCAACTAGGGAAAAATTTTCGGTGTAATCAATACCAGCTTGCTGGTTGTATCCTTTAGCCACAAGCTTGGCTTTATACCTCTCTAGACTGCCATCAGAGTTATACTTGACCTTGTAAACCCATTTGCAGCCGATGGGATGTTTGCCATGTGGAAGTGGCATTAGAGTCCAAGTTTGGTTGGCCTCTAAAGCTGCTATTTCTGTTTTCATTGCAGCAACCCAATTGCGGGGGTCTGTAGAAGCATCATGAAAAGATGTTGGTTCTGGAATTTGAGAAATGGAAGACAGGAAGCATTGATAAGGAGGGGAGAGATGGGAATAGCAAACATAGTTGGAAATGGAATAATGTGCAGAGGGAGTAATATAATCTTAAAGCCAAATGGGTGGCTTATGATGTCTTTGAGACCTTCTGACATCAGTAGAAATAGGAACTAAGAGAGGAATAGTTTGAGCAGGTGAGGTTGAAGGAGAAGTATTAATATGAGAAGGAGGTGGAGGTGAATGGTCTGATGATGCAGAAGGTGATGGAAAAGACTGAGGCAGAATATCAAGAGAAGTAGTGATGAATGGATCAGTTGGAAAAACAGGAACATGTACAGCATTGTGGTGTTGGAAAGGAAAGAAATCCTCAATGAACTGAACATCTCTATTGACAAAGAAGTTGAAAGTTTCCAAATTGAGTAATTTATAACTCTTGTGAACAGAAGAATACCCCATGAAAACTGCAGGCACAGCTTTGAATCCAAACTTATCTTTAGAAGCCACATTAGAAGCATAGGCAAGACAACCAAACACCCTGAGATGTGCAATAATTGGAGGAGAACCATGCAGGATTTCATAAGGTGATCGGCCATGAAGAACATCAGTAGGGAATCTGTTGATCAGATAGCATGCAGTAAGGATACAATCTCCCCAGTATTGAATGGGAATGGAGGCCTAAAATCTCAAAGCTTTGGCTACTGTAAGAAGGTGTCTGTGCTTCCTTTCCACTACTCCATTTTGTTGTGGAGTGTGGACACAAGTTCTTTGATGTATAATGCCAAGAGAGGTGAATAAAGTTGCACATTGGGAGTTGAGGAACTCAAGTCCATTATCAATACGAATGTGTATAATACAAGCTGAGAACTGATTTTTGATGAGGGTGATAAAATTCTTGATATTTATAATGACTTCATGTTTGTATTTCATGAGATAAATCCAAGTAATTCGAGAATGATCATCAACAATGGTAAGGAAGAACTTATGCTAATCATGTGTGGGGGTGTGATAAAGGCCCCAAACATCCATATGTAATAGATGAAAACAAGCAGATGATCTGCTAGTGCTGAGAGGAAAAGGATGTCTAACATGCTTTGCAAGTGGACAAATATCACAATGCATATTTTCATCAGAAACAGCAGACTTTATTTCTGAAAATTGTTTTAGTTTGACATAAGGTACATGTCCAAGTCGTTTATGCCAAAGATTTACAGAAACTAAACAAGAGGTACCCAATGGTTTTTGCAAAACAGAATAATGAACTGTTAGAACAGGACAAGGCATGAAGAAGTAAAGTCCTTCAGCTTCTCTACCAATCCCCAGCATTCTGCCACTTGAGAGGTCTTGGAATATGCAGAAATCAGGATCAAAAGAAACAAAACACTTTAAGTCTCTGGTAAGTTTTGCTATAGAGATCAAGTTGAATTTGAAATCAGGCACAAATAACACATTAGTTAGCCTTTGATTAGGACCAATCACATGAGAACCAATATGAGAAATTGTTGAGTGATGTCCATTAGGGAGTCTGACTGAAGAAGGAGAAGTAGACTCCATCAAATCTGTTAGTTTGTCCAGGGATGCTGTCATGTGGTGACTAGCACCTGTATCAAGGATCCAGTAGTTTCCATGATGTAGTGATGAAAAATAAGAGTGGATACCTGCCATGTTGACATTGGCATCAGTTGATGGTGTCATGGAAGGTTCATTTTGAAGCAACTTCAGTATCTCAACATATTGTTCTTTGGAGAAGACTGGAGCAGTTTGATTTTCAATGGAAGATGAATTAGTGTCCTGGCTGTGTAACAGAAGTAACATTGCTGGCAGAAGATTGATTAGAAAATTTCTTCTTTGTAAACTTAAAATCGGCAGGATAACCAATCAATCTGTAGTAATTATCTTTCATATGAACTCTCACATTGCAATGTTCACAAATTATGCTCCAATTTTTCCTTGGTTTTGATGATTGTTGACTGGAATTCGAAGATGAATAAAGGACAGTTGGTTCAAGTGAAGCTGATTTAGTTGGAGTAGCATTGATAAGGTTCCTTTGGCGTTCCTCAGTAACAAGCATGGAATAAGCTTGATTCACAGATGGCTGAGGATTCATCATCAATATTTGACTTCTAGCATGCAAATAGGTTTCATTCAATCCCATTAAAAACTGAAGGAGTTTCTGATTCTGCATGTGATCAACATATGTTTTTGACATGGAACACTCACAAGTTGGAAGTTGAATTATGGATGAATACTCATCCCATAGCAGTTTCAGTTTGGAGAAATATGTGGAAATCGAATAAGTCCTTTGCACCAAAGTGACTATCTCCCTATGTAATTGAAAAATTTTGGATCCATTTATTTTATCAAATCTTTCTTGTAAATCCTTCCATACTAGATATGCACTTGAAGCATACACAATTCCATTTAAGAGTTCTTTTGTTACTGAATTCATGAGCCATGAGAGGACTATAGCATTACACCTATCCTATTGATTATGCAAGCTAGCAGAAATTGTATTCTTTGTGCAAGTACCATCAATAAATCCAATCTTATTCTTTGCTAACAAAGCAATTTTCATAGACCTACTCTATGAAGAATAATTGTCAATTCCACTCAATTGAAAATAAACAAGTACTGCACCTAGTGTATTCGAAGGATGCACGTAGAGAGGGTGGTTAAAATCAACCATAAGTTGGCCGAGTGGTTCAGATGCACGTGAGTGGTTAAAATCAATTACAAGTTGCTGAGTGGTTACAGGTGTTGAAGAAGATGCGTCATTACCATCAGCAACCATCTTCAGTTGAGCTTGGTATAATTTGATTGAAGAAAAATAAATCTGAGGAATAATCTTCAGAAATGACCGAAGAAGAAGTGCCGAAGGAATTGAGCACTGATTGATTCAAATTTTCCAGAAATTTTCTCTGAGAATTTCTAGCCCTAATTTGGCTCTGATACCATGTTAAGAGGAGGAAAATGAGTTGAAGAGAGAAAGATGAGAGAAGAAAAAGATACGTGAAACATGCATCTGTATATTGCTTAACTTTTCTGTTTTGATACAAGGCTTTATATATACATTCTGTTATGAACTTAATTACTAACTAACTCTTATAACAACTTAACTAACTTCTATTTATAATGACTAACTAAATTTCATTTTACTAACTGAATATAACAACCATTGCCACCTCATATTGCCAGCTTGATTCTCAACAAATATAACAATTGTACGGAAAGTAGAAATCTAATTAATTATTCACTTCTTCTTCTTTTATTTTCATAGTTTTCTATTAATATTGTATTTACTACTTCTCATCAATGATTGATTGGTGGAAATCGATTTTTTGGTTATTCCTTTTGAAGATTACTTTCGTTACCTAAGAAAAATATTTAAAAACATTATAATATATTTAATTTAAATATGAATAATTGAATACAGAGATTACAAATTTTTTTTTCATATGGAAACGAACATAATAGTGAGAGCAGAAACGACTAAGAAAACCCACATATAGAATCATACTGAGTCCCTACCTTTCCATGCAAAAATTCTGAAGTCCATCAAACTTTAAGAAATAAATAATACCTCCTTGAATGATATTAGGGGGTATTTGAACATTTCTCAAACTTGTTAGGCATAATTTTTAAGGCAAAACTAGGGGGTTAAAAATATTTTCCACCTATGAGATAAAACTTTTGGAACTTGCTAAAGTAATTAACTGGTCAACTGCTTGAATAGTTGAGGAGGCGTTGCTGCTTCAGCAAGGTGATCTTCTCGTTGGCTGCAAGTGATGACAAAGCCATGGGACCTGAGAAACTCAGATCAAACTGTAATTAACAAAATGGGCTACCACAAAATTTATGGATGGAAGAGGAATATAAGTAATAAAAAAATTGCAAGAACCAAGAGTATCAATTTTTAAGTTGAAATTCTTTTATCATTTTATTCTCTCCGTTGGCTGATTTTAAATGTCTGTTGACTCAATCAAAAACAAATTCTTAGGGAAGGAGTGAGAAAGTGTAGTTCAAGATCTTAAAGTTTAAGTAAGGAACTGAATCTAATTGTATCTTTGTTGATTTTTGCCTTTCTATGGCTGTTTGTTCCTTCTTTTTCTTTTTTGCTCTGTTTTTGGTCTAGTTCGTCACTTTTTTCTTAGTACAAAATGGACATTGTTAGGGGCAAGAAAATGTCTTCGACCCAAATAGGGCCAAAGACAGAGACACCTTCAACAAAGCTCGGAGCCATGGCCCAATTCTGATTGGGCCCGTAACAGAGTTTGCATATCAGGTCCGCTTGGTACACCTACACTGTTGCTCACTACTTAGGCCCAATCAGCAAAGGCCTAATTCATTTAGGTCTCATCACTAGCTTGTCTGGGCCTAGGCCCTTTGATCCTAGACCACCTATTTGACTTATGATCTACTTGGAGCCTAGGGTTGTCTACTTACTCCGGCACTATCCAAACTCTATCAAAAAGGTCCATTATTATCCTAATTCGTCTAAGATATATGTCTTAGACCCGTTGGGACTCCCTTTCCCACTAAGGTAAGAGAGTCAAAGGTTCACCTTTTTTACAAAACCTCAACTCCAAAGGACTCATAGCCCTAGTTGGACTTAAAGATCCTACAGTTGCTATTTAAACAGAGGCCAACGCCTTCACAGAAGAGAACTCATTACACCTTCTAACCCCGTAGTTATCACTCTTGGATACCTCGTACCACTGTCATAGTTGTAGTCTTCGACTAGGCTCCTAGTAACCTTCTCTTTCCTTAACCCTCACTAAATTAGTCTCATTCAGCCTTACTGACTTGAGAGTCGGAGTGCCTATGAGTAACACCACCTTGGTGTTTTTCGTTCACTTCATGCTTGTTTCCTCACGTGTGTAGGTACAGTGGATTGCTGGTGGCTTCAACCTTACAGGATCAGACCCCTTTTTCGTAAAGGTAGAGTTTTTGCATCTACAGTTTGGCACCCACCGTGGGACCTTTGGCAATCATTCGTCTTTCAAACCTTGCTTTGCAAGAAAACTCTCTATGACTGAAAATTCAGATAACACCAATCCTGGTCTTGAGGCTAGACTCGAAGCTCTGATTGCCCTCTTATGCAACAACATTCAAACAAGATGGCAACACTGAAAGCCGAGAACGCCGTCATCTAGACTGAAAATGCCTCTATCCAGGCCAAAAACCAATCTCTGAAAGAAAAGGTGAGTCAATTTTATGACCTTGAGCTTCAACCTTGTCAGGTACAACCTAGTCATTTCTGTGCTTCAGTTTCATCCATGTAGCCCCTCCAGACTCCAGATCACAGACTAACGGCCTCAAATACTAGCTAACGATAACTCTATTCATCGTTAGTTGACAATTTAGCCCAGAATCCAATTGAGCGAGGATTGCCAATAAAGCCATTATTGGTCGACCCACTCCAGGCACAAGATCAAGACATCCAAGTAACATAAAGCCCATCACAACAAGAGCCATCCATCCTTGTCATCCTCTTTCATCTCTAATCAATCATTCCTACCCAAACCCCATTTAGCTCAACTCACCCTTGCCGGTAGAGCGGCCTTCCTCACCTTTAATCCACCCCCGCAGACTGATTGACTCCCAAATAACCCCTCTCACCATTCATGCAAGCCGAAGCATCCGATCAATCATAGTAGGAACCACCCAACCTGAGGGAATGAATGGAGATCCAAATTACCAAGTGGTACATGATGGAACAATTCACCAAACTACCCCACATGACTTGACCCAATGAAACATACCCAATGCAAGTCATATGACAAACCAAACCAACCAAGCCAACTTGGTGGCCTCTGCCTTGCTCATGGAGCAAATATTAGGTCAAAAGATTGGCCGACATAGAGGCAATGATGAGGCGTATACCTCGAGTGCCAAAGCCAACCAAAAAGAGCCAACCTCATAGCTATGTCGATTCACTCTTTCTGGATGCAATTGCGCTAGCTTAGATGCCACACAAATTCACCATCCTATCATGAAGCCTTACGATGGCACAACCTACTCGGATGATCACATAGCCTTATACAAGCAACGGATGTTTGTCGCCTTGATACCCTGAATGTTGAGGGAAGCCTGCATGTGTAAAAGCTTTGGCTCCAGCCTCTTTGGACCAACCCTTCAATGGTATACTAACCTTCCAAACAACCGAATGAGGCATGCTAGATATGATAACCGTCACCAAAGGTGGAATGAAAAGAAGCCAAAGTCTAGAATGTTTGAGCCCTGTCATTAATCCCTTCCCCAAAATCCAAGCAGAACAAAAAAACCATATGATCGCTAGCCGACCAGAGCTGAAAGTAGGTCATTCGGATCAAACCAATTCAAGATTCCAAAGTATAACCTCAACATCAAACCAGCTCAGGTCGTGGCAATCATGAAAGGAATGGAACCTACTGTGAAGTGGCTAGCTAACTCAATCTCGACACGAAGAGGGACACGACCAAGTGGTGCGAATTTCATGGTGACCATGGTCATAACACCGTCGATTGCATTGCCCTAAGATTGGAAGTTGCAACAGTATTAAAGAGGGGACATCTTTGGGACCGTTTGACAAATAACGACTAGGAAAGCTCGAAAGAAACATCTTCCCCTCTATAGGAACTGGCACCAAAGGGGTTCTGCTCCATTATCTTTAGAGGGTCAGAAATTAGTGGGATAAGTTATTCCTCAGCCAAGTGCTACGCCCGAGCCAACCAACACCTAGAAGTCCGATCCATTCATCCATCCCCTCATACGCATACCAACCAAATCATTCAATTTGAAGATGACGAGCTAATCACCTTAGCCACCCCTTTATCACGATGCTCTAGTCATCTCCATCTAGATCACCAACATGCTGGTCAAGAGAGTATTCGTAGACGGAAGGTTCTCGGCAAACTTTCTCTTCCTTGAAGCAATGAAGGCCATGGGATTGGATGAATCAAACATCAGTAGATGGCTAACCATCCTAGTCGGGTTCAACTTTGAGCAAAAGTACACCATTAGTGAAATTGTCTTGCTTGTTTATGCCAACAGGATCAACAAGCAAACCATCTTCCTAGTACTTAATTGTCTCTCATCGTACAACGTCATATTGGGTCGACCCTAGATCCATGACGTGCGAGCTATCCCATCCACTTTCCATCAAGCTATCAGGTTTCCAAGGAAGTAGGGAGTAAGAGAAATCAAGGGCGATCCTAAGGTTTCCAAAGACTGCTATAACAACACCTTCAAAGGCAAAGGTCATGCTTCATAGCAACTACAGGCCTATTCAACCCTTCCGACCGGGCCAGATTAGCCATCTATGGAAGAGTTGGTCGAAATATAGATATATTCAGACTACCTAATCGAAAGACCCAGATAGGCTCTCGCCTCAAGCTCGAGATAAGAGAACGACTCATAAACTTCCTCAAGCAAAATTAGGATTGCTTCACCTGGTTCCATGCGAATATGACATGCATCAACCCTGAGGCAATCATCTACCATCTTTACGAGATCTGAATCACCCTCCAGAGAAGTAGAGGCAAAGGAAGTTTTCTCCAGAACGCAACCAGGTCATCAATGAGGAAACTGACAAGCTATTGAGTAGCAGATTGATCAGAGAAATCTATTATCCTGACTGGCGAGCAAACATGGTGGTCGTAAAGAAAAAGAATGAATAATAGAGGGTTTGCATAGACTTCACATATTTGAACAAGGCATGCCCCAAGGACTCATTCCCACTCCCACATATCAACATGATGGTCGATGCGACAACTGTTAGTGTATATTAGTGTATGCCCTAGAAACCATTCGTGTTGTTGATTTCAGAGCATTTTGTCTTGTATGTATATATCATAATAATAGAAGAAAGAGTTCTTCAATTCATATATATAAATTGCTTCCTTTATTCAGTCATGCATTTAAAATAAAGTATGTATATAAATTGTCTAGATGATTTATTTAATTAGTAAATGAATTATTGAAAAGGGTTCCCTACGGAAGCAATATAATTTGGGCAACTATATTGCACAGTAGGCATATCAGATGCTTCTGAAAGATATCATGAGTTGATATAAGTATGGATGATGATGATAGTTATGTCACTGGGGCATTGGTATTGATTAGCAGTTAGTGAACTGTTTTTCGAACGTGACCGAATAACGACAAATCACTTTGAAAAGCATGTAGTCAATGATTTATCGTTTGGTTATATCAGTGCACGATGTAGTCCTTTGACCTGAGACATTGTAATCGGATCCGATACGAATGCATATGGTTCATACGGTGTATAAGTACGAGACTAATCATGTTTCGTATAATAAAGTCTATTTGGTCATGCGTTGTTCATATGCGGAAACGAACGATGGTCAAGAGGGGAACCATTGACTCGGAAATATAGGATCGAGAGTACCGCCGACTCCATCCGGATTCAAGTTTCTAGATGAACGTCGATAAATGTCAGAAAACATAATCTTTGGCCAGAGTCTATTATTAGTCATACAAAAGGAAGTTTGTGATGACGAGTTCCAGATATATTGATCGATGATTCGGTAAAAGATCGAGTTTAGGATTTTGATGTTCTATGAATCCGTGCTTGATCAGGATATTTCAATGGAGGGACTTTACCTGCATGGTACGTATGATCTGAAATGGGTTCAATATAGTATTTCTTCATGTTTAGGGACTATGGCACATTGCTATATGTTTACCATAGTCGTTGGGCCTCCGGATAGGTTTTCGAATTCATCTAGAACCAGCTCACAGCCTTGAGAAGTTAGAGAATGATGAGAGAGAGAAATGATTATCTGAAGAGGGCTAGCACCTTCCGAGGGTAATGACAAAATTTCTATGGTAACAGTTACATATAAAATTGTTTGTGACATTTTAAGGGTTAAAATGGTCAAAGCGATAATTAATTATATTTAATTATTATGTCTTAAAGCGTTAAGATTAATGAGATGAACGAAAATAACCTTTTAATAGTTAAAGGGTAAAAGGGTAAATTTATGGGTTGTTAATGTAAACTAGTTTAGTTTACATAGGCCCTTGAATAATATTGATTATTAAAAGGGTAGCATAATAAATTCATGGGGTCCCTTTTAAAATAAGATTTTATTGGGCTTGGAAGTGAAAAATAAATAATTGCAAAATTGCCCAAGTATATATAAATGCAAAAGGTTGCATTTTAGTTCATTATTCACTTGTTCACTCAAACACAAACTAAAAGCTCTCTCTCCCTAGCCACGGCCACTCTCTAATTCTCTCAAGGTGGTGTTAAAGTGTGGAGGTCTCATCTTTTTTAGGCTAATCTTCATCAATCCAAAGCAAAGGAGTAGGTATAATCTCATTTCCATGCTTTGTTTAAAACCATTTTTTGAATCCAACCTTTCATGCCTTCAATCTTCATTTCCACCACTCTTCATGCATGTTGTTGGTTCTTTCAAATGGTATCAGAGCTAAAAGCTCCTTGCATGTCGAATTTATAAGCAAAAATGACATTTTCCAAGTGTTCTTGTGTTAATCATGTATGAAAGTGACATGCATGTTCTTGTTTTGGCCTAGTAATAAGATAATGAAATGTTTATTGTTTTTTCCTTGGAATGAGATTTGGCCATGACATAAAATGTATATAGATGTTTTTGATTTTTAATTTGAAGCATGCAAGAATCATTATATATATATTTTATGGTGACAAAAGTGTTCATGCATGCTTTGATAAGTGCATAGAATTTTTCTTGCTAGATTCGGCCATGCATGTTTTTTGTTCATTTGATTCTTGTTTTATTCAAATGAGTTTGTAATGTGTTTTGGAAGCTGTTCCATAAAGGGTCAAAATGTATGCTTGGATGATGGTTATTGCATGATGATTTATTTGGAAAAATATTCATGCATGTTCATTTCCATTACTTTGATTAAATGATTTATGCTTTGACATGCTAAATGTGTTATCCTTTAACTTGATTAAAATATATTTTTGCATGAAGTGTATGCAAATGTTGCAAGTGTTTAGTGGTGGAATTTGATGTTAGCATAAAGTTATGGATTATTAATTCATATGATGAATTGTGATATTATGTATATATGAGGGTGCTAATTTTAATGTATGATGTTTAATTTGATTAAATAATCTAATGATGCATCATTGCATGGCATACATTATTATATTTTTGAAATGTAATAATTTGGTTGTTTGAATGGTTTCAAAAATTGATGATGCAAGATGATATGATTGTCTTTGAGAAGATAAATGTGTCATAAAAAATATTACTTTAGTTAAAAGTAACTTGTGTCATAGAATGATTACTCTTGGAGTAATAAAACCCATTTATCTATGCTATGCATGACTTTTGTGAAAAGTATTGAAATGATGTTAATAGTTAAATAATATATCTTTGGGTGGAATATGACAAAAGTGTCTGTGTAATGATTCCTATGAAATGTGTAATTGTTGCATGTCTCAAAGTTATGTTTAAATTACCACATGAATATATATAATATCTATTAATATATGAGATATATTTATATTTATATATATTAATGAAAATATATATTTTTTAACTAATTGTTTATATTCATGCCTTTAAATAATTGTTTATTATATTTGGTATGAATGTTTAATATTTATTTATATGATGAATGAATATTAGATTAGAGGGTTGATCATGGGCGCCATTTAGTTTTCAAAAATATTCAAAAGTGTTCGTAATATTCTTTTATTAAATGGCATGTAATAATTAAATTTTATTTATTTATTTTAATCGGGCCTGCGTGCCTAAGATCCAATATGTAATGGAATCAGCTAGACGGGAACCGAAGAGCATCCGGATGACGATTCAATCGAAGATATAGTATTAGGGTAAATAGTTTGCCTTTAGGATGTATTTTCGAAAAGCCCCATGGTCAACCCACATGCTTTAATTTATGCATATATGTGATATGTATGAATGGATAATTAAACATGACATGCTAAAAATGAATTAACTAAGGTTAAACCTAAATCTCTCCAATTTAAAATTATTAAATCCAAGTCTTCCATTGTGGGATAACTAAATTCTTTGATATAAATTTTAATATCCCAAGATTTCTATTTTGTGAGTGATATAATCTTTATATCATAGAATTAAGTTGATCTTGTTCTTAGATGGATATTTTCACCTTAACCAAGATTTCTATTATGTGAGGACATGATGAAAATGCCATCCTAAGAAAGCACAATGGTTCGGATTTAACTAGCCTAGGGTACCAAGAATTCTATTATGTGAGGTATCCGAAGCTAGGACAAGGAATATGAATCAAACCTTATATAGTGATATAAAAGGAAAAGAGTTTCCTACTTATTAGACTTAATTAACCAAGAATTCTATTATGTGAGGTTAATTGAATTTGATAAGAAATTGATTCCCCACTAAGAAATTTAATCCAACGAAAATTTTCGGATCCTATTTAAGGGAGTGTAGGACTCAAATAAAATAGTGGGAGCTAATTTGATTATGCATTAAAAGGTTTAAAATTTTACAAGACACTAATAAAATTACTTTTCTTTGCAGTTTCATCTTTGTGATAAATAATCGAAAAATGGCTAACAATGTTCTTCTAAGGATAATGGACAATAACATGTTAACCGGACTCAACCTAAAGGATTGGCTAAGAAATCTTAGAATTGTTCTAGATTTTGAAAGAATTGCTTATGTCCTGGAAGCACCTCTTCCACTTGATATTGGACCAGATGCTCCACAAGCTGAGCTTGATGCTCTTGAAAAGTGGAGAGAGGATAGTAAAAGGGCTAAAAATTACATGCTAGCCTTCATGAATAGAGAACTTCAAACTAAGCATGAAGAGGTTGCAAATGCTTATGATATCCTCATAGCTCTACAAGAGTTGTACAGAGAAAATCCAAGAGTGGTTGAGTATGCGTTATGTGCATCCCTCTTTAGCATGAAGTTGAGGGAAGGGGTACCTCCAGATGATCATACTCTTAAAATAATCAATGGATTAGGTCGATTGGATGGATATGGGGTGGTCATGCCAGACCGCCTCAAAGTGAATTTGATTCTACAATCCCTTCCTCCAAGTTATAAACCGTTATAACTAACTACAATCTCAATAGGATTGAGAGAAACCTCTCTGAATTGCTAAACGAGCTTAAAGAATTTCACAGGCAAAAAGGGAAAGGACATGAGGATGTCTTTGCCGCCTCCACCAGCAAGACCAATAAAAGGCCTAAAAAGCTACCAAAGAGAGGTCCAAAAGTTGGACCCAAGAATAAGAGCTTTAAGAAGCCAGCGGCAAAGGCAGAGAAGGCCAATGTAAAGGGAAAATGTGTCCATTATGGAGAAGATGGACACTAGAAGAGGAACTATCCTCAATACCTGAACAATCTAAAGAAAGGCAAAGGAAAAGCAGGTACAAACCAATGTCTTATGATTGAATATGAATTAAGTATTAATTCAAATAGTCATTCCTGGATATTAGATTCAGTAGCAATGTCTCATGTTTGTATGTCTTTGCAGATACTTCAAAATAGTTCTGAGGTGACAAAGGCGAGATCATTTTGAGGATCGCAAATGGGGCACGAGTTGCCGCCGAGGCCATGGGGACTTGCCCACTAAGACTACCTTCAGGACATGTTTTAAATTTGTTTAAAGTATTGTACTTTGAAAAAGCCACTAGAAACATCATTTCTATTTCTGCTTTATGTAAAGCATGTTATTATGTACTGCTTAATGGAAATGAATGTTCAATACATTTTGGAAATGTTTTAGTTGGTAAAAGCTATGAATACAAATGGTTTATATGTCTTAGAATTGAATGACTATGCTTCAATCAATACTATTTCTAATAAATAAACTCGATCTGAATCAAATCCTAAAATTCTATGGCATCATAGATTGGGTCATATAGGAGAGAGAAGATTAGTACAGCTTGGAGAAAGTGGGATCCTAAACTCATTGGGTTCAGAACCCTATCCAACTTGTGAATCATGTCTCCAACGAAAGATGACCAAGTCTCCCTTTAAGAGTAAAAGAGAGCGAGCTAAAGAACTATTAGAACTCATACATATAGATGTGTGTGGACATTCAGTACTTTAGCCAGGGGAGGATCCTAAACTCATTGGGTTCTGAACCCTATCCAACCTGTGAATCATGTCTCCAAGGAAAGATGACCAAGTCTCCCTTTAAGAGTAAAGGAGAGCGAGCTAAAGAACTATTAGAACTCATACATATAGATGTGTGTGGACCATTCAGTACTTTAGCTAGGGGAGGATTTGAATTCTTTATTACCTTTACAGATGATATGTCACGATATGGGTATTTGTATTTAATGAAATACAAATCCGAATCCTTTGAAAAATTCAAAGAATTCAAGAATGAAGTAGAATATCAAACTGGAAAGTGTATTAAAATACTACAATCAAATCGTGGGGGTGAATACTTAAGTACAGAGTTTCAAGAGTTCTTAAAAGAAAATGGGATCATCTCACAATTGACTCCTCCTTATACACACCATCTTAATGGAGTGTCTGAAAGGAGAAATCGTACCTTATTGGATATGGTACGATCAATGGTGAGTTTTACAGACTTACCAATGTCTTTGTAGGGGTACGCTCTCCAGACCGCTGTGCACATCTTTAATAGGGTCCCGTCTAAAACTGTCCAGAAAATACCATATGAGATATGGTATAGAAAATGTCCAAGTCTGAATTATATGATGATTTGGGGTTGCCCAACTTAAGTTAAATTGGTTAAATCTGATAAGCTGGATGTTAAATCCGAGAAGGGTCAATTCATTGGATATCCTAAAGATAGTTTAGGATATTACTTTTACTTACCAAGTGATCAAAGAGTTTGGATTAGTAGAAATGTGCGCTTCCTCGAGAACGAGTTCTTAGAGGAAGGCGGTGTTGGAAGAAATATTAAACTCAAGGAAGAGTTTGAAGAGCCAAGAACCGAGATTGCTGAAGATGGAACGTCCACTCAGCAAACCTTAGTACCAGATACTATGGTTCTAGTACAAAAGTATTCTAAAATATCAAAACCTCCTAGAGAGATATGGGTTCCTACATGAGCAAGATTTTGAATCTTACTTAGTGGGAGTAGATGATCATGGTGATGATCCTAGAAGCTACGAAGAAGCAATACTGGATAGAGATTTAGGAAAATGGTTGGAAGCAATGGATTCTAAGATAGAATCAATGCATGCCAATCAAGTATGGTTGCTTGTGGATCCACCTAAGGGAATAGTTCCTACAGGTTGCAAATGGGTCTACAAGAGAAAAGTTGGCAAGGATGGGGAGGTAGAGACCTTCAAAGCTCGACTGGTGGCTAAAGGTTATACTAAAAAACAAGGGTTGGATTATGAGGAAACCTTCTCGACTGAAGCTATGATTAAATCCATCCGTATAATGCTAGCTATCGCAGCATACCATGATTATGAGATTTGGCAGATGGATGTCAAAACAGCTTTCCTCAATGGGTTTATTGAGGAAAGCATCTACATGGAAAAACCGATAGGTTTCGTATCGTCTATTGAAAGACATAAGGTATGCAAATTGCATCGATCCATTTATGGATTGAAGCAAGCTTCAAGAAGCTGGAACATTCGATTTGATGACATAATCAAATCGTTTGGTTTTGTCAAGAATCCGGATGAGCCTTGTGTATACAAATGGGTTAAAGATCATGCCATCACGTTTCTCATATTATATGTAGATGACATACTTTTGATGGGAAATGATATAGGCATGATGACAGAGGTTAAGGTTTGGTTGTCCAAAACCTTCTCGATGAAAGACTTAAGAGAAACGACCTATGTCCTTGGCATTCGTGTCTATAGAGATAGAACGAAAAGGGTAATTGGATTATCCTAGAAATTGTACATAGAGAAAATGCTAAAAAGATTTAGCATGGAGAACTCTAAGAGAGGTCTCTTGCCCTTCACTCATGGTCTTCATCTTTCTAAGGAGATGGGTCCGAAGACCGATGAAGAGCGGCAGCGGATGCGTAATGTGCCTTATGCGTCTGCCGTAGGTAGCTTAATTTATGCAATGCTATGTACAAGATTTGATATAGCTTATGCTATAAGTGTTACGAGCAGATATCAGCCAAACCTAGGGGAGAAACATTGGTTGGTTGTAAAATCAATCCTTAAGTACTTGAGAAGAACTAAGGATCTAGTTCTGAGTTATGGATGTTCAGAGTTAAACATTCAAGGATACTCAGATTTTGATTTCCAATCAGATATTAATGATAGAAAGTCTACGTCAGGGTACATTTTTATATGTAATGGAGGTGATGTTAGTTGGAAAAGTTTAAAACAGACAACCACAACTGACTCCACTATAGAAGCTAAATACATTGCTGCTTTGGAAGCAACGTGAGGTCATTGCTTTGGATGCAAAAGTTCGTAATTGAACTTGGTGTGGTTTCGAACATAGCTTACCTGATAAACATGTTCTGTGACAATACTGGAGCTATTACACAGGCAAAGGAACCAAGGACACACCAAAAATCCAAACACATTCAGCGTAAGTATCACATTTTGAGAGAATTCGTTGGAGCTGGAGAGATTATGATTCTGAAGACTCCTTCAGCAGAAAATGTAGCTGATCCACTGATTAAGGCGATGACACTAAAGCAATTGGACCATCATCTTGAGAAGATGGGTATGAGATACAACATCAAATAGCTTTAGTGCAACTGAGAGTTTGTTAGTGTATATTAGTGTATGCCCTAGAAACCATTCGTGTTGTCGGTTTCAGAGCATTTTGTCTTGTATGTATATATCATAAATAATAGAAGAAAGAGTTCTTCAATTCATATATATAAATTGCTTCATTTATTCAGTCATTCATTTAAAATAAAGTATGTATATGAATTGTCTAGATGATTCATTTAATCAGTAAATGAATTATCGAAAAAGGTTCCCTACGGAAGCAATATAATTTGGGCAACTATATTGCACAGTAGGCATATCGGATGCTTCCAAAAGATATCATGAGTTGATATAAGTACGGATGATGATGATAGTCATGTCACTGGGGCATTGGTATGGATTAGCGGTTGGTAAACTATTTTTCGAACGTGACCGAATAACGACAAATCACTTTGAAAAGCATGCAGTCAATGATTTATCGTTTGGTTATATCAGTGCACGATGTAGTCCTTTGACCTGAGACATTGTAGTCGGATCCGATACAGATGCGTATGGTTCATACGGTGTATAAGTACGAGACTAATCATGTTTCATATAATAAAGCCTATTTAGTCATGCGTTGTTCATATGCGAAAATGAACGATGGTCAAGAGGGGATCCATTGGCTCAGAAATATAGGATCGGGAGTATCGCTGACTCCATCCTAATTCGAGTTCCTAGATGAACGCTGATAAATGTCAGAAAACATAATCTTTGGCCAGAGTCTATTATTAGTCATACAAAAGGAAGTTTGTGATGACGAATTCCGGAAATATTGATCGATGATTCGGTAAAAGATCGAGTTTAGGATTTTGACGTTCCATGAATCCGTGCTTGATCAGGATATTTCAATGGAGTAACTTTACCTGCATGGTACGTATGATCTGAAATCGGTTCGATGAAGTATTTCTGCATCGTGATATAGGGACTATGGCACATTGCTAGATGTTTACCATAGTCGTTGGGCCTCCAGACAGGTTTTCAGATTCATTTAGAACCAGCTCACGGCTAATCTACAGTGGACCTACATGGTCACACCAATAGCCTTGAGAAGTTAGAGAATGATGAGAGAGAGAAATGATTATCTAAAGAGGGCTAGCACCTTCCGAGGGTAATGACGGGATTTCTATGGTAATAGTTACATAGAAAATTGTTTATGACATTTTAAGGGTTAAAATGGTCAAACAATAATTAATTATATTTAATTATTATATCTTAAAGCATTAAGATTAATGAGATGAACGAAAATAACATTTTAATAGTTAAAGGGTAAAAGGGTAAATTTATGGGTTGTTAATGTAAACTAGTTTAGTTTACATAGGCCCTTGAATAATATTGATTATTAAAAGGGTAGCATAATAAATTCGTGGGGTCCCTTTTAAAATAAGATTTTATTGGGCTTGGAAGTGAAAAATAAATAATTGTAAAATTGCCCAAGTATATATAAATGCAAAAGGTTGCATTTTAGTTCATTATTCACTTGTTCACTCAAACACAAACTAAAAGCTCTCTCCTTAGCCATGACCACTCTCTAATCCTCTCAAGGTGGTGTTAAATATGGAGGTCTCATCTTTTTTAGGCTAATCTTCATCAATCCAAAGCAAAGGAGTAGGATATAATCCCATTTCCATGCTTTATTTAAAAACAGTTTTTTGAATCCAACCTTTCATGCCTTCAATCTTCATTTCCACCACTCTTAATGCATGTTATTGGTTCTTTCAGCAACAGGTCACGAACTCCTAAGTTTTATAGATGTCTTCTCAAGGTACAACCAGATTTTGATACACCCGGATGACCAGGATAAAACAGCTTTCATCATAGAGAGAGGAACATATTACTATAAAGTAATGCCTTTTGGTCTTAAGACCTACCAGCGGTTGGTCAACATAATGTTTGCTGAACACCTTGAAGACACCATGAAAGTATACATTGACGACATGCTTGTCAAATCCCTTATGACCGAGCAACACCTCAACCATCTCAGCCAAGCATTTGCTATCCTAAGGAAATACAATATGAAGCTAAACCCAGCCAAGTGATCGTTTGTGGTCTCATCAAGAAAATTCTTAGGATACGTGGTCACTCAGCGTCGGATAGAAGCCAGCCTCGACCAAATCTAGGTGATCCTCAACATACCATCACTAACTTGCATCAAAGACATCTAGCGCCTTGCAGGGTAAGTAGCTGTCTTGAGCCGTTTCATCTCTAGATGCACTGATAAGTGTCACCTCTTCTTCACCACACTCAAGAAATCCAAGAAATTTGAGTGGACCCCTACTTGCGAGGAGGCCCTATAACAGCTAAAGGGATATCTAACCTCTCCCCCACTTCTTTCCAAGCCTCTTATTGGGGAAAAGTTCTACATCTATCTAGCGATCTTGGAGATAGCTATCTCAGCAGTGTTAGTCCGGGAAGACAATGCAAAGCAGCTACCCGATTTACTAAATCACTCCGGTGGGAAGACAATGCAAAGCAGCTACCAGCTTACTATGTAAATCACTCCTTGATGCCGAGACATGATACAACCAGTTGGAGAAATTGGCACTAACCCTCATTCATGCATCTAGGAAGCTCAAGCCATATTTTCAATGCCACTTTATAGTCATCCTCACCTTCTTCCCACTTAAGAACATACTTCATAAGCCAAAGTTATCATGCCGGCTCACCCAATGGACAGTAGAGTTTAGTGAGTTTGATATATCTTTCCAACCACGCGCCATCATCAAATCTCGAGTGTTGGCAAACTTCATTGCTGATTTCACTCCTAACACTACAGTCCAAGCGGAAAAAAGTTATCGTGCATGAATAGCGGGTCATCTTTGAAGTAGACTCTCTCAGTGGACGGCTCAAGCAATGTGAATGGAAGTAGGCTCGACATTGTACTTACACCAGAAGGGGATATCATCTAGTGGGCCATACAGTGTAGGTTCAAGTGCACAAACAACGCAGCCAAATACGAAGCCCTTATCGCTAGACTCTCTCTGGCCAAGGAGATTGGAGTAAGAAAGCTAGAGGCAAATTCTGATTCTCAACTCGTAGTCAACTAGCTACAAGATACTTATCAAGCCCGAGACTTGAAGATGACAACCTACTTGAACTTGATCAAAGAAATACAATATGCCTTTGATGAATTCTCTATCACCCAAGTCCCAAGTCCCAAGAACATAGAACACCCATGTTGATGCCCTTGCCAACCTCGGCTTAGCCCTTCAAGGCTTCTCCCAATCATCCATCCCACTACTGTTCCTCCAATATCCAGTTGATTAGAAGGAACACCCAACGAGCAAGTTGCCCAACCCGAAAGAGCCTAAAGAAGTAATGGATGTCAAACTAGCTAACTCCTAGATTACCCCAATAATTAGATACTTGGAACATGATGAGCTTCTAGCCAACAAGAATGAAGCACGTCGCCTGAGAGCAAAAGATGCAAGATTTACCATATACAAGGACTAACTCCTTAGGAAGTCATTCTCTGGCCCCTACCACAAATGCATAAGCCCAGAGGAAGCCAAGTATATTCTCTCCAAACTCCATAAAGGCGAATACGGGAACCATGCAGAAGGACACATCCTTGCCCGTTAGGTGATCACCGCTAGTTACTATTGGCCAACTATACACACTAACTCAACATCCTATGTGAAGAAATGCTATAGCTGTTAAAGGTTCACCCATGTCTTACACCTCCCACCTGAGCGACTCAACTTCATACTTACATCTTGGTTATTCATGAAATGGGGGATGGAACATTGTTGGAAAACCTTCGACCACACCCATGCAACGAGTCTTTATGTTGGCGATCACTGACTATTTTACTAGGTGGATCGAAGCCGAAGCACTCGCCTAAGTCAGAAACCGAGAGGTAAAAACCTTTATCTGGAAACATGTCATCTGCAAATTTGGAATATTAAAGAAAATAGTCACCGATAATGGATCCCAATTCATCAGCTTAGGCTTCAGAGACTTCTGTGACATGTAGAGGATCAAACTCAGCTTTTCTACCCCTTGCAACCCTCAATCAAATCGCAGACTAAGTCATCAAATAAAAGAATTATGCAAACTTTAAAGAAGCGCCTCTAGAAAGCTAAGGGCACATAGGCAAACAAACTACCACGGGTCCTTTGGTCTTGTCGAACAACAGCCCGCTCGTCTACTGGCGAAACCCCTTTCTCCCTCACATATAGATCTGAGACAGTCATCCTAGCTAAAGTATCGGTCCCCTTAACCAGACTTCAATGGTCAGATGAAGAAGCCAACAACCAGAACCTTTGTCACAATTTGGACACAATCAACAAACTACGCGGGCGAGCAAACATCCGTAATGCCATCTACTAGCAACAAGCCGCTTAACACTACAATCGTGATGTTAAAGTACGAACTTTCAAACAGCGTGATTGGGTCCTCCGCAAGGTCTTTCAAAACACTAAGGAGATCAACTTTAGCAAGCTTAGCCCTACCTAGGAGGTACCCTACAAGATTGCTAAAGAAGTAGGCAAGGGCGCCTACATGCTTCAAACCCTCGAGGGCAAGGACATAAGCAATAGTTGGAATGCAATCCACCTCAAATACTACTATTTTTAGTCAAATTTGTCTCAGCGTCAATTCTTTATTCTTGTTTTTTTTTTAAAAGGATGAATGGGTCTATCCATTCCCCTCACCTTCAATTAGCCTCGTGCCCTGAATTCAATAAAAGAACTATTCAGTGGTATAGTGGCATTCACCTTCAGTTTATAGCGACTTAGCCACACAACCGACTAATTCACCTTCACTCGGCTTCATGGCCTAAACCAATAAGTTATGATCAAAAAATTACACCTTCAGTTAGCCTAGACCGACTTAACAATTCACACAAACTCACACCTTCGATTGGCTCAGACCGATTTATCGACTTACACCTTTAATTGGCCAAGACTGACTTAACAATTCATGCAAACTTACACCTTCGACCGGTTCAGACTGATTCATCGACTTACACCTTCGGTCGGCCAAGACTGACTTAGCAATATGTGGAAACTCACACCTTTACTCGACTCAGACCGATTCATTTATTTACACCTTCAGTTGACCCAGACCTACTTAACAATTTACGCAAATCTACACATTTGGTTGGCCTAGCCCGACCAAAAACAATTCAATGGCTTACATCTCCAGTCGGCCTATACCAACATGCTCCTATAAAAATCACCTTCGAGTGATACTAATAACTCAGCCACTTGGCTTCGTCTACATCATGAACACAATCAGTCGGCTCAAACTGGTTGCATTGGTTCGCGTACTCAAACCAGACCACGCTACCTAGACTATAATGTTCCGCCTAGACAAGATATATCTACGAGACGATTACCTAGGAAAGAGGGTTCAACCCTCACACATCTACAAACAATCAATCCATCCATCCACGAAGAAAGCAGTAAAATGGAAACGCAAGCATAAACATAAAAGCCCCAAAAGGCAAAGTATCAAATAAACAAAAAAGCCATAAACGACTAAGTATCAGGTACAAAAGGCACTTACGCCATGAAAAGGCATTGTAGGCCCTCAAAAAAAAGTATAAGAGGAAAAAATAAACATAAGCCTAAGAGCATCATGCCCCACATCATCAGTATGAGTTGTCTCACCCATCTCGACTACCTCCACCCCGCACCGGCCTCAACAATAGTCCTCACAGACTGGTCACTGGCATCCTCTGTAATCGACCATCTTGGTTAACTAGCAAGGTCGAATACCTGGTCATTGACCCGCTCCTTCATATAATCCATGTGACTAGTAGCCTTCTCCTCCCATATCTCCTACAAGAGGTAGATGTTCTCATCCAAGTTCCAGTGAGCAGTGTTCCCGACTTTGTACTCTAGCATCAGCTCTCCTCTAGCCCTAATGATGGCGTTGTCGTAATACTGAGGTACTACTCCCTCAACGACTCAACCTCCGTGTTTTTCTCACCTAGCTTCTTTTTCAATCGCTCCAGCTCGGCCTTGACCTCCCTTAGCTGTTGTTAGCTTTCTCGCTCAGCTTTCTGGGTCATCACCTCTTTGTGTTGCAGATTGGCATTAAATTTAGAAATGCCTTATATCTTCTTCTCCTGTAACATGATGGATTTCCTGAGATATAAGCTACTTGTGAAAGCCTGCATCATAAAACCACTCGATCAGTTCACTCACTACAAGTATAGAAAGATAAAATCAGGCTCATACTTAGAAAGCGTGGGAAACCCCCCAATTAGCAACCACAATTGCACCCATCTGGTTTAGTCAGCTCTCATTCGTTACGAACAGGAACAAATCGATCAGCTTGTTCATGGAAGTAGTATCCGAATAGGTCAATGCGGAAACTGGGATACTAAAAATAAGCATCTTAGTCTCCTTATCCAAGATCACTATCTTGGATGACCCATCCCCGGGCGTAGACGGTTGTCTGGGTGGAGTCACAACCACATCTTCCACCTTTCTCTCCTCTATAGTCAAAGAGTCCCTCTTTCGCTTCTCGTGACGTCTCGCGATAGACTCACTCGTGCTCGGGATGGTTAACTTCTTTATAAGCCTCTCTACAATCGTAAATTCCTCAATAGTTAGTAGGTTCAGCCTCAACTTACTAGACAAAATATGATTGTAGTAACTGATGAGCAACACACTCCAAGTCTGCTTTAGTAAAAGGAACTAGGGTACTTCGTTGAATTGCACCAACTCCAACCCATAGGTGACTAGTCCTCAGATTCGCCATCCTACTCTGCCTAGCATGATTGAACTCAAGATTTGTAAAGGAGAAACAAAATAAGACTTTAGTAATCAAAGCAAGAACAAAGAGTAAATTCCTTACCAGTCGCTCGCCAAGTATACGGGATCTCGCCCTAGCCTCTCTCCCTAAAGACTATTTCACCCCTCATGAAAAAGAAGCGGTCCTCCTAGTTTTTATCACTTGACTGGAGGTCGGCCACAAGCTGAGCCTGATTATGCTTGAGATTGATCATGTATCGGTCCTTGTCCTTGTCACTCTTTTAGGAAATAAGAGTAAAGCAATTCGTGTAGCCCAAACATCACTTGATTTTGCATACAGAGGTCTTCCAGAGCCATCAACAATCTCCACTCATTTAGCATAATCTAAGTTGACGCAATCATAAAGTGGTTCAAGACCTCTCAGACAAGATGGGTTATAGGAAGCATTAGCTCGTCATGAAACCACTTCTCGTAAACACTCACCCAACCTTTTGCCTCCCAATTAATCCTCTTGTACAACTTGGGTACCCTAATCTTGATGGACTCTAGAATGTGGTACATTGTCCTGACCAGCCACACATCACTCTCCTTTAGCAAAGATGAATAGTCCTTGTTCAATATCCCACTATTAGGTCGACTCGACTTGACTCGTCTTCAAAGCCACTACTGGTGGAAGGCAAACTTTCAAAACCATTGGCTTCATTGGAGTCTTTTCCACTCGTCCCTTGCCCATCCGAATCACCATCATTCGGGGCGGCGTCACTAGACCCAGGAGTAGCCACATTCACCCCCTTCGGTATGTCAACTGGAATGTCTCCACTTTCTGGCATCACAACCATCGTTAGGGCTTTCTGATATTCATTCCCAACTTCCATCTCCACCCCACTTAAGTCGCTCGACTCTGACTACGACATTCAACTCCTTAGCTATTTGACCCATGCGACTGATTGGGTTTTCAATACCAAATCATATCCTTGGTTCCAAAACCTCTACTCGCCTTAAGGCGACCAACTGACAGGCTTTGAAATCAAGATAACTCTTTACCTCTAAGAAACTTTTGCCTCGATCAGGACAACTGAGTACCTACTACTTTAACCCTCCGTTCAGATCCCTTTCCACTCAACCTAGGAAACCAGGCAACCCATGTAACCTAGCCCTTACCAAAAAACCAAACTTCACTCAAACCACCTCACTCGACCCAGTCAAGTAAACCGAGACGAGCTGAACCAAAATACCCCATAACTTGACTCTGTCTTCTATCTTTGCCAAAAACCCAAGTACCCCAAAAAATCGCCCACCTAAAATAGATCAAAACTTGAGCAAATCACTTCAAATTTCTCCAGAAATTCAATACAAATACAACTCCTCCAAACCAAACATGCAAACCGCAATAAAACACTAAAAAATCAGAGAATCCCCTTCACAAGCAAACCAAGGAAAAACCTAAATCCCTTTTTTTCTCATATATTCGAAACCACCTCAAAACAATAAGAACACTACTCTAGAAACCAACCAAAAGCAATAGTAAACTCAGAAATAAAAAAAGAAGACTCAAAAGGAGCAGTTATCGTGAAGAAACGCCGGAAAATCTCTAAAGCTCTAAAAGTTCTCCCCTACGAAAGACCTACAAAGAAACTCTTCAATATTTGAGATAAGAAAGATGAAATACCCAAAGACACTTCTGGATAGCATTTAATGATTGTCCCTTCGAACAGGTCCACATGGCAAAACCTCATTTTGCCATAGGTAACTCGACTTTCCAATTCCCACCCAAAACAGGTTGAAATCCTTACCTTACATGTGTCACTAGTTCAGGCACGCATGTACCTAGAAGCATGACGATTGCGCCTACCTTAGCATCATCATTCGGTCAAAATAACCGATGACTACAACTCCAATGAGCATAAATGATTCATCTCATTACTTACTTGATCAAACACCTTTGATACATTATATTCATTCACCCGGTTTGCCTGGTAGAATGGGAAGCTCCAAACAACCAGTTCGCAATACATCATTTGGCTTGACGCGTCGAGCAATACAAGCTCCCATAACTTCTCTCACTCAGTTCGATACGTCAAGTTCGGGCACCTTCAAAGGGTATACTTCACATCCTCTCACTTGATTCGATACATCAAGTGAGGACATCTTCACAAAATGTTTCTCACATCCTCTCACTCAGTTCACTGCATCAAATTAGGGCACCTTCATGGATATTCACCACTCGCCGTCACTCAGTCTGATGCACCAAGCAAGTTCTCCAAGGTCAACTCCACTTTTCGACTCGGTTAGATATATCGAGTGAACGCATGTTTATGTTTCACCTCCACTCAGCTTGGTATACCGAGTGCGTCACCTACAGTAAAAGCTATATTATTTAGCTCCGTGGACGGAGAAGTAGTACACTCACGTATTCAACTAGTCGATTACGAAGAACGACTAAGCACACCTTCATGCAACATCTACTCTGTAAGCTAAGCACTCCTTAACTTAGAGAGTGAAGGGCAAATTGTTAAGGCTAAAAAACACTCTCAACCCAAATAGGCCCAAAGATGAAGATACCTTCAATAAAGCTTAGAGCCATGGCCTAATTTTAGGCCCGCAATAAAGTCTGCATATCAGGTCTGCTCGGTACACCTACCCTATTGCTCATTACTTGGGCCCAATCAGCAAAGGCCTGATTTGTTTAGGCCTCATCACCAGCTTGTCTAGGCCTATGCCTTTTGATCCTTAGACCACCTACTAGACTTAGGATCTACTTGGAGCCCAGGGCTGCCTACTTACTCCAGCACTTTTCGAACTCTATCAAAGAGGTCCATTACTATCCTAATTCATCTAAGATCCGTGTCTTAGACTCGTTGGGATTCCTTTTCCCCCTAAGGAAAGGGAGTCAAAGATTTTCTTTTTTTACAAAACCTTAACTCCAAAGGACTCACAGTCCTATTGGGACTCAAAAATCCTACAGTTGCTATTTAAATAGAGGTCAACCCTCTCACAATAGAGAACACATTACACCTCTTAACCCCGTAGTTATCACTGCCATAGTTGTAGTCTTTGACTAGACTCTTAGTAACCTTCTCTTTCCCTATCCCTCACTAAATTTGCCTCATTCAACCTTGCTAACTTGAGTGTCGAAGTGCCTATGGGAAGCACCACCCTAGTGTTTTTCGTTCGCTTCATGCTTGTTTTCTCGCGTGTGTAGGTACAATGGATTGGTGGTGGTCTCAACCTCACGGGATCAAACCCTTTTTCTGTAAAGGTGGATTTTTTGCTTCTACAAACATAACTCCTTTTTACACAAAGTAAGACTAACTAAAAATTGAGAAACTTTTTCTTGACTCAAGTAACACAAGACTCTTAACTTGTTTCCAATTACACAAGTTTTACTTGACACAAGATTACGGACAAGAAAACACGACTGAATACTAATTGCAAAACGATACATAAGACATTGACATTAACATTCTCCCCTTTCAATGTATTGTTCTTAAACTCCCAATGCTTCTTTGAGCTACTGTAAATTTTCTTTGGGAAGAGTCTTTGTCAACAGATTTGCCAATTGTTGTTCATACCTACAGAACTCAAGTATAGATGTGGATCTTAAACCTATGAATGGGGATATTCTCGAAACTCACAAAGAAAAAAGGAAATGAGTTAGACAAAAAGAAAGAAAGTGGCTTAGACAAATCTTTTTTGTCAATAACCTCACACCAATCGATCGAATATTGATTATTACCTAATCGATCAAACACTACTTGAAAATGGCTCTTCTGCTCAGAAACGAAATGTTCCAAATACTCCTGGAAATTCTTGCTCCCATTAGACCATTTGTATCTATATGCATTAGGATCCCAATTCATGAATCTCTCGGTTCGAGAAATAAAAATAAGAGGATCAAACCTTTTCTTTTATTCATTATTAAGATTATAATCCAAAATCTAGATGAGAATAAACAACCAACCGCAATAGAATGAACAATGGATTTAAAAACAAACTTTAATGAAAATAAAAGACACAAAGATATATAGTGGTTCGACACTCAAGGCCTACATCCACTCTCCAAGACAAATAAGGATTTCATTCAATCACCAAGGTTAATTGATTACAGAGAATGGGTTGACCTCAATATAAAACAATCAAGAAGAATCATTCTTGAAACCCTAGCCTCCCATGTTTTTCCATCTAGCCTTTGTAAACACAAGTGTAAGAATTTATACAAGAGAGAGAACCCCTTTAATCAGCCTCCACCTGGATTTATATTCCCTTCCAACCATGAGATGATAATCACACTCAATCTTGCCATTTATTTTTATGACCATGAACCAAGAGATGAAGAAATGGAGAGTGTTCTTTTAGTTGAGCAAATGACACGAAGCAAATGTCCCCAAACTGAAAAGGCAAAACCAGTTGTAAACTTTCTTTTGTCAACATCTCCAACATAATCAGCATCCACATAACCATCAACACAATTCTAAATCTTTTAGCTTCTTTTGTATTCAATACCCATAGAGCTTGATCCCTTCACATACCTCAAAATCCATTTCAAAGCAGACCAATGGACTCTTCCAAGATTACTCATGAATCTACTTACCAAACTTACTGCATAGGCTAAGTCTGGCCTTAAACATATCATAAGGTACATAAGGCTTGCCAAAGCATTTGCATATGGTACCAAAGACATTTCAAGTTTCTCTTCTTCTGTCTATTGACTTCGATCATGTGATAACTTGAAATGTTGTCCCAAAGGTGTTTGAACAGGTTTGCGCTCCTTCATATTGAACTTTTGTAAAACCTTCTCAGCATATTCTTGTTGAGATAACTTCAAATTGCCATTAGCTTGATCTCTAACAATTGCCATGCCTAAAATCTTATGTGCTTGGCCTAGCTCCTTCATTTCAAACTTGGTATTCAGCACATTCTTCAATCGAGTTAGCTCACATTTGTCATGGTAGGCAATGAGCATATCATCAATATACAAAAGTAGAAAAATGTGAGTCATATCTAAAATCTTTTTATAATAAAAGCAGCTACCATATTTGCTTCTAAAAAGCCAATTTCGAGCATATAAGAATCAAACTTTCTATACCACTGACGAGGTAATTGTTTCAAGCCATACAAAGATTTCTTAAGTAAACAAAATTTACATTCTGAACCCTTTTCCTCATACTCTTCAAGTTGCTGCATTAGAATTTTTTTTTCCAAATCACCATGGAGAAAAGTTGTTTTTACATCCAACTATTGCAAGTCCAGATTGAATTAAACCACTAATGATAACAACACTCTAATTGTAGAATGTTTAACTACAAGAGAGAAAATCTCATTGTAGTCAATACCCTCAACTTGAGTAAACCTTTTTACTACTGAACGAGCCTTGAATCTTAGAGGTTCTGATGAGGTTATTCCTGGTTTCCTTTTGAAGATCCACTTGTAATGAACAACTCTGCCATTCTTGGGTTTATCAACTAGTGTCCAAGTCTCATTTTTCATCAAAGAATTGCATTCTTCATTCATAGCCCTTTTCCATTGTAACTTGTCAACACTAGTCATAGCTTCTTGAACAATCTTAGGTTCATCACTAAGTTCTTCTTCAACTTGCAAAGCATATACAACTATATCTGCGTATCCAAGTCTCTTTGGAGGTCTTATTACCCTTCTAACAAGATCCCTAGCCAAATGATAATCTTCCAACTCGAATCATGTTCTATTTGTTCATCTTCAAGATTGTCAATTGGTTCATCTTTTGTTTGATCATTTTGAATTTCAGTATCATTAGCTCTACCTTGATTTGAATTCTATCCAAATTGAAAATTTGGAAGTTCAAGCTGTAGATTCTCAATCTCAAATGACATTCTTTCTGAATTATCAACTTCTTTACCAAGTCCTAGTAGGACATCTTCTTTGAATACATATCCCTACTTATAATGCATTTTCTAGTTTCCAAGTTCTAAAGTTTGTAGCCTTTAACACTTCTGGATATCCCAAGAAAACATATTTTACTGCCCTTAGCTTATCATCCTTGACATGGACATAAGCTAAACAACCAAAAACTCTTGGATTGTCAAAGTTGATTAAATGGCAAGTCCACTTCTCCATAGGCACTTTGAAATCTATTACTGAGGATGGAGTCTTATTAATGAGATAGACTGCACTATGTACTGCCTCTACCTAGAACTTCATCAGTAATTTTGCACTTGACAACATACTTCTCACTTTTTCTAAAATGGTCATATTCATCATTTCACATAGGTCATTTTGTTGGGGAGTGTTCCTTATTGTTTTGTGCCTCACAATACCATGTAACTTGTAGAAACTATTAAACTCCTCATTCACAAACTCCAAGCCATTATCAGTTCTTAACTTTTTCAATTTCATTCAAGTTTGAGTCTCTACCATAGTCTTTCACTCTTTAAACTTAAGAAATGCTTCATCTTTGGTCTTCAAAAAATAAACCCAAACATGTCTTGATAAGTCATCCACAAAAATGATGAAGTATTTGCATCCTCTGAAAGAGTAATGTCTAGAAAGTCCCCAAACATCAGAGTGAACATAATCAAGTGGAGCTCTTGAGTAATATTGTCCAGCACTAAACCTCACCCTGCTCATCTTACCATATACATAATGATCACAAAATGGAATTTTTCCAATCTTGTCTCCACAAAGTAGATTTTGCTTGCTAAGTTCTGTCAGTCCTCTTTCACTTACATGAGCTAGTCTTTGGTGCCAAACCATGCTTCTATCTTGAACTTCTGGAGAGCCCATAGTAACTGACCCATTTGTAACTCCCCCATTCAACACATACAAGCCATTTTTCTTCTCAGCCTTCATTACCACTAGAGAACCATTTATGACCTTCAGACTACCATTAGCAGCTTTGTAACTAAAGCCATTTGCATCAAGAGTCCCAAGCAAGATTAAATTTCTCTTTAGATCAGGAATATATCTAACATTGGTAAGCACCTTAGTTAGACCATCATGAAGTGTTATTCTAACATTTCCTATTCCCTTTACCTGATACATAACATTGTCTCCCATCAACACCTTATCACCATCTACATATTGAAAAGTGTTAAACCAATTCGTATTTGGTGTCACTCCTCACTTGTTTTTCCCTCAAAACTATCATAACCACAGCAACTACATCTGCACTACCCCTTCCATTTTCCTTCTCTAATTTCTTTTTTTCTTCTCTCAAGGTAATCAAGCTTAAAATGCCCTTCTTTATGACAAATGAAGCATTTTCAAGCACCAAATTTAGACTTAGATCTGTGTCTACCTTGATTGTGTCCCTCCTTTTTCCAATATTTCTTTTCTGATCTTCCCCTAACATTCAAACCTTCTCCAGCTCCATTAGACTTATCCTTCGATCTATTTTTAGAATCTTTTACAGTAATTGCTCCCGTTACTTCCTCTAATTTCAAAGTTTGTCTCCCATACTTTAAAGTATCCACAAAGTTAGAGTATGATTTAAGCAAAGAATTTAACAATATCACCGCTTGATCTTCATCACCAACATCAAGAAATATACTCTTTAAGTTTTGTACTAATTTCAAGAAATCATCCATATTATCTATTAAAGATTTCTGCTCATCCATTTTAAAACCAAACAATTTTTGTTTTAAATAAAGCTTGTTAGGAACTTCTTTAGACAAATAAAGAGAGTCTAATTTACTCCAAATCTCAACGGCTGTCTTCTCCTTCTTGATTTCCCGAAGAACTTTAGCACCTAGCCCAAGAATCAAGGAATTCTTTGCTTTATCTAGCATAACCTTCTTCTCAATTGTTGTCATGGATGTTGGAAGCTCTGATTCATCTTTCAACACCAAAGCCAAGCCTTCTTTTACCAATACAGCATACATCTTCATTTTCCAAAGCCTAAAATCACTGGTACCTATAAATTTCTCCAACTGAAATTTAGTAGACATGATTTTAGATTGAAAAACACCCTCAACGAGGCTCTGATACCAATCATTAAGATTGTAATCTAAAATCTAGATGAGAATAAACAACCAACTGCAATAGAATGAATAATAGATTTACAAACAGACTTCAATGAAAATAAGAGACACAACGATATATAGTCGTTTGACACTCAAGGCCTACATCCACTCTCTAAGACAAAGAAGGATTTCATTCAATCACCAAGGTTATTTGATTACAGAATATAGGTTAACCTCAATATAAAACAATCATGAAGAATCACCCTTGAAACCCTAGCCTCCCTTATTTTTCCCTCTACCCTTTGTAAACCCACAAGTAAGAATTTATACAAGAGAGATAACCCTTTTAATTAGCCTCCACCTGGATTTATATCCATTTCCAGTCATGAGATGATAATCACATTCAATCTTGCCATTCATTTTTATCACCATGAACCAAGAGATGAAGAAATGGAGAGTGTTCTTTTAGTTGAGAAAATGACATGAAGCAAAACAAAATAAAAGTGGTCCTTCGATTCAAAACAGTGTCACTTCTCATATTTGGGTTTCTTTGACTTTTCAACACTGCTGATGTGGCAAAGCATGTGCCACATCACCAAATTCTCTTCTATTGCTTCTTTGGGGAAGTGGTGCTTGCGTGTAATATGTTTGCTTCTGCTATGATGGACAAGATTTTTAGCTATGGCAATGTCTGATTTGTTATCATAGTATATTTCAGTCTCTAGCTCTTATGTCTCTCCGAAATCTTCAAGAATTCTTCTTAGCCAAATACAATGAAAAGTTGCTGGTGATGCTGTAATTAACTTTGCTTCCGCCAAGGATTGAGCAACGTTTTGTTGCTTCTTTGAACACCATGAGAACACACTAGAGCCAAAAGAGAATGCCAACCCTGAGCCTGAGGAACTCTTCAAGTCTTCAACACAGCCATCCCAATCATTATCGTAGAAGCCTATTAACTTCAGTGTGCCTTGAAGGTACTTTAGGACTTTCTTAGCTACATCAAGATGAATGTGACTAGGACTGTTCATGAACCTTGACAGTAAGCTTGTAGCAAACATAAGGTCGGGTCTTGTTGCGGTGAGGTAAAGCAATTTTTTCACCAAACTTCTATAATATGTTGCATTTACTTTTTTCCCTCCATCTTCCTTCATCAACTTTTCAATTACCACAAGTGCAGTTGCAAGAGGTTTGCAACCATACTAAAATGTTTTCTGCATACTTGCTTTGAGAAAAAAAGACACCAATTTTTGTTTCATTACTTTATTGTTTCCCGTAAAGATCAAATCATCAACATAAATGGAAGCAATTAGGATATCGGTTCCTGCGTTGTTGTATTGTGCGTGCTCTACAAATGGAGGCAGTTGTATAGCAACTCTCTTTGCGTCGAAATGGGTTTACGAAGAACGACGATAGTAAAGTGCATCGGATATTTGTGGTACGATGGTCCTAATGCGACCAGGCACGAGCACATTTCTCGGCGTCGTTCTCTTAAACCAGTGACGCTGTTTTTTGGTTTAGGTGTGTCAGTTTAGAGCATTATTCTTGTAGTGACATTTTGAGTTTTAATTTGTATCTTGTCTCAATATTTTAGCATATATATCAATTTGGACACATTTTAACAAAAATACAACATTAGTAAATTGATTTCATCATGTTTGACAGAATTGATAACTTCATGTCATTGAGCAAATTTAACAAAAATATACAATTTATTTCATTTTTCCCTTTATGACATTACTTAATATCAAAAACTGTTATTGGTATGTATTATATACCTCCCTCTAACTATCAAAAACCACTAAAAGAATCAAAAATTCTCATAAAAGTATCAAAAAGATAATTTTCTATTAAAAAAATAATAATAATAATAATAATAAAAAAAGCTTCTAATATGGAGTTACTTAACACTTTTTAATAAACATTTCATATTAGCATCTCACGAGGGAAAGGGAATTGTTTTTCGTCCCCACCATTTGTACTGTAGCTTTTGCCCCCTCTTCTACTTTAAGTGAGGACATAATTATTGTAGAAACAAAAAATCTACCATCATGAAAATAGGGTCTGATCCCATGAGGTTGAGGTCACTGACAATCCATTAGGCATGCACACATGAAAGCACAAGCGTGAAGCTTACGAAAAACACTGGGGTGGTGTTTCCTATAGGCACTCCGATGCTCAAGTCAGCAAGGCTGGAAGAAATTATTTGATAAGAATTAAAGAGATGAAGAATTACCAGGAGTCTTGTCAGAGGCTAGGACTACGGTGGAGGCATCGGGTTCTCGAGAGCAAGAACTTTATAAGCAAATAGATGGTTTTAAGTAGTGTAGATTGACTATGGCAGATTCCCCCCTTTATGAGGGGGCAGACCTTTGTTTATTTAGTGAACCCAAGGGGTTGGAATCTTAGTAGGACACTAAGTCCTATTTTGGGAGATAATCCTTATCATGAAAGAAATATGATTTTTTAAGGTTAAGTTTAATAGTTTAAGTAAGATTTGGGATCTTAGTAGAAGAGAAAATAAAATGGGATTCTAATTTCCTGTTTATGGATTGTTACAGGCTAATGGGCTGAAACCTAATTTAGTTTAACTTATAGGATAGCCCAACTCATAGAGTTGGTAGTTCATAAAGTGATTTTAAGCATAAACCCAATCAGAATTGGGTTGAGGCCTTGGGTCATGACATGTTTATTTCATTATTGGGCCTCGTCAGGCTCAAGACGATTTTTGGCCCTAACAATTATCATAAGAAAATATATTTTTCTTCCTCCATAGTCCATGCATCCAATTCAAAGCTTTATACTTGCAGTTATTTAAAAAATAAAAAAATAAAAAAAATTAAAAGAAATTTAGATCAATGAAAATTCATAATTTCACTATAGTAAATTAAAGCTTATAGGAAAATCAAATTACTAAATGTTTTTCCTTTATGAGAGGAATTAATTTTTAGATCTTATATCCTTCTTATCCAAAGCAAACACAATTACCGTTTGATCTTTATTCAAAGAGTTCTTTATTTTTTAAATGGAAAACTTAACATACATCTAAGAAATTAATAGAACTTAAATCAAATAAGATGTTTATGTTATTTTTACTTGGATTTCATCAAATATCGATTAGGCTAAAATTTCTCTTCAACATGTATTAATACAAAATTATTGCAAGTAACATATAGAATGGCGATCTTCTCCTAATTAGTTCAATCATCCTGAATTTTTAAGGATTTTTAATGTTTGGATATATATATATATATATTAATGTTATTTTAACTTCTATTAATTACCAATAGAGAATTATGGTGGATAAACAATGTGAGAGCCGGGCTTCTTATCTTAAGTTTCAAGGGACTAATTATATACCAATATGCATACGCATAAAGCATACAAATATTATTTGAACTCTTTGCAAGCAATTTAAATCATTATAACAATCAAACTACAAGGTCATAGCGTCATGCTCCCGTCTGGGCTAAATTTTGCATGGGGTTGCCTTCGGTGTCAACAATTCAACTGCAATTCCTGGAGCTGGTGTTGCCTCTTGTTGTAGGGTACTGCACGTGATGACGAGAGTAGAACATGACTGTAGGCTGATGACAAACCATTTAAAAATGTATTTGAGAAGATTCCACAGCATGCCATGCCAGGGAAATGAGATTATTATAACGAAGTATACAACCCAGAAGAGTGGTGGTGGTAAAAAGATTGAAGCAAGCAAAGAGAAAGTCAAGCGAGCTGAGAAGTAGCCAGACCGAACCGTGATTGGATTTGGATGAGCAGTGAAACGAAGGTTGATGTAGGTTAAGAGGAATAGAAATAACATGAAATTTGCAAGAAGCAAGAACAGGAGTTTCAAAATCAGGTATTCGTCATCGAACTCAAGCATAATCCAAGCATTGACATGGGATTTTAGCAATGCTAGGATGATGAGGTTCATCAGCGGTGGGAAGAGATATCTCAAGTCTACAAAGAACTGCATCTTGTGTGTGTAAATCTTATTATAGACTTTGAATGTGTTAGTAGGCAGCAAAGTTACTAATTTATATGAATAGGTAAGGATAAACCAAGAACAATGGAAGCAAGAACTGGCGGTATATATATCTTAATTATTTGTTTATCAATTAAGAATACATAAAAAATTATTAGTGAGCTACCATCCGACGTGAAAAGCCATGGATAGGAGTTTGAGAGCTTGAGAAGCCAAACATGACAACAGCCAAAAACAAAGAAACAAAATGAAAGAATGAATAAAATTTTAAACAGGGTCCGTTGTGGGATTTGTGAATCTAATCCACGTCAAGATACCTGATTTACATATAATTATTAAAACAGAATTATCCAGGTCATACATAGCATTCTACGGTTTTATGCAAAATCTCCCTGAAGATTTGCGTCATAGCCAATAAATTTTTCTATCAACAATAGTTTATTTTATTTTAATAAATTCAAGGAAATTACATTTCATTTGCTTTATATTATCCAGTCACAAACCATCACTAACATTTCCAGACCAGAAGCCATTTTTTATTCTTCCCATTAACCGTATCATATTTTATAATATTTTTAGTCGTGAATCACTCTCAGGCGTCGATCGAAGTCATTAGAAATCAAGAAATCAACATCTTTTTCTTCTTCTTCTATTTTTTCAGTTTTTTTGTTGTAAACCTGAATTAAAAACCTGGGGAATCCCTGGCTTTGGCCCCATGAGAAGTTGGAGCAATTCTTTTTTTTTTTAAATTTTTGTCTATTTTTTAGGATTTTGAATTTGGCAGAGTTTGTATAATTTTTTTTTTATTATTAAGTTCGGAGATTTTTTTTTTTTTTTTTTTAAATGTCATGTAAAATAACAGGAACACCTTTTTTATCGTTAAAGTTAACTTTAGTATCTAAAACCAAGAGAAAACATTTATTATGCTATAGAAAGAGATAAAAAATAATTCGCTCAAGATTAATTGATTTATCCAGCCTAGGACCATCAATAATTACGTTAAACTAAAATGGTTTTGATGCTACAATGAATTATTAGAAATATAAGTTAACAGATATTAAACAGCAATGAGAACTTATACCAAGATATAGTCTAGACTCATCTATATAATACTGAATATTTTACTTGGATAAATGATGTAAAGTAAAGGCATATTTTTAAATTTTAACTTATTAACTTATTTATAGCCCTAGGGGCCCAGAGACCGCAGTAAGGCCAAACTTGTAATATCACACAACTGAAATAGCCTAGAAGGTTAAAACTCTTATCATATTAAGCAACTGATTCTGATGCACATGGGCAAATACATCACAATCACAAAGAAACACATTACAATCTTAAGTCTCTTAATCACTGGCTATCACAACAACAAGGTCTGGTTCCAAACCGGGCAGATTTTGAGGATGTGTTTGTGCTTCAGGATCAGACCAATTATGATCTTCTTGTTGCTGGGTGCAAGTGATGACAAAAGGGCTAAAGTGATGCCTTAGAATGAGAATAAACCAATGAAAATTGGACTTGAGCAGATTCCATAGCATCCCGTGGCAGGGAGATGTGATGATGATGATAAAATATGCAGCTAAGAAGAGTGGTGGTGGCCAAAAGATTGAAGCAAGTAAAGTCAAACTCAAAGGACCAGAAAAATACCCAAATCGAACAGTAACGAAGGGGGAAGTCATGAGATGAAGATCGATGGATGTCAAGATGAATACAACTTGTAAGAAAATTGAAAGAACCAAGACGGTTGATTTGAAAATGGGGTATTGCTCAAATTGAAATATTGCATTCAATTGGGACAAAGGGGCACTGCCTTTAGATGTTAGCAGTAGAAGAGATTTATCAATGGTGGGAAGACAAATCTCAAATCTATGAAGAACTGCATGTTTACTTGTGCAATATTATGGTTCGATTGGTGCTGCTATATAAGGTTGAGCCTTCGCTATAAAAAATGAAGTACCTCATACATTAAAAAAAAAAAAATTTTAAGTCTACGCGGAAGGCAGCGGGATTTATCAATATACCTAGTTATAAAAAATGAAGTCTACACGGAAGGCAGTTGGATTTGTCAATAATATATACCTAGTTAATGTATCATCATTGAAGTTTGGGATACTATCATTCAACCTCATTCAACCATAATATTGTGGGTTACTAACACTTCAGTCCTGTTGGATGATAGTTGTTAGAGATCATGGACCATTGGGACTGACTTTTTTCAATGAAAAGTCTAAAATACCATATTGTCTTATTTAAGCATTTTTAAAAAATTAATAAAATACTTTTTGAATTTCTATTTCTTTATTTATATCCATTGTTTCTTGTTCTTCCCCTTCTATGATCTCCGATTCGACAAAACTCTTAACTCATAATTTAAGACCTCAAATTCATTAGTAGTAATGATACACCCAATTTTCTATCTTATGATTAATGTATATTGACACATAAGTAGTTACATCATCTGAGATACAAAATTGATATCTCAATTTAGTATGTATAACGTTATTCATTAATTATATATTCAGTTTATAGTTTTACAGGAAAAAAATCATATAAATCATGGACAGGGGCGGATTTAATGAATGACGAGTGGGGACCACGGCCCCCACTCAATTTTTTAAAAATTTCAGATTTTCTATTTCTATTTCTATTTATTTAAATTTTATCCTTATAAACCTTAGAGATTTTGAGAACGGAATAGCTGGCCCCCACGGTAAGTTTGGATTTTGTTTTTGTAAAACCCCCGTTTTTAATTCTAATATATTTATTACATATTCTTTGTAATTTTTATTTTTATTTAAGGGGATCTATTAGTTTTTAAAAATTTTATTGGGAGTGAAAATGAAAGGAATAAGAGCTGTTGGGTTTGTACGTAATGGCTTAAATCCTAAACAAAGGAGTGAAGCATGTAATCTATTTAGGGGTGAAAATCATGTCGAGCCACTCAAACTATACTTGATGTTTTCTTGAACTTGACTTCGCATTAGTCAAGTCGAGTTCGAGTAGTTAATCGAGTAAAACTCGACTCAATATATTCGCCAGTATTTCCAAACTCGATGGTTAAGTTGACAGTTTTTAATAATAGGAGTCATATGTAATTTAAAAGTTATAAAATTTACAAATCCACCCCTGTTAGATGAGCTTGAAATCGAGTTCGAACTTGAACTCGATTAAAACTCGAAAAAGCTCGATATTATACGAACTTGAATTCTAACTCGATTTGTAATTTCAAGTACAAAGTTCGAGTTTAAACTTGATTTCTTAGGTTTGATCAAGCTTGAACTCGAACTCGAACTTGAACTCGGCACTATAGAGATCGAATTGAGTTCGATTTACCAAATACTCGACTTGATTTGATTTCACCCCTAAATCTATTAGATGTAATCTATTCCTTTGATTTTGCATTTAGCTTCCTATGATGAAAAGTATATTGGCAATTACTAATGAGTTGTCACAAGCATTGCAGAGAAAAGATCAAGACATTGTAAATGCTATGACCCTAGTCAAAGTCTCCAAAACAACGGTTACAATTGTTGAGAGATGAAGGATGGAAATCCTTGTTGAGTGAAATTTCTTCATTTTGCCAAAAACATGATATTGCCATTTTGAATATGGATGATATGTTTGCAATTCGAAGGCAGCCACGACGAAGAGTTGAGCACATGAAAAATTTGCATCATTATCGAGTTGAATTGTTTTATACAGTGATAGATATGCAACTTCAAGAACTTAACACTCGTTTCACTAAGGTTAGTATTGAGCTGCTTCTTTGTATGATATGTTTAGATCCAAGTATTTCATTCTCTGCTTTTGACAAGCATAAGTTGATCCGTTTTGCCCAGTTTTATCCAACTGATTTTTCTGCATTTGAGTTGATGGTACTTGAGAACCATACTAGGACTTATGTTATTGACGGTGTTTTTGTGATGAATTTTGTTGAGTTAGAAGGAATTGGTGATTTGGCTAAGATTTTAGTTCAGTTTAAAAAAGACATTTTATATCTGTTGGTATATAAGTTTGTGAAACTTGCATTGGTCTTACTAGTTGCGATTGTGATCGTTGAAAGGACTTTTTCGCAATGGATCTTGCAAAAAGTTGGTTACGCAATCAAATGGGAAATCAATGGATGAATGATTGCTTGATCACCTATATTGAGAAAGATGTATTTAATACAGTTGATGATGAGATAATTATCCAATGTTTTCAGAATATGAAAACTCGTTGAGGACAATTGTAGAAAAATTGTTTTATTTTTACAAAAATTGTGTTTTTTGAAGATATTTATTTGTATTTTGTATTTTTTTGTTGAAGCTCATCATAATTAAAAAAAAAAAAGTATGAATATAATTGGATTTTTATTTATTTATTTATTTTTGTTTATTTTTTGCCTCCATCGAGTGAAATTCCTGGATCCGCCACTGATCATGGACAATATTGTTTAACGAATAAAAAGGTCGGAGTCGGAAAATTGTGTTTATGTCACATCAAGGTTGGAGTCGAAAAATGGCATTTTAAGGGATTAAAGTGAAGTTCAACGAATAAGGAGGTCGAAAAAACAGCTGATTTTGGGACTTTAAATGATAGCTTATATATGATTTTTAAAAAGTTTAGTACCCTTTGAGGCCTCTGGAAAGAACCTTCCAAAAACTTCTAGAAAAAGCCTTCTAGAAACTTCTGGAAAGAAAACCTTTCTGAAACTTCTTGGGAAGAACCACCATCAATGAAATTATTAAAAAGGGTACAAATTTTTTAGACTTTTTAATAGGAAGATAGAAATTACAAATCTTTCAAGTAAGGAATAATAAACACTATCTTAGTCATATTTAACTTTATATAAATGTAAAGACATAATTGAAGAAATTTGAATTATCTTTTTTACAAAATATATAATATAAAAAAATGATCCAAATTCAAAATTAAAAACAATATATAAATTTAAAAAAACAATAAATAATTCTTTTTTATAAAATAAATTATATCTGAACTATCAAAATTAAAAACTAAAAACTAAAAAATTCTAAAAAACTAAAAAAAAATAAAAAAACACCTATTATTATTTCCCTCTAATTTATTAAATTTTCTTTTAGTTTTAAAATTTTTTTTTTTGTTTCCCTTAAAAAAAATTGGTTTCGATCCTTTTTTTTTTTTTTAACATTTTTAAAATTTTAAATTTAAGAACTAAATTAACTTAAAAAGGAGAAAAAAAATAGGCATTTAAGTTATTTTGCCCTTTTATCAATTTATGTTAAAGTCAATGGCAAATAGCCAAATACCCATTAAATATCCTTTAATTAAATTATTTGTAACTTTTGTCTTTCTAAAACTAGGTCTAAAATTTTGTACCTTAGTTGACATTATCCCCTGCCCCTATAGCAACGTAAAATCCGACGTCATCATGCTTGGGATCAGGAAAGGGGTCAAAATATATAGGATTATTTTATTTTTAGTGATGGGTAGGGTTTCTGTCTGAAAATGGAACCTTATCAATGTAAGCTGGAAAATTAGATAGCTGACGTGCGTGTGACTGTGATTATATTTTATAATTTTGGAAATAGAAAAGATTGATAAAAAAAAAAAAAAAAAAGAGAGGCAGAATCACATTACGAATATTCTGTTTGCAAATTGACGCCGCCCGTATTTGTAAAAATTAAGAATAATTTAGACTGACAAAATAGGCAAGCTGGGTGTGTACGGCCCAAGTCAAACAGTTACGAGCAAAACAGGTATGAGACCAAAACAAACTGGTTCGAAATGGGTAATAAAACTTGGAGCCATACCCTATTCTATGTAGGTGCTGGTGAACCCACGGGTACTGATTTATTGTACACTTCAATTTTCTATTACAATCACACCCGCACAATTTAATCAACTCCTAGAAATTCATTTCATTCAACACACAACCAACTCAATTTCTCAAATTTTCTATTAAAATCACAACCTCACAATTTAATCAAATCATGCAAATTCATTTTATTTCAACACACAACCAACTTAATTTCTCGTCAATTTAAAATGCACACATACTCCAACATCATCAACCTTAACCAGCATATACAAAACAAATACAAAAACATAAATATAAATACAAAAACATAAAATAAATTTAACTTAGCATCGTTCATCCCACAATAATGGTGTTAGTGGATTCTCTTGATTCCGTAATACCCAGATTAATTAATGGTGAAGGCAATCATCATCTACAATTAACAATTATAAATATTAACAAATGAAAATAATAAAACATTTGAAATATTATATTAACATGTTACCTTTAATTTCACATCCATATAACCAAGTCCGAATGTATATTAAAGACTATGCATTATCTGGTCGAATGAGCTTTGTTATTTATTGAGCACTTTGTTGCTAATACTAAAAGCAAACTCTAAAGCAATAGATGTTATTGGTATACTCATGATATCACGAGCAATCATGATAAGTATCGAATAACAATCATAATTGTTCTTCTAATGGTCGTGGACATCCATATTCTGACGTTTGATGTGATCAAACCTTGGCTTTTCCAAATAAAGAACCAATTTAGATTTCTTAGTAACACTAAATTTACTCTCATAATTGTCAAATTCCTGCACCATTTAACTAGTTAAGTATCAAAAGCAAAAATTATACAATAAACAATACTTTATTAATCACAAGAATTTAAAAATGTGTAGTGACTTATACAAATATCATCTTCACGGCTACTAGGAGTAGGACCACTCGCAACGCATGCAATCAAAGAGGCAGCGAGAGCTTCTTTGGAACATTGAACCTCGTAAGCTTCAAAAAGCTTATAAAAATTCTACTTAACAACCTCCAACTTTCTTTGGGCAATAGTTAAGTCATAAACTTTTTTGTAAGAAAACTCCACAGAGTGAATCTTGAAACGTGGCTCAAGAACAATTGCAGTAGCTAACACAATACTATAAGAATCCTAATATTTTACAAATTTTGGTTTCATTTGTTTTGCCATGCTACTGATAACTTCATCCTCACTCTCCATCTTTTCATGTAAACTCAATTGAATTTGTCACACATTTTTAAGGTATAAGTTTGTTGTGGGGTGTTTGGAACTCGAAAAAAGAGTTGTAATATCATAAAATAGTTACAATAATTTGCATATCCTTTCCCCCTATCCCATTCTTCATTTGATGGATAATATTTATAATTGGGATAGACAAATGAACAAACACAAGAAGATATATTAATGCAGTTTCAAGCATTAAAAAAAAAAAAGTGGAATTCCATTTAGTGGGAACATCCATTCACAATCCATTAAGTGTTTCACACCAATTTGTTCAGCAAGTTCTCGCTTAATTCTTTTACCCTTCATCCTTTAATATGTTTCACACTTTCTCGGATTTTATGTAAAGCCACACTAGTAACTTTTAACCTTTTTTTAACAACAAGATTCAAGATACGTGCACAACATCGCACATTGAAAAAATCACCACTACATAACAAAACATTTTGCACATAAATTTGGCTCTTTTAAATATCTTCCATTTTATTCTTATTACTTGCATTGTCCAAAGTAAAAGAGAAAACTTTCGTTTCAATTCCCCATTCTTTTAAGAAACTGAGCACTTTATTTGCTAAAAGAACCTTTGAGTGTGGAGGAGGAATATGGCAAAAGTTGAGAATTTTACTTTGTATCACTTAATTCTCATCTATGTACTGAGCCGTTAAAGAAACATACACCTCAATCATAGAAGAAATCCATATATCAGAAGTTAAACATATTCTACTAGTAACCCTCCCTAATTCAAGCTTAGTTTTTTCCTTCTCCCTTCTATATATTTTTAAACAATTTGCCTTAGTGTTTTTTTATAATATAAGACTTAGCTTTCTTATTCAAGTATAAATGGACATCAGTATAAACGGACATCCCTAATTCCTTCATACTCCACTATTGAATATGGATAATTATGTTTAATAATTCCTAATGTCATCTTCTCATGATAAGTCTCTTGACAAAACTTTTTACTTTGCAATTTATGCTAATAATCAATCGTTAATTGCCCTAAATCAGTTTTGACACATTTTGGGCAATCTCCCTTATGATAGCTTCAAATATTTAGTCCCATGAGAGGCACTATCATATGCATAAGATTGATTGCACCTCATACACATTGCCCTCTCATTCTCATCAAAATATTTATAAAGTGATTCCAAACATCTGAAATTTTACGTTTACTTTTAGAACTAGAAATAATACTAGTATTAGTAGGATGTTTCATTACCGTAGAAGCATCGTCGTTTTCTCTCACGTTAACCAAATCTATAAACTAAGACTCCTTTATGTCAATGCTTGTGTGGCTATGTTTGTGTCGTGAGAATTGAGACTGCCTAAAACAAAGATGAGTTGGAAATTAATTGCATTGGCTACTTTAGAATAAATTTGTTTTCATGTGCTAGTAAAAATGAGACAACTAGTTCTTTCTTAATTTATAATGCTTTAACATTGTCCATACTTCTTGTTATTCAAATCAAAAGTTACCCCATCAAATCCACAAGTTTATCCAACATGATAATGTATACAAAATATTCCAACAATAACAAGATTGTGAGCCACTACCAGTCTTGTAACTACTATTTGACATTGTGTGTGTAATAGAACAACACATGACCATGCAAATCACAATATTTTGTTGTTGAGTTTGACAAAGTCGAGCTTTTTTTCTAGGGAGCATGTTGCTCAACTTCGCCAAACTTGTCTTCTTCGAGCGATTTTTTGTGTATTTGTAGAGAACAAAACAAATCACAGCATTCATAGTATAAGTACTTTATAAATCATTTATTCAACATTCAAACATGTACATTAATTTTAAGATATCTCAAAACCTTTGTTGATGCTGGATTTTGACACCAACTATTCGCACGTAGGAAATGCTGAGTAGACTCAGAAGTCACGCGTGATTACGGGGGTATTCGGTTGAATAAAGGGTGAAGAACAATGTTTAAAGTGGTTCAGATGCTCAAAAGGCGAATCCTATATCCACTGATATTGTATTAATGGGTGAAGTTAGGTCGCGTTCAACAAGCTAAGTTATATCTTAGAGAATACAAGAGAGAGAGAGAGAGAGAGAATATGTTATTTCAGAGTAAAATTAGCCAATCCCACAAACGGGAGAGGAGCCTTCTATTTATAGTGGGATGAATTAAGGTAATGATTACTAAATCTGCGTGTGGGGTAGATGCCGTGCAAATCCTTCTCTACATCCCATTGCTTACCTGCCCATGTGATTTCCTCGACTTGTGCAGGGATTGGACACGTGGACCTTTTCCAACCTTTCACCAACCTGGCACATACCCACTACACTGGCAGGAGCATGCTACTCACGTCATCATGCGATGTGGCTACATCTGAGCAATTGTAGAACCTTCTTAAGCTCTGACCGCCCATGCTGACAAGATTCAGCATCAGCTCTACTTTTTAAGGTTTAAGGATCGAACCTTGAGAACTACACAATTATGCCTTGATTTGATATGTGTCGAATGACTCCTGATCGATCCGACCTAGCTGTAAGGAGGTCGCAAGACATTTCCATATAAGCGACCTGAAATGGTCTTCTTCTGCAAGGTCTGCGACCTGGACCAGACCTTAGTCAGCGCCATATCGACGACTCTTATCTTGACTGAGGTTTTTGAAAGATTCAGCATGCATGAAGAGTGGTGGAGATGGAGAATGAAAGCATGAAAGCATGGATTAAAAAACCGGTTTACATGCAAAGCTTGGATATGAGATTATACCTACTCCTTTGCTTTGGATTGATGAAGATTAGCTTCAAAAGGATGAAACCTCCACACTTTAACACCACCTTGAGAGGATTAGAGAGTGGCCTTGGCTAGGGAGAGAGAGCTTTTAGTTTGTGTTTGAGTGAACAAGTGAATAATGAACAAAAATGCAACCTTTTGCACTTATATATACTTGGGCTATTTTGCAATTATTTATTTTTCACTTCCAACCCCAATAAAATCTTATTTTATAAAGGGACCCCACGAATTTAATATGCTACCCTTTGAATAATCAATATTATTCAAGGGCCCATGTAAACTAAACTAGTTTACATTAACAACCCATAAATTTACCCTTTTTACCCTTTAACTATTAAAAGGTTATTTTTGTTCATCTCATTAATCTTAACACTTTAAGATATAATAATTAAATATAATTAATTATTGCTTGACCATTTTAACCCTTAAAATGTCACAAATTGTTTCTATGTAACTATTACTATAGAAATCCCGTTATTACCCTCGGAAGGTGCTAGCCCTCTTCGGATAATCATTTCTCTCTCTCATTATTCTCTAACTTCTCAAGGCTATTGGTGTGACCATGTAGGTCCACCGTGGATTAGCCGTGTGCCGGTTCTGGATGAATCCGGAAACCCGTCCGGAGGCCCAACGACTATGGTAAACATCTAGCAATGTGCCATAGTCCCTAAACCACGATGAAGAAATACTTCATCGAACCCATTTCATATCATACGTACCATGCAGGTAAAGTCCCTCCATTGAGATATCCTAATCGAGTATGGATTCATGGAACGTCAAAATCCTAAACTCGATCTTCTACCGAATTGTCGATCAATATGTCCGGAACTTGTCATCACAAACTTACTTTTGTATGACTAATAATAGACTCTGGCCAGAGATTCAGTTTTCCGACATTTATCGATGTTCGTCTAGGAACTCGAATCCGGATGGAGTCAGCGGTACTCCCGATCCTATATTTCCGAGTCAATGGATCCCCTCTTGACCATCGCTCGCTTCCGCATATGAACAACGCATGACCAAATAGGCTTTATTGTACGAAACATGATTAGTCTCGTACTTATACACCGTATGAACCATATGCATCCATATCGGATCCGACTACAATGTCTCAGGTCAAAGGACTACATCGCATCGATATAACCAAACGATAAATCATTGACTACATGCTTTTCCAAGTGATTTGTCGTTATTCGGTCACGCCTCAAAAACAGCTTCACCAACCGTTAATCCATACCAATGCCCTAGTGACATGACTATCATCGTCATCCGTACTTATATCAACTCATGATATCTTTCGGAAGCATCCAAGATGCCCTCTTGTACAATATAGTTGCCCAAATTTATATTGCTTCCGCAGGGAACCTTTTTCGATAATTCATTTACCTATTAAATGAATCATCTGGACAATTCATATACATACTTTATTTTAAATGCATGACTGAATAAAGGAAGCAATTTACATATATGAATTGAAGAACTCTTTCTTCTATTATTTATGATATATATAGATACAAGACAAAATACTCTGAAACCGACAACACGAATGGTTTCTAGGGCATACACTAATATACACTAACAAACTCCCACTTGCACTAAAGCCATTCGATGTTGTATCTCATACCCATCTTCTCAAGATGATGGTCCAATTGCTTAGTGTCATCGCCTTAGTCGGTGGATCAGCTACATTTTCTGAAGGAGTCTTCGAATCAAAATCTCTCCGGCTCCAACGAATTCTCTCAAAATGTGATACTTACGCCCGAATGTGTTTGGATTTTTGGTGTGCCCTTGGTTCCTTTGCTGTGCAATAGCTCCAAGATTGTCACAGAACATGCTTATCGGGTAAGCCATGTTCGGAACCACACCAAGTTCAATTACGAACTTTCGCATCCAAACCGTCCTTCGCCGCTTCCAAGGCGACAACGTATTCGGACTTCGTAGTGGAGTCAGCTGTGGTTGTTTGTTTGGAACTTTTCCAACTAACAGCACCTCCATTACATATAAAAATGTACCCCGATGTAGACTTTCTATCATCAATATCTGATTGGAAATCGAATCGAGTATCCTTGAATGTTTAACTCGGAACATCCATAACTCGTAACTAGATCCTTAGTTCTTCTCAAGTACTTAAGGATCGATTTTACAACCGACCAATGTTTCTCCCCTCCCTTTGGACCTGATATTCGCTCGTAACACTTACAGATAAGCTATATCAGGTCTTGTACATAGCATTGCGTACATTAAGCTACCTACGGCAGACGATAAGGCACATTACGCATCCGCTGTCGCTCTTCATCGGTCTTTGGACCCATCTCTTTAGAAAGATGAAGACCATGAGTGAAGGGCAAAAGACCTCTCTTAGAGTTCTCCATGCTAAATCTTTTTAGCATTTTCTCTATGTACAATTTTTGGGATAATCCAATTACCCTTTTCGCTTCTATCTCTATAGACACGAATGCCAAGGACATATGTCGCTTCTCCTAAGTCTTTCATCGAGAAGGTTTTGGACAACCAAACCTTAACCTCTGTCATCATGCCTATATCATTTCCCATCAAAAGTATGTCATCTACATATAATATGAGAAACGTGATGGCATGATCTTTAACCCATTTGTATACACAGGGCTCATCCGGATTCTTGACAAAACCAAACGATTTGATTATGTCGTCAAATCGAATGTTCCAGCTTCTTGAAGCTTGCTTCAATCCATAAATGGATCGATGCAATTTGCATACCTTATGTCTTTCAGCAGAGGATACAAAACCTATCGGTTGTTCCATATAGATGTTTTCCTCAATAAAACCATTGAGGAAAGCTGTTTTGACATCCATCTGCCAAATTTCATAATCATGGTATGCTGCGATGGCTAGCATTATACGGATGGATTTAATCATAGCTACAAAGTAGAAGGTTTCCTCATAATCCAATCCTTGTTTCTGAGTATAACCTTTCGCCACCAGTCGAGCTTTGAAGGTCTCTACCTCCCCATCCTTGCCAACTTTTCTCTTGTAGACCCATTTACAACCTATAGGAACTATTCCCTCAGGTGGATCCACAAGCGACCATACTTGATTGGCATGCATTGATTCTATTTCAGAATCCATCGCCTACCATTTTCCTGAATCTCTATCCAAGATTGCTTCTTCGTAGCTTCTAGGATCATCACCATGATCATCTACTCCCACTAAGTAAGATTCAAAATCTTGCTCATGTAGGAACCCATATCTCTCGGAGGTTTCGACATTCTAGAAGACTTTCGTATCGGAACCATAGTATCGATACGAGGTTCGGCCGAGTGGACGTTCCATCTTCAAAGAATCTCGGTTCTTGGCTCTTCGAACTCTTCCTTGAGTTCAATATTTCTTCCAACGCCGCCTTCCTCCAAGAACTCATTCTCGAGGAAGCGCGCATTTCTACTGATCCAAACTCTTTGATCACTTGGGAAGTAAAAGCAATATCCTAAACTATCTTTAGGATATCCAATGAACCGAAACCCTTCTCGGATTTAACATCCACTTATCGATTTAACCAATTTAACATAAGTGGCAGCCCCAAATCTTCATATAATTCAGACTTGGGACGTTTTCCATACCATATCTCATACGGTGTTTTTCGGGACGCTTTTAGACGGGACCCTATTAAGGATGTGCACATGTCCGGAGAGCGTACCCCTTCACGAGACATTGGTAAGTCTGTAAAACTCACCATCGTCGTCGTACCATATCCAATAAGGTACGATTTCTCCTTTCGACACTCCATTAAGGTGGGGTGTATAAGGAGGAGTCAATTGTGAGATGATCCCATTTTCTTTTAAGAACTCTTGAAACTCGTACTCAAGTATTCACCCCCACGATCCGATCGTAGTATTTTAATACTCTTTCCAGTTTGATTTTCTACTTCATTCTTGAATTCTCGAATTTTTCAAAGGATTGATTTGCATTTCATTAAATACAAATACCCATATCGTGACATATCATCGTAAAGGTAATGAAATATTCAAATCCTCCCCTAGTTAAAGTACTAAATGGTCCACACACATCGTATGTATGAGTTCTAAAAGTTCTTTAGCTCGCTCTCCTTTACTCTTAAAGGGAGACTTGGTCATCTTTCCTTGGAGACATGATTCACAGGGTTGGATAGGGTTCGAACCCAATGAGTTTAGGATCCCACTTTCTCCAAGTCATATTAATCTTCTCTCCTATATGACCCAATCTATGATGCCATAGAATTTTAGGATTTGATTCGATCGAGTTCTTTTATTAGAAATGGTATTGATTGAAGCATAGTCATTCAATTCTAAGACATACAAACCATTTGTATTCACACTTTACCAACTAAAACATTTCCAAAATGTATTGAACATTCATTTCCATTAAACAAGACATAATAACCTGCCTTACACAAAGCGAAATAGAAATGATGTTTCTTGTGGCCTTTTCAAAGTACAATACTTTAAACAAATTCAAAACATGTCCTCAAGGCGGTCTTAGTGAGCAAGTCCCCATGGCCTCGGCTGCAACTCGTGCCCCATTTGCCATCCTCAAAATGATCTCGCCCTTTGTCACCTCGTAACTATTCTCAAGTACCCGCAAAGACATACAAACATGAGATGTTGCGCTGAATCTAATATCCAGGAATGACTATCTGAATTAACACTTAATTCATATTCAATCATAAGACATTGGTTCATACCGCTTTTCCTTTGCCTTTCTTCGATCGCCTGTATTGAGGACAGTTCCTCTTCCTTGTCCATCTTTTCCACAAGGGAAACATTTTCCTTTTGCATCGGCCTTCTCTGCCTTTGCCGGCTTCTTGAAGCTCTTATTCTTGGGTCCAACTTTTGGACCTCTCTTTGGTAGCACTTTGGGCTTTTTTATTGGCCCTGCTAGTGGAGGCGGCAAAAACATCCTCATGTCCCTTCCCTTTCACATTCTGTCTGTGAAATTCTTTAAGCTCATTTAGCGGTTCGAGAGGTTTCTCTCAATCCTATTGAGATTGTAGTTAGTTATAAACGGTTTATAACTTGGAGGAAGGGATTGTAGAATCAAATTCACTTTGAGGCGGTCTGGCATGACCACCCCATATCCATCCAGTCGATCTAATCCATTGATCATTTTAAGAGTATGATCAGCTGGAGGTTCCCCTTCCCTCAACTTCATGCTAAAGAGGGATGCACACAATTCATACTCAACCACTCTTGGATTTTCGCTATACAACTCTTGTAGAGCTATGAGGATATCATAAGCATTTGAAACCTCTTCATGCTTAGTTTGAAGTTCTCTATTTATGGAGGCTAACATGTAATTTTTAGCCCTCCTACTATCCTCTCTCCACTTTTCAAAAGCATCAAGCTCAGCTTGTGGAGCATCCGGTCCAATATCAAGTGGAAGAGGTGCTTCTAGGACATAAGCAATTCTTTCAAAATCTAGAACAATTCTAAGATTTCTTAGCCAATCTTTTAGGTTGGGTCCGGTTAACATGTTATTGTCCATTATCCTTAGGAGAACATTGTTGGCCATTTTTCGATTATTTATCACAAAGATGAAACTGCAAAGAAAAGTAATTTTATTAGTGTCTTGTAATCTTTTAAACCTTTTAATGCATAATCAAATTAGCTCCCACTATTTTATTCGAGTCCTACACTCCCTTAAATAGGATCCGGAAATTTTCGTTGGATTAAATTTCTTAGTGGGGAATCAATTTCTTATCAAATTCAATTAACCTCACATAATAGAATTCTTGGTTAATTAAGTCTAATAAGTAGGAAACTCTTTTCCTTTTATATCACTATATAAGGTTTGATTCATATTCCTTGTCCTAGCTTCGGATACCTCACATAATAGAATTCTTGGTACCCTAGGCTAGTTAAATCCGAACCATTGTGCTTTCTTAGGATGGCATTTTCATCATGTCCTCACATAATAGAATTCTTGGTCAAGGTGAAAATATCCATCCAAGAACAAGATCAACTTAATTCTATGATATAAAGATTGTATCCCTCACATAATAGAAATCTTGGGATATTAAAATTTATATCAAAGAATTTAGTTATCCCACAATGGGAGACTTGGATTTAATAATTTTAAATTGGGGAGATTTAGGTTTAACCTTTAGTTAATTCATTTTAGCATGCCATGTTTAATTAACAATTCATACATATCACATATATGCATAAATTAAAGCATGTGGGTTGACCATGGGGCTTTTCGAAAATACATCCTAAAGGCAAACTATTTACCCTAATACTATATCTTTTATTGGATCGTCATCCGGATGCTCTTCGGTTCTCGTCTAGCCGATTCCATTACATATTGGATCTTAGGCACGCAGGCCCGATTAAAATAAATAAATAAAATTTAATTATTACAAGCCATTTAATAAAAGAATATTACAAATACTTTTGAATATTTTGAAAACCAAATGGCGCCCATGATCAACCCTCTAATCTAATATTCATTCATCACATAAATAAATATTAAACATTCATACCAAATATAATAAACAATTATTTAAAGGCATGAATATAAATATATAAATATATCTCATATATTAATAGATATTATATATATATTCATGTGGTAATTTAATTATAACTTTGGGCCATGCAACAATTACACATTTTATAGGAATCATTACACAAACACTTTTGTCATATTCCACCCAAAGATATACTATTTAATTGTTAGCATCATTTCAATACTTTTCACAAAAGTCATGCATGGCATAGATAAGTGGGTTTTATTACTCCAAGAGTAATCATTCTATGACACAAGTTACTTTTAACTAAAGTAATACTTTTTATGACATATTTATCTTTTCAAAGACAATCATGCCATCTTGCATCATCATTTTTGAAACCATTCAAACAACCAAATTATTACATTTCAAAAAATATAATAATTTATGCCATGCAATGATGCATTATAAGATAATTTAATCAAATTAAACATCCTACATTAAATTTACCACAATCATATATAATATCATAATTCATCATATGAATGAATAATCCATAACTTTATGCTAACATCAAATTCCACCACTAAACACTTGCAACATTTGCATACACTTCATGCAAAAAATATACTTTAATCAAATTAAAGATAACACATTTAGCATGTCAAAGCATAAACCATTTAATCAAAGTAATGGAAATGAACATGCATGAACATTTTTCTAAATGAATCATCATGCAACATTTCCTAAAACATCATTCATCAATACATGAATGAAATGACATTTTTATGGCAAAACTAGTCATGGCCGAAAATGACATATATGCATGCATGTAGTTTTCATCACATTTCATGCAATAATCATCATCCAAACATGCTTTAAATCATATTCTAACATACCCAAACATATTAGAGCAAGAAGAAAAACATGTTTTCCAAAGATCAAGAGATGGCCGAGACATACACATGCATCAAACATGCTTATTACATCAAACAACTCATCCAATACTAAGGCATGCTCATTATAACCATTATCATCATTCAAACATATAAGAATGAGAAGAAGAATGAACATATACCTCTGATCTATGTATGGCCGAGACATGCATGTAAAGATCTACTATGAAAAAAACATTTTTGAACCATATCACTAACATGCAAACTCAACCAAGTTTGATGAACATATGAACACATGGAAAATGCCATTTTAGCTTATAAATTCGACATGCAAGGAGCTTTTAGCTCTGATACCATTTGAAAGATTCAGCATGCATGAAGAGTGGTGGAGATGGAGAATGAAAGCATGAAAGCATGGATTAAAAAACCGGTTTACATGCAAAGCTTGGATATGAGATTATACCTACTCCTTTGCTTTGGATTGATGAAGATTAGCTTCAAAAGGATGAAACCTCCACACTTTAACACCACCTTGAGAGGATTAGAGAGTGGCCTTGGCTAGGGAGAGAGCTTTTAGTTTGTGTTTGAGTGAACAAGTGAATAATGAACAAAAATGCAACCTTTTGCACTTATATATACTTGGGCTATTTTGCAATTATTTATTTTTCACTTCCAACCCCAATAAAATCTTATTTTATAAAGGGACCCCACGAATTTAATATGCTACCCTTTGAATAATCAATATTATTCAAGGGCCCATGTAAACTAAACTAGTTTACATTAACAACCCATAAATTTACCCTTTTTACCCTTTAACTATTAAAAGGTTATTTTTGTTCATCTCATTAATCTTAACACTTTAAGATATAATAATTAAATATAATTAATTATTGCTTGACCATTTTAACCCTTAAAATGTCACAAATTGTTTCTATGTAACTATTACTATAGAAACCCTCCCGTTATTACCCTCGGAAGGTGCTAGCCCTCTTCGGATAATCATTTCTCTCTCTCATTATTCTCTAACTTCTCAAGGCTATTGGTGTGACCATGTAGGTCCACCGTGGATTAGCCGTGTGCCGGTTCTGGATGAATCCGGAAACCCGTCCGGAGGCCCAACGACTATGGTAAACATCTAGCAATGTGCCATAGTCCCTAAACCACGATGAAGAAATACTTCATCGAACCCATTTCATATCATACGTACCATGCAAGTAAAGTCCCTCCATTGAGATATCCTAATCGAGTATGGATTCATGGAACGTCAAAATCCTAAACTCGATCTTCTACCAATTGTCGATCAATATGTCCGAACTTGTCATCACAAACTTACTTTTGTATGACTAATAATAGACTCGGCCGAGATTCAGTTTTCGACATTTATCGATGTTCGTCTAGGAACTCGAATCCGGATGGAGTCAGCGGTACTCCCGATCCTATATTTCCGAGTCAATGGATCCCCTCTTGACCATCGTTCGTTTCCGCATATGAACAACGCATGACCAAATAGGCTTTATTGTACGAAACATGATTAGTCTCGTACTTATACACCGTATGAACCATATGCATCCATATCGGATCCGACTACAATGTCTCGAGTCAAAGGACTACATCGTACCGATATAACCAAGCGATAAATCATTGACTACATGCTTTTCCAAGTGATTTGTCGTTATTCGGTCACGTTTCAAAAAGATTCACCAACCGTTAATCCATACCAATGCCCTAGTGACATGACTATCATCGTCATCCGTACTTATATCAACTCATGATATCTTTCGGAAACATCCAGTATGCCTACTGTACAATATAGTTGCCCAAATTTATATTGCTTCCGCATGGAACCTTTTTCGATAATTCATTTACCTATTAAATGAATCATCTGGACAATTCATATACATACTTTATTTTAAATGCATGACTGAATAAAGGAAGCAATTTACATATATGAATTGAAGAACTCTTTCTTCTATTATTTATGATATATATAGATACAAGACAAAATACTCTGAAACCGACAACACGAATGGTTTCTAGGGCATACACTAATATACACTAACAGTTTACAACATGTTTATAGGTTTACGACATGTTTATACTTAGCGTATTTTTTATTGAAGGCAAGGAGTCACATCGCTTCGCAACTGACATGCAACGAAGAGTGTTTTATCTAACGACCTCTTCAAATGTTATTTGTTGTGCTCTGGCAGCTAATACATTAATGAAACACCTTTTGCTTTGACAGATGTGTCCTATGCGCAATAAGTGCTAGCCATGCGCATTAAATCTAAGTCATGCTGAAACGAACATTCCTTATCAAAACATTAAAAAGGGATGGGAGCGCATTTAATATGAAGGAGGGAAGCGAGCCGTTGGTTGATTATTTCAATTGAGGGAAGCGACAATTTGATTTCTCGAAGCGTGATGGTTACTCTTTCCCGTTGATTGACGGCACGTGGTCACGATCTACGGTGAGAGATGATTTTCGTTCAAATGTTGCTTGACTTGGGGAAAACGAAGCGCCACTTCTTTCACTATAAAACCCCAGGCTCACCTCAAGCAATGTCACAATACTCACTTCTTCAAAGAGAACAAGAAGCTTTTGTGAGACTTGATTTTCCATATTTCAAATTGGTGTGCATTTGACATTCAGAGCAAGAGGATCAATCTTCATACTCAAGAGGTAAGGATGATTCTTTTATTACTTTCCTTTTTCTATTTTTGACGATAGCCATGCGATAACGGTGAGCGTTTGCTGGTGGTTGATCGGAGAATAAGCTTTCTCCTAGGGTTTAAGTCTTGAGGGGTGGCCCCCAAGGATTCTTTAGGGTTTTTTTAGGGTTCAAGGAGGATAATGTTTACTTTTTCCTCCATGTCATCGTACGAAACTGTGTATGACGACTGAGTAATTCCTGCATGTTGCTCTTTTTCAGACCACAGAAGAAATGGACCCTTCAGTGACTAGGACAGATGAGGGAATGAGCTTGCTGGTGCAGGATGCCCCAGCGGGTCCCTCTCAGGAGATTCTATCGATAGCCACAACAGAGGAGATTCAGAAAGCGGTAGACCAATACGCACTTAGCATAGATGCCTACCAACATAAGACGTATACAGCTCGGAACCTACCAGAAGGAATGGTTGCGATCTTCGAGAACATTTTTAAATATGGAGCACTGATTCTCTTCCACCCTTTCATTAGGTCGATCCTCAATCACTTCGGGGTCACACCGTTACAACTGACGCCAAATGCGTATATGATAGTCGTGGCTATGTATAACGCATGCGGTGAGAACGGCTTAGGCGAGCTGACTTCGCTAGAGCTCAGTTGCTCATATTATTTGAAGAAGAGTAAAGACAAGGACTCTTTTTACCTCTTGAAGCGATCTACGATCAAGGGATGAATACAGTTACCCCAGCAACGTCGAGGCGTATGAGACGAAGTTTTTCTTTTTTCAATATTATGGCATTTGCCAGTTTAGGGAGCCGAGTAGGTTTTCTTTTCTTTGACTTGGCGAATTTTCCTTCTTTTAATCTTTGCCAACGAATTTTTTCATTTCTTCGCAGTAAGCAAGACGACCAGGTTATCAGCTCTCGTTGATTTCGACAGGATCACTGCTTTTGGTCTTCTACCCGAACAAAGTCGCAATGCGAGGCTACTCGTGACAACCGCGAACCTGCGAAAATATGGCTTTTTCAATCCCAAAGCAACCTTAGAAACCTTACCAAATAAGTACCCATAACCTTAGCAAGTTTTGTTATTTGCATACAGAGAACTGTTTTGCTAATGATGTTCGCATGCAGCGACTATGCCTCCTAAAGTGCCCAGGTCACTACGATCAAGGGAGTTCACTTTCCCTTGGGTTGGTGCCACAAGGCCAGCCGGGGTGGCCCCCAGCGGTCCCCCCGTCAGAGGGACACTACGGGGGCATCGGTTCGACCAATAGGTGCTCCTCAACCTATGATAGCTCGTCCTAAGCAGAAGACCATGACCCATAAGTCCAAGAAGAGGAAGTAGCTTCAAGCCTAGGAGTCAAAATTCGAGCCGAAAGACTTGGGTATTCAGCCCGAGAGGTTGCAGCCTTACCGGGCATTCCACTTGGGATGGCCTCCTAGGGGCGCAATTGGCATTATCATTACCCCTAGAGGGTTCGCGAACTAGGCAAAGAGAGGTCGCGAATCCTGGGAGGAAAGCGGGCAAGGAACCAACAGGTGAGACGCTACCTGCCGTGGGCATAGGCGCGCCCATGCTGAACTCTATGGGATAACTTCTAGAACATTTGTAGCTGGTGGTGTTTACCCTGCTAGAGTGCCAGCTCGCAGAAGTTTTCGAGCGGTTCGTGGCCTCTAACCCCATGGACTTGATGACTACGACCTTTCAGCATTAAAGCCAGGTAAAACAGATTATCCTCGGCAAGGACTTTTTTTGTACATTTCCTTGCTTTTTTAATAGAAAGGAATTTAACCCTTTACTCTCTTCGTTACGCAATCCCTGCTCGCCATGCACTTTTCCCTGCAGAAGGTTCAGTTGGGGGTTGCTAAGGGGCTGTTCGAGCTGAGAGAAGAGAACATGCGGCTTAAACGGGACTTAGAAGCCTCACAAGACGAGAAGAACCTATCCACTGTTCAGACGAACCAATATCTGTCTGAGAGGAATGCTGCACTTCGTACAGTGGATTTCCAGAAGACTGAGTTGGAGAAGAGATGAGAAGAGGTTAAAGAGCTCCAAAGGACAGTGGTCAGACTCACCAAGGAGGCTGGCAAGAAAGAGTTAGAACTATGAGCGAACTCCAAACAGGCCTTGCGAGCAGAGCAAGAAAGAGCACAGCTGTGGGAAGACACCAAGAACCAGAGGTGGGCACTTGAGGCCAAACTTTAATTCGCCTAAGGTCGCATTGCTTCGCTGACTAAAGAGATCTAGCGACAAGAGCTGGAGATTGAGAGGAGGGCTGCCAACTGATCAATCCAGCCAACTATGCCCTTCAACCGAAGAATCCCACCATAGATCTCACCGACCTCCCGAACAATTATCAAAGGATCCTTACTTCCATGGCACGGGCCGAGGATGAGTAGGAAGGTCAACGGCCCAATTCAGAAGATAAGCATCCAGAGAAGTATGTCCCAGAGGAACCTGTGGCTAACCTGGTGATTGACGACCAACCTTGGGATACTGAGGTCACACCTCTAGGGCTTGGGGATGAAGGCCAGTGATTCCTTCTGCTTTTTACTACTGTTTCTATGCTCGCAAATATGTACTTATTTTTATCTTATGATGAATAAAGAGATCGTTTTCCCTAATCATTTGTGAGTACTTATAATTTTTCGTACCCCACAAACGCTACACATGTGGACACGAGGTCGTTTTTTAACTATTTACATTCGTACAAATAATATCTATACAAACATAACTATATACATGCGGGAAAAGGTATTACAAAGGAGCTTATGTTATTTACAAGGCTTAAAAAAGTAAAGTCTTTACAAGAGAATTAAAAATGAGTTCGGAACTACTAATAATAGGGGCCAAGATGTTCAACATTCCAAGCTCACGATACTTCGGAACCGTTCAGCCTTTTAAAGTGATAAGTCCTCGGTCTTATCACTTTAGCAATATGGTATGGGCCTTCCCAATTCGGCCCCAATACCCCCACACTCGGTTCTCTTGTACCGAGAAGGACTTCTTTCATAACAAGGTCGCCAACCTGGAAGTCTCTTCTTCTAACCTTAGAATCGAAGAACCTTTTAACGCGCTGCTGGTAGGCTGTTATCCTTAGCTGAACCCTACTGCGATGTTCTTCAACTAAATCCAGACTTGCGTGCATAAGCGCTTCATTGTCTGCTTCATTGAACAGGTCTCTCTGAGGTGAACCAGTTCCTACCTCCACAAGGATCATTGCTTCGCAGCCATATGCTAGCGAGAAAGGTATTTCTGAAGTAGAGGTTCTTGTAGTTGTCATGTATGCCCACAGAACTTCGGGGAGGTCGTCGGCCTAATTACCCTTAGCAGCACCAAGTTTAGCTTTCAGAGTATGTTTGATGGTCTTGTTGACAGCTTTAACCTGACCACTTGTGGTCTTACGATTGAGGCAAACTTTTTGTGGATCCCCAGCTCATCGCAAAACTGCTTGAATTCCTTATTATCAAACTACTTCCTATTATCAGAGATGAGGGTATAAGGAATTCCATAGCGACACACAATGTTTTTGAAGACGAAGTCCTTAAGCTTTTTTATGGTAATCACGGCCAAAGGCTCAGCTTCGATCCACTTGGTGAAGTAATCCACCGCAACCACCACATACTTGAATCCTCCTTTACCAACTGGCATAGGTCCAATAAGATCGATTCCCCGCATGGAGAATGGCCAGGGGCTGGTCATGGTTATCAACTGGTAGGAAGAAGCTTGCGGTGTGTTTGCAAATCGTTGGCACTTGTTACACTTTTTCACCAAGTTAAAGGTGTCCTCTTGGAGCAGGGGCCAGTAATACCCTTGACAGACAACTTTGTTGGCGAGAGATTGTGCAGCCACGTGATTACCACAGATCCCTTCATGTATCTCCCTCATGATATAGTCTGCTTCCTCATCGGTTACACATTGGAGGAGAGGGGCGCTAAACCCTCGCTTATATAATTGATCTCCTATAAGTGTGAACGAGCAGCTCTAGTTCGCATGGTTCTTGCCTCGATCTTTTCATTCGGCAAGGTCCCATCTTAGAGATGCTGAATGATTGGGGTCATCTAGAAAACTGACTCGGTCACATTCACAGCCTGTTTGGGCAAGCTAATACTAAGGATCTCTATGAACCAAACAAGAATACTCTCTAGCGCATCTAAGTCCAGCGATGAGGCTATCTTTGCTAAGGCATCCGTAACTGAATTACTTTCTCTGGGGATCTGCGTGATTGTGAAATGCTTAAATGGCTAAAGTGCGGTCTTAGCTTTCTTCAGATAATCGGTCATGTTTTCTTCCTTGGTCTGATATTCCCCCAAGATCTAGTTGACAACCAGCATAGAGTTGTTGTGGATGCTGATTACGGTTGATCTCATTTCTCTTGCCAACCGTAGACCAGCAAGCAGAGCTTTATACTCAGCCTTGTTGTTGGTCGCTTTGAACTCAAACCGAAGAATGCCATGAATACGAGTCCCTTCGGGACTAAGGAGGAGAAGGCTTGCCCCGACCCTTTTCTTGTTCGAAGATCCATCGATGTAGAGGCTCCAAGTTGATAGATTTTGGACAGTTTCCTGCGTAACTTCATTGGTTTGTTGCTCGGATTCTTTAATCAGTTGTTATGAGAATTCTGAGATGAAATCGGTAACAGTTTGCCCTTTGATGGTTGCTTTTGGTCTGTACTGCAGATCGAACTGACTTAGTTCTATGGCTAACTTGAGCAATTTACTCAAAGCCTCTGGTTTTCGAAGGACTTGCTTGAGCGGATAATCGGTCAATACACATATCGTATGGGCATGGAAGTACAGTCGTAACTTTCTGGAGGCGATCAATATGGCATAAGCTAATCGCTCCTGGATACTGCATTTCGCAGATGCTTGGTAGCTTAATATACTAGCCATTGGACCCTGTCCTCCTCTCGGATTAAAGTTGCACTGACCGCATACTGAGAGACAGACTGATACGAAAGGAGAATTTCTTGCAGGAGAGGCTTGGACAAAAAATGTGGCTTTCCGAGATGTTCTTTAATGCTCTGGAATGCCTGTTCGCACTTAGGAGTCCATTCAAATTTCTTGTTGGCCTTGAGTATATTAAAGAATGGAAAGCAGCGATATATTGCCTTTGACATGAAGCGACTGAGTGCCGCTATTCGCCCATTATAATTCTGAACCTGTTTTCGATTGGTCGAGCTTTTCATATCGATGAGAGTTTGGATTTTTTCGAGGTTGATCTCTATTTCCCTCTGGTTAACCATGTACCCTAGGAACTTTCCCGAGGAAACTTCAAACGAACATTTGAGAGGATTGAGCTTTATTTTGTACCTCTGAATTATGCCGAACATCTTAGCAAGATGTGCGATGTGATATGAAGCGACATGCGATTTGACCAGCATGTCATCAACATAGACTTCCATCGATTTTTCAATTTGCTCGTAAAACATCCAGTTAACCAATCACTGGTAAGTTTCCCCAGCGTTTTTTAGGCTAAAGGGCATAACCTTGTAACAATACAGCCCCCAATCTGTAATAAAAGAGGTATGCTCTTCGTCTAGTGCGTACGTCAAAATCTGATTGTATCCCAAGTAGGTGTCCATAAAACTCAACAACTCGTGCCTAGAGGTGGCATCAACGAGTTGGTCAATCCTTGGCAAGGGAAAGCTATCTTTTGGACAGGTTTTGTTGAGGTCGGTGAAGTCAACGTAGGTCCACTATTTGCTGTTGGGCTTCTTTACCAAAACTGCTTGGGTAGATTACCTCCCGGATGGATCCATTTAGGAGGAGATTACCTACCTCAACTTTCAAGGCAACATTGCTCTTCTCTTTTGGCGGACCGGCCTAGCCTCACTATCGATGCTCAGGACATGGCAAATGATATTCGGGCTGATCCTGACCATGTCGGCATGTGAACACTTTGATATTTTCCCTGAGGAAGCTAGTTAGGCCACGGCCGAGTTGGGGGTTGAGATTACTTCCAATTCTCAACACTCAGCTCGGCTTGCTCTGATCGACTGACACTTCAGATAAGTCCTCAATCGGCCCACTAGAACGGCATTCTTGGATATGAAGATCCATGTTATCCTTGGTTGGGCCAGGCTGTGGTTCGATCCAGTTAATCGTCATTGCCTGTTCGAGGATGCCAAGTGGTGTGTCTTTTCCCTTGCACGTCATCTGCACTGCTCTTACATAACAGTCGCGACATACGCGTTGAGATCCGCTTACTTCCCCTATCACCATCTGGGTAGGGAACTTCATCTTTAGATGGTAGATCGAAGTGACTGCTTTAAAGTTTCTCAGTAGAGGTTGTCCTAAGATGCCATTGAAAGTAGACGGGCAGTCTACTACTAAGAACTTAGTGATTTTGGTCATCTCATTGGTGTCACCCAACATGACCGAGAGTGAGATCGTCCCCTTGGGGACCAGTGATCCCCGATGAAACCATATAGAGTGATGGAAGTAGGCTTCAGATCAGCCTCATCCAGTTTCCTCATTTCGAAAGCCCGCTGGAACAGGATGTTCACGGTGTTTCCGTTGTCCACCAGCATTCTCTGAACTTCGCACCGCCTTATCTCGGGTGTGATGACAAGAGCATCGTCATGGGGATGATGCAATTATGCTGCATCTTTCTCGGAGAAGGTGATTTTCTCCTCTCTGTGAACCTTTAACGGTCGTAGTGTCGTGTTCATTACACTAATAGGGTCGTGATGGGTTGCGAGAGCATACCTTTCATGAGCACCTCACGAATTTCCTACAAGATGCGGACCCCCAAAGATGATCCCTACATTGTAGAGACCTTTGCGACCTTGACGCTTCTTGCTTAGTTCCTCTTGATTTTTCTCCCGTATGGGAGTAGAGTCATCAACATACTCTTTGAAGTGCCCTTGCTTGATGAGATCCTCAATTGCTTGCTTGAGGGCTCGACACTCATCGATGTGATGCCCATTATCCCGATGATAGCGATAGTACTTTTTATTGTTTCTGGCTGAATAGGGATTTTTCATGGGCTCGGGCTCGGGCTCCCTGAGCAGGCTGGCCTCTTCTAACTTGTCAAGAATAACCGAGACTGATGTATTCAGAGGGGTGTACTAACTCTTGTCGCGATCGCGATGAGGAATTGGGGCATAGGATTTCTTGGGCTCATATCGCTGCTTCTTTCCTTGTCGCTGATCGTCATTAGCCCATATGCGATCAGCCCTTTTATTCTCCCCCCGATCAGGCGCACCACCCGAAGGACTAGGGTCGTGGTGATTGAGCGCGGCCACGAAGTTTTTAATGCGGAGGTACTTTTCTGTAAGGTTGTAAAAGCGGGTGAAGGAAACATCATCGTCAAATTACAGCTCTTTCCACAAATCTATTTGTAGGCGAACTCCAGCGATAATGAGAGTCCGAACGGACTCTTCAGGAGTGTAAGCTACTTTATGGAGCTCCCTGTGGAACCTATCAATATAAGATTGGAGGGGCTCATCCCTCTCTTGCCTTATGTTGCTCAGGTAGCTTAGAGGCATCAAGAACTTCCTGTTCGCCTAGAAGTGTCTCAGAAATGTCGAGGTCATCTGAGGCCACGAGTTGGACTGATCCTTCTGGGAGCGACCTGAACCATCGCTTGGCATGGGAAGTAAGAGTTACTGCCAAGCAACAGCATTTTGCCAAGTCAAAGACTTGGTGGAGTTCCATGAGGTCGTTGAACTCATACAGATGATCCTGCGGATCAGAATTCCCATCGAATGCTCGCATGTCGGGCATTCTGAATCTTGACAGGAGAGGGGCAGCTAATGCTGCTAGAGAAAAGGGAGACACATTTGCGACCTGCCCTTGCTCATTTCGCTGAGCCTTTAACTGATCCAGAGCTCGCTGTAGCTCCTTAATCTGAGGCAGCAAAGCCACTTGGCGATCGCTTTTCGCAACGTGGGTTCGACCCTCATGGTTGCGATCGAGGAAAAACCGTAGGTCGGATTCCTCCTCGCCTTGGTCGAAAGTTCCAGCCAATCTCGATACACACTAGCTAGAGTCGTGTGATGGTGTTGAATGGTTCAGGGAACCTTCCTGACCTCTGCGGTGGTACGAACTGATTGGCAGATGGTGGGAACCTCTCGCACGATGACGATCGAAGTCATCATTTTGGCGATAATGGGAATCTTCCCGCCTTACACTTTTGTGGGAGTGCTTGTGCGACATGGCACGAGACTGTTTAGACCGCGACATGTCACCGAGTCTCAATGCCACGAGTATTCTACCCGGGGCACGATTGGTGTTTGCTAGTCCTTTGGAGCCTCTAGGTCCGTTGTGCACTACTTGCTTTCCCTTTCTTTGACACGCTGCAGTGCGCGTGGTATGGGCTTTTCCCTTTTTCGCACTTTCACTTGACCTACAGGCGTTTTTGGTGGTGGCACTGCCTCATTTGATTCGGATGGTATAACCCGATCCAACCGGTCTAGCCTTTGGTTGATTGTTTGGAGAGTATTGTTGAACCTTTCCAGGTAACTCATGACGGTTGGATCGAGCCGTAAGCTTGAAGGAATATCCCCTATGATATTTTGTGGGGCTGAGGGCACCTCGAGAGAAGTGTCCTCTTGTACCTTGGGGATCTCTTCATTACCATAATTGGTTCACTCAGATTCAAAACCGTGGGCCATTTGCTGTAGTGGGATCGATTAGTCAGAGATTCTCCTGATGAAGAACTAAATTAATCCACTGATATTGTATTAATGGGGGAAGTTAGGTCGCGTTCAGCGAGCTGAGTTATATCTTAGAGAATACAAGAGAGAGAGAGAGAGAGAATATGCCATTTCAGAGTAAAATTAGCCAATCCCACAAACGGGAGAGAGCCTTCTATTTATAGTGGGATAAATTAAGGTAATGATTACTAAATCTGCGTGTGGGGTAGATGTCGTGCAAATCCTTCTCTGTGTCCCATTGCTCACCTGCCCGAGTGATTTCCTCGACTTGTGTAGGGATTGGACACATGGACCTTTTCTAGCCTTTCGCCAACCTGGCGCATACCCACTACACTGGCAAGAGCATACTACTCATGTCATCATGCAACGTGACTGCATCTGAGCGGTTGTAAAACCTTCTTAAGCTCTGACTGCCCATGCTGACAAAGTTCGACGTCAGCCCTACTTTTCCAGGTATAACAACCTTAAACATAAATGCATAAACAAAAATAATATAACATAAAAATAAACTTAAATACAATACAGTGCAAACATATTTAAGATGATTCCATCGGTATTCATTGAAAAAAACACAAAAATTTATGATACAAAACTTATCTTTGATGAGAGAGCAATGGTGATGGGGGAGTTGAGAGAGCAGGCAGCAGCGGCCAAAGATTAGAGTGCAATGGCAACAGGCGATGACAGGGATGAGATGCGTGAGAAAGTAAGGAGAGAATGAATAGAATTTTAGAAATTAGGGTAATTCAATTTTTTTTTAATTTTTTACGGGTATCTGCAAGTATACGTGGCCTAGCTGCAAAGAAAGAGTCGGGCCAAAAAAACAGGTACTAAATGAGTGACCCGTACCCTATATAATTTTGACGGGTACAGGTCCACCCGCAGGTAACTACCCGTTTTGCCAAGTCTAAAGAATATGTATTAAAAAAATTGACACAGTATTAAAAATATTATTCATCCCAAAATATATCTCAAAAATCATACTCTAAATGTTGTGTCATCATATATGACATCTCATATCATTTAACACATTACTAATATATTTACATTTAAATTCCACATATGATAACATATCATTTAGGAATATGATTTTTAAGATATGTTTTGGGATAAATAATATTATTCAAAGTAAATATTGTTGATTTAAAGGACAATATTATATGTCAATAAACTGAAATTATAAGATTGTTAAATTTAAATATGATTTCTTTACTAAATTGGTTTGTTTTTCAATAATAATAGGAATTTTAACCTACAAAAACTTATGGGTGGAATGGACCGATCATTTTTTTTTTTTTTTTTAAATTCGTCGAATAAAATGTCATTTTATATCTATTTACTTTGAATTAATTAATTATGATAATAGTCGGCGAAGAAAGAAGACAAAATAAATAAATGCCTATATAGTAGGACTAAATAGAAGAATATATAAATAACATAACAAACTCCTTTTACCAAGAATTTCTTTTAGAAGGTTATTACATATCTTTCAATTTCTTTACTAACTCGTTCAGTTTTAAATAGAGTAATATTGTAAATCCTCTAAAAATCATATTATATAGGAGTCAATTTTATGTGCCAAAGAGATCACTAAGTTTCAGATTCCTTAATGATTTTCAAAAAACTAATATATATACCTAAAAAATTACTAAAAAGTAAAAACCTTCTTAAAATTTAAAAAAACCTAAAAACATATATAAAAAATTAAGAAATATTAATTATCCATTTGAACCAAGACCAGTAGTTGAATGAAGAAAGTTTAAAGAGAAAAAAAAAAGGCGATTCAACAATTAGATTCCATGAGATGAATCATTATTAAAAAAGGTCAAAATTTTAAACTAAAAAAATCAAGTTACAAAATATTTTAACCTGAGAAAAAAACCCTTTATATTCCTAAATACACGTTAAGAAAAAAGCTCCTATGTATTAATTAATCAAGGGTTTCAGCACTTTAGTTAACGTTAATTCATAGTAGATTATACCATAATTAGTTGTGTCTTTTTTATTATTATTATTTTGGCTTATTACGAACCTATTTTAAATGAAAATAAACAAAAATTATTAAAAAAAACCCTATAAACAAGACAAATATGGTTAGAGATGAAAAATATAAGGATATCTGTCTTTTTAAGTATTAAAATGGTTATATTGAGGATTTCTATATATATATAATAGTGTAAACAACATTTTCTCACTCAAAGTTTGTCTTAATGACACTTTTTCGTCAAAAAAGTTTTAAAATATCACTTTCTCACCTAAAACTAAAATTTATATTATGTTAATACCTAAAATACATTTTACTTTTTCAGCTAACGTTCAGCGAGTTATTAAAAGTCAGGGTAAAAGTGGTTTTATAGAGTAGAGGTTGGTAGATCAAATGGTGGTGATAGATTGAATATTTACCATCAGAATCAACCGAAAACAGTTTAGTACAGAAAACCCTAGTTTTATGATGGCTTGCAATCGATGAGAAATCAGGTGTCGAAGTCAAAGCAATTTTGTGGAGGCGGGACTGGCCGCTCAAATAGTGGTGATAAAGAAAATTTTTGTCGCCAAAATCGGCCGAACTCGATTTTAAATAGTAACTGAATATTAACTTTGAGTGGGAATATGGTATTTTAAAACTTTTTGGGTGGAAAAGTGTCATCAAGGCAAACCTTAGGTGGGAAAAATCGTTTACTTATATATAATATGGGTAGTACTGCTTTATGTCTAGGTATTCACATGTTTTTTTGGCTTTTAAATGACGTTAATTAAGGAACTATTAATTCATATAAACAACATGGTTCAATGAAATTTCCAGACCCACCACTTTTCCTTTGTTAATTCATATTAAATTCAATGCTTTACGCTATTAAATCACCCAATAAATATAGCTGCATACCCCCGTAACCAGGGCAAAGGCAATTCCACGGAGAATCGAAAGCATGCAGCTAGCAGAACTGCTGAAGAATTTAATTCCTCCACTCCATGCATAAACTGGTTCGTTCAGATATGGTGCAAATTTTTCTCCATCATATCGATGCTGAACCATGTTCTTCTTTACACCAACGCCTCCACCCAAGCATGTGCTGATCAAAACACGAACCTGAGTCAATAATTATTGGCTATCATCAATCTACACAATTCCTATGTTATTTTCAAGAACAATCAACAATTCGCCTTCATCCTATTCCCAATAATTCCATAAGTAGAATAATGAAAAGAAAGATATAATACTTTTCCTTATCTAATGTTAATGGATTACTTATTCCCAATAATTCCGACAAGTTCACTCCCCATGTAATAGACAGCAAAAGTTATTCACAAGTTGATCATAGTATCTTCAAAAAAATGACACAGCAGTCATATGACTGACAAAATATGCCCTGTTTTGAAGCCGAAGCCATCATAGAAACTTGACAAGGTACCAAAATATGTTCTGCCTGTCCCCAGCAACAGCAACTATAATTTAAATTTCAAATGTCAAATGAAAATCAAGTTAAACAACCCAATCCCCTTCTAAGCATTAAAAAAACAACCGCAGTTCAAAAACACACTCTTGTGTCAAACTAGTAAAAAAAAACATAGCTAATGATTCCAGCAAGACCCTAGTTTACAATGTAACAAATTCCCTGTATCTTACCAGTTCAAATTTTAATTTAGCCCTACAAATTCTGAGTCTGAAATTTATTTCAAAGCACTCACCTCAGTCTCTTTGACTCTGACTGTCATTCAAATTCTCAATCTCAATCTTGCAGTTATCAACGTCATTAGCCTCCAAAGCACACAGCAATTGCTCAACAGTCTGAACTGTAACTCCGTCCGTCCTTAAAAAGAATGGTGCAGAAGGGTGATTCTATGGCAAAATCAATTGATGCAGGAATAGATTTTAATTGAAATTCAAAGTAACACCTTTATCAGCAAGCCCCACCCATATTCTGATATTCTCACCATTGAAACCTTGCCTGAGTGGCGAGTGCAGAGTACTGCAGAGTCTTACCTCTTTTTCTCTATGCATCCATCTATGGTTTGCTGAAGCCTGCCCATCTATATATGACCTGTCACCAAAACAGAATGATGTTTACACTATCTTTAATTTCTGTATTTTAGTTATATGTAAGTGAAGATGCATAATAAAAGGCTGACAAAGTTACTGAAAATTCTTCGTTGGGGCTTAATAAAATACAAAAATAAAGAATACCCAACTGAACTTTGAAACGTTTCAACAGTTCAGTCAGATCTTTTCCTCAATTTTTATTGGCAAACTAACAGAAAAACACAAGAAGCTAGCCAAACAGAAATGCATGTATTGAGAGAGTGTATGCATACGGAGTTTCAGGAGATGAAATTGGAGGACTTGAGGGCGTTGAAGGTGCCAGTAGTCATCTGCCAGGATCAAAAAGGAAAGCTCGTTGCTTTGAGTCTTTGAGATCAGAAGTACAATCCACGAGTTAGAATTTTGGTAATTATTATTTGAGCCCTCTGTTTTACCATAAGCTCAGATATTGCTCCTGATGATTAAATACTTTCTTCAAGATCTATATTGCTCCTGATGATTTAAAGGGAATAGGCATTAGGACAAACCTATAGCTGTATGATATAACCGTCTTCAAGAATCATCTCTTAATCCCAATTATCCCTGAATTTGTAAGGATTCACAATGTTTATTTTTATTTATGCTTAAAATTGGATTAATAATAAACCATACAAATAATATTTGAACCCTTTGCAAGCAATATAAATCCACACCATAATTTACACTCTCACAATCTAATTTAACAGCATGTCTCCATTATTGGCAATCAAACTACAGGGTCTTGTTTCCAACTGGGCTAATTTTGCAGGGGGTTTCCTTCAATGTCAATAAACTCAACTGAAAGTCCACCAGCCAATGTAGCCTCTTGTTGTTGGGTAGTACTGCAGGTGATGAGAAGAGTAGAACATGATCGTAGGTTGATGACAAACCAGTTAAAAACGAACTTGAGCATATTCCAAATCATTCCATGAAAGGGACAAGAGATTATGATAATGAAATATGAAACCCAAAAGAGTGGCGGGGGTAACAAGATTGAAACAAGCAAAGAGAAAGTCAAGGGAGCTGAGAAGTAGCCAGAGCGAACCGTGATTGGATGAGCAGTGAAACGAAGGTGGATGGTTATGGAGGTTAAGAGGAATAGAAATAACATCAAAATTGCAAGAAGCAAGAATAAGAGTTTCAAAATGGGGTATTCATCATCATCATCCAACTCAAATATTAACCGAACATTGACCTGGGATGTTAGAAACACAAGGATGATGTTGTTCATCAATGGTGGCAAAAAGATACCTCAAGTCTACCATGAATTGCATTTTCGATCTCCGAGCAAATCTTTGCAGAACTTGTATGTATGGATAGTATTTTATATGCATATATACATAAATTTAAATGAAGAAGAAGGAAGTACCTGGGGAATCGTCTCCATATGACCTGATGAAGTAGTTGTCGCAGGAGAGATGGCACCCTCAACATAACTCATACAAACAATACTCAACAAACAATAGCTCATACAAACAATCAGTTTAGCTCATCTCTGAACTCTTTTTTCTCTCTTTCATCGCCTCTCTCCTCCATTTCATCGCCTCTCTCCATTTTCTTCTTGGAGTTTTGTGTTTGAATAATATAAAAATAAAAAATCCACAACTTTCAATCACACAGGAACAAAGTATGAGGAAAATCTAATCCCATCGTCCAAACCCCCAGAATGTCCCGAGAATTTGTGTTCAAGCCATTTGCTATGGAAAACACGAAAAATCTAAATTATTAACATGTACCATGTTATTTATATCATTCACCGATAAATTTGACATTTTTGAGTTTTTTCTCTCGTTTATTTTTTCTTGAAATAAGATTAATTATTTATTTGATATATTAATTTTTCAATATATCCTTATTAATTATTATAATGTGTGGTATCAATATTGATACCACATCAACAATATCATCATTGATATTATAAATTTTTTTAGCTAAAAAAACGAAAGATTGATGCGGGTGTGTTTTCAAATGTCACTTATTTTAAAAAAATTTCATCAAATACATAAATTTAATCACCTAAAATACCTTTTATATGATAATAAAGGGATTTTTAATTTTATTTAAAATACTTTAAAATCTAAATTATCTAAATTAATATAATCAATGCAGTATCCAGTGGCAAGAAACTTTTTTGGCAAGAGTTCGTTATCTCATGCAGTTAAAATTGCACACCAGCAGATTCCATAGCACCCAATGCCAGGGAGATGTGATTATGATAATGAAATATAAAATCCAGAAGACTGGGGGCAGGAAGAAGGTGTTTTAGACACAAGAAGCTGCCACAATTCAAGCTTAATTATAGATACACAAATGCATGTACAGAGAGATAACTGTGAGTGCGTTCGGATTTTCCTGGAGATGAAAATGGGGCGTTCTTTCTTGAAGGTGCAAAATACAGTCCTTTGCTACAGTCAACAAGGAACGCTCGTTGCTCGAGTGTTTGAAACCAGAAGCCGATGCTCAAGTGTAAGTTATGAGTTAATTGGGATTTTGGTAAATATTATTTAGTGTCTATTTTTTATTATTATATTTATTAACTACCAAAACAGAATCGTGGTCTACAAATTAGGGTATTGATCCAACTCAAATATTATCCAAATATTGAGATGGGATATTAGGAAGACTAGGATAATGAGGTTCATCAGTAGTGGGAAGAGGTATCTCAAGTCTACAAAGAATTGCATTTTCTCTATGGTAAATCTTTACGGAATTTGAATATGGTAGTAGCTAGTAGAATTATAGTCATAGGGGTAAAAACTTTTAATTTTAAACTAAAGTTTTCAGCTATGAATTCAATACAATCCAATGATGAAGGAGTTGTTGAAATGATAAATAAAATAACTACTTCCAAATTATTTACCACGTTCATTAGATGACAAAATATCTATAATTAAGAATTTTTGTTATATATATATTGTCGTAAATACCCCTCACTAATCCTAAGCAAACACCAACACAATCAATCAATCAAAGCAGAATAAAATCAGGTCAACACACAATATTTACCGTGGTTCACTTGTTCAATATTGAACAAGCTACGTCCACGTTGAGCTCCAGAATATGGATACTCGCTGCACTTACTATTATTCAAGAATGATTACAAACACTCAACCACTCTTCCCTTACAAGATTCCCCATCAAGAACGACCCAGACTTTAGACTAATATTGGTAAATCTACAACCCAAAACAGAGAACTCAACACCAGATTCTCAACTCCACAAAGAAACGCAACTCTAATGGAGAGATTATCAGCAGATTTACACACACACACACAAAGCCCTATTCTTGAACCCTAACCAAGTAATTTGGGGAAGATTTCAATCGAGAGAGAGAGAGGCTACTGCGAATTAAAGAGACTTCAGCTTTTATAGGTTTGACCAGTCTTCTGTCTTTAGCCATCAGATCTCTTACAAACCAACGGTGATGATGTAGAGTAAACTTAAGCCAATACGACAGCATATAAGGCTTCACTTATAGCAATCTCCACCTTGAAGCCTTATCCCTTCCTCAGACAGCAACATACAGGTGCAGCAAGCAATTCACATACTCCTTCTCAGCTCTGTGAGTTCAGTTGATGTGAAGAAGGTTCAAGCAGTGCTTGAACTTTGCAGCAGTTACAACTTTTGTTCCCATATCAGATGGGTTTTCTTCGGTTGGAATTTTCAGTAGATTCAAGCTTCCTTTTGAGATTGATCTCGGACAAAGTGGTATTTGACATCCACATGTTTTGTCCTCTCATGATATATGGGGTTCTTACTTAGATGGATGGCACTTTGACTGTCAGAATACACAGTCACAAGTCCATCCATCAAGTTTGCCTCTTTCAAGATCCCCTGTAGCCATATTGCCTCCTTGAATGCATCAGTCACTGCCACATACTCACTGTTGTGGACAGTGCTACCAATGGTTAAAGCTGGGATTTCCAGCTGATGCAGTTTCCACCTAAGGTAAAGTAGTAGGCTATGGTGGACTTCCTTGAATCTTGATATCCTGCAAAATCAGAGTCCACATACCCAACAAGATCAAGTGTAGGGGTTCTTTTGCAAAAATCTAATCCAACATGCATTGTAGTGTTAATGTATATGAGTAACCATTTCAAAGCAACCCAATGTTCTATTCCTGGATTAGACATAAACCTACTTAATAATGATACTGCAAAGGAAAGGTCAGGCATGGTGCTTATCATGGAATACATGACTGATCCTATGGCACTAGAATAGGGTATATTTTCCATTTTAATCCTATCTGCATCAGTTTTGGGGGACTGCATTTTGCTCAATGTAAAATGTCCTACTAAGGGTAAGTTGATAGTTTTAGCATCAGTCACTCCAAACCTAGATATCAGTTTCTATAGATATGGTAATTGATGAAGCTTCAATTTATTTGACTTTCTATTCTTGTCAATCATCATCCCTAAGATCCTTTTTGCTGACCCTAGATCTTTCATATAGAACTCAGTACTCAATTTTGCTTTTAGTTCTTGTATGTGAGATTTGGACTTGCTTATTAACAACATGTCATCTACGTACAACAGTAAATACACTGGCATGTTATTAGTACAGGCAAAATAAAAGCAGTTATCATATGCACTCCTAAGGAACCCCATTCCCATTATGAATGAGTCAAACCTTTTGTACCACTGCCTAGGAGATTATTTGAGTCCATACAAGGACTTATGCAGTAGACATGCATGATTGGGTAGGTTTCTATCTCTAAACCCTATTGGTTGACTCATATATATTTTCTCTTCCAATTCACTATACAAAAACGCAGTTTTAACATCCAATTGTTCCAATTCTAAGTCATAATGTGTCACTATAGCTAGCATTAGCCTAATTGTTTTAAACTTAACCACAAGAGAGAAAATTTCTATTAAGTCGATACCTGCCCTTTGTGTGAAGCCCTTTGCCACCAATCTGGCTTTCTATCTTGGAGGATATGTGCTTGTTGAGCCTTCTTTTAGCTTGTAAAGCCATTTGCAATCTATTAGTTTCTGGTCAGCAGGTTTTGGGACCAGAGTCCAAGTTCTGTTCTGTTTTAGGGACATCATCTCCTCTTTCATGGCTTTCAGCCATTTTTTACTGTTTTTTGAACTCATGGCTTCTTGGTTTGTCTCTGGTTCAAACCTTAGTGTCTCTACCCCAGTAACAAGGGCAGTGTAGATCAAGTCAACATAACTATATCTGTTTGGGGGCCTTATCTCCTTTCTAACTTTGTCTCTTGCTAACTGGTATTCTGCCAGGTTGTCATTCTGGTCTTCATCATTGTTTTTAGGCTGATCATCTTCTTCATATTGGTCCGTAATATTTAGCAGTGTGTGACTATGTGGTTCAGTGGCTTCAGATTGTTTAGATTGTTCTGTCAGGATTAGTGGCTCCACCTCAAATTGAGATGTCTCTGTTTGATCAAGCATTTCAAGATCTGTTCTTGGGTAACCTGCATTGTCAGTAGGAGTTTGGCAAGGAGACATGGTCTCATTAAAGACTACATCCCGACTAATTATGACCCTAACTCCTGGTACATCCATCTCCCCAACCTGTAACCTTTAGTCCCTCTCTGGTACCCTAAGAAGACACATTTAAGGGACCTAGGTTCTAACTTACCCTCTCTGGTGTGTGCATATGCTGCACACCCAAAGACCCTTAGGTGGTTGAGATTTGGTTTCCTTCCTAACCATTTCTCTTCAGGACACTTGAAGCCTATTGAGCTAGATGGACTCCTATTGATCAAATAGGCTGCTGTGGTTAGGGCTTCTCCCCAGAAAGTTTTGGGTAGCCCAACAGTGAAAAGAAGACACTTGACCCTTTCTAAAAGAGTCTTGTTCATCCTCTCTGTAACCTCATTCTGTTGTGGGGTTGCCTTAACAGTTCTATGCCTTAGCACCCCTTGATTTAGACAGTAAGTATCGAACTCTAAGTTACAGAACTCCAACCCATTATCAGCCCTAAGTGTTTTGACTTTTCTATTTAACTATGTTTCAACTAGGGTTTTCCAACCTTTGAACTTCGTTAAGGCTTCGTCCTTCGACTTGAGAAGGTATACCCATACCTTCCTATTGTAATCGTCCACAATGGAGAGGGAGTATATGTTCCATCCATGTGACTTTAACTTTTCTGGACCCCAAAGATCTGCATGAACATAATCTAGACAATTTGCAACACGATGAGTTCCTTTATGGAAACTCATCCTGTGCTGTTTCCCAAGAATACAGATTTCACATAAATTTAAAGCAGTCACAATGTCATTACCAAAATAACCCTGCTGTTTTAATGCATTCATACCATTTTGGCCTATATGGCCTAATCTCAAGTGCCATTTTTCTGCAGGAGATATGTTAGTAGAAAGTAAAGCAGAATTAGAAACATCAAGATAGTACTGCCCACACAGGATATAAAGCCCATTTTTCTTAACACCCTTTACCAACACATTCCCATTCTTGTAGACTTCCATACAGACATTTTGTGCTTTATAAGAACAGTCTGATTCGTCTAAGGTTCCCAAGGAAATTAGGTTACGTTTCAGTTCAGGTATATACCTAACCCTAGTGAGCAATACTAGCTTATCATTAGTTAGCCTAATGGTTATATCACCTATTCCTTGAACCTCACGAGAGTGATTATTCCCCATATATACTGTTTCTTGTTCCCCAGTTTTAAGTCTTTAAAACTAGCCTTTGTTAGGGCTCATGTGAAAGGTACAGCCTAAGTCTAGCACCCACTCATTGCTACTAGATGTATTAGAAATAGTAAGTGCTTCAGATATTTCTAAGTTACTACTTGTGCTAGCCAGATTTGTTTCTATACTGGCCGGTTTGTTCTTTTTAATCCATTCATAGCAATTTTTCTTAAGATGCCTTGTTTTGTTATAGAAAAAACACTTCCTAGATTCCCCCTTTGGTCTCCCATTACCTTTACTATTCTTTCTGTTTTTAGGGCCTACATTTCTCTTATGGTTCTTACCAGTCTCTTTACCAAATTGTCCGACATCGAATTTCTATTTCACAAACAAATTGCTACCGTTACGCTTTTGAATCTTTAATTCTAATTCCCTAGATTTTAGCCCAGAAACAAGTAGGTCCACACTAGGTACTGTTCCACTATACTGAAGGGCATTTTTTACCACTAAGTATTCCTCTGGTAGGGAATTTAACACGATCATGGCTAGGCTGGAATCTCCTAGTTCTTGGTCAGTACCTTTTAGGGTTATGGTCATTTTTAGGAATTCATCCAAATTTTCATCTAGGGATTTAGCTAGGTCCATTTTATAAGAAAACAAAATGCCTTTCAAGAAAGCTAAGTTAGGAGTAGATTTAAGAGCATACAAGGATTCAAGTTTACCCCACAGTGGAATTGGAGATTCCACGCCATCCACCTTTTAAAGCACGGTGTCTGAAAGGTTCATGATGATCAAATTGTACGCTTCTTCGTCCACCTCTGCCTTCTTCTTTTTCTTTTCTTCTGGCCATTTGGATTCATCTTTCTTCAGTGCGATTCCCACTTTGTTGTGGGATAGCAAGGCCTTCATTTTCTTTTTCCAAGTGTTGAAATCTATTTTCCCATCGTGTTGGAAAATCTCCATGCGCGTGACACTCATAATTTTGAGTTCAAAATCAAACCCCTAAGAAACCAAGATTGTATTTAGTTGACTCGATTTACTGATGATTTTGGAGGGATCTAACTGTGTTTGGAACTCTAGGACTATCACGGAACTAATTAATCGAAAAGCCCTAAAATATTTCGAAACCCTAAAATAGAATTCCCAAATCCAGAAACCCTAGAACACGGCTCTGATACCATTGTTGTAAATACCCCTCACTAATCCTAAGCAAACACTAACACAATCAATCAATCAAAGCAGAATAAAATCAAATTAATACACAGTATTTACCGTGGTTCACTTGTTCAATATTGAACAAGCTACGTCCATGTTGAGCTCCAGAATATGGATGCTCCTTGCACTTACTATTATTCAAGAACGATTACAAACACTCAACCACTCTTCCCTTACAAGATTCCCTATCAAGAACTACCTAGGCTTCAAACTAATACTGGTAAATCTACAACCCAAAACAGAGAACTCAACACCAGATTCTCAACTCCACAAAGAAACAAAACTCTAATGGACAGATTATCAGCAGATTTACACACACACACAAAGCCCTATTCTTGAACCCTAACCAAGTAATTTGGGGAAGATTTCAATCGAGAGAGAGGGAGGCTACTGCGAATGGAAGAGACTTCAGCTTTTAGGTTTGACCAGTCTTCTGTTTTCAGCCATCAGATCTCTTACAAACCAACGGTGACGATGTAGAGTAAACTTAAGCCAATACGACGGACGATCTCAAGGCTTACTTATATATATATATATATATATATATATATATATATAATCCGAGGCTAGTAGAGAATTAAGCTTTAATTTCTTACTTTGTCGTTTAACGTGAGTGTGAGCGGTATAGGGATCATCTCACAAACCAACGGTGACGATGTAGAGTAAACTTAAGCCAATACGACAGCGTATAAGGCTTCACTTATATATATATATATATATATATATATATATATATATATATATATATATATATATATATAAGTCCAGGCTAGTAGAGAATTAAGCTTTAATTTCTTACTTTGTCGTTTAACGTGAGTGTGAGAACAGTGAGTATGCGGTCCTCTGGGGATGTGTAGTAGCATTGCCGACTTGTTATTAAGTTACGAAACCAATAAAATTTTCTAGTCATTTTTGGCTTAGGAAAGGCAATCCAGGAAGGTTACTAGTACTTTCTTAGAGGTATCAGAAGAGTGTAATGCTTTATTTCTCAAGTATTTATCTCAATCATTCAATTTATTCTTACCCAAATTCTTTTGTTTTTTCTATACTATTCTGTTTTAAAATACAAAATAATTATTAAATAAGTATTATTTATTTTACGAGAAAGATTAGATAATTAAAACAAACACGATATTAAACACAAACAATAAAGATTATTATGTTCATGATATTTGTTGATGCTTGATTTTGACACCAACGACTCACACGTGCAAAGTGATAAGCGGACTTAGAAATTACACGTGATATGAAAACATGAAATGAGATAATAAATAGGAAGCGATTTTTAAAGTGGTTCGGATGCTCAAAAGCAAATCATACGTCCACTGCTATTATATTAATAGATGAGTACAATTAGGTCGCATGTGGCGAGCTGAGTTACAATCTAGAAGAAATGTAGGGAGAGAGAGAGAGTATGCTATTTTAGACTACGATAAGTCAATCCCGTAAATGAGAGAGGAGTCCTCTTTTTTATAGTGGGAGAACTCAAGATAATGATTACGAGTCTGCAAGTGGGTAGGTATCGTGCAAATCCTTCCTTGTGTCCCATTGGTTATCTACACGAGAAATATCCTCAAATTGCGTAGGGTTTGGGTAGGTAGATGATCCTTGGCCACTCGCAAGCCTAGCGTTCACCTGCTGCACTGACAATAACCATACCTCTTCCATCATTGAGCGATGTGGCAGTGTCTAGACGACACAAAATCTTTCTGAATCCTAATTGGCTCTTATTGACGAGAGTTCACGTCAGTTCTAACTTTTTAGGCATAACAATATTCATTTATAAACTTTTTAATGTTATTGTTCTTTCTTGATTGAGCTGTATAATTTTTATTTATAACTATCAATGGAAAATATTGGTTGAAAGACTACTGAGAGCCCAGCAACTTATTTTGTTGTTTAAAAATTGATCCACAAAAATTTAGGCCAAAGTACAAAGGTTGTGAAGGACAAAATAGTAATATACATGTATAAAACTATAAAAAGTTGGACCCTTTGCGAGCAATCAAAATTATTTTAACAGAACAAAGGTCTACGTCAGACGTAGTCAAACTACGGATCTTTTCCCGAACTGGGCTAATTTGAGATGGGTTTGCTTCTATGTCAACAGCAAGTTCAGGAACTGAAATTGTTGCTTCTTGTTGTTGGGTGCCACTGCTGGCGATGACAAAAGACAAAAGTAGAACATAACTGCAGGTTGATAACAAACCAGTTAAAAATGCACTTAATCAGATTCCAAATGATGCCATGCCAAGGAGATGAGATTATTGTAATGAAGTATGCGAGCCAAAAGAGTGGCGGCGGTAACAAGATTGTTGCAAGTAAAGACACAGTCAAGGGAACTGAGAAGTAGCCAGATCGAACAGTGATTGGAAGAGCACTGAAACGAAGATTGATGGTAATGGATGTTAAGAGGAATAGAAATAACATGCAAAGTGCGAGAAGCAAGAAAGTGAGTTTCAAAATGGGGTACTGATCAAACTCGAATATTTCCCAAGCATTGACATGGGATGTTAGCAAGAATAGGATGATGAGGTTCATCAGCGGCGGCAAGGGAAATCTCAAGTCTACTAAGAACTGCATTTTCTCTGTTGAAGAATTTGAATGTGATGATACCTAGGAATGCAAGTATATAACCACTACTACTTGGTAGATGAATGATCAACAAGACTTTTAGGTATATTAGTTAAGAGGTCTTGAGTTTTATTCACATAAATGGTTAGTAAAAGTGATCATCCAAAAAAAATATATATATATATATATATAAGTATACGTTAGGGTTCGCAAATTGAGAAAAGTAATATAAAAACAGACGTAATTGATGTTATAAAATATATTCAATTGTCAACCCTCAAAAATACTTGCCAAAATGATAGTGAGTTGTCGATGCTAAAAAATAATTCCTGAGTGCCTTTGTTTTAATTTATTTTAGGTTTTTTATATTTTAAGTATTTTAAAAAACTTAAAATAAATTAAATATATAAATATTTAACATCTTATATTATAATTGTCATATTTCATTAGATCTTTATGAACTTAGACAAAATAAAATAGGATAAGATCTAAATTTCAGAAAAAAAAAAAAGGAAATGTGAATAAAAAAAAAAACCTATTTAAGTTTAAAAGGATAATTTTGGTATTAAGTGGGGTTTTGAAAGAAATTTTTAAATTTGAAATAAGCTGTACTCAATAGAGTCTGCTATCTATTATATGGGGGTTAAAAACTTAAAATTACTTCCCCAAATTTAGTTTAAAATATTTGACTGGCCAAAAAGGGGTCAGACCCAACCAAAAATTAGTTTGAGTCAGAAAAGCCCAGAAAAAGGAAATAAAGCCCAAGGGTGCAAAATAATTCCAACTGAGGTGAAAGGAGAATTCTTAAGATGACGTGGCACAAAAAACATGGGAGTTATAACACTAGTGAGAGAAAGAGAGAGAGAGAGAAAATTAGGATACTGTCATATCTAGGGGTGAGCGGTTCCGGGTACCCTATACTTTTCCAGGGAATCGGAACCGGAACCGCACAATACAGATTCCCAAAAAAAGGAACCGGGACCGCACAGTACAGGTTCTTCAATTCAAGGAACCGGAACCTAAAATGCAGGTTCCGGTTCCTTTCCAGGGTACCCTGTAAAAAATCAATTACCCCCCTATTAGTTTAAAAAATAACAAAAACACCTTATAAGTTTACAAATACACCCCTAACAAATTTTCGTTATTCATTCATTTGTGTCCAATGTAACTCATAACCTGTAATCTCTAAGCAACGCTTGACTTCAATCAATTCATCACAATTCACATAAAATTCGTCAATCAAAACCAAAACACAAACAATTATTCATCACAATTCACATAAAATAACTTCACCAAAATCATTTAAACAAACAACAATTCTTAATACTAATTACTAACATTGCCATTTGCCAGGGGTCTATTTGATAAGTTAATAAATTATTAATGTTTATAAATTTATTAATTTAATGTTATAATTGGTTAATTGGGTATTTATAATATACCAAATATAATTTAGTAAATTTAATATTAGAAACAAGTAATGTTATAATTAAATAAGTGATCATACTACAATGTAAATTGTAATGTTATAATTAATTAAGTGATCATACTACAATGTAAATTGTAATGTTATAATTAATTAAGTAATATATTATTTAATTATAATGTAATATTATAATTAATTAAATTGTTAACCATTTAATTAAGTATTATAATATTGTTTATAATAGAATGTTATAATTAATTAAATAATCATACCATAAATTTATAATATAATGTTATAATTAATAAAATTATAATAATTCGATTAAATATTATGCAAATTAGTAAATTACTAATGTTTATAATATAATGTCATAATCAATTAAGTAATAATTTAATTATGTAATGTTATATTAATTATATGATCATACTATAATAGTATAATGTAATGTTATAATGAATTAAGTAATCATACTACAAATCTATAATTTAATATTATAATTAATTAAATTTCAAATCATTTAATTAATATACTAATGTTTATAATGGAATGTTATAATTGATTAAGTAATCATATTACAAATATATAAAGTAATGTTATAATTAATTAAATTTTTAATCGTTTAATTGAGTAATGTAATATTATAGTAGGATTATTAATGTTTATAATGTAATGTTATAAATTTATAACTAATTAAATAATTATGTAATCATTTAACTATATAATGCTATAATTAAGTAAGTGATCATAATATAATGTAATATAATAATATTATAATTTAATTGAGTAATTATTTAACTATAATGTAATGCTTAATTAATGTTTATAAGGTAATGTTATAATTAATTAAATTTCTTATCATTTAATTAAGTATTGTGCTAATGTTTATGTAGTAAATTAGTAATTACTAATGTTTAAAATATAATATCATAACTCATAATCAATTAAGTAATTATTTAACTATGTAATGTTATATTAATTATATGATCATACTATAAATAGTATAATGTAATGTTATAATGAATTAAATAATAATACTACAAATCTATAATTTAATATTATAATTAATTAAATTTCAAATCATTTAATTAATATACTAATGTTTATAATGGAATGTTATAATTGATTAAGTAATCATATTACAAATATATAAAGTAATGTTATAATTAATTAAATTTTTAATCGTTTAATTAAGTAATGTAATAGTATAGTAAATTACTAATGTTTATAATGTAATGTTATAAATTCATAACTAATTAAGTAATTATGTAATCATTTAACTATATAATGCTATAATTAAGTAAGTAATCATAATATAATGTAATATTATAATATTATAATTTAATTGAGTAATTATTTAACTATAATGTAATGCTTAATTAATGTTTATAAGGTAATATTATAATTAATTAAATTTCTTATCATTTAATTAAGTATTGTGCTAATGTTTATGTAGTAAATTAGTAATTACTAATGTTTAAAATATAATATCATAACTCATAATCAATTAAGTAATTATTTAATTATGTAATGTTATATTAATTATATGATCATACTATAATAGTATAATGTAATGTTATAATGAATTAAATAATCATACTATAAATCTATAATTTAATATTATAATTAATTAAATTTCAAATCATTTGATTAATATACTAATGTTTATAATAGAATGTTATAATTGATTAAGTAATTATATTATAAATATATAAGGTAATGTTATAATTAATTAAATTTTTAATCGTTTAATTAAGTAATGTAATAATATAGTAAATTAGTAAATTACTAATGTTTATAATGTAATGTTATAAATTCATAACTAATTATGTAATTATATAATCATTTAACTATGTAATGCTATAATTAAGTAAGTGATCATAATATATAATGTAATATAATAATATTATAATTTAATTGAGTAATTATTTAACTATAATGTAATGTTTAATTAATGTTTATAATGAAATATTTATAAGGTAATGTTATAATTAGTTAAATTTCTTATCATTTAATTAAGTATTGTGCTAATGTTTATGTAGCAAATTAGTAATTACTAATGTTTAAAACATAATATCATAACTCATAATCAATTAAGTAATTATTTAATTATGTAATGTTATAATTAATTATATAATTATACTATAATGTAATGTTATAGTGAATTAACTATTAAATAATCATACTATAAATTTTAATGTAATATTATAATTAATTAAATTTTTAATCATTTAATTAAGTTTGTACTAATGTTTATAATAAAGTCAATTAATTAAGTAGTAATCAATTAATGTAATGCTATAATTAATTATACTATAAATCAATTAAGTAATGTTATAAAATTATAATTAATTAAGTAATCATTTAACTATAATGTAATGTTATAATTGATTAAGTATGATATTTAACTAGTAATTAAATTTATTAATGTTTATCAATTTATCATATATAATTAATTAATTACTAATTTATTATAGATATACTTAGAACTTGATAATTAAAGTAAATAACTAAATATATTATTACTCAATCAAATATACTATTTTATTAAAAAATAATTCTTTTAATAACATTAAAAATGTAAAACACTTTTAATTGGATCATAATTCCAATTATTCACTTAATTGATCAAAACTTTAATATTAATGTATTATAATATATTAAAGCTTTTAATATGGTGTAATTTATATGTAATAAGTATAATTGTATTCGTATATTTATTTAATTAGGTTATTCTAAAAATTTAACTTTTTCTATTTTAAATTTTTTTATATGTAAAATAATAGAAACTCCCCCATTATTTACATTTCACAAATATTTCATTATAGTCCAGGTTCCAAAATAGGTTCTAAATAGGTTCCAAAAACAGGTTCCAATATAGGTTCCAAATCAGGTTCCAAAACAGGTTCCAAACAAGTTCCAAAACAGGTTCCAAAACAGGTTCCAAACAGGTTCCAAACAGGTTCCAAACAGGGTTCCAAACATGGTACCCTTTTTCTAGGCCTTCCAGGCCTCTCCTCCTCGGGGGTAAGAACTGGAACCGAAACCGCACGAGTAGCCTTAAAAAATTGGAACCGGAACCTACCCGCACAAAGGTGTTTTGGGTAGGTTAGGCTTCCTGGCCTCCTTGGCCTTCTACCTCCGCTACCCGTGCTCACCCCTAGTCATATCATACTGTTAAAGTTGATTAAGAATTTTAGTGGTATATAATATAAATATATAAACTCAAACAAATTAAAATATTTATAATTATAAAAACTAAAAGTAATCCAATATATATTTAAAACTAAAATATAAAATATAATTTAAAACTGAAGTTTTCAAACAAATTAAAATATAGATAACTATACAAATTGAAAAAATACAGTAATATATATTTAAAAAATTAATAATAAAACATAATTTAAGAACTTGAAAAACTTATATAAGTTTTCACAATAATTTTTTAAAAGAACTTATATTAAATGAAATTATATAACAAAAAAAACCGTTCAAAACCATTTATTATCCTTAATAAAGTTCAAGTTAATAGTTTAAAATTGTCATTTCTTTGTCTTTTCTAATATAAGTGTCTTCCAATTGTTTGTTTCTAATGAAAGTATGACGATAATAAACTTGTAATTTATTAGTTGTCCATATTTAAATGATAAATTTATTATAAAATTTAACGGGTTAAAGCCTAGACCTCCTTGATGTAATCAAATAACAAAAATTCTCCTGAAATTTATGAAATAACAAAAATCTCTCTGCTATTAATGAACTATTAATAAGTCATTAACATTTATATTGTCAAGAGTTCATAAATATTACAAAATTGTTTTTCTACCATTTATTTTAACACCAAAAACTTATTGACAAGGGAATTTCTATTATTTCTAAAATATTAGGGGAACTTTGTTAGAAGCGTAAGTTATTACATATTTCTTTCTTTTTTGTCAAAATCCTTTGGCCCCTTCAGTCTCCGAAATGAATGCTTGGGTTGGAATTGTTGTAGCTTGTCCCATAATCACTTATAAGTCAACTTTTAAAATAATCAACTTTACAAATAATCTATTAAAGTGTTTGTTTTTCTTAATTTTAAAATCACTTTTATTTTTATATCTAAGAGATGATATATTAACAAAATAAAATGATCAAAAATGTGTATAGTTTCAATTAGTCTTTTTTTTTCTATTATTAAAATTAAATTCTTAAATAAAAACGTTTGAAATTAAAAAAAATAATTGAAAACTAGACGGCAGTGGCCAACTGCCGCTACTGACAAACCTACTGGCGGTGATTGAGTGCACACCTGCAGGCATCATTGAGATCAATGACCTCTAGTATACGCAATGATTTTGACGGTTTGTCGAAATCCAGCAGCTTTAAACAGTAGAAAGCTGGAAAAGTTTGGTCGAAACTTTACTGGATTTCTGCAGCTTAACTGAAAAACCCATGAAGGGGTGGCGAAAAAATGATGAAAGCATGTAAACAAGAAATGCAAGCTAAGATATGGATTAAACAAGAAATGCAAGCTAAGATATGGATTAAAGGATTCAAAAAAGCTTTAAATAAAGCACAAATGAACATTATACCTTCTCCTAGAGCTTAGGTTTGATGAAGTCAAAATTCAAAGCTATAAACCCTCCACACTTTAACACTACTTGAGAGAAAGAGAGGGTGGTAGAACCTAAGAGAGAGCTTGTGTTTTTCTTTTGAGTGAACAATGAACAACTTAACCTAAAATGCAACCTTTTGCATTTATATATACATGGGTCATTGTGTAATTACTTCTTTTTCACTTGCATGCCCTAATAAAATCTTATTCTAAAAGGAGCTCAACCATTTAGTAATTTGGCCTTTGAATAATCAATATTATTCAAAGGCCCATGTAAACTACACTAGTTTACATTAATAACATGTAAGTTTATTTTTTTGCCCTTTAACTATTAAAATGTCATTTTAGTTCATCTCATTTATCTTAACGCTTTAAGATATAATAGTTAAATACAATTCACTATTGCTTGACCATTTTAACCTTTAAATTGTCACGAATAATTTTCTATGCAACAATTATCATAAAAATCTTGTCATTACCCTTGGAAGGTGCTAGCCCTCTTCGGATTTCTCTCTCTTATCATTCTCTAACTTCTCAAGGCTATTGGTGTGATCATGTAGGTCCATCATGGATTAGCCGTGAGCCGGTTTCGAATGAATCCAGAAACTTGTCTGGAGGCCCAACGATTATAGTAAACATATAGCAATGTGTCATAGTCCCTAAACCACAATGAAGAAATACTTCATCGAACATTTTTCAGATCATATGTACCATGCAGGTAAAGTCTCTCCATTGATATATCCTGATTGAGTACGGATTCATGGAACGTCAAAATCCTAAACTTGATCTTCTACCGAATCGTCGATCAATATGTCTAGAACTTGTCATTACAAACTTACTTTCATATGATTAATAATATACTCTGGCTAGAGGTTTTGGTTTTGACATTTATCAACGTTTGTCCAAGAACCCAGATCTGGATGGAGTCAACGATACTCCTGATCCTATATTTTTGAGTCAATAGATCCCGTCTTGACCATCGTTCGTTTCTGCATATGAACAACACATGACCAAATTGGTTTTATCATACGAAACATGACTAGTCTCATACTTATACACTATACGAACTAGGGGTGTTATCGAGCCGAGCTGAGCCGAGTTTTCGGCTTAACGAGCTCGGCTCGAGAGAGAAGAAAATGAAACGAGCCGAGACTGAGCCGACTCGCGAGCCAGCTAATCGAGCCGAGTTCGAGCCGACTCGCGAGCCGAGCCATCTTCAAATAAATATTTTTTTTTCTTTTTTTAAGTCAATTTTTTTTACAAAAACTCGTTGGGCAGCAGTCCGAATGTCTGATTGTCTGAAATCCAAACAAATGTAAACCAAAATTTCACAGCAACACCACCAAGTCCACCACAGTCTACTCTTCCAGAATTCTTTCACCGGAAAAAGCCCCCTGTTACAAACAAAAAATTCATGAAAAAACAAGTTAAAATCTGACAAAAATTAAAGAAACCCCAAACAAACAACCCCAAACAGATGATGAAGATCCGACGAAGAAACCCCCTACTCACCGATTGAAGTCCGACGAAAATCTGACGAAGACGATGACAAACCGACGAAGACACTTCAACTCTGACGAAGACGATTCAGATCTGATGAAGCTCGTACGAAGATGACAAAGTTCTGACGAAGATCCAACGATGATGAGATGACGATGACGAAGATCCAACGGCTGCCGACGGTCCGACGAAGATGAACTATATCCACGAAAATCCCATGAAGGCGCGAAGATGAAGAAGATCTGGGCGAAATCGTTACTTTGGGAGGATTTGATTCAAATTTTACGACCATGGTTCTACTGGTGATCGTGATTTGGGGATTTTAATAAAGGGGCTATTTTTTTATTTTTTAAAACTTGTTTGCATTAGTTTCAGTTAAATCCCAATAGTTTACAAAATTTCAAAAAACCTCCCGCTATTTCGAGCCAGGGGCTTCTCGCGAGCCGGACGAGCCGAGCCTTGTATGGCTTGAACTCAGCTCGTTTTGTCTCACGAGCCGAGTCGAGCCGGCTTGTAATAAAACGAACCGAGCCGTTAACGAGTCGGACTCGAGCCGAGCCGAGCCGGCTCACGAGCGGCTCGGTTCGTTAACCAGGCCTAATATGAACTATACACATCCATATCAGATCCGACCACGATGTCTCAGGTCAAAGGACTACATTGTGTATTGATATAATCAAACCATAAATCATTGCTACATGTTTTTCCAAGTGATTTGTCGTACTTATATCAACTTATGATATCTTTCGGAAACATCTAGTATGTCTACTATGCAATATAGTTGCCCAAATAATATTGCTTCCGTAGAGAACCTTTTGATAAATTCATTTACCAATTAAATGAATCATCTGAACAATTCTTATACATACTTTACTTTAAATGCATGACTATATAAAAGAAGCAATTTATATATATGAATTAAAGAATTATTTCTTCTATTATTTATAATATATTAATATAAGACAAAATGCTCTGAAACCAACAACATTAATGGTTTCTAGGGCATACAATAACTTTAACACCGCCATAGTTCAATAGACCTTCGACACCATTGCGTAGATCGCTAGCCAAAGATCCTAATAGTGGCAGTGTAAATTGACTTGTCGAAAAATTTGGCTGGCCACCATCGTCGAAAGCCCACTTGCCAGTTTATTTATTTTATACAAAATTAGAATTTTTGTTTAATTTTAGGCATCTTGGTAATCGACTATTTTAAAAGTGATTTTGAAATTTAAAAGCTGGAAATCCTTGCTTTTGGAATCCTTGAATAAATTAGATTATTTAAGAAATAGGCTGTTCCTTAATCAGTTTTGAAATGTGTTTACCAAAACAATAATGCTACCCTTACACAATGTTTTTACACAATCCTCTTACTTCATGACGTGGCAGCTGATATGACATTGCTACCTCATTTGACACATCAGCAAATTGCCACCTCACTTTCCCAAATGTATTTCTTTTTTAAATTTTAGTAACCCGTTTTTCCCCAAATTCAAATCTCCTCCCAAAATTCATCTGCCCTAAATTTGCAAACCAAACAATAATCCTAACCCATTTAGCCCCCACCACCTAAAACCTTGCGAGTCACTGCTGCCGTCGCAACTTCGCCAGAGTAACTTGTAGAGATTTATCTGGATGGCAAAAGGAGTAAGCTAGCAAAGAAAAAATTTGTGTCACATTCTCAAACAAAGGAGCAAAGATATCCAATACACAACCGCCATTTCTAACCAGGTAGAGATGGAAAGTAAAAGATGGGTAGGATTCTATTCTCTTTATTTTTTTTATTTAGTGGATCATGCCTGTCAAAGTTGATATTAGAAATAATGTATAATATGTTTATAGCTTATTCTCATTCCATAACATTATCGAATTTAATACTTTTCATAAAATAATATTACTGAACCTTGTGATTCGTGGATCGTATAGGAGTTGATAGCATGACGCTGGTTTTTGGTTTATTTTCTGTTGAAAATCATCTCCAGGAAAAATCTTGTCCAGATACTTCATCCTTAGTAATGGACGCATCCAATTTCTGCGCTATATATGGAACAAGCAGAAGCAGTCAAATGGCATTAAGAGCTCACAGATGTATCAGACCAGAAAATCAAAACAAAAGAAATAAATATGAAGTCAAAATTTATTTAAATAGTAATGAACTTTCTTTGGAAAACATTACAACTGGGGGAACCTCATTATCAATTGTTATTGTGATTCAAGCAGCAAAAACTTGGTGCTTGGAATTAGTATAAGACGGTGCCTAGTCCATAAAGAGAGTGAAAGAAGTATAAACAGGAAGGTCTTCAGAACAAGCTGCCGTCGCAAATCAGAGCTCACTGCTTCAAAATCACACTCTCAATTCAGAGCCAGAGACTTTATAGCATTTATGGTAATTTTAGTTTGCTTTTCTATATTTTCCCCTAAATAAAATATGCATGTTTATGATTAATCATGTGTAATGCACTCTCATTTTGTTAGTGTTTGGCTTGATATACTGGAAGCTTTGTTGGTCATTGTTTTCGCTAGTTTTGATTATTTTACTCCTACTTCTAATTTAGCTCATAGTTGGCTAATAGGATGAAGTTTCGGTCAATGCATGTATGTTTGCATGTTGATTTCTTTATTTAATTTAGATTTGTGTTATGGTCTCTTTAAATGATATACAAAATTATTTCTGCAAACAAGTCTGAATGGCAATGTGGTTATTGAAGGTCAGTTTTGGTTGCTGAAAATCCAATTTTGAAGTTGTGTTGTGGTTATATGGGACTTTAATTCTGTTCTCTTCAACTCACTTGCAGTGCTTTCAAACAAATGTCTGATTTTTGAACCTGATTCATCTTCACACGATTGGAGCTCCATATACATGGTCTAATGGTTGGAGAACCCATGGTCATATTGAACTTCGGTTGGACAGAGATTGCTGAAGTCATTTTTGGTTATTAAAGGATGTTGCTGCAGAGAAGATTTAGCTAATGCAGAGAATGTTGCTGCAAAGAAGTTAAGCTAATGCAAAATAGATTTTTTTGTTTTAAGATGTTGCATTACTGAAAACTGGAAAAGTTAGAAGATGTTTAGTTTGAGGAGGAATGTTAGAATAAAAATGTAAATCAGAGTTAATTGGTCTTATAAAAGCCTACCTCTGTATCAGTTTTATTTGGTTAATGAAAAATCAATTCTTGTTTTTCTCTTCATAAGTTTTTCTTTGTTTGTACCCCACGAAGCATAAGAGATAGCCACAAGAGGGTTAGAGACAACCATGATGGCCTGATATTTTTGTGGATATACTGACTGCTTGGGAATGGTATCATTTGGGAATGTTCTTCATCAATTTTGCCAAAGAAAATAGTTTCTATTAATCTGTTAGTGTATGCATTGTTGCTTTAGATTACTGCATTTTAAGCAGAGTCCATAATTTTTGTGCAACTGGTGCAAATTGGTAGGTGCTGGAAATGAAGCCTGGGCATGTTGTAGTTTTTGCATTGTGCAGATTGAGCAGGTGTGAGAGGTTGCAGTTTGTTTCTGCAGTTTCCAAGAGTCTTGGGCAGTATGTGCAGGGTGGTGTGTGCTAGAAATGAAGTAGTGATCTGGACAGTGGTTTGTATGGAGCTGCAGCGTGATTGCTGCATTTTCTACAGTTTCTGGCTGGAGTCTTCAGTTTGGTTGTCTTGTGTTTGTGTTGCTTTTGTGTATAAGGATTGTATATCCTTACTTGGTTTTGTTTCTTTTTGTGTAGTTTGGTCCCTTGTATTCCTTGTATTTTATCACAAGTTTCACTCTTTAGGGGAGATTACCCTAATTTTAATGATTCAATTGTAATTTATTCCCAGATTGTTTGTAATAAATGAAATTGAGGCTTTATGATAATGTATAAATTTCACATCGTTATTATCTGTATAAATGCACATATTATTATGAATGGATGGTAATGTAGACCAATGTTGTCTTCCACCTAAAAGGACCAAAAACAGACAGTTTTGGTTAATTAGTATATATAACCTTTTTTTTTAGGTAACTTATAATTTTATACAAAGATTAAAGAATATCCTACAAGATAAAAAAAAAAAAATAAATAAAAAACTAAGTTGCATGCCCTTACTTACAAGAGAGGGATGAAACAAACAATCAGAGACAAGGGAAAACCAGGATGCACAACCCTATACACCCAATCAAGCCCCAAGAGCAAAATAAAAACCAGCCAGGGGCACCTAAGCACAACAGCCCTTAACAGGCCCTAACAGTAGTAAAAAAAAGTCCCAACAGTAGTACCAGCAACAGCAGCTAAAAGACCACCAACAATAGCAGTAACAAAAAGCCCCAGCAGCAGCAGTGAAGAACAACCCAAGAGCAGTAGCAAAAGCCCTAGCAGCAGCAAAACAAAGCCCTACCAATGACAGCCCCAAAAATAGAAAAAAGAACACTAGCAGCAGCAAAAAGGCTCCAACAATAGCAGCAACAAAAAGGCTCCAACAACAGTAGCAGATCAACCCAGGAACAATAACACAAACCCTAGTAGTAGCAAACAAATGCCCCAGCAGCAACAGCCCCAGTCGCAGCAACAAAAGCACCCCATAAGCAGCAGCAAAACCCCCAACAATAGCAACCTGCACAACACCATATCTGCACAACCAAACCCAAGACCAGCAAACCATCCATAGCCAAAAAGAAACACCGCCTCACAACAAAACCATAAAATAACCCAAAGTGCCTAGCCCCAATCACCCACAACCCAAACTCCACCTGCCCAAACAACCAGACTAGCAACCAGAAAAGCCACCAACAAATGGCCAAACAGTAGAACACCTCCCATATTAGACACACACAAAGCCCCAGTGACCTCACCAACCATACTAACCCCTAAGTCCCCTCCCAAACACGCTCTCGGGCAGCAAAAAGACAAGGATCTACAATCCTATATACCAGCGAGCTAGTCTTGCAAAAGCCTAAAACAAGCAGACCAGCAGACAAAAAGGGCAGGCCTTGCGATGAAGCAAAAAAATAGTCTGCACAACTATGCACATGAAGCAGCTATCAAAAAAAGACCCGCTACATATCAAAAAGGATTTTCCTACTCCTATAATATATTGTTCCTATATAAAAGTCAAAAATTGTGATTGCTTGCAAGCAATTTTCCACATTGTTACTAACGATCAGCTACTCTGCATCTCCAAGTGATGGCCTCAAACTTACTGACATATCATTATAACTCTGATCAGTGAAAACACAATAACATTAATTTTTTACCTTAAAACAAGGTTCTAGTTACAACAAAAACATCTTATAAAATAAAAGATTCTTACCTGACTTAAAACATAGACTCCTGTATCATGATTGTGGAAGTTAATATCATTTACATCAGCTTGATTTGATTCTTGTGAACTCCCACCCTACAATTAAATATAAACATAACATCTTCATAACATTTAGTAAAAGAGTTGTAGACATTAATGATGAAGAAGTTACACTCACTTGGTTAAGCAATTTCTTCCTTTTCCGAACAATTTGCTCGACCTTCAATTGCTTTCTTTTGAATGGAGGTCGACCTTTAGAACGAACATCCTGTGGAGTCATGATTTTATTGCTAACTTGTACTGAAGTGCAATCAACACTATCAAAGTGAATTTTGCTTTTACATGCAACGTTAACACTTCTATCAATCCCCCTAACATTGTCATTCAACAATAATTTCTTCTTCATGTCACTTATCATTTGCATCACCATATTACAATCATCAACACTGGTTGATGCCAAGTCTACCACCTCACTAAATGAATTAGACAATTGGTCAAATCGTTCACCTTCAGCACTAGTGCTCAAACTATTATAACTTACCCTAACTTTCGTGTGGCATCTGAATACATTTTTCATCCAACGCCTTAAAATGTACTGTTCAGGGATAAGAGAAATTCCATTATGTATTAACACTGCAATTGCATGTCGACATAAAATCCCTTTAAACTCAAACAATCGACAATTGCAACGAACCTCAGAACAACGGTTCTCAGACCAAACCACAAACGAAACCCGACGGTATGTCTCTCCAACCATTACATCTTCCTTCACAACATATTCAAGTTTGGACTCCATATCCTTCAAAGAATATATCTCACAATGGAGCTTACCTGCAAGCTCTTTTTGAAACTCTTTGAATTTTGCAGTAGTGTATGCCTCTTGAAATTGTTTCTCCATAAGATAAATGCTTATACAAGGGATTGATGATTTGATCGATTTGAAATCAGCCTCATTTTCTTTTTCAACTTTATCACGCAATGCATTCTCATATTGTTCTACAAATTGTTTTAATGTCGTTTTCGAATTTACGTACCCATAAAAAAAGGCATGCATACTTTCACTACGTTGCGTAGTAGACATTCCCGCCCAGAAAGTACCTTTCACAAATGCCGGCACCCAACGATATCTTTCATTATACAAACCAGATAACCAATCATTGCCGTGCAGGTTGTATTTTTCAATGAACGAATTCCACCATTCTTCAAACTCCTCACATGTCAATGAATCGTACACAACATTTTGCAAAGTAAACTTTATATGTTCATATTCCCTATAACCTTTTAACTTTTCCGGCAACTTCTTCATAATATGCCACAAACACCATCTATGTCTTGTATCGGGAAACACAATCTCGACGGCATTTTGCATAGCCCTGTCCTTGTATGTGATTATTGTCTTAGGAGTAGAATTTCCCATACAAGCAAGCCACGTTTCAAAAAGCCAAACAAAAGTTTTTGTGTCCTCGTGGGAGATTAACCCACAACCTAATATTGTGGATTGGCTGTGATGGTTAACACCGACAAACGCAGCAAACGGCATATCATATTTGTTAGTTAAATACGTCGTGTCGAATGTCACAACGTCGCCGAATTCCCTAAATGCGGGTCTACTTCTTGCATCCACCCATAGAACATTTTGCAATCGACCATCATCATCTAAATCCATAACGTAAAAGAAATTGGGATTATCTTTTTGCATTTTCAAAAAATATTTCTGTAACGCAACAGCATCACCATCACCAAGTCGGATCTTCCTAACTTTTTCAATGTAATTTCTACAATCCTTTTGTAAGAAACTCAAATTCTCAACACCCCTAGCTTCAACTACAAAGGAATTGAAATTCTTACTCGGCCTAATCCCCGCTCTATCATTCACTTCAATCTTTCTTTTCACATGTGGTTGTATAAATCTATTGCTCTTGAAAAATCTTGTTTTGCTAGGACTTATGAGTTCATGGTTATGCTCATAGATGATTGACACTATTTCTCATTTACCATCTGAACGTCGAGAGGCAGTACTACGAGCCTTACAACCACTTTTTGTTAACGGATGCAATTTAAAGATATTTTTGGAGTTACTATCTCGCTTTCCACCGCAACAACAGGCAACGTTCGCATAAATCAACTCCCCATCATCTCCTTTCCTTGAAGATCTTATTGTAACTTCAAACCCCATTTTATTTCCATAGCTTCGGTAGTATTGAAGAAACTTATCAAATGATTCAAAAAACATTCCAGGCTTAGGCTTGCCTTCATCTTCCGCACTACTTCTATCCCCTATTTGTTGTGCATCATTACCCTACAATACACAAATTATAATTGCAAAGAATTAGTTTATAACATTCCACCCCCCAACAGAAAAAAAAAAAATATGCAAATAATACCATTAAAGGAATTAAGATCATATTGATGCTTAAAACAAATAGATAACAATTACAAGAATACCTCAATCACATTGATTTATGGGGAATAATTATCTACTTTTTTCTGGGTGCACTCCTCCATGTGTAAACCGGCTAGGATTAGTTGTGGGGGTTTACTTATTTAACAAGTCTACATATAAAAAAATATTTCATTACAAACAATGACAGTAGACCATCACTTGAAATAGACTAGGTGCCAACCCCACAAATGTTCAAATTTATTCCCAATTCACAAACCAAAGCTTCCTAAATTGTCAAACAAGCAACTTCATCACAACCGACAACAGAAGTCTAAATCATAATAAGTAAAAACTTAAGTTGCATCTTTCTAACGAACTACGATAAATTTGTGCCTGAAAATATATCACATTAGGCAATATAATATATCCTTCCCCTTACATGAATGTTGCAAATATTACACAATCATTAGATTCTAAAAGTATGTGTATATATTTAACCAAAAAATGATATAAGCAAAATAATAGTATGTATATATATTTAACCGGCAAATGATACAAGCAAAATACTCCTATTGGGTCCTAAAATGGGGGAAGGATTAAAATAAAACAACTCACATACTCCATGGGATCAAGGACAGCAGCCACACAACCCACACCCTAAGCAGCAGCCCTGAAATTGACACCACAAGCAACAGCCACGAAATCCACACCCAAGCAACAGCCACGAAATTGACACCACAAGCAGCAGCCACACAACCCACACCCCAAGCAGCAGCCACGAAATCCACACCCAAGCAACAGCCACGAAATTGACACCACAAGCAGCAGCCACACAACCCACACCCCAAGCAGCAGCCACGAAATCCACACCCCAAGCAGTAGGCACACAACCAACACCCCAAATCGATTTTGGATGGTCGCTGGATTCCGTGGTAACAAGCTGTGATCAGAGATTGAGCTGGATTTTCAAAGTTGACAGGATTTTTTGGAGAAATTTTTGGGTTTCTTTGTTTCGGGAGATATGAAACTGATTTAGAGAAATTAGTGTTTGAAATTTTCGGTGAAAATTTGGGTTTTTTGCAGATTTTTTTTTTTTTAAATTTGGAGGGAAGTGACGTGGTATCTTGATGATGTGGCAGATGAGGTGGCATATGCCACATAATGGAGTAAAAAAAATGGTGTAAGCACTTGTGTAAATGTAGCATTATTGTTACCAAAAACATTTTGAATCATTGATTAAGAAATAAGTGATTATGTGAGAAGCTACAGCAATCCTAAAGAGATCCCACATTAGGTCCAATGGTTTGGGGTATCATACAAACACCTTCCTTACCGTCAATTTTACTGTTAAATTTTGACGGATGAAAATACTAAAATACCTTTGGTTTAAGAAAAAAAAAAGTTTAAAGAGATTGATGCCAAGACTAAAATACCCCTAATTTAAGAAAAAAGAGTTTAGATGTATAAAATATTTAATATTTATTTATTGAATAATGAGCAACAACATATTAATGTTGACTAAATTGCCTTGGTAATGTCATGTAATTACATAGGAAAAGTATGAAATAACCTTAATATTCATAAAACCCAAAAGGATTTTTAATTTACTACATAAAAAATGGGCAACAACAATATTTAATTTACATATATTTTTTTTCATAAAACCAAAAAAAATTATCTTAAATCTTTTTTTTTAAGTATCTGAGATATCTAGGCCCACATTGGAATTTGTCTAATCCTCAAGGTTACAGAACACTCTACAAATTCAATAGACCAAGGTAATTACACAAATGTGGTAGGTACCAACTCCTACGACTCGAACACAAGATTTTCTGCATATAACTAACCCTAGTGGGTAAAAAGTTTACCATTCGACCACAAAAAGAGAGGTAATTATCTTAAATCTTTAAATATATGATTTGTAAGTTTCTCCCCATTGTTATAAAAAAGTCATCTGCAAAATATATATTTTATATATTCCACCATGTGATAGGGAAATGTAAAATTTTCAACTAATTTTGCATATGAAATTATTACAACAACGTGGAGGAAATTATAAATTATATATTTTGAAGATTCGAAAGTTGGTGGGTGAGTTTGTGGGATGAAATTATTGAAGAAAATTAGAAAGTTGCAATGGGTTTATGTTTTTTAAATTATTTTTTTAATTTAAAAACCGGTTAACTGGTAATTGAATCGATAATTCGATTCGATTAGTAACCGGTTCGGGTTATCTCTTGAACTGAAAAACTGGTTCGGTTTGAAAAGTGGTAATCCGATTCGGTTAACCGGATTTCCACACTCCTAATGAACGTGGCCTTTGACATGTCTCAATCATAAATGTGTTATCATTTAGATTTCATTATATTCAATTTTTGTCCGAAAATTAAATTAAATTTTTTTTATATATATATAACAAAGGCGGAGCTTAGTTAACCTATTTCAAGAATTGGGATGAGATTTGAGGTAGATGAAAGTAGTAAATCCTTTGTTCGTTAGTGAATTGAGGAAGGAAAAAAGTATTAACGGAACATCACGTATTTGGCCGCGCAATTGTGCATTACGTTAAAATCACTTGCATAATTGCAAACTTCTGTTAATAACTGAATAGATATCACTTTGTGACGTGGATTGTTGTAACACATTTCATTTAACGCATTAAAATGCATACCTTTAAAAAATTAAATTAAAATAAAACCAAAAAATTGATCGTGCATGCTAGAGAAATTAATTTTTCAAGTATGAATTTGAATTTTCCTGAGCGCACTTGAGAAATGACTCTACAGAAAACTCTACAGTCTACACCGACTTCCATATCTTTGTTTCCTAAATCTCTCAACGAAGTGATCAATCACAACCAATATTTTAAAAATCGGCTCTGGTTAACTGGGACCCGAAAGCTTCATCAGATTGAGTTTACATTTTTCCTATTCCCCCAAAATCTTAGAACTTGGGATGATGATTGACGAACAATTGAAGGTCAGGATGTTGGGGCTTTTGAAGAGAAAGTGTCAGTGAGTGCAATGGTGGCAACAGAGTTGATTTTCGGTGAGTAAATCGACCAAAAATCAAACAAAACTGATGGCGGCAACAACCGGCTTTTGCTAGTGATTGGCGAAGCTAACAGGGATGGGGTGAGGTGGGTTTTGGTCGGGAGGAAAAGGGGAGCAATTTCGAGGTGATGGAGAGGGTTGTCGATGCCAGCGTCGGTGAGATCAGGCTTGGAATGCCGACGTCGACATGGGTGAGATTTGGCCAAAATCAAACCTATTTCGGCCAGATCTTGGGTATATTTTCAGGGGAATGGGCTCAAGGGACGATTGAGGTTGCATTTGGGGTGTCGTCGTTGCCAACCAGTCGCCGGCCGATTTGTATTTGGATGTGTTTGCTAAATTTCAAACTTATAGAGACTTCATTGTAATTTTTAAGGGTGTATTTTGCTGAATTTAAAAAGTTTTTGTCATCCGGTTTGATTGTCGGTCAACCCAAAACCCGGCAACTTTACCGGGTTTCACCCCGAGTTGGGTTTTAAAACATTGATCACAACCTCTCTTTAGAGTGAAAAGTAATGAGTTGTGCTTTATAGAGAGCTACTAAATTCTGGAAATTAGAATAAGAGCCTAATTTACTGTATTATACTATTATGAAGCCAAACTCTAAGCCCATATCAGTTTATTTTTTAATATTAAAGTCCATTTTTATAATTGAGCCTTATACGTAAATCAATAATTGCCCTAAGAGTTAGGGTTGGGCCAGCTCAACCCAACTCATGAATCCCTCCACAATAGGGTAAACGAAAATCCAATTGGTTTTTATGGAAACATTTGAAAAAAAAAAAATCTGATTTTAATTAGTTTTTAGTAAATATTTTAAATATAAATATATGTAAAAAAAAAAAAAGAAGAAGATAATTTCGATTAGTTAACTAGTTTCAAAAGGAACAAAAATCTTATTTCCTATCACGTTCCAAAATGAAAAAATAAATTATATTATAATATAAAATGAGTGTCACTTTATAATTTAATTTAGTATACATCAAATGTAAATACTTAACCAAGAAACATACTTAATTATTTAGTTTATTTTAATTAGGACGAGCCATTATATTGTTAATACTTCAAATTTATTAATATCCTTCTTTTGTTTTAAAAAAAAAAAAAAAAGGAAAAGAAGACAGGATCAGATGAATAATTATTAAATAATATATATATATATATATATATATATATATATATATATATATATATATATATATATATATATATATAAAGCTGAATACCCCCTCGGGTTGATCGCCATGTGACACATTTTGGAAGCTCTAGAGTTGCTCCACTTTGATACAATCGATTGACAAGTCAATCAAATCGCTCTATCTTAACACGTGGGGTTGGTATTTATTGTTCAATCTATAATTATTAATTAATTAAAAAATGAGATATGTATTAATAGTTAATAATAATAATACTGTAATAATAATACATGTGCATTGCATTGACATTCCAAATATGTGCATTAATAACAAGTATACAGGTGTATTAGATTGTTATTACTAATTTTAGTTTAATGACATTTGTTTAGGATTGCTATCTATAATTATATAGGTGCATTGTATTGACATTGGAAAACTTTCTTCGTATTGAATTTTTATTTAATTGCGTTGGTATTCGGAAGGTCTAAATAAGAGGTTATAAAATGGGGCGCATGTTCAGTTGTGTATCATCGTAATTTGTTAGCTGGTATTGACAATACGTCTGGTCTTTTGTTAATTGTTTATAGGTTATTTTAGTTTGTGAAAATAATATGTTTGTTCTTCATGTTTTTTTTTATCAATGATTTTTTATTGATTTATGTTTTTGTTGTTGTTTACAGTTCAAAGATTCATGAATTGACATGGAATAAAGGTAGGATGTCCGATTGACACTGTCCGATGAGTTGTTATTTTGATTTGTTCTTTTGAACTGTAAGTATATCTTTTAAATATTTTAATGCGAAACTGTAAGTATGTCTCTCAACTATTTTAACAGTTATTGTTAGATTGAATGATTATTTTTGTTCGTTCAATTTATTTGAATGATTAATTGTGTTATTCCTTCCGAACGGTAAGTGTGTTCCTTGATAATTTTAATATGAAGATTAATTAACTTTTGCTATTTTCGTTTTTACGTACTAGTTCTTATATGAATGGATAATTGTTCCTTAACAATGTCAACATGAAGATTGATTACATTTTGTTCTGTTTGTTTTCAAGGAAATGAGGATTTGTGTTTATTATTTCTTTGGTAGAGTCATTGATTCAGTACGTCTCTTCCACCGATCGATTGGCATAAAATGTGCATTCGTTGATTTTGTTGATTTCATTTTCAGGTTACAGGGAAAAAAGTTGATGTGTTCATACAATGGCCAGCGTGTTCTATACCAAGTTGTGTTTATTAAGTCTTCGGTAAGGTCATTGATTTGGTATGTCTGTGGTTGCAATCAATCAGCGTGAATTATATGTTCATTGATGTTTGTTGATTTTATTTTCAGCTTACAGTTTCGGCTGAACAATGAGTATTTGTTGTCGGTATGTTCATATGAGGGGCAATCAGTTTTTTCCTGTATTGTTGACACTAAGTAACATTAAACGTTCATGGTTTGTATTTTGTCTAAAGATTAAGCATTTTTTTTTTCGGCCATGCTATCTATTTGTTCCAGCCGATATGTAAGTATTTGTTTTGGGACTAAGCTACATGAAACATTTATGGATTGTTTTATGTTAACAAGGCTCATGTGAGTATTGTTTTTGCTAACTCTGTTTTCAGGTGACACGATCAGCCCTTAACTATCATTGAATTGTGCTGCTCGGTGCAATGTTGTCACAAGGTAGCAAAATCAGATAGTAGTTGAGGTTCAATTTTGTGATTTATGAATGGAATGTCATTGTATCAGATTTGGTCATTGTGGATGTCAACAATTCGTGCTATGAGAGTGTCATGGTTAGTATCCCGACATGATGGTGATGGTGATTCAGAATTTGGTTATTCCGAGTTTGGTTTTGCTGGATTATGATAGTTGTTATTGTGCAAGTTATTTTGCTTGCATGAACATTTGCGGTTTGACGTTTGATGATGTAAAGATTTGTTGGTTGTAGTCAATATATGGTGATTTTGATATATTCAACTGTATGTGTCTCAATCATCTATGTATTTATTAATACTCAGGCAATATGTCAAAGATGTGCTTTCTGGATCATGATATCTTATGCCAATGAATTATAACAACCAAATTGCCAAGCAAATCATGCTGCCCAATTATGGATGATGATTTTTTACTTCTTTTGTCAGTATGTGTGCATTGCATTGGCATCCCGAAGGTCTAACCATTTTGACATCCTTATAATGTTTTCTAAGTTTTAGGTTTAACATAATATTTACTATCTTTTCCTTCGGACATGCGCCAATGAAATGTTCCTAAATCTCACTGCCTAATACTTCGTTTGACTATAAAAAATAACTTAGAGTGACCAATATAGGAACATATGAAATTGTATCAAGGTATCCAAATTCCGATCAAATTCATGGTTTAGCAATGTTCCTAGAAAAGTTATAACAAATTATAAACACAATCAATCATATCCCGATAATGGTTTCGGCAATGGAATGTAGACCTCAATGATACCTTATGGATAAATTGTGGATCGGTATCTGCTCCATTACCATTTTATAGCCAAATTGATGGTTTGACAGTGAAGTTACCACCGTAGCAAACTTTGAACAATCATAATTATGGAGAATGGTTAGGCAACTGATTCCATACTATTTGTTAAACAATTTTTTAAAGATGTCGAACTACAATATCAATAAAAAATTAAGTGGCTTAACGTCTCTCTAAGTTGGTATCAGGCAAGCTGCCTAATACTTGGTATGTCTATAAAAAATAACCCGGGAATGACTAGCATAGGAACATATGGAATTGTTTATCATTCTGATATATCAAGCTATCCAAATTTTGGCCATCCTTAAATCATGGATAAGTATTCAAATTCATGGTTTAGCAGTGTTCTTAGAAAAGTTGTAACAAATTATAAATGCAATTAATTACATCCTGGTTATGATTTGGCAATGGCATGTAGACCTCGATGATACCTTGATCTGTCGAAATTCCAAGCATTCTTAAATCATGATATCACAATCGGTATTTGCCCTATTACCATTCTATAGCCAAATTGATGGTTTGACGGTGAAGTTATCAACCACAACAGGCTTTGAACAATCATAATTATGGACAATGGTTAGGCAACTGATTCCATACAATTTGTTAGACAATTTTTTAAAGATGTCGAACTATAATATTAATAAAAAATGAAGTGGCTTGATTTCTCTTTGAGTTTATATCAGCAAAGCTGCCGAACTATAATATTAATAAAAAAGTTGAAGCGACTCAATGTCTCTCTTAGTTGAAAATTTTAGTATCAGTCTATAAACGATAAAGTTTATGATTTGCACTGTAATAAACCAATTGTTGTGCTGTAATTTATTCAATACATCAAAGGTGTGGTTTCTAAATCATGGTATTTTATGCCGATAAATTGTAATAAACAAACTGCCAAACTAATCATGCAGACTGATGGGTTAATACACTTACTTTTTCATTGATATGTTTGGTATTTTGTGTTAGTCGCTGATGGGGTTTATGCAGTGGAAAACAAAAATAAAATCCCCAACAACAACATTGAACCCAAGAATCTTATACCCGATTTACGTTATTTATATATGAAAATATATTGAATATAAAATTTCCTGATTTCATACCAGCGTTTGGAGACTCCTTCAATCAATACGAATCGCTCCCACTCTAAGATAAGAGTGAACTCTCAGTATCCACAAGAAGACAGGATGGCGATCGACTTGCGGTCTCAAGTGCTAGCAAGACACACAAGCAAAAAGGATGCATAATTTTTCTTCAAGAAAAACTCTCTTCTCCACCAAGTGAAAAACGTGAGAGAGAGTGAGGTGAGTGGCTTGGATTTAATTAATGTGTTCTCCTATTTTATTTTAATTTTAAATTGCCTTTTATATGCAACGAAAATTAAAACCCTAATCTAGTTAGGAATAAATTTATTCCATGACTAGAATAGTAAATCCTCATTACCAAATAAGGTAATAATCCACATGGTATCTTATTCAAATTCAAATATGATTTTCATATTCATATATTATCTTTATTAATATCATCAAATATTAATATTGAATATATATTTAAATTCAAAAATGAATTTCATATTTCATATATATTATCTTCACTAATATTAATCTCATCAAATATTAATATTAAATAAATAATAGATATATATAATATTTAAATATATGAATATATTTAAATACATAATCTCACTAAATTTAATTTCAATATGAAATTAAATATAGGCAACGACTTCAACAAATTTAATTGCACTGTGAGATTACCAAAAGACCTTTTCATCTCAAAAGACAAAAATATCATTTCCATCATAAATGACGAAAATACCCTTTCATCACAAATGACGAAAATACCATTTCTCACTAATTCATCCTTAATCTGTCTTCTATGTGTGTGACCCGAAGGCTCCTCATCATATCGGCAGTGAATAGTCTCGCGATTGACACTAATCAATCATCTCACTAAACACAGACCAAGATTGGTCTTTAGCAATGCATCATGACCATCTGATAGATTTAGATTCAGCGAAACAACTTGCTTATGAATGATATGGTTACCGTGCAAACAAATTCTTTCATCATCCGTTATCTCATCGAGACTGAGGTACATAAATAGTGTCAACCTCAGATATCCTCGATATCTTTGTATTCAGTTACTGGACCAATAACCAGAATAATAAATTAGATTGAGCAACAACTCAATCTCATTGTGGCCACAGCTTTAGTGTCATTGCCATTCACTGAATTGCGCCATGAGATAACTTCTCCCGTACCTGAGAGTGATGAATCCTTTGTTGATCCACCATAGTCTTGATACACTTCTCAATGCAGCCAATCAGTACCGTATTGATAGCTCTGAATAGAACTATGTTAGGCTGGTATCAAACTACATCAATCTGTGTACAAGGCGCTTCGGTGATCTCAAGTCTAAGGATCACATGTACCACCATTCGTTAGAGGATTTATTTCATAGACACTGGGGTTACCATCTATAAGGATCCCATGTGTCGCACCAGTTTATCAGAAACAACCTTTACAAGTGAGATCAGCCACTGTCTTTTGACAAGGTCGTTCAACACGGAGGTACATAAATAGTGTCAACCTTAGATATCCTCGGTATCTTTGTATTCAGTTACTGGACCAATGACTAGAATAATAAATTAGATTGAGCAACAACTCAATCTCATTGTGACCACAACTTTAGTGTCATTGTCATTCACTGAATTACGCCGTGAGATAACTTTTCCCGTACCTGGGAGTGATGAATCCTTTGTTGATCCACCATAGTCTTGATACACTTCTCAATTCAACCAATCAGTACCATATTGATAGCTCTGAATAGAACTATGTTAGGCTGGTATCAAACTACACCAATCGGTGTACAAGGCGCTTCGGTGATCTCAAGTCTAAAGATCACATGCACAACCATTCGTTGGAGGATTTATTTCATAGACACTGGGGTTACCATCTATAAGGATCCCATGTGTCGCACCAGTTTATCGGCAAACAACCTTGACAAGTGAGATCAGCCACTGTCTTTCGACAGGGTCGTTCAACACTATGATAGCCTCACCGTATTATCTGTGTCCTTGGTTAGAATAATACTGGGGCTACGGACATTTCTAGAATGGCCACCATATGTGATCATAGTGTTCTCACTATCAAGATTTGAAACACTTGATACCCTCATCACGGTTCTACCATCCTAAGGACATATATCAATACACGCAATTATGATTTACATGATATATAAGAAAATTGCCTTTTATTGATTAATAAACATTATCACAAAGAGTTAATTTTACAATAATTGTTGGCTCTAGGACACCAACTCTAACAATCTCCCACTTGCACTATAGCCAATCATTCATGTATTTAATGCCGAATGACTTTAAGTGTTTTTCATGCTTCTGCTACGACAGAGGCTTCGTCAGTGGATCGGTGAGATTGTCATTAGTATGCACTTTATTGATCTGTACATCTTTCCTCTTAACAATTTCTCTGATGAGATGAAACCATCTGAGTATGTGTCTAGACTTCTGGTGAGACGTAGTTCCTTTGCTTGAGCTATTGCTCCATTGTTAATTGTGGAGACCACACCAAGTTCGGTGATGAACTTCTTAATCCTGCATCCGCCTCCGGTTGCAGACGGAGCAATGCGATATACTTAGTCTCCATTGTAGAGTCCGCTACAGTGATTTGCTTAGAGCTCTTCCATCACCGCACCTTCATTGAGACAAAATACAAACCCGAATTATGAACGATAATCACCTTTGCCTGTCTAGAAACTAGTATCACTATATCCTCTTACAGTGAGCTCATCTTCCCCTCCATAAATCAAGAACATGTCCTTAGTCCTCTTCAGGTAATTAAGGATGTTCTTGACAATTATCCAGTGATGCTCACCTGGATCTGAGTGATATCTACTACAAGTGCTCAATGCACATGAGAGATCAATCCGAATACATAACATGACATACATGATGGATCCAATTGTTGACGCATATGGGATCCTCTTCATTCTATCTCTATCATCGTGTGTTTTAGGACACATATCCTTAGAGAGATAGACACCAAGTGACCTCGAAAGAAATCCCTTCTTGGATCCATACTGAATCTCTTCAGTACTTTATCAATGTATGTACTCTGACTTAGACCAAGCAACCTACATGATCTATTACGACAGATCTTCATTCCGAGGATGTAGGATGTTTCTCCTAAGTCCTTCATGGAGAAGCACTTGGATAACCAAATCTTTACCGACTGCAAGTTTGGTATATCATTCCTGATCAGAAGTATGTCATTGACATACAACACCAGGAATGCCACTACACTCCCACTTACCTTTTTGTAAACACATGGCTCATCTTCATTCTTAATAAAACCAAATTCCTTTACTGCTTCATCAAAATGAATGTTCCAACTCCTTGAAGCTTGCTTGAGTCCATAAATGGACCTTTGCAACTTGCATACTTTATCAGCTTGTCCATCAATAACGAAGCCATCGGGTTGTGTCACATACACATTCCTCTTCAAGCTTTCCGTTCAGGAAAGTTGTTTTGACATCCATTTGCCAAATTTCATAGTCATGATATGTAGCAATCGCAAGCATAATCCGGATGGACTTAATCATGGCAACTGGCGAGAAGGTTTCTTCATAATTAATACCATGAATTTGTTTGAAACCTTTGACAACCAGTCATGCCTTATAAGTATGCATCTTGCCATCCATGTCAGTCTTCTTCTTGAAGATCCATTTACACCTTATGGGTTTTACCCCTTTAGGTGGATCCATTAGAGACCATACTTGGTTCTAGTACATGGAGTCCATATCAGATTTCATGGCTTCAAGCCATTTAACGGAATCTGGATCTGATATAGCGTCTTAGTAGGTTCTGGGCTCATTGTCTTGGTAGACCAGTGTGTCACCATGTTGAGTCATGAGAAAACCATATCTCTCGGGCTTATAACGTACTCTTCCAGACCCACGCAGCTCCTATGCTACTTAAGGTGGTTCACTTTGATCCGCGGATTGTGGAGTAACCTCCTCACGATGTTCAACCACCTTTTGTGGCACATCTTCCCGTCCTTGGTCTAATATATCTTGTGGTTCTAGAACTTCATCGAGTTCTACTTTTCTCCCACTAGTACTTCTTAGAAAAAATTCATTTTCTAGAAAGACACCAATATGAGCGATAAAAATTTTGCGCTCTTCTGGGTGATAGAAATAGTATCTTTTGGTCTCCTTCAGATACCCCACAAATATACACTTACAGGATTTTGGGCCTAGTTTGTTCGAAGTCAATTTCTTGCATAAGCTTCACAACCCCAAATCCTTAGATAAGACAAGTTGGGCTTTCGCCCACTCCATAGTTCAAATGGAGTCTTATCGACAGACTTTGACGGCACATGGTTCAATACGTGAGTCGCAGTCTCTAGGGCATAACCCTAGAATGATACAGATAGATCACTAAAACTCATCATGGACCTAACCATATCAAGCAAGGTCTTATTCCTCATTTCAGACACTTCATTGTGTTGGGGTATATATGGAGGGGTGAGTTGTGATTCAATCCTACATTCCTTTAGGTATTCAGAAAGCCCTGAGCTTAAGTATTCACCTCCACGATCCGATTGAAGAGCCTTAATACTTCTGCCCAACTTATTCTGTACTTCATTCCTGAATTCTTTGAACTTATCAAAGGCTTTAGATTTATGTCTCATAAGGTAGACATAACCATATCTACTGAAATCATCAATAAATGTGATGAAGTAGGAATATCCATCTCTAGCTCTAATTGTTACCGGACCACATACATCACTATGGATGATGCCTAATAGTTCAATAACCCTTTCACTTTCTCCAGTGAAAGGTGACTTGGTCATCTTGCCTAAAAGGCATGACTCGCATACCTCAAATGACTGGAAGTCAAAAGGGCCAAAACTCCATCCATTTGAAGTTTTGCAATGTGGGTCTGATTAACATAACCAAATCTACAATGCTAGATATATGTATGGTTTTTATCGCTATGTTTAGCTTTCTTAGTTTCAACGTTGATAATATCTTTATTGTTTAAATCAGAAACATATAATCTGTTATATAACCTTGCAATTCCAAATAGAATACCATTAAAACTAAAGGACAACAATCCATTAGAAATTTCAAAATGATGTCCTATATTATCCAAAGTGGATACTGAAATAATGTTTCTAGAAATTGCAAATACAAAATAACAATCTTTGAGTTCTAATAATAAGCCCGTAGGCAAAGAAAAATAATAAGTCCTTATAGCTAATGTAGCCACACGTGCTCCATTTCCAACTCGTAGATCCATTTCTCCCTTGGCGAGCAATCTACTCTACCTTAGTCTCTACACATCAATACAAATGTGAGTACGACACCCTGTGTCAATGACCCAAGATGTTGAAGGAGAGAAATTAATCTTAATCATGTACGTAGAAACGTCTGACTTCTTTTTGTTCGCGAGGAGGTATTTTGACTTCTTTGCTCTAAAATAAAATCTAAAAATTAGATTTCAATTCAGCTGGCAATGCAAACAATAAATAGTACAACCCCGATTACAACCACGCAGTGTTTCCTCTAGTGGTCAGGCTTGCCACAATAGAAGTAGACTACCTTCCCACCTTTCCCAACGCCACCCTCGAGCTTGAGAGCATCCTATCTTTTGGGCTTGGGTTAGGGATTAGCCTTGGCATTTCCCTTGCCCTTACCCTTACCCTTACCCTTTCCTTTACTGGCAGCAACCAGTAAAACAAGCTTGGACTTTTTCATGTCCTGCTTTGCAGTCCTCAGCATGTTCAGAAGCTTTGACAGGGATTTCACCATTGTGTTCATATTGAAATTCATAATGAATGGTGCAAAAGAATCAGGTAAGGATTGTAGAATTAAATCCATTTGTAATTCTACATCTAACCTAAATCCCAAAGTCTCAAGCCTCTTTATGTACCCAATCATCTTGAGCATATGAGGACCAACTTGGGCTCCCTTGGTCATACGACTTTTGAACAACACACTCGACACCTTGTACCTCTCATGTCAATCGTTTCCTTCGAAAAACTCCTTAAGGTGCAGAATTATGGCAGCAACGTCCATATTCTCATGTTGCTTTTGCAGCTCAGGTGTCATCGATGCTAACATAAGGCATTGAATAGTCTCAACATCGTCAAAGAACCTTTGGTAAGTTTCCTTTACTTCCTGAGTGGCATCAAGATCGGACTCAGCCAAATAAGGCTTGTCAAGGATATATAATTTCTTTTCGAACTTCAGTACAATCTAAAGATTTTGATACCAGTCCGAGAAATTAGATCCATCCAACCTGTTTTCTTTCTCGATTATCAATCATAGGTTGATATTGCTCATTTTTAAATGAATCTACAATACATAAAAGTAAAGTCAATATAAAGTTTATTATTATTTTGATATGGTCTTTTATTAAAAATGCTCCCACTATTTTCCTCAAGCCAATAGCCCTTACTATTAACTCGGGAAAGCCTGTTGGCTTTCCTAGTGGATTGAGATCCCATCTAGCCCATTTCAAATCTTTACTTTGGAAAACAAGTGATTAGGTAGGCCAACAAACTTCATCCACCTCAGTTGATAGCTCCCACTACGAACCTCAAATGTGAAACAAGCTAACAAGCCAATCACACAATACGATGACCAAAGCTATTGTCCTCTAGTGTGATTCTCAGTATCAGGAGAGTGGAACACTACATGCCGCCACGTATACATAACAAGTGTACTTCTCTACTATGCCTGTGACATGTTTATCAACCTTTGCTTTAGCGAACAAGCAAAACACGTCATTTTAAGTTGACCCATCATCATTAAGGAAAACTCCAATAAACTTTAACCTCCCACTGGTAGAAGTGTACCCTTCGCCCTAGTTAGTTAATTCGCGTATTATACGCGAATTATACGGATAGTCGTATAATTCGCGTATAATACGCACGTATCCGAATTTTATAAAATCTGCCGTATAATAAGGTATACCGTATAATTCGCGAATTATACGCGAATTATTCGCGAATTTTTGAAGAAAAAAAAACATAACCTCACACCCCCAAAACGACGTCGTTTTGGTGGGTTTATACAAAAAAATTATAACAGAAAAATATCTGGTTCACTTCGCTATGTACAAACAAACAAACATAAAGCACAACTCTTTATATGTCTCCTCAAAATTCATCATCTCTCTGCAACTGTAATGGCTTTCTCAAGAACGCCTCTCATCTCTTTCCTTCTAATCTCACTCCTCTTTGCCTCCTCAATGGCTCAGTCTCCAGCTCCTGCTCCGCTCCGACATCTTTGCCTCCTTCCGCTTCCAAAACTCGACCAGTGGCTGCGCCGTCTCCTTCGAAGATTACACCGGCGGCTGCTCCTTCTCCTGTCGTCGTCACCTCACCGCCATCCCCTCCTCCATCGATTTCTTCTCCGGCTCCAGCGACTTCTCCTGTCGTAGCTAGGCATATTTTTTTTATCTCATTCTTATTGCTTAGTCCCAACGCTACCGAATTTCTTGTCCCTACACATTTATGATGTACTAAAATTAAAAAATTGATATTGGCTTGGGTGAGCACATGGCTTTATGGGGGAGCAGTGAGAGAGATTTTCTGCAAATTTTTAACTTCGTTTTCGGTTCTTTAGATAAGCTATCAGCCTATCACTATAGAACACGACAATTATGAATTAACCTAAGGGAATGTGTAACACTTGGAACTCAAAACCAAACCAAGTGTTCAACTCTTGTTGCATGTTGAGCTTTTTAGCCACCTGCAAATGGCCACGCCGCCATGGCCACGCACGTACCCGCCACCATGCTTTAAAAAGAGAGAGAAAGAGAGAGAGGAGTTATTGGTTATGGAGTTTTGCTTATGAGAGTTGAGAGAGGGAGAGGGTTTGGATCCATTATCAGGAAGACTTTTCTGACACGTAATCATTGGCTTCACTTTGGATGATGTGGGTTCTTGCCATGTGTCACTTGTGTTACGAAAATATCAAAAACAAAAACAATAATATTATAGAACTTGATTTTGTGTTTTACTATAGATCATATAATATAAAATTTTGAAGGAGAAATTAAACAAAGAAGGAAGCCTTAAATTAATGGAAAATCTACAATTTGGAAAGATTTCTTAGAGTAGTTAAATTCTTGATATCAGGTTTTGCTTTTCTTTTTGTTCTTCATCCTTGAATTCTAACAAGAGAGTTCAGTGCATATTACACATAAAGACAAACAAGGGCAACAAAAATTCATCAAAACATTTGCAAATTGAAATATAATATTAATTATTTCTACCACTAGAAACGGCTCTCTTATATTCTCTCTACCCATTTTTAATTTCTTTTATATTATTTAAATTAAAAGAAAATATTGAGTCTGAAGACTTTAGTTTGAATATCAGTTATATATTGTGTATTTGTGTTATTGGTTAATTAAATACTTTGCATTTGACCAGGTATTTGATAATGTTCTCTACTTCTCTTTTATGTTCTTGTAAATACAGTCAAATTGAATACTTTTGTATTTGAAATATTATGTTGATTTTAACCAGGTAGTCCATAAAAGTGTTAAAACTAAGATTGATATTGCCATATTTTTCAAAACGTATTATTGACAATGCACCGTATTAAACCCGTATATACCCATACCGTATTTTTCCCGTATCCGAATTTTATGGCCGAATTTTTATAAACGTATTTTATACTATTTACCGTATTATACCCATATAATTCCCGTACCGTTTTTTTGCCATACCCGTATTAACTAACTAGGCCCTTCGCTTTGGTGAACAAGGTTCCAATGAACAGTGGTTTGATTAAAGACATGGTGATGGAAGACATTTCAATTTTGACTTAATATACTTTAGTTGAGGGATTTTATTTTATGTCTCACCAATTTTATCTTTCTTAGCATGTTATAGTCATAACATACACCCTTAGCATGCATACTAAGCGTAAAATAAACGTGTTGGTGCTTAGCCTTAACTAAAATCGATTTCCTCAAGTCAAGAGGAATCGATAGGTCAACCTAGGTTTAAAAGGAAATGGATACTTCAAGTAATTTTGCCTCCTTCCCTTCCATCGCTTCTTCTTCTCGAACATTACACAACTTTCAAAAATAAAATTACATTTTACATTATTGAAAAGAAACCTCGAGTTACATTCGAGAGGAGTGAGATGAGAGAAAGAAGTTACATTGGAGGTTTAGAGAAAGGCAGGGCACGTAGACCCTATTTTAAATTACATAACCCAAAATAATTAAACTAGGTTTGTAGGCTTATGCACCAAGCACCATGCATATTCACAAACAAGAATCATGCATAAACATCAAAATTTAATTTTGATTAGGTTGGTAAATTACAAGTTACCTTGAATTTTGGCAATGTTACATTTAAGTCCAACAAGTTTTAAAATTTTCATTTTAGTCCTTTGTTATCGAGCCTCACTCAATTGGGCCTCTAAAATGTTTTTAACATGCAGCAACATTTTTTAGAAAATTATGGATTAAAAATATCACACAACAATGAGATCACGGCCCAAAATTCAATCCATTGCATCTTTACGTGGGTTGCCCAAAAAAAAATTCAGATTTGGTGCACGTTTTAACGCACACCAGATCAGGCCCTTGGCTGAAAAACCAAGTGCCAACCGAGCACTTGGCCACCACGGGACAGCCCCAAAACAGCATCCAATCAAGAGGACAGTAGCGGCGCATTCACATGCGCCACTACTGCATGCGACAGTAGCCTTGGTGTAGTCACACAAGGCTACTGCTGTGCCATTTGCGGCAGCATAGCCCAAGGCCACATGCTGGAGCATGTGGCCAGCACTCCTCCCCGTGCGACAACATGCAACAGTCACATGCAAACTATGAAGCAGCAGTAGATTTTTAACACACAAAAAATCAGTTTTTACACATCATGCAATAACATAATTGATACATATCGAAATCAATTCAACCAAACGTCGAATAATAACGTAAAAGGTATAAGGAAGGCTCTGATACCACTGTTAGTCGATGATGGGGTTTATGCAGTGGAAAACAAAAATAAAATCCCCAAAAACAACATTGAATGCAAGAACCTTATACCCGATTTACGTAATTTACATATGAAAAGATATTGAATATAAAATTTCCATATTTCATACCAGCGTTTGGAGGCTCCTTCAATCGATACGAATCGCTCCCACTCTAAGATAAGAGTGAACTCTCAGTATCCACACGAAGACAGGATGACGATCGACTTGCGGTCTCAAGTGCTAGCAAGACACAGAAGCAAAAAGGATGCATAATTTTTCTTCAAGACAGGATGGCGATCGACTTACTTCCCAATTCACTGTACCAAAAAAAAATTAAAGATGATGATCATTGGTACCAAAGGCAATGCCAAAGACTCAGTCAATAAACAGCAAGAATTAAAAAAACCTTTCAGCAAGGTTTTAAACAGAAACATAAAAAAATTACCTTTTAGCAATATAAGTAAATTGTCCGTCCCCTACATACAAATTGAAGTGAAAAATCAAGGTTCTTATGTATCCCCGGTTGAGACTCAACGAAATCTTCAACAAACCCGTCAATGTCTTATCAGAACACTCATCCACATAAACATATGGCTTTAATGGGATTTTGATGAAATTTGATCTCAACATTGACAAATCAAGAGTTTTCCAAAGCAGAGGATCATAGCAAGCTATACGCAATGAATTACAAACATGAGCAATCCCTGAAGTCAACTGGAAGACATCAAAAGATAGGAAGATTTTCACCAATATGTTAGTGTCTAGGTCCTCCCATCTTCTTACAGTGGAGGCACCCTCTTTCATTTGACCAATTGCTCAATTATCTCATAGAAGTTTCAGAGCATCAGCACACCTACATAAGATATCCACATAATCCATGTACAATGCATAAAATATCATTCAATACATTAATTTATATGAATTTAAAAAGATTCGTACAAATCGAATGTATCAAATACTTAATATACCTACGTAGAGATATACATGAATGCAAACCATTTACATTTAAGATAAATTAATACTTAACATTAAATGATTAATACTAAAAAAGTTTATATTCGCCAAACAGAAAAATCAATTTTTCTCGGTAGAAACAACAATGGAACAACGATATCTGATATAAATAACAAAATCAAATAATTAATGTTCAACAAAATAAAAATACCATCATTAATTTACAAAAATACTAAAAACTAGATTCAAATAACAACACTGACTCTCATTAATAATTAACACAATATTATCTACCAAATCCAAACACACATAAAACTGTTCACTATCTAGTATCCACACAAAAATTATATAAACCACTAAGACCGTAATAACATTATAATTTCCATATACTTACACCCAAAAAAACGCCACCAAAACATCATGATTCCTTACAGAAGAACGAAAACACAACCCACAAATATATTACAATTACCATCACAAATTGTGCAACGAATCATTGCAAAAGCAACTCAAAATAACAACACCACTCTTCAAGAAGCACAGTTGACATAAGTTTTATTAATATCATCATATTTCGTTAATCTATTGATTTCATTATTTTGTAAATCATTTAGAAAACTGTATTTCGACTCCCAACAATTGAAACGGATTATGCCGAATCACTTGTGTCTTTAGTTCTTAACAGTTTTCTAATACATAAAAACCAAAATACATGTTAGAATCGATATTTAACTGAACCATATTTTTCACACTTTTTTATTGTTAATTTCTTACACATGTAAAAATTTAAATGCTTTCTAATTCATTTTGAAAATAAAAGTTAAAACTCATTGGATTGTCTACAAATGTTTGACAAACATCAATCTAAATATATTATAATATAAATTAACAAAATCTATAAATAAATATTCCTATTGCACATAAAAAAAAACTTTCATTCTATTACCAACCAAATTAAATCTCACACTGAACGATAACATTCATTTGGAGCGCGGTTGCCAAACCATTATTCACTATCTAACCAATATATTATAATATCATCATGACGTTTCTGACTTGAATATTTAACAAAATATTTATTATGTTTGCTACTGTTTCGTATCCTCTTATCCAAAAACTTATTAACGTTTTTTCAATCAACGTGTTTACTTATTACTAGACATTTATTCGTATTTCCAAAGCACCTTTTGTATTCTCAAAAAACAAATAAATAATTTTAAATTTTAAATAAATAATGTACATAATATTAAAGCCATACCAACACAAATTCAGAGAAGTCATTGATCAGATGTTAAGATAAAATTAATAATTATACTTCTATAATTATTAATATCAATTGTAGACAGATGTTATTAAATCACTCATGGAAGTTGAGAAGACTACCTGAATATTATATGGTCTAATCGTACAATCGATATTCTGTTTACAGACATGTCTTTGATATTTGATGTCATATTTTCATGCATATACATTTTTGCCGCATTTTCCAATTTATTCTTATATTTTATTCTTTTTCAGCAACCAAGTTTATTTATTATAACATCTTTATTCGTATTCCATCTATTTCTTTTGTGTTCCTAATTAAACAAAACAAATCAAAATGTGTTTTGGTGTGAATCAACAAAATTTTAACTATCAAACTAAGATACTCAATAAAACATAAACAATTAAACAAGACCAATGCTGAACCGTATAAATATTTTATATTAATTAATATATTATCACATCATCACAACATCTCTGACTTGAATATTTAACAAAATATTTATTACCGTTTCCTTTAAAACTGTGCCAATAAGATATCATTATTATTAGATCACTATGTTTATTTATTGTTGATCGGTGCATTGTACTATTATGCATTATTTTTAATGTGACATTACTATCAAAAATCAGGATATTAGAATTTGGTTTTAATTATGGGTTAATGTACTTACTTTTTTATTGATGTGATTGATATTTTGATGAAATCTGGTATTGTGATATTTAATGTCGTTCTTAATATACTGCTTTTGTTAAAGTGTTGATCAAGTAAATGATACTATTTATGTAGATATTAATACAATATTTATGGAATTCATAAAAGCAGACATTTATTTTGATGAAACACAATTTGTTTCCCACTGGTTTAAAAAAAATTGTACTAATCAAATGTCTCAAATGCTTAATATACCTATATAGAAATTTAGATGAATGTGAACCGTTTACATTTAAATTTAAGTAATACTAAACATTAAATGATTAATACAACCATCATTAGTTTACAAAACTATTAAAAACCAGATTCATATAACAATGTTGACACTCATTAATAATTAACAAAACATTATCTAAGTAATTGAAATACAAAAAAAAAAAAAAAAAACAGTTCGCTACCCACACGTGAACTATATAAACCACAGATACCATATCGACAATATAATTTCCATATACTTGCACCCAAAAAACAGCATCAAAACATCACGATTCCTTACAAAAGAACAAAGAAACAACCCACAATTACCATAAGAAATTCTACAACGAATCATTGTAAAAGCAACCAACAAAGATGACACCGCTTTACAAGCAATACGATTAACGTAAGTTTTACTAAAACCATCGTATTTCATTAATCTATTGATTTCATTATTTTCTTAGTCATACAGAAAATGATATTATACAAAATGGTTAAACATACAACTAATAAAAATAGGATAGTGGTTTATTCCACAGGAGTCTTATAACAATAATGGTTAACCATACAAATGATTGTGCCAAACCATCTGCATCTTTAGTTGTTAATAGTTTTCTAATACACAAAAAAAAAAAAATGTGTTTTAGGATCCATATTTAACTGATTCATATTTGGCAACCTTAGTTGCTTAATCATAAGGTACTGGTATTGTGATTCCCAACTATGGATTTTTATTATTATTATTATTATTATTATTATGAATCTTGTGCTTCGAAACCATTATTTATCGTACAATTTACAAGTGCAAATCACTGAACAAACAAGCAAATATAAAACAAATATTACAAAGAAGGGACATTTCGAAACAACAACACAAACTGCCAACAATAACAACAACAAGACTTTTAATTCTGAAGACACTTGCAGGAGCAGAAAATAAACAAGCTTTGCTACTACTGGGAATACATTTGTTCTTCATCGAACATGATACACATATGGGATTACAACTACTGATTGCAGTTTGCCAAAAATATAACATGCGAGCAATATATCACACTGTCGTTGCTTTGCTTACTGTACATGACAACAGAGGTATACAAATTCTAATGAAATTAGTAAAACTACCTAATAATTTCTACAAACTGAAATATTGCAGGGAAGAATTCAAGTCCCTAACTCCAACTACCACAATTCTCATTAAAAGATGAATATTTGGGACTTGCAAAAAAGAGAATCAAAATCATATACACTAGGATAGATCAACGTCACCAAAAAATATCACATGTCATAGATGTAACGTGGATTACCAAATAGTCTATATGAAATTTAATTTTTAGTAAGTTTCTTATGTAATTTCTTGCACATGTAAAAATTTAAATGTTTTTTAGTTTAATTCGAAAATAGAAGTTAAAACTCACTCAATTATCTATGATTGATCCAAATATTTAATAACTTATAAAGAAAAATTGATCACAAAATTACAATGATGAGTAAAACGTAAACAATATTTAATAAAAATATTAAACACCGATGATTATGAGAATTTCAAATAATTAAACACGTTCGACAAACAACAATCTAAATACTGTTCCTATAACATATCAAAATAAATTTCCAATCCATTATTCATTAGATTAAATTCCACGTCGAACCACAACATATTTTGAAAATATGCCTGCTGAACCATTGTTAACTATTTATTACGCTTTCTTTTAGTGCGCTACAAACAATTTTGCTACCGTTTCGTATCTCATCGCCCAATAAGTTGTCAACACTTTTTCAATCAACGTGTCTATCTGTTACTAAATGTCTGTTAATTTTCCGAAAGCAACCTTTATATTGTGTGATACAGTACCCTAGAAATTGATTGGGTTGTCATGTTCTCAACTGCATCCCAAAAACTTTGAATAAACTGTATAGATAGACATGCGTTTTCAAAATCAATATGAGGATTATGGATGTGAGGGAACCATCGGAGTTTTATACTATGACAAAAATTCTCGCATAAAATATGAGTTCAAATTTATTCCGTCTGTTTGTTTCCTATTTCTATTTAGATAAAACAAGTCAAGATATATTCTAATGTGAAGTAACAAAATTTTAATTACAAGACTAAAATATTGGATAAAACATAAACAATATTTAACATTTTAATAGATATTTAATAACAATATTAGACAAAACTGTTTATAAAAATGTTAAAAAATTAAACATATTCAACAAACATCAATCTAAATATATTATAATCTTAATTAAAAAAAAACTATAAATAACCATTTATATTATAGATTTAAAAAACTTTTGTAGCATTATTGATCAACCAAGATCGAAGCCGAACTATATGCATGTTTCATAATCATATTGCCAAACCACAATTAAAAAATATATTATGACATCATCATATCATCTATGACTTGGATACTTAACAAAATATTTATTGCCTTTTCTTTAAAAATGTATCAATAAGATTTTATTATTAGTAAATCACAGTGTTTATTTATTATAATATCTCAACATCTTGCCAAATCATCATTAACTACCTAACTAATATGTTGCACACTTAACAAAATATTTATTACGATTTTCTTTAATATTGTACAGATAATCTACTAATATTTTGTATTACCTCATCCAAACAATTATTAACACTTTTTCGATTGACAGGTTTATTTATTACTAGTTGTCTGTTCAGATTCCACCTCTTCGTATCCTATTTTCCTATAAATATTGCTCTGACATCAATGACCCATTTAACTTTTTTCAGATACTATATACTTTAATTATTCATTTCTTCTCCACAACTTAATTCAAAAATGGCTGACAAAACTTCACAACCAAAAGAATCTACAACGAATATCAGCAACGACCTCAATAACAATAATTCTCTACCAAGGCAACCAGAAGGTATGAATGTTCCACATCTTTTGTATAATAAAATACAAAATGTCAAACAAAACGATGATACATATTTGCGGGAATATAAAAACCATTAAAAAATTTTTTTTTGGATATGTCGAGAGTTCATCTCATAATTATATTTACACATTCATGTTACCATTTCCATATATTTATAAAATTTGATTTATATTGTTTTCGCAATTGGTTTAGACATTTTTCAGCGAATGCCAAAATTGAGGGAGATTTTCAAAAAAGTTGACACCAATCTGGATGACATACTGCTAGAGACAAATATTGACCAGATGTTAGAAATCATGCAATCTGCCATAGATATTATCTATAACATAAACAAAAGAGAGTATGCATATGCACTAGAGGAATTGAACAACTATAAGAGAAATAGAAAATAAACACCGTCTACATCATCCAAACTCACTTCATAGTATGACAAACCGATGTACTTATTTCTTTTATAATAAAAGTATTATTCTCTGTATTCAACTTTATCTTGATTTTGATGTTACTCATTAATTGATTGAAAATTGTTCCTTTAATTGACGCATTGCATTTACTGTTTAATGAATCTACTAAAAATTCTCCATCTTGACACGTTGGTTTTGATTTAATTCTTCTATCTTCACACATTGGATGAGTATCAATAATAATTATTTAAGTACATTACAAGGCATTCCAAAAATCTAACCATTTTAAATAAAAACGTATAAAGATGGAAGTTAGTCTCTTCATATTTTGTTTTGCAGTTCTACAATTATTAACACAAAAATTAATTCAGTTTTCATGTTCTCAATTGTAAAACAAACAAAGCCTTTGAATGAACTGTGTAAACAAAAGTTTGTTTTCAAACCTTGGCTGGAGAGAATCTGTAATGACTGCTTTATACTAGGGTACTCATAGAAGTATATCAAGTAGAATACATGTATATTAGCAAAAGTAAATGGACCCAAAATTTTCTTTTATTACATATAAACATTCTTTATACAAAATAGAACATCATTTACAAAATGTCATTAAAACAGCGGACAGTGTAGCTATTGCTCCTCGCTTGCCAACGCCCGTCCAACTGCGTTCTCACCTAGATCCTGCAACCACAAAGAAAACAACGGGGTGAGCACAAAACAATGCTCAGTAAGTAAATTCTTTACTCGACTGTCCCCGTAATTCTTTCCTTACTCTTTTCTCATCTCATTTATTTTCCCTTTCACACAGCTCTCGCTTACTTAATTTCTGCTACATGTCATGGCCTCATCTTACCGAAGGCACGGCCGGGTGGAGTTCACACAGCACCAACCCACTCTTCGTGACGTTCGGGTGGAGATCATAAAGCACTAACCCGTTTTCGTAACTTGCGGGTGGATATCACAAAGCACCAACCCGTTTTAAGTAACTACCGGGTGGAGATCACAAAGCATCAACCCGTTTTTAGTGTTTTTCTCATTCTCGCTACTCTTAGAGTAGTTCATCCACAAAGTTCTCTAATCTTTCTCAAGCCACTTCTCAATGCACAATTAATCTTTTCCACTAATACACTCATGAAATGCCAACATGCAATGTTGCAAGAATTAAGGTTTACTACTCATGGCATTTCATCAAACATCTATTGTGCATACATACACTCTACTTTATCTATAGTTCTATCTCTCTCTTGAACCATCCAAAATGGAAGGAATCTCCCTCACATAACTATAAGTTTTGTCATAAAAGAACACTCCCAAAGAAAGTATTCAATCTCCTCCAACTTCATTTCAAACTACATCCTCTCATCACTACATATTCATCACATATTAACACTTCTCATCAATGAAGTGTAATGAACGACCATAAAACAAATACTCATCTCAACCCAATTTCTCAATAGCATAACATACACATACATATATAAATCTCTACTTAATCTCTACTCAAAAGATTTCTCAATTTCAACTTGGGATGGATTTACTTACCTTGCAATTGGAGAGATCACACTTGCAATTTCCTTTCCTTTAAATGCTTGTCCCTTCTCTACAACTTCACACAATAAAACCATAAGCCTTCAATGTACAAATATATGCAAAACTTCACATCTAAAGCAAGAATCCTTACCTTAGGATGCCTTAGATTGATTTTCTACTAAGATTCAACTAAAAGCCTTCAAAAATCCTTGAAAGATTGAAGGAAGAGTTGAGAGGAAATGGTGAAAGAGTATGGCGGTGGAAGAAGAATGAATGAAGGGTTTACTAAGCTTCAACCCTTTTTAGCTCAAAATATATTCATTCATTCCCATATTGCCCTTGCTCTTTCTTCAAAATTCCATCTTTGTCCTTTCAATCATTACAATCACACCCCCACTCTAACATATTCTCTATAAAATTCTCTTACATTTTACTCCCCACTTTTCCTGCTAACTAAGGGTAGAAAGTTCATTTTGCCCCTATGGAATAATTATCTAGAAACCTCAATACACATTTTATTCGACTCTTCGCCACGGCGAAAAATTACAGAACCTACCTCTTTGGTTGCAGAACCTCGTCGCCGCGGCGAAGATTATTCTTCGCCCCGACGAAGTCTGTAACATCAAGATTTCGCCAAGTCTTTACAATTTCAGGGCAACCACTCAACCAAACCAATACATCCATTCAACTAAGGGCCAACCAAACAATATGAACAATATACCAACTCAAATAAGAGCAAAACAATAAACATTAGCTACGTACCCCAAGTGGGGCGTTACAGAATCCTATATATTGTGAGAAAAAAAATTAGCTGTCAATGTCAAACCTAAAAAGGAACTCAATATAAATTTTAAGTTTAAATAATTGATCTTGATAATATTAATTGATATTAATAATTATAAAGGTACAATTATTAATTTTATCTTAACACAACTCTATACATATATAGAATTTATATTTATTGTAAAACTTGTATAATTTAACAATTATCATCTCTTAATCTAATTACTTTATTCTGTTAGAATAAATTTGTTTATAATCTATTTCAAATACATTAAACAAATATACTCATGCAATGCGCAAGCCCATGTCTAGTTATATAATAAAAGAATATAACCTGCTTTAAAGTAAACATAATACGTACTTAGATAATATTTTTCGCATTACTTATTCTCTCAAATATAAAATGATAAATGCATTCCTTCACAAAGGATCATAATTAATTCATGTTAGTTTATTGGTAAATATATAGTTATTTATCTCCATTTTCACACACAATTTGCTATGGTATTTTTATATTATCTTATTATCTATATAATGTCATATCAATTGGATTTCTTTTTTTTAAAGAAAGATATATTATATACTCAAAAAAAAAAAAAAAAAAATCCATTCATAAGAGATAGTCATTAAATTGGTTTTTTTTTTTATATTCGAATAAAAATATTTGATAATGTATTAAAGGCAATATACATGATAAATTTAATAGACGAATTGGTACGTTTGTATTATTGTATATATCTGTTTATATAATATAAACATGCAATCAAGCACTTTAAATATTAAAAATATTAGACCATTTTATTACATGAAAACCAAATTAATCAATACCTACACTGTGTTGCATATTCAAGTAAAAAATTTTGAAAATTTTATTTTTCTTTTATTTATCTATTTTATAATTGTGGGATTATTTATACTAATGTGAGAAATTTTAAAATGATATAGAAATTAAATGTAGTTTTTTTTTTTTTTTTAAAACAAGTATATAACAATTCATGAAAAATTGTCTGATAGAAATGAGTTAAAATATGTTTGAAAACATTTTTTTATACAATTAAAAAAACTAGTATAAAATCAGAAAACATCAAAGTCGTTTTTATAAATTTCTATTGTTATTCATTTGAAAACAATTTTATATATTATATAAAACACAATTATAAATATTAAAAATATCAAAATACAACTCAAATATTTGAATCTTATTATAATTTTTAAAATTATTTTTGGATCACAAATCAAATAATTTTTAAATTTTTTTATATGAAAATTTTAAAATTTGTCTGCATCATACTTCTCGTGCTAGGAATACCGAAAATTTGAATTTTAAAAATACCCTGAGAATTTTTGTAGTTAAAATATTATATCAGTTTGACTAATAAAAAAAAATTAAATTTGTGTATTTTCTTTATTTTTTTTCTAAAAATAATAATAAAATAAATTCCTAATTTCCACAAGACCGCGACTACTCGAAAATAAGCTTAATTTGCCCGCCACTGACAAAAACCCTCTTAAAAACCCTATTATGCCAATTCAGAGACTTCTCTTCAAACCCCTTCTCCCTCTCTCTTCGTAATTCAAATTTCCCTCATTCTTCTTCTAGTCAAATCAGATCAACTCAACCAACTCAACTAACTACTCCTCCCTTTGGTTCCCGAGACACCGCGAGGAAACCCTATAATTTTGTGCGTGTTTCGGGGACCAATTTTGAAGCAAACAATCCACGCTGGATTCTTGATTTCAGGGTTTTTGTTTCAGCATACAACATGTCCTGGGAGGACGAAATTGTCATGCGTGATGTCACCAATGCGGGGCTTGTTGTCAGCGACCGCATTGGCCGTGAAGCTGCCGCTCAGCTCGACGTTGAAGATGCCCTAGAAGCGTCGAGATACGCTAGCCACCCCTACTCTACTCACCCTAGAGAGGTACAATGCTCATGATTTTTATCGGTTATTTGATAGTTTTTGTGTGATTTGTGAAATTGAATCGAAAGCTTTCAGCATTTTGTGTATAATACAGGAAATAGATATGATAATGGAATACAACTTTACTTGAATCGCACCGGTTTTTTTCTAACATAGGATGCAGTGACATAGAAAGCTAAAATTTGTGATTCAAAAGTTTATACTAGTAGCATTTAGTTTTAAATTGACATTGAAATATGAATGATAATATATAAGGAATTGTACTAGTTACAACTTATGCATTGTGAGAATTATTAGTCCATATCATGCTATGAATTTGTATAATGTGTGAGTTTACTTGAATATGAAGTAATTAGCGAAAATAAACTAATTGATTGCAGCTATTCTGTTTCTAATTTATAAACTGATTAGTAGCAGAAAGTGGCACATTATGATGCAGTGTGATAATTTTATTTCAGTGGCCGCCTCTGGTTGAGGTGGCGGATACATTGGACTTGCCTACAGTACTTGTTCAAAGATATAATGCAGCTGGTGGCGAAGGAAATGCTTTATGTGGAATATTTCCAGAGATACGAAGAGCGTGGGCATCGGTTGATAATTCTTTGTTTCTTTGGCGTTTTGACAAATGGTAAGGTTTTTTATTTTCTTAAACTAATATTTGTGATATTAGCCATTGTGTAGCGGGTTTTTGATGTAAAACGGGGAAGATGTAAATTAATAGAAAAGGCAGAGGTAGTTACTAAAGTGGACCAAGTGTCCATAGAGGTGTAGAGTTCATTTTTTATTATGCAATCGGTTGGCTATTGAGATACTAAAATTTTATAAGATGATGTTCTGATTTGTTAAATTAATATGTCCTAGTATGAAGGCTTCAAATTAATTTGTCATGGTTTTATTAGTCATGCACTTATGATATGGTATCCTATTCATACAAAGACTTTTCCCCTATTCGTATGATTGTTACCTACTTTTCTCGCTTGTTTTTTTTTTTTTTTTTTTTTTAAATTTGTTGGAAATTAATCCACAAATTATCTTTACATGGTCATATTTGTCCCTAACATTATCTTTATGACTAGGGATGGCCAATGTCCTGAATACACTGGAGAAGAACAAGTTATTTGTGCTGTTGGTCTTGCCAAATCTAGACCTGGAATTTTTGTTGAAGCTATCCAATACCTTATAATTTTAGCAACGCCAGTTGAGGTAGTTGCCAGTACTTTTTTTCTTCTGAAAATGTGATGTTATTTATAATTGTTTGAGTTAAATTTATGTTATATTCTTGTTACAAGCTTTTATTCTGTAGCAATGAAATGATATTGCTGTTCTTCTCATGCACATTTTGAATCTTACGTCCTGGTTTTAATAATTTAATATTTAAATTTAAGTACAGTGGGAGAAACAAAATTACTGCTTATTTTCTGATGGATGATGAGCTATATATTTTATCTTGAGGATATACTTCTTGCATGTGATCCAGCTCAATTTAATCTACTCATTAGGGTTTATGTTTGAAACATGTTTGGCCATGTTACTTTGAACAGAACCTTATCTGATGCTGGAACAAGTACAGAAAATTCTTGTTAGGAATCGTATAGTGGGAGCAGCTATAACACTATTTCTTTTCTCTATTAATTGGCCAAGTTCATGATATGAAGGTCCAAGGATGCTTTTATTTTGTTAATACCATAATTATGTCGTTAGATTTTTATAATCGGAGGTGAATGGACAAGTTTAGTGGCTTGTCTTTGCAAAACTAAAGAAGGATGCTTGTCTTTGCAAAACTAAAGAAGGATGCTCTGACATACCCATGACGTGAACAGATGCACACTTACTCAGGAATGTAGCTACCTGCTGTAGTGTTATGCATTTGTAATATATTGAACTCAAGAGTTTTATTAATCCAACCAGCATATTTGTTCATAGGTCAAAATGGATACTTTTTGCAGATATTTATAGCTATTGGAAGAATTATTGGAGACTAAGTGATGGGTATGCAAGATTGATAACTTATATTTTGTTCTTTATCTTCGTGAATCTAGGTAGTACTGTTTGCATTGTATCATTTTACATATGTACCGGAAGTGATAACCTTTTACATTATATAGGATTGTACACAAGGACACTTCTTTTGGCTCTCTCTTTAGCTCTATGTCTCTTATCCCTTGGAGGCCTTCCTCCACTAGTAGGTTTTTCAGGAGAATCCCATTTATTTTGGTGTGGATGGCAGACATGCTTATACATGAATTTCAAGTTTAAGTTACCATATTATAATTAACTGGAGCTATTCCCTAAATATTTTGAATAGAAAATGATATGAAAGCACTTCTTCAGTTTCTTATGGTCATGGCCTTTGTTCTTCCCAAATACTTTTAAGTATTTTATCAAATAGTTGTCATGGCATGGGTCATCTTCATCTTCCTTATCATTTTTATGCTGTTTGTCTCAGCCCACTGAGCATTATTTTCATTGTATGATGTTTTGCTCAGTTGTCTTTCTCTGTAATTAATCTTAGTATTCTTGTTCATGATCTTGTTGTTCCTTATTACCCATTTTTTTTTTTATCAGTTGATGCTTGTTGGCGTATGCTGTTCTGGAGGAGGTGATGGTACAGATCCTTACGCGGAGATTTCACTGCAGTCTTTGCCAGAGTATACAGTACCATCAGATGGAGTTACCATGACTTGTATAACATGTACTGATAAGGGGCGTATTTTCCTGGCTGGCCGTGATGGCCACATCTATGAGTTGCATTACACAACTGGTTCAGGCTGGTACAAGCGCTGCCGTAAAGTATGCCTTACCGCAGGTGTTGGAAATGTAATTTCGAGGTATTTATATTATTAATGCTACGGAGTTAAATAATCCCCCGTCATTTCATAGTGATGATTGAAGCTTGTCTAAATTAACAAGATTTTATCACATTTCTGAATTTGCAAGTGCAGCCGAGTGATGTTTGAGACAATGAATTTATGTGTTTTGCATTCAAATTTTGGTAGTGCAAGTGAAGGTTTTACTTACACCATGTTTGAAAATTATGCTTTTATGGTTTCCAGGTGGATTATACCAAATTTATTTAAATTTGGAGCTGTTGACCCCATTGTTGAAATGGTTTTTGATAATGAAAGACAAATTTTGTATGCAAGAACTGAGGAAATGAAACTTCAGGTTTTTGTTCCGGGCCCAAATGGAGAAGGTCCACTAAAGAAAGTGGCTGAAGAAAGGAATCTGTTCAATCAGAGGGATACTCATTATGGAGGTAGACAATCAACAGGACCAAGAACCTCAAATCGATCAACAAAGCCATCTATAGTCTGCATTTCACCTTTATCCACTCTTGAATCAAAGTGGCTGCACCTTGTTGCTGTCTTATCAGATGGAAGAAGGATGTACCTTTCCACTTCTCCATCTAGTGGTAATGGTGGCAGTGTTGGAGGTTTGAGGGGATTCAACAATCACCAGCATAGACCAAGCTGTTTAAAAGTCGTAACAACTAGGCCTTCTCCTCCTTTAGGGGTTGGTGGAGGGCTTGGATTTGGAGCTATATCTCTTGCTGGAAGAAATCAGAGTGAGGATCTGTCATTGAAGGTTGAAGCAGCATATTACTCAGCTGGAACCCTTATCCTTTCTGATTCATCACCACCGACTATGTCTTCTCTTCTCATGGTAAGCAAGGACTCAAGCTCACAATCATCTTTGTCAGGTAGTTTGGGGACAAGTGCTAGGATTTCTCGAGCACTAAGGGAAACCGTGTCTTCATTACCTGTTGAAGGTCGAATGCTATCTGTAGCTGATGTTCTACCTTTACCAGATACTGCTGCTGCTGTTCTATCCCTCTACTCAGAACTTGAATTTTGTGGACTTGAAAGCTTAGGGGAGTCCTGTGAAAAGGCATCTGTAAAACTTTGGGCAAGAGGTGACCTTTCAACCCAACATATACTGCCGAGGAGGAGAATTGTTGTTTTTAGTACCATGGGCATGATGGAAGTAGTTTTCAACAGGCCTGTCGATATTTTGAGAAGGTTGTTTGAATCCAACTCACCAAAACCAATCATAGAAGATTTCTTTAACCGTTTTGGAGCTGGCGAGGCAGCTTCAATGTGTTTGATGCTGGCTGCAAGGATACTTCATTCTGAAAATCTTCTAAGCAATGCTGTTGCTGAAAAGGCTGCTGAAGCTTTTGAAGACCCGAGACTTGTTGGAATGCCACAACTTGAAGGTAGTAATGCATTGGCAAACACAAGAACAGCAGCAGGGGGATTCAGCATGGGGCAGGTTGTGCAGGAAGCTGAGCCTGTATTTTCCGGTGCACATGAAGGGCTCTGCCTGTGCTCATCAAGGTTGCTTTTCCCTGTTTGGGAACTTCCCATAATGGTCATAAAGGGTGGTCCAGGTTCATATGACACTATGTCTGAGAACGGGGTAGTTGTATGCAGACTTTCTGTTGGGGCTATGCAAGTCCTGGAAAACAAGATTCGTTCATTGGAGAAGTTCTTAAGGTATATAAGAAACCAGAGAAGGGGTCTTTATGGCTGTGTAGTAGGTTTAGGCAACTTGACTGGTTCTATTTTGTATGGAACTGGTTCAGAATTAGGCGCTGGTGACCGGAGTATGGTTAGTAACTTATTTGGTGCTTACTCAAGGAATGTTGAGTCTAATGGTCCTGGGACATCAAATAAAAGACAGCGATTACCATATACTCCCACTGAATTGGCTGCAATGGAGGTGTGATGAAATAGCATGCTTTCATGTGTTTCTACTTTTCTTTTTCATTTCCTTTGGCAACTTTCTGGTCTGCTGTGCTGCAGGTAAGGGCGATGGAATGTATCAGGCAGTTGCTTCTTAGATCTGCTGAAGCTCTGTTTTTGCTCCAACTTCTTTCTCAGCATCATGTGACTCGCTTGGTTCAAGGTTTTGATGCTAATTTACAGGAACAGTTGGTTCAGCTGACATTTTGTCAACTAGTTTGTTCTGAGGAGGGTGACTGCCTTGCCACAAGGCTTATTTCTACTTTGATGGAGGTAACACATCTTCTTATTGGATCTTGCAAGTTCCACTTAAACAAGCTATTTAGATTGAAAAACTTTCTTCCAATCTCCCTTAGTGTTTCTTAGCTTGTTTAGGTTTATGTGCTGTTGCTATTCTCCATTTTTCATTGATTGATTTTTTTTTTTTTTTTTTTTTTTATTTCATTTCTCCAGTATTATACTGGTCCAGATGGCAGGGGAACAGTTGACGAAATTAGTGCAAGATTACGAGAAGGTTGCCCAAGCTATTTCAAGGAATCTGATTACAAGTTCTTTTTAGCTGTGGAATATCTTGAAAGGGCTGCTATAACTTCAGACTCTGAGGAGAAGGAGAATCTTGCTAGAGAGGCCTTCAATTTCTTAAGCAAAATCCCAGAATCTGCTGATTTACGAACTGTTTGCAAACGCTTTGAAGACTTAAGGTCAGTTATTAACCAAATTCTAGGTAGAGCTGGTGCTGTTTAATTTGTGTATGCCTGAATCTAATTATCATTTTTTTCTTGGCGTACTGCAGATTTTATGAAGCTGTGGTTCGCTTACCCCTGCAAAAGGCACAGGCTCTTGATCCAGCAGGTGATGCCTTCAATGATCAAGTTGATGCAGCAACCCGGGAATATGCTCTTGCACAGCGTGAACAGTGCTATGAGATAATTACCAGTGCTTTGCGATCTCTAAAAGGTGATTCTTCTCCTAAAGAATTTGGGTCCCCTGTTAGGCCTGCTGCTGCACGATCTACCCTTGATCCAGCCTCACGGAAGAAATATATATACCAGATTGTTCAGCTAGGTGTCCAGTCACCAGATAGAATATTCCATGAGTACCTCTATAGAACTATGATTGATTTGGGTCTTGAAAATGAGCTGCTGGAGTATGGAGGTCCTGATTTGGTGCCTTTTCTGCAAAGTGCTGGTCGTGAACCCTTACAAGAGGTTTTTATTATTTCAATTTTGTTATTGGATTTAACTTTAGAGGAATTAGCTTGTTCAATTTCTCCGAAATTTCAAATTTTTGAGCTGAAGTTTTTACAGTTGTAGTTGTTTACTTATTTGAAATGTTAAGAACATGTTTCACCACAAGTTTGCATTGGTTGTTATTCCAATTTCTCTCTTTTTCTTGTAGGTTCGTGCTGTGGCTGGTCTAACATCGGCGTCTTCCCTGATGGATCGAACGTTTCCATCAAATGAAACCAAATACTTTGATCTTTTGGCACGATATTATGTCTTGAAACGGCAACATTTGCTTGCAGCTCATGTATTGCTAAGGCTTGCTGAAAGAAGATCAACTGATGCAAAGGATGCTCCTACTCTTGATCAGAGGTCTGAAGTTTCTCTTTTCGTTCTTATCCTTTTGTTATGTCTCTAAATGCAACAATGCTGTGAATACAGCCGAATTGGCATCAACCTACCGTTGAATGGAATTTTGGTTTTACCATTTAGAATTCAACAATGATGTCTATATAAGCAAAACCGGGCTGAGTTAACTTTGGTTTGAGATTTGATTGCTCAAACAGATATGGCTTCATTTAACCCATAACACCTAGCCTCAGTCAAGTGGGTGCTTATCATGGAACATATATATGTCAATTTTAACATTGAGTTCAATATATATACTGCACATATGACTAGTTGAATATATTTCCAGAAATCCCTCAATTCTTTTTACACATTACATGTACTCCAGGCTTAAAATGGGGATTATTGCTAAACCTTACAACTTTAGTAGTCAAGAAACTTATGAGATATAATATCCCAGGTGGTGGCCCCAGGGGGAGTTGAACCACTGACCTCTTGGTTGAAACCAAAGGCCTTAGAGATTTGACCCAATCCTTGGGATTGTATGATCCGTATCTGAATTGACCTTAGTTTCTCATTTTCCTATTCCAATGTCAGATTAATTTGTTAAGATAAACAAATTAAACATGAATGCTAGTTCTTGTGTGTGTTGGTTCCTACGTTGTATAGTTCAAACTTCCATCAATAATTGCTCTCCTTTTGTCACTATCAGGTGTCAATACCTAAGTAATGCTGTTCTACAGGCCAAGAATGCAAGTAATGGTGATGGTCTAGTAGGTTCTTCCCGGGGTGCTTTTGATAATGGATTGTTGGATTTACTTGAAGGGAAGCTTACTGTTCTTCGGTTTCAAATAAAAATAAAAGAGGAACTGGAGGCTATAGCCTCCAGTTTAGAAGCATCAGGTGACATTTCTGAGTCTGCTCAGAATGGACCGGCCCCTGATAGCGATTCTTCTAACAATGCTGACTTTGCAAACACTGTCCGAGAAAAGGTCAAAGATCTATCATTAGATTTGAAGAACATCACTCAACTGTATAACGAATTTGCTGTTCCATTTGGACTTTGGGAGGTACATCTTTTATCTTTTTCCATTCTTGCTCCCATGACTATTTGCTTTTATGTTGATATTTGTTTGTCTTTCTTTTGGTCCCTTAAACTTCAGTGAATTGATGGCTTACTGGAAAGAGCATGGTTTAATTTTCTTTTCTTTCAAACCTTTGGTCAGAAAACCCATTATATAAATTAAGGAGATAAATAAAAACAAAATATTAGTTTGAAATCTTGTCTTTTCTTTTCTTCTACTGAACTTGAAATCACTTTATAAGTTAAGTTTCTCCATCTATTACTGTCCTAGGTGATTCATGTTTCTACTGAGACATTTATATTGTTGTAACCACCTTGTATTATGATACCGTCCTCATTTTGTGGTTGTGCTTTTATTTTATTTTTTTAATTTGCTAGTGTATGTAATAGTGCCACACAAAACTTGGTTGGAACTTTCTCTTTTTGGTCACGATATGTGGATTAGTCACTCGAATTATTTTCTGACTTCTTCATTGCATGAAACTTATGCATATGCTTAATATGGATATATAAATATGTATATAATTGGTTGACAAGGTAGAATCATGCTGGAGACTTTTTATCTATGGATTAAACATTGGTTGGTTCCAAAAATATATTTTTCTTAAAGAAATGAATTGGTTTTTATTACTGCTTTCAGATATGTCTGGAAATGCTCTACTTTGCAAGCTATTCTGGTGATACTGATAGTAGCATTATAAGAGAAACCTGGGCTAGACTTATTGATCAAGCTCTTTCAAAGGGCGGCATTGCCGAAGCTTGTTCAGTGCTGAAGAGGATTGGCTCCCATGTATATCCTGGGGATGGAGCTGTTTTACCTTTGGACACTTTATGTCTGCACCTTGAGAAAGCTGCACTGGTACTTTTTCCATTTTGTTTGTATCTAAGCATGCTTTGTCTATATGTTCATTGCGAAGCTGCTCAACTTAGTCTCAAATTTCCCAGATTCTGTTTATGAATGTTGTAAGGTTTTCTTGGAGTGGGGTTCAGTATTTTTGCCTGTGGTTTATGATTCTTTTTCTTAATATTTTTTTTGGGTTGTTTTTCTTTTCAAAAAAATCTCTGTAGGAGAGATTGGATTCAGGAGCTGAACTTGTTGGAGATGAAGATGTGCCAAGGGCTATTCTGGCTGCTTGCAAAGGAGCAGCTGAACCTGTATTGAACACTTATGACCAATTGTTGTCGAATGGAGCTATTTTGCCATCTGCCAACCTCAGATTACGTCTTCTTCGGTCAGTGCTTGTGGTACTTAGAGAGTGGGCAATGTCTGTATTTGCTCAGAGAATGGGTACAAGTGCTACTGGAGCCTCTCTGATATTAGGCGGAGCATTTTCAACGGAGCAAACAACTGTCATAAACCAAGGGATTCGAGATAAGATCACAAGTGCAGCGAACAGGTCAAATTCTTTTCTTTTTATTTTTTCATGTAGCGTAATATATGGTTGTGTTCAATTGTTCAAAAAGATTGAATGAGATGTGGATGGAGAAGATATGAAGTTAGTCAGTCGTCCGTTTTATATATATTGTCTGGAGATTTTAGTTCAGGCTCAGGATAGAAATCCTTGAATTGCTTTTGTGGAAAATATTCATTTTTGTGCAAACTTGTTTTACCTGGAATGTTGGACCATCATCCATTGCCATCGACAGATTCTTAATAAAGTTCCCCAAGGCTTGCTATTTTTGTTCTCTCCACAATTATCTGCCACTTTTTTCTGCATAATGCAAAAAGTCGTCTTTGTATATGCAAGCAATATCAAGGGCTGTACAAATTTCTTAGATGAGCTCAAATTTACCTTGCTAGGAACAAGTGTCAATATCTACAGCTTGCTGAAATAGGGCAAAAGAAGGGGAAAAAAATGTTACAAGTAGTTGAAAAGCAGATTTGTCTTTTAAGGGTAGCATTCACTTGTATCAGTGACTGTTATGGCAATGATCTTTTCCTTTATTCTTTTCCCTTCTTTCTTTTTAAAGATTTACCATTTTGTTTGTATAGTTTTATGGTTTCAATCTAACTTGTGGGACTAAATTTGTCTCCTGCACTAATGAATTGGCACCATATGTATGGTTACATCATGTTTGCAGTGCAACATTTAATTCTGTCCTCTTTGAATCTGGGTATCAGGTATATGACAGAGGTACGGAGACTTCCCCTTCCACAAAGCCGGACCGAGGCTGTTTACAGAGGATTTAGAGAACTTGAGGAATCCCTAATAAGTCCTCTTTCTTTTACTCAATTTTGATTGTTTCTTGTTTAATGTAATATTGTATGATGAAATTTTTTCCTTGTCACATGAGTTTTGTCAATAAAAATATTATAGGTTGAATGTTGAAAGTGCTCATGTAACATTAGCTTAACAGTAGACAGTTCAAATGTAAAAGTGGCAGTGGTTTTATTGAGAAAGTATCGAGAGTTTGAATTCTCATTCCTAGATGCCGTGTGTAAGAATTGGAAACTCTTGATGCCTGCAATTATGGTACCAGCTCCTTAGTGGGAATTGGTGTTGTCCTTGTGCTCCGTAAAGTGGAATGTTATTCTGATCTGGAGTTTTGGCCTGTCGAATTCATGAAGCTGGAGAAAGTTTTCTGTTCTCAGCCTTTCCATTTTGCAACTGTTTCCAATGTATGGCAGATCTATATGCCAGTCGCGGATATCAGTAAACATTCGAGCTTATTTTTAAGAATAACGGCAAGGGGCTACAGTTTTTGATTTCCAGGTGCCAGGCCAGAGTGAGTGACAATGGTTACAGGCTCACATGACTACTGCTATTTCTAGGTATATCTTTCTTGCTTCTTGGTCATTGAATTTTTTTTTTTTTATACTGTTCCCCATTTTGGCTTCATTGTCCACTGCTTTATTTAATCAGATCTCATGTTAATTGATTACATTGGTTGATTCTTGCCAAATGTCCACTTTAGCTTGAGGTTTGATCTTTGAAGGTTCCTAGCTAATCCAAGTGGGCTTAAATTTGGGTGGCTATTAACACTTAGCATGTGACACTGTTTTATTTTACATCAAAGCTTGATGGAGTTACTGCCACTCGTGAAGAGAAATAAAAACACTTACACCTTGTCAGCTCGAGAAGGGAATTTATCAAAAATTGCATAAAAAATCGATGGTATTATCCTAATAAAAAGATTGTAAATGTAAGTGTTGTTTTGTTTGATGGGTCTAAAACAGAAGAATTGTCAATGAGATTATTGGTAATAAAAGTCCAATTTGAACAATAATTTTCAACTCAGCAATTTTTGCTCAAATCTGTCAAAATTTTCACATGAAGGAAAATTCCCATTTGGGATCTTGTTAAACATGATGATTTGAATTCATAAAATTATGTGCATTGCAAACTGCAAAGTAGGCAAAAGATGACCATAAATTTGCTTAACATTTGTATGGATTATTAGATTTTCATTTCAATTAAATTAATATAAAATGACGTCATTGGAAAAGTAAAATTAAATTCAACAAATTAACCCCGTAATGGGAATAGAATTAGAATCTATTCTAATATGGGATCTTAATAGGGCATTGACAAAACAAAATATACCAAGCCAATTATATAAACTGATATATTATACATTTAACTGTGAGCTCATTAAAACTTGAAGGTGTTTAGGGAATTATTATTTAACTAATAATATAATATCTAATATTAAGATTCCAATATATCAAGAAAAAATTCCCATATATACTTAGTCCATGGTTTTCTTTATTCTATTCACATTGCATGGTTTTTTTTTCCACAATTAAATGCTTTAAATCATCGAAATTTTCCTTTTACTTAAATTAGTATTTTTTATTTTTATTATGTACCCTTAAACTCATTTCTATAATCTTCAATTTTTGCTTGACGTTTGTGTGAACTTTTTAGTGAGTTGACTTTACTCACCAAGAAAATGAAATTACATCAAAACTGTAAAAATAACTTAAATAATTACTACATCAAGATCAAGAGTGTATTCGGGATTTTGTTAAATATTATTTCAGTATCTAAAAATTAGTATTTTATGGTATTTATTAGAAAAGCCCTAGAGTTAATAGCTAATACTTTATTTCTTTTTGCGAATATATATATATATACACACACAAATAAAATTGGGTTTTGATCTAAAAGTCTTCTCTCATATTTTATATATATTAAGTTAAAAACATGAGCAAGTTCAGTGAAACTATCATTGAATATTATTTTGTAATTAAATCTTAAATACAATTCACAGTGTGTTGGAAAATGCTTTTAAATCATTAATATCCCTCTCAAACAGCTAAAAAATTATTTATATTTACTTTATAGTATTTGATTGGAATAAAAGGTGATACTTTTGTGAAACAAAAAAAAAAAAAAAAGGAATTCGGATACTTTTCAAAAGAATATTTAATAATTATATTTAAAATAATTTCCCAATTTAAGAAAACTATTCGATATAACAAAAAATAATATGTAAAACAATTCAAAAAAATTTCAATTAAAAATCCTCTTTCCTAAAAACAAAATTTAAAATTATCCAAAACAAGGGCGTTTGGGTAATTTCAAAATCATCTCAGATCCGTCACTCTGTGTTACATGCAGTATTAAGTCTTATTACAAAGGATTAAACAACACAAAACCCAAAACTGCGTCACTTTGGAAACTCAAAAAACAAAAACGGAAATTAGGTCTCAATTCATTTTTATAAAACAACACCACAATTACCAAAAACAAAAAACAGTTGTTCACCGATTCGTTTTTCTTATTTTTTCCCTCTCTTAAAATCGCCAGATCTGAACTTCAAATTCAGTTCGAGTTTTTTCCCAAGAAGGAAAAGATCATGAAACGACGTCGTTGATTCTCTGCTCTTTTTAATCGCCGGACCGAGAACAAGTATTGAATTGTTAGGGTTTTGGTTGCAATTTCCATGGCGGACGCAGTGATTCCTACTGGAGTCCTTCGTAATCTCGCCGATAAGCTCTACGAGAAGCGCAAAAATGCTGCCCTCGAGGTGAAATTAATACTCTCTCTTTGTTTAATTTTCTCAAAATCTGTGGAAAGTAGTTGAATTCGTCGTCGTTTTTGATATCTAGTGTTTCGTTTGTGTTTGTAGGTTGAGGGCATAGTGAAGCAGTTGGCGATGGCGGGCGATCACGAGAAGATTTCGGCGGTCATCAATTTGTTGACCCACGAGTTCACCTACTCGCCCCAAGCGAACCACCGCAAGGTTTTGGTGTTTTTTTTTGTTTTTTAATTCCATTATTTTGTTAATTTTAATTTTAATTTCTATGTGGAGGTTTTAGTAAAGTACACTTTAAATTTGTAATTTATAGTGGAAAATACAGAATTATTATGCTTAGAGGTAAGAAGTTTGAAATTCATATGAAAATATGAGTTATGACATTCAGTAACTGGAATGACAGATAGATGTGTAATTTTGGTACAAGTCTTGTTATTACTTATTACTGACTGTTTAGGGTACTGCATATATAAAGGCTTTATTTTTCTTTGTATTTAGGATGTTTGTTGTGCTGTGTAGGGAGGATTGATAGGATTAGCTGCCGCCACTGTTGGGTTGACTTCTGAAGCGGCTCAGCATCTTGAGGTGAGCTGTATATTTTATTTATATTAATGTTGTGATGTTCATTTAATCAAATTCAGATTTTTATTTGTGGATTGTTAAACTTTGGAATAGTTGTTTAATGTCAACCGTTTGAACCATAGTTATAGGTATTATTATAAGTTTGAATTAGGGTAATCTTTTCTTTGTCACTATTTGTTTATCTATTTATAACATGTGTCAACTCATCTCTCTGAAATTTTGAATCTCTGAGGTAGCTGAATAAATTTTTATACCATTTTGAATGACTCATTTATTTATCACTTAATGACGTTCCAATGTGACCGTGCAAGCTTTTAGGATTTCTTTTGATAATAATAAGTGACTAGTTAATCAGTTGTTTTATTCTGGCTGGGGTAATACATTTGTGTTTCAGCCCATTTTATTACCAAATATACACTGAATGACTGTCATTGAAGTTCTGCAGTAACGCAACTAATATTTCTTAAATTTTTTTAAGCAAGGACTTTGTTTTTATATTTCCCAGATCTGTATTATGTAATTACGCATTCACGTATTTCTAGAAAAGAATGCCTCTTACTTAGCCAATTACGATTATGGTTTGTCATAAAAGAAATAGCTACTCTTGTAGATTTCATCTAGTATAGTTGCAACATTGAAATGACATCAAGGTGGGAGTTCCTTGATAATTGGTGATGCTTGCTGGAGATTATCCTCTTCTTCAGAAACTTGGAGATGTTTATAGATGGAGATTTCTAGTTTCTGTTTGGTGTTTTCAGTAATAGATTTAACGGAAATGAGCTTTATCGGCTTATCTGATGTACTAAAGTACCAGCAACTAGGAGGAGGGCCTCTTTCCTACTCTGCTTATTTGTGTATCTAGAGTGGAGAGTGGTGTGGTGTGTCTGTGGAATGGAGAAGGGCTGTAATGCATCTTTGGAGTGGAGAAGGGTGTAATGTGCGTCTTTGGAGTGGAGAAGGGTGTAGTGTGCATCTTTGAAGTGGAGAAGGGGTGTAGTGCACGTCTATGGAGTGGAGAAGGGGTGTTGTGTGCGTCTTTGGAGTGGAGAAGGGGTGTAGCTTGCTTCTTCGGATTGCAGAAGGGGAGTTGTGTTTCTTCGGGGTGCAGAAGGGAAAGGGGTGTGGACTAGATTAGTTAAACCTAATACTTCTAAAATAGCTGTCAATGAAGCTCTTGTACACTTGAATGTATTGCTGAATACTTTTCTTTTTTGTGTTGATTTTTCTCTTTTTTCCTGTTCTTCACTCTTATACTCATGATTTCTCCTAATATAATCTTCTAGAATATTTGTATTAAATTTTCTCGTCTGTTGGTTTTTCCTCTTTCTTTGCTGATATACTGCTTCCTTATTTTTAATTCTGATGCGACACTACAGCAAATAGTGCCACCCGTGCTTAATTCTTTCTCTGATCAAGATAGCAGAGTTCGTTACTATGCATGTGAAGCTTTGTATAACATTGCGAAGGTGAGATTTAATTGAGTGTTTTACATTTTATGGCTTCATCCCCCAAAATTTATGTTGAGGTTTATATGTTAAGTTTTTGCTGCTGCTCCACAGGTTGTTAGAGGAGATTTCATCATATTCTTTAATCAGATATTTGATGCATTATGTAAGCTTTCGGCAGATTCAGATGCCAATGTACAAAGTGCTGCACATCTTTTAGATCGCCTTGTAAAGGTGGATTCTCCATCCCTCCCATAAATATTTAACTTCCCATTGAATTTTCTGAAGTAGGAATTCCTTTTTGTTGGATCAATTCTCAGATTTTACTATGTGAAACAGGACATTGTCACTGAAAGTGATCAATTCAGGTGCGCAATCTTCCTTTTCCAATAATAAATTGGAAGCTCTTGTGTTTAGAGGCAAAAACTGGAACAAGAATTTTGCAACTGCTTTTATAATGTGAATTTTGTTGTTTTATGGTGTTCTTTCTCCTCAGCATTGAAGAATTTATACCCTTGTTACGAGAGCGGATGAATGTTCTAAATCCCTATGTCCGACAGTTTTTGGTTGGATGGATCACTGTATTGGACAGTGTTCCAGATATTGATATGCTGGGTTTTCTTCCCGATTTTCTTGATGGTATGCATTTAACATTTGAAAATTGCTTTTTTCTCCTGGTTTTTAAGTATTCATCTTTTCTACTTGGTGAGATTAAATCAGAAATTCTTAATAAATTTCAGGTTTGTTTAATATGTTAAGTGATTCTAGTCATGAAATTCGGCAACAAGCTGATTCAGCCCTTTCGGAGTTTCTTCAAGAGATTAAAAACTCCCCAGTAAGACTTCTACTAAAATTTCAAATTTCTGATTTTACTATTCATTGCTGTGATATCTGCTTCCTGATTACTTGCTTTTTAGCATTACTTTCTCTATATCATTTTAGGATCGTAGGATATATTTTGGACTTCTGATGCCGGCAGAAAATGACTTTTGGTGGATCATTTGCATCAAGTATTGTGTCATGAATTCTTTTGTTCATTTGTAATTTTCTGACTCGAGCAGTGCTACTCTTGAAGTCTGTAGATTATGGTCGCATGGCTGAAATACTTGTTCAGAGGGCAGCTTCTCCAGATGAGTTTACTCGGTTAACGGCCATCACTTGGGTAAAGTATAATCAGTCTCTTTTGCCAATCCCTTTTTTTTTTTTAAAACAAAAGTTCTCTACTGTTTTTTTTTTTTTTTTTTTCTTCTGAATCAGTGAAGATTGGCAGCTTTTACTATTTTTCAATTGCACTTCTTATAAATAGTCAAACTTTTTAATTTCTTGATTGAACAGATAAATGAGTTCGTAAAACTTGGTGGGGACCAGCTTGTTCCTTACTATGCTGATATTCTAGGAGCCATTCTACCTTGCATATCTGATAAAGAAGAAAAAATCAGAGTGGTAAGACAGTATAAGCTACCATTTCTTTAATAAATTAAAAAGAATTAGTTGCTGTACCTTTGAGCATTTTGGTAAATGAGCTTTTCTCTCCCCTTTTTTGGCTGTAAGGTTGCTCGTGAAACCAATGAAGAGCTTCGTGCAATCCAGGCTGAGCCAGCAGAAGGATTTGATGTTGGAGCAATCCTCTCTATTGCAAGGAGGTGTAGTTTTGTAATCTGGGAAAAAAATCTAGTTGCATGAGTTATGATGTTTAACTGCAAATGATTACTGAAGTGATTGCTGGTTCTTTTGACTGACCAGGCAACTGTCTAGCGAATGGGAGGCTACTCGAATTGAAGCATTGCACTGGATTTCAACCCTTTTGAATAGACATCGAGCTGAGGTAACTGCACATTTGTCGGTTAATCATGTGGACATCTGGTTCATGCATGTTCTCATGTCATTTGCCTATATTTTATTATTTATTATGTACGACAGTACTATAGTGTATATTAGATTTTAGTGAAATAAGTAACATAATTGTTTAACTTGCTGATCTGACATTATCTTATTTCTTATCAAAAAGTGTACTGCCTTAGCAGATCTGACCTTTTTCTGTACAGTTTTGTTTGGTTTCTTGACTTGAGCGTATCAAACAGACCTGAAACTACTGTGCATACCTCTAGTATTGACTTATTTGTGTTTTTCTCCTTTTTTCTGAAAATATATTTTTATGTTGATTACATGTGGTTTCAATTTCTTCACAGGTCTTAATTTATCTGAATGAAATTTTTGACACGCTTTTAAAAGCACTGTCAGATCCTTCTGATGAGGTAAATTTTTTCTCCACAATTTCTGATTGTTCTTCCAGTATGGTTTTCTAGTTTTATTATTATGGAACAGGGATCATGTACTTACATATGTTTCTTTTGCCTTGGACATAAATATGCACCTTACATTTATGCATTTCATTTGGCATTATTCTCCGTCATGTAACTTAATTAAAAAAAGGAAATTTTGGATTTTTCCCCAGGTAGTGCTCCTGGTTATCGAGGTTCATGCATGCATTGCGAAAGATCCACAGCATTTTCGCCAGCTTGTTGTTTTCCTAGTACATAATTTCCGGATTGACAATTCTCTTCTGGAGAAGTTAGTTTCTTTACTTATTCTTTTTTAAATCTTGTAGAATGGTATGATCACCTGCTTTATCTCTATTGTAACTGTGCTTTCTTTTTTCTCTTTAGGCGTGGTGCTTTGATAATCCGCCGACTTTGTGTACTTTTAGATGCTAAGAGGGTCTACCTGGAACTCTCCACGATACTTGAGGGAGAATCGGACCTGGATTTTGCATGTATTATGGTTCAGGTTGTCCTCTATTTTAATCTTAGTTAAGGCACTAACATGGGAATGACTCAAAGAAACTATGTTGTGCATGTTTATTCATAGGCCAATTCAACTCCAGAAATGAAGACATAACTAAGATATAAAATAGAAAAAATAATTTTTGAAATGGTTTATCCTTTTTATTCATCATTTCACTTAAGTATTTTTATTTGTTTTTTCATTTATAACGTAATTATACTTATTTTTCTTTCTTTTGTTCAGGCTTTAAATTTGATTTTACTTACGTCCTCAGAATTATCTGAGCTTCGAGATCTCTTAAAACAATCACTGGTTAACCCTGCCGGGAAAGAATTATTTGTTTCTTTATACGCTTCATGGTGTCATTCACCCATGGCAATTATAAGTCTTTGTCTATTAGCTCAGGTGAGAATTTAGAACTTTCTTATAGCTATCCATTTTGTTTTTGTGTCATAGCTTCCCAGTGACCCTTACATGTATTTACGAAATCTTAATGATAATGTTGGATTCTTGTTTGACAGACATACCAGCATGTCAGTACTGTGATTCAGTCGCTAGTGGAGGAAGATATTAATGTCAAATTTTTGGTCCAGCTGGATAAATTGATTCGTTTGCTGGAAACTCCTACCTTCGCTTATCTTAGATTGCAGGTGCTCAAGTTGAACACTAGGTTCTGATTTCGCTTTATATTGGGTCGTGCAAGTGTGTTGTAAATGTTCTGCTGCTTTCACAAGCAGAGACACATACATATATACCTGCCTGTTTAGCACATAATTTTTTTCCAGTTGTCTTTTTTATTTGTGAGGTTTGCAAAGATGTTTCTTGGTCTGTAGGTTGTTAGAAAACTCTGTTGTTTTTTTTTTTTTTTTTTTAATCATCATATGTAATTGTTTAACATTCTCGGCAAAAAACCCATACTGTCACGGGGGAAAGCATCATGAGTTGGGATTTAGGCATCATTAATAAATGATGTTTTTTCTTATGGCCTTAATAAAATGTTATTGCCTGTATACTAATAATTTGACATTTAAGAAACAGTTGATTTTTTTCTCTTTCGCATAGTTTAATGGTTTCATTAAAATAATTGTGTTTTGAGAATCTCGTGAATTTCTACATTGATGAAGTTGATTTTCTGCAAGCTTGTTAATGATTTTGCTTTTATCTGATATTAAAGCCATTTGTTATTTTATTGATTTTGTCCTCTCAACATCAAGGGATATTTTGAGTGGCTGAGCAATTTTGTAATGTGCAGCTTCTTGAACCTGGAAGATATACTTGGTTATTGAAAGCTCTATATGGTCTTCTTATGTTGCTTCCCCAGGTATGTCTCTGGCATTGTGCTACTTTTCTCCATTTCTTTGTCTTTTGTTTGTTTTCAGTGGACCTAAGTTGCAAGCCTACTTGGTATGCTTATATTTTATTGTTTTTCCTCCAAAAAAAATTATATTTACTGCTTGGAAGGTTTTAGAAATGCTTTGTAATTTCTAGTAGATATGTGAAGATCAATACAATATAGTTTTTTTTTTTTAAATCCAACCCAATTATCATTTGTGATTTCTGCTTATAATCAATCCCATTGTTAACCTTTCTCCTGACTCATTATCGCAGCAAAGTGCAGCCTTTAAGATACTACGGACTCGTTTGAAGACCATACCTTCATACTCTTTCAATGGTGAGCAATTCAAGCGGACATCTTCAGGGAATCCTTACTCTCTGCCAACTGGATCACAATTCAGTGAAGATGGTGACTTGAACTCAGACATGGGGACCTCGCACAGTGGAATTAACTTTAATTCAAGGCTGCAACAGTTTGAGCAGATGCAGCACCAGCATCGGATGCATGTGAAAGCACAGGTGCAGTTGCGAAATAGTTCTACTTCAGTATCGAAGGTTTGTTGAATTTTATCTACTATCTGCTAGTCTTCTGTCCTGAATTAGTTCTAAACAATGTTTGACGAAATGAAAGGATAAAGATGTAATATTTGAGCACATTCTGGCAATGTTGGATATACTAATTACTTGCTGACTGAATATATTGGGTGGTTTCCCGACCTCAAGCATAATGGATTTTACTATAGTTTAATACTCTCGATGTTCTTATAAACTAAATGATGTTTTTTCTTCCTTGGACAAAGATTTGGCCCCAGCCCACGCTACAAAATTTTGACTTCATGATGGATATGGCAGGAAATAGGACAAAGGATATAAATTGTCGTGCTTTAATTGGAATCTGATTTATGGTGGGGTATTATGACAATGCAGTGAAGTTCTTGTTTCCAGCTCTGACATATATTATCTTATTCTAGTTTTGTCGACGGATGTCAGATGTTTCAATTTACTGGCAAATTTTCAATTTGTCACTGATATGCTTGCGATCTTCTATGTCACCTGTTGAATTTGCAGGAGGTGCAAAGACCGCAAGAACCTCATCAATTGTCTCCTTCATCAGACGGAAGTAGGCCTTCTTCAAGATCATCCAAGAAAGGTCCAGGGCAGTTACAACTTTAGTGATGTTACTGCCGTTGATCTCACACCTCAAATGAGATCTGGTATAAATTGTAAAATTGTATATGCTAGTAGTTTGTTTTAATTGAAGTTTATGGAAGGTTGGGATGATGATGATGATGATGATGATGAAGAAAATGAAAATTGGGTTTTGAATTTAAATTTAAAAAGCTTGGGTTTTAGCCTGAGCTAATTCTTTTTTCCTATGTAATTGGGACATGCCCATGTGGTTGTGTTATTTTTTATTGGGAACCATATGGGCTACAGGGAGATATATCATATATAATTTTAGAAAATGCAGTTTGTTCTTTCTCTGTTTATCTGTTGCATAGCAACCAAACTATACAAAATAAGCTAAATTTATGTATACATCATTGACCTTTTGATACATTATGCATCCTTTCTTTATTCATTCAATTCACCTACTATTTGTTGTGTGCATCCAACTATTATTTGTGGCCTCCTCTCTCTTTACCGACTCTTTATAACAATCTTAATTGCATACTTCACAACACTGTTTTAAAACCCGGCTCAAATCAGCCGGTTTAACCAGTTGGACTGGGAATCAGGACCAAATCTGGTTTGGGCCGACTGAAAAACCGGGATGATCAACTGACCCAGGTTAACCTGAGGTTGGACCAGCTCCACAGTATTGGACCGTCGGTCAACCCATGACCTAGTTACTTGGCTGGTTAACGCATAGGTCGGTTTTAAAACAATGCTTTACAACTAAAATTATAAATATTTATCAATATTTTATTGATAAAATTGGGTTAGGCTTTGTGGTGAAAACTTGTGTGCATCCCTAGTTTTCTATATTGTGGCTACAGAGACTGAAGATGATGATCTTCAAAATCATGAGGGCCATCTTCGAGCCTTTAGATGATGGCTGGAATCACGATTTAGATTGTTACATTGACTGGTAAGGTTACTGAACATACCAGTTAGGTAATGCTGACTCATCACTCGTATTGCCACAATTCCGATTATGATTTGCCCATTTGGAAAGTAGTTGGGTCAAAAGAAGGGGGAGGAGTTGTGAGGTATGAAGATGAAATATGCAAATTACTATTACAATCAACAAACAGTTTATTGGAAACAAAAGTAACCCATTTACTTGGCTATTACTATACACAAATCTACATTTTTATCTTCTGCTTGTCAATTATAAATAAACCTGAAGAAAACCATCTAATTCTCCCTCTTAAAACACTTGACCACCAAAGTCCATGCCTTCTGGATACTGTCTATAGAGCATAAATCTTCTCAAGGTCAGATTCATCGACATCAGATATATTTGCCGAGTACACTGACCATGAGAAAGACTTGCTTGCACTTGCCCTTTTAATGCGTCTCTGAGAATCATTGCGGAAGAACCCAAAATGTTGTCGGAAAACAAAATAGCACATACTTGCCAGTGTCCCAACTAGAATTGGTGCTCCCATCAGGGTTATGGTGATAGCCATCCAGGAATGTCCCTTTCCCACGACAACAAAAGCTATTGACAGAAACGCTCCACAAGTACATGCACAGGCAGCCCACATTAGCTTGTTAACTACCGAAACAACCTGCTTCTGAGCCCTAGTGTCCCAGGCCACCAAAGTGATCTGAACCACCACAACAGCTAGAGATATGAAGAGGGATGTGGCGTTTAAGAGGCAGAATACACGGAAGCCTACTTTGTCACCAATGTAGGCCTTCCCCGCTTGCGGTCCATCCTTTATATATTGGCCTGGTAGATTGAATAATGCCAAGAAAGCTATTGAGGCAAAAAGAACTGCAACAACTGTAATAGAATTGGTGGTGTTCTGCACAGCTTCTCGGTGAAGCTTCTTTAGTTCCTTGGCAATACCAGTAACTCGTCTGTTGGTCTTTTCATTTTGTATGAGTTGGGCACTTACTTCATGCTTAATATCACTCACAGTCCTCTTAAGTTCCATTGCTTCATCCACTTGGCCAACAAACCTTGCATGCTTGGCACCAGCCTCCGCAAGAGCTTCCTTGATTTCCAACGAAGATTCTCCATATTGGAGTTTGTCAGCCAAATCCATGGCAGCTTCTCGCTGATTATTAATAGCATTAACATCAATGGATGTATAGCTTAGCAATAGGTTTATTATCTGAAATATATAGATAACAAAATGTCAGTACTGTGAACATCAGCAAAAGTGGCAACCATGAAACTTTTCTTAAATATAGGTTTCACTCAAAGGAGCTACAAAAGCATGCAATGATTACATAGTTTTCATATTTTTAATATGCTAGAGACACCATTATGAATTAAGGACAGGAAATCTGGGGGTCTATGTTCCATAGTGGATTCTTGAAATTTGAGACATACCAACCAAGAATAAATTCTTTCATGTTGGAATTAACATTCTCTATCAAACAATGCTCTTTATAGTTATTTATATGCTTCTTTCTCTTCTTTGTTAGTTATTACTAAAGCCACAGGTGTCCCTCCATGTTTTGTATGTACAAATGGAGAAGAATCCTGGCAAGCAGTCGGTGGTCCTAATGTGGCAAGTGAATTCCCCATAAAGTACGTAGTTCATCAATTAGAAATTGAAAGAAGCAGTATGTAAGTTATTCTATTTCTTTTTGGTATTGGAAGCAAGAATAATAATATACTTGGCGCTGGAAGTATCAAAAGCATATAAAACAAACTGAAGAATGACAGATAAAATAATAACGAATGATAAGGAGTTAACGAGAATGTAATACATCAACAAAACATACCTGTGGACGACATTTCCTTGTAGCTATATGAACTGCTGTATTGCCCTTCTTGTCACGTTCATTCATTATAGAATGATCAGCAAGTAATATATCCTCTACTACTGAAGGGCACTGTCCCTTTACAGCCATATGGAGTGCAGTTTGACCTTTCTTATCTTTGATGTTGACAATTCCAGGATCACGATCTATCAGAGTTTTTACCATATCAATGAGGCCATACCTTGCAGCTGTGTGCAATGCAGTTTTTCCATTTTTTCGAACTATTCTTATGCAACTGACATCAGCATCCAAGATGGCATTCACCACATCTAAATTGTCTTTCACAGCTGCTGAATAAAGGGGACTAGTATTTGTGGAGTCGCATGACTTGCAAAGCACAGGCCAAATGCTCAAAAGTTCCTTCACAATCCCTAAACAAGATAAAAGTCAAGACCGTATCAAGTTAAGAAACCTACCAAGTTATTAGAGATGAAGTACTGGCAGCAAGATTAGCATATGTTTAAATCTATCATCAAAACCTCTATAGTCATGCTAACCGCTGCAAATTTACAATCAGATGAGGGGATATATTTCTTAGGTTTAGCAACTAATAGGTGGCTTGGAATGACTTAAACAAAGAAGTAGAAAAAATTACTAATTTCTTGCCCCTCCTTTCCAGATAAAGAAATCCATTCAAAATGACATTATGAATTCTCAAGTCTTTCTAGCAAGACTTCCTATCGGCAAGCATTTCTACATCATCAAACTGTAAGTTCCCCTAGATTAGCTAGTCAATCAGTTAATCAATCTACACCCGTTATCATTGATTTAATCCTACCATAAACATAAGCAACAATTCATCAGGCAGCATGTCAGCATAATGAGTAGCCTCGCCAATTCCATAATATCCTTATTACAGTAAAATAAACATGGCTACAAGTTGGGAAAATATATAACAAATTTATAACCATAGAGATATAATAAAAACTTTGGCTAATGATTTGAAGGTTCAAATTCAGGTATTTATACATATTGATGACACACAAGATGCAGTGGTTCTCCCAGAGACAAAAAAAATCCACTAAACCCTCAAATTTAAAGCATTTGAATCTCCTTCAATGAACTATAAAAACAAGCACAGACACTCCATAAGAACAATCTTATCCTGCCATTTAGCACAACCCCAAAAATGCAAAGAACTAACAAATCAAGAGCTTCTACTAAAAAACAACCAAATTATTAACTAAACTAGCTTAAATCATGGTCTTTGTTTCAATAATTTTGCAACTAAATCAGCTTCCTTCTCCAACCAAAAAAAAAAAAAAAAACCCTACGATTAACAAGTAAACTAATCCAATTAAAACACCCACAAAGAATTAATCAAATCAAATCAAACAAAAGCACACAAAAGATAACCAAAATCAAAACATACCCAAGTGGCCTTTCTTAGCAGCAACATGAAAGGCATCCATATCAGACTTGGACCTGATCTTCACAATATCAACATCACAAAACTTAAGCAAGTAACTAAACGCCTCTTGAAAATTATTATCAGCAGCCACATAGAGGGCAGTCTCCCCTGCATCATTTTGCATAACCATCAGATCAGAGACCAAAGAAGAGCCATCAGGAGCCTCATCTTTTGTCAACTGATCAATAATCCTTTTCACGGCTTCAAGTTCACCGGATCGGGCGATCGAGAAAAAAGATTGGTAGGTGATGAACCTGAGTGACTTCGAGTCCATCATAACATAACAGCTCAGATAGTTCAATTCTAGCTCAGTTTTTAGTACTTTCTCATCTCAAGCTTCTTTTTTTCTCTCAATGAAGTGAGAGAATGGAACAAAACAAACAAACCCATTTCTCTACTAAAGTCTTCCAATTGAATGAAAAGAAGACTGAGACTCAATGTGAAAAGGACTCGATAAAAATTACAAAAGTTTGTATCTTTCTTCTATTTTTATTTTGGTTTTTTTACAAGGTTGAGTGGATACTAAAAATTTATTGGAGATTTTGATTAAGAAATTGGGGTCTACAATCTTTTGACAGCAAACGCCATGTGGGGGGTTGACTCATTCCTCATTATCATCTTTTGTTAAAGACAAGAAGACATGGCACTGTTGCTTTTGTTGTCTCTACTCTCTATTATTTGCGTACTGTCTCAGCTACCAAAGACTTTAAGGCCCTCTCCCAGGCTTCACTGTTACTGGAAACTACAGGTTTATGACAATTTCATCCTTAATGTTTGGGAAAAGTAACAAAAGCACCTGAAAATATATTATTTTAAGATTATAATATTAATACCATTCATTATATAGTTAAAAAAATCGAAGAAATAAAAAATAAAATTAGAATGATAAAATAATCCAATTTTTGGATGTATTTGTTATTTTTGAAACTTTTGGATGTGTATACTTTTCTTAAACCTTAAGGATGAAATTGTCATAAAGCCTAGAAACTACCTGTATTTTCTGGTAAATTGTTATAGATATGTATATGTAAAACTGTTGTCCTCAAGCTTTTAACGCATAGACTAAAGTGAATATTAACAACTTCGCAAACACTAAAATTACAAGTCAACATCTGAACATTCACCTTTAATATATAAATTAAAATTTTCAAAACACGTGTATGTATATATACCAATTATCGAATTATTAGATGACTATTTATCCAAAATAAAAGATTAATTTCATATATGCTATAAGATCTATTTAGGGTTCTCAAAAATCATAAAATCCACATATTTTGAGGAATTTTAATACTTCATAAGATTTTTAATAATTATAAAGAGGACTTTCGATAATTAAAAAGGTAAAAATTATAGATATACAAAACTTCATATTATGTGACTATTGTGGGGAATAGTGATCACAAAAAAGACAAATGAAAAATCCCAAATGATTGGTTTAGCAGTCAAGAAAATTTATTTTTTTCATTGACTTTATGGGTTTGAACTATCTTGACCTATCACATTTGTGGTTTACCTTGAAATATTGAGCTTGTAAAAGATTCAATAGACCTTAGATTAGTTGAAATACGCACAAACTGACCCAAATATTCCGATCTTCCAATAAAAAAAAAAGAGCAAATGAAATTATTCTGTGGCTGAAAAAAAAAAAAACATTTATATGGGCAATAGAATATATGGTATTTAGTGTGAAAACAAAAAAGTGAGTTTGAAGCTATAAAATAAAATAAATTAGACACAGAATGACAAGAAACCCTTTTCAAACATTGACAACGGACACTGCCTCAATCCTGCATTTGTCTGTCTACCTACTAGTATTTGCATGATAAGCGTGAATAATCAGATTGCTACCTCAAATTAGAAGTTTGTTCTATTACAAGTTGCCCCCCATGTTTGGTTTATTTTAGCTAACTTCTTTAAAGCTAAATAGTTCCAAACAATATGTTTGTAATAACTTGATAAAAGTTCTTATGAATCCAAAATGCGTCTAACAAATTCAGAAACACCAAAGGTTATATACGTTTAGCCTAAACTCTTTTCCAACGATATGAGACTCTTGCACATGGTTTGTTCCCATAAACCTAGTGCCCATAATGGTGTCCCGGCTAGACACGACTCGTAAAAGAGTGTCATGTTAATTATATATTTAAGTCAATAAAACACTATTTTACGTTGATAATCACTTTAAAAAATTAGTGATTACATTGAGTATTAGGATAATGAAAATGAAAATAATATATTAATGACAAGCAAACTTGATGTTTAATGTATAAATAATGTGGGGTGTATGACATAAAGTAAATTTTTCCTAAAACTTTGATCTGCTCGTATCGTATGGTTTAGTGTAAATAGTAAGCCAACATCGTATCGGATGTAAAGATTATGAAAGAGAAAATATTGTATACATGACATGAATTTATTAGTTTTGTGCATAAATATCGTGATATACCTAATATATCACATCATTTCATCTAATTTTACATGGATGATAAATAAAAATCAATTCACAATAAAGAATGCACATTGATCATGAAACGTGAGAAAAATTAAATTCATGTTATAAATGTTTAGTAAGGTTTCATGCATGCATGAGGTAGATTCATCATACATAGCATAGGCTCAAGCTTGGGTTGTTTTGTGTATTACTGAAAGTTTTTGTTCACAAAATAATTTATTCATCTTAATATATAAGAAATTATTGACAAAGACAACCAGCATACTAAATTTTTAAGAAAATAATATAACATAAAAGGAAGCCAACGCTTTCACACTTCACCAAAATTTCAAAAGTAATAACATACTAAAATGTTGAAAAAGAAAGCTACCATATGCACACAGTTCACTCATAATTTTTTCCCTAATTCAATATTTGATAGAAAGTGCAATGAAAATAAATAATAATAAAAGTTTTTAAAATTATGTAAAATATTTATATGCAAAGTATAATTTTAAATATATATAATCTTATATCATATGGAGTATTATTTTTAAAATTACTTAAAACTTTCTTCTTTTTACTAGTAATTTTTTTTATTAAATACAACATTATTTATGTATTTGAATTTTACAACCAAAATATGAATCTAATAATTACAAATTTGGTTGGCTGCGCACGTGAAGCGTCATCGAGGTTGGTGGCCAAGTTTTGATTAAATCACGACTTCCGTCGGTCGGTCGGTGAATTATTGCGAGGCGGTCGGGCACTGGCTTTGGCTTAAGCCCGTGAATCTTTTACTTCTTTATTTCCAAAGATTTATGTTCACGTGATCAAACTTTTACTCTTTTTAATTCTTAAAAGTTAATCCATTTTTAAATAATTAACTTGTTATATACGGACCCAAACACTCATGTAATATTGGAAAATTAATATAAGATGAAGATTAGTATATGTATTATTATTATTATTATTATTGTAAATAATTTAAAACTTTTAAGTTAAAAATAACATCCATATATATATATATATATATATATGGATGAGGTAAGTGACACTGCTCACCTCACATTTTTTATCTTAGTTGATCCCAGTTACTATTTTCTTCTTAAATACAGTTTTATCCTCAATGAAAATTACTAAATAAGACTCAAAAGTATTTTATATACAATCTATTTAAAATAAATATTTTGCTATTAATTTATAATTTTTATTTCATTTTTAATGTCATAAACCCTAATTTTATTTTGAAATAATCAAGAAGAAATGAATTTTGATTAATAGTATATATGCTTTAAATTCTTGACTTTATTTTATTATTTTTATTGTTTCCAACCTTCCGTTTGATATTTATTATTATTATTATTATTAAAATGTATTTGATGTCAATATGCACAATTGCTTATATGATAATATATATAGATATATAACAATGATTGAGAAAGTATAGCATGAGTAGTAAGATATATAAAGATAAGGGTTATTTTGCAGATGGATGAGATTTATATAGACATTTAAATATGTTTAAAAATTTTAATAGGGTAGATTTAGAAGTTGGATTTATTAAGATCACTAGCATCACTCGAATGAAATTGAATTATTAACATAGTTTATTGATTTGTTTTACCATTAATTATTATTTTTTTCTTAAAATTCTAGTTTAAGAGGATTTTCAATTACTTGTCCTCTTTCCTACTTTTTGTCTGTGGAGAGTAAAAGACTAGGAAGAGAATGAATTTTGTTATTTTATTTAACAAAACAAAAATATATTAAAAAAGGGGCTAAAATTACAATCCACACAATATATTAACCTTTTTTTTTTCTGTATTTTTATATTATTACTATAATTTTATGTTATTAAAAAAAAAAATTAACAAAAGGTTTTAGTTACAATCTAGCAAGATAACCTTTTTTTTGTATTTTATATTATAAAAAAAATTTAAAGCATAAGAACTTCGATTAGATCATAAAGATTTTTTAGTTGAAAGATACTTTCGAAGCGGTTTCAGTATTTAAGTGGAATCTTATCAAAAAAAATTTAACATCAAATGTAAACCATTAAATTTTTAAATGGATAAGGATAAATAAAGAGCGAATCTTTCTTCCCTTGATAGATATTATTGATAAACAATTTATTGACATAGATAAATAATTAAGACAAAATTTGAATCTAAAACTTGATCTAATTTTTTTTTTTTTTTGTTATTTATCCAAAAATAGTTTTTTTTAATTACTTAAATACTTAGGCTCCGTTTGATACACTCTTTCCAAATATTATTCTTGGTTTTTCCAATAAAGTTAAACAGTCAAATTGGCCTATTCTCAAATCTTTTAAACCTCCCTAAATTTGTTAATTTAACTAAACACTCCTAAATATTTTTTTTTTTTTAAATTGCAAAAACACCTCAGCAACCCACATTATACGCATTTCGGCCACCACCGCCGACGGTATATACGCACTACCGTTGAACAGCTAGAGTGTGCCGATCTAGCCTTTTCCTACCATATCCACGATGGATCTGGCTGAAAAAGGCTGGATTGATGGCCAGATCTTTGGCCGTAGACAGTTGTCAACGACGGTCAAGATATGGTCGTCGTTGACGACCAAATGTGGCCAGATCTGGTTGTCAATATATAGCCAGATATAGCCGTAGATCTGGCATTTTCCTGCCAGATCCACTGTGGATCTGGCCGAAAAAAGTCATATCGGCGCCTGCGAGGCAAGATCCAGGTAGGTCATGCGTCGTCTGCGACTCCGGCCACCATCTGGCGGTGGTGGTCGGCTGTCCGTATTTAATGGGTGGGTTAGGAGTATTTTTGTTAACTTTTAATATTTTATTATAGGGGTATTTAGTAAATAAATAAACATATGAGATATTTTTGTTAATTTTCAAATCTTACATCGTAATACCCATCAAATTTAACTTTTTTCAAAATATTATTCTAAAAAGTATCATAATAATGAACTAAACGGACCCTTAACTTTCAACAGAAATTAATACAAACTATTCCATACAAACTGATATGTTATAAAGTGAATTAATGAATTTGTATAAAAAGGTAATTTAATAAATACTCGTTTAAATAGATGAATGACGTAATTGTGTTACATTAATTTATATATAAAAATTTGTATAATTAGTTTGTATATTAACAACTCAACAAAAATTATAAATAACATGGATATATCATCATCAAATTATTTATCTCCCTTTGTATGGATCATTTCTTAGCTTTTTTATTCTTATTTATTTTTAATATATTAAGGATCTCATGACATATGTCATATATGAAATAAGTGACTTTATTATATCACATCTTTTATATAAGTTTGTACCGAATAGTTGTTTTTTTTTTTTTTTTTTTTTAAAGATTCTAAGAGGAATCTCAATTACTTGTTCTCTTTTCTCCTTATTCTTTATGCAAAGTAAAAGGCTAGGAAGAGAATAAATTTTATTTTATATTAACTTTTTTTCTGTATTTTTATATTATTACAACAATATTATTTTATCAAAAAAAAATTTAAAAGCATAAGAGCTTGGGTTAGGCTTAGATCATGAGATTTTTTAGTTGAAAGATACTTTCAAAGTGGTTTTAGTATTTAAGTAAATTTTATGGAAAAAAATTTAACATCATATCTGAACCATTAAATTTTTAAATTGATAAGGATAAATATAGAGCGAATCTTTCTTCACTTGTCTGATAGATATTTTTGATAAACAATTTATTGACTTGGATATATAATTAAAACAAAATTTCATCTGACTTTTTTTGGTTATTATCTAAAAATATATATATATATATATATATTTTTTTTAAATTAAGTAAATACTTAACTTTATTCGGAAAGTTAGATAGCCAAATAGATCATGCAAACGTCAAGAAGATAAAAGTACAACAACCTTATAATATTTTAAATTTTCTTCTCAACAAAATAATATATAATATCTTCTTTTTTTCTAAAATGGAATTTATTTTACTAAATTACCATAAATCTGTGACAATAGGAACACGTCGGATAAGGTATAAAGGATAATGGTCAATTAAAATTAAAAAAAATACAAATTTCAATTAAAAAAACATAAGAATAAGTTATTTTCATTATTTTTTTATCAATCATAAATGATAAATATAACATAACAATTAAAGAATTAAAATAAATATTTTGTCCAAAATTTCTTAATTAGTTGGATAAGATATTTTAAACATATTTAACATAAAAAGCATGTGTCCACCATATTCTAAAATCATTTTAGCATTATAAAATCATTATATAAATATTTTATTTCTCTTTTATTTATACTAAAATGTTTTATGGATTATATCTTAAAATAGAAAATCGAAAAATTATATCTAAATTGTCACAAATTTTCCATTTAATATATAAATGAAAATAACATGTCCATAATATTTATTGTGAAATCTATCTGTCAATATTTGATTAGGAAAACGTGACAGCACTATAATTAATGGGAGATAAATTAAATCCAATATTTGATTAAAAAAAATAATAATAATAACAAATTCAATTTTTCAATCTTCCTGTTTGCTGCATTTATTTCTCCCTTTAACTCTCTCCCTTTCCCTTCCAAATTTAAACCCCCCAATCAAACTCAATTTCAACATTTTCTCTGTATCCCCAATTCCAAATCCCCCTTTTCAAATCTCATCTCCCTTCCTTTTCTTTTCGTCTTTCTGTCAATTTCCCTTTTTGTTTTCTCCTCATGGGTTTTGGTTCAATTTTTCACCGCAAAAAGAAATCCAATTCACAAACGCCGTCGTTGTCGTCCTCCAACGGATCACAATCTCCCAACGTTGCCACTGCCACGATGCCCTTTCACAAGCCGACAATCTCCGCCACCATCCCGCAATTCCACGAGCTGGAGCATGTTTTTAAGAGATTCGACGCCAACGGCGACGGCAAGATCTCCGCGTCGGAGCTCGGCGCCATTCTGGCAAGCCTAGGCCATGCCACCACCGACGACGAACTCGACAAGATGATGAGGGAAATCGACTCCGACGGCGACGGCTTCGTCGACTTCAACGAGTTCGTCGAACTCAACACCAAGGGCGTCGATTCGGAGGAGATTATGACCAACTTGAAGGACGCGTTCTCCGTCTACGACATTGACGGTGACGGATCGATAACGGCGGAGGAGCTATTCGAAGTGTTGAAGAGTTTGGGCGATGAATGCACTCTCGCCGAGTGTAAGAAGATGATAAGTGGAGTTGACAGTGACGGTAACGGTACGATTGATTTCGAGGAGTTTAAGGTAATGATGATGACGGGTTCGAGGTTTGAGTAAGATTCGATGGAGGGAGAAAGTTGACTCACTGATTTTTAGATTCGAGTTCGATTCAAGAAAATGTTTCATTGTTTTCTCCGTTGTTATAGTTTCTGGGTTCTCTGTTTTTACTGTTTTGGAGATTGGATGCTGTGAATATTTCGGAGTTAATGGAATTATTTTTATAGTTTTAATTTTAATTAATTAGTTGGGTAAGTGTTAAGTAAAAGAAAGGAATTTTTGTTTGGTGATGAAGTATAATTTGGAGGTCTAAACTATGGTTTAGGATATACTAATCTCAGTTTTATTATAAATATTTGTTGAAAACATTTCCTGGAAAGTTCATTATGTGTTTTGCTCTCTTAAAATTGGGGTTGTTGGTTGGGCCGTTGGGGTTCGAATTCGCAAACCACAAAGTCAAAGTTCGAGTTTGGTTCCACCAACGGTACGAGTCAGGGTTTGAATCCAGTTCTACCTATATGTCTAGAGTCGGGTCCAAATCTCCTCATGAACACTTACATGGTTGAATCCGGTTTCGAATCTCATCCCACTTTTATGATTCGGTAATGTTAGGTTCAGTCCTCTCAGGAGCACTTACATGGTTAAATATCTTGTTTCCAACTCTATTCGCAAAGGGGTAAATGATTTATTGATTATATAAATATTAAATAAAAGATAAATGTATTTTTATTTGCTACTACTGTATATTGGAAAAATTGGGTGTAAAACTTGAATATATAATATAATTTTGAAGATGTAAAATGTGATATATAACAATTAATAATGTGTATTGGACTAGAAAAGAAAATAAGCCTATTGTTTAATTTAAAGTTTAAATATGAAGCCACGAGCCACATAAAAATACACAAGCTTAAAAACCAAAAATGGGCATAAATAAACGAGCAATGTTAGTTTTACAAAGATACATACAAAAAGGGTATACAAAGATAATTCTTATCCTTGATTTTCATGATTTCTTTCTCTCTTTCTCCGTTTTTTTTGTTTTTTTCTTCTGGATGATGTCACTTTGTAGCTCTCTTTGCATGAGTTTTTATAAGAATAGTATTTTTCTAAATAAACACTAGGATTAGCAATAATTAGGCTGTTTTGTGTCGGAGGGTAGAGCCATAGGGGAGCTGTTTAGTGTTTACCATATTTATATAATCAATAATGCTACATACATCGGGATTGTGCATCGAAATCTTACACCGAATTACATGTCACGTGACTCAGATCAACCACGTATCTCGTTAACAAATATTTTACGAGTGAACGACCGTTCGTCAACTTTGGACAGTTGTTCATTGTTATTGGACGAGAGTCTATTATATGTGGACACCCATCCATAATGATGGACTCCCGTCCATATTATATGGACGGTAGTCCATTTCTATGGACGAGGGCCACATACAATGGATGCTCGTCCATACTTTAAAAAAATAAAATTTTAAATAAAATGCAGGGACGCTTGTTCATCAGTTATGGACGACCGTCTCTGAATTTTGGAACCCCATCCACATATAATGGACACCCGTCCATATTGTAAATTAAAAAAAAAATTAAAAAACATTTGGTTCTTTCTCATGCCGTTGTTTTGCAAATTGCTCTTCTTTGGAACTTCCTTCACACAGTCCAATTCTTGCGAAATTGATTGAACGGCAGCATCAAATGAGAGCACATGGTGGTCACCATTTGGCCCCAGGTTTACCTCTTTGTCATCATAAATTGGGTTGCCATACATCTTTGATGTTGGCTTTGGAGAGAGTCGCTTGTGGTTCTTCCTGCCATTGAACCAAAAGGGTGGTAAGGGAGAGGCAATTTGGTGTTTGTTCAAGTGCCCAGCATTATTAGACCCCAACGGACTTTGACCCAAATCAATTCACAATGAGTTGTCTAACGACTCATCTTTACTGAAAATTGGACTTTTCATTACTTCCCCAACAGAGATACTCTTAGTTTCCTCAAATATGGTGCTTGTTCCATCCTTGTCAGAACTATTATCCTAATCCATTTCCGTATCAAATACATCTCTCACCTGAGCAGATGTGAATGCACTAGAAAAGGCTGGCAATTGAGAACCTGGGCGAATCTCAGATGGTTTATCACCATTCGCAACAACCTCATTATCTTCAACTCCAGTCAATTTATCCGGATCATCAACAGAATCACTAAAGTACAAAGGATATTTAGGGGTAATGAAGAAGAAGAAGAGCGGAGATGGGGAATGAAGATGAAGAAGAGCGAAGAAGAAGAGGGGCTTGCTATTTTTGTTTAGATTTTTTTTTTTTTTTTAAGTATGGATGGCGGTCATTGGATGTGGCCCCGTCCATAGTAAATGGACTCCCATCCATATAATATGGACGGGAAGTCCATCGTTTGCTATTTTTGTTTAGAATTTTTTTTCTTAAAGTATGGACAGACGTCCACATATAATGGACTCTCGTCCAATAACAGTGAACGACTATTCAAAGTTGATGAACGGGCGTTCATTTACAAAATATTTGTTATCGGGATACATAGGTGGTCTCAGTTACGTGACACGTAATTCGGTGTAAGATTTCTATGCACAATCTCGGTATTCGTAGCATTATTGTTATATAACTACCTTAGTAGTTTCGTCTATTGGGCTCGTGAGGTGTTCCGGTAGGATCCAACCTCAATCACCTAAAAAAAATTAGTAATATTTATAAATTCTCATTTTTACTGAGAGTATATTTGAGAATAACTATTAAAAAAACTAGAAAATACATATTGTGTCATTAAAACTGCTTTTCATATTCAAAATCCACTTTATGCAAAGCATTTGAATTTTTCTTTCTAAGAAATTTATTCGTTATTTCAACCAAAAATTATAAAAATTTATAGAAAAATGCTTTTAAATTATTAGAAGCCTATTTCGTGATAGCCAAAATTCTTAACATTTTGAAGTTATTATTATAATGTTACATCTTCAAACTATTATTATAATTGAATAAAATGAGTGAATTTGGAAGATATATCGATAGTATTTATATTAAAAAAATTATTCGTATATAAATAAAGTATAAATGGTTTGATACCATATACATGTATTATATCTTATTTAATTGATATTAGTTATTAAAATAAATTATATCAATTAATATAATTTTTTTTTTCTTATTTTATCTTTTTTTTTTCATAACACTTTAACTTGAACATATATTTAAAATGAATCATAATATTTAAAAAATTTATAATAAGAAAGAAGAAGAAAAGAGATCCCAAAACTACCCCACAAACGCAAAGACCTTTTTATCTTCACACAGCGAAATTGAGCTGCAACTGAGCAGCCATGGCAGCTTCAAAGATGGTAATAATGTCGTCTCTAACTCATCACATGCGCCCCATAACGTGCGCCGCTTCTTACCATACGCGGCTGGTGCCGCAGCCGCCGGACCTGCTCAAGTGGGTGAAGAAAGAAGGCGGGTTCGTGCACCAGGCCGTCAAGATATCACAACAGCAAGATGACGACAGCTATGGCCTTGGATTGGTCGCCTCTCAAGACATTCCAAAAGGGTCTCTTCTTATTGCTCTTCCTGATTATGTACCATTGAGGTTTGAATCCGACGCTGGAGATGAAGCTCGTTCTGTTTTTGTCAATTTAGCCCGACAAGTTCCAGGTTAGTTTTTTTGGGATTTTTTTATTTTTATTTTGATTATTTATGAACGTACTTTACTTCAAAGTTTGGTGCTTTGTAGTTTATTGTTAGTGTTCTAGATTTTTAATAGGGATAATTAGAAGTATTGGTTTGCTTTAGAAAGTAGAAATTAGTTGTTGAATATATGAATTTTTATGGAAAAAAAGAACAAAAAATAAAAATAGGTTCTATTTTGAAATTTCATGTAGATTAATTGTGATAATTTTGATGGAAACTTTACTTAATCTTTGGCCTATAGGTTTTCTTTGCCTTGTATTATCTTAGTTGGCGATAATTAGGATTTTTTAACGTGACATTGCTAGAAATTTAGTAATCGTCTCATGTTATTTTGCGTATTTGTTATAAGAAATGGGGTTTCTTTTTGTTTAATACAACTCGATTTAAAAGATGACTGATTTCTGGAATTTTGATGAAGTTTGAGCTCATTTGTGGTGTTTTTAAAGGCATTAAATGTTTATGTTGCAATTTTATTGTTCTAGTAAGCATAATGCGTAAGGTTTACTTGGTAGTTCATTCAAATTTGATGAACTTGTGGCTAAGTTTGTTTCGGTTTTTTCGGAATAGACAGGAATACCAGTGATGGAAATTTCCTTCTTATGCTTTGAGCAGGCCTAATTCCTATTGTCTTGTTGATTGGATAGTTTCTCACATTAGAGTTTTGTATGAATCATTTAATCAAGTAAAACTTTGCTGCTGTATGATGTCAGATAAATTTACTTAAATGCAAAATAGGTTGGTAACTTCAAGTTTTGTAAATTAGGCTGTTTAGAGTTTTGAATTTGAGTAAAGTGGACACTGTGGGAGCATTTGGCAGAGGAACTATGGGCAATGAAATTGGGTTTGAAGCTTCTGCAAGAAAGATCAAAGGTGGGAAGCTTCTGGTGGCCATATATTAGCAATCTTCCTGAAACTTTCAGTGTTCCAATCTTCTTTCAAGGGGAGGATATTAAGAACTTGCAATATGCCCCTCTTCTTTACCAGGTATATCGTTTGCCCAACTCATAGCTAATATTAACAGTTGAATACAAAGGTTGTTTGGTCCAAACTTTTAGAGCCGTGCTGGAAATTGGAAATGATTGCCTGCTTAAGACAGACTCATGACCAACTCATAGCTAAGATATTAATGTAGTTTTTTTGCTCTGAAGTGACTGCAAAAGGCTCATGACCATGGTGGCCAAATGAAGGGAACATATATGCCTTTGTTTAAATTCTTAAACAGCTCTAGATTTTCAATTAGCTTTAAAGGGACCAGTAGTTTCTTAAAATTTATCTTCTTAAATCAGGTAAACAAACGATGTCGTTTTCTTCTTGATTTTGACCAAGAAGTCAGACGTGCTCTTGAGAGTCTGAAACCGAATGATCACCCTTTTGGGGGCCAAGAAATAGGTGCATCAGCTCTTGGATGGGCTATGTCTGCAGTCTCATCTAGGGCATTTCGTTTGCATGGAAAAAAGCTTGCAGATGGGACCCGCAATGAAATCCCCATGATGCTTCCTCTTATAGATATGTGCAACCATAGCTTCAATCCAAATGCTCAAATTGTTCAGGAAGAAGATGCAGAATTGCTAATAAAGGCAGGTTCTCTAATTTGTTTTCTTATATTCCTCAATCGCTTATATCTTCTGAAAAGAAATTGTATACTTCTTTGCTCCACTAGAACTAAAGCTTCTCATTCTTGAAGACAGGTTATAGCAGAAACAGAGATCAAGCAAAACGACTCTTTACTTCTTAATTATGGGTGCCTAAACAATGATCTTTTCTTGCTGGATTATGGATTTGTGATTCGTTCAAATCCTTATGACACCATTGAGCTAAGATATGATGGAGCGCTTATGGATGCTGCTAGTATGGCTGCTGGGGTTTCATCACCAAACTTCTCCTCTCCACCTGCGTGGCAGCAGCAATTTTTGTCCCAGCTAAATTTAGATGGAGAAGCTTCAATTTCCAAGGTTTATAATTACTTTTGTCTTGTAATGATTTGTTTCCTATTGAATTGCTTTTAACTAATTGAAGGGCACACATCATATTAGTGCTCTATGGATAAGGCTACCTTTACCACTCTCTTCTGCTCTTCTCAAATTCTGGTCAATATACTTCTCCTATTTAAGGGTGAGATTGGTTTAGAAAGTGTGAAGCAGCTTATTCTTGTGGCAAAATTAGGTCAGATCCGAAAGTGATTAGGCTTAGCAGCTATATGCCTTTATCTATTTTCACAATTAACCTGAGGACAAAAGTCTTAAGCAACAACCTGACTTGTGCTGCTTACAACTTCTGCCAGTAATTTCCATTGTACTCGTTTTCTCTTTACTCTATTTTCTAAAAAATTGTGACTGAAATTCAATGAGAAAACATCTTCAGTAGCTTCAGTCTTTACCGAAAGAAACAGAGCAAATGTTCTAATTCATTTCTTTCTTTCTTTCTTTTTTAAATGCTTAAAGAATATACCCTGATCTTCATGCAAAATGCTGGTCCTGGATGTCACATTTTAGATCCAATCCTTTTGTGTATAAGCTCGAGCAGCATTTTACGAGCCATGAAATACTAGTATACTACCAACAACAGCTTACTATGAAACTTTTAACACAGTTTTAAGAAAAATGATGAAAATCCTTGTTTAGAAACTATTATACTTTTGACCATTTATCTCTTCTTTCTTTTTGTATTTTTTTTTTTTTAATTTTATCCTAACAGGTAACCTTAGGAGGTCCGGATTTGGTAGAGGGACGTTTGTTGGCAGCCTTAAGAGTATTACTAGCAAGTGATTTGGAAACAGTGCAGAAGCATGATTTGAACACACTGCAATCTCTATCAGCTGAAGCTCCCCTTGGAATTGCAAATGAAGTAGCTGTTTTTCGCACTCTTATTGCATTATGTGTGATTGCACTAGAACATTTTCCTACAAAAATAATGGAAGATGAATCCCTATTGAAACAGGGAGTTTCAGCTTCTACTGAACTGGCCATCCGGTTCAGAATCGAGAAGAAATCTATGATCATAGAAATAATGAGAAATCTCTCAAAGAGGGTTAAGTTACTATCATGTAAGGAAACAACTGCTACGCAAGGCTGAAAAACGACAGTTCAAGATTCATCTACTGCCGTATGCTGGCCTCGACTATTTCATTTTCTTCCTCTTGCCATGTAGGTTTTCATTGCCTATTTTCCTTTAATTTTGTACCCATTTCGGATGCTTTTAGCAATTTGATTATGTTTTTCCTGAAAGATTTTGATAGTTGAATTGGTATTTCTGCTAATCTTTACATCATTACTTAGTAATTGCAGTCAATATGTATCACTAGTAAACTGAAAACTAAATTGTATTAAAAAATTTACATGAAAAGACATATTTTTTGTCACAGGGAAAAGGGCAGTTTCTTTGTATTTAAGGCATCATATTAAACTGAAAACTAAATCATGGTTCTTCTCCTAGGATAATAAGTTAAGATAAATTACATTTGAGTTGTATTTATCTTAATTATTTGATTTATAATTATCTGAGTCTTTTTTTAGTATTTTATTTAAGAAATCTAATAATAATGGAAATGAAGAATTAGAAGTTGAACTCCGTTTTCTAGAAGGCGGCTCGTTCTATACAGACGACCACCAGTTTCGTTCACACTTGCTAGGTTTTGGTACACCAAACCTTGAACAAAAATCTCAAAAATCAATTGAAGTAAAACATACCCACCTTCCACAGTCACAACTAACACCTAAATCATTTTAAAATTAATGGCTGATTGATCGAATATAGATATATCGGTACTTAACTTTTGATTGATCGAATATGCATATATCTGTACTTTTAACTTTTGATTGAATATTATATGTATCTGATGTGTCAAAACTGTAATTTTTTTTTATCATTCTTTTTATGAAGATATTGTTTCTGTTCATCCTCTGAAATTTTCCCAGAAAACAAGAAAAAAGAAACAAGAAGGGAGTTCTGGTTTGAAAGACATGTACAACTGAAACAAACAAGAAACCCCATAAACTAACACAAAGTTTTTTCTAGTTCTAAAAACATAGAAAAATAAAATTTATCCACATGAACATCATCATCATCATCATCATCAAAGTTAATAACTTTCTATAATTCATACACGATAATTATTTCTAAAAACCCCAACTGATGAACAAACAGTAGCTCTGTCTCTCTCCGCCAACCCCAGTGGCGACCGCGGCCGCTGCCTTGGGACTCCGTGAGCCACTTGTCTTATCTCCGGCTGCTTCATCTTCTCAGTCTCTTGCTTGATCTTCATAACCTGGCTGTGAATCGCCACGCCACCACCCACCACCTTCATGTTGTTCTTGCTGCCTTCTTCTTTCTTCTGTTCCATTTTTTTTCTTCTTTCTTCCGCGAGAGAGAAGCTTTCAGAACAGTTTTGCTTTGCTATGAATCCTGGAAGAGTTTGAAACGTATTGAAAAGTATATATATATATATATATATGAAAAAAAATCTAATAAAGAAAGAGGTACTGATAAAGACACGGTTTATTCCTGCGGAAAGTGGTGGGTAAAGAGCTTGATATTGGTATTTAGTTAAGCTTAAAGATTCAATCTTAGACGACTCTTTCAACCGTTCACAATTGTTATCCTATGTTCTCACGATACTCGTAACATAATAATTAATAATAAATAGTAAAAATTATTATTATTATTATTGGAAAAGAATGAAATAATAATAATTTTTATTTTGATCCAATAATATAAATATACTCGATATCTATATATTAGAGATATTATCAGTTTGATAATACCTTTTTCAGAAACTTACTAAAAAAGTATATTAAAAAATTAAATTTATCAAAAAAATTAAAACATGTACATATTCATAAACAAATAATTAAAAAAATATCGGACTTTTTTTTTTCATTTATAACTAAAATATCGGAGAAAATAAAATATCAGCAATGATTGTCACCGGACTGGAATCCTGCTTTAATAAATCTATTTTTGATGTCATAAATTTTGGGTTTGACCAATATTGTTATTTTTGATGATAACTATGTTGACCAAGGTCAGCTGCTTAGATAAAGATGGGTGGCTGGCCTTCGCCAAATTTGTTCAACACTTGGAAGAAGATACCTTAATTTGACTGCTCTCTTTCTTGAAAAATTATTAATTCTAATATTTAATAAGTTTTGACTAATCTGCCCCCACTTCCTATATTATTTTTTTAATTATACTATATTGTTATTGTCACATCTTACGATTGATTCCTGAAATCTTATGTGAGATTAAGGCAATCTTATGAATCCACACTCAAATCTATTATTAATTTCATATGCGTGTTTTTCCCAAGCTCCAATTACTAATTAATTAATTAAAATTAGGGATTATTGTATTGAACTCTTTTGAGATCACCTAATAAATCTCTTATATAAATATAGTACTTTTTGTGTTCACATTAACTTGATTGATTGAAATGATTCCTTCTTCTCTAGAATTTCAACGTTCAAAGTTATTGATTTGGCATAAATCCAACTTATTAATTTGTCTTCCTTGTACACATGAAACATTTCACCAAGACGAATTCTACTTTCTAATGCTTTTGAAAAACTTAATCACATGTTTTAGCTACACCTACACTTCCAAACAACACGCTTTCAAGGGCAACTTGCCACTTGCCTTGCTGGACTTATATTTCTTATTTTCCTTTATTCAATGGCTCATTTTCACCTTTTTTTTTTTAAGCTTCATATATATATTATGATGTAAGTAATCCTTCTTTTAATTTTAAAAGTTAGTTGACGAAAATAAATCATGTTGTTCACAATTTGATGTTATTATGTTACCCCAATTGATAATATATATATATATATAAACTTATAATAAGTAATATATATATATATTATGATGTAAGTAATCCTTCATTTAATTTTAAAAGTTAGTTGACGAAAATAAATCATGGTGTCATGTTGTTCACAATTTGATGTTATTATGTTACCCAATTGATAATATATATATATATATATAAACTTATGATAAGTAATTAGTGAAACGACAATGATTCAAAATATCACATTTGCACCCTCAAAGTCATATCAAATGTGTCACACTTCAAATTGAAAAGGTCTTGGATTATATGGTTGAAGTAAAGATCACTGTTTGAGAATGTGATTTGGTTGTTAGGCAGTTGATCTTTTGCGTGAAGAATATATAACGAAAAATGTGACACTTGTTGATTTTTTACAATTATATTTCTTGAATTGGTCACATCTATTGGGTTATTTATAAATTTTTTTTCTCTTTATCGATACTTTTTTTAATTTTTTATAATTACTCTATATTATTGTATAAAAATTGAGTCATATTCTCCCTCCTCTAAAAATAATTTTGAAAATGTCTTTATATATAGGGAGAAAGATTTCTTCCAAGTTTAGCAGCCCAGTTAAATAAGGAAATCGTAATTATAATTGACCATTATCATATATATTATGGCTTATATATCATTAAACTAGTAAATTAAGAGAGACTTTTAAATAAATTTTTATGAGATAACTTTCCAGTTTCTAGAGATTGACCAATTGATTTTTATTTTTTTATTTTGGTGCATATAAGATTTATATATGCTAATATCATGTATTTATTTAGTGCATTTCTTCACCGTTTGATTGGACTTGTACACAAGCTAATTTTGTGTTGCTAAAACCTCAAGGGGTTGGCTTAGTGGTTAAGAAGGTTTGCTTCCTTCATTGACTTCCTAGGTTCGAATCACCTTGAAGCCGTCTATCACATTAACATTAGATTTGTATGATGTTTAATGGATTTTAGGGATTAGTTGAAGTGCGCGCAAACTGGCCCAAACACCTCGATCATCAAAAAAAATTTTTACGTTAACAAAACTGTTTTAAACTTATTTAAAATGTTAATTGTCCAATAATAATTTTAGTTTGACTCTTTCTTACATTTGTATCCAGTTTTAATAATTTAAAATTAGAAAACTTTTTATTTTTAGTTTACAAACTAAATAAATAAAAAAAATTTCTTCATTAATTTCTGTTTGTATATTATCTACTATAATAAGGTCTATTTTTCATGAGTTTTAATTGAAAAAACCGTACCAAATAAATTGAATTAACTTTTGAACCAGGCTATCTAGTAAGTTGATTATCATGTTTTCTCAGTTGTCAAATAGAAATTTAATACTTATGAAGTATGAATTATATTGGGATTTCATCATTTTACCCTAATTGATGGGCCTGGGCCTAAATAAATGGGCTTTTGTCGCAGACTATCCTCAGGTTTTCCTGTAATTACAGGTGCTACCAAGTTTAGGCCTTTTTATCCTTTTAAATCCAAAACCATTCAAAAAATTGACACTCACCACCCTTTGAATGAGGCCATTTATTTTTCTCACGGTACAGGGTTAAAATGGTAATTTCAGAAATCCAATGAAGGGGGTAAGGAGGTAAAATCATGATGGCATTACTTCTTGGAACTGTATTGAAAAGGAAAGGGAAATGGAAAATGTAATAGTGAATAAATGATGGAATGAATTATGAATCCATTGTTTAATTATAAAATTGAATATTAGAATGGAATATGTGATAAGTGATAAAAATACTCTCAACATTAAAATACTCAATGTAAGTTAAATAAAAAATAATTATGTAAATAATAATAATAAATTTAATACTATATTTTTAAACTCATTATTTTTTTACTTTAACAGTAGTATCTAACTAAAAAACAAAAAAATTAATGGCTGGTTATCACCAATCATTTATTATACCTTTTTGAATGAATCATTTATTTGTCACTTAATGACATTCGAATCTGACAGTGCAAGCTTTTAGGGTTTCTTTTGATAATAATAAGTGACTAGTTAATCAGTTGTTTTATTCTGGCTGGGGTAATACATTTGTGTTTCAGCCCATTTTGTTACCAAATATACGCTGAATGACTGTCATTGAAGTTCTGCAGTACTACGCAACTAATATTTCTTAAATTTTGTTGAACAAGGACTTTGTTTTTATATTTCCCAGATCTGTATTACGTAGTTACACTTACACATATTTCTAGAAAAGGATGCCTCTTACTTAGCCAATTAAGATTACTGTTTGTCATAAAAGAAATGGATACTCTTACAGATATCATCTAGTATGGTTGCAACATTGAAATGACATCAAGGTGGGAGTCCCTTAATAATTGGTGATGCTTGCTGGAGATTATCCTCTGTTTCAGAAACTTGGAGATGTTTATAGATGGAGATTTTTAGTTCGTGTTTGTTGTTTTCTCCAGTAGATTTAAAAGAAATGAGCCTTATCTGATGTACTGAAGTACCAGCAACTGGGAGGAGGCCTCTTTCCTACTCTGCTTATTTGTGTCTTCGGAGTGGAGAAGTGTAGTGTGTCTGTGGAATGGAGAAGGGGTGTAGTGTGTGTTTGGAGTGGAGAAGGGGCATAGTGTGCGTCTTTGGAGTGGAGAACGGGTGTAATGTGCAGAAGGGGAAGGGGCATGGACTAGATTAATTAAACCTAATTACTTCTAAAATAGCTGTCAATGACGCTTTTGTACACTTGAATGTATTACTGAATACTTTCTTTTGTGTGTTGATTTTTCTCTTTTTTCCCTGTTCTTCACTCTTATACTCGTGATTTCTCCCAGTATAATCTTCTAGAATTTTCGTATCAAATTTTCTTGTCTGCTGGTTTTTCCTCTTTCTTTGCTGGTATACTTCTTCCTTATTTTTTATCTGATGCGACACTACAGCAAATAATGCCACCCGTGCTTAATTCTTACTCTGATAAAGATAGCAGAGTTCGTTACTATGCATGTGAAGCTCTGTATAACATTGCAAAGGTGAGATTTGATTGGGTGATTTACATTTTATGGTTTCATCCCCCAAATTTATATTGAGGTTTATATGTTAAGTTTTTGCTGCTGCATCACAGGTTGTAAGAGGAGATTTCATCATATTCTTTAATCAGATATTTGATGCATTATGTAAGCTTTCGGCAGATTCAGATGCCAATGTACAAAGTGCTGCACATCTTTTAGATCGCCTTGTAAAGGTGGATTCTCCGACCCTCCCATAAATATTTAACTTCCCATTGAATTTTCTGAAGTAGGAATTCCTTTTTGTTGGATCAATTCTCAGATTTTATTATGTGAAACAGGACATTGTCACTGAAAGTGATCAATTCAGGTGCGCAATCTTCCTTTTCCAATAATAAATTGGAAGCTATTGTGTTTGGAGGCAAAAACTGGAACAAGAATTTTGCAACTGCTTTTATAATGTGAATTTTGTTGTTTTATGGTGTTCGTTCTCCTCAACATTGAAGAATTTATACCCTTGTTACGAGAGCGGATGAATGTTCTAAATCCCTATGTCCGACAGTTTTTGGTTGGATGGATCACTGTATTGGACAGTGTTCCAGATATTGATATGCTGGGTTTTCTTCCCGATTTTCTTGATGGTAAATAGTATTTAACATTTGGAAATTGCTTTTTCTCCTGGTTTTCAGGTGTTCTTTTCTAGTTGTTGAGATTAAACTCAGAAATTCTGGATAAATTTCAGGTTTGTTTAATATGTTTAGTGATTCTAGTCATGAAATTCGGCAACAAACTGATTCAGTCCTTTCAAAGTTTCTTCAAGACATTAAAAACTCCCCAGTAAGACTTCTTCTAAAATTTCAAATTTCTGATACTATTCGTTGCTGTGATATCTACTTCCTGATTACTTGCCTTTCAGCTTTACTTTATATCATTTTAGGATCATAGGATTTATTTTGGACTTGTGATGCCAGCAGAAAATGGCTTTTGGTGGATCATTTGCATCAAGTATTTTGTCATGAATTCTTTTGTTCATTTGTAATTTTCTGACTCGAGCACTGCTACTCTTGAAGTCTGTAGATTATGGTCGCATGGCTGAAATACTTGTTCAAAGGGCAGCTTCTCCAGATGAGTTTACTCGGTTAATGGCCATCATTTGGGTGAAGTATAACCAGTCTCTTCTGTCAATCCTTTTCTTTTTTAAACAAAAGTTCTATGGTGTTTTTTTCTTAAACATTGAAGATTGGCAGCTTTTACTGTTTTTCAACTGCACTTCATATAAATAGTCAAACTTCTTAATTTCTTGATTGAACAGATAAATGAAGCCTTGAACATTTTAGTTCAACAGCGTACCTCTCCTGAGATCGGAGATTCCTACATCATTGATGTCGAACCAAATAATAGCAACATTGTACATAGAACACATTGCGGAACATATAGCTGGAGTCGAAAGGTTTAAAATTAGAGAAAGAAATTATGGGAAATGATTTAGCATATTGTCCAAGTAAATGATGATGATTTTATTTAATTTCTATACAGGTTTCTTTAGAGTGGATCTTTGTCATCACCAACTTTGTCCTCGAGGTTCCCTCGGCTGTTCTTGACCAACTCTCATCCACACATAAAGCTCAATATGAACTATTTGCAATGCTACTATCATTTGTTGCTTTGTTTATATGCATTACTGAGCTCATTTATAAAGGTCAAAAAGGACAGTTTATCTGGAGGTGGTTACCTTGGTTTTATAATGCATCGCAAAATTATAAGCCTTTTGGTAGCTTCAAGGATTTTGTTGGATCCGTTTGTGCTCTTTGTCAGTGTATTGTTACTGCAATCAATTATGCACAAACTGATGATAAGCTTATTGATATTTCTTCTTGGCCTATCATATTTGCCTTTGGTTTACTATATTCTAAAATTCTAGAGAATCGGGATGAGAGGAGGAATGAGTAAGAAGAGAGATGCTTCAATGAATTTGTCTGGAGTGTGGACTACTACAATTTACAAATATGGCAGTGTTCCAATCATGAATACATATCAGCTATAATTTTCTTTTGAACTATTCTTTGAACCCACTAGTTTTCTTGCATTTTCTAACGTTTCCCCTCACTTTCTTACTGACCAAGCATTCTGCAAATTAGGACTTAACAAAAGAAATGAACAAAGATTTCCATGGATTTTGGGTGTATTGAACATATTATGTCAACCTGACGGTTAAGCTGTTTGAAATTCAATTTGTGACGATATACAACTTGTAATCATTCCTGCAAATTGCAGTCAAACAATAAGAAATTACTAAATTGGCAAAAAACATACATAAAAACAATAAATTCGCCGTTGCCGGGGATCGAACCCGGGTCACCCGCGTGACAGGCGGGAATACTTACCACTATACTACAACGACTTCTTGACTTTAGGTGCTATAAATTATATATATAATATAATACAGTGAATCATTGGATTAGATGCCATGTTTTAAAGAATTACACAACTTAATTTAGTGTTTATGTTTCCCTAATATGAAGTACACAAGTTGGGATTATTTAGTTATAAAACTCGATGGAAGCTGCTTTTTTATTTATTTATTATTTTTATGTCTTGGTCAATACTACTAACCAAAATAATTATCCTTATTACCCTAAAATCAAGATGAAGTTTTCATATACAAATGCTATATTAAAACACAATTAAAACTTCGTGTTGAAGGTCGGGGGTGTCGGGTGTAGCCAAATTTTTCTTTAAATAAGACATTTTTGACTTATTTAGTTGTATGACTTAAAGACTTTGAATCATTATATTTGTCTAAATGGAAAAATCTTTTTCTCTTTTTTCTTTTAACTAACTAAAAAAGTTGTATTACTTGTTTTAAATGACTTTTTCGAAAATATATCTAACTCTTATTAAAAAAGGAAAAAAGAAAATGAGACTAACTTGGGTATTTTTGGGCGTGGGTATTGCATTCCCCTCGAGGGATTACCCACTTCCACTCCAGAAGAATCGAGGTTGGGGTCAAGTGCATAGGTAGGTTGGTTTCATCAAGAAATTAATCTCTCTGTAAGAAGGTTAATTTCTTTAAATATTTTGAGATATCTAATTGTTGTTCTTCAATTTCAGCCTCTAATTGCTCGGCAGATTGGTGATTCCCAACTGATTATTGGATCCCCTAAGATTGAAGATAATAGCAATTTTAATAATAGGACACATGAATTAAATTATTGTACTTTACATAAATTTTTATTCAAATATAAAGTCAATTGGTTGTGTTACATATTATTCTTTTTGTATATATGACTATAATTAAACTTTTTATTGTTATTATTTCACTTTCCTTTACATGAACCAAATTTCTTTCCTATAATATCTAATTAGAATAAGAATAATATTACTCTTACAAACTTTCTATACAAGGTCTAGTATACAAAGTTCAAAATTTAATAGATATTTAGAATTTAATTATTTCTTTCTCTATCGAAATAATGTTTATTGTGATTGAATGATGGGAGGTTTGAAAATAGCTATTTTACCCATTTTAAATTGTTATTGGCAACTTTTTACTCTATAATATGATTTTAATTTTTAAAATTCGATTAATGGGCTTATAAAGAGTTTGAGCGAGGCTCAAATAATGTTCCCTCTTGTAAGTTGTAACTAAACCAAGTCTGCCTGAGCCAGGTTTATGCGGCTTTTTCTTAATAATTTGTATCTAAAATTATATAATAGAGTTTATACCATTTACCTCTTATGAGATTGCTTAAAATGAAATGCATCCACTTAGTTCTGAAAGTATTAAATATCTACTATTAAAAGGTTTTGTTTGATAGTTTTCTAAAAGAGTTTGAATGAATTTGAGGTGGGTCCGACTCCTCACCTAATAAGGTTTTATTGGGTGATAAGTTAAGCCCACCTCAAATTCTATCATGGTATCAGAGTTAGGTCTAGCTGAGCTGAGTGTTTGACCAGCCTCCAGCAATAGACATGACCCAACATATGGGCTTGACTGTGAGGGGGAGTGTCAGAGTCCCACACTGAATAGACACGCTTAAGTCTACTAGTTTATAAAAAGGAGTAATCTTCCCATTCAACATGCCTTATTGAGTGAGGAGTCAAGCCCATCTCAAATTCTATTATGGTATCAGAGCCAGACCCAATTGAGCTGAATGCTCGACCAACGGGTGAGGAGTTAGAACTATCAATTATCTCCATCAATAGGCATGACCCAACATATGGGCTTAAATGAGGAGGCATGTTGGAGTCCCATATTGATTAAGCACGCTCAAACCTACTAATTTATAAAAAGGGGTAATCCTAGAGGTGGTGCACGTGCTTTGTAAAAATATTTAATTTTAATATATATAAATAATGGTAACTTTGATTTATTATTAATAATTATTATAAAAATATTTTATAAAGGAAATTAAAAAAAAAAAAAAAAAAAAAAAAAAAAGTGTGACAATTTATCAAACATTTGATGTGCAGAAGTTAAAGCTTCACGCTTGTTTAGTATTAAAAGCACTCTCAATCTCAAATCAAATTCAGTCCTACAGACCAATCTAATTATTTGCACAAATCCAAGTCTCTCTAAACCAAGCTCTCAAGCTTTGTAATTTTCATTTGTCTTAGAGCAAAATAATGAAAACAAAGGCTTATAAAGGAAGGCAAAGACAACTTTGCCTTTTATGATAAATTGATTAAATTAGAACCATTATGCAACAAGTTGCTTATATGGGAATGTTCCAATTTGCAGATGTATTCCATATAGATACAGAAGCGGCAGGGATGAATTGGAATTACTTCTTGTGAGATCGCGGAATGGTTCAGGAATGAAGTTTCTTAAGGTACATGGAGTTTTCTCTAAAGATGAAACGGTAATTTATAGTTGTAGTTATCCATTAACATTCTATTGTTTCATCAGGTTTATTGGGGAGTTGATGAAAGTTTGGGAGACGCAGCCGAACGTGTCATTTATTAAAGCAGGGGTTATGGGTCATTTTGATGTCAGTATATCATCAAAGTTTTCAAATGTTAGCCTTTACAGAAGTCTTAGGCATCTTCGAAAAGCCAGTCTTCGTTTCCAGTGTTAGTCGTGCTTCCATTCGATTGTAGTTATTTCCAGACGAATTTCGAAGAATGCTTTTCTTTATAGTACTAAGGGCTATACATATAGTTTATAGTTGAAGTGGTAAGTTTTACAGTATGAGTTGCCCTCTATCCCGTGTTCGTTGCATCTTTCTTGGGTATGCAACACACAAGAAGGGCTATCGGTGTTATGATCCTGCTACCAGGCGCCTTTATACTACCATGGATGTCACTTTTCTCGAATCAGAGACTTTCTTTCCCAAACAAGCGACCCATTCTTCTCTTCAGGGGGAGATACTAAGTGAAGAGCAGAATTGGGAAAATTGGCCAAAAGTCATTTGTATCCATGGAGTTTCTGAATTTAATCATATAAATGATCATAGAAATGGCGCGATTATTTGGGGAAATGGAACTATCTAACCAAGAGCAAAAACACATTTAATGGAGGGCACATGTTCGCTGTGCTTGTTCCAGAACAACCTGAACTATGGTCTGAGGAATTTATCGGGCAAAGAATATGGGTTTATTTCTTGTCACTGCAATGTTTCTGTGCACATTCATGATTTCCGGCTACCCGAGTTTCCTTGATTTATAAGTGGAATTTTTCCTACTTTACAGGTGACTGTGGATGAAGCAAGAAACCTTTGTCAGCATTGGTGGATGAATGAAGCCTTGGACGTATTAGTTGAGCGGTGTACCTCTTCAGGAACACATGAAGAAGAAATTGTACAACCTAGCTTGTTAATTATTTAAGCTACACTGCAACTTTCATTACATAAGCCTCTGTTGACCTTCTTGCTAATTGTTATGTTGCTATTTCAGCCTCTATTTGCCAGGCAGAATAGTGCTTCCCAACTCATTGTTGCATCTCCTGAGATCGAAAATTCTTACAACATGGATATCGAACCAGATAATAGCAACATTGAACATATTACACATGACGGGACGAATGGCTGGAGCCAAAAGGTTACAAAATTAAAATAATATGGTTTTATTCTTTTTATTCATATTGGTTATTTAGCTCTAATCCAAGTGAATATTATTTAATTTCTATACAGGTTTCTTTAGAATGGATCTTTGTAATCACCAACCTTGTCCTGGAGCTTCCCTCGGTTGTTCTCGACCAGCTTTCATCTGCACATAAAGTTCAATATAAACTATTTGCGATGCTACTTTCCTTTGCTACTATTATTATATGTGTTGATGTTTGATTTTGACATCAACTATTTGCACGTGAGAAATGCTAAACGGACTTAAAAGTCACACGCGATATGAGAGTATTTAGTTAAATAAAGAGTGAAAGGCAATGTTTAAAGTGGTTCGGATGCTCAAAAATGAATCATATGTCTACTGATATTGTATTAATGAGAGTAATGTCAGATCATATTCAGCGAATTGAGTTACAGCTTAGAGAATATAAGAGAGAGAGAGAGAGAGAGAGAGAGAGAGAGAGAGAGAGAGAGAGAGACAGACAGACAGACAGACAGAGAGAGTAAGCTATTCTAGAGTGAATTTAGCTAATCCCGAAATGAGAGGGAAGACCTCTATTTATAGTGGGATAAACTAAGGTAATGATTACTAAATCTGCAAGTAGGTAGGTACCGTGCAAATCCTTCTCTACGTTTCCATTGCTCACTTGCCCAAGTGATTTCCTCGACTTTCACAGGGATTGCACACGTGGATGATTTCCAACCATCCGCTAACCTGACACTTACCCACTGCACTGATAGTGGCATGCCACTTGCGTCATTATGCGAAGTGGCTGCGTCTGAACGGTCGTAGAACCTTCCCAAGTTCTGACCACCCTATCCTGACAAGAATGCGTCGGCAGTCTTTTCAGGGCATACGAAGTCCCCTAGTTTTTAAGGTTTGAGAATCGAACCTTGAGAACTTCACAATTATGCCTTGATTTGATATGTCCCGAATGACGCCTGGTCGATCCACATGGCTATAAGGAGGTCGCAACACATTTTCCTACGAGCGACCTGATATGGTCTCCTTTCGCAAGGTCGATGACTTGGATCAGACCCTATTAAGTGCCGTATCGATGTGCCTCTTATCTTATACTTAACTCTGAAGGCAAGGAATCACATCGCTCCGCAACTAACATGCGACGAAGAGTGTTCTTTTCCAACCACCTCTTCAGATGTTATCCGTTGCGCTTTGCAGTTAATCCATTAATGAAGTATCCTTTATTCTGACAAACGTGTCCTGTGGGCAATAAGTGCCAGCCATGCGCATTAAATGTAAGCTATGCTGAAACGACATTCTTTATCAGGGCATTAAATGCGGATGAGAGCATTTAATGTGAAGGAAGGAAATCGCTCGATTATTTCAATAAAGAGAAGCAACGATTGAATTTCTCGAAGCATGACAGTTACTCTTTCTCATCGATTAATGACATGTGGTCATGATTAACGGCAAAAGATGATTTCCTCCCAAACGTCGTTTGGCTTCGGAAAACCCAATCGCCACTTTCTCCACTATAAAATCCCAGGCTTGCCTTAAGCAATGTCACAACACTCACTCTTTTAGAAAAAGCAAGAAGCTTTCGCGAGACCAGATTTTCCATCCTTCGAGTTGGTGCGCATTTGACGTTCATAGTAGGAAGTTCAATCTCCACACCCAAGAGGTAAGGAAGATCCTTCTATTACTTTCCTTTTTCTGTTTTGTAGATAACCATGCGATAACAGTAGGTGTTTGTGGGAGGTCGAACGAAGAATGAGCTTTTTTCTAGGGCATGAATCTTTGGAGGTGGTCCCCAAGGATTCTTAGGTTTTTTTCTAGGGTTTATGGAAGACACATTGTGTTTTTCTGTTCTTCCACGTCATCGTACAAAACTTTGTACGAAGATTGAGTAATCCCTACATGTCGCTCTTTTTCAGACCATAGAAGAGATGGACCCTTCAGCGACCAGGATAGACGAGGGGATGAGCTCGCCGGTGCAAGACGCCCTAACGGGTCCTTTGCAAGAAATTCTGTTGGTGGCCAAAGGAGAGGAAATTCAGAAAGCAGTTGACCAATATGCACTTAACGTAGATGTCTACCAGTTCGCGACACAAAACTGCTCGTGACGATCACTAACTTGAGGAAGTACGACTTTTTTAATTTTGAAGCGACCTTGGAATCCTTACCGAGTAAGTGTCCGTAGTCTTAGCCAATCTTATTTTTTGCATGCAGCGAATTATTTTGCTAACGATATTTGCATGCAGCAACCATGCCACTCAAAGTTACCTAGGTTGCTGAGAGCCAGTGGGTTCGTCTTTCCTCGGGTCGATGCCATAGGACCTGCCGTGGCGGGCCCCAGTAGTACCCCTATCGGAGGAACGCTAACAACAACACCAACTCCTGTCAAACAGCTAGTGGATGCTCCTTAGCCTGCGACTGCTTGTCCTAAACAGAAGACTGTGGCCTAGAAATCCACAAAAAGGAAACAGTTGCAGGTCGAGGAATCAGAGTCCGAGTCGGAGGGCTTGGGCGTTCAGCCTGGGAGGTCGCAACCTTACCAGGTCTTTCGCCTGGGAAGGCCCCCCAGGCATGCGACTAGCATTAAACTTGCCCCTGAGGGTTCGCGCAAGGGGCAATGGGAGATCGTGACTCTTGGGAAGAGTGGGAAAAGAGACGGTGGGCGAGATGCCACCTGTTGCGGGAGTAGGCACACATATGCTAGACTCTATGAGGCAATTCCTGAAGCACTTGCAATCGGTGATGTTCACCCTCCTAGAGTGTCAGCTCGTAGAGGCCTTTGAACAGTTCGTGGCCTCCAACCTTGTGGACTTGATGACCATTGCGTTCCAGCTGCAAAGCTAGGTAATAGGGTTCATCCTTATCAAGGACGTTCTTATACTTGTCTTTTCCATGAAATGGAACTTACCCCCTTGTTCCCTTTGCTATGCAGTCTCTGCTTGATATACACTTGGCCCAGGAGAAGACTCAACTGGGAGCCGCTGAGGGGCCCGTCAAACTGAGAGAAGAGAACGCGTAGTTGAAATGGGACTTAGAGGCTGCACAGACGGAATTGAACCTTATCCACCATTCAGGTGAACCAGTACCTATCGGAGAGGAATGCTACGCTCCAGACGGTGAACTTCCAGAGGGTCGAGCTGGAGAAGAGGGGATAGGAGATCAAAGAACTCCAAAGGACAGTGGCCAGGCTCACCAAAGAGTCTGGCGAGAAAGAGCTGGAGCTACGAGCAAATTTTGAGCGGGCCTTGCGAGCAGAAGAAGACAGGGTGAGGTTGTGGGAGACAACTGAGAAGCAGAGATCGGCACTTGAGGTGGAACTGGAATTGTCCCAAGGGCGTGTCACTTCGTTAACTAAAGAGATGAAGCGACAAGAGCTGGAGATTGAGAGGATAGTTGTTGACTGGTCGATCTAGTCCATTTATGCCCTACGACCAAAGAATCCAAACATGAACCTCATCGATCTCCCAGATGACAACCAGAGGATCCTCGCTTCCATGGCATAGGCTGACGAGGAGGAGGAAGGTAAAGTGCCTTATCCGGAAGACGAGTATCTAGAGGAGTATGTTCCAGAGGAACCGGCAACTGACCGGTGGCCAGCGACCATCCTGGAGATACCAAGGTTGCTCCTTTAGGGCTTGGGAACGTAGTCTAGTGATTGTTTCTACTTTTCTTTTCTATAACCGTACCTGTGCTCGCACATCTGTATATGTATTTAACTATAATAAATAAAAAGACTATTTCTTTAATCATTTGTGAATACTTATAATTTTTTGTGCCTCACAAACATTACACATGTGGACACAAGGTCGCTTTCTAGCTATTTGTGATAGTACTTGTACAAATATTACATATGCGAACAGAAAGACACACATGCGAGAAATAATATTGCATAAGAGTTATCTTACTTACAGAGCTGAAAAGAGTAAATCTTTACAAGAAAATTAGAAAACGAGTTCGGAATTACTGATAATAGGGGCGAAGATGTTCAACACTCCAAGCTTGTGATACTTCGGAACCGTTGAGCCTTTTAAGGTGATAAGTCCCTAGTCGTATCACCTTAGCGATGCGGTATGTGCCTTTTCAATTTGGCCCCAATACTCCCGCACTTGGTTCTCTTGTACCGAGAATGACTTCTTTTAAAACTAAGGTCGCTTTCTAGCTATTTGTGATAGTACTTGTACAAATATTACATATGCGAACAGAAAGGCACACATGCGAGAAACAATATTACATAAGAGTTATCTTACTTACAGAGCTGAAAAGAGTAAATATTTAACAAGAAAATTAGAAAACGAGTTCGAAACTACTGATAATAGGGGCAAAGATGTTCAACATTCCAAGCTCGCGGTACTTCGGAATCGTTGAGCCTTTTAAGGTGATAAGTCCCTGGTCGTATCACCTTAGCGACGCGGTATGGGCCTTCCCAATTTGGCCCCAATACTCCCGCACTTGGTTCTCTTGTACCGAGAAGGACTTCTTTCAAAACCAGGTCACCAACTTGGAAGTCTCTTCTCTTGACTTTAGAGTCGAAGAATCTTTTCGCGCTCTACTGGTAGGCTATTATCCTCAGTTGAGGCTTGTCGCGATGTTCTTCAACTAAATCCAGACTTGCACGCATAAGTGCTTTATTGTATGTTTCATTGAATAGGTCTCCCCAAAGTAAACCAGTCATTACTTCCACTAGGATCATTGCCTCGCAGCCATATGCTAACGAGAAAAGTGTTTCTGAAGTAGAGGTTCTCAGAGTTGTCCTGTATGCCCATAGGATTTCTGGGAGATCATCGACCCAATTACCTTTGGTAGCGCCAAGCTTAGCTTTCAAAATATGCTTGATGGTTTTGTTGATAGCTTCAACATGGTCATTTGCTTGCGGTCTTGCGACTGAGGCGAACTTTTTATGGATCCCCAACTCATCGCAAAACTGCTTGAATTCCTCGTTATCGAATTGCTTCCCATTATCAAAGATGAGGGTATGAGGAATTCCGTAATGGCACATTATATTTTTGAAGACGAAATCCTTGAGCTTTTTGGTAGTGATCGCGGCCAAGGGTTCAGCCTTGGCAAAGTAATCCACCGCGACCACCGCATACTTGACCCCTCCATTTCCAGTTGGCATGGGTCCAATAAGATCAATTCCCCACATAGAGAATAGGCCAAGGGCTGGTCATGGTTATCAGCTGGTGGGAAGGAACTCGCAGTATGTTCATGAACCGCTGGCATTTGTCACATTTTTTTACAAAGTTAAAGGTATCCTCTTGGAGTAGGGGCCAGTAGTACCCTTGACGAACAACTTTGTTAGTGAGGGATCGCGTGGCAGTGTGGTTGCCATAGATCCCTTCATGTATCTCCCTCATGATATAGTCTGCTTCCTCATCAGTTACACATCGGATGAGAGGGGCACTAAACCCTCGCTTGTACAATTGATCTCCTATAAGTGTGTAACGAGCAGCTCTAGTCCGCATGGTTCTTGCCTCGATCTTGTTGTTGGGTAAGGTCCCATCTCAGAGATATTGAATAATTAGGGTCATTCAGGAAACTGATTCTGTCACATTCACAGGCTGTTCGGGCAAGCTGATGCTAGGGATCTTTATGAACCGAATAGGAATACTCTCTGGTGCATCTAAATCCAGCGACAAAGCTATTTTTGCCAAGCATCCGTTACAGAATTACTGTCTCTAGGAATCTGCGTGATCGTGAAGTGCTTGAAAGACTCGAGTGCGGCCTTAGCTTTCTTCAGATAACTGACCATGTTTTCTTTTTTGGCTTGATATTCCCCCAAGATCTGGTTAACAACCAGTATGGAGTTGCTGTGAATACTGATCGCGGTCGACCCCATTTCTTTGGCCAACCACAGACTAGTGAGCAATGCTTCGTACTTGGCTTCATTGTTGGTTGCTTTGAACCCAAACTGAAGAATACCGTGGATGTGAGTCCCTTCGGGACTAAAAAGGAGAAGGCCTGCCTTGACCCTTTTCCTGTTCTAGGATCCATCGACATGAAGGCTCTAGGTCGATAGATTTTGAATGGTTTTCTGGGTGACTTCAATGGCTTATTGCTCGGATTCCTTAACCGATTGGTGTGAGAACTCCGAAATGAAATCGGCAATAGCCTGCCCTTTAATGGTTACTTTAGGTCTGTACTGCAGATTAAACTGACTTAGTTCCATCACCCATTTGAGCAACTTACCTAAAGCCTCTGGTTTTTGGAGGACTTGCTTGAGTGGATAGTTGGTCAATACATGGATTGTGTGGGCATGGAAATAAGGTCGCAACTTCCTAGAGGCGATCAGCAGGGCATAAGCTAATTGCTCCATTTCTGAATACCGCATTTCAGCATCCAGTAAACTTCTACTCGTATAATATACCAGCCATTAGACCCTATCTTTTTCCCGAATTAGAGCTGCATTGATCGCATGCTAAGAGATGAACAGATACAGAAGAAGAATTTCCCGAGGGAGAGGCTTGGACATAAGAGGTAGCTTTTCGAGGTGCTCTTAAATGCTCTAGAAAGCCTGTTCGCATTTGGGAGTCCATTCAAACTTCTAGTTAGCCTTGAGTATATTAAAAAATGGCAAGCAGCGATCTGTTGCCTTTGATATGAAGCGACTAAGTATTCGCCTATTGAGACTCTTAACCTGTTTTCGATTGGTCGAACTTCTCTTATCAAGGAGAGCTTGGATCTTTTTGGGGTTGATTTCTATTCCCCTATGGTTAACCATATACCCCAGGAATTTTCTTGAGGATACTCTGAACGAACACTTGAGAGGATTGAGCTTCATTCTGTACCTTCGGAGTATACTGAACATCTCAGCGAGATGCGCTATATGATCTGAAGTGACATGCGATTTGACTAGCATGTCATCAACATAGACTTCCATTGATTTTTCGATCTGCTCGAAAAACATTCGGTTAACCAGCCGCTGATAAGTCACCCCAACGTTCTTTAGGCTGAAGGGCATAACCTTATAGTAATACAACCTTCGATCTGTAACAAATGAGGTATGCTCTTTGCCCGGCACGTACATCAGAATCTGATTATATCCCGAGTAGACATCCATAAAACTCGACAGCTCGTGCCTGGAGGTGGCATCAACGAGCTGGTCGATTCTTGGCAAGGGAAAGCTGTCTTTCGGATAGGCTTTATTGAGGTTAGTGAAGTCAACGCAGGTCCACCATTTATCGTTAGGTTTCTTTACTAAGATTGGATTGGCAACCCAACTTGGGTAGAGTGCCTCTCGGATGGATCCATTTAAGAAGAGATTATCTACCTCAACTTTCAAGGTAGCATATCGCTCGGGATCCACGCTCTTCTTTTCTGGCGGATCGACCTGACCTCACCATTAATATTCAGGGCATGACATATATTATTCGGACTGATCTCGACCATGTTAGCATGAGTCTATGCGAATACGTCGGTATTTTCCCTGAGAAAGTTGGTCAGGTTGTTGGCGAGCTGGGGGTTGAGATTACTTCCGATTCTTAATGCTCGGCTTGGCTTGGCTCGCTTTGATCCACTAATACCTCAGATACTGGGCCACTACAAGGGTATTCCTAGATGTGAGGATCCATGTTATCCTCAACTGGGCCAGGCCGTGGCTCGACCCTGCTGATCGCCATTGCCTACTCAGGGATGTCGATTGGAGTTCCTTTTCCCTTGCACGCCATCTGTACTGCCCTTACATAACAGTCGCGAGATGTGCGTTGAGATCCACTTACTTCCCCTATCCCTGTTGGGGACGGGAACTTCATCTTCAGATGGTAGATTGAAGTGACTACTTTGAAGCTTCGTAATAGAGGTCATCCCAAGATGCCATTGAAAGCGGATGGACAGTGCCCTACAAAGAACTCAGTCATTTTGGTCATCTCGTTGGTTTCTCCCAACGTGGCCTAGAGCAAGATCGTCCCTTTGGGAATCAAATAATCCCCGATAAAACATACAAAGGGACAGAGGCAGGCTTCAGATCTGCCTCGCGCAGTTTCATCTTCTCGAAGGCTCGCTGGAACAAGATGTTCACGACCCTTCCATTGTCCACCAACATTTTGTGGACCTTGCACCGACCTATTTCAGGCCCGATGACGAGAGTGTCATCATGGGGATAATGCAATCGCACCGCGTCTTTCTCAGAGAAGGTGATTTCCTCTTCCCTGTGAACCTTGGCGGGTTGCAGCGTTGTGCTCATCACACTTATGGGGTCATGACAGGCTGCACGAGCATACCTTTCTTTAGCATCTCGAGAGTTCCCTATGAGGTGCAGTCCTCTAAAGATGATCCCTACACAGTAGAGACCTTTGTGACCACAAAGCTTCTTTCTTGGTTCCTCCTGATTTTTCTCCCAAACGGGAGTAGAGTCATCAACATACTCTTTGAAGTGCCCCTGCTTAATGTGGTCTCAATTGCTTGCTTGAGGGCCCGACACTTATCGGTGTGGTGCCTATTATGTTAGAGTAAATGCCCTAGAGCCAATCAATTATTGTAGAATTGACTCTTTGTAATAATGTTCATTAATCAATAAAAGGCATTTTATTCTATATCGCGTAAATCATTATTATTGCAATATGTATTGATATATGTCCTTAGAATGGTAGAGCTGTGATGAGGGTATCAAGTGTTTCAAATCTTGATAGTGAGAACCCTATGAGCACATATGGTGGCCATTCTAGAAACGTCCGTAGCCCCAGTATTATTCTAAACTAAGGGCACAGATAATACGGTAAGGCTATCATAGTGTTGAACGACCCCTGTCGAAAGGCGGTGCTGATCTCACTTGTCAAGGTTGTTTGGTGACAACCTGGTGCAACACATGGGTGTTTGTTGTAGGCGATTACACCACAACAAGTTCAGGGTGACCCACCGAGGAGGATTCCATATGGATGGTAACCCCGGTGTCTATGGAACAAATCCTCTAACGAATGGTGGTGCATGTGATCCTTAGACTTGAGATCACCGGAGTGCCTTGTGCACCGATTGGTGTGGTTTGACACTAGCCTAACGCATTCTTTTCAAGCGTCAATACGGTGGTGATTGGGTTGCATCAAGGAGTGTATCAAGACTATGGTGGATTGAGGAGGATTTATCACTCCCGTACGGGAGAAAGTTATCTCACGGCGCAATTCGGTATATGGCAATGATACTAAAGCGTGGGCCACGGTGGGATTGAGTTGTTGCTCTATCCAGGTTTATAATACGGGTCATTGGTCCGAAGCGAATAAATAATATCGAGAGTAACCGAAGGTTGACACTATTTATGCCTTCGTCTCGTCGAGATAACGTATGATGAAAGGATCGAATTGCACGGTAACCATATCGTTGACGGGTAGCTACTTTCTTTGAATCCGAATCTATCGGGTGGCCATGATGCCTTGCTAGGGGCCAATCTTGTGCGTGTATTAGTGGGGAGCGATTAATTGGTGTTAATCGCAATACTATATACACTGCCGATATGATGAGGAGCCTAAGGGTCACACACATAGAAGACAATTTAAGATGCAAGAAGAAAGAAGGGCATTTTCGTCTTTTAAGGCGAAAGGGTATTTTGGTAATTTCAAAGTGCAATTAAATTTGTTGAGGTCGTAGCCTTTATTTAATTTGTTAGAAAAATTAAATAAGTGAAATTACGTTTAAATATGTGTTCGCACATATTTAAATATATTATCATTATTGTTAAATGTTAATATATATATATATATATATATATATTAATTGATTTTAATTGAGATAATGATGGAAATTAAAATAAATCAAATTGGGTGTGTTTGGCACATGGGACGTTTGGGTTGGAGCCCAAGCCTATTCCATATGGGATTAGGGCAAATTGTTTTTTTAAATATAAAAGGAAAAGTGTGTGATTTTGAATGAGAAGGGTTTTTCTTTGAAAAACCAATACACACAACAGCCCTTTTGCTTCTCCCACGGCAGTAACACCTATTGCCTAAAATCAATTCAATTGATTCTTCTTTTCTTCTCAATCTTGAAGCCAAAAAGGATCTAGCAAATCCCTCTTTGGTTCTTTTAAGATTGTCTTCGTGTGGACTACGCAAGTTCGATCCTACACTTGGATCGGTAGCAAAATGTTCGTCGACAAATTTGGAGGAGCCTTCAACGTGCGTTTGTTTCTCTTGACTCATGTTGAATATTTATGCAGATTTTATTTAATATAAATTGTAAAATCATACCCTTGATCTTGGCTCATGTAAACGATCCTGTTATATTATATTTTTTGTTTTCACTGCGTATACGGGACCGTTTACTAACATATTATCCTGATGATAACAGTAATACTTTTTACTGTTTCTAGCCGAAGTGGGATTCTTCATGGGCTCGGGCTCTCCAAGTAAACCAACCTCCTCTGGTTTATCTAGAATAACCGATACTGAGGCATTTAGAGGAGTGTATTGACTCTTGTCGTGATCGTGACGAGGTACTAGAGCATAGGATTTCTTGGGCTCGTACCGCTGCTTCTTTCCTTTTCGCTGATCGTCATTAGCCTATATGCGATCAGCCCTCCTATTCTCCCTCCAGTTGGGAGCATTGCCCGAAGGACCGGGTTCGTGGCGGTTGAGTGTAGCCACAAAGTTTTCAATCCATAGGTACTTTTCAGTAAGGTTGTAGAAGCGAGTGAGGGAAACATCATCCTCAGATTGCAGCTCATTCCACAAGTATATCTGCGGGCGAACTCCTGCGATAATGAGAGTCCGAACGAACTCTTCGGGAGTGTGAGCCACTCTATGGAGCTCTCTATGGAACCTGTCTATATAAGATTGGAGGGATTCGTCCATCTCTTGCTGTACGTTGCTTAGGTAGCTTAGCGGCATTGAGAGTTTTCTGTTCACTTGGAAATGCCTTAGAAATGTCGAGCTCATTTGAGGCCACGAGAACTTCCTGTTAGCCTGTGGAACTGATCCTGCTGGGAGCAACCTAAACTATCGTTTGGCATGGGTGGTAAGGGTTACTGCCAAACAACGACATTTTGCCAAGTCAAAGACTTGGTAGAGTTTCATGAGGTTGTTGAACTAGTACAAATGATTTTGTGGATCGGAATTCCCATCGAATGCTCACATATCGGGCATTCTGAATCTTGACGGGAGAGGGGTAGCTAATACTGCCGGAGAAAAGGGAGACGCCTCTGCGACTTGCCCTTGCTCATTTTGTTGAGCCTTAAGTTGATCTAAAGCTCGCTGTAACTCCTCAATCTGAGGTAGCGGAGCTATCTGGAGATCACTCTTTACAACGTGGGTTCGACCCTCACGGTTGCGGTTAAGGAGAGACCACAAATTGGACTCCTCCTCACCTTGGCCGGGAGCTCTGGCCAATCTTGACACACGCTGGCTGGAGCCGTGTGATGATATTGAGTGGTTCAGGAAATCTTCCTGACCTCTACAGTGGTACGAACCGACCCACAGATGGTGGGAATCCTCTGCACGATGAGGATCGAAGTCGTCACTTTGGCGATAATGGGAATCTCCCCGACTTGCACTTTTGTGGGAGTGCTCGTGCGACGTGGCGTGGGACGACTCATGCCGCAACATATCACCGAGTTGCAATGCCACGAGTATTCTACCCGGGGTGTGATCGGTGTTTGCTAGCCCCTTGGAGCCTTTGGGTCTGTTGGGCGCCACTTTCTTTCCCTTTCTCTGACGCGCTACGGTGTGCATGGTATGGGCTTTCGCCCTGTTCTGCTCTTTCACTCGACCTGTAGGCATCTTTGGCGGTGGCACTACCTCATTGGATTCAGGTGGCACGACCCGATCCAATTTGTCTAGCCTTTGGCTGACCGTTTGGAGAGTATTATTGAACCTCTCCAAGTAACTCATGACGGCCAGATCAAGCCACGAGCTTGAAGGGATATCCCCCATGCTATTCTGTTGGAGTGGTGGCACTTCGGGAGAAGTGTCCTCCTGTACCTGGGGGATCTCTTCATAGCCATAGTTGGTTCGCTCAGATTCGAAACCGCGAGCCATTTGCTGTGGTGGGACCGATTAGTTAGAGATTTTTCTAATGAAGAGCAGGTACTAAATCAGGCCCTCCTTCTAGTGCCAAACAATTGATGCTTGATTTTGACATCAACTATTCGCACGTAAGAAATGCTAAGAGGACTTAGAAGTCACATGCGGTATGAGAGTATTTAGTTAAATAAAGAGTGAAAGGCAATGTTTAAAGTGGTTCGGATGCTCAAAAAGCAAATCCTACGTCTACTGATATTGTATTAATGAGAGTAAGGTCGGAGTTGCATTGGTAGTGAGGTTGACTTAGAGAATACAAGAGAGAGAGAGAGAGAGAGAGAGAGAGAGAGTAAGCTATTCTAGAGTGAATTTAGCCTAATCCTGCAAATGAGAGGGAAGATCTCTATTTATAGTGGGATAAACCAAGGTAATGATTACTAAATCTGCAAGTAGGTATGTACCGCCATAAATCTTTCTCTGCGTCCCATTGCTCACCTGCCCGAGTGATTTCCTCGACTTTCGCAGGGATTGGACATGTGGACGATTTCCAACCATCCGCTAACTTGGCACTTACCCATTGCATTGATAGTAGCATGCCACTTGCATCATTATACGACGTGGCTGTGTCTGAACGGTTGAGAACCTTCCCAAGTTCTGACCACCCCATGCTGACAAGACTCCGCGTCAGGCCTACTTTTTCAGGCATAACAATATGCATTCTTGAGCTTATTTATAAAGGGAGAAAGGAAAAAGTTATCTGGAGATGGAGGAGTAGGTTACCTTGGTTTTATATTGCATCACAAAATTATAAGCCTTTTGGTAGCTTCAAGGATTTAGTTGGATCTGTTTGTGCTCTTTGTCAGTGTGTTGTTACTGCAATCAATTATGCACAATTTGAGTCTATTAGTATATCTTTCTGGCCTGTTATATTTTCCTATGGTTTACTCGGTTCTAAAATGTTGGACAATCCAGAGAGATAGAGCATTGTGTAACGTGAGAGATGCTTCATTGAATTTGTTTAGATTACAATTTACAAATATGAGATTGTATCTTGGATATATAGGCATTCTACTAATCATATTAATACATCACCAATCATTTTCTCCAAAATATTCCCTTCATATATTTTAACTCTCTACTTTTTCTTGTCTTTTCTGACTTTTTTTTTTCTTCTAACTTTCTTATTAACCAAGCATTCTGCAAATTAGGAATTATCTAGATAAATCAACAAAGATTTCCATGAATCTTCATGCCTCAAACCTAGACATAACATGCACAATGGGCACCATTTGTTGATCTTTTATAATAGAAATTTTTGAGTCTCCCCCACTTACAGTCTTCATTATAGAAGATATAAGGAATCCAAGAGTTTAAATTAAAATGTGTTGCTGACCATCATTTATGTTGCATTATGCATGAGTGTGTAGAAACTTTTTTATTTTTTATTTTTTCGGTGAATTCGTAGTGCATTACGACAACAAAAATTGTGTTCGGGAATGCACAATATCATTTTTTTTTTAATGAATTATGTGGAAAGTGGAAATTTTTTTTTTTTTTTTTGACTTTTGATGATGTTTATTGAAAGTGTTATGAAGCCAAACGACATCGTTCTCATTTAATTAAGTGAATGAATCTTGGACGTTGATTCAAGATAGATCCTGCGGCTCACAATCACTGATAGTCAACGATATAAAAGAGGGCAAAAACAGTGAATGGGAGTATCGCATTTTAGTCTGTTCTTGTTAGGGTTCTATTGAGTGAAGGAGCAATCAATTTGGGGTTTTAATTGCTTGGGTTATTCTTCGTTGTAATCAGGGTAGGATTGTTAAAGAGGTTGCGTTTCCTTTTTAGGCTAGGATAGTTCTATGAAATCTTGTAGGTTACGGGTAGAATTAGAGTGATTAGGTCTGAATTGAGATACTGCTCTGATTAGTCGATTGAGTGTGTAATCTTGGTGTAATTGTTGGATAATCCTAGTGCAGTGAGTCTCTATATTGCGGAACTCAACGTGGATGTAATTTATCTATTATTGCATAGGTGAACCACGGTAAATCTTGGCTTATGTGTGTGTGTTTGATTCTTGAATCTTGTTTGTGTTTGGTAGATTTGTGTATTGATTAGTTTAGACTTAGGTTACAACATTTATATATAAATTTCCTGGTTGCTGGTTAATAGTCCATGTCAATGAAGGACTGGAAGTTTGACTTAGCGAGCTCATGAAACAGTAATGACCAGAAGTACTCGAAAGTCTTAAATAATTCAGAACAAGTGAAAAGACATAATTTTCCTAAGTACATCTAAATTAATTTAAAATAAACCAAATATATTTTCTGTTCAAATGCCAAAAACCAGCTCTCAAAAAGCTGCATTTTAAGTTAACAAGCGAAGAAAACAATATTTATTTGATCTATTTATTTTACATTTGGTTAATTCTGCACTTCTTACTGTTTGATGGTGGTGTCTATTTTTCTTGGTCATTTTTGCTAATTACCTACTTTCTTTCACGTTTCATCTCTTTCACACATACATTTCCAACGTTAGTGAGGACTAAAGCATTAAAGAGTAAAGTAATCAATTAGTATTCACCCTTTTCTTTTTTATTTTGACTAGTTTAAACTGATATTCTCTTATCTTTTTTTATTTAATACTGCTGTCTATGTTTGTTTATAAAAGTTGTTTTGAGGGTATTAATTTTTTTCAAAATAAATAACGTTCTCTTTTTTCAATGTTTTCTAACCCACATCTTCATTCTCCACCCTGCCCCTCATCTCCTCTTTCTACCTTTTTCTCTACCCTGCCCCACTCCCTCTCTCTCTCTCTCTATCTATCTATCTCTTCCCCCATATCTCTTCTCTTTCACAATTTCTCTCTCTTTATTTTAATAATTCACACATATGTTGCAGTGGGGAAAACAATTTTCCCACCTACAATATGAGGAAAAAGTCAATTCTCTGCACAATTTTTGATTTATTAAAAACTGTGTAAAAACTTAAAACAACAGTTATATTGAAAGGGAGGGAGTATTTACTTTGAATTCTACCCCTTAAGCAATTTGCTAGATTGATGCCCTTAATTTGGCTCCCAAGCTCTGTAGTTTTCACTTGTCTTAATTTGACTGGGTACAAAACTCGGAGCCAAGATTCCAATATTGGGGGGTCGAAATATATGTTTATGTTCAACTAAAAACGCTTTTATGTTTGTATAGATTACAATTATTCATTATATGTTTTGCCTCATATAATCCAACTTTTAAGTTACATCTTATTACAATATTTAAAATGTATCGATAGAAACTTTTTTTAAAAATTTATAAATTTTATCTTGAATGATTCAAGAGACTCCTTATTGAAAATTTTATATATTCAGTCAATTTGTTTTTAGTAGTTAAAATTTAATCTACCTTGCATAATTAATTACCTTCCAAATGACATTAGTTAACTAAAACTAATATTAACTTTTCAATGTGTTTTACTAATTAGGAGGGAGATATAAACAGTAAAAATTAATAAAAGAGATGAAAAGGTAAGTTATGACATTTTATTAAAAAAAAAAAAAAAAACACTTAGAAGGAGTACAAAAATTAAATTATTGAATTCTTAAAATATAAAATAAGTAAGAATCTATATTTATAACATATGTCATAAGGTAACTAATATATTAAGATTTTCTTAATCTGGGGGTGGCCAATAACTGAAATTCCCTACATATTTTATTATATATATTCAGTGACGGAGCTACATTCCCTGTATATAATAAATATATATGGTGATGAATTTAGGGCAGCAAACGAACCGAACAGTTCGCGAACGTTCGTTGTTCGTTCGATTACTGTTCGATAATGTTCGCGAACATTTGTTGCGATTCGATAATTGTTCGATAATATGTTCGATCGAGTTCGAACAGGGGTTGTTCGTTCGATTATGTTCGCGAACACTATACGTTCGACTAATTCATCCGTTCGCGAACAATCGTTCGATTGTTCGTTCGTTTATGTTCGAAAAACATGTTATGCATTATTATAATTAAAAAAAAAATTTTCCATTTTTATATTATGTTTGATTGAGTTTGGATGAATTTTTTTTTAATAGTAATCAATAATAAAATATTATGATACTTTTGTTTTTTTATATATATAATATGTTTGGATTTTTTTTTTCCAAATGTCATCAATAATTAAATATATAAGTATATAGCATTTTAATTAAAAAGTAATAAATTACTATGATACATAGCATGACAAATTTAATAACATAATAAATTGTATAATCAAGTGATAAATAATATAGTAAATCCAATAACATAATAGCTTCATATTTTTCTAAATGTAATCAATAATTAAATATTATAAGATAACATTTCAATTAATAAATAATAAATATAGTATGGTAAATTGATAAACATAACATATTGTATAATCAAGTGATGTATATCATACCAAATTTAATAATATAATAGTTTAATTAAACCTAAATTAATCACACATTTGTATTGATCACATATTACAATAAACTCTCATATCACTATGAATTTATAGGTGTTGGTACAAAATAAATATGTAGACAGTAATGATAATATATATATATATATATAATTAATCACACATATGTATTGATCATATATTACAATAGATTTTCATTTTACTCTAAATTTATGGGTATTGATACAAAATATATATGTAAACATTTAAAATATTTATGATAATTTATGTAATGATAATAAATATATGATAACCTATAATTTTGGTAATTTCATAACATATTTAACCTATGATTAATATATGTATGATAATAATTTTGTATATACACAATTACACATTATATATAACAAATTAATCACACATATGTATTGATCATATATTATAATAGGTCATCATTTCACTATGAATTTATGGGTGTTGATATATATATGTGTGATTATATATATATATATATATATATATATATATATATATATATATATATATATATATATATATATATAATCACACGTATGTATTGATCATATATTACAATAGACTTTCATTCCACTATAAATTTATGGGTGTTGATACAAAATATATATGTAAACATTTAAAATATTTAGGATAATTTATGTAATGATAATAAATATATGATAACCTATAATTTTGGTAATTACATAACATATTTAACCTATGATTAATATATGTATGATAATAATTTTGTATATACACAATTACACATTATATACAACAAATTAATCACACATATGTATTGATCATATATTATAATAGGTCATCATTTCACTATAAATTTATGGGTGTTGATACAATATATATATATATATATATATGTATATATATATATAACAAATTAATCACACATATGTATTGATCATATATTACATAGACTTTCATTCCACTATAAATTTATGGGTGTTGATACAAAATATATATGTAAACATTTAAAATATTTAGGATAATTTATGTAATGATAATAAATATATGATAACCTATAATTTTGGTAATTACATAACATATTTAACCTATGATTAATATATGTATGATAATAATTTTGTATATACACAATTACACATTATATACAACAAATTAATCACACATATGTATTGATCATATATTATAATAGGTCATCATTTCACTATAAATTTATGGGTGTTGATACAATATATATATATATATATATATATATATATATATATATATAACAAATTAATCACACATATGTATTGATCATATATTACATAGACTTTCATTCCACTATAAATTTATGGGTGTTGATACAAAATATATATGTAAACATTTAAAATATTTAGGATAATTTATGTAATGATAATAAATATATGATAACCTATAATTTTGGTAATTACATAACATATTTAACCTATGATTAATATATGTATGATAATAATTTTGTATATACACAATTACACATTATATACAACAAATTAATCACACATATGTATTGATCATATATTATAATAGGTCATCATTTCACTATAAATTTATGGGTGTTGATACAATATATATATATATATATATATAACAAATTAATCACACATATGTATTGATCATATATTACATAGACTTTCATTCCACTATAAATTTATGGGTGTTGATACAAAATATATATGTAAACATTTAAAATATTTAGGATAATTTATGTAATGATAATAAATATATGATAACCTATAATTTTGGTAATTACATAACATATTTAACCTATGATTAATATATGTATGATAATAATTTTGTATATACACAATTACACATTATATACAACAAATTAATCACACATATGTATTGATCATATATTATAATAGGTCATCATTTCACTATAAATTTATGGGTGTTGATACAATATATATATATATATATATATATATATATATATATATATATATATATAACAAATTAATCACACATATGTATTGATCATATATTACATAGACTTTCATTCCACTATAAATTTATGGGTGTTGATACAAAATATATATGTAAACATTTAAAATATTTAGGATAATTTATGTAATGATAATAAATATATGATAACCTATAATTTTGGTAATTACATAACATATTTAACCTATGATTAATATATGTATGATAATAATTTTGTATATACACAATTACACATTATATACAACAAATTAATCACACATATGTATTGATCATATATTATAATAGGTCATCATTTCACTATAAATTTATGGGTGTTGATACAATATATATATATATATATATATAACAAATTAATCACACATATGTATTGATCATATATTACATAGACTTTCATTCCACTATAAATTTATGGGTGTTGATACAAAATATATATGTAAACATTTAAAATATTTAGGTATTTACAAATTATCGAACGAGTTAGTCGAACATGTATTTACAAATTATCGAACGAATTATCGAACGAGTTAGTCGAACAAGTATTTACAAATTATCGAACGAGTTAGTCGAACGAACAAGTTAGTCGAACGAGTTAGTCGAACAGGTTAGTCGAACGAGTTAGTCGAACAGGTTAGTCGAACGAACACGAACGAGTTGCGAACGAACACGAGCAGCTTTTTGTTAATCGAACGAACACGAACACACATCTCGTTCGTTGAACACGAACACGAACACGAACAATCGAACATGCTTATCGACGATTTTGAGCGGGCCCGTTCGTTCATGTTCGATTCGATTGCAGGCCTAGTGATGATAAGGCGTTCTTCTTGGCCTGGGGTGGCCATAGCCACCTCAGGCCTATGGCCACCCCAGACCAAAGGATAGCTCCGCCCATGGAGTTTTCTATAAATAAAAGGGCAATTTATAGTTTTTTTAAGTAATTTAAAGAATTGAGTGCTTATTGCTTTCTATAAATTATGCATAAAAGATTTGAATGAAGCTGCCCAATGTGTGTCATTTAATTACTAAAGCTGGCGTTATTGGCAAACTTGAGGTTAGTATATAGGCCGAACGACTTGCGCATACCTAAGGTTTGCCGTAACGACAAATTGGTACCTAAAAGGTTTAGAAACGACAAATAGGTATCTTCCGTCATGTACTGTTAGTGATTTCTGTTTGTTAATAGTGAAAAGACTAAAATGTCCTTGAAAGTTTGATTTTTAGTTTTTTATAAATTTAAAAATTTCAAAAAAACCCCATAGGTTTGCTAATTTAACTAAACACCCCCATATATAAAAAGTTTGTTAAATAACAAAAACACCCCCACCACCCGCAGTGCCAGATTCCGACCACCACCGTCGGAATCTGGCCAGGAAATTGCGTTACGACATAGACCCGTCGGGTTTGTGTCGTAACGTGTTGATCTGACCTTTTCCGACCAGATCTAGCCGTCGAGGCAGCAGATGGAGTTTTGCGGCCTCGACGGCCGATGCGCCTTTAATCAGGCCGGAAAAGGTCGATCTGTGGCTAGCTACTTGGCCATCGAGGTGCGAAAACTCCATCTGGCGTCGGCGGCCGGATTACTGCCGGCTCTGGCCGAAAAGGCCGAGTCGGCGCGTGCGACGCGTCGGTGGAGTGCATATAGTAGCATGAATTTTCACGATTTCGATGGTGGTGGCCAGAACTTGGCACTGCAGGTGGTAGTGGTGTTTTTGTCATTTAACAAACTTTTTATATATGTGGGTGTTTAGTTAAATTAGCAAACCTAGGGGATTTTTCAGAAATTTTTAAATTTATAAAAAACTAAAATATCAAACTTTTAAGGACATTTTAGTCTTTTCACTATTAACAAATATAAATCACTAACAGCATATGATGGAAGGGACCTGTTTGTTGTTTCTAAATCTTTTAGGTACTACTTTGAAGTTACGACAAACCTTGGGTATGCGCAATATATTAATGATTTGCTCGGGGTACTTAATGACCAAAAGCTCAGTACTCAATCTTGGTGAGAGTTTTATTTATTGACGTGATATATATTAATGATTTCCTCAGGGTACTTAATGACCAAAGTATTTGGTCCTTCCCTTTTTCATTTAACAAGGATGTCATTGATGTTATATAATTATATTACTTATATATATTAAGTTAAGCCGGAAAACCAGTATAATTAATCAAATGCTGGTACTCAATTAATATTGGTGAGTTTAAATTGTTTGTTAAATTGGAAGAGAGGACCTTCATTTTGAAAGGTAAAAGCCTCAAATGCATCTTTTAGAGTAATGATAAAAGTGTCAAGGATTTTTCAAAGCTAAGAAAAAGTAATCAAATTAAGGACTAGATGATCTAAAGCAGTCTAAAAGAAACAGTAAATAAAAGTGGCATTCAGAGGGCAAAATTGCGAGCATTAAAGTGGCATGCAGGTGAGGTAGGTGTAAAATTCAAGCCATGCAAATTCTGTAACCAACAAACAGCCATCAGAAAACTTAATGATAAAATTAAAAGAAAAAAATAGCCAAAGGAGTATTGAAGAACACAGTCGGACTTCACGTTTTTAGCTAGGTCATTTTGGTGTAGGGAGTCAATAGTAGGAGCTTTTTAAGTTTTTATCATTCATGGCATGGTACGATTGATGGGAAATCACACTATCTCTCCATCTCTCCAAACTTCTTAAAGAGTTAAATAAAATCTCGTACTATGTGTCTTAATGAGTTGGACTACCGAAACGGTTTACAACTCAAAGAACCATTACCCCACCCAGGCCCGGCTTAAGGGGTAGGCAGGTGAGGCACCTGCCTAGGGCCCCAAAAATATGGGGGCCCAGATTTTTTATAAATTTTTTTTTTTTTAATAACTTACAAAAATGAAAATGTTTATAATTTCTTATCTAAGTCAAGGGGTCCCCCCAAAAAAAAAAAAAAGCCAAAAAAGCCCAAATTTATTATAAACTTTTTACATATGTTTACAACTCAAAGAAACATTACCAACCCACCTCCCCTAAAGTTTTTTGGGAGATTAACCTAAGCACTTTCCCTCTTATTTTGCAAAATTATTAGCCACCTCCCTCTAGATTGTTATCCAAAGCCAAAGGTAAATGCATGGCCAATGGAGAAATTACCCAAAATCATCCTTCCAACATTCAGTTTATCATTATTTAATTTAATTTAGCAAAAATGAACAGATCATTCATCCTTGATCAATGAGTTGATTTTTTATTTTCATTTTTTCATCCATTTTTTTTTATCACATCTCACTTTGTATACATGTCTTTGTAAATGATCTTATTTGCGTAGGATTATTGAATTTCTACAAGGGTCCAACTATAAGCGCGTAAAACGTTAGGTTGTAAACTAAGTTGAAGCTAGAGTATAATTCAATGAAGACGAGATCAGACTCAGAGAAAAATGAATTCAGGAAGTTGTATTTAGGTCTAGGGGGGGTTAAAATGTCAAGTTCAGAAAATGGGGTCCACCCAAATGATATATTTATATCAAATTCTGAAAGTTTTTGAGGGATCTAGAACTGGAAAATTTCTCCCCCTCCCTCTCTCTCTCTCTCTCTATTTATATATATATGAGTAAAGTTACCGTTATTGGAAGGAGTATACCAAATTCATACACCGAATAACGTGACGCAATTTTGATCGTCGATTAATTATGAATTAATATTAATCGACGGTCAGAATTGTGTCACGTCATTCGGTGTATAAATTCGATGTGCTCTTTTCGGTAACTGTATTATTTTTCATATATATATATATGCATGCTTATTCAAATAGTTATCGAGCGTCTTCCCTGAAGGAAACCATGAAAAAGAGTACGGTAGCAATCAGAAGACTTCATGCAACAAAAAATGTACCGTATATTTTCCTCATCTCTCTTCTTTCTTTCTTTCTTTCTTTCTGGTTTAATTATTCTTTGTATTATAAGATTTGTTCTTCTAACCTTCGTTTCAAAGGTTTCATTTATATTGAGAAATGGAAGTAAATGGTTTTAGTTTCAATTTGCAGGAGAATTATGCAGTTGTACCTCCATGGCTGATTGTTATGCTTAACACAGTTTTCTTCGGGAACTGCATGATTCATCCAAACACAAAGAAGAACAAGCTGGATCTTTTTTGCATTGATTGTCTCTCTTCTTTCTGCTCTCATTGTCTTCCGCTGCACACCTGCCGCAACCATGTGAAGGTCTCTCACACTAGCCAGTAATTCTTTTTGGAAGGGGCAATTTCAAACATTCCAGTTTAAAATTTACAATATTTCATGCAGCATAGTTACGATTATATGTTTTCATATTTAAAGAAATCAATTTTAGTTGTTACAAATTTGAATAAAAGTCTATTTCAGACTTCTTAAAATTTAAACGGATTGCATTTTGCTGGTAAAAATAGAATTATATCATGGATTAGCTATTTAAAAAGGTAATTAAAACAGTAGAGATAAATTTGAGACAATTTCATCCTAGTAATTTACATGAGAAATGTTATTTTAATTAATTAATGAAATATTTAAAGAGTGCTAAAAAAAGCATGTTGTCAATACATAAAAAAATGTTATCTGGTTCCTTCTCGGCCTTCTCTAATAATAGTTTTATTAAGTGAATGAATTCACTGGTCTATATTTTCTTTTTCTTATACAACTTTGCTACATGGTGTCAATAAATATATATATTTTTTTATATCCTTTTGTATACAGATTCGTAGATACGACTACAAGGATGTAGTCAATCGACATGATTTGAGCAAAGTCTTTAACTATTCTGGCATTCAAGTATGTTAATTTCCTCAACTTTATTAATTGATTTTTCCTTTCTTTTAAACTACTTAAATACTCTATTTGTTCCTACTTAAATACTCTATTTGTTCCTATATTTTCTTATTAATTGATGTTCGCTAAATGGAAAAAATGTCTGCATGTATTTAAGTAGTGGGCCGAATAGAGAAAGATTTAACCAAATAGAGTGGTAGTTAAAAGGAGACAATGACACATACCTTTCCCCTTCAAGTGCTGCCACAAGCTTGCTGGATCGAGTAGGGTAGGATAAACTGAGGTTAGAGTTTTGTTGCTTTTAATGCTTATGCGTGTGCCTCGGCAGCTACTACTTTGCTTGTTGGTCTGACCATTGCTGTTGTTTTATTAGCTATTGCTTCTGCTACCTCTAGCGTTGGTGCGTTTGTTTGAGCTGTTCGGAGGTGAAAAATTTTCTTATCGTGATAAAATTTTCTGATTAGCGATGTCAGTCGAAGGGAGTTACATGCATCCTCTCATGTTGCAAGTTATCGTTAGCAGATGATTGTTAGGGCCCCACGGTGGGCGCCAAACTGTAGATGCAAAAAACCTACCGTCATGAAAATAGGGTGTGATCCCGTGAGGTTGAGGTCACTGACAATCCGTTAGACTTGCACACATGAAAGGGCAAGCGTGAAGCTTCCGGAAAACACCGAGGTGGTGTTTGCCGTAGGCACTCCGACGCTCAAGTCAGCAAGGCTGAAAGAGGCTTAATAAGAATTAAGGAGAAGAAGAATTACCAGGAGTCTTGTCGGAGGCTAGGACTACGGCGGAGGCGTCGGGTTCTTGGGAGCAAGAACTTAGGAACAAATAGATGGTTTTGAGTGGTGTAGATTGACTGTGAGAGATTGCCTCACGGGATCACACCCTATTTTCATGACGGTAGGTTTTTTGCATCTACAGTTTGGCGCCCACCGTGGGGCCCTGATAATCATCTGCCAACGACGACTTGCAACATGAGAGGAGACACAAAACTCCCCCTGGCTGGCATTGTTAACCCGAAAATCTCATCACGATAAGAAAATTTTTCACCTCCGAACAGCTCAAACAAACGCACCAACGCTAGAGGTAGCAGAAGCAATAGCTAATAAAACAACAGCAATGGTCGGACCAACAAGCAAAGTAGTAGCTGCCGAGGCACACGCATAAGCATTAAAAGCAACAAAACTCTAACCTCAGTTTATCCTACCCTACTCGATCCAGCAAGCTTGTGGCAGCACTTGAAGGGGAAAGGTATGTGTCATTGTCTCCTTTTAACTACCACTCTATTTGGTTAAATCTTTCTCTATTCGGCCCACTACTTAAATACATGCGGCGCATTTTTCCATTTAGCTCACTCTTTATTCAGTCCATAACAAATACACAAATCATGGATATTAACTCTCAATTCGACTATTTGCTTAAAAACATGCATGCCATGCAAGTCACCTCCAAGCTTCAATCAAAAGGTTTCAACTACAAGTCGGTCACGCGGACTTGACCGCAAGCTCCATACAAGCTCTACTTGGCATACACCTTCGGCCTGGCCGATAAACGACCCGGATACCTTCAAATCGGTCAGATAAAAGCGTCTTGCACCTTCAAATCGGCCTTGCCCCGATGAACGCACCTTCAAATGGCCTTGCCCCGATGAAGCGTCACGGACACCTTCAAATCGCCTTGCCCGATGAACGACGACACCTTCAAATCGGCCTCCCCCAATAAAACGTACGGACACCTCCAAATCGGCCTTGCCCGATGAACGTACAGACACCTTCAAATCGGCCTTGTCCGATGAACGTACGGGCACCTTCAAATCGGTCTTGCCCGATGAACGTACGGACACCTTCAAATCGACCTCCGCCCGATAAAGCATACATACACCTTCAAATTGGCCTCGCCCGATAAAACACGGACACCTTCAAATCGGCCACCTTACCCAATGAACGTACGGACACCTTCAAATCGGCCTTGCCCGGATAAACGTACGGACACCTTCAAATCGGCCTTGCCCGATGACAAACGCTGATACACCTTCAAATCGGGCTGCCCGAGTAACAAACGTCATCACCTTCAAATCGGCCCCAGCCCGATAAAGCGTCGGACGCCAAATCGGCTGGGTCGGTTACCTGCCCGATAAAAGCGTCTGAGGACACCTTCAAATGCCCCGGACCAACCTGCCCGTCGCGTAGCGACGGACACCGGCCTTCAAATTTACCGGTTCCCGCCCATGAACTACGGACACCAATTCAAATCGCCCCTGCCCGATAAAGCGTCGGACACCTTCGGGCCCTCGGCCTTGCCCGGATGAACATACGGACACCTTCAAATCGGCCCTGCCCGATAAACGTACGGACACCTTCAAATCGGCCTTGTCCGGATGAACGACGGACACCTTCAAATCGACTATGCCCGATAAAACGCACGGACACCTTCAAATCGGCCTTGCCCGAGGGTGAATGTAGCGGACACCTTCAAATGCCCCACCCCTGCCCGATAAAGCGTACTACACCTTCAAAGGTACCGGCCTGCGATAAAGCGTCGACACCTTCAAATCGGCCGGTCCGATAAAGCGTGCGGACACCTTCAAATCGGGCCTGCCAGATAAAGCGTCGACAGACACTTCAAATCGGCCGCCTGTTCCCAAGATAAAGCGTATGGACACCTTCAAATCACCTGCTCGATAAAGGCGATGCACGTATACCTTCTTCGGATCGCCTTGCCCGATCCGCATTACACCTTCCGGATCGACCTCCGGGCCGATCCATGGATTTACACCTTCGGATCGACCTTGCTCGATCCACGGATTTACACCTTCTATGGATTTACACCTTCGGATTGAGTCCCTCGATCCCACAGTTTACACCGGATCGACCGCCTCCGATCCGCAGTTCTACACCGGCCGATTGGTTTTTACCCGGTCCACGCAGCTACACTCCGAAATCGCGGTGGTTGAAGGGTTCTTGCACCTCAAATCGACAAGTCATTGACCCAATCCACACAACGATCACTAATCCGCTCGGCCTGCACTATTCGATTTAATCTACTCTAAGCTAAATACTCTTTAACTTAGAGAGTGGGGGGCTAACTGTTAGGGCCAAAAATCGTCTTGGGCTTGACGGGGTCCAATAACGAAATAAACATGTCATGGCCCAAGGCTTCAACCCAATCCCGATTGGGCCTACACTTAATATCACCTTGTGACCTACCCACTCTATGAGTTGGGCTATCCTATAAGTTAAGCTAAACTGGGTTTCAGCCCATTAGCCACAGAGTATAAATAGGAAATCAGAATCTCATTCTATTTCCTCTTCTACTAAGATTTCAAATCTTACTCAAACTATTAAACTTGATCTGATAAGGTCAAGAAATCATATCTCTTTCATGATAGGGATTATCTCCCAAAATAGGACTTAGTATCCTACTAAGATTCCAACTCTTATTTAAACTATTAAACTTGATCTGATAAGGTCAAGAAATCATATCTCTTTCATGATAGGGATTATCTCCCAAAATAGGGCTTAGTGTCCTACTAAGATTCCAACTCTTATTTAAACTATTAAACTTAATCTGATAAGGTTAAGAAATCATATCTCTTTTATGATAGAGATTATCTCCCAAAAGAGGACTCAATGTCCTACTAGGATTCCAACCCTTTAGGTTTACTATAAAAATAGAGGCTTGCCCTCTCATTATGGAGGCAATCGCTCACAGCCAATCTACACCACTCAAAACCATCTATTTGTTCCTAAGTTCTTGCTCCCAAGAACCCGACGCCTCCGCCGTAGTCCTAGCCTCCGACAAGACTCTGGTAATTCTTCTTCCTTAATTCTTATTAAGCCCTCTTTCAGCCTTGGCTGAGTTGAGCGTGGAGTGCCTACGGCAAACACCACCTCGGTGTTTTCCTAAGCTTCACGCTTGCCCTTTCATGTGTGCAAGTCTAACGGATTGTCAGTGACCTCAACCTCACCGGATCACACCTTATTTTCATGACGGTAGGTTTTTTGCATCTACAGTTTGGCGCCCACCGTGGGGCCCTGACAATCATCTGCCAACGATGACTTACAACATGGGAGGTGACACGGAACTCCTTTTGGATGACAATGTTAATAAGAAAATCCCATCAACGATAAGAATTTTTTTCTTTCTTTATTTTTCTTCGTTTGTTTTATCTATTCACATGTCATATTATATCTATTCGCATATCGTAATTTATTTTATATTATATCCATTCGTGAGTAGTATAAGACCTTGAAGCTCATATTATTGTTCTAAATTAATAATAGCTTCATATTATTATTCTAAATTAATAATAGAATAATAATATGTCGTAGTTTAAAGTGGTGTCCCTAAACCACTTGATTCATTGACTTTGCTTCAACAATCTCTCTTCTCTAATCCTCCTGCTCGTATAAGGCAATAGCTCATGTCTCTAACCTCTCTAAACGCGCCTTTTCACTTCAATCATCAAACCACCAGGTGGTCCGCCACCGTCATCAAAGCTTTGCAATGCATTAACCCACAAAACCAAGTTAATTTGTTCATTCAAGAAGATGCCGTAACGCCAAAGATCTCGGGACCTCCGCTACATTAGAAGGTAACTCAAACTCACCAGCCTTGATCCAATCCCAATTCAACTTCACTGAGATTTGCCACCACTTTGAAAGCCAAAACCCGTCCATCTGGCTCTCTTAAAATCGCCGCCAATGACCTTCTCCAATCACATAGCAAAAATCCTAAAAACACAAAGCAAGAATCCTCTCAAAACACCTAAAGTCGTCTACTAAACACAAAGAGAAACCCCCCAATCAAAACAAACCCGCTATGACGCCACCCCACTCGCCTAATCTCCTTATCCCACCGTATTCCAAAACTCCAAACTTGAACCATCGCCCCTTCCTAACCAAGACATATCAACTCAAACCACCTTCACATTACAATCTCCAAAGACACCTATCACAAAAGCCCTCACGCTCCTGGTTGTTGTTTACAAACTTTCCACTCCCCACCGCAACTCAAAGACCACTAAAACAACATGAATAGTCCACTCAATGATATTTGGGTTTGCACATACGATATTAGCGTGCCCATTCGGATCCGCCCAAAAGTGAATCATGTGCCCACTCAACTTCAATTGGTTCAGCTCCGACATGAAAGTAACACCCTTCTCCACTCTGGCCCCAGGCAAGCATGGGTGGCAAAAGACTTGGAAGGGAAAGGTATGTGTCATTGTCTCCTTTTAACTACCAATCTATTTGGTAAAATCTTTCTCTATTCGGTCCGTTACTTAAATACATGCAGCCCATTTTTTCATTTAGCTCACTCTTTATTTAGTCCATAACACATGCACATCATGCATATTAACTCTCCATTCGACTATTTGTTTAAAACATGCATGTCACAGCTTCTCAGGCTTCAATCAAAAAGGTTTCAACCTGCAAGTCGGTCACGCGGACTTGACCGCAAGCTCCATACAAGCTCTACTTGGCATACACCTTCAAATCGGCCTGCCCGATAAACTTACGGACACCTTCAAATCGGCCTGCCCGATAAATGTACGGACACTTCAAATCGGCCTGCCCGATAAGCGCACCCGGACACCTTCAAATCGGTCGGCCCGATAAACGTCAGACACCTTCAAATCGGCTCCCCCGATAAACGACGGACACCTTCAAATCGGTCGGCTCGATAAAGCTGGACACGGACAAATCGGGCCTGCCCGGATGCGCAAACGGACACTTCCTTCAAATCGGCCTGCCCGATAACGCATTTCTGGACATTCAAATCGGCCGCCCGGATAAACGTGCGACACCTTCAAATCCGGGCCAGGAGATAAATGTACGGACACCTTCAAATCGGGCCTGCACGATAAAGCGTCGACACCTTCAAATCGGCCTACCCGATAAACGTGACGGACACCTTCAAATCGGCTGTCCAGATAAACGTCAGGACACCTTCAAATCGGGTCACTGGTAAGATAAACGATGGACATCTTCAAATCAACCTGCCGATAAAGCGTCGTACACCTTCGGATCGGCCTTGCCCGATCCACAGTTTACTTCGGATCGACCACCGCCGATCCACGTTTACCGGCCGGATCGAACCACCGCCCTTTCGATCTCGGTTTCATTACATGGATTTACACATTCGGATTGAGCTTGCTCGATCCACGTATTTACACCTTCGGATCGACCGCTTCGATCCACGTTTACACCTTCGATTGGCCTGCCCCGGTCTATAAGCTACACATTCAAATCGATGAGCGGTTGAAATTGAAAGGGGTTCTTGCACCTCAAATCGACAAGTCATCAACCCAATCCACACAACGATCACTAATCCGGGCTCGCCGCACTCATTCGATTTAATCTACTTTCTAAGCTAAATACTCTTTAACTTAGAGAGTGGGGGGAAACTAACTGTTAGGGGCCAAAAATCGCCTTTGGGCTTGACGAGGCCCAATAACGAAATAAACATGTCACGGCCCCGAAGGCCTTCAACCCAATCCCGATTGGGGCCCACGCTTAAACACCTTGCGACCTACCCACCCCTTTATATGAGTTGGGCTATCCTATAAGTTAAGCTAAATTGGGGTCAGCCCATTAGCACAATGAGTATAAATAGGAAATCGAATCTCATTCCATTTCCTCTTCTACTAGGATTTCAAATCTTACTCAAACTATTAAACTTGATCTGATAAGGTCAATAAATCATATCTCTTTCATGATAGGGATTATCTCCCAAAATAGGACTTAGTGTCCTACTAAGATTCTAACTCTTATTTAAACTATTAAACTTGATCTGATAAGGTCAAGAAATCATATCTATTTCATGATAGGGATTATCTCCCAAAATAGGGCTTAGTGTCTTACTAAGATTCCAACTCTTATTTAAACTATTAAACTTAATCTGATAAGGTTAAGAAATCATATCTTTTTTATGATAGGGATTATCTCCCAAAAGAGGACTCAATGTCCTACTAGGATTCCAACCCCTTAGGTTCACTATAAAAATAGAGGCTTGCCCTCTCATTATGGAGGCAATCTCCTACAGTCAATCTACACTACTCAAAACCATCTATTTGCTCCTAAGTTCTTGCTCCCAAGAACCCGACGCCTCCGCCGTAGTCCTAGTCTCTAACAAGACTCCTAGTAATTCTTCTTCTCTTTAATTCTTATTAAATCTCTTTCTCTTTGGCCGACTTGAGGCGTGGAGTTGCCTACGGCAAACACCACCTCGGTGTTTTCCGAAGCTTCACGCTTGCCCTTTCATGTGTGCAAAGTTTAACGGATTGTCGGTGGACCTCAACCTCACGGGATCACACCCTATTTTTCATGACGGTAGATTTTTTGCATCTACAGGGGCCTTTGGCGCCCACCGTGGGGCTCCCGACAATCATCTCAACAACGACGTCTTGCAACATGAGAGGAGATACAAAACTCCCCGATCCGGCATTGTTAACCCGAAAATCTCATCACAATAAGAAAATTTTTCGATACTTTTCTTCATTTTAAATCCATTGAAAGTATCTATGAATCATTCACATATCATATTATGTCTATTAAGCATGAAATGTGATAATCAAACATCAAAACACATCTCCCTGTGTTCATAATTTGTTTATGCATTAGTTGGAATATCGCTTACTTTTTGTATATGTTTAATTTCTTTTTGGGAGGTAACTAAAACTCAACTAGTCTTAATCCCAATCCCAATTAAACTTCACACCCAATCCCAATTCAACTTCATAGAGATTTGCCACCACTTTAAAACCCAAACCTCACCCCTCGATCCTTCTCCGAGCTCGGTAATCCGAAAAAACTTGGGGAAAAAAAAACCAAAACCAATTCTTCTTACCAAAAAGCCCCCATGAAACCTTACTCAAACTTAGCCTAAATTTCTCTACAAACTAGAAGCGAGGCGAAGAGAATGGGAGAGGCAAACAAGAAATCAAAAGGAAAGAAGAGCTTTATTGTGGAAGCCAGTGGGAAGGAAACCAATGAAAAACTAGGAAGAATTTTCCTAAACAAAGACACCTTCCAAATGTTTTATCAACTAGAGTATAAAGGGAAAGGTGCGAAAAAGAAAATGAGAAAAACGAAGAGGCAAGAAAAAAGAGCTTTGAAAAAGTCCCTCCCGGGGGAAAAAAGGCAACCACCATAATAAATGCAAATTTTTCAAAAGCGAACAAGTGGGCGAACCATTCAAGGGACATTGGAAAAACATGACCCTTTGTTTTCCCACTCAATTGTTCTCAAAATCTAGATCATCTCTAGCAAAGTTTTCAAACTTTCACTGAACCCCAAGTGCAAGACGTCACGTAGTCACAAAGGCATACTCTCATGAGCATTAGCCAATAGGGATGTCCCCACTAGACATGGCTCAGTCAAGCTGAGTGGGAAGAATGTAGAATCATTTATGCCAAGTGTCGCAAGCCTCATTCCTTCCAATCCCGACTCATTTTCAAAAGGATAAGGGGGTGGGGAACAAACAGCTACAACCCCTAAGTAGTGCGTCCTCCTCGGGCAATACGGGTACAAGATCATCACCATATGTTATGCGATTTTTGGATATGCTACTTGAACCACCGGGCATACAAAAAGGGGGCAGAGCACCGAACAAATGCTATAGCTCCGAACGCCCAAACAAAGCGTACCATGCGAGGTAGCGAGCAAGGGCCAAACCTAATAAAACAACGCCAAGCGTCCGGACCAACAAGCAAAGTAGTAGCTCCGAGGCACACGCATAAGCATTAAAAAGCAACAAAGCTCCAACCTAAGTTTATCCTACCCTACTCGATCCGGCAAGCAAGTGCTGCCAAAGCACTGGGAAGGGGAAAGGTATGTGTAATTGTCTCTTTTTAACTACCACTCTATTTAGTTAAATCTTTCTCTATTCGCCCATTACTTAAAATACATGCGAACATTTTTCCATTAAGCTCACTCTTTATTCAAAGTCCTATAACAAATACACATCATGGATATTAACTCTCAATTCAACTATTCAGCTTAAAAACATGCATGTCATGCAAGTCTTGCCTCCGCTTCAATCAAAAGGTTTCAACTACAAGTTCGGTTCAGCCCGACTTGGACCGGGCAAGCTCCATACAAGCTCTACTTGGCATACACCTTCAAATCGGGCCTGCCCGATAAAGCGTCTGACACCTTCAAATCGGCCCCCTGGCCCGATAAAAGGGCGTGGCGGACACCTTCAAATCGCCTGCCCGGGATAAAAGCGTCAGACACCTTCAAATCGCCCTTGCCCGGATAAGCGTGCCGACACCTTCAAATCGGGCCTTGCCCAGTGAAGGCGTGCAGACACCTTAAATCGGGCTGCCCGATAAAAGGCGTCTGACACCTTCAAATTTCGCCTTGCCCGTGAAGGCGTGCAGACACTTCAAATCGCCATGCCCGATAAAAGCGTACATACACCTTCAAATCGCCTTGCCCGATGAAGCGTCTTTGACACCAACAAGGCCTTCAATTTCACTGGGCCCGGATAGGGCGATACTACACCTTCAAATAAATCGGGCTGCCCGATAAAGGCGTCTGACACCTTCAAATCGCTTTTTGCCCAGGATAAAGGCGTCGCGGACACCTTCGGGTCGTGCCCGAAATTAAAGATAAACATACGGACACCTTCAAATCGCTGCCCGATAAAGCGTATGGATACCTTCAAATGGGTCGGGCCTGCCCGATAAAGGGCGTCGGACACCGCCTTCAAATCGGCTTGTCCAAAGATAAAGGCGTCGGACACCCTTTCAAATTGGCCGCGCCAAAGATAAAGCGTATGGGACACCTTCAAATCGCCACCAAGCTTTGATAAAGCGTCGTACACCGCGATCGGTTCCTTGCCCGATTCCACAAGATTACCGGCGGATCGAACCCCCACCCCTTCCGATCCGCGGATTTACACCTTGATCGCCACTCCGATCTACGTTTACACCTTCTATGGATTTACATTGGATTGGGACCGCTCCCGATCCGCATTTACATTCGATGGGAGGGCTGCCTCCGATCCGCCATTTCACCTTCGATTGGCCCCCACCCCGCCCCGGTCATAAAGCTACATGATCCGCCCAGTGTGAGAGGGTTCTGCACCTCAAATCGACAAGTCATCAACCCAATCCAACACAACGATCACTAATCCGCCTCGGGAATTTGCACTCATTCGATATCCTACTCTCTAAGCTAAATACTCTTTAACTTAGAGAAAGGGGTGGGAACTTCCTGTAGGGGCCAAAAATCGCTTGGGCTTGACGGCCCAATAAGCGAAATAAAACATCTCATTCCATTTCCCTTCTACTAGGATTTCAAATCTTACTCAAACTATTAAACTTGATAACCGATAAGGTCAATAAATCATATCTCTTTCATGATAGATTATCTCCCAAAATAGGACTTAGGGGGTGTCCCCTCTAAGATTCTAACTCTTATTTAAACTATTAAACTTGATGCGATAAGGTCCAAGAAATCATATCTATTTCATGATAAAAAGGGATTATCTCCCAAAAATAGGGGCTTAGTGGTCTTACTAAGATTCCAACTCTTATTTAAACTATTAAACTTAATCGATAAGGTTAAGAAATCATATCTCTTTATGATAGGATTATCTCCCAAAAGAGGACTCAATGTCCTACTAGGATTCTAACCCCGCCCCTTAGGTTCACTATAAAAATGAGGCTTGCCCTGGGCTCATTAGGGAGGGAGGCAATCTCCTACGTCCAATCTACACTACTCAAAACCATCTATTTGCTCCTAAGTTCTTGCTCCCGGAAGCCAAAGACCCGCTCCAGGTAAGTAGTCCCTAGTCTCTAACAAGACTCCTAGTAATTCTTCTTCTCTTTAATTTCTTATTAAATCTCTTTTCGACCTTTCCTTGACTTGCGTTTCAGTTGCCTACGGCAAACACCACCCTCGGTGTTTTCCGGAAGCCCTTCACGCTCTTTAAACTTCGTGTGCGGGAGTTTAAGCAGTTGTCGTGACCTCGGAACCTCACGGATCACACCCTATTTCATGACGTAGATTTTTTGCATCTACGTTAAGCTTGTTAAGGGCCAAAATCGTCCTTGGGCAAGCGAGGCCCAATAACGAAATAAACATGTCACGGCCCAAGGCCTCAACCCAATCACCCGACCGGGCCCACGCTTAAAAATCACCTTGCGAACCTACCCACTCTATGAGTGGGCTATCCTATAAGTTAAGCTAAGGCTGGGTTTCAGCCCACCGTTAGCCTCTGAACAGTATAAATAGGAAATCGAATCTCATTTTATTTCCTCTTCTACTAAGATTTCAAATCTTACTCAAACTATTAAACTTGATCTCGATAAGGTCAAGAAATCATATCTCTTTCATGATGGGATTATCTCCCAAAATAGGATTTAGTGTCCTACTAAGATTCCAACTCTTATTTAAACTATTAAACTTGATCGATAAGGTCAAGAAATCATATCTCTTTCATGATAGGGATTATCTCCCAAAATAGGGCTTAGTGTCCTACTAAGATTCCAACTCTTATTTAAACTATTAAACTTGATCGATAAGGTCAAGAAATCATATCTCTTTCATGATAGGGATTATCTCCCAAAAATAGGGCTTAGTGTCCTACTAAGATTCCAACTCTTATTTAAACTATTAAACTTAATCGATAAGGTTAAGAAATCATATCTCTTTATGATAGGGATTATCTCCCCAAAAGAGGACTCAATGTCCTACTAGGATTCCAACCCCTTAGGTTCACTATAAAAACAGAGGCTTGCCCTCTCATTAAAAATGCAATCTCCCACAACAATCTACACCACTCAAAATCCATCTATTTGCTCCTAAGTTCTTGCTCCCAAGAACCCGACGCCCGCCGTAGTCCTAGCCTCCGACAAGACTCCCCGGTAATTCTTCTTCTCCTTAATTCTTATTAAATCCTCTTTCAGCCTCGCCGACTTAGCGTCGGAGTGCCTACGGCAAACACCACCTCGGTGTTTTCCTAAGCTTCACGCTTGCCCTTTCATGTGTGCAAGTCTAACGGATTGTCGGCTGGGCTCCCCAACCTCACGGGATCACACCCTATTTTTCATGCGGTAGGATTTTTTGCATCTACGTTGGCGCCCTGGCCCAAGTGGGGCCCCACCCCGACAATCATCTGCTAACGATAACTTGCAACATGGGAGGAGGATGCATGTAACTCCTTGCCGACAATCGCTAATCCGAAGAAAATTTTATCACGATAAGAAAATTTTTTCTTTACTTTTCTTTTCCATTTGTTTTATTTATTGAAAGCCAGCGATATGATACCTTGAAGCATCAAAACACATCCCCCATATTCATAATTTGTTCCATGCATTAGTTGGAATATTTCTCACTTTTAGTGTGTGTTTAATTTCTCTTTGGAGGGTATTTAGTGTTCTCCCCCGGGGGCCCTTTACATCTCTTAAGGGCATGTTTTTGGGTATTTAAAAACCCATCTTCCTCTCCTCCCGTGGACCCATAAATTCTCCAACTACAACAAAGGTTCAGAACGTTAACGTTGCTTAAGTGTCAATTACTAAAATCCCACAAACCTTGAATCGATCCGCTCGAATTCATGGTGAATCAAATTCAAAGCAAGCCAATGAACAACAACAACATTCGGCATACTATCTTTTAAGGCTGGCAAGCTTTGTATGATCAAGTGAATTTCGTCCAACGGAATCGGGCAACAAATCCAAAGTAAAGACCACCCTTCCTAAACAACTAGACCAATTTCTTCCAAAACTCTCCTATCCAACAATACAACCCAACGCTTGTCCTATCCAAACACCGAGAAAAAACAAGACAAAAATCCAAAACCCGTCCCATCTTGCTTCCTTAGATGAGTGCAAATCGCCCTGATTTCACCAATGTAGTTTCACCTTGTGAAGTTTCCTCTAATATACCAATCCCAAGCACAAAGCAGCAAACCAAACCAATTCCAACTTGGAGATCCTTCAAAATCACCCACTCTCTCATTGGAAAGAATAAAAACTTGAAAGGAGAAGAAAGAAAAAAGCTCCAGTTGTGAGGGTGGATGCCAAAGCATTATTTTTTATGCCTTTTAATGCACCTTGTTCCCCAAAATGCCACGTGTCAAATTTTTTTTGGAAAGGTCTCCTTTCTATTCCACCTCTTACGGTAAGATTTTGATATTCCTTAGCGTTTATTCGGAATTCTTTGATTTCCTTTTCACTTGCCTGAATTAAGTCAATGTCCCACCCTTGCCAAGTGGGCATTAATTAGCCGACACAAGTCACAAGAATATTCGTCTCAATGGGCTATGAAAGTCCCACTCGCCTCTTGAGTGGAGTTACATGAAGGATCTATTCCTCTAAAGACATTTTCATGTTATTATTTCCATTCAACCTCATGCTTTCAATGAAATGAGCCCCACCATCGAACAAACACCTTCGTTGGCCTCATGCATCTCCATCCGGCCAAACATCTTCATTCGCTCTTTGTTTCTCCATTCACCTTATTGTTCAACAAATGCATCTCATTAGGTCTTTGTTTCTCCATTCGACCTATTGTTCAACAAATGCATCTCGCATAGTATTTCTCTTGTTCAACACATGCATCCTAGGCATAGTATTTCTTTCTCTATTTGACTTATTATTTATTTGGTTTATTATATCGCACGCCATGAATCACTTCTCCATTTAGCCATGAGTTTGTTTGGCTTATTACTTCCTCCATTTAACATATTCTTGATTTGGTCTACTATTACACATGCATGCCTCCATCGCCATGCAAGTCACCACTCCGACCTTTCAATCAAAAGGTTTCAACTACAAATCGGTCACGCGGACTTGACCTTGACCAATGCTCATCTACAAGCTCTGCTTAGGCATACACCTTCAAATCGGTCCTGCCTGATAAACATACGGACACCTTCAAATCGGTCCTCCCGATAGCGTGGCGGACCTTCAAATCGGGTCCCTGCAGTAAAGCGTGCGACACCTTCTCCTTGCCCCCCGATAGCGTACGGACACCTTCAAATCGGCCACCTTGCCCCAGATAAAGCCCCGTGCGACAAACGCACGGACACCTTCAAATCGCTGCGCCCGTAGCGTGCGGACACCTTCAAATCGGCCTCGCCCGATAAACGTCACGGACACCTTCAAATCGCTGCAAAGATAAAGCGTCGACACGCCTTCAAATCGCTGCCACGATAAAGCGTCGCGGACACTTCAAATCTGCGACGAGTAGCGTGCGACACCTTCGGATCAGAACCACGCCACCCGATAGCCACTTCGTGCATTACACTTGGATCGGACCCCTTCGATCCGCAAGTTTACACCTTCGGATCGACCCCTGCTCCGATCTTGCATTCCATCACACCGCCGGGCGTACTACGGATTTACACCTTCATTTGGTTACCTTGTTGACCGCTCGATCCGCAGTTACACCTTCCGGATACGGACCTCCTTCAGTCGATCCGCGGTTTACACCTTCGATTGGCCCCTTTGTCCGGTCCATAAAGCTACACATTCAGTCAGCCAGACTGGTTGAAGGGTTCTTGCACCTCAAATCGACAAGTCATCGACCCAATCCACACAACGATCACTAATCCGCCTCCGATCACTCATTCGATTTAATCTACTCTCTAAGCTAAATACTCTTTAACTTAGAGAGTGGGGGCCTAACTTGTTAAGGGCCAAAAATCGCCTTGGGCTTGGACAGGCCCAATAACGAAATAAACATGTCACGGCCCTAAGGCCTCAACCCAATCACGATTGGGCCCACGCTTAAAATCACCTTGCAACCTACCCACTCTATGAGTTAGGGCTATCCTATAAGTTAAGCTAAACCTGGGTTTCAGCCCATTAGCTCACAGTAGTATAAATAGGAAATCAGAATCTCATTCTATTTCCTCTTCTACTAAGATTTCAAATCTTACTCAAACTATTAAACTTGATCTGATAAGGTCAAGAAATCATATCTCTTTCATGATAGGGATTATCTCCCAAAATAGGACTTAGTATCCTACTAAGATTCCAACTCTTATTTAAACTATTAAACTTGATCTGATAAGGTCAAGAAATCATATCTCTTTCATGATAGGGGATTATCTCCCAAAAATAGGGCTTAGTGTCCTACTAAGATTCCAACTCTTATTTAAACTATTAAACTTAATCGATAAGGTTAAGAAATCATATCTCTTTTATGATGAGGGATTATCTCCCCAAAAAGAGGACTCAATGTCCTTACTAGGATTCCAACCCCACCCCTTAGGTTCACTATAAAAAATAAGGGCTTGCCCTCTCATTATTGGAGTGCAATCTCTCACAAGTCAATCTACACCACTCAAAACCATCTATTTGTTCCTAAGTTCTTGCCCCTCCCCAAGAACCCGACGCCTCCGCCTGTAGTCCTAGCCTCCGACAAGACTCCCCTGGTAATTCTTCTTCTCCCACCTTAATTCTTATTAAATCTCTTTCAAGGCCTTCTTGACTTGAGCGTCAGTGCCTACGGCAAACACCACCTCGGTGTTTTCCGGAAGCTTCACGCTTGCCCTTTCATGTGTGCAAGTCTAACAAATTGTCGGTGACCTCAACCTCACGGGATCACACCCTATTTTCATGGACGGTAGGATTTTTGGCATCTACAGTTGGCGCCCACCGTGGGGCCCCGACAATCATCTGCCAACGATGACTTACAACATGGGAGGTGACACGGAACTCCTTTTGACTGACAATGTTAATAAGAAAATCCCATCACGATAAGAATTTTTTTCTTTTCTTTATTTTTCTTCGCTTGTTTTATCTATTCACATGTCATATTATATCTATTCGGCATATCGTAATTTATTTTATATTATATCCATTCAGTGAGTAGTATAAGACCTTGAAGCTCATATTATTGTTCTAAATTAATAATAGCTTCATATTATTATTCTAAATTAATAATAGAATAATAATATGTCAGAGTTTAAAGTGGTGTCCCTAAACCACTTGATTCATTGACTTTGCTTCAACAATCTCTCTTCTCTAATCCTCTGTTCAGATAAGGCAATAGCTCATGTCTCTAACCTCTCTAAACGCCGCCTTTTCACTTCAATCATCAAACCACCAGGTGGTCCGCCACCGTCATCAAAGCTTTGCAATGCATTACCCCACAAAACCAGTTAATTTGTTCATTCAAGAAGATGCCGTAATACGCCAAAGATTCTCCAGACCTCCGCTCTATTAAGGTAACTCAAACTCGACCACCTTGATCCAATCCCAATTCAACTTCACGGAGATTTGCCACCACTTTGAAAGCCAAAACCCGCCCATTTGCTCTCCTAAAATCGCCCTAACAGCCTTCTCCAATCACACAAGCGAAATCCAAAACAAAGAAAAACACAGCAAGAATCCTCTCAAAACACCTAAAGTCGTCTACTAAACACAAAGAGAAGCCCCCCAAACAAAACCTGCTTAAAGTGACGCCACCCCACTCTTGCCTAATCTCCTTATCCCACCGTATTCCAAAACTCCAAACTTGAACCATCGCCCCTTCCTAACCAGTACATATAACCTCAAACCACCTTCACATTACAATCTCCAGCACACCTATCACAAAAGCCCTCACGCTCCTGGTTGTCTACAAACTTTCCACTCCCCACTGCAACTCAGCACCACTAAACAACATGAATAGTCCACTCAATGATATTTGGGTTTGCACATACGATATTAGCGTGCCCATTCGGATCCGCCCAAAAGTGAATCATGTGCCCACTCAACTTCAATTGGTTCACCCTCGACATAGAAAGTAATACCCTTCTCTCCACTCGTCCCAAAGCCAAGCATGGGTGGCAGACTTGCCGGGAAAGGTATGTGTCATTGTCTCCTTTTAACTACCAATCTATTTGGTAAAATCTTTCTCTATTCGGTTCCACATTTAAATACATGCAGCCCATTTTTTCATTTAGCTCACTCTTTATTTAGTCCATAACACATGCACATCATGCATATTAACTCTCCATTCGACTATTTGTTTAAAACATGCATGTCACTGCTCTAGCTTCAATCAAAAGGTTTCAACTACAAGTCGGTCACGCAGACTTGACCGCAAGCTCCATACAAGCTCTACTTGGCATACACCTTCAAATAAACGGACAACTGCCCACCAAATCGGCCTGCCCGATAAACGGACACCTTCAAATCGGCCGACGCCACGATCAGCTGTCACGATCGTCGACCTTCAAATCGGTCGGAAAGATAAAGCGTCTGACACCTTCAAATCGGCCTCCCGATAAAGCGTGCGGACACCTTCAAATCGGGTCGTTCGATAAAGCGTACGGACACCTTCAAATCGGCCTGCCCGGATCGGGCGTCTGGACACCTTCAAATCGGGCTGCCAGAGCAAACGTGACGGACACCTTCAAATCGGCCGCTCCGATAAACGTACGGACACCTTAAATTCGGCGTCCAGATAAACGTCAGGCACCTTCAAATCGCCACGCCGATAAACGTATGGACACCTTCAAAGGTGCTGCCACCCGATAAGCGTACAGTACACCTTCGGATCGAACCTTACGCCCGATCCACAGTTTACACCTTCGGATGACCCACCTCGATGCAGTTTACACGGATTGACCCACCGCTGGAGCACCTAGGATCCTGATTGCCTACCGGATGACTTACGCCTCCGATCCGCAGTCACCCTCGGATTTGGCCCCACCTTGCCCCCACCATCCATAAAGCTACACATTGATCCGGCCAGCGGTTGAAGGGAATTCTTGCACCTCAAATCGACAAGTCATCGGATCCAATCCACCACAACGATCACTAATCCGCCTCAGGTCCCGCACTCATTCGATTTAATCTACTCTCTAAGCTAAATACTCTTTAACTTAGAGAGTGGGGCTAACTGTTAGGGCCTAAAAAATCGTCTTGGGCTTGACGGGGGCCCAATAACGAAATAAACATGTCACGGCCCAAGGCCTCAACCCAATCCCGATTGGGGCCCACGCTTAAAATCACCTTACGACCTACCCACTTCTATGAGTTGGGCTATCCTATAAGTTAAGCTAAACCTGGGTTTCAGCCCATTAGCCTCGCAAGAGTATAAATAGGAAATCGAATCTCATTCTATTTCCTCTACTAAGATTTCAAATCTTACTCAAACTATTAAACTTGATCTGATAAGGTCAAGAAATCATATCTCTTTCATGATAGGGATTATCTCCCAAAATAGGATTTAGTGTCCTACTAAGATTCCAACTCTTATTTAAACTATTAAACTTGATCTGATAAGGTCAAGAAATCATATCTCTTTCATGATAGGGATTATCTCCCAAAATAGGGCTTAGTGTCCTACTAAGATTCCAACTCTTATTTAAACTATTAAACTTGATCTGATAAGGTCAAGAAATCATCTCTTTCATGATAGGGATTATCTCCCAAAATAGGGCTTAGTGTCCTACTAAGATTCCAACTCTTATTTAAATTATTAAACTTAATCTGATAAGGTTAAGAAATCATATCTCTTTTATGATAGGGATTATCTCCCAAAAGAGGACTCAATGTCTTACTAGGATTCCAACCCCTTAGGTTCACTATAAAAATAGAGGCTTGCCCTCTCATTAGGTATGCAATCTCTCACAGTCAATCTACATCACTCAAAACTATCTATTTGTTCCTAAGTTCTTGCTCCCAAGAACCCGACGCCTCCGCCGTAGTCCTAGCCTCCCACAAGACTCCCTGGTAATTCTTCTTCTCCTTAATTCTTATTAAATCTCTTTCACCTTGCCGACTTGAGCGTCGGAATGCCTACGGCAAACACCACCTCGGTGTTTTCCGGAAGCTTCACGCTTGCCCTTTCATGTGTGCAGGTTTAACGGATTATCAGTGACCTCAACCTCACGGGATCACACCCTATTTTCATGACGGTAGATTTTTTTGCATCTACGCTTGGCGCCCCACCGTGGGGCCTTGACAATCATCTCAACGGACGCTTGCAACATGAGAGGAGACACGTAACTCCTTCGACCGGCATCGTTAACCCGGGAAAATTCATCACGATAAGAAAATTTTTCGTTAATTTTCTTCATTTTAAATCCATTGAAAGTATCTAGGAATAATTCACATGTCATATTATGTCTATTAAGCATGAAATGTTATAACTTGAAGCATCAAAACACATCTTCCGTGTTCATAATTTGTTTATGCATTAGTTGGAATATTGCTCACTTTTCGTATGTGTTTAATTTCGTTTTGGAAGGTATTTCGTGTCCTAAAAACTCTCACATCTCTTAGGCATGTTATCGAGTGTTTAAAAAAAAAAAATATTCAATAGAAAGACAAAAATGTGATCCATCTCTCTTTGTGAGTGCATATGTGTGCCTATCTTGACACTTGTGTGTGTAATCAACCATGTTATTTGAACATTTTTGTCTTTGTATTAATTTGTGCTAATGATGAATGAGACTTTATTTATCAGAATTCCACCTTGATCAAGTATTTGGGAGACTTGGTACCAGACCTACTACTATTGCACAAACCAAACGTCCCAATTGATTATGTTAATTTCAGGATGGCAGTGCCGGTGTAATAATTTGGTTCTTCTCCTACCAATTACATTATCGATGTCACCTTGAAACAACAGTCCCATTTATCTTATTGTCAATACTCCACATTCTTATTAAAAATCAATGTCTCCCGCCATCTTCGCAAGGCCAACAAAATTGCCCACTTGTATTGACCAAGAATAAAGAAACACAAAGGCAACCACTGACTTTTGCCGACCTCCTAGCTCCAAACAACCAAGCAAAGAAATTAGAAAGTTTACCTTAGAAAAAGCGGTGAAAACTTCATTAAAAAACACAAGAGAGGATGAATTTTTTTCGCAAAATACTAAATCCAAAAAGAAGATGGATTAGAAGAGTTAAGGAATTGCTTATTGCTCCATAAATGTTTGACATTTCAAAATAACATGTGTCAACTTCATGTTGCATCTTGAAAAAGAAAATCACATTTTTTCTGTCTATTGGATATTGAGTTTTTTATTGAGACATGACCACCATGTGGGAGACCACGTGTAATGGGAAGTAAAACCATTTTAAGTGTACTCCATGTGAATCCATTCTCGAGTAGAAGAGCAGAGCCGAGTCAGTCGCACTATACATTGACCATTGCCAGTTGCATCTGCATTAATTAAAATGCACAATATTTAATCAGCCGGCTCTTTTGCCTTATTCTCTACAATCGGTCATTCGGCACAACTCAATCTAACCACTGGCACATTTAGCGTGCACACCATTTTTTCCGCATGCTTTTACTTAAAACTTCATTTTGCTTAGTTTTTGCTAATCACATGGTAGAAACATTCACCCTCATTTGTCTTTTTCTTTCTCTATTTGGCTTATTATTTTATTTGGTTTATTACACATGAACACCACGCATATTAGCTCCCCATTTGGCTCTTTGCTTAAAACATGCATGCCATGCAAGTCACTGCTCCAGCTTCAATCAAAAGGTTTCAACTACAAGTCGGTCATGCGGACTTGACCGCAAGCTCCATACAAGCTCTACTTGGCATACACCTTCAAATCGGCCCGCCCGATAAACGAGACACCTTCGCCCGATAAATGCGGACAAATAAACGGTCGATACGGACACCTTCAAATCGGTGACCTGATAAACGGCATGTCATCGCTATGCACGGACACCTTCAAATCGGCTTGCCCTCCCGATAAACGCATTTCGGACACCTTCAAATCGGTCGACTCGATAAAGCGTCGGACACCTTCAAATCGGCCTGCCGTAAGCGTCTGGAGGACACCTTCAAATCGGCCTGCCCGATAAAGCGTCAGGACACCTTCAAATCGGTCCGCCCGAGCAAACGTACGGACATCTTCGGAAATCGGCTGCCCGATAAACGACGGACACCTTCAAATCGGCATGCCCGATCAAACGACGGACACTTTCAAATCGGCTGCCCGATAAACGTCTGGACACACCTTCAAATCGGCCACGTCGATAAACGTACGGACACCTTCAAATCGGCCTTGCTCGATCCACAGATTTACACCTTTGGATCGACCTTGCTTGATCCACGGATTTACACCTTCGGATCGACCCCGCCCGATCCGCGGGACACCTTTGACGGATCACCTTCGACGAGCTCGATCCACGATTACAGCTTTGGATCGACCGCTTTCTCAATCCACGGATTTGCACCTTCGATTGGCCCTGCCCGGTCCATAAAGCTACACATTCAGATAGCCAGACTGGTTGAAAGGTTCTTGCACCTCAAATCGACAAGTCATCGACCCAATCCACACAACGATCCATCCGACCAAACGAGCTGCTATCACTAATCCGCTCAGTCCGCACTCATTCGATTTAATCTACTCTCTAAGCTAAATACTCTTTAACTTAGAAAGTGGGGGGCTAATTGTTAGGGCCAAAAATCGTCTTGGGCTTGACGAGGCCCAATAACAAAATAAACATGTCACGACCCAAAGTCTCAACCCAATCCCGATTGGGCTTACGCTTAAAATCATCTTGCGACCTACCCACTCTATGAGTTGGGCTATCCTATAAGTTAAGCTAAATTGGGTTTCAGCCCATTAGCCTGCAACAGTTTATAAATAGGAAATCAGAATCCCATTCTATTTCCTCTTCTACTAAGATTCCAAATCTTACTCAAACTATTAAACTTAATCTGATAAGTTCAAGAAATCATATCTTTTTTATGATAGGAATTATCTCCCACAATAGGACTTAATGTCCTACTAAGATTTCAAATCTTATTTAAACTATTAAACTTAATCTGATAAGGTGAAGAAATCATATTTCTTTCTTGATAGGGTTTATCTCCCAAAAAAGAGGACTCAGTGTCCTACTAGGACTCCAACCCCTTGGGTTTACTATAAAAACAGAGGCTTACCCTCTCATTAAGGGGAATCTCCCACAGTCAATCTACACTACTCAAAACCATCTATTTGCTCCTAAGTTCTTGCTCGCAAGAACCCGACGCCTCTGTCGTAGTCCTAGCCTCCGACAAGACTCCTGGTAATTCTTCTTCTCCTTAATTCTTATTAAATCTCTTTCAGCCTTGCTGACTTGAGCGTCGGAGTGCCTACGGCAAACACCACTTCGGTGTTTTCTGGAAGCATCACGCTTGCCCTTTCATGTGTGCAGGTCTAACTGATTGTCAGTGACCTCAACCTCACGGGATCACACCCTATTTTCATGACGGTAGATTTTTTGCATCTACAATTATAATATAAAGTTTCTTTACATAAATTAAATCCACCATCAGACTGGTCTAAAATTTATAAGTTTTTTCTACATAAATTCTTTATCGTTATATATTTTATTATATCCCATGTTCCCGTAACTAGATCATCTCCCATAGAAACAACTTTATGCACTAAATTCCCTGATCATTTGACAAGTTTATTAAGTGACCTCCAACCTAAAATAAACCATGCATCATATTAATTAACTATTTCCTAGGTCCTATAATATTAAAAACGTATTCTTAATTTATATCATACATGCAAGTTAATACGACTATTAATTAGCTAGACCAGTCATTATTTATATGAAAACGCATTTGCTCGTTCGCAGACATATCATACAAATAAAACCAAAGTCCTGTTCTTGAAACAAAGGAATCATCAGCATCAACAACAACCACAACTAATAAACTCAAAGGATTGTAGTTGCATTATCTGTGACAGGAATCTGGCAAGAAAATTCACTCTATTGCAGTATTGCGTGCAAGGTATCAGCCACAACATTGTCTCTTTTATTTTATTAAATCACATTAATTTGGAATAATCTCCTTAATTAATCTTGAATAATACGACAGGTTGTAGATCTAGTTGGAGATAAACACAGGGATGAAATCAAAGATGAAGATCATGACTACTTGACAACACCATCACCCAAGAGGCAAAGTCAAAAGCGATCAAGAAAAGGAATTCCACTAAAAGCTCCAATGCTGTGATTTTCATCACCAGATTTGTATTGAACTTAATTAGGATTATATGTGTCCTGATTAATTTATTTCACTTATGACTAATTATGTTACTTTATAGGATATATTTTATTTTATTTTATTTCATGGAAGTTTGTTGGTGGAGATATCAGATATATAAATTATTTCAAGTTTATTTATTTATTCATTTATTTTTAAATTAGTGTGGCTAGGCCTCCGTAAGTAAACCTTATTCCATTTGGAAAATTGTTTTCAGAATTTAATTAGATAAATTGGTTAATTACCTTTAATCTTTTCTTCATTTATTCATCCTTTTGTGCTCTTTTGCTTATTCCATTAATCTCTATTTCTTTCAACATTTTTCTTCTTTATTCGCTCATGACACTGAAGTCATGATAAGGACTCTAGCTCTACTAATCACGACTTGGAATCTGAAACATGAAATTTGCTTCAGATGATTAAATTGGATTGGGAGATGATCAGATGCATAATTAATTTTCATGCTCAAACGGACATACTGATTGTTATGCTTGATTTTGACACTAACAACTTCGCACGTACAAAGTGTTAAATGGATTTTAAAAATTACATGTGGATTGATTATGGAAGTTGAGTTGGATACTGTTTTCACAATAGCATGCAAAGACGTAAAAATAAAGGAGATAGTAGAATTTTTATAGTAGTTCAGATGCTTAAAACGAATCCTGCATCCATTGTTTTCTTTTATATTAGTGTGTTCTTGGTTATCAACCAAGAATTACAATAGGTCGTGAACTGTGATCTGGGGTTACAAGTGCTTGGTGTTCTAAGTGTTCTTAGAGAATGTCAAGCCAGTGTCTTTCTCGTAGTGTGTCTTTACTATTTGTTTTGTTGATCGAATTCAGTGTTTGATCCCAATTTTGTGAGAGAGAGTTGCCTATTTATACCTGCTGGGCTCAAGGTAATTATTACATTTATGCAAGTGGCGGGTTGGTGCCGTGCAAATCTTTCTTGTCTTTCCATTGGTTAAGAACTTAAGAAATATCATTAAATTAAATTAGGATTGGATAGGTGTGCGAAACAAATTCATTCGCAGACAAAACTTGAGTTGGTTGGGTTGTTGACAACTATATTCTTTCTGTCTTGGGCGATGTGACAGACCCTGGACGGTGCAAAGCCTTCCCTTGAACTCTGATTAGTACTCACTGACATTAGCTTATGTCAGCCTTGATTTTTAGACATAATAGAAGCTCCCTAGTTCTTGAGATTTAAGGAGTTGGATCTTGAGAACTTCATGATTATGCCGCGAATTTGACTTGAATTCGGAAGTGCTCACTTGACCTGAGAGCTAGGGGGCAACCGTATTGTTGTAGATGACCTGACGCTGGTTACTAACTGAAGCTGGTCGCTTCATGTGATCTCTGATATTCTATCTTGACTTGCGAACTGGTGGTAGATCATGAACTGTGACTTGAGAGTAATGCATGCGATATGAGGTAATCGTGCCTCGAGGTATCGGAGAATGTTTTGAACTGTGGCTGTTATTCACAACTTGGAAAACTTGTTCATGACCTGGGAAACTTAGGTCCCATGGTTGAAATTTTTGAATGATCTTGTTTGGTGTTCGCGTTTGGCATGGTGAATAAATGCCTCTTTTGAACAACCTCTTCAAATGTTATTTGTCACATTTGACAGCTGGTACAGTCAATAAAGTAATCTTTATTTTGTAGCAAATAATAGAGGTCTTCATTATTTGGTAGACAGTGATTGACATATAGCTAAAAAATTTCATTATTTTCTTAAATTTTTTTATCAATCCACTTTAAAACTTTATGGTGTATATTATCCTACTAGTCCATTGGTAATACATACAATTATAAAAATTTCAGATTAATTTAAAAAAAAAAAAACAGAAACAATGAAATTTTAGTGGGACCAATAGAGGCAATAGAATTAAATTTTAAAAAATATTGGAAACTTATTCCTTTTCTTTATTGTTTAGCTTCCATATTTGATCCTAGAATTAAATTATGCATTTAGAAAATGGTTTAGACACGTTAAGTGAAAATTTACGAGACGAAGCATATGCCAATCAACTAGGAGAGATAACTGATTGTCTTGTAGAGGTATATTTACAATATGAAAACAAGTATGGGAACCAGAGAAGAGGCGAAATACCCGAGGAAGTAGCATCAGAAGAAACAAATGAAGACTTTGACTTCTAGAGTGCACTACTTAATAGGCCGAAGAGGACCCAAACCCGAAGCATAGCCTCCTATTCAGAAGCATCAACAACGAATGTACTGTCCTCCATGCAGCTACCGTGTAATGAGCTTCACCAATATTTGGGAACTCCCGACGTGCTACCAGCAGATCCACAACAAAGAGCCAACTTTGATGTCTTAGAATATTGGAAAACTAGAAAATGTATTTTTTCGGTATTATCAAGACTTGCCCTGGATGTTTTCTCTGTTCCTGTCTCAACCGTCTCATCCAAACAAACATTTAGTGCAAGTGGAAGAATTTTAAATGAAAGGAGGACTAAATTTTCACAAAAAATGATTGAAGTCCTCACATGTCTTTGAGATTGGGAACGGTCGCGCTATTAGGATCAATATGAGGTTATCGACGATACTTTAATAAAATCATTTCAATTTTGTAATATAGATGATACAAATGAAGTAGGTCCTAGTCAACCCCCAAATTTGTTGTTTTGTAAATTATAACTTTGTAAATTAATTGTCAATTACTGCACTCTTTTTTCCTTACTAAGCTTTTGCCCCAATTGAGTTTTTCTTGGTAAGGTTTTTAACGAGGCAATAATTGTTGTATTTTCTTATTTCTTTTTTATTTTTTGATAAATGAATAAATCTATTTTTTCTTATATTACAATTTAATTGTATTAAAATTGAATTAATATTTGAAATTTTAACCAAAAAAATAATAATTTAATTGAATTATTGATATTTGAAAAGTTAGCTAAAAACAATTACACAAAAGAAAAAAAATTAAAAAAAAAAATCTGGCCTAACCCGACCTAACCCGCACCAAAACTCGCCGGGTTGTAGTGGCAGCTGCTAGGCACCCTTCTAGGCCAAAAAGGTGGGTCAAGGGTTAGGCCCGACCCGCCTTTTTGTATACCCGCCATAGGTCGGGCGGGTTATTTTTCCACCTTTATTTGCTATTCCAAATGGAATAGATGGCTATTCCAAGTCGGAATAGAATTTTAGTATGCACTATTTAAGTGAACTAAAAATTAAAATCATTTTAAGTGATTTTGAGTTGCAAAATTAAAAACCCTAGCCTCCTCTCTCTCTCTCTCTCTCTCTCAAATCCATGAGCCTCCTTATGAGAGAAAGAATTTTTCTCTGGAGAAAAATTCTATAGAAAAAACTTGTTCTTCTAGTTTTGGGATTTTACTAGTCTATAAAAATCTCATAACAGCGATAGTCCTGTCTTTGTGTGGATACTAATTGTGCACTTCTACATTGAGGTGATTTGCGAAACCATCATCAAATCGAAGAAGCCTCCAATGCTGGTATGATGCACTTTACCTTTGATTTATTTTTATGCAAAAATAATGTAATCAGCGTAAGGATCATGGGTTAAAGGTTAGCAGATCTTTAATTAAAATTTTTTAAATTTCGCTGCGTAATGGATCCATTAATTTACAATGGTATCAAAGCCTCTTATGCCTAATTTCATTATTTTATTATCGATTGATTGTTTAATGTCGATGATGGTTGGTTAAGATTTTGATTTGCCAATTAAAATCTAGAAATTTTCTAACATGTTTAGTTGAGATATTGTGTTGGATTTTGCATTTGTTTTTCTTTTGTTTCAGGTTAAAATAAATAAAATAAAATTTGATTTCAATGTTGAACAAAACTGCCCTTAACAGGCTGTGGGCTGCCTTTAAAAAGGGCAGCAACTGCGCGCAAATGCACACTGCTTGGGGCAACGCCAGCACGCGCAATGTGCTTGATGTTTGGGGGCCTTGTAGTGCATAGCAGTGCTTCATGCTGTGTGCTACTTGGTGCCACGGATGTGGCCGCATGCCCTAGTATGTGACCTTGGTTGGTGCTACTGCTAGCAGCACGACAGTAGCCTTGCAAGGCTGCTACGCGCTGCTGCTATCCAGCTTGTTTTGCCTCGTTAGCGGTGCCCAAGTGCCAACCAGCACTTGGCATTGATAGGCACTTGGTTTTTCAGCCAAGTCCTCGATCTGATGTGCATGCGAATGCATGTCAAATATGGAAAAAGGGGACAACCCACGTAAAAGATGCAATGGGCCAAATTTTGGGTTTTTTCGCATGTTGTGTGATAAAGAAAAATCCATAAATTTTTTGATATATGTTGGGAATGTTCTAGAGGCCCAATTGAGTGAGGCCCGAATCCAATGGGTTAGATTGCAATTTTTTAAAGTTATTGGACCTGAAAAATGTTGCTAAACTTTAAAGGGTAACACGTAATTTACCAAAACAAATTCGAATTTAATTTTGATTGATTGATGCATGATTCTTGCATGTGAATATGCATGGTGTATGGTGCATAAGCCTTTGGACCTAGTTTAATTTTTGGATTATGTAATTTTAAAATAGGGAATGCTTGCCTTGCCTTTCTCTATTACCTCTGATGTATTTCTCTCTCATCTCACTCCCCTCAAATGTAACTCGAGGTTTCTTTTCAAATATGTAAAATTAGAAATGTAATTTTAATTTGAAAGTTGTGTAATGTTTGAGAAGAAGAAGCAAAGGAAGGAGAAGGCAAATTACTTAAAGAATCCGAGGTTATAATTAAACCTAAGTTGACCTACCGATTCCTTTAGGCTTGGGGAATCGGTTTTAGTTAAGGCTATGCACCAACAGTTTATTTTATGCTTAGTATGCATGCTAAGGGTGTATGTTATAACTATAACATGCTAAACAAAATAAAACTAGTGAGACACACAAAATAAAAACCCTCAATAAATTATATTAAGTCAAATCAATAAAAGTCTTCCATCACCATGGGTTTAATCAAATCACTATTCGTCGGAACCTTGTTCGCTAAAGCAAGGTACACTTCTACTAGTGGGAGGTTAAATTTCATTGGAGTTTTCCTGAATGGTGATGGGTCGACTTAAATGGTGTGTTTTGCTTGTTCGTCAAAGCGAAGGTTGATAAGTACATCATATGCATAGTGGAGAAGTACACTTGTTGTTTATACGTGGTGACATGTAGTGTCCACTCTATTGATACTGAGAATCACACTTGAGGACAATGACTTTGGCCATTGAATTGTGTGATTGGTTTGTTGGCTTATTTCACATTTGAGGTTAGTAGTTAGAGCTATCAATTGGTGTAAATTAAGTTTGTTGGCCTACTTAATTAACCCATTTTGGCTTGTTCGCTAAAGTGGAGGTTTGAAATGGCCTAGATGGGATTTCAGTCCACTAGAAAAGCCAGCGGGCTTTCCTGGGTTAGTAGTGAGGGCTATTAGCTTGAGGGAAATAGTGGAAGTAATTATTTAATAAAAGATCTTATTAAATAACAATAAACATGATAATAACTTTTATTTTTCTGCAGTTGTAGATTCATTAAAAATGAGCAATAACAACCTGTGATCGATAATCGAGAAAGAAAACAGGCTAGATGGATCTAATTTCTTGGACTGGTATCGAAATCTTCAAATTGTACTGAAGTTTGAAAAGAAATTATATATCCTCGATAAGCCTTATCTGGATGAGCTTGAGCCTGAACCTGATGCCACTAAAGAAACAAAGGATACTTACCAAAAGTTTCTTAATGATGCTGATAGTGTTCAATGCATTATGCTAGCATCAATGACACCTAAGCTGCAAAAGCAACATGAGAATATGGATGCAAAGTGCTATAATTTTGCAACTCAAGGAGATTTTTCAAGGAAATGCTCGTCATAAAAGGTATGAGGTGTCGAGACATTGTTTAGGAGCCGAGTGATCGAGGGAGCCCAAGTTGGTCCTCATGTGCTCAAGATGATTGGGTACATAGAGAGGTTTGAGACTTTGGGGTTTGGTGTAGATGTAGACTTACAAGTGGATTTAATTCTGCAATCACTACCTGAATCTTATTCACTGTTCATAGTAAACTTTAATATGAATACGATGGTGAAACTCTTGTCAGAGCTTTTAAACATGCGTAGGACTATAGAGCAGGATCTCAAAAAGTCCAAGCCTGTTTTACTAGTTGCTGCTAGTAAAGAAAAGGGTAAGGGCAAGGGCAAGGGCAAGGCTAAGGCCTATCCCAAGCCCAAGCCCAAGCCCAAAGGACATGATGCTCTTAAGCCTATGGGTGGCATTGGAAAAGGTGGAAAGATAGTCTGCTTCTATTATGGCAAGCCTGACCACTAGAGGAAGCACTGCAAGGCTTTCCTTATAAGCAAGAAGAAGTCAGACGCTTCGACTTCAGGTATGTACATGATTGAGATTAACTTCTTCCCTTCAACATCTTGGGTCATTGACACAGGATGTGGTACTCACATTTGTGCTGATGTGCAGGGACTAAGGTAAAGTAGATTGCTCTCCAAGGGAGAGGTGGACCTACGAGTTGGAAATGGATCACATGTGGCTGCATTGGCTATAGGATCTTATTGTTTGTCATTGCCTACGAGCTTACTGTTAGAACTTAATAATTGTTATTTTGTACCTTCCATTTAAAAAAAAAAAAAAAAAAAAAAACCTTATATATGTATCTGCTTTGGATGATATGGGATATCATTTTGAAATTTCTAATGGATTGTTCTCCTTTAGTTTGAAAGGTATTCTATATAGAAATGCAAGGTTATATAACAGATTATATGTTCTAGATTTAAATAATAAAGATATTCTCAGTGTGAAAACAAAGAAAGCTAAACATAGCGATCAAACCCAAACATACCTTTGGCATTGTAGATTGGGTCATGTTAACAAACCCGCATTACAAAACTTCAAAGGGATGGAGTTTTAGATCCTTTTGACTTTCAGTCATTTGAGGTGTGCGAGTCATGCCTTTTAAGTAAGATGACCCAGTCGCATTTCATAGGACAAAGTGAAAGGGCTACTAAATTATTATGCATCATCCATAGTGATGTATGTGGTCCACTAACAATTGAAGCCAAATGTGGATATTCGTATTTCATCACATTTACTAATGACCTTAGTAGATATGGTTATGTCTACCTTATGAGACATAAATCTGAAGCATTTGATAAATTCAAAGAATTCAGAAGTGAAGTACAAAATATGTTGGGCAAGAGTATTAAAACTCTTCAATCAGATCGAGGAGGTGAATACTTGAGCTCCGGGTTTTCTGAATACCTGAAAGAATGTGGGATAGTTTCACAACTCGCCCCTTCGTCTACACCCTAACACAATGGTGTGTCTGAAATAAGGAAGCATCATTCTGGGGTTAGCCCTAGAGACTACGACTTATGTACTTAATCGTGTGCCATCAAAGTTTATGGATAAGACTCCGTATGAATTGTGGAGTGCGCGAAAGCCCAACTTGTCTTATCTAAAGATGTGGAGTTGCGAAGCTTATGTCAAGAAATTGACTTTGAACAAACTGGGCCCGAAATCTAATAAATGTATTTTTGTGGGATATCCTAAAGAGACCAAACGATATTATTTTTACCAACCAGAAGAGTGCAAATTTTTTGTCACTCGTATTGGTGTCTTCTTAGAGAAGGAATTTCTCCTAAGGGGCACTAGTGGGAGAAAAGTATAACTTGATGAAGTTCTAGAACCACAAGATACATTAGACGAAGGACGGGAAGATGTGCCACAAGAAGTGGTTGAACATCGTGAGGAGGTTACTCTACAATCTGTGGATGAAAGTGAACCACCTCAAGTAGCATAGGAGCTACGTAGATCTGGGAAAGTACGTCATGAGCTCGAGAGATATGGTTTTCTCGTGGCTTAGCATGACAACATAGTAGTCTACCAAGACAATGAACCTAGAACTTGCGAAGACGCTATATCAGATCCAGAACTAGGTATGGTCTCTAGTGGATCCACCTGAAGGGATAAAACCCATAGGGTGTAAATGGGTCTTTAAGAAGAAGACTGATATGGATGGCAATGTGCATATCTATAAGACATGACTGGTTGCAAAAGGTTTCAAACAAATTCATGGTATTGACTATGAAGAAACATTTTCGCCGGTTGCCATGATTAAGTTTATTTGGATTATGCTTGCGATTGCTATATGTCACAATTATGAAATTTGGTAGATGGGTGTGAAAACAGTTTTCCTGAACGGAAACCTTGAGGAGGATGTGTATATGACACAACCCGATGGTTTCATTCTTAATGGACAAGCTGATAAGATATTCAAGTTGCAAAGGTCCATTTATGGACTCAAGTAAGCTTTCAAGAGCTGGAACATTCGTTTTGATAAAGTCATAAAAGAATTCGATTTCATCAAGAACGAAGATGAGCCTGTGTTTTCAAGAAAGTAAGCGGGAGCATAGTGGCATTCTATTCTTGGTGTTGTATGTCAATGACATACTTCTCATTGTGAATGATATACTGAACTTGTAGTCGGTAAAGACTTGGTTATCCAAATGCTTCTACATGAAGCACTTAGGAGAAGCAACCTACATCTTCAAAATAAGGATCTATTGTGATAGATCGCATAGGTTGCTTGGCCTAAGTCAAAGTACATATATAGACAAGGTACTGAAGAGATTCAGTATGGAAGAATCCAAGAAGGGATTTCTTCCGATGTCACATGGTGTCTACCTCTCCAAGGATATGTGTCCTAAAACACATGATGAGAGAGATAGAATGAAGAGGATCTCATATGCGTCAGTAATTGATACATCATGTATGTCATGTTGTGTACTCGGATTGATGTCTCATGTGCATTAAGCACTTGTAGTAGATATCAATTGGATCCAAGTGAGCAACATTGGATAGCTAGCTGTCAAGAACATCCTTAAGTACTTGAAAAGAACTAAAGATATGTTCTTGGTTTATGGAGGGCAAGATGAGCTCACTGTATGAGGACACAGTGATGCTAGTTTCTAAACAGACAAAGATGATTATCGATCATAATCGGGTTTCGTATTTTGTCTCAATGGGGCTACAATGAGCTGGAAAAGCTCAAAGCAATGTATTGTAGTGGACTCTACAACAAAGGCTGAGTATATCACATTATCCAATGCGGCCAAAGAAGTGGTTTGGATCAATAAGTTCGTCACCGAACTTGGTGTGGTCTCCACTATTGTTGATCCAATAGATATCTATTGTGACAACAACGTAGCAATAGCTCAAGTGAAGGAGCCACGGTCTCACCAGTGATCCAAACACATACTCAAGCATTTTCATCTCATCAGAGAAATGGTTAAGAGAAAGGATGTGTAGATTACCGAAGTACATACTGATGATAATCTCGCCGATCCACTGATGCAGCCTTTGTCGCAACTGAAGCATGAAAAACACTTAAGGTCATTCGGTATTGAATACATGAATGATTGGCTATAGTGCAAGTGAGAGATAGTTAGAGTAGGTGCCCTAGAGCTAATCCTATTTTGTAAACTGACTCTTTGTAATCATGTTTTATTATCAATAAAGGCATTTATCTATATCATATTATCTGATTATATTCGTATAAGAAATGATATATGTCCTTAGGATAGTAGATTTTTGACAAGGGTATCGAATGTTTAAAATCTCGATAGTGAGAACCCTATGAGCACATATAGTAGCCATTCTAGAACTTCCGTAGCCCTACTATTATCCTGACCTAGGGCACAAATAATACGATAAGGCCATCATAGTGTTGAATGACCCTGTCAAAAGACAGTGAGAGATCTCACTTGTCAAGGTTGTTTACTGACAACCTGGTGCAACACATGGGTGCTTGCTGTAGGTGAGTTCATTGGACCGACCCACTAAAGGATTTCCACATAGATGGTTACACTAGTGTTTGTGAAACAAATCCTCCAACGAATGGTATTGCATGTGATCCATAGACTTAAAATGATCAGAGCCCCTTGTGCATGATTGGTGTAGTTTGACACTAGCCCAAAGTAGTCATCTCAAGACTATCAGAACGATAGTGGTTGGCTGCATTGAAAAGTTTATTGAGACTATGGTGGATCGACAGAGGATTCATCACTCCCAAGTACAAGAGAAATTATCTCACTGAGTAATTCGATAGATAGCAACGACATTAAATCTGTGGCCATAGTGGGTTTGAGTTGTAGCTCAATCCAATCTATTCCGGCAATTGGTCTAATAACCACATACCAAGATATCAAGGATATCCAAGGTTGACACTACTTCTGTTCCTCGACTTTGATGAGATAATAGATGATGAAATGATTGAATTGCACGGTAACCATATCGTTGATAGGTAGCGGTTTCACTGAATCCGAATTTATCGGGTGGCCATGATGCCTAGCTAAAGGCCAATCTTTGTCTGTGTCAATTAGGATGATTGATTGATTGTCAATCATACTACTATTCACTATCGATACGATGAGGAGCCTTCAGGTTGCATACATAGAAGACAGATTAAGAACATAATTCGTGAGAGGGTATTTTTGTCATTTATGATGAAACAACATTTTAGTAATCTCACAGTGCAATTAAATTTGCTGAGGTTGTTGCCTAAATTTAATTTCATATGGAAATTAAATGATTGAGATTATGTATTGTAAGTATTTTGGTTTTGTCAATTTATTCATTCGGATTAGTGCACAATCTATTTAGTTTCAGTTTAAAGATGTTCACAACAGAATCGCAGTGATCACAACAGGTCGGTAGATTTTATTTTAATATTCATGCATATTACACCTGCCTTAATTAAATGTGATTATATTTCCAGTTGTGGAAAGATTTTTTGTGGACATTATATATTATGTGAGCTGAAAAAGATTTTATTTAATTATGATTTCAAGAATCTTTTTCCTAAAAGAAGATTATGATTTCAAGAATTCTCTTATAAGGAGATTATAGATTAAAGAATCATTTCCAATAAAAGGAGTCTGATCTCAAGAATCCTTTCTAAAATAGGTTTGGTTTCTTTTTTTTCCTTTAAATGTCACTCAAGTATAAATAATCCTTTTATTATTGTGACTTTTTGAAGGAAGCCATATTATTTACCTCCATTATTCTCTGAATATTTTCTTTGAGGTTGTTTAATTTTTGTAGGCTTCCGATATGCTTTGGTAGGCTTTGAATTACCGTGTTTTATCTCTTGCTTGCATGAGTTGATTCTAGAATGTTGTTCCGTGTTGAGATCTGGACTTGTTCGAGCTGCTGCTACTGAAGTAATTCATCATTGTTGAAACTTGAGAGGAGCTCAAGTGCAACCTGGTGGTCTCGTGGAGGAGAAGATAGACTATGAAGGTTTGAGGTTCAACCAAAGAGCGAAGATTGAAATGTTGTCCAAACAAGGAGTTTTTACAACTGATACTTATTCTTGTCTTTGTAATTAAACACATAATTATTTCACAGTGGATTAGCTTCTTCTAGACTTGGTCCCATGGATGTAGGCATGTTGCTAAACCATGTAAAATTGAGTTGTGTGCTTTATTTTATGTCGTGGATGGTTTATATGTTTAATCATTATTTTAGCAACTCATTAAGCATAACGTGAACAAGTAATCTTAATTTCGCATAAGTTTTAATCAACATATAAAGGGTTTAAAACTTTCATGTGTCTATATATATATATATATATATATATATATAATATGAAATTCAAATTTGGTTTTTAAATTTGAATTTAAATATAATGGATATTATATAATATTAATATTTATTATTAATATTGATAATATGAAATTGAAGTTTTGGTTTTTAAATTTGAATTAGAAATGCCATGTTTGGTTGCAAGGGGAATCTATTCCAAATTGGTATAAGTTGTTTGCTATTCCAATTGGAATAGATGGCTATTCCAAGTCGGAATAGAATTTTAGTATGCATTACTTAAGTGCAACTAAAAACTAAAATCATTTAAGTGATTTTGAGTTGCAAAATTAAAAACCCTAGCCTCCTCTCTCTCTCTCTAAAATTCGTGAGCCTCCTCGTGAGAGAAAGAATTTTTCTCCTAAGAAAGATTCTGCAGAAAACATTTGTTCTTGTAGTTGTGAGATTTTATTGGCATATAAAAATCTCATAACGGTGATAGTCATGTCTTCATGTGGATACTGATTGTGCACTTCTACATTAAAGTGATTTGCGAATCCATCATCAAATCAAAGGAGCCTCCAACACTGGTATGATACATTTTACCTTTGATTTGATTTTTATGCAAAAATAATGTAATCAGCGTAAGGATCATGGGTTAAAGGTTAGCATATATTTAATTAAAATTTTTTAAATTTTGTTGCATAATGGATCCGTTAATTTACACGAAATTCATCCCTTTGACTAGGAGCATTGATTAAAGGCCTGGGGTCATGGTGATTTATAGCTGCCACAAGTTTTCAATCCATAGACACTTCTCTGTTGGATTGTAGAAGTGAGTAAGGGAAATGTCGTCTTCTGATTGCAACTGGTTCCACAGGTCAGTTTGCGAGTGAACTCCGATGATAATTAGAGTTCGGACTGAATCCCCAGGTGTATTAGCCACCTTATTCAATTCCTGTGGAACCTGTCAATGTAAGACTGAAGAGACTCATTCTTCTCTTGTGGTATGTTGCTTAGATAGTTGAGCGACATTGAGAACTCTCGATTGGCCTGGAAGTTTCTTAGGAATAATGAGCTCATTTGTTGCCATGAGTTAATAGACTCTAGTGGAAGTGATCTAAACCAACGTTTAGCATGAGCAGTCAAAGTCATTGCCAAGCTGCGACACTTATCCAAGTTTGAAACTTGGTGAAGCTCCATGAGGTCGTTAAACTCATAGAGATGATCCGAAGGATCAACATTCTTGTCGAATGCCTCCATGTCGAGCATTCTGAATCTAGACGGGAGAAGAGCTGTCAAGATTGCTGGGGAAAAGGGAGATGACTCAACGATCACTCCCAGCTCATTTTGTTGAGCTTGAAGCTAATCTAAGGCTCGCTGCAACTCCTTTATCTAAAGAAGCTAAGCCCTTTGGAGATCACTCTTTGCAATGTGGGTTCGCTCTGGCTCGACGATTGTGGTTGATGAAATACCACAGATCGGTGCTTTCTCTGCCTTGGTTAGAGCCTTCGACATGCCTTAACACTTGTAGGCTTAAGCCGTGCGAAGGCGATGAGTGGTTGGGGAAGTTTTCCTTATCTTTGCGATGATCAAAATTGACGCGTTGATGGTGAGTACTTCCCTCGCGGTGATGGTCGGAACCATCATCCCGGCGATAGTAGGAATCTCCATGCTTGGGACTTTCATGGCCATGCCTCTATGATGTGCCATCGGACTGCTCTTGGTGCAAAATACTATCTAGTTGTTGAGCAACAGGTTTCTTCCCTTGCTCGCGACCAGTATTCGCATGCCTTTTTTAGCCTTTTTGCCTTTGCTCGGCTATGCACTACCCTTATTATTTTTGAGCTGTAGTGTGTGTGGTACAAGGCTGCACTCATTTTCGTGCTTTAGAACAACTTACAAGCGTCTTCGGGGGTGGTACCACCTTGTCTGAATTTAGTGGCACGACTTGGTCCAAACGATCTAACCTTTAGTTCATCATTTGGAGGTGTTATCAAACTTCTCTAGGTAACAGATCAAAGCAAGATCCGTTTGGGAAGTCGAAGGGACAGTCCCTGCAATATCTGGGAAGGAGGAACTACTTCGAGAAGGGTAGTTTCCTGATTATAGAGAATCTCCTCGTTATTGGTGCTAGTGTGCTCAGTTTTAAAACCATGAGCCATGAGATTTTGTGGTTGATCTTTGAAGATGAAACTGACAGATCAGTTGAGATACCGGACAGAGAGTTGGTGTGAATCTTGCCCTCCCTCTAACGTCAAATTGTTGATGCTTGATTTTGACACCAACGACTTCGCACGTGCAAAGTGCTACGTGGATCTTAGAAATTACACGTGGATTGATTATGGAAGTTGAGTTGGATATTGTTTACACAGTAGCATGCAAATACATAAAAGTAAAGGAGACAATAGAGTTTTTATAGTGGTTCAGATGCTTAAAATAAATCCTACATCCACTATTTTCTTTTACATTAGTGCGTTCTTGGTTATCAACCAAGATTACAATAGGTCGTGAATTGTGATATGGAGTTTCAAGTGCTTGGTATTCTAAGTGTTCTTAGAGAATGTCAAGCCAGGCTCTTTCTTGCAGTGTGTTTTTGCTATTTGCTTTGTTGAATTCAAAGTGTCTGATCCCGATTTTGTGAGAAGGAGCTGCCTATTTATACTCGCTGGGCTCATGGTAATGATCATATTTCTGCAAGTGGGTTGGTGCCATGCAAATCTTTCTTGTCTTCCCATTGGTTGAGAACTTAAGAAATATCTTTAAATTAAATGGGGCTTGGACAGGAGTGCGAACCAAATTCATTCACAGGGAAAACTTGAGTCACCTGGGTTGTTGACAACTATATTCTTTCTATCTTTTGCGATGTGGCAGACCTTGGATGGTGCAAAGCCTTCCTAAACTCTGATTGTGGTGCTTGTTGACATCAGCTTATGTTAGCCTTGATTTTTAGGCTTAACACTGATATTTGTAAATTATTGCTCAATAATACTGATATTAGTAAACTAAACTCTCATCAAGAGAGGATATTTATAAAAACCATTCATGTGTTATGATATAAACCCATTACAATCAGTTTTGTTTTCTTAAAAGGTGAGTAATCAGTATATAAGCCTGAATTTTGTTAGCAAGGAGTGTTGAATATAGAGAACAAATGTTTATATTTAAGATTTTAGCTAAAAAGGATAAGATATAATTTTATTACTTAATTTTGAAGCGCACTCAATTTTTTGGAAACCATCAAAAACCCTCGTATAATTGTTAATTGCCCTTTTTTTAATTAAAAATCCCTCTCAAAGGGGTTTAATAGTTTCCAAAAATCTTGGCTACAGTTAAAATTAAACAATTTCGTAAGGGTATAGAAAAATCTAGCTCTTAATTCTTTGAATTTTTTTTTTTTTTTGTTTTACCGGGGTGTCTGGGCCAGCTTACGCGAACCTCGACTAGTCCCCCAACCCCAAACAAAGCTTCTGAAACAGGGCAAGCCTTGCGGTCTGTGGCCAACAATATTAGCAATTGTTCTTATGATTCGAACCTGACACCATAGGGGAAGCAAACCCCTTGGCCCCAAGCCTTTATCACTCAGCTAACCCATTGTTGGTTAAAATTTCTTAAAGCTTCTAGAAGAATCTAGCATTTTTCAAGCTTAAGCATATTGCAAAATTTCTTCCAGCAGACCTTGATTATCAATAAATTTTTTTACTTCCAAATTTTCACTTGCCAACATCGTCCCTCAAGCAAAACATCAAAGATGGTTGAAGCTTGTAACTTGTACAAATATCTAAAATAAAAAAATTGAACCTAAGAAACCAAACTGGAATAGAACCTTTTAAAAAACTTCAAGTTGCACTCACAATAACTTCTTCTATAATCTTATTTACAATCTCCACTTTTCATGTTCCATAAGATCAAAATTTCTTTGAGTAACATCATCCCTCAAGTTAGACATAGTGGTAAGTCATAGCTTGATACGAAGAGTAAGAATCCGAGAAGCAACTAGAGGTTTTGTAAGCAGGTTTGCAATTTGAAATTCAGAAGCCACATAGTGGACAACAAGTTGCTTAGAGGTGACAAGCTCTCTAACATAATGCATATCAATCTCTATGTGTTTTGTTCGAGAAAGAAACATAAGGTCAGTTGCTAATGGACCAACATTGGCATTATCACACCATAGAATATGAATAGAACCAATTTCTAGTTTTATTTCTTTGAAAGGATGTTGAACCCAAACTAGCTATATGGAAGCTTGAGCAAGAGCTTTATACTCAACTTCAGTAGAGCTTAATGTCATAACCTTTTGTTTTCTATATGCCCAACTGATAAAATGCCCTCTAAGAAACAAACAATGACCACTAGTGGACTTTTTATCCATTTGAATAGACGCCCAATCTGCATTAGCAAAGCCCTCGAGATTTAGTCTAGGTCCTTTTGGGAACATTAAGCCATAATCCTAACATCAACTTTTAAAATTTAAGAGTATGATAGTAGAGGGCTGAAAGTAATTATTTGTACAACAGGGTTTTAATGCCAAACCTCTGGTGGTTTAAAGTACTTATGCCTATATAAATTTTATATTAGATCATCAATTGCAAACTAAATTTAAGTGGTTGGGATTAATGTAGACAAATGCTAATGGAATCCTATTTTCCATAGTTCTTAAATCTAAGGTTTATAATTGATGACTTGATTAATGGACCCTCACATCAAAATAGAAGATAGATTTTGGGTTGCTACGCCCAACAACATAAAACCTTTTAAGTGTTCAATCCCTTCTTTGGAGGCCTAGGGGGCCTCGAGCCCAGGTCAATTCATTAACCATAGCAAGCCGGTGCAATTTGTGAACTCGATGAAACTCTAGAACAAGCTGCTAAACCTAAAACTTTTTATACATTGATTCTTAACTATAAGCAGAGACTAATTTATTTGTATATATCCATGCAGTTTCAGAGTTTAATCACAGTAAATAGTATGGAATTATCTTATTGGAATTTCAAGATGCCCTACTTACCAAATATCTTATTTCTAGTTCTCACTTGTCAAATTCCTTGTGCAATTTAAGATTGTTGCTCTTGATTTGTTTCACTTAATAAGTTGGTTCGTTTAACCATGATTTGATCTACTTTTTTAAAGGCTACCGAAGGAGGTATTGGACAATTTTATAAATGTGAAGAAAGGGAAGGGATGCTATTTGATACCTTTGGGGTGCCTATAATGAAAGCCCAAACCTCAGGGAGGTGAGAGATATAATCCTTTAACCAAATGAACCTACTCTCACCGGAACCAAACTTTATATATTTATCTTTTTACCCTGATATGATATACCCTCTTCTTAATGTACTCAATCCTATTGAATTTCGTTTATTAATTACAGTAAGTTGTATCATTGAATTGCCTCATACAGAAACAAACCGCAACATAGAAAGTCTGGTAGACTTGATATAGAAAGTCTATTTCCATCAAATTTCTACTCCATTCATTAATTCTTAATATAGCGTTAATATTAAGACTAAAAATAAATTATTCCATTGACAAGAAACCTACCTGGAGAAGTAAAAATATAGGGCCTGTTTCGTAGGTTTTTTGAAAAAATGTTATTCTAAAAAACTATCTGAATAGGATAGGATATGATTAATTAGAATAGGATAGGATTCTAACAATGTGCTTGGTATAATATTTGAAAATTATATCGAAGTTGGATAAAATGCTGAAAATTGTTTGGTTGGAAAACACTTTCTGAAAACATTTTCAATTATTTTTAACCCTCTACATTTGTTAATTTAGCTAAACAACCCCCCAACTGAAACTATAAAACTTTAAAAATTAACAAAAACAACCCCTTACAATAAAACTTTTAAAATTTACAAAAACACCCCCTAAAAATGAAGCCGTCAACGGCCAAAGTTAGGCCTTCGTTAATGGCCAAAATCTGGCCGTCATCAACTGCTAGATAGATCTGGCTCGAAACGGCAAGATCAACACACGACCGGCTAGATCCAGCTGATCATCGTCGTTCTAGCTATCGGTGGTGGCCACTGGTGGCAACAGTGGCGACCGACAATGGTTGCCGGCGGCCGGCCGTGGCTTGGGTGGATGTGGATGTTTTTGTTAACTTATAAATTTTTTATTGTGAAATGTAATTGTTTTTAGTTGAATAGAGTTGGAAAAATGTTAGAATTGGATAACAGAAAACAAGTCCCACCCACTTTTCATTTTCAATAGAAAAAATCTTATTTGATCCGGATTGATTTTCAAAATAATGATCCTAATAAGTAAACAAACACATATTTTATTTTTTAATCCAAATAGGATTAAAAAAATGATTTGAAAGAGTGAAACAAACAGGAACAGAGTAATAACTTATAAGCATGCAACTTCTTCTTCACTCCTCATTGTAGCCTTCAACTGTAATTGAATGAACATACAATATGTCAGGAAAATCTTATTGCCTCTGGCTCGTGGCTATTCTAGTGTATCAATTAACTCTATGGTTAACTACCACAAGTAATCTTGGTGAGTTGGAGCTCCCAAATCGATGTGCATAGCTAGATTAGGAAAATAGTGTATCCTATAGAGGGTGTTTGGATCATAAAATATTTTATTATAGGGGGATATTATATTAACAAAAAGAAAGATCACCTTGAAGATTACTGAGAATGTTTAGAAAATGTGTTCGGTTGGTTCGAATAAATTGGTGAATAATATGTTTAGTTGAGAGGATAAATGGGTGGGTATGTTATATAGATTACTAAATTGCCCTCCTTTTTAAATATTAATATAATAGTATTTTTTATTATTATTTTTTGAATCATTTCTTTTAACCCCCTACATTTGCAATTTTGCTAAAACACCCCAGCCATATAAAACTTTAATTTATAGCAAAATCACCCCCACCACCCCAAGCCACTATTGGCGGCCGCCGCGCGCAGTTGATGGAATGGAGCACGACTGACTTTTCTAGAAAAGGCCTTACCGGTGCATGACGAGCCAGATCCCATCGGTCGTGCACCATTACGGCCATTGATACCTGCGGTTAGCGGTAGTGAGTCACGGCTGGCGATGGTCTTGGGTGACTGGGGGTATTTTGTTAACTTTTAAACTTTTTGTGGTGGGGTGTTTTAGCTAATTTCTCAAATGTAAGGGGGCTGGGTAATTGTTATTTGGTAGACATTTAAGGGCAATTGTGTCCAAAATGGTTTTTAATTAAGGGCAAAATGAGTAGAAAAATCAGGTTACCCTAGTAATGTTTTAATCCCAGGGGTGGGGGAGGGTATCGGATTACCCCCCACATTACCAATAGTAACCACTAGTTGCAATAAAAGATTCCCGTAATATTTTATTACTTTCTAACCAAAGACCTGAATCTTACAAAATAAACGAAGATTACCCTCGTTATCTTATATACCCTCAATCCAAACACCCCCATATTATTATCGGACATCACCAGCTTCCCTTTGAATTAATTAGGTCATACTAACTCACCCCACTAACTTTATTTGCTGGAAAATTGACATTTACAGGGGCTAAAGTGCTATGTTCAAAAGTTGAGTGGTGGCTAGAAAGGAAAACTAAATTTATATAGAATAAATTGATATTTTTCTATATCAATTTTAAAAATTTTCTAAACATAATTATGTGGGAATAAGGTAACTTAAGGTAACAAATCTTAGGGTGAATTGATAGTTAACTTATTACATGTTACTCGATCTTAAAACCAGGAGCTATATAAAGGGGTAGAGCCAAGAAATTTATTTTGGGAAGACTAAAGTGTAATGTTTACTGAATAAAAGGGTTAAAGCACATAGATGAATTTAGGGCTGTACTTAGTGGGATACTATCTGCGTTCCTGGAGAGAAACCACGAGAAAAAGTACAGTAGCCACCAGACGTCTCCATGCAACAAAAAAGTACAGTAACTATACATATTCTTCATCTCTCTTCTTTCTTTCTGGTTTTATTCTTTGTAATATAAGATTTGTCCTCTGATCTTTGAATATCATGTCTTGTTTATTGCTACGGTTTCATTAATATAATATTGAGAAAAGGAAGTACTAAATGGTTTGGTTTCAATTGGCAGGAGAATTATTATACAGTTGTACCTAGGGGTGTTCAAAAGAACCGGTTGGAACCAGAACCGGCGGGTACTCGGGGTTTGGTTTTGGTTCCTACCTAGAACCGACCGTCAACGAGTAGGTTCCGGTTCCAAATTTTTGGAACCGTTACTGTGCAGTTCCGGTTCTGGTTCTTACAGTTAGGAACCGAGACTAATATAAAATAAAATTAAAGATTAGGGTGTTTAATAAAAACTTTTGTAGAAAAAGTAATGTGAATACATTTATATTTATATTTCATAACACTTAAAGTAAGTTGGTTTGACTTTTGAGAATCTATCTTTACAAAGTAATGGAGTTTGTAATTTTGAATTTTGAATTTATAATTTGTAATTTTATTTTTGTTAACAAGTGTTAGATGAGGGGGTATTTAAAGTTTTAATGGGTTTTTTTGCCATTTTAAAAACTTTTGGGGGGTCATGTAATTACAAGGTACCCCTAGTTGTACCTCCATGGCTAATTGTTATGTACAACAGAGTGTTCTTCGGCAACTGCATGGATCATCCAAACACAAAGAACGAGCTGGATCGTTTTTGCATTGTCTGTCTCTCCTTTCTGCTCTTATTGTCTTCCGGTTCACACCCGCCACAATCATGTGAAGGTCTCTCTACTCATGCAAGAGGCAATTTCAAACAATATACACTACAATTTAAAATTTTTAATTGAAGTAATAAATATTAAAATATATTGATACTCATTTTTTATTATTTCATGTAACATATTTACAATTTGATATTTAATATGTTTTCTTATTTTAAAAACATTGTTTGATAATTTTTTTACCATTCTCAAAGAAATCAATTTTAGTTGTTACAAGATGAACTAATGAAATTCAATTTTAGTCTTCTTAAAACTAAAATGAAAAGCCTTTAACTGAAAGTTTAATAAAATTGTATATGCCGGTAAAAATGAAAATATTGTATCTCTTTTTTTTTTTTTTTTTGATGATCGGGGTGTTTAACCAGTTTACGCGCACCTTAACTAATCATCGGAGAGGTCGGGATCTTAAAACTACTGGCCGGATACTGATAAAAATCAAAAGGAATAGAGTACTCAAAATAAAGAGTACTAGAAAATTAAGCGACAGTACAATATATAAAAAATCATTAAATAAATACTAATATAAATCATTCACGAATACAGATTTTTGAAGGAGAAAACATAATTAAGTTGCTTGTTGGAACAACAGGAGACACTTCTGAAGTTTGATTAAGTCATTAAATGATAATATACTATTTGAGTTTAAAGCCATTTTAATTTTCACTTATGTTTCTGTTTGTGACACGACAAGTACTAATAGGGTTCTTTTGTCATATTGAAAATTTTTTAGAGTTGGGTGGGAATAATGAGGTAGGATTTAAAAATTAACAAAAACACCCCCCTAAATTTGTTAATTTCTAAACACCTATGTAATAAAAACATTAAAATTATAAAAACACCCCCACTCACCCATTAAATACCGTCAGCCAGCCACTACTGTCGGAGGGTGGTCGGAGTCATTGTATCGACGGATGATCGGCTGGATCTAGCCAGTCGTGCGTCGAGATGGCTTTTTCCAGCCAGATCCACCGTGGATCTGGCCGGAAAAGTCCAGATCTAGCCATGTTTGGTTGTCAACAACTGTCAAAGATATGGCCGTCTTTGACGACCAAATATGGCCAGATGGCCATCGTTGATGACCAGCTACGGCCAAAGATCTGGCCGTCAATGGCCAGATATTTGGTTGTAGATGCACTACCGGCAAGATCCAGGCAGTAGTATGCTATTATACTGGATTCTGGCCACCTTCCGGCAGTGGTGGCCAGAATATATCAAATGTGAGTGGGTGGGGTGTTTTTGTTAATTTCTAAACTTTTTTTTTTTTTTTTGGAGGGTGTTTAGTTAAATTAACAAAGTTAGGGGGACTAAAAGTAATTGAATAAAATATAATAGTATTTTCTGAATAATGAAACAAACGGTGGATCTGGCCAGAAAAGTCCAGATCTGGCCATATTTGGTTGTCAACGACGACCAAAGATATGGTCATCGCTTGACACCAAATAAATATGGCGATGGCCATCGTTGATGACCAGCTACGGCCAAAGATCTGGCCGTCAATGGCTAGATATTTGGCTGTAGATGCACTACCGGCAAGATCCAGGCAGTAGTACGCCATTATACCAGATTCTGGCCACCTTCCGACAGTGGTGGCTAGAATCTATCAAATGTGAGTGGGTGGGGGTGTTTTTGTTAATTTCTAAACTTTTTTTTTTTGAAGGGTGTTTAGTTAAATTAACAAAGTTAGGGGGACTAAAAGTAATTGAATAAAATATAATAGTATTTTCTGAATAATGAAACAAACAGTTATTTTAAGAATAGGATAGAAAATAGTAAACCAAACACACCCAATAATATTTTTTATATTGTTATTATTATTATCATCATTATTGCATTTACATTATTTCTAATGCCTTAATAGGGTTCCCGGAGATTTGATGAACAAATAGATCAAGCAGGGATTATTGGCAATCTAGAGGCTAAGTGCATATGATGTTTTATGTGTCCTTTTGATTGAGTTTATCATATGGTCAAAAGAGTTTTGTTTTTCTTAATCTAATATCAAAAACTCTTCTTAAAATTTCAGAAACTGAAAATTCAAAGCTTCACACATAAACTCTAATGGTAATTATTAGATTTTAATCAAGCTCCCCCAAAAGTTTTAAACTCAATCACTTACTACCCCTAATTGTGACTCATCAAGAATTTATGAACAATGTCTTGTATACCCTTATAACTTTTTTTCTTACCACCCTTTTCACTCTCCTTCGCCTACCATTCTACTCTTCATCTGAAAAAAAGAAAAAAAACCACCGCCACACATACCCCACCCTCACTGTAAACAATGTTTAAAGAAAAAAAGGTTTTATTTTAAGTGTGTAAAATCATTTAGGTTTGTTGCGGTTATTAATGGGTTTGTGTTATATGATTCACTGATTTGTGCAAACCTAAGACAAGCTTTGTGTTAATTTTGAGGAGATTTTTGGTGGTTGTGTCGGCTTGCAGGAGGTTGTACATTTTATTTTCATCCCACATAATACACCTTTATGATAAAATTTGAGGTGGATCTGACTTCTCATCCAATAAGGCCTTGTTGAATGAGAGGATTATCCCCTCTTATAAACCAGGAGGCTTCAACGCGCCTAGTCGGTGTGATACTCCAACACTCCCCCTCACGATCGATCAAGCCTATTGATGGAGGTAGATGTTGGCTCTAACTCCTCACATGTTGGTCTTGACTTCACTGTCAAGCCTATATGTTGGATCATGCATGTTGATAGAGGTAGATGCTGGCTCTAACTCCTTACCTGTTAGTCAAGCGCTCAGCTCAACTGGGCCTAGCTCTGATACCATGATAGAATTTGAGATGGGCCTGACTCCTCGCCCAATAAGGTCTTATTGAATTGGAGGATTACCCCCTCTTATAAACCAGTAAGTTTGAGCATGTCTAGTCGATATGGGACTCCAACACTTTCAAATCTATTTTGTACATTTTATTTATCCATTATTTTTAGCCAATATCATTACACCAACAAAGTTTAAGCACTGCTTAAAGCTGCTGTCAGTGGAGTAATCACAAGTGACTTGGAGCTATGAGGGATATGGTTTAGAGTGAGCTGCACTACCTGGGTTTCAAGTCTTCAAGGTGGAGATTATTGAAGTGAAAACTGAAATTAGGCTACTATGGAGTTTAATGAAACGCAGCGTTTGGCATTTGGCTGAAATGAATCCTGATCATTGATCTCTTCCTGATCTGATGGCTACGAATCTCCACTGAGTCAACATATAAAAGAAAAGGGATGCTCAGTCAATAGTGGAATATCGAGCTGTTGTTTTTTCTTCGGCTTAAACTTTACTCTTTCGCAATATTCTCTCTATATTTGAGCTATTCAGTTTGGTTGTAGAAACTCTTGTAACGCGGGTTTATTAGGTGATTTGGTAATCAATTAGGAGGGCTGATTTGCTCTTGTTCTTGGGGATTCCTGCCGAGTGTCTCTAGGAGTAGTTACTGTGAGGGTTTCTTGTAATAGAGAGAGGTTGATAGGCGATTGCAATTGTTCTTGGTTGGATCTTTTCTAATAAGTAGTGCAGCAAGCTCTCTCATTTCCGGAACTCAACGTGGACGTAGCTTATCCAATTTGGATAAGTGAACCACGGTAAAAATCTGTGTTGTGTGTTGGTTCTTGAGTGTCTTTGTGATCTGTGTGATTTGTGTTCTGTGTGGGTTTTATCTTTTAGTTCTTACACATAACTTTGTATTTAATAGTTGTTGATTGATGGAAGAAGTATAGAAAATATAAAAAATCTATATGGTAGTAATTAAGAAGACAAAATGTTGAGTTTAGGAGACTTAAAAGGAAATAAATTTTAAAATATAGATATTTACCATCTTATATTATAACTTTCATATTTCAATGAATTGATCATTGTATAAATTTAAAATATGAGACTTCAAAGGAAACCAATCTCCTTAATTCATGTGATTAGGTCTTCATTACATGATTATTTTTCCTTTTTTACACTTACACTTTTTGTATAATTTGATCATTCTACAAGCTTACAATATAATAAAAATACATAGAATTCTTCTCTGCATTTCTTTTTCTTTCTCTCAGGCATTCTTTGGTAGAGACCATCTCTCTGTTATGCTTTTCTTGTCTTCTCTTTCAATCTTTGACAACAACGACTTAGTTCAGAAAGTATTAAATATCTAATATTAGGGTTTTTTTTTTTTTTTTTTTTTGATATTTTTGTAAATGGGTGTTTGATATTTATAAGTTTATTTTTTATTTTTTATAATTACAAATTTTTTTATATTTTCTAGAGGAAATAGATGAGTTTCATCCTAGAAAAATAAAATAAACCCTTAAACAAAATTAGGTTGTTAGTATTTTGTAAATAAATTATGCGGAAATTAAGTAGAAAAAGTTTCTTCATTTTCGATGATGGTTCTCAATCATTTCCTGAGTGCTTCTTATTAATAATTAATGATCCAGGATGGAAGACTTGAAATTGACTTGGGAGCCCTGGTGAACCAAACACAATATTGTAAAATGACCAAAAACAATATAATATTATAAATAATCTAGTAAAAAATTAATACAATCTAAAACCACGTAATAAATACATTATACATCCAATATATTATTGCTTCAATTCCCAGAAGGCAATTCCGAAAACTTCTTCTGTATGAAGAAGCCAAGAAAACAACAATCAATCTTGTCGTCTCTTTTGTAAGTGAACAATCATTTTATTACTAGCCTCGTATTTGTTTTTTTTTTTTGCTGAGAATAAATCAATAAAAGGAAAAAAATTAAATGGCGTTGGCAATTGATTAAATTGATGAAAAATACATTATAGTTTGGTTTTTATTTTTATTTTTTCTAGCTGGTTTATTTAGCAAACTTGTCCCTTTAAGGGTAATTTGGTCTATTAATTCAACTTTCCGTTATGTCTGTACTTCTTAGAATTTGATAGTGAGTCACCGTTATTTTCTTTACGTGCAAATAGAAAATGGTCATATTTACAACTTTCCTGTTGTTTCATCTCCTTCACCCAATGTCGGCTCTTTTTTTTAACTTATAATTCAAATAATATCAGCCATATTAATGGCTCGGAAAAATTTCGAAGATTTTCTCAAGTTCACTGAGGATAAATAAATTTAAGAGTAAAATAATCAATCATTTTCACTCTTATCATAATTTTTTCTGCAATTCTTTGTATAATAATGGAGACAGGTTATCCTTTGCTTCCTCTGCAAAGAGGTCGCCTCAAAGCTGTAGGGTGAGATTTTCATTTTTTTTTTTTTACGAGTTTATTCTGATCATTGGATTTGTGTTTGGAGAGAAGAAAGGAAATTTTTTTGTTCTGTTATTCAATCTCAAAGACACTATACAATATATGAAGTCTTTAAAGACTTTTTACAACTAAAAGAGAAATTACACAATCACCCTTAAGCCCTTAATACATATATTTAATATCCCCCCTCAAGTAAGTACATGATACAAATTAATCATGCCCAACTTGCCAAGTAAGTAGTCATGTTGTTTCCGACTAAGAGGTTTGGTCAGCAAGTCAGCAACCTGCTCAATTGTGGAGAGATAATGAATTTGGATGAGACCTTCTAAGATCCGTTCTCTTGTAATGTGACAATCGATCTCGATATGTTTCGTGCACTCATGAAACACAGGATTAGCTGAGATATGAATAGCAACAATGTTATCAAAATGCATATTGGCAAGGGTTAATGAATCAACACCCAAATCTCTGAATAAACCAATAATCCATGTAAGCTCATAGGATAGTGCTGCCATTGATCGATATTCTGCTTCAGCAGAAGACTTGGACATAGTCTTCTACTTTTTAGATTTCCAAGATATCAAGGAATTACCCAAAAAAACACAAAATCATGTTGCAGATCTTCTAGTCATTTAGCATGAAGCCCAATCACTATCACAAAAAGCCCTTAACTCTAATTTACTAGAAGAAGGAAAAAATAAACCAGAGCCAGGATTCAACTTGATATCTTGGATTACCTTCATGGCAGTAGCAAGATGTGATCATTTGGGTTTGTGCATATGCTGACTAAGGAGATGTACCACATAACTAATATCAGGCCTTGTCATTGTTAAATAGATCAAACGACCTATTAACCGTTGATATACACTAGGCTAATCAAGGAGTGGAACTACCTGCTGTTGATCACTGTTGTCATATGCAAAACTAGTCAACTTTGTATTTTGTTCCATAGGTATGTTGGATGGTTTGGCAAAACTCATACCAGCTTCAAAGATCAATTCCATGGCATACTTGCACTGATTAAGGCAGATTCCTTAATTAGATCGAGCTATCTCAAAGCCAAGAAAAAACTTTAGTGTGCCAAGATCTTTAATTTGGAACTTTGAAGCAATATAAGCCTTTGTGTGCTCAATGCTAGCCAAGTCATCTCTTGTCAACAATATATCATCTACATATAAAAGCAAAACTGTTAGTAGACCATTGTTCTTTTAGATAAAAAGAGAATAGTCATATTTGGATTGTTGAAAACCCCCTTCAATCAAAGCAACACTAAATTTCAAGTTCCATTGCCGAGAGGATTGTTTCAAGCCATATAAAGACTTTTGTAACTTGCAAACCTTATGTTCCTCATCTTTAGAATTAAAACCAGGAGACATTTTCATGTAAACATCCTCATAGAGATCTCCTTGCAAAAATGCATTATATACATCCATTTGATTTAAAGACCAACCCTTAATTGAAGCTAAAGCCAAAACATATCTTACTGTCACCATCTTTGCAACAAGAGAAAGAGTCTCCTTTAAATCAATCCACTCCTTTTGATTAAATGCCTTGGCTACTAACTTAGCCTTATACCTTTCTATAGTACCATCATACTTATATTTTATCTTATAAACCCATTTACACCCAATTGGCTTGTGATTCTTAGGTAAATCTACCACTGACCAAGTATTATTGTTTTCTAAAGCTTGAATCTCATGTTTCATAGCTTCTATCCACAATGGACTTTAGAAGCTTCTAAAAATGAAGTAGGTTCAACAAGAGAAGAAAAATAAGAAATAAAAGCCAAATATGTTGGAGAAATATTACCATAAGAAACATAATTGGATATAAGATCTTTAATGGAACAAGAAGATGTGTTTGACTTGATAATAGGACATATATAGTCCTTGGACCAAATTGATGGCTTCGACACTCAAGTAAAATGTCTAGAGGGGAATAATGGGGCTGCTGGTGTTAATGTGGGAACATGAACATTATGGTCAGATACACAGACTGATGATTCAGAATCTGGTGGTGGAATATTTGGTGATACAGGTTGTGTGGTATGTGGAGAATCAATATTGTCCAGTGGAGTATCAATGAGGAGGTGATCATGTGCCTTAGGTATAGGATAAAGTGGTGCATCAATATCCACATCAAACGATTTTGGAATTCGACACTAATTATTAGATGTAGATCATGCAAATGGGAATGTAGACTCATAAAAAATGACATCCTATGACACAAATTTTTTTTTTCAGATTCAAGATCATATAATATGTACGTCTTTTGAGTAACATAATAGCCAAAAAATACACAAGCAATTGACCGAGATGAAAATTTATCATGATTATTGAGCTTGGTGGCATAATCAAGACATCAAAAAATCTTAAGATGATCTATTGAAGGAGATGTTTCAAATAAAATTGCATATGGTGTTTTGTTTTTGACAATGGGAGTTGGAATTCTGTTAATGAGATATGACGTAGTTTAACACATTCTCCCCAAAACTTTGAAAGAATAGAAGCTTGATGCATAAGTGCTCTAGCAATATTCAATATGTGTCTAAGTTTTCTATCCACCAAACCATTTTGTTGTGGAGTGTACACACACGATGTTCATAGATTATTCCTAGAGATGCAAAGAATTTTTGTGTGCCACTATTAAGAAATTCCAAGCCATTATCAGATCTAACCTTTTTAACATGAGTTTTGAATTGGTGTTCAATCATTTTGATGATTTTTTGTAACAAAGTGGATACTTCAGATTTGTAAGACATCAAAAAAACCCAAGTGGCATAAGAAAAATCATCAACAATAGTTAAAAAATATCGTGCACCATTGTGAGTTGGCTCTTTATATGGACCCCATGAATCTACATGAATGAGTTCAAAAACACACTTTGTAACTGAATGACTATGTGGGAAAGACAATCTGGTTTGTTTTGCCAAAGGACAAATCATACATTCAGTTACATTACAATCAGCTAAATGTGGAATAAGTTTCATTCTTGAATTTGAAATATGATCGAGTCTTTTGTGTCAAATATTGAACTCAGTATACGATGAAGAACAAGTCAACATTTTATTCATATGAAAAGAAATTGCATTACATGAATCTACATCATTACAATCAGAATAAAAAAAAAGAACCATTTGAAGTAGTGTGAAAATCACTTATTTGTGCAAGATTACAAGTTTCATCAGGAAAAGATTCAAGATGATAAAGACCATGCTTTACCTTACCAATCCTCTTCAACACTCCACTCAAGAGGTCTTGAAAAGTGCACAATTGAGGATAAAATGTGACACTGCAGTGGTTTTTGGTTGTGAATTTTGACATTGACAAAAGGTTATATTTGAAATCTGGGAGATAAAATACTTTATCTAAACGTGACTGAGAATTTAATGAAACTGAACCTATGTGAGTAATAGGAATATATTTGCCATTTGGAAGAGATACTAATGAGTCAAAATCAGAAGGAAAAGACACATGATTCAAGAAGATTTTTGTTTGATGTCATATGATGACTTGCCCCAGAATCAATAATCCAATTAGTATTATTAAATGAGCTTAAAAGACTAGTATAAGTACCTGCTAGATTTGCAGAAGGCTGTATGTTTTCTTTGCCAAGCAACTTAAGGAGATTATTGCATTGCTCTGTAGTTCGAACAGAGGCTTGTGTCTGCATTTGTCGTTGAGAATTGCTAGTGGTGGATGCTGAGATGTTTACGGAAGTTGAATTTGCAGTCTTGTTCCCTTTGGTTCCACTCTGTGCTTTTGGTTTGTAGAACTTATGTCCTTCAAGATATCCGTGAAGGTTCCAGCAATTGTCCTTCTTGTGACCTAGATTATTGCAATACTCACAGATTATCAAAGGCCTTTTGCCCTTGTAATTTTCGCCTTTATTTGCATTATTTGTAGAAACTAATGCTAGAGACAATTTGTCTTTGTGATTCATCTTGAGTGGCTATCGAATAGTCTTGATTTATTGTGGGAAACAGATTCATCATCAATATTGTACTCCTACACACATTGAAAGTCTCATTGAGACCCATTAAGAACTGAAAAAGCTTATATTGTTCTTGAAGGTCTCGATACTTCTTCGGTCCCTCACAAGCACAATTAGGCAAACTGACCATGGACCAATATTCATCCCAAAGGACCTTTAGATGCGAATAATAGGCATAAACACTATGCGTACCTTGATTAACAGGAGTTATTTCTTTGTGTATAGCATATATCCTCGTTTCATTGACCTTATCGAATCGTTCTTTGAGATCTGCCCAAACAATACTTGCGTTTGTCTCATAAACAACTCCAACAAAAATTTCTTTAGACACTGAATTAAAGATCCATGATAGTATGATAACATTTACTCTCTCCTAAAGACTGTGTAAAGATGAATCAAGAGTGGATTTGGTACAAGATCCATTGATGAAGCCAATCTTATTCTTGGTTGTGAGCACAACAATCATTGCTTTGCTCCAATGTGAATAATTCTCAAATCTTGTTAATTGTTGAGAGACAATCATAGCATCAAAAGTATCGCTCGGATGAAGATAGAGTGGATTGTGAAAATTGATTTGATTTAACGCCGACATCGTAGTTTGCCCTTGTTGCTCCATTCATGCAAATCAATTTGATTCTGGTTTCCAAAACAAATTGAAAGAATTAGAGCTAAGACATGTTTTAGGGCTATGAAATATAAGAGAAACTAGGACCTATTATTGCGATTATTGAAGAATCGCATTCTTGCTCTAATACCATGTTGGATTTGTGTTTGGAGAGAAGAAAGGAAAAATTTATGTTATGTTATTCAATCTCAAAGACACCGTACAATATATGAAGTCTTTACAGATTTTTTACAACTAAAAGAGAAAATACACAATTGCCCTTAAGCCCCTAATACATATATGTAATACTGATTTTTTCTTGTACCGATTACAATTTATTTTTTAATTCTCCCCATCAAGCAATTTGCTACAACGATGCTCTTAATTTGAATTTCTTTGAGCCTTTTGTTACCATGTTCAAGTGTCTTCATTTGCTGTTTGTTCTTGTTTGTTTATTTGGTTCCATTTTTTAAGTAATATAGCAATGGTGTTGAAAAAAACTAGTGTGGAAATTTATGAAACATATGATGTGCCATATCTAACCAAGAATCTCAAACACAAAACAAGAAGATTTAAACGTAAGGATAGTTCGGTCAAATAATAATCTACGACCTTTTTTTTATTATTATTATTATTATTTTTTGGTGGTGATGCTAGGTTCTAATATATTGAGATAAAAAACAAATGTTACAAAATAACGAAAACAAAGGCTTATAAAGAAAGAACAAGACAAGTTTGCCTTTAATGACAAATTCGTTAAATTAGAGCCAACATTCAACAAGTTGCTCATATGGGAATGTCCGAATTCGCAGATGTATTCCTTATAAATACAAAAGCGGCAGTGATGATACCATGAGCAATGAATTGGAAGTACTTCTTGTCAGATCACAAAATAGTCCAAAAAATGAAGTTCCCTGAGGTACATGGAGTTTTATATAAAGATGAAAAGGGTTTTTGCTTTGTTTTTGGTATGTAAAGATTCGTGTAATGATTGCTTAATGCATTAACATTTTATTGTCTCATCAGGTTGATTGGGGAGCAGCTGAAACTTTGGGAGAAGCAGCCAAACGGATATCATTTTGGATTGCTGGCGTATATGGCAACTTTGAGGATGAATTTGGGGGTCTGGATGCATCCAAGCAAAAGCAAAAACACATTCATTGAAGTGCACATGGTCTCTTTGCATGTGAATCGCCAATCTGAAATATGGTTGGAGATATTGGAAATTGCACTACAAGGAAAAATGCCTTTCTTGACAGGGATTCCCCGTCAAGAAGGAGGTACAATGATAGTTTTTAAACTGTCATTATAGCCTCTGTCAAGAAAGGGTCATGACAGTTTTCGAACTGTCAAGGACCTCTTGACAGATCCTTGACAGTTTGATAACTGTCAAAGATTTAACAGAACTTGAACTAAATCCTTGACAGTTTAATAACTGTCAAGGATTTAGCCGAATTTCAATTTTATTTTTTAGAATTTTAACCAAGTTGTTGACACTTTTCACACTATCAAGATTTCGTTTGTTAATTATTTTTTTAAATTAATGAATTTTTTTTTATTATTACGTATTAAATTATAGAATAGTCAAATGAAATGCTTCATAATGTTATGACCATTCAATAATATATAATGAAAAATCAAACAATTGATCAAATAATACATATATTACTGTTGCTCTAAGTAAACAACATTGAACAACAATACATAAATTTTACAATATTGCATAAACAGTAATGAAATGTTTGATACATAGTTTTTGCCCTCACTGGTAAGGTTGTTTACGAGCCGAGTTTTTAGCTTAACGAGCTCGGCTCGTGAAAAGAAAAAAGAAAATGAGTTCGAGTCGAGCCGAGCCAAGTCAAAAAATTATTGATTCGACTCGGCTCGTTGAAGGGGGAAGCCGAGTTCAATCCTGGCTCGCGAGCCGGATTAACGAGCCGAATTCGAGTCAGCTCGCGAACCAATAAAAAATGCAATTTTCAGTATATCTTCAAACTTAGAAGGTAACCATAAGATGGCATCGTTCAAGGACTCTAACTCGACCATGTTAACAGAAAAAGAAAAACAAGAAGAGAAAAGAGAAGAAGGTTTGGTTTGGTTTTGAGAGCTACGTTGTGTTATGTGAAGAAGATTTAATAATGATGGAGCTTTGAGTTTGAGAGAGAGAGAGAGAGAGTGAGGGACCTAACAAAAGAAGAGTAAAGAAAGAGAAAGAGGGATGAGACAATTTTAAAAAAAAATTGGTAAGAAACAAAATACACAAATATAGAGAGAGAGACAGAGAGAGAATGAGGACCCCAACAAAAAGAAGAGTAAAGAAAGAGAAAAAGGGATGAGACAGTTTAAAAAAAAACAAAATACATGGCACAGAGAAGGACTAAAGGAGTCACTTGCCATCTGTTCATTTTAATTGGGGTTTAAAATATGCAGTTTTTTTTTTTTTTTTTTTAAATTAAAACCCAAGAGAAGAGAACCCAACCCCCAGCATCTCAAAACCACCTCTAAGTGACCACATGAAACACTCTCACAGCCACACACCAGCTGAACGAAAACTGAGAACCATCAGGAGACCAACCAACAGAGAAGTCACACACCAGCCACCTGCCAAGCACCCATCTGCTGCAAAAACTCCAAGAACAAAAAGTCCAATAGCCTCCAAGCCTTGCCTCCTTCTTCCTTGAAGAGAACCACACCACTACATGACACAACCAACAAAAAAAACATAATCCCAGAGCACTCACCAACAAAGCCGCATGTCCCACCTTCCAACCACCAACAAAAAAGAAAAAACCAAAAACAAATCGCACAACCCACCCAAAAACAATGCCATCACCAGCACCAACCACCAACAAGGTTCCCTAGTGATAAGACAAAAGAGGAACCTCACAAAGAAGCAAAATGGCAGCACACCAAACCCCAATGGCATCTTGAATTGTTTACCAAATTTGAACAACACTTTACTTGATTTGTTTGGTTTTGACTGCTCTCCCATTCCTCCCATCTTCTTCTTCTTCTTCTTCTTGTTTTCAATCTGATTTGGTTTGGATTCACTGGCGAATGTGTTTCAGTGATTTTAGGGATTTTAATATCGAGGTTTTTTTTGTTATTTTTGCAAACTTTTTGTTTTGAAATTTTCAGTTTAATCCCCCATACTTTAAAAAAACCCTAAAAGGGGGCCCCAAACCCCCAACCCTAAGGTTGAGCTGACTCGGCTCGCGAGCCTATCGAGCCGAGCCGAGCCTAGACAGGCTCGAACTCGACTCGTTCTCTCTCACGAATCGAGCCAAGCCTAGGCAGACTAGAACTCGACTCGTTCTCTTTCACGAATCGAGCCGAGTTGGCTCGATTCCAGACAAGGCGAGCCGTACTCGAGCCAAGCCGAGCCTAACCGACTCACAAGCGGCTCGCCTTATTGAACAGTCCTACTCAATGTTGCAAAGCCAGGATCGGAAGTCAACCCTTGACCAAATGGCAGTTCGGTTGACGGTTTGGCCGATCGGACGGTAGCGTCGGCAAAAACGAAAAAAGGAAAAAAAAATCAAATTCTCCATCTAACTAAAGTTTAAAAACCATCAAACCAACCCACTAGACACCAGCATTATAAAACAAGCAAGCCATCTAGACAGACAACAAGAAATAATTAAATCTACCAATTCTACACATCATAAATCCAAAAGCCAGCCACTAACATGGTTCATAAATCTATACATAAAGCCATCAATACGATATTATGAATCATGATATGACATAGAAGACAGAGAAAGATAGGAATCTATAGATTGTTACTTCCCGTCAGAACAAGCAGCTGACTCGCGAGATGGCGGTAGCGATGACAGTCTAGTGAAGGCCGAAATCTCAACTGAAGTGACTAATCCGACAGATCGACAATGGCAAGCAAGAAGCAAGCTTTTAGATAGCGATGGTGATGATTGAAGAGTTCACGTTGAAGACTGGAAGTTGAAGAATGAAGAGTTGCAAGCGTGACTCCCACCACACAAGGAAGAAGCACCGGCAGAGTAGAGCGATCAAGACTTGAAGACTGAAGAGTGAAAACGTGAGGCTGAATAGCTAAAGCTTAGCTGAGAGCTTGAAGGAGATATGACTTCTGAGATCGCGAGTGGCAATAGCAAACCAAGATGAAAAACTGAAAAAGGGGCAAACGGCTCCGTAGCTCAACAGCTCACAGCTCAAAAGCAAATTAAAATTTGAAAATGTATTAAAAAATAAAAATTTTGGCTTTTGGGGGTTTGGTTTGACACTTTGACTTTGTGTGTTATGCTACTGTGGTTTCTACTTTTTAATTTTTTATTTTATTTCATGTGATTAAATCGAATTGGGTGTGGACCGAAAATCTTTTTAATACCGGTTGGATCGTTGGTTTGCTACAGTGAGACGGTCCTACCACGGTTTGAAACGGTTTGACTGAAAACCCCGGTTATTTACTTTCTTCAAACCGAAAATGTAAGCGAAATCCGATCAGACCGGTTCGACCGCCCGGTCAGGTCCGGGTTTCAGAACATTGGTCCTACTCATTGGCCTCCGACAGCATTGAAACAACAATATATAACTCAAGAAAGTTTGTTAAGTACATCGCCCATTCAGCTTTGACTTCATCAACCTCCACATCTTCATATATTTCTTTCCCCGTGAACTATATAAGTAAACACAATAAAACTAATCAACAAATAAATATCAACTATATCTTATTCAAAACGAACCAAAAAAAAAAAAAAAAGACTTACATTGTTTTTCAATAATGTCAACTCATTCTCTGCTATATCTTTCATGTATCTCATTATATAAAACCCACATTCAACGCATCCCGGTTGAATGGGTCCCTTCACAAAATTAATTCAAAAGTCAGCATTAATATTCAAAAGGTAAAACAATATAATAACTGAAAATTAATTGCTATTGATAATAACAATTCTACGCAGTTAAAGTCTTCATGTCAATAGCAACAAGAACTCAATGAAACCTATGAACAAAATTGCATAAGTACCCAACACAACAACCACAAAGAAGCAATAGAATAATCACCAAGCAAGAGTTTATCAGCCCAAAACAAAAACGAAATAAGATTTCAACATGAAGACAGTATATTATATTCAGATTCACACTAGAGTATACAATCAACACTCAAAATTCATGTTTGGGCATATGATCTAATGGACTGAAATCAGACAATGAATACGGCACAATTTAGCAACTGATGCACTCTCAATAATGTTTCAATCCTAATATGTCAGAATAATCAAATATAATAACAAACATCATGGATGATCAAAAGTGAACTGAAATTGATGAAGCCATTTTTATGCAGATTTTTCACTAAGAAAGCAAAGCAAAAAGCAGATTCTTCACATGCAAATATATGCAGGCGCCAGCAACTACACAACTATCCCTTCAAACACAACTCTTGCTTGAATGTTTAAACCCTCAATATCCTTTCAAACACAACAACTAATTACCATTCCACACTTGATTACATGCAAATAACACCTAACCACCCTCCACTGCAGATTCTTCACACGCAAATAACACATAACCACCCCTCCACTAACAATTCAACAACAAAAGGAAAGTAATAGACTATAGTCCCAACAATTCCTTCCACTAACCACTTGATTCTTCACATGCAAATAACACCTAAGCACCCTCCACTAACATTGTTTTTAAATCTTAAAAACAGATTATTCAAACAAGATTAAAAGTAAGGAAATCAATGAATTGTTATGTTGATCGCCATTTTTCTATAATAATAGATTATTCTAAAAATTTATTTTGATCTATTATATGATAATTTAAAACTATGTATTCTTTCATAAGCTACTTGGTGAATAGAAACCAAAACAATTAGTCCTAATAACTTATATAATCTAATACAAACATAAAACACTACAATACAAAAAGTTTGGAGAACTTTGAACATGAGAAAAGACATGAAAGATGATGCAGATGCCATAAAATTGAAGAAAAAGTAATCATCCAATACATTTGAAATTTGATCAATCAAATCAATGCAATGGATATAAAAGCAATGGTACAAGTAAAACTTATATTCAAATATATTACCTCTTTCCCATCATTAGAAATTACAAAATCTCGAGAAGGTGTTGCCAATATAGTTCTTAAAGTTTGGTTCTTCTTTTGAGCCTCTTCTTCATCTTTCAGTTCCTTGATTCTATCTTTTGTAAAATGATATGCCAATGAGCCAAACTCAGCAACAAGAAAGTGCCCAATACTGCTCGTTATGAGATAAAAAACCCTGCCCAAATTCGCACCAACAAGAACATTTGCATCAGGAGCTAAAAACATTGAGAATCGCAAATTATGAGATGGGTATTAGTATTGTAGTGATCATACCAAGAGCAAAAAGCCTTCCGCATTGTTATAATATGGCCATACTAAGCTCCTAGAAGCAAAAATGGAACTACCTGTAACCAGAAGCATTACAAAGCTCATATAAGAAGCAAATTACAGGCATGTTTTAGAGTCTTTAAACGCATGAACAGTGATATCTGTTCTTACTTTTGAGGGTCGTTGATGGCTCTCCTGAGAAAAGCTCTCTTGTCTTTGAAATTTCAAGGATTGTGGCTGGAAGAATTAGTCTACCAAATCTCAAAATGTCATCTTCTTTCAGCTTAAACTCACGCTTCTTTTCATCATTATTCCTGTAAATTTCCCAATTCCAAAACTCAGAAGAAAAACAAAAGAGAATGTATGGGAAGATAACATGATAAGACAAATTGGATTTGTACCTTTGCAAAATTGAATTTGAGGAGAATGAAGCACCCAAGAATAGAAGACCAAGTTGCGAAATCGCCGGAAGGATGCTTATATCATGGAAGTGGAAAGATATCTAATTAATCAAAACACAAAACAGAATGTAAATGAAAAGACAGTAGAGAGAATAAGAAATACACACCTAAAGCTGACTCCTTTTGTAAAACAAGAAGACAAGAAACATAAACATCTAAGACCAAACCAAAGGCTTGACTTTGCAACATCTGTCCACATTATCAAATCAGCAAACTAATGCCCGATTCGATCAAGATTCCCGTGACCATCATCCATTTCTAAATCCACCACATCACCATCAAACCAATCATAAATAAACGAAGAATAAAAAGTAAAAATAAAGAATATTAAGAGAATAAATATTTAAGAGGCTATATGAAGAAACAAGAAAAGCCATAAAACATTGTAAACCAGCGATTGTTGAACTGGTGCATGAATAAAGTTTACCCACAATCTAAAGCTAAATTATTCTCAGTGACCAAGATGGTAAATTCAGGAGTTCAATGAATCTCAAAATAAAAAAAAAAATAATAAAAAAGGCACAATACCAGCATTTAATATACCATTCTCCACAATAAATAGTCTTTGCAGACTAGGCAATTGCTTCATACAAAAAATAAGTATTCACAAAAGCTAGAGTATTATCATAAAGCATTTTAGCAAAGAAGCGAAATTTCATGCTTAAAATGCAGGCAATTATAATTAAACATGAATAACTACTAATTAGTAATAAATTAACAATAACAAATGAAGAAAATCATGTGTACATATAATTAAAGGCTGGGTAAGATGAAGAGGCATAAAAGAGAGAACCTTTACTTTAGCAATGAACATTCCAGAACTCGTTCGAACTTCACTTAGCTTGCTTTCTCCACTCAAATTATCTGCAACATCTGATCTCTTCAGCTCAGATTTTGCCTAATCACAAAATTACCCAACCAAGCAAAACAACTACCATCACTAATCAAACAAATAGAATAAAATATAATTAAACAAAAAATCTCACAAGAGAGATCAAGTGATCGCATTCTAAATCCATGAGAAAACCTTCGTAAACAAAAGCCCTGCGAATCATCAAATTGATAAACCATTAGAAACTAAGGCAATATCATTATAATTTATAATTAAACAAATGAGATTAGAAATAGAGAGAGACCTGGGTTTCCATGAAATTTGTTTGACTTTAGAGGGATTGATGATGGAGCTAGGAGGGCCTAGGAAGGAGCCGGAAGATTTGTTAATTCGCGGAGGTGGCGAAGTGACGACTTCACTGATTGTTGCTACTACCGCTAACTGCAGAAACAATAGATGGAAGAGATTTCAGCGACTCAAGGGAAGAGATTTCAGCGACTCAGGGGAAGAGATTTCGGCGATTTAGTGGAAGAAACTTGGGCAATTTAGTGCAGGAGATTTAGGGTTTACAGGCTTCGATTAGTTTAGTAAAGGAGATTTGGGCGGAAAACACCTCGGTTTTTTGCGGCAGTTATCTTGCCCTATTTTTTACTTCGTAGAATTTTTGGGGAAAATGGGCTTTGAGTTTTGACAATGACGGAAAGGGACTTATGTGTTTTGGTTTGGACGAAAAATTTTGCCTTAGCAAATTTTAGGGTGGGAAGCCTTGGAACCAAATTTCATACTTTTTTTTTTTTTTTTTTAAGAACGACTTATACATACCCAAGATTTATCGTAACGATAAGTTGGTATTCAAAAGGTTTTGAAATGATAAATAGGTACTTTCTGTCATATTCAGTTAGTGATTTCTGTTTATTACTGTTTATTAATAGTGAAAAGACTAAAATACCCTTAAAAGTTTGAATTTTAGTTTTTATAAATTTAAAAATTTCAAAAAACCCCCTAAGTTTACAAATTTCACTAAATACCCCAATATATAAAAAGTTTTATAAAATAACAAAAACATTTTTCCCCCACCTAAGCACGCGATTCCGCCACCACCGCCTGGACGCGGAAAGTTACGTTACCACACGCACCTGCGGATCTGCGTCGTAACACGCAATCGGCCTTTTCCACCGATCCGTCAGATCGGCTCCAAAAGGCCGGCATGCTACGGCAGATGCCGCCGACGCCGCAAAACTCCATCTGCGGCGTCGGCGGCCGACTCGCAGATCGTCGTTCGGGACGGCCAGACGATACTGGCCGGAAAGGCCGATGCCGCCGCTCGACGGCTGATCGGCCTTTTCCGCTAGATCCGTGGCGGATCCGGCGAAAAGGCCACATCGAGCATCACGCTACGATCCGAAGGGGACTGTGTCGTAATGCAAGTGCTGTGATTCCGGCGATGGTGGCCGGAATCTCGCATTGGGGTGGTGGGGGTGTTTTTGTCATTTAACAAACTTTTTATATATGGGGGTGTTTAATTAAATTAGCAAACCTAGGGGGTTTTTTAGAAATTTTTAAATTTATAAAAAACAAAATTTGAAACTTTGAAGGGCATTTTAGTCTTTTCACTATTAATAAACAAAACTCACTAACAGAATATGACGGAAGGTACCTATTTGTCGTTTCAAAACTTTTTGGGTATCAACTTGTCATTACAGTAAACTTTGGGTATGTACAAGTCGTTCGCCCATTTTTTTTAACTTAATCTCTGACAGTTAAATACTATCAAGATTAAGACTATAACAGTCAAAGAATTAAATTGCACCTCTTAATTTTTACATTATCCTTGATAGTTAATAACAGTTAAGGATTAGTTAAAACAATCAAATATTGTCTCAAATCATTGACAGTTAAAAAACAATCAAGAAGTTGTCAAGGAAAATATTTCTTAACCGTTTTTTAAAACAGTCAAAAAATTCTATCAAAGTTTCTGTCAAGAAATGTCTTTTTCCTTGTAGTATTGGAAGTGACAAATCAAACTTGCACAGCGCAAAAACGTGATGAACTACAAAGAGAAAACTAAACTTCTTATTTTATTAATCTAAATGTCTCAAAATACATTGGAGACTCTCATCTCTTTTATAGGAAGAGATCACAACTCTAATTCTAATGAAAAACTACTTCCTTATTCTACTCAAACTAAGAAAGGGAAAAATACATAAACTCAAATTCTTATTCCTAATTAAACTCGACATAAAAGGAAAACAATTAAACTTAAACTTAAACTCCTAAACTAAACTAAAACTTTAAAACTAGAAACTAAGTCCAACACTTCACGTTTTGCGCCCTCTCTTGCGCATGCCTCTCTTCTTCTTTTTTGTGCTCGCTGCGATGACCTTTTTTATTGCCGCGGCAATCGCTCTTTTTGCTCCACTTTTTGCGCTTTTTCCAATGCTTGCCACGACGTCCAGGTGGTCTACTTCTTTCTTCTTTTTCTTCAACCATTCTTCTTCCATCTCTTCAACTGTGGCCATCATTTCCTTCACAAAACTAAGTCATCTTTCAACACTCCTCCTTGAACCTTTTTGGTGCTCATTCCGTGCAAGCTCTTTGACATTTCCACTTCTTGATTAGCATGATGCTCCTCCTTAATTGGTTCTATCATGGCACTATTACATCTTTGATTAATCTCCTCAAGAGACCTTATTCATCTTTTTCCCACACCATCCACTCCTATATTTTTTTGAGGGTCTTTTTCTATGTCCTCTACGGTTGGTAACATCGATATTTTCTCCTCCTAACTTCTAAGGGCATCAACATCCATAGCTCTCCAATCCATTGCAAAGCTTCTATTTTGCATGGGCACATTCATAAACTCTACATCGTTAAAGTCTTTTACTTTGCACATATTGTTTGCAAATTCGAACACAAATCCTTTTTGCATCATTTGACCAATACTCAGCAAATTATAACTTAAATTAGGCACTAAAAGAACATCAGAAATTAATTTAGTACCTTTTAATGTTGAAATAGCAATGGTACACTTTCCTTTGATTGGCACTTTGTCTCCATTACCCAGTCTCACCATTCCTTTCATGTCCTCCAATTTAGTGAACATCTTCTTCTTTCCAGTCATGTGTTGAGTGCATTCATTGTCAATAAACCATGAATTGTTTTGCTCCTTAGCGTCCATAATCAATGCAGTGAACAACAGTTCCTCTTCTTCCTCATCTTCTTCTTTTGCAACGTTTACTTTAGGGGCATTCAAAAGAACCGGTTGGAACAGAACCGACCGGTACCCTAGGTTTGGTTCCGGTTCCTACCCAGAACCAATCGTCAATGGGTAGGTTCCGGTTCCAAATTTTTGGAACCGTTACTGTGCGGTTCTGGTTCCGGTTCCAGTTCCTATAGTTAGGAACCGAAATCGGAACCAAGAACCAAGAACCGAGACTAATATAAAATAAAATTAAAGATTAGGGGGGTTAATAAAAACTTTTGTAGAAAAAGTAATGTGAATACATTTATATTTACATTTCATAACATTTAAAGTAAGTTAGTTTGACTTTTGAGAATCTACCTTTACAAAGTAATAAATGCCAGGTGGGGGGGTATTTGTAAGTTTTTAAGGGTTTTTTTATCATTTTAAAAACTTTTGGGGGGTCATGTAATTTTACAGGATACCCAGAACCGAAACCGGAACCATTGTTATAGGTTCTGGTTCTAGGTATCTAGGAACTGGAACCGTCGGTTCCGGTTCTAGTTCCAAATTTCAAGGAACCGTCGGTTCCAGTTCCGGTTCCGGTTCCTTCAAAAAGTGCAAGGTACCCAGAACCGAACACCCCTAGTTTACTTGTTGTTGTGCTTCACTACTTTGCTTTTCTTGTTAATTCTTCTTCTTTTGATCACACTCTCTCATAAAGTGACCAGATTTATCACAGAACCAACATGTGTTTTGCTTATTCTTGTACCAATAATCATCCTCTGAATGATTGTTCTTTTTGCAATGGTTGCAAAAAGCTTGACTTCTATTTTCACATCTCTTACCTTTTTTCGAAATTTGAGCCCTCGTTCGTTGAGCAACCTCTAACCCATTCTCACCTCTCATCTTCCTTCTTTGTTCTTGTGCTTCAAGAGCACTCATCAAGTCAATCATTGACATTGATTTAATATCCTTTGAATCTTCAAGGGATAAAATCTTGGATTTGAACTTTTCTGGCACACTTATTAGAACTTTTTCTGCCAACCTCTCCTTTGAAGGATTTCGCCCAAAATTCTGATTTCATTCACAAGCTTCATTAGCATGTCGGAATATTGCGATACACTCTCCGTCTCAGTCATCCTCATATTGTTAAGCTACCGTTTCAATGTGACGATCTTCTTCTTCCTTGTCTTCTCATAACCTTGGTACTCTGGCTACAACTTATCCCAACTCTTCCTGGCAGTAGTGTAGGCAATGACCTTTATAAAAATTCCATCGGACACAACCAATTGCAAATATGACAAAGCCCTTGCTCTCTTCTTATCTGCTGTCTTTTGTAACTCCAATTGAGTGATCGTTGGATCCTCTAATTCTCCTTGAAAGTCTCCTCTTATCTTGGTGACTTCCCACAAATCAGCAGCTTGTATAAACATTTGCATCTCTTGTAAATACAGGAATTGGTGGCATTGAACTTGACGGAGCCATCTTCCTTTAGATTTTCTTTTCCCTCTCTCTCTAACTTAAGAACCTCACCACATATCCCTTAAGATAAATCTGCTCTGATACCAATTGTTGGAAATTGGTAGTGACAAATCAAACTTGCACAGCCCAAAAATGTGAAGAACTGCAGAGAGAAAACTAAACTTCTTCTTTTATTAATCTAAATAACTCAAAATACATTGAAGAATCTCATCTCTTTTATAGGAAGAGACCACAACTCTAATCCTAATGAAAAACTTCTTCCTTATTCTACTCAAACTAAGAAAGGGAAAAATACATAAACTCAAATTCTTATTCCTAATTAAACTCAACGTAAAAAGAAAACAATTAAACTTTAAACTTAAACTCCTAAACTAAACTAAAACTCTAAAACTGGAAACTTAGTCCAACTCTTCACGTTTTGCACCCTCTCTTGTGTATGCCTCTCTTCATCTTTTTTTGCGCCCGTTGTGGTGACCTTCTTTGTTGCCGCGGCGATCGCTCTTTTTGCTCCACGTTTTGTGCTTTTTCCAGCGCTTGTCGTAGCGTCTAGGTGGTCTGCTTCTTTCTTCTTTATCTTCAACTATTCTTCTTCCATCTCTTCAACTATGACCATCATTTCCTTCACCAAAACAGGGTCATCTTTCAACAGGAGAAAAATAGCGAATGGGTACAATATTTTCTAGTTACTATAATATTTTTGTGCATATTTAAAGTTTTGATCTAAAAATTGAATTAATGTTTCCTAATTTTACAGGTGAGTGTGAATGAAGCTAGAAACCGTTGTCTGAGTTGGTAGATGAATGAAGCCTTGAACATTTTCGTTCAATGATGTACCTCTCAGAGACACAGGAAGAAGAAGAAGAAGAATTAATTGTACAGCCTTGCCTAATTACTTAAACTACACGGCAACTTTCCTTCGGTAAACCTCTGTTGACTTCTTGCTAATTGTTTTGTTGCTATTTTAGCCTCTGATTCAAAGGCAGAATAATGATTCTGAAATCAATGTTCCATCTCCTGAGATCGGAGATTCCTACAACATTGATATTGAACCAAATAATAGCAACATTGAACATGGAACACATAGTGGAACATATCGCCGCGAAATCAGTGTTGCATCTCCAGATCAGATCGGAGATTCCTACAACATGGCCATAGCAAACCAAATAATAGCAACATTGAACATGGAACACATAGGTGGAACATATTGCTGGAGTCGAAAGGTTAAAAATTAGAATAAGAAATTATAGGAAATGATTTAGCATATAGTCCAAGTAAATAATGATGATTTTTATTTAATTTCTTTACAGGTTTCTTTAGAGTGGATCTTTGTCATCACCAACTTTGTCATCAAGCTTCCCTCAGCTGTTCTTGACCAACTCTCATCCGCACATAAAGCTCGATATGAACTATTTGCAATGCTACTATCAATTGTTGCTTTTTTTATATGCATTATTGAGCTCACTTATAAAGGTCGAAAAGGACAGTTTATCTCGAGTTGGAGGAGGAGGTTACCTTGGTTTTATAATGCATCGCAAAATTATAAGCCTTTTGGTAGCTTCAGGGATTTTGTTGGATCCGTTTGTGCTCTTTGTCAGTGTATTGTTACTGCAATCAATTATGCACAAACTGATAGTAAGCTTATTGATATTTCTTCTTGGCCTATCATATGTGCCTTTGGTTTAGTATTTTCTAAAATGCTAGAGAACTCTGCTGATGAGAGGAGGAATGAATAAGAAGAGAGATGCTTCAATGAATTTGTGTGGACTACGATAATTTACAAATATGGGTTTGTAAATATCTTGGATTATAAGGATTGTTCCAATTATGAATACATTTAGCTATGGCCTGTTTGTTACACTTTTTAAAAAATGTTATTATGAAAAAGTGTTTTAGATTGAGTTAAGTTGAATCAAATCGAATTGGATTTGAATATGAAAATGTGTATAGTAAATTAAAATATCTGAAAATTATATCAGAGTTTGATAAAATGTTGAATAGTTGTTTGGTACATTTTTTTAAAAACGTTTTTAAGACAGAATAGTTATTTGGTATATTTTCTGAAAATATTTAGATTATTTTTAACCTCCTACATTTGTTAATTTAGCTAAACATCCCATAATAAAAATTTAAAAATCAACTAAAGCACCCCAGTCACCCAAGAGGACAGTCGATCGCTAGCCAACACTATTAGACAACAGTAAAAAATTGTCAGAATGGAGCATGACTAGCCAGATCCAACTGGTCGTGCGTCGATATGGCCATTTTTTGCTAAATCCATCATGAATTTGGCCAGAAGCGGCCAGATCTATGGCCAGAATCCGGCCGTTGACAACCAGATTTTGGTCGTTGTTAACAGGCAGAATTTGGTTGTCAACAGCCAAATCTCTGGTCGTAGATCTGGCGTCTTCATTTAATTATTTAATGTGACCCAAACACTATAGTTTAAAAAAAAAAAAAAATTAAATGATTTCAATTAGCATGGGCCCTAGTATGTTTAAGATTTTGGGCTGTTACGCCTAATACTACAAAGCCTTTTAAGTTTGGGTGGTGATCTTTTGCCCCCATCATTTTGATTGGTAGCTTCTTCTTTTTTTTTTTTATTTAATAAGTTTAACCTTAAACAAAATTATTATAAAACACTGTAGGGTGCGTTTGTTTTGTTATTTTGGATAGGATTTTGGAAATAATATTGGGTAGTTGAATAAGGTGAGTATTACGAGGTAAAATTTAAAAATTAACAAAAAAACTCCCTAGGTTTGCCAATTTAACTAAACACCTCAATATATAATTTTTTTGTAAAATAACAAAAACACCCCCACCAACCCACAGTGCTAGATTCCGGCCACCACCGCCAGAATCTGGTTGAAAAATGGTGTTACGACGCAGACCGGTCAGAGCTGGCCGGTAGTGCATCGACATGGCCTTTTTCCAGCCAGATCCACCACGAAATCCGCCGAAAAGGCCCCGGTCAGACATGCGATCGGTCGCGACACCGCAAAAGCGATTTGACCGTCAAGGACGGCCAAAGATATGGCCGTCATTGTCGGTCAACGACGGCCATTTCTTTGGTTGTCGCTAACGGCCAAATGCATTGTGGATCTGACCAGAAAATGCCAGATCGGACGATTGCGGCGCTTCGATCGTTTCTCGCCGTGAGATTCGACAACCACCAACGATAGTTGTCAGAATCTGGCAACTATGGATAGGTGGTGGTATTTTTGTTAATTTTTAAACTTTTTTTTAGGGGTGTTTAATTAAAGTAATAAATTTAAGGGGTTTAAAAGTAATTAAAAAAATAAAATAGTATTTCCCAAATAATTAAACAAACAGGTATTTTGGGAATAGGGTATGAAAAAGTAAAACAAACACACCCATAAATTTTTACTTTATTTTATGTATATATTTTATTTATTTTCTTTTAACATTTAAAAACTTATAGTTTATCCTTTTATATTGCTTTAAGAAAATAAAAAATAATAACTTTTCAACTTTTCATCGTATTTAAAATTTTCAGTTAAACTGGAACATGATTTTTCATATCATCATCTTTCTTATGATCTACTCCAATTATATTTGTTTTTCTTGAACTCGAAGTTATAAACTAATGCAATCTTTTTTTTTTTTTTAAAGGCAAAATTTCTGATTTAACATATTATCTCCCTTATGGTGGAGTTTCTTGGAGTGAGTGGAGGTTTTTTTTTTTTTTTTTGGATTACATAACTTTGTATTTTATAGTTGGTGATTGATGGAAAAAGTATAGAAAATATAAAAAATCTATATAGTAGTAATTAAGAAGACAAAATCTTGAGTTTAGGAGACTTAAAAGGAAATAAAATTTAAAATATAGATATTTACCATCTTATATTATAACTTTCATATTTCAATGAATCTTTACAAACCTAGACAAAATAAAATAGGAGAGGATTTAAATCTCAAAAAATTGAGAAAAGGTAAAGAAAAAACCTATTTAAGTTTAAAAGGGTAATTTTGGTATTACGTAGTGTTTAAGCAATGTTTTAAAATATAAATGGGCTGTATTTAATAATGTCTATTGACTAATTATATGGGGCTAAAAATCACTTCTCTTTTAAATTTTCGGCTCCTTCTTTTCACTATTACTTCGGAGGCCTAGTGGGCCTAAAGCCCAGATCCACCCGTTAATCAAGTCAAGCCCTGCAAGCAATTTGGGAACTTTATAAAACTCTAGAACAAGCTGATTTACAGAGTGTATTCCTTACCCATATTAAGCAAATATTCAAAGGCCATTTGGCATCTTTATAACCACCCAAGTCTCACCATCTTAATCATGAAATTACTCAATAAAAATATATAACATATTTCTATATTTTCTTTATTTTCTCTTTAAGAATTTTTTTTTTTTTAATCGGAGCGTCCAGACTAGTTTGCGCATACTTTTTCTTATAGATAGTCATTTTTTAGAATTCAAACACAAAACTTTTGCGTGATAATTCATCCAAATGACTAAAGTATTATCATCCAACCACAAACCAAGTAATTATCTTTTTAAGAATGTTGTTACACACGACATAGAACCCAAAATAGTAGATAGAATTTGCTTGACTTATTTGCATGAATGACACAGAAAATCAGATAGAATCCACTGGATAGAAGCACTTGGATTGGCTTCGCCAACTGGAAGGAGTTGTCTTTGTTGCTCATGTCATGCAAAAATAAGTCAAGCATTAATCATGACTTAATATTTTTCAACACTCACGAAACACGAATTATATAAAACAGAGAGACCTGCGCAGTTGTCTCAAGAGTACACAGGTTTCGGCATCAAATTAGCTAGAACATTTGAAAATTTAACATGGGCAGTGATTAGTTTATTAATTTATTGAAATATTTTCGTTTGAGTAGATGAAAAGTAAAGAATGATACTGGTTCATTTCCAAACATTAGGTTAAAATTTTATTTATTTTAGAATATATTATATCCAAAGTTTTCTGGAATGAATCTCCATCAGAAGTTCTAGATTGTATACGTTATTTCAACTTTTAAAGCCAATAGTTTTGCAGCATCAATCATTAACATTAACAATTAGCTGAATGTTATTTTCACCATAAAAGTCATAATTTAAGAAATAAAAAAAGAAGTAGACATCATAATAATTCATATTAGTTGAAGATTTGGAATTACATGGATAAGAAGTACAAGAAGATTATGAAAATGATACAATTATCGGATTAAATAAGATTAATATCGGATGAGGTACGTAGTTAATAAACTAATCTTATATGGATTAAGACATGGATTAAACAAGAATTAATCTTAATAACTTTCTGCTTTTAGTTCAATAATAAGCTGCATATTTACATCACACTCAATTTGAAAACTGAATATATAAAAGAAAAGTACAAGAAAAATTGCACTGTGCAAGTGGCTTGAAGAATCCATCTTCTTCCTACTTAATTTGTCGTGACTTTCGAGTATTATCCTAAATACTTTCCCCTGTTTGGTATACTTTTCAAAATCTCTCCTATTTTATTATCCTAACCAATCCAGTAAAATACATATTTATTTTAATATTGATTACTCAATTCAAAATCCAATACTATTCTATTCAACTCAAGCATTTAATAATTACTTTTCTCATAAAAGTTTATAAATTAATAGAAACACTCTCACCTACCCAACTAATTATTGATAGTCGACCACCATCGTCGGACGGTGATAGAAAGTCGCTAGAATGGCACGCGACCGATTGAATCTGGCCGGTCATGCGACAATCTGGTTGTTGACAAATGGAGCCAAATTTATTTTCAATAAGATTGAGATGAAACTCAAATATATGTAATTATCTTTGAGTTTAGGATTGAGAATTCAAAAATACTACATTTACAACCCAATCTCACAACCTTCTCTTACAATCCTAACATGACAACAAACCTAAAACTAATTCTTTATTCAAATTTGACATCTTGTCTATCCACACACACACACACACACACACACACACACACACACACAAAAAAACAAATCAATGATTTCCACCTCCAACCATTTCCGATTTGTTTGATTGCTTCTTTAATGTATGCCTCTTAACCTCCCCAACCCACCCAGATTAATTAAGAAAAAAAAAAGGGAAATTTGGTAACACATTATCAATTTGGCAACAGCGAAATTGAAGAAAAGACAAAAGATGAAAGATAAAGAGTTGTACCACAAAACACATGGATGAGAGAGTTGCTTTCTAAGAAAATGAATTAAAGCTATTGATGAATCAACTACTCCATTATAATTTTAATTTTCTTTGTGATAAGTCATTCTAGAATTGTATATTTTGGAAGACAGAGTAAAGAGACAAGAGAAGAGACAGAATAAATTCTCAAGGAGTGGGCGCTACATGCAAAATTTCTACTCCATGTGATTTGAGTCCGACCATTTCAAAACAAAGAAGGAATCAGTCCTCCTTTGAGGGCGACACAATTCGGCTTTATTATTCTTTTAAAAAAAAAAAATTTGGTGCCACGGTTTAATTATTTGTTTGGATTTTACTTCTTGGAAAATGTTGGTGGGGGAGGTTATTTTGGAGTATCTTTATTGCTTCTATAACCTATCAGAATATATCATTTTTAAAATAGGACAGCCTGCTTTTAAAAAAGTAAATAAACAAATGAAAAATTAGTTTGATTATTGTTTAATTATATCAAGTCAAGATGAGCAGTCATTTTTTTTTTTTTTTTTAATTCCGGCAAACAAACATTAGAAATGAGAAATTCACCAAAGGTGACAAGTGTTTTAGACTTTAATACCAAAATAAATAAATAAATAAATAATTAATTATTATCGTTAAATAAATTCTTTTTGTCAAAAGTCACAGTCTGCTTTTTATTTTTTTAAATTAGGACGGTTTCACTGAGAATTAACATTGGACAAGTATCTAGTACTTCTTAAATTACATTTAGTATAACTGGGTTTAGTTAGTAAACTTATTATTTTACAATTATACAAAGTCGACTTAAGCGGTCATTCTCTCTTGTAAATGTTCATATTCTTTTTTAAAATCTTGACTAGCATTCATAATATAAGGAATCTTATAAAAAACAAAAATTATCATAAAGCTAAAAATTTGATTTAATTTTTGTTTTTTTGGGTAAACTGGTAATTTCATTAAGAAAATAAATAATACAATGAAAGAGGGAGCCTCACAAAAGGATCATCTTGGACAAGACCAAGAGAGAAACACAAGGGGCAGAGGCCACATCAAAAACAAGCCCCGAAGGACACAGGAGCAGAACTGCAGAAGGCCACTATACAAAATCTATACAGCATGCATCACAGGTCAGCAAGAAAAAAACCATTTCAAGCAACTAAAAATATATTTTAAGGAATGAGTTCTTATTTTATAAAAATTAAGACGTTTGCCACTTAGAATTTTCTCTATATATAGAATAAGCATTTCCATATTTCTAAGTTATTGCTACGTAATAATGTAGGATTGATATCTAATTTTGAGATATTGTGCATTCGACAACTTTATTTACCTTTAAAATAAATTAAGGTAGCTTAATGACCGATAATTTGAGTCAAGTTTTCTTTTTATATTTATTATATCCCTTACAAAAAGCTTATCAAATGCATGAGAACACAAAAAGGAAAGTTACTAATCAACCACTTCTCTATAATTTGCATTAAAGTCTAATGATAGTACTGTAGTAATTAAATAATAAAAAGATTGACATACGAGTCCAATAATATGAACACATATAATTTCGATATAATTAAATTAAAAAAATTAACTTAAGATAGCAGTCATTTATTAATCTTAATTAATATGACTAATTATCATAGTTGTATATAGAATATGTATTATTTCGAAGACTTTATTTATTATTTAGTAACAGTTCATATCAGATCAGCACATAAAATAATAATAAAAATAAAATTGCTAATTTTTAAGTTGTAATCAGGCAGGCGCCGCAATTGAGCGATAACCTATATTAAAAGGTACCTAATCCTATTATAATTACTGACGTAATAGTATATGTAAAACATTATATTTATATAACATTTCACGTTGAACTTAATAATAAATTCTCACTCATAAATATTAGGAATTTCTTTATCATATATGTTTTATGTCATGAATTTTACATTCAATGTTACAATCGTATGCTTGATGTTTCCAATTTGACACTTAATGTTTTATGAGTATTGTATTTTTTTTTTTATTTTTTATTTTTTATTTTTTTTATAATCGGGGGCATCCGAACCAGTTTACGTACACCTCAACTAATCTTTCAGAACCTTAGAACTATTGACCGAGTAAATAAGAGCTTTAATGTTTACCCCTATTAACAATTGAAAATTGACTCAAACTCATAGCTTTTAGAGTAATACATCCAAAAATTTATATCGAATCACTCAATCACACAAAGATAATTATGTGTATTGTATTTAGTTTCTCTATATTAAAAAATTCTATCTATATAACAAACAAACCTATAGCAAGATTGACTTTATTACCTATCGTCTTCAATTGTATTAAAAAACCAAAAAAATAAAAAAAAGAAGTCTAATGGCCCCCATATATATAAAATTGGATTTCTTAAACATCTCTTGTATACATATATTGATTATTGTGTCAGGGAATATGTGTCGTCCATGTGATGGGTGTAAAATTCTGACCATTGAGAATATATTTAAGTGATACACCGTATATATTGCTATCAGCAATTAACTTCTGGAAATATCGCAATTGGATTTTGGTTCTTACGAAAGATGCTTATTGTATTATGTAATGTTGTAATTATGGTCAAATATGAACAACCACTTTCGTGCAATAGGGCATGCCCAATTGGAATAAAATGGCTCACTGTTTATGACTCACTTCCACCACACCAGCCGTAAAGACTAAAGAGAAAGAATTTAACACTTAATTTATTACATTTATACGTGTGGAAAATATGATTAATGGGAAATTTACGTTTCTAAAATACCATCAAATTTTGCTATTTGAAAACAATTAAAACTGAAGTCTTAATGCATGAACTTAAAAATCAAACTATTTGAAATGGTAATTTAAGATAAAACTTTGTTGATTTTTCCTTATAATATTGTCTGATTTTGGAGCCCAATTTCGATCAAATTTCCTTCATCTTAAGTTTTCTATATTGTCAGTAAAGTGATATTATTTCCACATCTTACATTTTACAATTATTTAACTGAAGTCAACAGATTCCTTCTTGAAAAAATTATAAATTATGCAGAAAAAAGGGCGTTTTGATCGTGCTAAATTTAGATCTAATTAAGTTTTTTTTTTAATCGGTTGTATTATACGAACGAAAATAAATTATAAATAAAGAGACACAGAGGAAAATCATTTGAGGAAAAATAGTTTGATTGTTGATCTTGATTAACTGAAGAATCATTGTGATCATTAATTGTACCTAATTAATTTGTTTTAAAAATTTTAAATTACAATAGTTTGATTCTTAATAATATTTATATGTGATTCCTAATTTTTGGTGTAATTGATGAAACCGAAATACTATTTAGGGTAGAACTTACCGAGTTTTAACTATCCTTAAGTGGTTAAGTGAAACGATAAGGACTCTTGAATGTATTATTCAAGAGGTCTTGAGTTCGATTCCTCTCGATTGTTAATAGAGATGACCACTGAAGGGTTTACTCATAGTTAACTTTAGGAAACTGCCCCAAACACCCTCGGTAAAAAATAATAATTTTACCAAGCTTTATTAGATCAATTAATGACTTTTACTCAACTAAATAATTGTTTAATGACACTTTCTCATTCACAGACTTTTAAAATATCAATTTATTATTTAAATTTATATTTTAATAGCGAACAGAGAGCAAACTCGATCTAGGCTATTGGGTTAATTATATCTGAAATATTTAGGGTAGAACCATGCTTTAATAGAATTAATTAGACCAAAAAGTTGTTTAGGGCAGAACCATGCTTTAGTAGAATTAATGAGAACCGAAATTTTCAGGACTTTTTGGGGAGTGATGAATGCACATTTTAAACATGTATTTGATATCATATTTTCAAATTAAAAGATATAGAAATTAGGTTTTTTTTTTTTTGTTTATTAATTTTTAGGATTGTATTTGAAACCTGTTTTCAAAAATATTTTAACTCATTTCAATTGAATAAGTTTTGATAAATTTTTTGAATTTTAAATCAGTTAGACCATACCCATTTTTTTTTTTTTTTGGGGGATTAACAGTATGACGGAATGGTAAATTCAGAAGCTCTTAAATACAATTACTATTAACCCTAAAACGTTTCAAATTAATTAATGTGTTGATTTATAATATTTTTAGTGCTAATTAATTCATGATTTTTGTTTTTGATTGGAGGTCTATTATACCAATCACCAAATGATGTAAATGTCGAACATGCCATGCTGTTGTTTGATCTGCTTTCTGGGTTGACAGTAAATGAGTTTTCATTAAAATAATCATAATAATTAAAAAATAGTAAATAAGGTTTTATTTTAACACCATATGAATACATTGGTATACATAATGATGTACTAATATGTGTATTAATTTGATGATTTGACAAATACATGGGTATACATTGCTGTTATAATATGTACGTTTTACTCGAGACTTTTTTTTTTTTTGATGATGACTTTACGATTTTTGTTTATTTGAATATACGGTAATATTTGTGGTGTCCATTTACTCGAGATTTTTTCAAGTTTTATTTTCCCCAGGTATTCAATGATGACTTCTCAATTTTTGTTTTTTTAATCTACGATAATTTATAATTCGTCTGTAGTACTAAAGGACTCCGTTTGTCTTATTTTTTCTACCCATATTTCCAATCTTATTCCTCAAATATTATTTAGCATACTATTTGAGAAATATTAGTCTATTTTTTTAATTACTTTTAGATTCCTTAAATTTATTAATTTTATTAAATACCCCCAGAAAAAAAGTTTAAAAATTAACAAAAATACCCCCACCCACCAGTACTTACCAGATTCAGATAACCACCGCCGGTGGTAGCAAGAATCTATCACAACAGTCTACACCACCACTAGAAATGGCTGGTAATTCACTGATCTGACCATTTCCGGCAGATCTGGCCGTCAGCGACGGCCAAAGAAATGGTCGTTGTTGACAGTCAACGACGGCCAAAGATGGACTTTTCCAGTCATCGACGGCCACATCTGGCCGTAGATCTGGCCGGAAAAGGCCATATCAACCCCATATCCGCCAGATTCGACCGGTATGTGTTGCTACACAATTTTTCGGCCAGATTCCTGCGGTGGTGGCAGAATCTGACACTGCGGTGGTAGGGGTGTTTTTGTCATTTTATAATATTTTTATATATTGGGGTGTTTATTAAATTAGCAAACCTAAGGGGTTTTTTATAAATTTTTAAATTTTACCTCATAATACTACTTTATTCAACTACTCAATATTATTCCCAAAATTCTATCCAAAATAATGAAATAAACAGACCCAAGACTTTTTCGAATATTATTCTTCTTGAATCTGATGAAAGACTTGGGCTCCGTTTGGTTCAAAATTTGGGGGTTTTAAGAAAGGTTTTTTGAAAAAAGTTAAAAAAAAGTTGAATTGGGCGGGTATTACGGTATAGAATTTATAAATTAATAAAATACCCTTTATGTTTGTTTTTTTACAAAATACCCCCTATAATAAAACATTAAAAGTTAACAAAAATACCCCTAACCCACCCTCAAACACCCCACTGCGCCACCACCAGGAGGTGGCCAGATCGCCATGTATGGGCGCATGACCGGTTGGATCTTGCCGGTCATGCGTCGCTATGGCCTTTTCCGGCCAGATCCACGGTGGATCGGCGGAAAAAGGCCGATCTGATCGATCGATCGGCCATCAAGCGGCCGTCTGGCCGTATTTGCTCTCAACGACGGCCAAAAAACGGTCGTCGTTGATGGTCAACGACCGTTTGTTGGCCGTCGTGACCCAGTGTTACGGCCAAAGATTTGGCCGTCAACGGCCAGATCTTTAGCCTTAGATCTAGTGGATCTGGCGGAAAATGGCTAGATCGGCGCACTACCGGCTAGATTCAGTCGGTAGTGCGCCATCCTACCAGATTCCGGCCATTTTCCGGTGGTGGTGGCCGGAATCTGGTAAATGTGGATTATTGGGGTGTTTTTATAATTTAAAAAAAATATTTAGGGGTATTTAATTAAATTATCAAATTTAAGGGGTTTAAAAAAAGTTGAATAATATTGGGAGTAGTATTCCCAAAAATCTGTGTTTTTAGGTATTTTACTGTTTAACTTTTTTGGGAATACTAAAAGTAGTATTCCCAAAACTAAAACAAACGCAGCCCTGTTGGTTTTTCTTTCTTTAAGTATTCTGTAAGTTATAATGGGTTTGTTGTAGTCAAAATCTTTTCAGCCATCATTTTCTTTGAATACTAAGATTTATCGATTTTTCTTCATTTAAGTATATGATTATTCGTAATCTATTTATCCTACTAAAGATTTCTTCAACTATATATTTCCTTTAGATATACAAAAATGACTTCTCGTGTTTTCTTTCTTTAAATGTACGATAATCCATAATACGTTTATTATATTCAAGACTTTTTCAGTTATTACTTTCTTTAGATATATGATTATGATGATGACTTCTCGGCTTCTCTTTTTTAAATGTATAATAATTTGTAATATGTTTATTTGACTCAAAACTACTTTTTTAGCTTTTATTTTTTCCCTCAAAACCTTTCGACTATTATTATTAATTTTTTTGTTTCTTAAAGTAAACGATCATCCATTATACATATATTCTACTTCAGATTTTTTTTATCATTATTTATTCGCATCCAATACTCAAAAAAGACTTTGACTCCGTTTGGTTTACAATTTTATGTTTTTGGGAATTTTTTTTTGAAAAAAGTTAAAAAAAAGTTGAATTGGGCGGGTATTACGATGTAGGATTTACAAATTAATAAAATACCCCCTATGTTTATTTTTTTACAAAACACCCCTTATAATAAAACATTAAAAGTTAACAAAAACACCTCCAATCCACCCTTAAATACGGACAGCCGGCCACCACCGTCGGAGGGTGGCTTGAGTCGCCGTAACAAAAATATTAAAAATATTTAGGGGTATTTAATTGAATTAACAAATTTAAAGGGATTTAAAAAATGTTGAATAAAGTTAAATAATATTGTGAGTTTTTAGGTATTTTACTGTTTAATTTTTTTGAGAATACTAAAAATAGTATTCCCAAAATCCAAAGCCTTTAATTATCGACTTTTATGTCTTCCCATCCCGTACTTAAAAAAAAAACGAGATTTTAATTAGCGGCTTTTATTTCTCCCCAACCGAAGCAGATGCTTCCATGCTCACACACGTGAGGATGTTGTTTAGTCAACTTCAATTAATACTCTCATTGATAATAATACCCCCATCCGCGTGGACTATTTTTTAGGAAACGACACAGAAGCTAAGTTTATAATATTAATTAACATCACCCAACAACTCTAATCAATTTACCCCTCAATTAACATAACATTAATATCAATTGTTAGATTTGTAGTCACATCAATCCCTACGCAGCATCCACGGTGTTTGTTAATTTAATTAAATATAATTAATCTACTCGCTGCTTCTTCGTCTTCTTGGACCCCCACCATTCAGTTAATGCCCTGTTACTTTCTTTCTAAATATTTCTATATATAGCTTCTTTCTTGTGCCAACCTTAAACTTCTCTCAGGCTCAAGTCATCTTATCTAGAACCAATTAAAACTTTGATCTATCCCTTTTTTTCGGTTTGGATAAAAAAAAAACCATCAGTCTTCCTCTTACAAATTGTCCTTCTTTCATCTCTCTTTGGGGTTTTCTGAAAATCTTGAAAAGTCTTTGTTTAAAGATGGCAGTTTGTTTGGTCTCTCGGACAGGACGACAGCACCAGAGATATGACAACCTGGGCCGTCGCCAAGTTGTAGGGTGAGCATCTTGATTTATAATTTTCTCTGTTTTATTCTTCTTCTTCTTCGTGTTGTTTCTGATAGGAAAGTTTTGGATTTGCAGATGCATTCCTTACAGATTCAAATATGGCGAAGATGGAGTCATCAGTGGTGAATTGGAAGTTCTTGTTATTACTTCTCAAAAAGGTCGAGCTCAAGGCCTGATGTTCCCCAAGGTATACAAAAATTGATGATTCAATTTAATTTCCACAAATTCAACTTGAAAATTCATGATTCTAATTATATCTTCGTGTCATGCATTAATTTATCAGGGTGGATGGGAACTTGATGAATCTCTAGAGCAAGCGGCTTTAAGAGAGTCAATTGAAGAAGCCGGAGTTCTCGGCAATGTTGAGGTGAGAATTATTTGAATGATTATTGTATATTTTTTCAAGTTTTCCATAATTGTATCCATGGAGTTTTTTTACTCTAATTTTAGTATTTTCATTTTACAGCTCGAATTGGGCAAATGGAATTTTCTAAGCAAAAGCCAAGGCACACTTTATGAAGGCTACATGTTTCCCTTGCTTGTCAAGGAACAGCTTGAACTTTGGCCGGAAAAAGATGTTAGGCAAAGAATTTGGGTAGGTTTCTAATAATGTGACTCATCATCTTTATAAATCGCTTATTAATTATTAAATCAAAATCGAGATTTTGGGATTCAGTCGAGTATTCAATTCAAAAGATTAATGTTTTAGGCGATAAAATTGTGCAGATGAGTGCCGCTGAAGCAAGGGAAGAGTGTCGCCATTGGTGGATGAAGGAAGCCTTGGACATATTAGTTGCAAGACTCACATCGACAATGGAACAGAATGAGGAAGAAGAAAATGTAATGTCTTGTTCGTTGAGCTAGAAGAGAGATTAGATCAATTTGTACATAGCAATGAATTTTGCTCATAGCCAATTATTTAGTCTCACCTTCTGGACTTCGTAAAAAAGGAGAAAATAAAAAACAAGAAGAAAAAAAATAAAATCAACTGGTTTAGGGCAGATCAAGAATTCGGATAGATCCCAATTGCAGACACATTTTGCTAGAAGGAGTTATATAGCAATTGTGTTCTGTCGTAAATTAATTCATGGATGAAGAGAAGATTCAGTTGGGGAAGAGAAAAATATATATAGAAGAATTGTATAAATTAATCAATATATCTATCGGTGCAATCCTTTTTTTATAGAATTAAATCCATGAATTTCATCATCTTCTTTTGATCTACAAAGATTATTGAATGCGAAACGTTTATTCAATCCAATAATATTATCCGGTCGTATCAATCAATAAATCTTATTAATATTTAAATTATTACATAAGTCACAAATATTGGTAATATAATAAGATATTGCTTTTGTGATTTCTTTCTTCACCATCAATTTTCTTGAAAAATAAAATTCTAATATTTGCGGCCACTGTTTGTTGTACTCAATAATTCAAATAATCTCAACCACTCAAAATTTATTAATTTAATTTTTAAAGTTTTTTTTTTTCTCCTCTGAAGTTTGGACATATTAGGTTTTTTAATTTTATCTTCTAACTAATAAAATGTCTTTATAATTTTTATTTTTTTAACGTATTTGAGATATCCAGACCCACATTAGAGTGAGCCTAATCCTTAGGGGCACAGAGCACCATACAAGTCCAATAAACCAAGGTAATTACACAAATGTGGTAAGTACTTCTCATACGGCTCGAACACAAAATCTCCTAGATATAACTAACCCTAATGACTAAAGGATTTGTCATCCGGTCATAAGAGGAGATGTAATGTCCTTATAATTATAAACACTCAACATCAAAATCAATAAAAACTTAAATATATAAAATAATACAAGTTGATATTATACAATACAATAATCATATAAAAAGCTATTACAATAACTTATACAAAGATTTAGCATATCCATGATCCACTAAAATAAGAGTTATTTTAATGTATTATTAATGGATAAAATTTTCATATATTTTATTTACAAATAAAACATATTTTTTTAATGTTATTATGCCTAAAAAATCATGGCTGATGTAAACTCACGACAGCAAGGGCCAATCAGAGTTCAGAAAGCCTTTGTGCCATCCAGACACTACCATGTCGCACAAGGATAGAAAAGGTAAGACTATTGTCAGTGTGGCAAGTAAAAGTTTGGCTTGTGAGTGACTAGGAATTGTCCACCTGCCCAAGCCCTACGCTATTTAAGGATATCTCCTGTGCAGTCAGCCAATGGGAAGCAGGTTAGGAATTGTACCACACCTGCCCGACTGCAGAATCATGATTATTACATCGAATCCTTCGACTATAAATAGATGGCTCCTCTCTCATTTACGGGATCCATTCATTTTTAATCTTCCAAGAGCAAACTTTCTCTCTGTATTTAAATTCTCTCTCTAGATTGTAACTTAGCTCGCTATCCGCGACCTGATTGTAATCATCCATCAATACAAATATAGTGGATGTAGGATTCGCTTTTTAGCATTCGAACCACTTTAAAAATTGTTTCTTATTAATTCTCTCATTGCACATTTCCATATCACGTGTAATTTCTAAGTTTGCTTAGTACTTTACAAGTGCGAGTCGTTGGTGTCAAAATCAAGTATCAAAGTTTGACGCTAGAAGGGGGGTCTGATTTAGTATCTGCTCTTCATCAGGAATCTCTGAGTGATCGGTCTTATCCATCAGCAAATGGACTCGTGGTTTTGAAACTGAGCTAACCAACCTCGATAATGAGGAGATCCCCCAGGTACAGGATGACATTTCTCCCGAAGTGCCTCCAGTCCAACATAGTACCATGGCAGATATTCCTTCGAGCTCACAACTCGACCCAACTGTGATGGATTACCTTAAGAGGTTCAACAATACTCTCCAAACGGTTAGCCAAAGGTTAGATTGTTTAGATTGGGTCGTACCACCAGAGTCCGACGAGGCGATGCCACCGCCAAAGACACATGCAGGTCGCGTGCATGGAAAAGGGCGAAAGCCCGTAATGCGCATACTGCAGCGCGTAAAAGTAAGGGAAAATAAGTGACGGACAGTGGGCTGAAGGGCTCCGAGGAACTAGCAAACACCGGTCATGCAACGGGTAGAATACACGAGGCATTGCGACTTAGCGACATGTCGTAGCATGAGTCGTCCCACGCCATGTCGCATGGGCACCCCCACAAAAGTGTAAGGCAGGGAGATTCCCAATATCATTGAAATGATGATCTTGATCTTCATCATGCAGGAAACCCCCATCGTCCGCAGGTCAGTTTTGACTACCGTGGAAGTCGGGAAAACTCACACGGCCCCAGCCAGTGTGTGTCAAGGTTCATCAGAGATTTCAATCGAGTTGAGGAAGAGTCCGATTTGCAGTCTTTCCTCAACTGCAACCGTGAGGGTCGAACCCACATTGCAAAAAAGTGATCCTCAGGTAGCTCCACTACCTCAGATTGAGGAATTACAGCAAGCATTGGATCAACTTAAAGCTCAGCAGAATAAGCGTGGAAAGTCGCTGAGGGGTCTCCCTTTTCTCCAGTAGTGTTAGCTACTCCTCTCTCGTCGAGATTTAGAATACCCGATATGCGAGCGTTCAATGGAAATTCTAATCCGTAGGATCACCTTTACGAATTCAACGACCTCATGGAACTGCACCATGTCTCCGACTTCGCCAAATGTCATTGCTTGGTAGTAACTCTAACTGCTCATGCCAAGCGTTGGTTTAGATCGCTTCCCGCGGGATCTATCAGCTCGTAGCAACAAATGAGCTAATCATTCTTGAGGCACTTCTAGGAGAATAGGAAGTTCTCGATGCCGTTGAGCTATCTAAGTAACATATGACAGGAGAGGAATGAATCCCTCCAGTCTTACATAGACAAATTCCATAGGGAACTCCACAAAGTGGTTCACACTCCCTAAGAGTTCGTTCGGACTCTCACTATTGTAGGGGTTCACTCGTATACTGACTTGTGGAAATAATTGCAATCTGAGGACGATGTTTCCCTCACCCGTTTCTACGACCTTACTAAGAAGTATCTTCGAATCAAAAATTTTGTGGCCGCTCTTAATCGCCACGACCCTGGTCCCTCGACTAGTGCTCCCTATTGGGGGGAGAACAGTAGAAGGGCTGATCGCAGATGGGCTAATGACAATCAGTGGAAAGGAAATAAGCAGCGATTTGAGCCCAAAAAATCTTATGCCCAAGTTCCCCGTCGCGATCGCGATAAAAGCCAATACACTCTTTTGAATGCCTTAGTATCGGCCATTTTGGATAAGTCAGAGGAGGTCAGCCTACTCGGAGAGCCAGAGCCTATGAAGAATCCCCCCTCAGCCAGGAACAACAAAAAGTATTGTCGTTATCATCGAGATAATGGGTATCACACTGATGAGTGTCAGACTCTCAAGCAAGCAATTAAAGACCTCATCAAGCGGGGGCACTTTAAGGAGTATGTTGATGGTCTGACTCCCATTCAGAAAAAGGATCAAAAGGAACAAGGGAAGAAGCGTCGTGGTCGTAAGGGTCTCTATTATGTGGGGATCATTTTTAGAGGACCACACCTCGTAGGGAATTCTCGAGGTGCCCAGAAAAGGTACGCTCAGGAAGCTTGTCATGACCCTATGAGTGTGAAAACATGACGTCACGACCCGCTAAGGTCGTAGGGAAGAAAAGATTACCTTCTCAGAGAAAGACATAGTGCGATTGCATCATCCCCATGAGGATGCACTCGTCATCACGCTTGAAATTAGGGGTGCGGTTAAAGGGTACCCTCCATTTTTGGGGGCCAAGAGGCAGCGAGGCAAGGCGAAGCCGGAACCGAAGCCAGAAGCACTGCATCTGAGTTCCCAAAAAAAGGAAGGCCGAAGGCCAAGGAATTGCATAGTACAGGTTCTTCAATTCAAGGAATCGAAACCTAAAATGCAGGTTCCGGTTCCTTTCCGGGGTACCTTGTAAAAATCAATTACCCCCTATTAGTTTAAAAAATGACAAAAATACCTTAAAAGTTTACAAATACACCCCTAACAAATATACTATTTGGATTTAGGGTTTAATTATAATGTAATATTATAATTAATTAAATTGTTAATCATTTAATTAAGTATTATAATATTATCTATAATAGAATGTTATAATTAATTAAGTAATCATACCATAAATTTATAATGTAATGTTATAATTAATAAAATTCTAATTATTTAATTAAGTATTATGTAAATTAGTAAATTAATTACTAATGTTTATAATAAAATGTCATAATCAATTAAGTAATCATTTAATTATGTAATGATATATTAATTATATGATCATACTATAATAGTATAATGTAATGTTATAATGAATTAAGTAATCATACTATAAATCTATAATTTAATATTATAATTAATTAAATTTTAAATCATTTAATTAATATACTAATGGTTATAATGGAATGTTATAATTGATTAAGTATTCATATTATAAATATATAAGGTAATGATATAATTAATTAAATTTTTAATCGTTTAATTAAATAATGTAATAATATAGTAAATTACTAATGTTTATAATGTAATGTTATAAATTCATAACTAATTATGTAATCATTTAACTATGTAATGCTATAAATAAGTAAGTGATCATAATATAATATAATATAATATAATAATGTTATAATTTAATTGAGTAATTATTTAACTATAATGTAATGCTTAATTAATGTTTATAATGAAATGTTTATGAGGTAATGTCATAATTAATTAAATTTCTAATCATTTAATTAAGTATTGTGCTAATATTAATATAGTAAATTAGTAATTACTAATGTTTAAAACATAATATCATAACTCATAATCAATTAAGTAATCATTTAATTATGTAATGTTATAATTAATTATGTGATCATATTATAATGTAATGTTATAGTGAATTAAATAATCAGATTATAGATTTTTAATGCTATATTATAATTAATTAAAATTTTAATCATTTAATTAAGTAATATAATAAATAATAATGTAGTAAATTACTAATGTTTATAATGTGATGTTATAAATTTATAACTAATTAAGTAATCATTTAACTATGTAATACTATAATTAATTAAGTGATCATAATATAATGTAATATAATAATGTTATAATTAATGTTTATAATATAATATCATAATCAATTAAATAATCATCTAATTATGTAATCAACTAATCATACTATAATGAAATAGTGAAATGTTACAATGAATTAAGTAATCATACTATAAGTCCTCAATATAATATTATAATTAATTTGTTTATAATAGAATATTATAATTAATTAAGTAATCATTTAATTATAATGTAATGTTACAATTAATTACGTAATCGTACTATAAATTTATAATATAATGTTGTAATTAATTAAATTTCTAATCATTTAATTAAGTATTATGCTAATTTTTATGTAGTAAATTAGTAATTAGTAATATTTATAATATAATGTCATAATCAATTAAGTAATCATTTAATTATGTAATGTTATAATTAATTATATAATCATACTATAATGTAATGTTATAGTGAATTAACTATTAAGTAATCATACTATAAATTTTTAATGTAATATTATAATTAATTAAATTTTTAATCATTTAATTAAGTTTGTATTAATGTTTATAATAAAATGTTATAATTGACTAAGTAATAATACTATAAATCTATAATGTAATGTTATAATTAATTAAATTTCTAATTATTTAATTAAGTAATATACTAAATGTTATAACTTATAAGTCAATTAATTAAGTAATAATCAATTAATGTAATGCTATAATTAATTATACTATAAATCAATTAAGTAATATTATAAAATTATAATTAATTAAGTAATCATTTAACTATAATGTAATTTTATAATTGATTAAATATGATATTTAACTAGTAATTAAATTTATTAATGTTTATCAATTTATCATATATAATTAATTAATTACTAATTTATTATAGATATACTTAGAACTTGATAATTGAAGTAAATAACTAAATATATTATTACTCAATCAAATATACTATTTTATTCAAAAATAATTCTTTTAATAACATTAAAATTTAAAACACTTTTAATTGGATCATAATTCCAATTATTCACTTAATTAATCAAAACTTTAATATTAATGTATTATAATATATTAAAGCTTTTAATATGATGTAATTTATATGTAATAAGTATAATTGTATTCATATATTTATTTAATTAGGTTATTTTAAATTTTCTATTTTAAATTTTCTCATATGTAAAATAATAGAAACCCCCCATTATTCACATTTCACAAATATTTCATTGTAGTCCAGGTTCCAAAACAGGTTTTAAACAGGTTCCAAAACAAGTTCTAAAACAGGTTCCAAAACAGTTCCAAACAGTTCTAAACCGGGTACCCCTTACAGGTTCCAAATAGGGTACCCTTTTTACCGGTTCCGGTTCCTCCACACAAGAACCGGAACCAAAATCGGAACCACACAGTATCGGTTCCAAAAAATTGGAACTGGAACCTACCCGCACAGTATCGGTTCGGTTCTACCCGCTACCCGTGCTCACCCCTACCTGAAATAGGTCGGTGCGAAATCCACAGAATATTGGTGGACAATGGAAGCGTTGTGAATATCCTGTTTTAGCGAGCTTTTGAAAAAATACAATTGGACGAGACAGACCTGAAGCCTGCCTCTATCCCTTTTTACGATTTTACTGGGGATCATCTGATTCTTAGGGGAATGATCGCACTCCCTGTCACTTTGGGTGAGACCAACAAAGTGACTAAGATGACGGAGTTCTTGGTAGTAAACTGTTTGTCCGCCTTTAATGGCATTCTGGGATGACCTCTACTACGCAGTTTTAAGGCTGTCACCTCCATCTATCATTTGAAAATGAAGTTCCCCACTCCGATGGGGATTAGGGAAGTAAAAGGATCTCAATGTGAATCTCACAACTGTTACATAAGAGCAGTGCAGATGACATGCAAGGGAAAAAGAAGGCCAATAGGCATCCCTGAGTAGGCTATGGTGATCAGCAGGATCGAGCCACAACCTAGCCCAGTAGAGGACAACATGGATCCTCGCAATCAAGAGTGCCCTCATAGTGGGCCAGTTGAGGATCTCTCTGAGATATCAGCCAATTAAAATGAGCAGACTCAAGTGTTGAGAATCGGAAGTAATCTCAACCCCTAGCTCGCCAAAAGCTTGACGAGCTTCCTCAGAGAGAATGTCAATATTTTTGCATGGACTCATGCTTATATGGTCGGGATCAGCTTGAATGTAATATGTCATGCACTAACCTTGACAATGAAGTCAAGCTGGTTTGCCAAAAGAAGAGTCATGGACCCGGAGTGCTATGCTACCTTGAAAAGTGAGATAGATAAACTCTTTTCAAATGGGTTTATTCGAGAGGCACGTTACCCAAGTTGGGTTGCCAATCCAGTCTTGGTAAAGAAGCCCAACAGAAAGTGGCGAACCTGTGTCGATTTCATCGACCTCAACAAAGCCTATCTGGAAGATAGTTTTCCCTTGCTGAGGATCGACCAACTCTTTGAAACCACCTCCGGGCAAGAGCTACTGAGCTTTATGGACGCCTACTTGGGATACAATCAGATCTTGATGCATGCACCTAACGAAGAGCATACCTCATTCATTACAGATCGAGGATTGCACTATTACAAGGTCATGCCCTTCGGTCTAAAAAATGTTGGGGCAACCTACCCGCAGCTAGTTAACTGTATGTTTTCCGAGCAGATCGGAAAGTCAATGGAAGTTTATGTTTATGACATGCTGGTCAAGTCGCATGTCGCTTCAGATCACATAAGTGCATCTCATTGAGAAGTTCAACATACTCCGAAAGTACATGATGAAGCTCAATCCTCTTAAGTTCTCATTCGGAGTATCCTTAGGAGAGTTTCTAGGGTATATGATTAACCAAAGTGGAATCAAAATCAACCCTGAGAAGATCTAAGCTTTCCTTGATATGAAAAGTCTGACTAACCGAAAACAAGTTCAGAGCCTAAATGGGAGGATAGCGGCTCTCAGTCGCTTCATATTGAGGGCAACAGATCATTGCTTGCCATTCTTTAATATAGTTAGAGCCAAAAAGAAGTTTGAGTGGACTCCAGAGTATGAGCAGGCTTTTCAGAGTATAAAAGAACTTCTCGGAAAGCCGCCTCTTATATCCAAGCCTCTTCCCAAGGAAATTCTATTCCTCTACCTGTTTGCCTCTCAGTATGCGGTCAGCATAGCTCTCATTCTGGAAGAGGGCCGAGTTTAGTGGTCAGATTACGCGAGAAAGCGACTACTGGACGCCAAGATGCGGTATCCAAAGGTGGAGCGATTAGCTTATGCCCTACTGATCGCCTCCAGGAAGCTACAACAATATTTCCATGCCCACACAATCTATGTTCTGACTAACTACCTGCTCAGACAAGTTCTTCAAAAGCTGAAAGCTTCGGGTAAGTTACTCAAATAGGCAATGGAATTGAGTCAGTTCGATCTACATTACAGACCGAAGACAACAATCAAAGGGCAGGCTATTACCAATTTTATTTCAGAATTCTCGTACCAGCCAAACCGAGAATTCGAGTAGTTAGCCATCGAAGTCATCCAGGAAATCGTTCAAAACTTATCAACTTGGAGCCTCTATGTTGATGGTTCCTCGAACAGAAAAAGAGCGGGGCATGTCTTCCACTCCTTAGTCCCGAAGGGACTCGTATTCATGAAATTCTTCGATTTGGGCTCTAAGCTACGAATAATGAGGTCAAATATGAAGCGCTGCTTGCTAGTCTGTGACTAGTAAGGGAAATGGGATCGGATGCGATTAGCATTCATAGTGACTCCCAGCTGGTTGTTAATCAGATTTTGGGAGAATATCAAGCTAAGGAAGAAAACATGATCAGCTATCTGAAGAAAGCTAAAGCCACACTTAAGCCTTTCAAGCACTTCACGATCAAGCAAATCCCGAGAGATAGTAACTCTGTCGCGGATGCCTTGGCAAGGATAGCCTCATCGCTAGACTTCGATGTGCTGGAAAGTATTCCAATTCGGTACATAGAGATTCCTAGTATCAGCCCGCTTGAGTAGACCGTAACTACAACATAATCTACCTCCTGGATAACTCCAATCATTCAGTATCTTCGAGATGGAACTTTGCTCATTGATAAGACAGAGGCAAAAATCCTACGCACCATAGCTGCTCGTTACACACTCATCGGAGGTCAGCTGTACAAGCGAGGGTTTAGCACCCATCTCCTCCGATGTGTAACCAACGAAGAAGTAGACTACATTATAAGGGAGATACATGAAGGGATCTGTGGTAATTACATCGTCGTACGATCCCTCGCCAATAAAATTGTCTGCCAGGGATATTATTGGCCTCTACTTCAGGAAGACACTTTCAACTTTGTGAAAAAGTGTGATAAGTGTCAACGGTTCGCGAACATCCCGTGAGCTCATTCCCACCAAATAACAACAATTACCAGTCCCTGGCCATTCTATATGTGGGGAATTGATCTCATCGAGCTCATGCCAACCAAATAAAGAGGCGTCAAGTATACTATGGTCACGGTGGATTACTTCACCAAATTGGTCGAGGCCGAGCCTTTGGCTGCGATCACTACCAAAAAGCTCAAAGATTTCGTCTTCAAGAATGTAGTGTGCCACTACGGGATTCCTCATACACTCATCTCTGATAATGAAAAACAGTTCAACAATGAGGAATTCAAGCAATTTTACGATGGGTTGGGGATCTATAAAAAGTTTGCCTCAATCACAAGACCGCAAGCCAATGGTTAGGTTAAAGCTGCTAACAAGACCATCAAGTACACACTGAAAGCCAAGCTTGGCGCTACCAGGGGCAATTGGGCTGATGACCTCCTAGAAGTTTTATGGGCATATAGAACAACTCTGAAAACCTCTACTTCAGAAACGCCCTTCTTGCTAGCATATGGCTACCAGGCTATGATTCCAGTGGAAGTAGGGACTGGTTCACTCCAGAGAGACCTATTCAATGAGATAGAAAATGAAGCACTTTTACGTGCAAATCTAGACCTAGTTGAAGAACACCACAACAAGGCTCGATTAAGGATAGCATCCTACCAGCAACGGGCGAAAAGGTTCTTCGACTCTAAGGTCAGGAAAAGAGACTTTCAGGTCAGCAACCTAGCTCTAAAAAAAGTTCTTCCCGATACAAGGGAACTAAATGCGGGGGTATTGGGACTTAACTGGGAGGGTCTATACCGCATCGCTAAGGTAATACGACCTGGAACATATCACCTCAAGAGGCTTAACGGTTTTGAAGTACCGAGCTTGGAATGTTGAACATCTTTGCCCCTATTACCAATAATTCCAAACCTACTCTTAATTTTGTTCATTTCTTTTGCTTGTAAAGTTTTCCCTTATAATCTTTACGAATAAGATTGTTCTGCTTTATCTTGAAGGAATATTTGTGTCATGCTCTTTTGAATGATCTTGTTCGTTACAATATTTTTACAAGTTCCCTGATAAGATGTATAATATTAGTCTTGTGAAGTGCTTGAATTATAGAAGTACTATTTCCAGTGGTCGAAAACATTTCTCTTATATATATGTCTAAATAAATACAATGGGTAACAGAAAGATAAAAAAAAAAAGGGTCAAAAGGAAAGCTGTGAAAAACAAAAGAGGCGATCACTAGTCCCTGCCTCCAAGCTCTCTAGGTGCGACCTCTATATCGCTAGTTGGTCGTCGACCAGCCGATCAGCTATTTGGTCCTTAAGGACGTATGCCTCTGACTAGTCATCCTCTGAAGGAGGCTCTTGTCCCTCTTCCTCCTCAGCATCATCAGCTTGGGCCATGGAGGCAAGGATGTCCTAGTATTCATTTGGGAGGTCACAGAGTTTCATCCCCGGATTCCTCGGTCGCAAGCTGTAGATGGCTTGTGTTGCCCAGCCAGTAGATCTCCTCTCGAGTTCAAGGTTTTATCGCTTCATCTGTTCAATTAATGAAGTGACTCACCCTTGGAGCAGCCCGAGATCCACCTCCAAGGCCCTCTTCTACTTCTTAGAGTTTTCCCACAGTCAAGCTCTGTCCTACTCCACCTTCCTGGCTCGCTCAGAGTTCGCCTTCAGCTCCTTCTCTTTCTCACCACACTCTTTGGTAAGTCTGGCCACTGTCCTTTGGAGCTCCTTATTCTTCTCGCCTCTCTTTTCAAGCTCGACCTTCTAGAAGTCCACTGTACGAAGGATAGAATTTCTCTCTAGCCAAGTACTGATTCGCTTAAATGTGGATCGCTTTCGCCTCTGTGTCCAGAGCCACGAAGTCCTATTTCAGCTTGGTATTCTCTTCCCTTAGCTCGTGGAATCCTCTATCAAAGTCCATATCAATCATCTGTTGGGTCATGTGTAAGGCAAGCAGGGACTATGAGAAAAGAAACAAGAGTTAGCCTCTTTTTTTTCCAAAAATCATAAAAGTTAGAAAATCAACTGATACTAAAAGGTCCTCGATAAGAACAAGCAATTTTACCCGGCTTTGTAACTGAAGCATAGTAGCCATCAGGTCCGCGGGCTGAGAAGCCACAAACTCCTCGAAGGCTGCAGCCAATTGGCATTCTAGCAAGGTATACACCACCGGCTGCAAGTGCTCCGGGAGCTGCCCCATGGAATCCAGCATAGATGAGATAGGTTCCAGAGGAGCAGGTACCTCATTGACCCGTTGCTTGCCTATTCTCCTTTGGGCAACCGCGACCTCCCTCTCTCCTTTGCGTGAGCCCTTGGGGATCGCTGAAGTGCCAGAGGCACTCCTCGGGGGCACCCCTGAGTGGAAAGCCTGGTAAGGCTGTGGTCCTTCTAGTAGCATCCCGAAGCCCTCTCGCTCAGACTCTAACTCCTTCTCAATAAGCAGTTGCTTCCTCTTCTTGGTCTTCTAGCCCATGGTTTTCTGCTTCGAGGCTTGAGTAGCCGCGGGTCGAGAAGCTTCTCCACATTGCTCGGGGATGTTCGCCTTTCAGCACCAATTTGTATCTCTCCTATGGGGATATTGCTTGGGGTCACCTCGGTTGGCTCGGTCAAGTCGACCCGGGGAAATACGAACCCTCTAGTTCTCGTCGATGGCTTTGGAACCCTAGGTGGCGTGGTCGTTGCGCGTTATGGAAACATGTTAGCGAAAATGTTCCCTCAGAAAAAAAAGGGTCTAAGTGTGAAGATACTTATGTGCTAGGGCTTCCAAAGATGCTTCTGAGTTGAAGAAACCGTACTTTCGCAAGTTGACAGTAGTCATGAGCAGTCTCTTGCGTCACGACTCTATTTGATTAGACGAACGAGCGTCACAATACGATTAAATTCTGTCAGAGTTGTCAACCTGGTCGTCTTATTTTTTGCAAAGAGACAAAAAGTTCATTAATGTCAACTATAGAAGATGAGCTAAAGAAAAAGGAACAGTTCGTAAATCAAAGGAAAGGAAAACCTACTCGGCTTCCTAAATTAACAAACACCATCATATGCAAAAAAGAAAAATTTGGTCTCATAAACCCCAACATTACTAGGGTAACCAAATATTCCTCCCTCGATCAAAGATCACTTCGAGAGGTAAAAAGAGTTTTTATCTTTGCTCTTCTTCAAATAGTAAGCACATGCGAGCTCTAGCTCTGTCAGCCCACCAAGACCATTTTCGCCACATGCCATATACATAGTAACCACTATCATATACGCATTAGGCGTCAATTGTAATGACGCGACCTCGAAGTAGTCGAGGATCAATCTGATGAAGGGGTGAAAAGGTATCAATGCCCGACACTTAAAGATCGCCTCAGAGATCGTGACCATTCCCCCTTGGGGATTTCGAGTTGTGTACGTCCTCTGCTGGTAGACATCTATGCTAAGTGCGAACTGGTCCACTACTTTTTGTATCTCATCCTAGGTGGCCATTGATAATGTCTCTTGCACAGGACCTGCTGAGGTGCCTAGCACCTGCGAGCTCTTCCCCTCTACCGCTTTGGTCACTCAAGTGTCCATTGCTCCTAAAGTTTGAAAAAGGGGCAACATGCAGAGATGACTCAGGCTCCGTATAGTGTCCTGCGATGATGTGGAAGAGCAAAAGAAACCCTAATTTACCATCCTTAACCCCTAGAAAAGCCCTAAAAACCACTTGAGAATGAATTCCCAAGAATTCGTGCCCTAAGTTTTCACCTTTAAGAAAAGAAAAAGTTTTCTCTTTTTACCACTGTCCAGAAACATGCATCGTGTAGGTTTAGCAGACAGTTCATACCTACCATTGCTGTAATGTCAAGCTTTTAACAGAAATAAAAGAGGAAAATGAAAAAGAGTACTCATTACCTCTTGACTGCTAGGGACGAACTTCTTGTTGTAACAAAGAGTGTGCATCAACTGGAAGAAGAACAGACTGATTTCACAAGTGCAAGAGCTTTGCTTTTCTCTCTGAAAATGCGAGTTATGTGATAAAACTTAAGGCGAAGCTGGGGTTTTATAGGGGAAAGGCGACGATTGGTTTCCCTAGCAAGCGACGCTAGGGCGGGATAAGTTTCTCGCCATTGATTACGACCACATGTCGTTAACCCATGTGAAGAGTAACCTTCATGCTTCGTGGATGCCAATCGACGTTTCCCTCCATTGGAGTAACCAAGAGTTGGTGCAGTTATCTCCTCCACATTAAATGCGCCCTCATCCGCATTTGATGCTCTGAAAGGGAATGTCGTTTTAGCATGGCTTGCATTTAATGAGCATGGCTGGCACTTATTGCGCAAGAGACACGTCTGTCAGAATAAAGTTTACTTTATTGACCAGACCAGATGTCAAGTGCAACGGATAACATCTGAAAAGGTCGTTCGAGTAAAACACTCTTCTCCATATATCAATTTCAAGATGATGTGACCCCTTGTTTTCGGCAAAAATGTGCTAAGTATTTTCAGGTCGTGGGCGACGGATGAAGTTCAAAGCATGTTGGTATAGCACTGATGTTAGAGTCATGAAAGTGACTCTATTTTGGTGATAAAAATACCCTAAGTGTGATTAAATTGAAGTACATTGAGACAATTAAAGAATTTATGAATTTATTCACGAAAATCGCTTCCTAATATTTTTCTTATGAATTTAACATGTTTGGAATGATTTTGGAAAGGATATGAGTTGATATTAGGTTGTGGTTTATGGATTAGGGGTGATTTTGTCTCATTTATGCTATTTAGGGGGTAAACTGTCATATTTACAAGGGTTGATTTTGTCAATTTTCAATCGTGCAGGGACCAAAGTGATATTTTATAGGTTCTCTATAAAATGAAAACGAAAGGTCGCGTATAGAGGGCTATTCATCCATCTTTTTCGATGACTCCTTAACTTCTTTTTTGGCGGCCTCTGGCGACGATCCATCTCCCAGCACCAATCTTCATCAGCCACCAAAACCACCGCAAACCGCCACCGTAAATCATGCAAAATGTCACAACATTTCGTCTTCCACCACCGCGACTTTTCGCCTTCCAGGCCAGATTTCACCATTTTTCGGCGACGTTTCGGCTCCCCAAGACTTGATCTCCCTTCCCCACGACTGGATCTACACATCCCAAGCTTCAGCCACCTAAAAAACCGCTGGAATCCGCCATCTAGCCACCGTGACTCTTCATCTTCCAGCCCAGATCTTGCTCATTTCCGGTGACCTTTCACCTCCCCAAGACCTGATCTGAACTCCCCATCATCAGAGCTTTCCATCGGTACCTTCGGATCCCATTTCTGCCACCATTTTCCGGAAGACCCGTCGGAAAAATTAACGTTTTTGGCGAGTGCAGATATTCGTATTCCGGGCTATCCGTTGGTCATTTTCGCCCCTTCTTCGCATCATATTGATGTTGGTTACCTCCTCTCCGCCATGATCAGTTTGTTTCCACCGTTTCAGCCTCCGTCATCACCACCATGAGCGGCTAAGTTCCCGGTTATCTGTTACGGCATAGGCGAGATCGAGATTGACTCCATGACTCTGCTCATCAGCTCTCGACTAGTTGGATGAGCCCGATTGTAGGACATTGGGTAGTATTGTGCTTTGGATTATATTTGTTTTCGTTTCATGTTTGATTTGATACTTTAATATGATTTGAGCATAACTTGTGATGAATATTGTTGTCCATTATGATTTAATGTTTTCATAGAACTTGCTGAATGATAAATGTTGGTTTGAAATAATTAAATGATGAATATCGCTTTTCATCACTTCATATCGATTGTAATTGAGTTGTGATCGGATTTAATTTAATTTCTACTGTTGTTGCATTTATTGTGAAGTTAGTTGATTAGAATTTACGTGTTGACAAATTGTTTTTGTTAATCGCGTACCAACTAGTGGTATTGTCTTGTAGCGTTTATCGGCATTTAATGATAGTCTTTAACCAATCGAACTTGAGTGATCGGGTGAGACAGGATAGATTATACCTAGAGTGCCGGGAGGCCATTTCATTGATTTACCTTGCCTTGTAGGTTTAGGGGATCGTAGAGGGTGGAAGAGAATTATGTGAGTCGGTCTCGTGTCGAACCAAAACCGTAACGACAACATTTTTATTATAAAGTCTTTATTAGTTTTAATTTCATGTTTTATTATTTGCATTTAGTTTGTTTAGTTTCATTAATCAATTGCCAATTTCATTTCCGCTGCTTAAAATACATTAGGTTGTTAGTCTTGCTCCCTGTGGATTCAACCTTGCTTACCGCTAACTATGGTATTTAGGTTTAATTTTATGGCCGTGACGACCGGTTCAACAACTGAGCAGGGTCCGACCTGAGTCAGCTGAACCTATTGGGGAAGGTCGTCTCAAGTCGCTTGTGCTATTCTTAGAGACCTATGCTGTGACCTCCTTACATCTCGCTAGTCGGGTCGAACCACTAGTTTCACATTATCTTAACTGCTTGTCTCATACAGCTCAATCAAGCATCACTCAGGATAAGTCAGGTCACGGCATAATCATGAAGTTCTCAAGGTTCAATCCTTAAACACTAAGAACTGGGGGCCTTCTGTTATGCCTAAAAAATCAGGGCTGACATAAGCTCACGACAGCAAGGGCTAATCAGAGTTCAGAAAGGCTTTGTGCCATCCAGGCGTTGCCACATCGCACAAGGATGGAAGAGGTAAGGTTGTCGTCAGTGTGACAGGTGAAAGCTTGGCTTATGAGTGGCTAGGAGTTGTCCACTTGCCCAACCCCTATGCGATTTAAGGATATCTCCTGTGCAGTCAGCCAATGGGAAGCAAGTTAGGAATTATACCACACCTGCCTGACTGCAGAATCATGATTATTACCTCGAATCCCTCAACTATAAATAGAGGGCTCCTCTCTCATTTATAGGATTCGTTCATATTTAATCTTCCAAGAGTAGGCTCTCTCTCTGTATTTAAATTCTCTCTCTAGATTGTAACTCAGCCCACTACCCGCGACATGACTGTAATCATCCATCAATACTATTCGCTTTTTAGCATCCGAACCACTTTAAAAATTGTCTCTTGTTTATTCTCTCGTTGCACATTTCCATATCACGTGTAATTTATAAGTCCGCTTAGCACTTTACACGTGCGAGTTGTTGGTGTCAAAATCAAACATCAACAAATGTATTGGTATATTTTCTTTCTATTAAAAAGAAAAAACCCTTAAAATTATTAGGGGACGATCTTTTCTAAATATCATTTTAAAGGCCTCAATAGATATTATAATTCATTTTCAAGTCAATTAAAGAGCTTATTCGGATTCCATATATAATTGGGTAGCCAAATATATTGCTTTTAAGTGAAGCATCTTATCTTGCCATAATATTTATGAGTCTAGTTAACTCTTTGTACTTTTGTAGTTAGTGGCCAAAGGCATCAAGAATTTTCAAGAAAAGACATAAATATTCAATTATAAGATACATCATAATATTTATAGCGTGTAAGAATATGTTCTCAGAATAAAATAAATTATTTTGACTGGTGCAATTAAAGACCGGTGGATGGTGCCATCAATAGGCTTATGGACAGCATTTTAGCTCAACACTAACCCATCACAAAATTTTTCTCCTGCCCCTTCTGTTCATAAGTCGTTATGACATGTGCGAAGGGATTAAGTATCTTATTTAAAACATAATTCAAGAAAGAGTGTTAGTTTGAGTTAAGCCATATAGAATAATACTGTATATATGTACACATTATTATATATAATCTGATGTGACATAGAATGAAATATGGATTTGTTTTTGGGTTCTCGTAAGCAATCTTTATCCAAAATGTAGGTTGACAATTTAGGAGCTCACTGGGTATTTAATTAGCATTCAATTTCCTTCCTAATGAGCGATGTGGGATGCCATATTTCATACCTTCATATCCATCATCTTTCGATTGGGCTCACTTTGATACCAATTGAATCACCCGGGTCGACTGTTAAAATATTGTCCACTTTGACCCCATAATTGTACTAGTTTACTTTTGGGTTCACTCAAGCATCCTTCACCCAAAACACATCTTGACAACTTAATAACTCACATGTTTTATATGCATATGAGGTTCGGCAGCCCCTCTTTTTTTTTTATTTTACACAAGTTTTAAGCCATTGGATCTAACATTTTAGATGATTAAGATTTAATGCAACTAACGCACTTGAAAAATAATATAATTTAAATTCAATCTCAATCATTCAAACAGTTTAATCTAATGACTCAAAGATTGTGTAAAATAAATGAAACTCTTGATATTGCCCATATACATATATATGGAATTATATCCTTTTATGTTTTCAATTCACTGAAATAATTCATAAATTTATTTATTTCTATACTTTTTTAAGACATTTCTAAATAAAACCTTTATAAAGGAAGGCTATGAATGTTGTTTTGAAATCTCAAACGAGGTTGTTGAATAATTTCGAAAACTCTAGTGATTATATTAAATAATTTTTGAAAGGGAAGTCAATAAATAATAAATTGCCTAAAATGAAATAGTAAAGTGGGAATATTTCTAATGGGTCAATCAAGTACTAGTAGTGGGAAAACTGTAGAAAACACATATTGATGCTTTAATTAATTTATGGTATAGATGGATACGTAAACCGAATCCCATTTGTGTAGATATTTATTGTTTGAACTAAAAGTCAGTTTGGCATTATGGAAAGAAACTTGGAACAAAATGAATTCATTTACATCCACACATCCAAAATCAATTTTATGTGACTTTCTTCAATAGCATAATAATTATTTGTTTGAATATATAGAAAGGGAAAGGTGCGGATACAATTGAATTTCTAGGTTAAGCATTTTGGGCCCATACGGATCCCATTCCAAAAGAAATTCCCCTATCATATTGTAAGTAATAATAATATTAAATATACATTTATTAACATACTAAATAATAGAACTTGTAACATTGAAAGTATTTAATATATTACTATTCTATAGAAATGATTATTCATTATATATTTATATTCCAAGCTTTAAAATTGTAAAAAAAAATTAAATTAAATTTTCAGATCCAGTTTTTTTTAAAATAAAAATAAAAATTAAACGACCCTCTATAACATCGGATTGTTAAATGTTTTGAGGTATTGTACCAAAACTAAGCAAGAAATTCAACATTTATTTTTAAATCTTATATTTAATTAAACAATGTCCTAACTAGCTAATTGCTTAGAAAATTAGTACATAGCATCCTCTAATCATTTATTTTTTTCCATTCTATACAGTGGTGGATCCAAGAATTTCATTCGATGGGGACAAAAAATAGACCAAAAAAGAAAAATTAAAACCAATCATAACTATACTTTTTTTTCATTATGATGAGCTTTAACAAAAAGTTACAAAATATAAATAAATATCTTCAAAAAACACAATTTTTGTAAAAATAAAATAATTTTTTTACAATTATCCTCGATGAGTTTTCATATTTTGAAAACATTAGATAATCATCTCATCGTCAATTGTATCAAATATATCTTTTTCAATATAGGTGACCAAGCAATTATTCATCCATTGATCTCCCATTCGATTGTGTAACCGACTTTTCACAAGATTTATTGCAGAAAAAACTATTTCAATGGTTGCAGTTGCAACTGGTAAAACCAATGCAAGTTTCAATAAATTCATCACAAAAACGCATGTCAACAACATAAGTCTCCGCCTGGTTCTCAAGTACTATCAACTCAAGTGCTGAAAAATCAAATGGATAAAATTGGCCAAACCCATTCTTCCCTCTCTTCTCTTTTTCCTTTTCCTTTTCCTTTGCTTCTTCTTCATTTCTTCTTTATGAGTTTTTCTCTCTTCTTATTCATTTTGAGCGAACAACCCAGTTTATATATAAAACAACTTATTTGAATTATGGAACTACCCCAAAATTCTCTTATTTTCACCATGACCCCACCACATCAGCTTTCTATTATAAAAATGTCTAGATTTCTCCCCTCAGTTACATGCAAACCCAATAGCTCTTATTCCTTTCATTTTCACTTTTAATAAAACTTTTAAAAACTAACTGATTCCTTTGCATACAAATAAAAATCACAAAAAATATGCAATATATATATTAGGATTAAAAACGGGGTTTTACAAAAGTAAAATCCAAACTTATCGTGTGGGCTATTCCGTTCCCAAAATCTCAAAGTTCTATTGGGGTAAAATTTAAATAAATATAAAATCTAAAAATTTTCAAAAATTGAGTGGGGACCTCGTCATTCATTGGATCCGCCACAGATTCTATAAAAGAGCACAATATACCACCGAAGATTTATTTATTTTATTTTTTGTTATAATATTAAGAATTTTCCTATATGTTATAATTTCATTGATTAAAGTCCTTTTTTATAATTTCTTATTCATGAATTTGACAATGGTTGGTAATTTTAGAATGACTAATATAAACATATGTAGATCGTGATATTATGGCTTATAGATTGTACAAATTGTTGGAGCATATTGTTTTAAAACTTCATACCAATCCAACCTTTCTTCACATCTGTTTGAGATATTGGAGTAAATTAATTGTTGTGCGAGAATGTGCAGATAGGTCAGAGTAACTTGTGAGATAACAATCCTAGTTAGTAAATACAAGTACGGCAAAAAAAGGGTATGGGAAATTTTACGGGTATAATATGGCAAACGGTGAAAAATACGTTTATAAAAATTCGGCCATAAAATTCGGATACAGGAAAAATACGGTACGGGTATATACGGGTTTAATACGGTGCATTGTCAATAATACATTTTGAAAAATACAGCAATATCAATCTTAGTTTTAACACTTTTATGGACTACCTGGTTAAAATGAATATAGCATTTCAAAGGCAAAGTATTCAATTAACCAATAACACAAATACACAATATATAACTGATATTCAAATTATAGTCTCCAGACTCAAACATAATATTTAGCCAAGATTCAACTATAGTGTCAAACCAAACACATAAGTCATAACAAAACTAAAATTCAAAGTCGAATTAGAGCTCCAAACAAATAAAATACACAAATAATACAACTAAGATTCAAATTATAGTTTATAACAAAAACTCACAAAGTACATAAACAACAATAAGTCAATAACAACTCAAAAAAGAGCATCATCCAACCAAGCAATGTCTTCATTATCCATTAAGTCATCCATGTAACCCTCAACTATCGTGTAGAATTAGCATCTTTGTTTATATGAATTTCTTCATATTCATAGTCTGGAAGCTCCCCCAATTTCTTAAGATCTATAGGTTCCAAGTCATGACTCATCGTGGAAGTAAACTTATCCATCATCATCATGTTCATCCTCACATACACAAGTGTGTCCAGGATTTCATGTGACAACCTATTCCTTTTTTTTGTTTGAACAGCTTCAAAGGCACTCCAATTTCTCTCACATGATGAAGCATTACAAGGTTGACTCAGAATTCGAATGGCATACTTCTTAAGCACAGGAAGATCATCCCCATTGTAATCCCACCATATTCCTACAAATGACATAAAAAGCTTTCTTGAATATAAAGAGAGAAGCAATGTACAAAAAAGATATTGAAATTTTTTAAAACACTTACGAGGATGACTTGTTTGTCACATCGTTTTTGTCATTGCAGTAAATAAGGTAGCTGGCCTACTACGATACAACTGAACCTCTCTCATAAATGGATGCTTTTCTTCTATTAGAAGCAGGTTTTCATGAATGAAATTGATGCCATCTTTCATCTCCCTATCCTCTCTAAAATTTTGTAAGAAAAAGTAAGATGGATTGAGAAAGGCAGCTGCAGCATGTATAGGATGAATGATGTTGTTGACCTGGCGATTCTCAAACAATTCCCAAATTCTCCCATACTTGCTTGCCTCACTATTACATCTTTCTTTGATTGCAATGTTTGCCCTCATCATTGCTTCATATAAGTAACCAGCAGTAGATCCATCACCATCAACCAAACAAAGAACTCGAACTCGAACCAATGGGTCAATAGTTTTTATAACCTCCCTTCCTCTAGCCCAAAAATCACTCTGAACAATTTCGGTCTTACAATAATCAAAACCCCTCCATTCAAATGAAGCAACAAAGAGTCGAAGTTCATTATCCAAATCCAACACAGATTGAAGCATTAAAAAATTTGAAGCAAATCTTATGGTCAATTGTCTATCTTTGGTGTACTCTTTCATTACTGCATGAAGAACTGTGTACCGTGTCATGAACATAACTATTATTCTTGCTTCAACTGTGGCAACTTTTACCCAATTAACTTCTTCATATATGTCTTTCAAAAGAAGCTGAATTTCATGAGCAGCACACCTCGTCTTATACATTCGAGGATACAATCCAATGAGCATGTCACCAGCAGATGTGAAATTGCTACCATTATCAGTTATGAATTGCACAACATGTTCTTGTCCAATTGATTCAATCACAGAAACAACAATTTCTTTCAGATAAATCCCAGTTTTTCTTTCTCGAGAAACATCCAATGATTTTATAAACACTGCACCGCCATTTTTAAACTAAATCTAGTTTCTGTTTTTTAGTTTTGTCCAGAATTTCCAGAACTGAGCATACTGCATTCAAACATTCATATTAAATGTTTTACTTACTGAAAAATGACAAATATTTTCTTAATGGAAAATATAATTCTCAAATTAACACCAGGAAAAATTTCAAGGCAAAAATAAAATTTTTAAGATACTTAAATTCTTTCTGCAAACTAACCCATTTACAAAGAAACTAAAAACGCAAAATTTATATAGTAACTTTAAAATTTCATAACAATTCATATATTCGGTATTTTTTAATAAAATAAAATTCTATAGCATCCTTACTATTCTAAATTTAGTATATCTCAAAATCAGATTTATTTTACACTAGCCATTAATGTTACAAGATTCTTCTATCTTGCTTGCCAAAACTGAAACTGATCAAACATTATTTATGAACAATTTTCTGACTTGTTTTTAGGTACCTCTGCTTCTACACCATTGTGTTAACAAAATATCTCGGCTGCTTCTGTGCCAGTAGTAGCATTGTAAAATCACAATCAAATACAAATATAACTCTCACAAGCATTTCATCAAACATGTTTCAAACAAATCTATTAATCCACCAACATAACAAATCCATCAATCCACCACCCTCCTACTACTACTACTCACACACCAACACAAACACAAGCAATCAACCAACGAGATTCAAAGAGAAGAGAAGAAGTGTGAACCTTGAAGTCCCGAACTTGAAGCCTAGAAAAGGGAGTTAAAAAGAGAAGAGAAGAACAGATCAAGACCCAAGAGATGAAGAAAACTAGAAAACAACTTTAAACTTTAAAGAGAGCAATCCATTGAACTGTTGAAGATTTGATTCTGATTATTTGAAGAAAAGCTGAAAACGTTGAAGAGAGTAAAGAGTTACATAACTGAGGAAGAAGAGAAAAGAGATTTTGTTTTAATTTGATTTTCAGTCAAACCCCACTAAAATGACGTTGTTTTGGGGTGACCAATCAATTTTTTTTTTTTTTTTTTTTTTTTTTGCAATAATTCGCAAATTATACGGATATTCATATTATACGCGTATAATTCGGCAGCCCTTATAAAATACGTATAAAATGCGTATTTACTAACTAGGATGACAATCATATGCAAGCGAGCTGCAGACAGAGGTAAGGCGAACTACCCAACAATCATTTTCTAAACTGTGGATAAGTCTTATCTCCTTGACAGGCTATTTGCACGTGTACGAAATCGTGCAAGTAGTAAAGCTCAAGTAAACGAATGTCGAATCCCAAGAGAACTACTTACCAAGTACCAAACTAATCTATTTTATTACTATTTGATAAATCCGAATTTTAAGAATGATTTAATGAAAAATAAACAAACTAAAAACTAAACAAAAGCATAATTTTATTAATACTCTGGTAAAAAGATCAATATGACTAAACCTAAGGCAACAAATTTCACACCAATTTAATCCTATGCATTGACAATTATTGCTAACCAAATTAAGCTTATTCTAAAGACCAAACTCTCTAATATTTCGCTAACTTTCTCTCGAACAATTAGCGAATTAACCCTTAAGCAACAACCCAAAATATCTCTAAAGTAGATTTAGAAACTAAGAGATCATTAAGTTCTATAGAATTTACCAGTGCCTCACAAATCACGGTAACATATCTCTAGCATTCACTCAATCTATGGTTTTATTACCTTAGACTAATCAGGTTTCATCTCTCGATCTCAACCCAACCTATGATATCATTCAACTCTCGGATCCATAAGAATTGAAAGCATTACACACAATAATAAAACTTAGAATTAATGCTTAATTAAAATGAACAACAATAAAATCAACACATATTCATAAATTGGGCTAGATCTTTAGCCCTAGAAAAGAAATTTAGTTCATAATTGCAGTAATTTTAAAAAAAAAAAAAAAAACCATTTTATTAACAAACATGAGTTCAAGAAAGAAAAATAGAAAAAACTTCTCTAATTGATGAACGAAAACTACAAGAATTCTGATCTCCAAAATAGTAGTCACTCTTTCTCTTCTCTAATCTCTCTAAAAACTAAATAAAAACCCTTATTTATAGTGATAGGGCTTGGAGGTTAGTCAGGAAAGAATTAAATGCTTTAAACCATTCATATTCAGACTAGAAAATTATGTACAATAACCCAAACATACCCGTAATCCATTGTTGTGGCAACAGAAAAGGTCGCTGCAGTGATCATTCTTTCTGCCCCATGAGTCTGGAATATTTAGAATTTGGTAAAGTCATCAACAGAAACTTTGTAGCCCTCTGAATAACCTTTCCAACGCCATAAGAATCATAGAATTCTGATTTCTATAGCTCAAGTTATGATCAAAACATCAAAGCATGCTCATCTTGAAGAATTTCCAGGTTTTAAGTTTCATCTTCATCGCATCATAACTTACTTATTTAAATTCCGATTCTTACACCGTTTGTTCCTACTTGCCACAACTTCCATCAACATCATTCTTCTTCACTCAAATATCGTTTATAACCTGAAAATACACCCGTGATCCCATAAAAGCTATTTATGAAGTAATTAACTCAAATTTCACAATAAAAACACATTTTTTTCCCCTAAATACTCCAATTGAATCACTAACAAAACATGTATTTTTAAGCGCTTGTCACTCCTTAGATAGATAGTATCTAAAATCAAGGAGAAAATCATGGGATGGACGTCCTGCAACCTCGGTGTGATGGCCACACTAAAAATTTTGGGACTAATTTCGCCATATCATGTAATAATCCTGAAAATTAACCAATACCAACTACCAACTCAGTAGGGTATAAATTATAAACCCCCCGAAAATCATTGTAAGGGGGTTAACAACTTTAGAGTGAAAGCTTAATCTTGTAATCACAAATACATCAATAAGATAATAGTAGACGTAGACTTAAGAATTTAGCTCGTCGAACCAATTTAAAAAGTTCTTGCGCAATTATTTTCATCATTTTTACTTTGCTTTCCTAATTATTTGTAATCACGTGGTCACACTATCCAGTTCCACTAAGGTCAACCGGATAACTCTAGTTGTTGCAAGATTTCATAAAAACATTAATAAATGCAGCTCACCCATCCAGTTTCATTACGTTCTTCCTCTACAGTCTACATCTTACACATTGGGTGAGGATTTATCAAATTTATACCTTTAACAAGTGGCAGAGTATTAAACCAAGTCAACATGGTTGAGATTTTTATGGAATTTATATTTATCTTTTTGTAACCACCAGATATTATTTACATATCCTTTTGTAACTATTCACCCATTCTTTGTGGGTTTCTGTTGTATCTTTGTTGGTATAAATATCCCAATTCTTAATGAATAAGATATCCACTTTTATATTCCTTTACGGTATCAGAGATTTAAGACTCCAACGAGTTTTATTTTTTATCCCTCTTTATCTTGTCTTTCGTTCACCCATGGCCTCGAGCAATGTTCCTATCTCCTTAACCCCAGTGCAGTTGATGGGAAGTCTTCTCCTAATCCAGAGTTTGGTCTTTGGATTCGACAGGATAAGCTATTATTACATGCCATCCTTGCTTCACTTTCCAAAGTGTGGTACGACGTTGTGCCTCTGCCCAATCCTCTCGTGAAGCTTGGGTAAAACTTCATAAGCTTTTCGCCAACAAATCCAAGTTGAGAGTAATGAATCTGAAAGAAAAGCTTACTAATATTTCATGTGATACTTAACCTGTTATTGATTACTTACAGGAGGTTAAAAGTGTAGCAGATGAGTTAGCTCTCATTGATGCTCCATTAAGTGATGATGATCTTACTATTTTCGCTCTTAACGGCCTAGGCAATGGCTTCAAGGAAATTTCAGCGGCAATTAGAGCTCGTGACAATTCAATTTCTTTTGAAGAGTTACATGATAAGCTAGTAGAACATGAGGTATCTCTCAAGAGGGAAGAAAATCATTCCGGTTCTTTTACTATTACTATTAACAACACTTAAACCATTGGCAATTCTTCAAACTATTAGCCTTGCAACGACAGTAGTCAGTTCAAGTAATCATCGAAGGTTTAACAATCGCAACTTCAACAATCAATGGAAGTAAAACAACGACAATGGTTCTACTGGTAATTTCTCCAATCCATCCAATGTTGTTTGTCAATTTTGTGAGAAGAGAGGTCACACTGCCACGCAATGTCGTTTTGCCAAGAGAATTATGCAACAGCCACCTACAATCAATCACACTTCTATTGGACACTCTTCTTCTAATTGGATTATGGACTCAGGAGCTTCACACCATGCACCTCTGATCTAAACAACTTGTCATTGCATCCACCCTATGAAGGTCCAAATGATATTATTTTGGGTGACGACATTGGTCTTGAGATAACTCACACTGGTTCTTCTAAACTCCCTACTCTCTCTAAATCTTTTTCACTTTTGAATATGTTGTGTGTTCCTTCAATAAAACAGAATTTAATCTCAGTTTCTTCAGTTTTGTAAATCTAATAACACCTCAATTAAATTCTTTCCCTTTTCTTTTGTTGTTAAGGATCTCACCATGGGGGCACCACTCATTCACGGGCAAAATAAGAATGATGTGTATGAATGGCCTTGGACTAGCACTGAGAAGCAGCCAATGCTATCTTCCAAGCAAGCGTATGTTAGTGTCAAGATCTCCCTCCTTCTAGTCGAATTCTTCATTTTCTTCTTCAAAATAATTTATTATCTCTTTAATCTTGTGAGTCTTTGAATAATTTCTCGTGTCAATCATGTTTATGTAATAAGAGTCACAAATTACCCTTTGGAGTTTCCACACTTTGAAGTCGTGGTCCGCTAGATTTAGTATACTCAGATGTTTGGGGACCTACTCCTATTGAATCTATTGATGGTTTTCGATATTATATCATATTTGTTGATCATTACACTAAATATGTTTGGTTATTTCCCATGACTTACAAATCTGATGTGTTCTCAATTTTTCAAAAATATAAAACCATGGTAGAAAAATACTTCAAAGTACCCTTGGTTACTATCTAGACTGATGGGGGAATAGAATATAAAAGATTAAAATCATTTTTTGAATCTCAAGGCATATAACATCTTATTTCCCCTCCCTATACACCTGAGCGTGTTGGTTTTACTAAGCGGTGCCATGACACATTGTTGAAACTGGTTTAACTTTATTACATACATCGTCTTTACCTTTGTCTTATTGGTCTCATTCCTTCCTTGCTGCCTTTTATCTTATAAATCAGATGCCCACCCCCACTCTTCACCTTAAGTCACCGTTTGAGTCTATTTTTCAAAATCTCCCAACTATGATAAGCTTTGTGTATTTGGTTGTGTGTGTTATCCTTGGCTTCGACCTTACTCGTCTCACAAACTTCAGCCTAGATCTAAGCCTTGTATTTTTATTGGTTATTCCAACACCCACAATGCATATAAGTGTTTAGACCCTTCAACAAAGAACGTTTATATCTCTCGTCATGTCCAATTTGTTGAAAACCAATTTCTCTCTACCTTTGATTTTCAATCATCTAACTTTGATAGTATTATCACCAAGTGGTTAGCATGTTCTCCAACCCTTGCTGCTCTCCAACCTTCTCATTTTGTTGTCCTTAGTCACGCTCCTACTTAGATGGACAACTTGTCTTCTTCAAATGCATCTCCAAGTTCCATTCATGCATCAGGCTCTCCACCATGTGATTGTGTCTCCCCTCTCAGGTATGATTCTTCACCCTCTTCTATTAATTCTTCTCCTTTCCTTGAGTCCTCTCCTGCTCCAACCTTTCCATCACCCAAACCACCACCACCACCACCACCACCTTTACAAGCACATCGCATTGTCACTTGTTCTCAAAATAACATTTTCAAGCCTAAGCAATTCCTGTTAGAGTCATGAAAGTAACTCTATTCGGGTGATAAAAAGACCCTATGTGTGATTAAAATGAAATGATATTGAGATAATTAAGAGAAATTATGAATTTATGTATAAAAATCATATTTTGAGTTTTTCTTACTAATTTGGCATGTTTGGATTGAAATTGGAGATTGTGTAAGTTGATATTAGGATGTGATTTATTTTCTAGGGTTGATTTTGTCTCATTTATGTTGTTAAGGGGTCAAATTGTCATAAAACTTGGGGTTAATTTTGTCATTTTTTAATATGTAGGGACCAAATGGATATTTGTTGCAATGTGCATAAATTTCCAGGTGAAGGTCGTGAAAAGGGGGGACGCGCCAAGAAAACCCTAAAAAAACCCTAGCCTCTCACCGAAGTTTGGTTGCCGGCTAGCAATCTTCCAAGCTGGCGACCCTTCATCTTCCACCGCCGATCTCCACCCTCCACCGCCATTCAACCAACGCCGACGATACGCTCCCACCGTCACGACTCTTCATTTTTTGATGACCTTTCGGCTTCTCTGGCGTCGATCCAGCTCCTCCTGGTGGCGACCACTCTTCCCCACAGTCGGATCTGTCCTTTGCAAGCTTCAACCGCCGAAAAAACTACCGAAATCTGCCAAATCACCGTCACGCATCTTCATCTTCCAGCTGAGATCTTGCTCATTTTCGGTGACCTTTCACCTCCCCAGGACCTGATCTGAACTCCCCATCATCAGAGCTTTCCATCGGTACCTTCGAATCCCATTTCCGCCACCATTTTTCGTAAGACCCATCATAAAATTAACGTTTTCTAACGAGTGCGATCGTACCCCGATTTTGTCGCTCGCTTGGTCGTTTCGCCCCTTCTTCACATCATATCGCTATTGGTTACCTCCTCTCTGCGATGATCAGCTTCGTTTCCACCGTTTCGTCATCACCACCATGAGCGGATGAGTTCTCGGTTGTCTGTTACGGTGTAGGCGAGATCGAGATTGACTCCATTGATCTCCTCATCAACTCTCGACTAGTTGAATGAGCTCGAATGTTGGACATTTGGTTAAGTTTCTTGTATTCAGATTATATTTGTTTTCATTTCAGTTTGTTTGCGATGCTTTAATATTATTCTGATGCTCGACGTGTTAAATTGATAATGTCCATTGAGAACGTTTATTGATATATAACTTTTCGCATAATTGAATGTCGGTTTGAGATTATTGAATGTTGATTATGACTTTAAATTGCTTCGGTACTGATTGCAATCAAGTTGTAGTAGCGTTTAATATCATTTCTACTAGGAATGCATTTGTTGTATAATTAGTTGATTGGATGATACAGGTTGATAGGTTGTACTTGTTAACATTGTACCAACTAGTGGTTGTTTAAGGGGTTTAGCGTTTTTCGGTTAGTCGATGATAGTCTTTAACCAATTGATCTGTAACTAAGACGACGGAGAGACATGATAGATTATACCTAGATTGCCGGAAGCCATTTTATTGATTTGCCTAGCCTTGTAGGTTTAGGAAATTGAAGAGCGAGGAGAGGAATTGTGAGAGTTGGTCTTGAGTCAAACCGAACCCGTAGCGACAACGCTTTTAATATTGTGTTTTAATTAGCAATTTATTTGATGTTTTTAATTTCTTGCAATTAATTAGTTTCCTTAGTTTTAATCAATCATTTTGCCAATTTCTCTTTTGTTAACTCAAATAATATATTTGGTCGTTAGTCTTGCTCTCTGTGGATTCGACCCTACTTACCGCTAACTACGGTATTTAGGTTTAATTTTGTGACCGTGACGACCGGTTCGACAATTCCCTGACTTCAAACAAAACTTTTATGTTACTAAACATCCTCTCCCTCCCCACCGTGTTTCTCAAGCTCTTCGTGACCCAAAGTGGACTGCTACCATGCATGTCAAACTTGATGCTTTGGCTCGCAATAAAACTTGGGTACTTGTTCCTTGCTCCTCTTCGCAAAATGTTGTTTGTTGTAAATGGGTGTTTCGTATTAAGCATAATCCTGATGGCAATATTGCTCGCTATAAAGCTCGCTTAGTTGCCAAATGGTTTCATCAAAGACCTGGTGTTGATTACCATGACACCTTTAGACCTGTGGTTAAGCCTATGACCATTCGCACTATTTTATCTCTTGCTCTTAGTCATGGTTGGTCTATCAATCAACTTGATGTTAACAATGCCTTCACGGCAATTTGACCGAGGAGGTTTATATGTCTCAACCCCTAGGTTTTGTCGATACCCACCAACCTACTCATGTTTGCTGTCTCAAGAAAAACAGGCACTGAGAGCTTGGTATACTGAATTGAAGAATTTTTTGCTTAGTTTTGGTTTTACAAATTCCAGGTCTGATGCGTCCTTATTTATCTATCAATTGAACTCTGTAACCATTTATTTTTTAGTCTACGTGGATGATTTGCTTGTCACGGGAGATTGCCCAACTTTCATCTCCAAATTTATTGGTGCTCTAGCTTAAAAGTTTTCCCTTAAGGATCTTGGTTCATTAAGCTATTTTCTTGGAGTGGAGGTTGTTTCTACATCTCAAGGTCTGTTTTTATCTCAATCTAAATACATACGAGATCTACTAGCCAAGCATAATATTTCTGGCATTAAGGAATCTTCAACACCAATGTCTTCCACTGGTCAGCTGGTTCTTGATGATGGCTCTCCTCCAGCTGATTCTACCGAGTATCGATGTTTGGTCAGCAGCTTGCAATATTTACTCCTCACCCGTCCTGATATTACATTTGTTGTTAATCATCTTGCCCAATTTATGCATTCACCCCGTCAAAGCCATTGGACTGCTGCCAAGAGATTGCTTCGTTACCTTATGAACACCTTACATCATGGTCTTTTTCTTCAGCGTCATCAACCTCTAAATCTCAAGGCATTCTTGGATGCCTACTGGGCAGGCGACAAAGATCACTTTACCTCTACTTCAGCCTGCATCTTATTTCTTGGTGCTAATCCCATTTCATGGTGTTCAAAAAAGCAACACACAGTAGCTCGCTCGTCAACTGAGGCCGAGTTCCAAGGCTGTGGCCTCTACAGCTGCTGAGGTAACTTGGGTATCAAATTTACTTAAAGAGATTGGTATTAAGCTTCCTCGGCCACCAATTCTTCTATGTGATAATTTGGGTGCCACTTACCTTTGTGCAAATTCGGTCTTTCGCTCCCATATGAAACATATTGCTCTTGATTATCATTTTGTCCATGAAAAAGTATCTATTAGTGCTCTCAAAGTTTCTCATGTCTTCACTTCCCAACAACTTGCTATTATTCTCACTAAACCATTGTCTAAGGCTCATTTTTCAACTTTGCGGTCCAAGATTGGTATTTCTGATGGAACTACAATCTTGCAGGGGCATATTAAACCAAGTCAATATGGTTGAGATTTTTATGGAATTTATAGTTATCTTTATGTAACCACTAGATATTATTTACATATCCTTTTGTAACTATTCATCCATTCTTTGTGGGTTTCTGTTGTATCTTGGTTGGGTATAAATATCCCAGTTCTTAATAAATAAGATATGCACTTTTATATTCCTTTACAGAGGATAGTCATTAGCTAGTTCTGTCGCGCTCCTAGACCTGTTGTTCTCTTTCCTATATATTAATTTTATTGTACCAGTAACCAGTTATTAGCTTCATATATTGTATATTATGCCAAATATATATATATACAAAGACGATATAGTAATGAAGAAATGGTTGTATTTAACAAATAACTGAAAAAGTAGTGACAATGTAAATTTACAAATTTTGAAAACTAAATAACATATTTTATTAAATAGTTATCCCAAACAAAAGGATGTGTACCAAACATGTCTTAGATTTCTTGTAATAATTATTAATAATTTGATGGTATTATTGTAATAAATTTTGAATTAATAATTTGATAATGATCTAAGAAGAAAATATAGTATTAATGTGCTTTGTTTTTTTTTTTTAGTGAAAATTAGTGGTGGATTCATATATTCTAAACTCATAAAGTTGTGGCTTTCCTATTGTTTTTTACAATTGTATTCATGAATAATTTACTGATTGTAAATAATATGAATAATTTTTCTATATGTTATTTGCCAATTCTCATTGATTAAAATTTTTTTTTGGTGACTGAAGACGTTTGGGCCAGCTTGCATGCACTTTAACTAATCCTTCGGAGCTTTGAAGTTGATAGCCAAGTAAATCTCTTTAGTGGCCACCCCTATTAGAGACTCAGGTAGATCAAAATCAAGACCTCTTGAGTAATACACCCAAAAATCCTAGTTGACCGCTAGGCCACCCAATGGTGGTTGATTAAAAGTCATGTTACAATTTGTTATTCATGACTTTCATTTATTTTACAATAGTTGGTGATTTTAGAATAAAACATGCATGTAAACATATATATACATTGTGATTATTCTTATAAATTAGATAGATTGCTTGAGCATATCATTGCCCTAGCTAAAATAATAACTGTATTTTGCAAGATATTAAGTATAGTTTTGCAGAATAAGTACAATATTATTAAAATTTATATCATGTAGGCTTTGTTATTAAATTTATAAGATATCGGAATTTATTAAATAAATATGAATTTATATTTTGTTTAAGATGTTAGAGTGCTGGGGAAATTATATAGCATCTATTGACCAGATAGAAGTACCAATAGAGATATTTTTTTTTACTAACATGGTATAATTTACAAAACCAAAACCTAATTTCCTAAGCATATTCAAAAACATAAATAAGTGTTAATTAGGTTAATAACTCATAGGATTATTTTTAGTAATAGAGAATTTATTTGGAATGTTGAATTTCTCCCAAAATGATGAACATACTTGAAGATGATTGAATAAATTCGAACACAATTTTACTCTACTCAGATGGGGTATAAATGATATTGATTAAAACACAAAAAGGGTTATGTTATATATGTATTGTACATAATTTTTTTCTTTTTTATTTATTTATTTTTGTATGGTAACAGTCTGCTGATGCGTGATTTTGACAACAACGACTCGCACATGTTAAGTGCTAAGGCATTCTTAGAAATTATACGTGAATGATTATAATTAGATACAAAGACTGAATAATAAATGAGATATATGATTTTTAAAGTGGTTCAGATGCTTAAAGCGAATCCTACGTCTACTGTTTCTTTTATATATGAGAGATTACAAAAGATCACATATAACGAATAGCGAACAGAAGTACAATAACTGAGTATTCAGAGAGAATATCAAGTCAGTCTCTTTCCCATAGGTTATCTTTGCTCTGAAAATAATATTACAATCAGAACGAGGGTTCAATCTCAGAATCCCGAAAATGAGAGGGGGAGTTCTCTAGTTATAGTAAAGGAATTCAAGGTAATGATTACAAATCTGCAAGTGGGTAGGTACCGTGCAAGTCCTTCCTTGCCTCCTATTGGCTAATAACTTAAGAAATATCCTCAAATTATCTGGGGCTTGGACAAGTGTGTGGTCCTCAATCACTCATAAATGAAACCTGAATCTAATAAGTTGGTGACAACCATATTCTTTCTATCATGGAGCAACGTGCCAACTCTTGGATGGAACAAAGCTTTCCTGAGCTCTGATTGGTGTTGGCTGACATAGGCTAACATCAGCCCTGATTTTTTAGGCATAACAAAAGCTCCCCAGTTCTTAAGGTTCAAAGATTGAATCTTGAGAACTTCATAATTATGTCGCGATCTAACTTGTCGTGAGGAGTGTTTGCCCAAACTAGCAATTGAGAACATCCACATTGTTGCAAATGACATGAGGCTGATAGTCTGATCCGACCAGTGAACTGAGTGTAGATTTTGACATGGGTCCCGAGAACTACACAAGCGACCTGACATGATCATTCACAAAGGTCTAGCGACCTAAGCTAGATCATGATCAGTGCTATGAAAATGTGTTTCATACTCTACCTATCATTTACGACCTGAAAACACTTAGAACATTTTGCTATCGACAATTGAGAATCATTTTGCTCAGTGTTCAAATGTGACATGCGAAAAAAATGTCTTATTTGAACGAACTCCTCAGATGTTATCCATTATGTTTGACAGTTGTCTTAGTCAATAAAATAAGTTTTATCTGATAGACTTGTCTCTACACAATAAGTGTCAACCATAAGCATTAAATGCAAGTCATGCTGAAACGATATTCCCTTTTAAAGCATTAAATGCAAGTCATGCTGAAACGATATTCCCTTTTAAAGCATTAAATGCGGATGAGGGCGCATTTAATGTGAATGAGATAATCACGTCGGCGTTTGATGATTTCAATAAAGAGAAACACCGATTGATCTTCACAAAGCATGAAGGTTACTCTTCGCACAGATCAGTGACATGTGGTCACAATCCATGGCTGAAAATGCGTTCCCGCCCAAACATCGCTTATAAAGAAACCAAGCGTTGTCATCCACCTTATAAGACCCAAAGCCCATTCCAAGTTTTTCATAGAACTCAAACTTTCAAAGAGAAAAACAGCACTTTTGCACTCAAAAGATTAGTTCATCCTCTTCTCGATCAATGCACGCTCAACCTTAAGATAGAGCATTCGTTCCCAACAATCAAGAGGTAAAGAAATTTCTTCTCTTTTTCATTCCTGTCAAAAAACTTAGAGTTTACAGTAATGGTGGGTGTGAACGTCTAGTAGACTTAGATGATGAACAGTCTTGGGTAGTGTTTGAAACGAAACACGTTAAAAGTCACAACTTAGGGCACATATCTTTAGAAAATCTTTCTTAAGAATTTTTAGGGTTTTTGGTGGCTATGGAAGAGGAACCAGGGTTGTCTTACTCTTCTGAGTCGTTGTACAAGGTAACTTATACGGAGTTTGAGTCATCCCTACATGTCGCCCCTTTATATACTTTAAGAGCAATGGATATCCCTAAGGCGAGCACAGTCAGAGAGGGAAGCTCGCAACCACCGCGCACCTCGATGGGTCCTGGAATGGTGATGTTATAAATAGCTTCAAAAAAAGAAATTCAGCGAGCAATAGACCAGTACGCAATCAATGTAAACATGTTCCAACACAGGTCACACACTGTTTAGGATCCTTCCGAGGGATTGGCTACAATCTCGGAAGTGATCTTTAAATGTGGAGTGAGGATACCTTTCACCCCTACATCAGGTCGATCCTCAACCACTTCCAAATTGCGCTATTCCAACTGACACCAAATGCATATATGATAGTGGTCGCTATGTATATCACATTTAGTGAACACAACCTCGGTGAGCCAACAACAGAAGAACTCGATTATGCCTATTATTTAAAGAGGAGTAAAGACAAAGATTCGTACTACCTCTCCAATCGATCAACTATCGAGGGAGGGATATCTGGTTACCCCAACAACGTTGAGACTTATGAAACCAAAAAAAATTTCTTCGAGTACGATGGAGTTTGTAAATTTAAAGAGCCGAGTAGGTTTTCCTTTTAATTTCCAAATTGCTCATCTTTTAACTTTAACTTTTCCTTAATATATTAGACTAACGAATCTTTTGCTTTCTTATAGGAAACAAAACAACCAGATTGTCAGTGCTAGTTGATTACAGTCGGATTAAAGCGTTTAGTTGCCCGACCAAAGTCTTAACGCAAGGCTGCTAGTGACTATTCCCAACCTTCGAAAGTACGGGTTTTTTAGTCCCAACGTATCTTTGGATAGTCCAGCTCATAAGTATTTCTTACACAGAAAAAATTTAAGTCCTTATTAACAAAAGAAGACTTTCTTTGTTGACGCATCTTTATGCCATGCAGCAACTATGCCACCGAAGGTTGCAAAGACAACGAAGAAGCTTGGGGGGTTCTCATTCCCTAGGATTAATCCAACTAAACCAGCTGAAGCGACCTCCAACGATATCCCTGTAAGGGGAATACAAATTGGTGCCGAAAGGAAACAAACCGTTGAGCGACGCGAAGAAACTCCCCGACCTATTGCTCCTCGTCCGCCGAAGAAGAAAACCATGGGCCAGAAGTCAAAGAAGAGAAAGAGAATACCCACCGAAGAGGAAACCGAATATTGTCAGATAGGCTACAGCCCTATCAACTATTCTCTGAGAGGACGACCTCGAGGGACGTTCTCGGGCCCTTGACTACCCTTAGGAGCTTGCAAGGGAAAGAGCGAGTGACTATAGCCTCTCAAGGGGAAGTTGGTGAGCAATAAGTAGGCGAGCAACAGGTCGAGAGGGCCTCTGCCGCAACAATCCTTGACCCGTCTGTGTTGGATTTTTTAGGGCAACTACCAGACCATTTGCAGCCAGTGGTTTATACCCTTTTAGAATGCCAACTCACCACAACCTTTGACAGGTACATGGTCTCTCGACTTACCGACCTGGTGGCCACTACACTTGAGATGCAAAGTCAGGTAAATTGACTTGTTTTCTTTGAGAACTCTTTCATATAAGTCGATCTTTTAGCTTTTTAAGAAAAAACTAACTCTTTACTCCTTTCCATATAGTCTTTGCTCGCTCTGAATGTGGCCTACAATAAGATGAAAATCAACTCTACTGGCAAACTCCATGAGATGAAGGAGGAAATTGCCAAACTAAAGCAAAATCTTGTGGCTTCAGATGAAGAAGCAAAGGCCACCCACATTCAGGCGAATGTATATCTAATTGAAAAGAATTCTTCTTTGCGAGCAGTAGACTTCCAAAAGATCGAGCTTGAGAAGAAAGATATCAATAAAAAGAAGCTCCAACAAACAATAGCGAGGCTCACTAAAGAGTTAAGCCAAAGAGAAAATGAGTTGCAAGCAAGCTCAAAGCGCGAAAAAGCAACAGAGAAGACTCGAGTTGAGTTATGGGAAAACTCAAAGAGAGAGAAGATGGCATTACAGAAAGATCTTGAGCTGACTTATAGGCGAATCATTTCGTTGACCGAGCAAATAAAGCAACAGAACCTTGAAATAGAGAGGAAGGCTGCTCACTGGGCACTACAAGCTTTTTATAGCTTGCAGTCGAACAATCCCAACATGGATATCTCCGACCTCCTCGAGGAATGCCAAGTTGCTCTTGCTTCTATAGTCAAGGCTGATGAGCAAGAAGAACAAAGGCCTGCCCTAGAAGATGATCAACAAGAAACAGAAGTCCTTGAAGATCAAGCGAAAGACCCACAGGTCGGCGATTAGTCGAACGACCTAGAGGTCGAGGTGGCTAAAGTTAGGGATCCTGGTGATCAAGACCAGTGATCGTTCTCTCCTTTGCTTGAATATAGTCTTTTATGCTTATTCTTTTTTCTAATGTAGCTCATAGTCTTCCCTTGTAAATAATTTCCAAATATATGAAAAGAACTTTTGACCATTTGTGATAACACTTTTATAACTTAAGTAATTCACAAAACGAATATAGCATAACTAATCATAGAGCTTGTAAAACATTATAAATAACAAGATTATTAAAAACTTAGGATTATGACACAAGCAATTCTTTGAGAAGAATTAGAATAATCTTATTCATAGTATTTACAACAATGAAAACTCTACAAGTAAAAAAAAAATGATCAAGCTATAAACGAGTTTGGAATTACTGATAATAAGGGTGAATATGCTCATCATTCCAAGCTCAAGGTACTTCAGAACCATTAATCCTTTTGAGGTGACACATTCCAAGTCGTATCACCTTAATGACACGATATGAGCTTTCCCAGTTAGGTCCCAATACCCCCGCACTTGATTCTCTTGTACCAAGAAAGACTTCTTTTAACACCAGGTCGCCAACCTGGAAGTCTTTTCTCCTTACTTTAAAATCGAAGAATCTTTTTGCCCGCTGTTGGTAGAAAGCTATCCTTAACTAAGCCATGTCGCGGTGTTCTTCAACTAAGTCCAGACTTGCACATAAGAGTGCTTCATTGTCTATTTCATTATAGAACTTTCTATGAAGTGAACCAACTCCTACTTCCACTAGGACCATTGCCTTGCAGCTATATGCTAGCGAGAATGGTGTTTCCGAAGTAGAGGTTCTCGGAGTCGTCTATATAGCCATAGAACTTTTGGGAGATCATCGGCCCAATTGCCCTTATCTGCACCAAGATTGGCCTTCAATGTGTGCTTGATAGTCTTGTTGATAGCTTTAACTTGACTATTAGCTTGCGGTCTTACTACTGAGGCAATTTTTTTATGAATCCCCAACTCTTCGCAAAACTGCTTGAATTCTTCATTATCGAACTGTTTCCCATTATCAGAGATGAGTGTATGAGGAATCCCATAGCCGCACACTATATTCTTGAAGACAAAGTCTTTGAGCTTCTTTGTAGTGATCATGGCCAAAAGCTCTGCTTCGACCCACTTAGGGAAATAATCTACTGCGACCATAGCATATTTGATGCCACATTTACCAGTTGGTATGGGTCCGATGAGATCAATTTCCCACATAAAGAGTGGCCAAGGACTGGTCATTGTCATTAACTAGTGGGAAGGAGCTCGCTGGATGTTCATGAATCTCTAGCATTTATCACACTTCTTCACAAAGTTAAAGACATCTTCGTGAAGTATGAGCCAATAATATCCCTGGCGGATAATTTTATTGGCGAGAGATCGTGCAGCAGTGTGATTACCACAGATCCTCTCATGTGTCTCTCTCATGATATAGTCTAATTCATCATTCGTTACACATCGGAGAAGGGGAGTGCTAAGCCCTCGTTTATACAACTGATCTTTGATGAGAATGTAACGAGCAGCTCTCATTCACAAAAGTCTTGCCTTAGTCTTGCTGTTAGGAAGAACCTTATCTTTGAGATATTGAATGATCAGAGTCATCCTGGAAACGGACTCAGTAGCAGCTATGACCTAATCAGGTGAGCTAATGTTGGAAGCTTCGATGTACTTGATTAGAATATTGTCCGGAGCATCAGAGTCCAATGATGAGAGTATCTTTACCAAAGCATCCATGATAGAATTACTATCTCTCAGGATTTGCCTGATCGTATAGTGCTTAAAGGGCTCAAGTACAGCCTTGGTTTTCTTCAACTAACTGATCATATTCTCTTCTTTGGCTTAATATTCTCGTAGAATCTGATTGACAACCTGTTGGGAGTCGCTATTAATGTCGATCATATCTGATCCCATTTCTCTTGCTAGTCACAGACCAGCAAATAGCGCCTCATATTCGACTTCATTATTCGTAGCTTCGAATACAATCCTAAGGGCTCCATAAATGCGAGTTCCCTCAAGACTGATGAGTAGAAGACTAGCTCTGACTCTTCTCCTATTTGAAGACCCATCAACGTAAAGACTCCAGGTTGACAAGTTTTGAACAGTTTCCTAGACAACTTCACTGGTTGGTTGTTCGGATTCCCGATCTGGCTGATGAGAGAACTCCAAAATAAAGTCAGCAATAGTCTGCCTTTTAATTGTTGTTTTTGGTTTGTAATTTAGATCGAATTGACTCAGTTCCATAGCCCATTTAAGCAACATACCCAAAGCCTCTAGCTTCCAAAGGACCTACCTAAGTGGATAGTTGGTCAAAACATGGATGGTGTGGGCATGGAAGTAAGGTTGTAGCTACCTAGAAGCGATCAGTAGGGCATAAGCTAATTATTCCATCTTTGGATACCGAGTCTCAGCATCCAACAGTCGTTTGCTCGTGTAATACACTGGCCACTGAATTCCGCCCTCTTCCCGAATGAGAGTTGTGCTGACCGCATACTAAGAAACGGATAGGTAGAGAAATGAGATTTCCTTCGGAAGGGGTTTGGATAGAAAATGTGGCTTTTTGAGGTGTTCTTTTATACTCTAGAAGGCTCGCTCACACTCTGGAGTCCATTCAAATCCCTTGTTGGCCTTAAGTATATTGAAGAACAGCAAACAATGATCTATTGCTCTCGATATGAAATGACTGAGAGCTGTTACTCTCCCATTTAAGCTCTGAACTTGCTTTCGATTGGTAGAATTTTCATATATAGGAGAGCTTGGATCTTCTCGGTGTTGACTTCAATTCCCTGATGGTTAACCATATACCTAAGGAATTTCCCTAATGATACTCTGAATGAACACTTAAGAGGATTAAGTTTCATTCTATATCTCTAGAGTATGTCGAACATTTCTACCAGGTTAGCTATATGATCTGAAGCAATATGCGACTTGACCAGCATGTCATCAACATAGACATCCATTATAATAAACGAGGTATGCTTCTCGTCAAACGTGTATATCAGGATCTGATTATACCCCGAGTAGGCATCCATGAAGCTTAACAGCTCTTGCCCAAAAGTGGTATCAACGAGCTGATCGATTTTGGGTAACAGGAAACTGCCCTTCAGACAAGCTTTGTTGAGATCCATGAAATCAACACAGGTTCACCATTTGCCGTTAGGTTTCTTCACCAAAACAAGATTGGCGACCCAACTTGAGTAATGACCCAAATAAACTCGATTAAGAGAAGCTTATCCACCTCAACCTTAAGAGCAGCATAACGCTTTGGGTCCAAGACTCTCATTTTCTGGCATACTGGCTTGATCTCACTATCAATGTTGAGTGCATGACATATTACATTAGTGCTAATCCCAATCATGTCAGCATGAGTCCACACAAAAACATCTATATTCTACCTAAGGAAGCTCGTTAGGTCAGTAGCGAACTAAGTGTTGAGATTGCTTCCGATTCTTAATACATGAGTCAGCTTATTCTGGTCGAATGATACCTTAGATAGAGTCTCATAGGCCCACTGTGGGAATACTCTTCCTGAACACGAGGATCTATGTTGTCTTACACTGGAACTAGCTATGGTTTGATCCTGCTGATTGCCATAGCTTGCTCGAGAACCCCACTGGCTTCCCTTTCCCTTTGCATGCCATCTACACTGCTCTTACATAGCAGTCGCAAGATTCACGCTGAAACCCTTTGACCTCCTCACACCCTGTCGGAGTGGAAAATTTTATCTTCGAATGATAGATAGAGGTGACAACTTTGAAGTTCCAGAGTAGAGGTTGTCCCATTATGCCATTGAAAGTAGACGAACAGTCTACCACTAGAAATTCTATCATCTTGGTCACTTCGTGGGTCTCACCTAAAGTGATAAGAAGTGCAGTTATTCCCTTGGGAATTAGATGATCCCTTGTAAAGCCATGGAGGGGGATAGAGACAGACTTCAAATTTGTCTCTTCCAATTGGATTTCCTCGAATGCTCACTGAAATAGGATGTTCACAGCACTCCTATTATCCACCAATATTTTGTGGACTTCGCACTGACTTATATCAGCCACGATGATGAGTGCATCCTCATAAAGGTGATACAATCGTACCGCATCTTTCTCTGAGAAAGTAATCTCCTCTTTCCTACGCACCTTAGCAGGTCATTGCCCCGTGTTTAACACACTCACAGGGTCATGGTGAGTTTCTCAAGCATACTTGTCCTGAGCACCTTGAGAATTCCTCGCGAGATGCGGCCCTGCAAATATAATTCTGATGAAATGGAGGCCCTTACAACCATGATGCTTCTTCCCGTTGTCCTCTTGATCCTTCTCCCAAATGGGAGTCAGACTATCAACATACTCCTTGAAGTGACCTTTTTTAATGAGGTCTTCAATAGCCTATTTAAGAGTTTGACATTCATCGATATGGTGCCCATTGTCCTAATGATAATGGCAATACTTCTTGTTGTTTCTTATAAAAGAGGTGTTTTTTATGGGCTCTGGCTCTCTAAGCAGATTAACTTCTTCTGATTTATCCAGAATAGCTGATACCGATGCGATCAATAGAGTGTACTGATTCTTGTCACAATTGCGACGAGGAACTTGGGCATAAGATTTCTTGGGCTCAAAACGTTGTTTCTTTCCCTTTCCCTGATCATCATTAGCCCATTTACGATCAAGTCTTCTACTACGCTCTCCCCAGTTTTCCTCCCTTCGATTGGGAGCACTGGTCAAAAGACCAGGGTCGTGGCGATTCAAAGTAGCCACTGAATTTTCAATTCTGAGATATTTCTCATTGAAGTTGTAGAAGCGGGTGAGGGAAATATCATCCTCAAATTGCAGTTTGTTCCACAGGTCAGTTTGCGGGCAAACTCCCACAATAATAAGAGTTCGAACTGAATCTTCGGGTGTATTAGCCACCTTGTTCAACTGCCTATGGAACCTGCCGATATAGGATTGGAGAGATTCATTTCTCCCTTGCCTTATGTTGCTTAGATAGCTCAATGGCATTGAGAACTTTCTATTGGCCTGAAAGTGTCTCAAAAACAACGAACTCATCTGCTGCCATGAGTTAATAGATCATGGTGGAAGTGATCTAAACCAACGTTTAGCATGGGCAGTTAGAGGCACTGCTAAGCAGACATTTCGCCAAGTTGGAAACTTGGTAAAGCTCCATGAGGTTGTTAAACTCATAGAGATGATCCGACAAATCAAAATTCCCTCCAAATGCTCGTTTATCGAGCATTCTAAACTTGACGAGAGATGAGCAATCAACACTGCTGGAGAAAAGGGAAACACCTCAATGACCTACCCTCGCTCATTCTACTGAGCTCTAAGTTGATCCAGAGCTCGCTATAACTGCTCAATCTGAGGAAGCAGAGCCACCTAAGGATCACTTTTTGCAATGTGGGTTCGCTCCTCACGATTGTGATTGAGGAAATACTGCAGATCGGACTCTTCTTCGCCTTGGTTGAAACCTCTGGCATACCTTGACACATATTGGCTAGAGCCATGTGAAGGCATTGAATGACTTGGGAAGTTATCCTAACCTCCGCGATGGACTTGCGTTTGTTGGGTATTTCCCTCGTGGTGATGGTCAGAACCATCATCTGGCAATAGTAGGAATCTCCATGTCGTGCACTCTTGTGGGGGTGCCCATGCGATGTGGCGTGAGACGGCTCATGATATGACATACCACCAAGTCGCAAAGCCACATGTATTCTACCTGCCTCATGACCGGTATTCACTGGCCCTTTCGAGCCTTTTGGCCCATTGTCAACCACCTGCTTTCCCTTATTTTTATACACTGTAATGTACGTAGTATGAGCTTTTGCCTGTTTCCATGCTTTAGCGCAACCTATAGGCATTTTTGGAGGTGGTACTGCCTTATCAAAATTGGGCAGTACAACATGATCCAAATGATCTAACTTTCAGTTAACCGTTTGGAGAGTATTATTGAACCTCTCCAAGTAATTCATCACAACTGGATCGAGCTGAGAGGTCGAGGGAATGTTCGCCGCAGTACCTTGAGGAATTGGAGGCAGTTCGAGAGAAGTAACATCCTGTACCCGAGGGATTTCCTCGTTGTTGGTGCTAGTTCGCTCGGTTTCAAAACCACAAGTCATTTGTTCACAAGTAAAACTGATTGATCAGAGATTCTAAATGAAGAGCGGATATAAAATCAGGTCCTCCTTCTAGCGCCAAATTGTTAATGCGTGATTTTGACACCAATGACTCGTACGTGCAAAGTGCTAAGGCGTTCTTAGAAATTACAGGTGAATGATTATAATTAGATACAAAGACTGAATAATAAATGATAGATATGATTTTTAAAGTGGTTTGGATGCTTAAAGCAAATCCTACGTCCATTGTTTCTTTTATATATGAGAGATTACAAAGGATCACGTATAGCGAATAGTAAATAGAGGTACAATAACTAAGTATTCAGAGAGAATATCAAGTCGGTCTCTTTCCCATAGGTTATCGTTGCTCTAAAAATAAATATTACAATCAGAACGAGGGTTCAGTCTTAGAATCCCGAAAATGAGAGGGGGAGTCCTCTATTTATAGTAGAGGAATTCAAGGTGATGATTACAAATCTGCAAGTGGGTAAATACCGTGCAAGTCCTTCCTTACTTCCCATTGGCTGATAACTTAAGAAATATCCTCAAATTATCTAGGGCTTAGACAGGTGTGCGGTCTTCAATCACTCATAGACGAAACTTGAATCTGCTAAATTGGTTACAACCATATTCTTTTTGTCATGGAGCAATGTGGCAACTCCTAGACAAGGCAAATCCTTCCTGAACTCTAATGGTACTTGTTAACATAGGCTAACGTCAGCCCTGACTTTTTAGGCATAACACAATAAATTGTCAATTGACTCAATTTACAAAACTAGTTTACAATGATCATAATTCAAACATTTTTAAAAAAAAATGTTTTCATGCTATACTTATTCAAATATTTTTTCTCATTTTATTGTTAATAGGTCTATGCTTGCATGACAGGGATGAGGGATGTCAAAAAGCTAGAAGTGAAGGGTTTCTTTGTAATTTTTATTTGATTATATTTATGTAGTAAATTATTTAATTAATTAATTAATGGGTTTGAATAAGAAATTAATAGGTTCATTAATTAAGTTCATCTAACCTAAACTAATTACTATTCAAAACATATTTTACCTTAAAAATAATTTTAATATTTTTTAAAATATTATTGTGTTATTAAGATATAACATTTTTTTTCTGTTTTATGAATGAAAATATCTAAACCAGTTTATATACATCTCAACTAATCTCTTAATATTTTAAAATTATCAATCAAGTAAAAATTCGAATGACTGAGCTATCGACAATAGAATAAACTCAAACTTAAAACTTTTTTAGTGGTACATCTAAAGGTCTCCATCTATCTCACCACTAGGACAACCAAAAAAATATAAGTCATTCTTTAAACCTCACAAAACTTACGATAGCAGTTAAGTTCTGTAACATTCCCGCCAAGATAACCACATACAAGAATCAAAAAATGCAGAAACTCTTCAAAACCAGCCATGGATATCTCTATCATTTCCTCAAAAAGAACCCTACATTTGTCGTACCCATTTCACATCTCCACACCTCCACTCAAACCCTTGACTCAGATTCGAGGGTCGGCTTTATTTTCAATGAACTTGAAGAGATACAATCCTCAAACCCAAATGCCAGATCATCATCACAGGCCCAAGAACTGTCCATTTTTAGTGAAAGAAATGAAGAATTGGAATCAACGGTTCAGATTTCACATCCGTGGCCAGAGTGGGTGGACTTGATGGAATGTTTGTTGAAAAAAGGGTACTTTGATGGAGATGGAAACCCTTTTAACAGTAAAAGTGATGAGCTGGGTTCGAAGGAAGCAAATTGCATTCGTACTGCTTGCCTTAATTTTGCCCGGGATCGCTTTAGTCTTATAAGGTATGGACTTATGAAATGTGCCCGCCACCTGTTTGATTTTATGACTATGAGAGCGAAACTTACATTTATTTGCTTGAACTTTGCTCTCTTATTCATTTGAGTGTTTGTTTTGTGTTAAGATTTTTGGTAGTGAAGGAGCTAATCTTTGGTAAACCTACTGTTTAGTGGGACTTATATTTATGAATAGGATGATCAATAGGCATGTCTACTTGTTAGGTAGTAATGACATTTCATGGGTAATAATAGGCATTCGGCTCATTAATATAAATATCATTGCTATATTTAGTATAATGATTCGAAATTTCCTTGTAACTGATTTTTGTAGTTTTATTAATAATATGCATAGAAGGTATTTGTCAAAACATTTTCATTAGCATGTTATAATCTCTTTTGCATGACTTGGAACATCATTTACTTGAACGGTTAGTAATTTTAGAATGAAAAACTACACGTCATGTTTGAAACATACTTATAAATGATATGAAAATATCGTTTTTGTTGGAAAGGATGTGTCATAAATTGTTAACTATATCCTTTTAGTATTGTCAAAGCTCAAATTGAGTATTTTGCTAAACACAACTAAATAAGATATTGGTGGTAAGTAATGTAAAGAGCTCGTATAAATTCTAGAGAATTCAATTAAATTGTGACGAACATCAATTAAACATGGAGGTTTAATTTTAATTAAATTTTGAAGAAGTTTCAACTAGGTTCTTACATATTGAACCACTTGGGTGTGGTGTGCTATTAACCTACTTGCGATCAACCTTAATATATTTAAGGTCCAAAGAAAAGAATTATGTATTGAGTTATTATTTATAGTTAATAAAAGATTACTATTTGAAGATAAAGTTTAATTAATCATTATTTAAATGATTGATGCATTAGTTTGTAATCTCTTATGTTTATGAAAATGTTATCACAACTTTACCAAACTCAACTTCAATTTTTCTTTCTCTTTTTTTTTTTTTTTTTTTTTTTTTGAGTCTGGCTCTTTATAGTTGTAGCCTACCCATTAAAGCTCAAAACATCACAACTGCAAAAGAATTTAGAAAAACTCAAATTCTTTAAAACCAGCCATGGGTATCTCTATCCTACTCTCAACAGGAACCCTGCCCATATCGCATCTCAAAAACCCAAAAGATCCCTGGACTCAGATTCAAAGCTAGGTTTAATTTTCAATGAAATTGAAGAGCCATAATTCTCAAAATCTGGAAACTAAATTTTCATATCATCATCAGAAACCCCAAGGTTGGTCTGGTTTTACTGGACCAGCAAGAGAAACTATGGCCTGAGCGGGTGGACTTGATGGAAAAGGGTACTTTGATGGAGATGGAAACTCTTTTAATTGTAAAAGACATAGCCTGGGTTTGAAGGAAGCAAATTCTATCCATACTGCATGGATAAACTCTTTTCCAAGTAATTCTCTCTGTTTGAACACTGTGTTTCTGTACAAGAAGTTACCAGTAACTTTTTGTTACTGAGCTTTCAAAGGGTTAAAATTTCAGAGTTATACAGTCCTCTCTGTTTGCATGGATTCTGAACTTTGTATATCTTAGAGCTTATGCTCTCCAAATGGGTTTTCTGCTAGGTATTTCTCAAGGAAAGATATTCAAATAATTGCTGGATGCGGATGCCCAAGTATAGACAGGAAAGTTGTAAACTCAGGGAAGCGTCTAAGGGCACATGTGGGCATTGACGAAGGAAATGTACGTACAGAGTTTTATTTTTAACATATGCCTATCTGTTGATTTATCCATTAAAAAACTCTTTTTTTGCTCAAATGTTTTGGTTATTAAATTATTATATCCTAAAAGAATAGATGCTTAAATGAATCATCATTCATTTATTACGTGCACTGAACATGGACAACCATCTTAGTAGGTTTGCAGCTCCTGCAACTTGAGGGGAAACTGTGAGAGGGCATATGTTAAGGCACGTGAAGATGAAGGTGGACGAACAGTGGATGTTATGCGTATTTTGTTAACGTATGGGCTTGATCCCATTACTGGTACCGTGGAGAACAAGCCATGTCTAAACAAATTGGTTAAAGAAGCAGTGAGAAGGCTGCTGAAAGAAATGGTGGAGTGTAGCACCAAGGAACCTGACTCCAAGCTCTCAAGTGATGGACCCTTGAAAGAGAGGGGACCAGTTCAAGATCATTTAAGTCCACAAGGAAGCCACATAAATGTTCCAATGAAGCAAGGAGATTGGCGTTGCCCCACGTAATATGACTATTGATATTTAGCAATTTAAAATTTATAATTCTTTTTTGTATGTTTGTCTAACATATTTCCCTGTTTCTTTCATCATGTAGATGTAACTTCCTAAATTTTGCAAGAAATATTAGGTGCTTGCGCTGTGATGGTTTATTTCTGGATAGACTTAGGCAACTGAGGGAGGATCAGGATCACCTTCCACTGAAGAAGGGGGACTGGATTTGTGATAAGTAATAATTGTTCAGAATTTCTGACTTTCCAATTCTTGTGGTTCTATTTCTTACTTTCATTTCTTACAGATGTAATTTCTTGAACTTTGCAAAGAATACAAGATGCCTGCAATGCAAAGAAAATCCACCAAAGCGGAAACTCAATCCCGGGGAGTGGGAATGTGAATCGTGAGTGCACTTCCATATTTAGTTTTTGTAACTCTCTAGATGTCAACGTGCAAATAATTCCTTTTTAGAAATGTGTCCAACATGATTGGAGGTTTGTGTTTTTTAGGTGCAACTATATCAATTTCAGAAGAAACATGGTTTGCTTGAAATGTGATCATAGACGACTAAAATCATCTACTGCACCCAACACTTCTGCTCAATCACAATATGGAAATGGAGGCTATCAGAATCGTGGTGGATTAAAGGGTATAAATGATAAAAATGAACTGAATTACCATAATCAAGTTGGGCAAGATAGACAAAGTCAAAACATAGGTGCAGATATGTGGAGATTTGTGGAGGAAGAGAGTGAAGACGATGATCAATCAAATTCTAGATTTGTTGATTTTCCCATTGCAGGAGGTAAGAGTGAATTGTCTCGGAATCCAAAAATCAGAGAAAAATGGAAGCTTGAGATATTGGAAAGGAAAAGCGGGACAGTGAGTAGTACAAGAGAAAATGACGATTCTAATGCTACTTTTAGCCAGAGAAGGTCGGACTTCATTGAATCTACTGATGACGAAGACATGGCTGGATGGTTTGGGCATAAATAAAAGACAGAAACCGAATGATCAATCTATACTGAAAATTATCCAGATTGGCTAAAAAGAAATGCATTTATTGTCAAAAACATAGCAGTTTATAGCGATGGTTTAATTAAATTTACTGGTCCCAAGTTACTATTTGTCTTTGCAAATCAAGCTTTGTTGGCTCTCTGCTGTCATGGACAAACCACAGAGAAATGAAAGCTCACCATGTTAACACCCAGTTGCTTCTCATTGCAACTTGAATACTGTCACTGTATACACCAGTTTGTACAAGACACGAATCTTGAAAGTAAATTCTTGGATGAAATTATAGCTTGAAAATCTCAGTCAGATTTTAATTCCTTCGATGCGTCTGACAGCCTATAGTAATTTACTAGTGATCTGCCACCTAACTCCTTTGTGAAGAACCTTCTCATATAATCTGCATAGGTGAATCGCTGAAAATGAGCTGGTTTCTCAGGTGATATTAGCTCTGGGAAAGGTTGGTACAGGTTATTCATCTCGCTTGCGCCAAAGAAAACTGCAGTTGAGATTCGTGGTTCAGAGGATGGATTAGCCAACACTCTATGCTTCACACTTTTGTATTCATCATTGGACATAATCTGGAGAAACAAAGGTAAGCAAATAGAAGTTTTTAGTTCATGATATTTCATTTAAAAATCTAGAAGTTGAGCTACAATATTTTCTAATCATCATAACTTGTTTTCCCTAGAAAAATTGTATTTTCTTCTTTACTTTCTCATCAACCAAACATCTCAATTAGTTCACGAATTGATGCCTAAATCCGAGAAATCAACGAGAGAAAAGACAAGTACTTCAATACAAATCTTTGAACATGCATTTTTACCTGAAGAGCATCTCCAATGTTGATAACAAGAGTTCCAGGGACAGGTTTAACATCCACCCACTCTTCACCATACTGAATCTGCAACCCACCTACATGATCCTGAAGCAAAACCGTCAATGCTCCCGGATCTGTATGAGGCGCAATCCCCACCGTCAGATCAGCCTGTGGACAGTACGGATAGTAATGAGCCACCATCGCCCTCCCTTCCAGAAAACTCATCTCCTTCAACGTCCCTGTCTCCACTCCCAACCCTTCACACAACAGCCCCATTAAGAGCGCACCTAGCCCTTTAACACGCTCATTCCATTCCACCAACTCATTTCTGCATATTTCAGGAATTTCTTCAAGCTCTGGTGGGGTTGGACCCAGCCTTATCTGCAGTGTGTCCCTGCAAAATTAAACAATTAACAACGTACTTGTATAGCAAACTTTTAATTGAGTTATAAATGAAGAAACCATACTTCCATGTTGCAGCTTTGGAGTGAAACAAGTCAAGGTTCGAAAAGAAGGACACGCCGACCGTCCTATCTCTACGGTACAGCCGTGTCTTGATCTCGGCGGGCTGTTCATGAAATGCTTTGATAGCGCTAATCAGACGCGCCAAAACCTCCACTGGAATCCCATGATTAACAACCTGAAAGAACCCCAGCTGACGTGATGCAGAAGCAATCTTTTCCACAATGGTGGGTCGCAAGTCAGTGTCAACCCCGGACAAGTCGATGGTGGGAAGGAGCTGAGAGTCGGAGGAGTTGGGCTTGGGCATGAGGGTGGATAGTGTTTCAGGTGGGTGGATGAAGAAGCCGGGAATGGTGGTGATGCCGGCGTCAACTAAACCTTTGACTCCGAGTTTTGTGTCGTCGAAATGCTGGACATCTTTGGCCCTGTCGTTGAATACTGTGCTCATTTTAAGAGTGTTCTCTTATTTTGGGCTTCGGTCGTATCTTTATATCATGAATAAAGATACTATTGAAGTGTCAGCCGGCTGAATTTTTTTTTTTTTTTTAAAGGAGAGGAAATCATTCATAGATTTGGTTAATGACATATAAATGCATGTAAACTCAATTCGTTAAATGAAGATAAATTATATGTTAATTGAATGGCAATGCAACATTACATAATATTATTAATTTCTATCTAAATATATTGGTTATCTGGTTGTTCTTTCAAGAGTAAAGATTGCAGCAATGATGTTAACGTTCATATAGCATGTATGAATAATACACGTATTCATATGTTTATTCAATAAAATCTTATATTATATATATGTAAAAGAAGGAAGAGTTATGCCTGAAATGAAGCTCAGTTGTAAAATTTTGTTGCTTCTCATTGGCATTATTGTAATAGTGTCACTGTGTACACAGGCTTGTGCATTATACAAATTATCTTAAAGATTACATTTTCACGTAATCCTTCAATCGGATTTACATTGTACTCCATTCTGTTTTCTCAGTGCCTGACAGCCTATAGTAATTTACTAACGATTTGCCATCCAACTCCTTTGTGAAGAACCTTCTCATGTAATCCATATAGGTGAAGGGCCGGAAAACAGCTGGCTTCTCTGGTGATATCAACTCCGGGAATGGTCCACACAAACTATCCTTGTCGCCCGGGTTGAAGAAAACTGCAACCGAGATTCGTGGTTCCTGGGATGGATTAGCAAACACTCTATGTTCCACACTTCTGTATTCATCATTGGACATAATCTGAAGAGCCAGACGTAAAAGCTCGAGGTGAAAAATGTGTAACAAGCAGTAGTTCAATAATTTTAATTTTCTGGGATACAAGGATTACAAGAATCTTATATATATTGTAAACGGAGTTAGCATAAATGTCAAGTGTTTTCAAAGCTTTTTACACGTTTAACCAATTATACATCTCCTCAATAAGCGCACTCAGAAATTCACAGAAATTGAAATAGAAGCTTATACAATGGACATATGTTTAGTTGCCCCCATTGAAATCAAGTACGAAAACAGAAAAGTATCACTTAAACCCAGAATGGGGACAAAAGAGAAGTTTTCAAATTAACAATATGATTGTTTCATTCACAAATTCTGAAAGTTCAGATGCATCATTGAGCTAACCAGTAAGTTTCTGATTTCTTTAAAAAGAAAAAGAATCTAAAACCGACTTTCATATTAGCATCTTCACCACTTAGTTGATCTAAACAAATAGTTCTTGTTTCTTGTAAGTGAAATATGCCATTTTTCACTTCCATTTTAAAGTACTGCAGTTTCTTTGCGAAAATTTGATCAGATTATTAATTTATATTCTCTTTTCTTTTTTTTGAAGAGTGATGATAGGGAGAACATAAGCAAGCTTACTCATCCCCTCTTCACAACCATCTCTCATCCATTTTCTAAGAAAAAGAGGTATCATTTTCACTCAGAAGTAAATAATGAAATCATAACAGTATATTAACATCCTGAAGCTCTCCAACCTTTATAACTTATCGCATAAAACTTAAACTTCTTTACCTGAAGTATATCTCCAATGTTGATAACAAGAGCTCCAGGGACAGGTTTAACATCCACCCATTCCTCACCATACTTAACCTGCAGCCCACCAATTTGATCCTGCAGTAAAATTGTCAAAGCTCCTGGATCGGTATGAGATGTAATTCCCACCGTAAGATCAGGCTGCGGACAGTACGGATAGTAATGGGCCACCATGACCCTCCCTTCCAAAAAAGTCATCTCCTTCAACCTCCCTGTCTCCACTCCCAACCCTTCACACAACAGCCCCATCAAGAGCTCCCCCAGCTGTTTAACATGTTTATTCCACTCCACCACCTCTATTCTACATATTTCAGGAATTTCATCAAGCTCTGGTAGGGTCGGACCCAACCTTACCTGCAGCGTGTCCCTGAAAAATTAAAACAAGTAACCATTTCATTCTCAACCATATATGTCCTTGAAAATTTCCCAAGAAAGTCACTCAGAAAATCTGTCAACATCTTTATCCTACTATCCCCTTTTGAATGTCGTCCTATTCTAAAGGAAACCTTCTCTATAGGTTAACAAATAACGCAAACTTCCCCATCATTGAAAAAGGCAAAGGCAAACTTTCTATCCGCGTGTATTTTCGCTCAAACTTGAAACTATCCCCTATAATAACCCAATTGGCTAGGCACATAAAGGATGCGTACCCCATTGCCAATTATGACTCATGTAACAACTACAAATGGGTAGAACTCACCGTTATTGGGCGTCCCAAGTAGGTGGGTAGAACTCACCCTTACATAACCAAGGTGGGTGCCAATCTCACTGAGGTATACCAATTGTAACAACTACAAATGGGTAGAAAAGGGTGCCCAGGTGGTTAATAACCCACATGCCAATCCTATTCCAAGCGCCGTGAGACTCAATTAGAATAGTTATAATCTCCACCTACATTTCTATATAAATTCGTACATAATATTTGTACCACGCGGACCTAAGATGGAGAATCAAAATTCGTACCAGAACTCAAATACATTCAAGATTTTGTCTTTTTCCTCACAAAAGAAGTAAAAAAATATGATGTGACATCTCAAATGAATTTAACTTTCCATTGTACTTTACCTCCAGCTAGCAGCCTTAGATTGAAACAAATCCACGTTAGAGAAGAACGAAACTCCCGTCTTCATCTCTCTCCGATACACCCGCGCCTTCACCTCCGTCGGCTGTTCATGAAACGCTTTAATACCTCCAATCAAACGCTCCAAAACTTCCACGTCAATCCCATGACTAACCACCTGAAAAAACCCCAGTTCCCGCGACGCACGGCCGATCTTCTCCACAATCGTCGACCGCAATTCAGACTCCACCCCCAAATCAATCGTGGGAATGATATAGGATTCGGGTCGTGCACCTGTCTCGGGTCGTTTAAGGTCAGATAGAGTTTCGGGAGGGTGGATGAAGAAACGGGGAATGGCGGTGATGCCAGAGTCAACTAGACCTTTGACTCCGAGTTTTGCGTCGTCGAAGTTTTTGAGTTCTTGAACTCTGTCGAGCGAGTGTTGGTGGGTGTTCATGGTGATGAATTTTGTGGGTTGTGTGGAGTTTTTGTCAAAACGAGGACGATGAGATTTGAAGGAAAGTGGTTGGCGGAGAACGAAGTTGATGAAGTAAGAGTTGGTGGCATCAGAAGTTTTGAGTTTTTGGAAGATAACGCCGGCACTGGTTTTGGTTTGGAAGCAACTGGTATAAACAATTATTTTTTTAGTATTAAAAAAATAAATATTTTTTATTACTAATGTAATGTTTAATGTTTCATTAACAATAGAAAAACTTTTATCATCTCAAAAATTAAGAAGTTTTTTGGTTTTACGTGGTTACTCGGATACTTAAATTTTTGTCGGTTGTTCACATCACAAAGTTAGCGTTTTTTTTGTTTATAAATAATTTTTGATTGATTCTAATAATTAGGGTCTATTTGATTCATTATTCTGATAATTTTTAAAATAATATTTTTAAAAAAATTAAATTGAACGAATATTATGATATAGGATTTAGAAATTAATAAAAATACATCTTCTATTTATTTATTTACTAAACACCCTTATAATAAAATATTAAAAATTAACAAAAACATCCCCAATCCACCCATTAAATACGGACAGTCGAAATATGGTAAATGTGGGTTGTCGTGGTGTTTTTGTAATTTCTAAAAAAAATATTTAAGGGTATTTAGTTAAATTAATAAATTTAGAGGGGTTTAAAATAAACTGAAAAATATAAAATAATATTTTGAGAATAAGTCATTTTTACTGTTTAACTTTATTGGGAATATAGTGAATCAAACGACCCTTAGGGGGCGTTTAGTTCAGGAATGTTAGATTACTGGGAATATTGAATTACTGGAAAGATAGATTACCTTGAAAGATTACTGGGAATCTTTAGAAAAATATGTTTGGTTAGTTGGTGGGTATGTTATATTAATATGTTTGGTAATGGGGAATAAATTGGTGGGTATGCTATTTAAATTACTAAATTGTCCCCCTTTTAAATATTAATATAAAATTATTTTTATTATTAATTTTTGAATAATTCTTTTAACCCCCAATATTTCAGATTTAGCTAAAACACCCCCGCTTATATAAAACTTTAATTTATGACGAAATCACCCCCACCTCCAGCCGCCACCGCGAACCACCGCCGGATGTGCCCGTGAATACGTCACCGTGACCAAGAGGCTTCGCTATGGCCGTTTTTGGCCATATTGATGGCCGAAAACGGCAGTCGAGCCCGATATGGCGTTTCGGCCATCAATATGGCCAAAAGCGCCATGCAACCTCCTGAATTTCAGGTGTTTTTAGGGACTCCGGCAATTTTTCGGCGGTGGTCTGTGGTGGTTGACCCGCTGTCGGCGGTGGTGGTTGGGTGGCTGTGGTGGTGGCTGCTTGGTGGCAGTGGTGGTCTGTAAATTATTTTAAATATAAGGGCATTATTGTCCAAAATTTTAATTAAACAAGGGTAAAATTGAAATAGGATATTAATGTAAATTTGTTTTAAAGTAGGGGTATTATTGTTCAAAATTTTTATTAATAAGGGATAAAATTGTAACAAAAAAAGATAACCCTGGTAATCTCAGAAAACCTAAGAAAATGGAGGTAATCAGATTACCTCTTATATTACAAATAGTAACTACTATTGGTATTTAAAGATTACTGGTATCTTATATTACTTGACAACCAAACGTGGTAATCAAGTAATATAAGATGACATTACCCCAGTAATGCCACTTAACCCCGAACCAAACTGACCCTTAATATTTAATCAGTTGTCACTATTTGATTGAACGTCTTTACTCTATAAAAACCCTTTTACTCTGGCTCTATGTAACTCATAGAAGGCCACTTTATAAAGTAAAATATTAATAATATATTTTAGGTATTAATGTACTAATATTTCTCTCTCTCTCTCTCTCTTCTTCTTTAATCATTCTTTTATATTTTATCATATCTTAATAAAGACGCACTATAATTCGAATTGGCCAATTTATCAAAATGGATCACAGAACCAGTCCACTATGTTCATCGTATTACATCTTATAAGGGCCCAAAATTAACTCACGCCAAATTCTTTTTATTGATTTGGGCCCGATAGTCCATACCATTTGGTGGCATAACTCATCAGAAGAAAAACTAAATAAATAAATACGTTTAAAGACAATAACATTAATGCAAAAACATAAATTTTCATTAGATTGGATTTCAAAGATTAGATTGGCTTGAATTAGATTCTTTTTAAATGATGGAAATTAAATTCAATGAATCAAAATTAATTTGTAATAATAATTTTAAAAGAATTATATTTGTCCAATGCATAAAAGTGCTAGTTCTAATGGTTTAGTATTATAGCTTAAGAGTATATAAATACCTAAAGATTTTTAAAGAATGGTGATAACTAAACATAAATAAATAAAAGAAACAAACCCATATGATTAATATAGTTATAAAAGAATTTTTTTCGAATTTTGTATCAATGAAAGTGGTACAAAATTAATCTTCTCAGAAATCATTCGTCAAATTTAATTATTTTCAACTTATAGGGATGAATAATTTGTCCCAAAGTTGTTCAACCATACCTTTAATAGGGGTGAGCAAAAATTTTGGGTGGACTCGGAATCGCAAGGTACGTGATGTTCCAATTCCTACCCAAACCGACATTGTGCAGATAGGTTCCAGTTTCCAAATTTAAGGAACTAGTACTGTGCAGTTCTGATTCCATTACTTCAAGGAATCAGAACCGACTTGAGACCGAGAATAGGGCTAGGATGATGAAAGACTGAAGACGTGATGATGGGAGATGGTGGCGGTGGCGGCTGGTGTTGCGCGCGGTGCAACAAACAGTCGTGCAAGCGTAGAGATAGTTGCACAAATGGTGCATATTGGCAAGGACAGGCGGCGACACAACTCAGGTAGGGTTGGGGTTTGCTGGGACAGTGACGAAGAACCAAGATCCAACGGTGCTATACTTTTAATTTTAATTTTGTGAATATTACAGGATACTTGAAACATAAACCTACTCATAGGTTTTGATTCTGGTTCGCAAGATTTAGGAACTGCATAATACATGTTCCGGTTTCAGTTCCAGTTCCTAAATCTTAGGAATGATACTGTTGGGTTCTTGTGATTTGAGCCAGATACTCGGATCGGGTCACCCTGAACCTTTAATTTGTAGCCTAATCTCTCTCGTTCCAAACAACTACTACATAATTTTGTTTTTCATTACTTTTTTTATAAGAGAAAACTTTATATGAATTTTAAAATTTGTAATTCATTCATAGAAGAGAATGTCAAATCCGAATATTATAATTTTGGAAAATCCAAATTATATTAGCTATTGTAAGCTGACTGAGAAAAGAAAAAGATTTTGACTAAGTTTCACGCTTTAGAAGATTGCAAATTAATTAACTAGTTAAAACATAGTAGTTAAGAGCACATTAGTTATTGTCATTTGGAGAATTCGAGAATTTGGAAATATAGCAAACGTTTGCATTTGAGAATATAAATAAACTTTTGAAAACCAGGAGAGAGAGGCAATATTTAATAGTCAGATTAATAATGTGTGGTCTATTTAAGAGCTTGCATTATGGTGCATAACTACAAACAAGTAATAGTCAGAGTTTGCATTGTTTTTTTCAGGACAAACAAACATTTGAAATCGAATTATGGGTCATTAAAATCTCAGCAATTCCCTTTTCCCCTTATTGCCATTATTGTTTTATTTTTTATAGAAAGTACCTAAACTTCAATCTATTTCCATTACATTTCTTTTTATGAACCACCTCACTGTATTTGACTATTTTTACATATAAATGGTCGATCTGTTTATATCCATCCTATAGGTTTGATTTTTTTTCTTGACTTGATTAAAACGACCGGCTCATTGGATTTTCACATTTTTCTATAATTTTGGCCCTCTGTTTCTAATAGTAGAAAGTATAATACTTTATATATAAACTTTTCATACAAACTGATGAGTTTTAATATGATTAGATTATTTTAAATTAAGAATAAACTTAACAAATTAAAGGAGATGATATGTCAAACACGTAAGCTTGTCACGTTAGTTTATAAGGAATAATTTGTATAATTATTTTAACTTCTCGTTTATATTATTATGGTTAATGACGATACTATTTCTTGGGGTCCTTAGTCTATTCATGGATTATTCATAACATTACGTACTTGTTTAATGTGTTTTCAAAACATCTAATTTTTATTCAAAATTATATATTTATAGTGTGTTTGTGCATTGTGCATTTTACATTAAGTACAATAATTTTGGATGATTGAAGAGACAAAGCTAGGGCAGGAGGTGTTGAAGTACAGAGAAGAGGACAGGAATCCAAGTTAATTTGGCACGTATTCTTTATGAACAAATTAAATGAGTTTTTTCTTATTCTCCAACACTCAATATTTATATCATTAATATTTTACTTTAATTAACCAACTACTACCAAAATTATTGATATTAATTTGGATGTTTTGATGTAGAAAAATCGGGCAGACAAAATAGAAAGTCTATTTCCATAAATTTCTACTCCATTTATCACCTCTTAATGTTTTATTTTTTATTTTTTATTTTTTTTATGACCAAAGGTGTTCAGATCAGTTTATACGTATCTCAACTAATCCTCAAAAGTCGGGACTTTGAAACTACCAACCGAATAATTAATAAACGTACCTACCATTCAGCATTATTATTTTGTCAAGTGTTGATCCCAAATTACTTTTGCATAGTATTCTCTTTATTTAATAACATTAATTGTTTGATCTCTTAGAGAAAGTGATAAACACTATCCTAGTACAAATGGTTATCTGAAATAATATAATATCAGTTAAACAGGGTTTTTTTTTGACAGTTAATTATATAATTATCTTATTTTTTTTTTTAAAAATTTATCCGTACTATCACTAGTATGTTACTTAACCAGTTAATATTTACAACCTAAAAATATGACTTATTCATTTATAAAATCATTATATAGGTGGTGATCAGCTGTGCAAAATAATGAACTGACCATAACAGCTTACAGTATCCGACTAAAAGTAATTAATGAGTAGAGGCAAACTAGTCTAAAGAAAACACCAAAGGGATGTTTGGTTATGAGAATATTGTATTATTGTGAATGTTATACTAATGAAAAAATAGATTATCTTGAATATTACTATAAATGTTTAGGAAAATGTGTTTGATTGGTTGGAATAAATTGATGGGTCTGTTATATTAATATGTTTGGGGTGAAGGAATAAATTGGTAGATATATTATATAATTTACTAAATTGCCCTCTTTTTAAACACTAATATAATATTATTTTTATTATTATTTTTTGAATAATTTCTTTTGACCCCCTACGTTTGAGATATTGCTAAAACACCACAGCAACCAAAAAAATTTAAAACTTAACAAGAACACCACCACCCACCCCAAAGCCATTGCCGGCCGCCTACCACCACCGCTGTTGTTACTACCATTTCTACCACCGCCAGCGGTGGTAGAAATGGTAGTAACAATGCACGACCGGTTGGATTCATGATGGATCTAGTCAGAAATAACCAGAGTTATGACTAGAACTGGCCATTGTTAACGGCCAAAGTTTTGGTCATTGACGGCCAGAGATATGGTCGTCGTTAATGGCCAGTGTTCTGGCTATTGACGGCCAAATCTATCTGTTAACAACCAGACAACCAAATATCTAGTCGAAAATGGCCAGAACAGATATGGCCATTTATGACAAGATCTATGGCGATCAGGTAGTTTCCGACCAAATCTACGACGATTTGGTAGTTTCCAGCCAGATATCTGGTAGGAAATTGCCATATCGGCGGCGTTGGCCAATGGTGGTGGCCAGATTCAATCACCACCCTTAGGTAATTATTTTAAAGTATAGTGGTATTTATGTCCTAAAAATTTTGTATACAACGATAAAATAGTCCTTGAATTTTTTTGTAAATTTTTTTCAAAACAATGGTATTATTGTCCAAAAATTTTAATAGTTAATAGTAAAATTGTAACAAAATTAAGATTACCAAGTAATCTTAAAATACCTAAAAAAATAGAGGTAATCAGATTACTTCCTATATTACAAATAGTAATTACTATTGGTTTATAAAGATTACCGAAATCTTATATTACTTGACAACCATACGTAGTAATCAAATCATATAAGTTGACATTAAACCAAAAATGGGTTGGCCGAGTGGTAAAGGCTTGGGGCCAAGGGGTTTGCTCCCTTGTGGTCTCAAGTTCGAACCACAAAAACGATTGCTAATATTGTTGGCCACAAACTACAAGGCTTGTCCTATTTCAGTAGCCTTGTTTGGGGTTGAGGGATTAATTGATGTATGCATAAACTGGCTCAAATACCTCTTTTATATAGACATTAGCTCGGGAGATGACACCCAAAGTATAGATAAACTTGGAGATGGGCAAAATCACAGTGGTAGGTGAGGTTAGGTGTAAAATTCAAGCCATGCAAATTATGTAACCAACAACAGCCATCAGAAATATTAATAATAGAAAAACAAGAAAGTAAGTGGAAGCAATGCTGAAGAAAGAAGAATATAGACGGTCGGGCATCAAGTTTAAAGTCATTTTGGTGTGGTGAGTAAATAGCTGCAGGTTTTTGCCATTAATGTTATGGTGCGGGGACATGAAAGAATTCAAAGAAAAACTTGGGTGTCAAGTACTGTCAAGTGTCTGTTGTTTTGAAATTCGAAAAGAAATAAATTACCATTGTTAAATTAATATTCTCTTCAATTTCCTTGGTTGGAACCCCCGAACCAACCGGTCCCGCTTAGGAAACTTTAGCTTCAACGTTATGTCATTGTCCACCACCAACTTTAGTGGCAAACCCCTAGAAACTGGAAACTTACGATTTAGGGAAATAAGGTTATGTCTCTGCTAACAATTATAGCTCTTGGTTTGGTGGTAAGCGTGTGATGTTAACAAGTTTTTTTAAGTTCGGTCAGCTGACATTTATAGCTCTTAGTTTAATGGTAAGCGTCTATCTTAACAAATGATATCATAGTCTTGTTACTATCTCTGCTAAAAGCTACAAGTGTCTTATGCCACTGTCGTTCTAGTGGTAAGCCCAAAATTCTACCGTCGGCCTGGTGATAAACGCATAACCCTATTGCCTCTTCTAACAGTTATAACTTTTGGATTGGTGGTAAACATCTGATCTTAAGCACCACCATTTTCTAACACCGTAATTTTGCCAAGAGATAAAATGATAACCCTTAGATCATTAAAAGCATTACTGACAACCCTTGGATTATTAAAGGCTAAACTGCAGTAACTTGGACCAAGATTTAACAGTACTTGCCAACCCCAGTAAGGCAAGACACGGCAACCTTGAATCATTAAGGGCTAACCACGGCATCTTGGACCAAGATTTGACAGCTAAATTATTATATGTTACAGATAATCGATATATACAGTAATAACCCTGTTTATTTCCGTGGAGGTCTCGTTTATAAATATGCACAACCAGCCGTAACCCATGTTTAAATTCACCAGCACCAGTATATATATTTGTACACATCTAAAAACCGATGATAGAGACGTGGGATATTGTGTGTCTTCCTGGAGAGGAAACCACCATGAAAAAGACTACAGTTGGCCTCAAACGACTCCATGCGACCAAAAATGTACTAAACACATATTCTTCATCTCTCTTCTTTCTTTCTCGTTTTCTATATTCTTTGTTCTTAGATCCATCATGCCTTGTTTCAATTTTCAGGACAATTATACGGTTGTACCTCAATGGATAATTGTTATGTACAATAAAGAGTTCTTTGGGAACTGCATGGCTCATCCGAACACAAAGAAGAACGAGGTGGATCGTTTTTGCATTGATTGTCTCTCGTCTTTGTGCTGTCACTGTCTTCCGTTTCACACTCGCCACAGATATGTTAAGGTCTCTCTTCTTCCTTTTCTCCAATAATATATTTTTAGTAAGTAATATGAATTCACTGCCTTAGATTTTCTTTTCCTTGTAAAACTTAATAAAAAAAATTTCATGGCTACTGGATGGTTTTGCTTTTGCAGATTCGTCGATACGTCTATAACGATGTGATCAATCGCCATGATTTGAGCAAACTCTTCAACTGTTCCGGCATTCAAGTATGTTAATTTCCTCAACTCATTCAGAAAATTTGATAATAAAAAGAGAAATTAGGGCAAATTTGTGTAGAAACCGTTCATCTTCCCTACTTAATAATTTACAAGATTTTCTTTCAGTCTTAGTTTAGAAATGAGATGAAAAATACAAATAGTAACCTGCAATTTGCTAATGAAATATTTCGCCACCAGATTTATTGAAAAAGGTCCAGAAGAATTTATGATGCACCTATCAATACATTTAATTGTAGTACAAAGCTTTTGTTACATCACTTAAATCCATCATCAGAGTGGGCCAAATTTAAGAAGTTATGGATGACCTTCTTCTCCTTTAATTTTTTTTTTCTAATTCAAATCGGTTCTTCATAGTTATAGATTTATTAATTTAAATTAATTATCATAAGAATTCACTGTTTTTTTAAATGAAATTTCATTTGTTTTTTCACAGACTTATCATACAAATAAAACCAAAGTCCTGTTCTTGAAACAAAGGAATCCTCATCAACAACAACAACCGCAACAAATTAATTCAAAGGATTATGGTTGCATTATTTGTGACAGAAATCTACAAGATAATTCACTCTATTGTAGTATTGCATGCAAGGTCAGTCTCTCTAAATTCCCTCTTTTATTTGTTTTTTTTAATTTTTTATTTGGTTTGGATAAATATGTATAATAATAATCATTTGGGATAAATATTTAATATCCTTAATCCTGGTTAATATGACAGGTTGGAGCTCTATTTGGAGATAGACACAGAGAAGAAATTAAAGATAAATCAAATAATAATCACAACCATAATCTAAAACTTATCGTCAAAGATGAAGATGAGGATAAAGAATACTTGACACCACCATCGCCCAAGAGGCAAAAACAAAAGCGATCAAGAAAAGGGATACCACTAAGGGCTCCAATGCTGTGATTTTCATCACCAGTTTTGTGAATAATTAAAATCATGTGTATTATTATTTCATGTTTAGTAAGAACATATATTACTTAATTTAGATTTAAGCGTACTAATTAATTAAAGTGATTAGGATTGTATAATTATAAATAATATCATTTTGATTTCTCCAACTATCATTTTATCAACACTTATCAATGGATCCTTGACTATATCATACTTGCAGGATCAATTAAAGATATCATATATAGATATGAGTCTAGGGCTGTTATTGAGCCGAGTTTTCGGCTAAACGAGTTCGGCTCAATCAAGGGGGACGAGTTCGAGCCAAGCCAGATGAGCTGCTGATTTCCTAGCTCAACTCGAACTCATTAAGGGAGAGGGGGATTCAAGCTTGACTCGCAAGCCAGCTTAACAAGCCGAATTTGAGCCAGCTTGCAAGCCACTAGAAAAATGTGCATCTTTGATCTGTAGACTACTTTTTTTATCTTTGATCTTTCCAAGTCTAACTAAAGGAAAAGTATCCATGGAGAAGAACAGTGCCAGCAACAACTCTAAAGACCAGAGAATTGGCAGTAATGCCATTAGAGACTACAACAACAATAATCAAAACTTTAGCAACGTCAAGCTTAAAGATTCACTGAACAGCAACAGCCATAACAATGGAGAAGAATATCTTAGTGGGTATTCATGGCCACCAGGATCTTACACATGTAGCTTCTGCAAAAGCAATTTAGATCTACTCAAGCTCTCGGTGGTCATATGAATGTCCACAGAAGAGACAAAGCTAGGTTGAGGCAGTCACCTCCAAGGGATGGTCAGTACCCAGTTCTTAATCACCTCCAACAAGACGCCCGACAGGAGGAGCAATGGGCAACACGAGCGTGACGGCGAGAATAAGACGGCGACAGCGTGATGGACACTAAAACTATCGGCCGGGTAAGAGTTTTAGTGGCTATCCCTATTAGCAACCGAGAAGTAACTCAAACTCAAGACATCTTAAGTAATGCACTTAAGAGTCCCTATCAAACCACTTGACCACTGGACTTCGTTTGATTTACTATTCTGATGCTTCGTAGAACGGTATTTTGGAAAAAGTAAAGTTAAATTGAGTTGGGTTATTTTTACGAAAAATGTAATTGTTAATGTTTTTAGTTGAATAAAGTAAAATTGGATTTTGAGAATATTGAAACAAATGTTTTTTTGGGTTTTTAGAATAGAATAGTGGAATAAGATAGTGGAAAACTAGTAAAACAAATGCAGCAGATGTTTTTATAACAATATTTATATAAACTCGTATGAGGAGAGGATACAATGATAAATGCCATTCTAGTTTTTATGATATAAGTCAATTAACAATCAACGTAAGCCAGAATATTTTAGTGAGTGTTGAATATTGAAAGCAAACTAAAATTAGATAAAAATACGATATGCACCATTGGAAATGTTGTTTTTTCCGACATAGAATAATTGTCAGAAAACACAACTCCTGCATCTCGGACTATGATTTTCGACTCAAAAAATCATGTGCCGGAAAAAAACTGAGCCAGCTTTGTCGAGGACAAAGCTATCTGATGTCAAATGGAGTGTTGTTAAAAGCACTAACACAATCTATATTGTGCTTAAACCAAAGTTCAAATTTCAAAATTTATGTCATCTTCTGATGCACTTTACGTCGGAAATGTTTTAACCTCCTCCAACATGCATGTAAACAAGTTTTAGCAATTCAGGGTTTTTTTTCTCTCCACCGCGCTATGAATTTTTTTTCAATTTTAGTACTTAAGTGTCGACGCAATACATGCGTCGAAACCATAAGTGGCCATCTTCCGAGCATGCATGGCATTAAAAATTGGTTTCCTGGCCACTTCTAACACCAAGTGTGCATATGAAATCGAAGAAGTTTGGCTGCTGCCTGCTGGTCATATTCCGACGCGAGGCCAGCATTGGGAATGACAGGAGAGAAACTCCGACGAAGCAGAATACTTATGCCGGCATTGCTTAATTGCATCGCTACAGTGGTAACCTTAATTTGAATGGGAAACATAGGGTACGAGATTGTAAATTATATATATATATATAAATAAATATTAATAACATATGCAATGAAAGGGATGTAAGAATTTGTCGAAAAACAAATGGTTATCCATGTATAAGAGCATCTTCAAACGATTTTTTTATATGACCTAAACTCTTTATTATAAAGAGTATATCCATAAAAACAAGAACCCAACATACTTTTATCTTTAAAATATAAATTAGAGAGTAAGTTTAGCTCTTCACATTTAGAGAGTCAAATTTCATTCTCTATCCTAATTTTAATTAATAAACTACAAGTTCTTATACATTTTATTTATTAATTCTCTTTCTCATTAAGTCTCTTTCTAACAAATAAAGAGCATCTTCATTAAATTTAAATAATCTATTGGATTTGAATAAAAGTTGTGTTCTTTATATTTAAAAATTAATGAAGATGTTCTTTATTTATATAAAAGATGCTCTTCAAAATAAAGATCACCATTGGAGATGCTCTAAGATGTTAGAGTATCTCCAAATGACTCTTTATATGACTCAAACTCTTTATTATAAAGAGTTTATCCTTAAAAATAAAAGTCCAACGGACTCTTTATCTTTAAAATATAAATTAGAGAGTGAATTTGACTCTCCACATTTAGAGAGTCAAATTCACTCTCTATCCTAATTTTAATTAATAAACTATAAGTTCTTATGCATTTTATTTATTAATTCTCTCTTCCATTAAACATTTTATTTATTAATTCTCTTTCTTATTAAGTCTCTTTCTTAAAAATAAAGAGCATCTTCATTAAATTTAAAGAGTTTATTGAATTTGAATAAAAATTATGTTCTTTATATTTAAAAATTAATGAAGATGCTCTTTATTTATATAAAAGATGCTCTTCAAAATAAAGATCACTATTGGAGATGCTCTAAGATGTTAGGGCATCTCCAAATAACTCTTTATATAACCTAAACTGTTTATTATAAAGAGTTTATCCATAAAAACAAGAGTCCAATAGACTCTTTATCTTTAAAATATAAATTAGAGAGTGAGTTTAACTCTCCACATTTAGAGAGTCAAATTTCACTCTCTATCCTAATTTTAATTAATAAACTATAAGTTCCTATGTATTTTATTTATTAATTCTCTCTCCCGTTAAGCATTTTATTTATTAATTCTTTTTCCCATTAAGTCTCTTTCTTAAAAATAAAGAACATCTTCATTAAATTTAAAGAGTCTAATAGATTTGAATAAAAATTATATTTTTTATATTTAAAAATTAATAAAATTATTCTTTATTTATGTAAAATATGCTTTTAAAAAGAAAGAGCAGCATTCAAGATGTAGAAGGTCAGCAGATATAAAAATTCAATTTAAGGTGCAACTAAGTTTCTTGCTGGAACGGCAAGAGAGACAACCTGAACTTTAAATTAAAAAATTAAAGCCATTTAATTTTCAACTATCTGCTCCTGAACAAACAAGCTGTGTTATGTATGCTTGCTTAATTACTTGTTGGTCCAATTATTAATTAATGTAAATAGTGAACTATGTCATAAATTAATTAATAGATATCTATATACTTGACATGAACAACTCAAGTCATTGATCTCTATTTCTTGTTTCTGGAAAAATGAAATAAAATTACTAAAAACTATTATTTAATTGATATGAAAATTCTTTGATACGAATGTCCTTAAATTTTTAGTATATGAATCATATGTTATTATTATTTACCTCAAAATGAAAGATAGTATACCTCTCACCTTCTGGTCAGATGATAAACTCTTTAGTTATTAGAATTAGTTATATTTAGGGGTCTTGTATCCGATTTATAAAAGAGGTACCTCCTATATTTATGCAATTACCTTGGTTCGTGTGTTCGAGTCATTGGAGAAGTATCTACTATATTTGTACAATTATTTTGATCTATTTGTTCAAGTCGCAAGAGATGTATCTATCATATTTGTTCAATTACCTCGGTCTATTGGGTGTATCGTGACCTTGAGAATTAGAGAGACTCTAATATGGGTTTGAACACATCAAATACCTAAAAAACAAAAATGAAAGATATTATTAAGAAAATAAAAAATCAACTAACTGTATTTTTTGTATATATTTTAGATGTGGGTTTTGAAATCTTTCCCTAAAAATTATTTAAATTCAGATAAAATGTTTAGTACAATGAATGCATTTGTACGTCAGTGGTTACTGAAATTTACAGTGGATATTATATATATGTATATATATGCAATAATTGACCTTGAATTTTTATGTTAATGTTAATTTTTATATTTTGTTTATATAATAAAATAATAATAATTTAAATAATTAAGGGTTTAGATATTATAATTTAAAATAATTTTACCAACTTCATTCTAGAAGTATTAACAGACAAATTTTTTACCCAAAAGTAAAAAAGAAGAAGTACTAACAAACAATAACTACTTTTTGACTTCAATTTTAATATCATTAAATTAAGAATTAAAATAAGGGATAAATAATTGTAAAAATATACACTTATACAGTATATTTAGATGAAATCATTTGAAAATAATTTTTCATAATTTGATTTTAATATTTTTTTCTGTTGTGATACGGAGCCACACAGGAACAACCGTAGACAGACAACACTTAAACATTTCTCTGTCGTTCTTCAGTCTTTTTAATATTTATTTACAGTTGTTAACAGAAGAACCCTAACTCAAATCTCTGAATCAAACGCTCTCAAAATGGGCTCTGAAGGATCAAGCGTTGTCGGTAAGCTTCTAGAAACAACTCTAAACATTAATTTTCTTATTAATTAATCACTATTAATTTTCCGCTTTTGATTTTGATCAACTATCGTTACTCTCTTTAAACTACATAAGCTTTGAGGATTTTCATAAATTAGGGTTTTATTTGACTTGAGCTTGTAAATGTTAAAGGATCTTGTTAATTTTGCTTGTTTGGGTGAAAATTGTTGGTGGATCACTGGCTTTGATGTGTACTTGAACAATACCTTTTTTTATCACAAGCTGCAAAATCCAGAAAAATAGAGTGGGATTAGTGTGATGGGAGCTTTTTTTCTTATTCGTCTTTTGAGATTTTAAGGTGTTGTAGTTGGAATGTTGTAGCTGGAAATGTAATTTTGGTGATGCAGATGAGGTTTTGTTGTCAATTTCTTCGAATCGTTTTGGGGTATACTAGCTAACGAATGTTAAAAATTTAATTTAATTGTGAAATGATTATGTTGTATACTAAAAATAATTATACATGTGAGTATGGACAAGGTAATTGTTTGATGTTACAAAGATCCCAAGTGGAAACTACTCAAGTGTGTCAGTTTGTCAATCACTTGAGTTGTGGAAATTAGTCAAGAATTCTAAGCAAGAAGTAATGATGTCCAAACTACAGATACAATCAAGTTACAAGATAGAAAGATCGATAATACAACCATCACCCAAGACAAAACGATTTACATGGTTCGGCTAAATTGCCTGCATTCATGAGTTAGATGTTTGAGTCAAAGCAAGAGTTACAACCAATTCTCAAACCATTATATTATTTTTAGAATAAAAAATATACTTATCTAAAGTAACAAGCAATGTTCTAATACTAGAATACAAAAAAAGGAAAAATTATACTCATCTCAAGTAACAAGCAATGTTCTAATACTAGAACACAAAAAAAAAAAAATTATACTCATCTCAAGTAACAAGCAATGTTCTACTACTAGAATACAAAACATAAGTTTTCTGTACAAAAGTTCTCATTCTCCTCTAACTCTTACTTAAAATAAGACAAAGAAGAAAAAGCTTTATGTAAATTTATATGGAGAAAAGACCATGTTGTCCTTAATGAAGAATTGGCCAAATTGGGTTCTGTGATGAACTTGTTAGTCTTTTTTTTGGGTCAAATAAGTAGCACATGGACTGAAAATACTGTCATATGCTTCTGCGAAACACCCAAGTTATCTACTAAACTCCGAAGCTACAAAACTTCTTTCACTGAGAGTTGTTGAACATTGGCTCAAATTTGTTCAATTTTTTAATAAGAACAAAATGGTTTTTACTCTTCGTAAATTTGTGTTAGCCTTTGTTTCTTTGTTTAATAATGAGAGAGTTAGTGAAAGGTGATAGAGAGTTTGTGTAAGATAATAACTTATGCTTGTGCTTTAGTTTCATAATGTCTTTTATGATTGATTGTGACTCGAACTTGGGTGTGCTTGTGATTTTGAAACTACTGTGATGGTGTGAGAGTGTCTTGTAACTTATGTTTTGTTTCATACTAAGAAACAATGTCATCAACTGCGGTTGTAAGCAAATTATCTAACTGCACAGACCATTGTGTTTTTATGCGGTTTTTATGTTGTTGATCTTTTCTATTGTGATTTGATTTCTTTGGTTTAAACATTATTGTTTTTTACTTGAGATTTTAGTCCATTTCCATACACTAAGTGTTCCAGAGATTGCCACTCTTGAGTTCTATTATAACAAATCAATATTGGAGTCAAACTCTGAGACATTGTAATGCGATGGCTCGGTTGCGAATTTTGGTGTTGTGACCTCCTCTGATGATCTTGTCTGAGGGGGATTGTTGAGTCCCACATTGGATGATTAGGGGGTCTCAAGCTTTATTTATGAGGAGGATGTGTTGCTTCACCTAAGTGACTAGTCTTTAAGGTTAGATATCTGCATCTGATGTGTTTGGTCTGATGTATCATTACAGAGTTTTGCTTTTGGATTAGCTTGTCATTTGTTATAATGGTTGTTTTGACCAGTAGTAGTTGCTTTTTGCCTGTTAATATCGTGTTTCCATTTTTGGTGAATGGATGAGGTCCAGTGTGATTATGATCATTCTCTCTGTTTACTTTGCCAGTTTTCCATTTAGATATTGAGTAGAAGCTTCGTCTAGATCTTTGGTTCAATCTAATTTATGTTTTTACACTATTTATGAGAATATAAGATTGGTGCAGCCTAAGTTTTGGGGCATTATTTTAATTATCATACTACTTCGATTCTGTTCCTCGGATGAAGCTGAAGTCATGGTATTATTTGACGCTGAAATTGTGAAAGAATGTTTTGCCTATCTCAATTATTTCTAATTAGCCTGAGGGTTTTGCTTGGCTAGTTGCAACTTTGATGTGGCTGAACCTCTGCATTGCAATATGGAGCCCTATGATGTCCAGTTTGATTATCTTATTCTTTTTCAGTTTCAAAATCCATTACATTGACATCCGCAAAGAATTAGGAAGTATATTTTGGGTCCCTATTATTACTTTTAAATTGTATCTGGTATAAACGGGTACTGCATTCTTGAATTCGAGTTCGGTTAGTAGCTTTAGGGGATTTCTAGGTGATCCTGATTAAATGAAAGGGTTCCACTGAATCCTTTGGACTACAATTTCTTGTGTTTTAAAACTGGACCTTATAAGATGTTAGTGGGTTTGGGAGATGTCTGGGTTCAGAAAAGGTTTTACTATTTAGGCATACTCTTTATTGGTGAAAGAACTCAAATAGTACCTGATTAACGAATAGTTGATTGTTTCCCAAGATATATGGCAAGTTCAAAGCTATAAATTGAAATTAAAATTGCTTCTACCAATCAATGCAAGCTAAACACTTTACAGAGCTGCATCAACTTACAGTTGTGGCAGTTACCACATTGAAGTGTTTATGATGTCAAGGATGGTGCAGCATCTTCAGGTTAATTTGATGGAAATGACTTATTTACATTTGAGTTTTCTATGAGCTTCATGCTTTGATTGCTGAAACTGAGACTGTGGTATATTGTTATTTGTGATGGAGATCAGTGACAGAAGTTAAAAGAAATAAGTACATGAGGTTTGGCTGCTTTACTAATAAAGAATCCACAGATGCTTTCCATATGGAGGGCCATCTAGGAGTTGATTATGCATATATATTTGACAGAGAAAATTCTGCTGAAAGCAATATCAAACTTTCGTAGCTTGGTTAGGGGTCCCATGTCTATTCCATCTTTTGTGATTCATGTGATTCAGTTTATTGATTTGTTTCAAATTGGTGGATTTCACTTTCTTAAATTGATTCTGGAGATCAGATAAGATCATGTATTGATTTCATTAAGGTATTAGATTTCTTCATGAACTACAGTTTACTAACTATTGTGAAAGACGGGATGATTAAACATAAATTTATCTCCTGGGTATCTCATATAGTGTCGTCATTCATTGTATGAGATTTGAATGTATCTTAAGAACTATGACTCTTTACCTCTGCTAATTGTTAAGAAGTGCCAATTTTCTTAATTTTTGTATTTGTAGAATTGGTTGACAGGTTGCTTTGTATTGTACACTGCTTCAAGTGGGATAAAACTGAAAAGTTGGTGGTCTTTTATGTATTATTTTTATATATTCATCTGTTTTAGCTCTTATTGTTTTTAATTTCATTTTTAAAATTGATACCTTATCTAAAAGGATTTGATGTGCTGAACCTCTATGTGGTGTTAAAATAAACTGTTGTACTGGATTTAATATTTTTATTGGTGAGGATTCTTCATTAGTAAACTAGCATATTGGATATTTTTTCTCTTATTATTAGTTTTTGATATTTAATTTGCATGCATCCTTGAGTTATTATCGTGTGACTAAAATTATGAATTTCTGCAGTGCCTAGGAATTTCAGATTACTGGAAGAGCTTGAGAGAGGTGAAAAAGGGATTGGGGATGGAACTGTCAGCTATGGAATGGATGATGCTGATGACATATTAATGCAATCGTGGACTGGGACTATTATAGGTCCCCCCAATGTATGTCTTCTCTCTTTCTCCTTTTTTATTTTTTATTTTTTATTTTTTATTTTTTTTGTTGTACATGAGTCTTCATACACATATAAGAGCTTTTCTTGACCTAGTAGATGTCGAGAATTTCAAAATCATCCACAATAGAGACCTAATTGATTTAACAGTAAGGAGAGTTATTTGTTGTTTTTAAGATGGGACTTATTAATTTTTCTTGAAAAGCAATGTAACATCCCTTGCTTGAAGTACATTGGACCAAAATGATAAACTGAATCATGTTGCCAACTTAAACAATTTGGTATTGAATTTAGTTAATAGAAACTTGGTTGGTTATCTCCCTTTGGATACAAGTAGCTAGTTACTAGCTATCAAGTCACCATCTGGAGTGCCTAGTTGTAATTGGTGGGAGATTGTCCCCTTTTTACTTATTGGTTAAGGAAATTCTAATTGAACTTTGTTAACATTTTGCCAAGCACATATCTGAAGGTCTGCTTCATTCTACAACGTTAAGTTTGCTTTTGATATTTCTTAGTGGATTTGATTAATTTGTTTGATTTGAGTTAAATTGGATTGGATGGAAGTTGATTATATGTATGCTGTAGCCTATTTTTGAGTATTACAGGATTAGATATGACCGTACTATGTGAATAAACACATTTTCATCACTAAGTTAATTAAAATCAATTGAAATAATGAAAGATAATTATAACAAAATTAAATACTTTAATTATCTTCACTATGAGCCTTTGGGCATATGATAAGACTGTACTATGTGAATAATCTGATAGTAGTCTTAATATGTGCCATTTGGGCATATGTTAAGACCACCCCTATAAGATTAGTTATCCAAGTATGTGGGACTAAATGGTGGGTCCTGAATTGCAATTCTACCCCTTATAAACATCAGACATGGTATTGGGACTATGATATATATAATAGTTCAATCTATTGCCCTCTCCAATATAGCAAATAGGCTCTAAGGATGTATTTGGTACATTGGATAGAATGGGATTGGTTACGGAATTTTAATCTTTATCTCATTTTTGGGTCTGCATAAGAAGACAAGATTACTCTTTATTGGTCCATTAATAGTTCCATAATTTTGGGATAACAAATTCCGATATGACCTTTGGTTTCCAATTATGACAAAGTTTCATGGTATGATATAAATGGACAAGATCCTCTCTTTTTCTTTTTCTTTTTTTCCTAAAATTTTGAGCACCTTATGATACATGGCACACTTATCATTGAATGGTCAAGATGTGTTCATTTATATATTTCCTCATCAACCATTAAAACACCATTAAAGCACAGTCAAGATCTACAGAAAAATTATGGAAAAGCAAAATGTTCCTTTGAAACCCAAATTTCAATATTCTATCTTTCTCTTCACACAAATCTGTTCTCAAATCCAATGGTCAGAAAATATTGCCAAAAAAGAAAGGCAAAATCCCAAGAATTAGATGAACTTTTCTGGGTAATTCAAAAGTGCAATTGAGTTTGTGTTTGATCCTTTTTAGTTTCATAAGAGTGAATGGAATTTTTACGCTGAATTTTCACTAGACTAATAATTATTACAGTCGTGTAAGTTAATAGTCAACTTTTCATTGAGTTTGGTAACTTCTCTTTTTTGATCCATAATAAACTCTTTATTTTCAAAACCTTCCATCTCATTCTCATTCTCAATACCCATAAATATCAAGTCCTAGAGTGAAGAAACCCCTGTAGTTGAGATAGACAGTTCATGAAGAAGCCATAATTCTAAATTTCAAGTGGCACAAAGTCTTTTGAGTATATCTGTGTATTTCTTGTTAGTTAATTTGGGTCACCAAAATGAATTTGGGAGGAGAGTCATGTTCAATCCAAGAGGCTAACATTTGAAATTGGGATGTTTGTGCCGTAGAAGATAACAACTTATTATTTAGAGGACCCAGGGGTTGGTTTGCAACTGAGGATGTTTATAAGTGGAAGATAAAATTGCAATAGGTTTACTACTGATTTAAGCAAAGATTTAAGTGGATCCAAAACACAAGTTTTATTGGTTCATAACGCAGTTGAGAAGGAAATGAATAATTATATGTTGATTATGGAACCAATGAATATTGTCAATAACATTCTTTAAGCAAATAATATGAGACTCTTAGACATCTTAATCCTTCTTGGTGTGCCTCGAGGCTTTTTAAATTTTTTATAAGTAAAGAAAAAAGATATGCTTTTTGAGTCTTGAACATTGGATGTTACAATCAATCTTTGGAGCTCAGACTCTCATCTAAGATCTACCATACCACAAGCTCTGCCCCAGTGAAGTGAGTCTGCCTCTAATACAATGGCCTGCCCTCTGTAACCAAGTATCTTAGCTTTTGTGCTTTGATGACCCGTTGGGAGTTGGGACTATAAAACCTATATCAGTGTTTGGCTATTAAATTGCTTTTTTGAGTCTTGTGCAAACATTTCTTTCTCCTTGTTTTCCCTTATACTTTCTCATTGTTGCTGTCATTTTATTTTTCTTATCACCTTATATGGTTTTCATCTTCATTTTTTACTTGTATTACCACCTGGCTGAAACTTGGAACTCAAATTTGGAGAATACTATTGCTAAGGTGAAATGGGCCCATGATTTGGTGGTCTTATAACCTATAGTTTATCGATTAGCTGAAAAATAGTTGATTTGTGTAACGTGTGTGGAAATTACGCCTAAAGGTTGTGTGTGATAGAGAAGAGATAGTTGAGAAGATGGTGAAAGTTCTTATTTAATTATCAATATTGTATTTTAGACAGTATAAATGATCTAAGGTTAAGGTAGATGAGCTTGCAATCACAGAATATATAGCTGAAAACGGATGGAGATATGGTTTCTACAATTAATAAATAATTAGAATCAATGTGGAGCCTTTTGACTTCTCATGGCATCTTATCTCCTTGTTTTGTTCTTGCGTAATGGAAATCACATGAAAGGATTTTATTTTGGTCCAATTATGGTTGTTGACAATCCTTTGTGATGTTGTGGACATGTTCACCTATTTGAATTGGTATTTCATGAAACTTGTTAAACTAATTTGATAAAAACGAATTCATATAGATTTATATAATTTACTTCATCAAAAAATTTTAAAGGGTGATACATATAAATCTTTACGCAATTAATTTCGCAAATACTTGGAGTTCGTTTTTTCTTATAACAGAGTCTCGTCTATATTACATGTATCCTGGTATTAGCTCTTTTACATGTTCGAATCTTCTCTTATAACCAGTACAAGTGCAACAAATCCAAACTTGCAAACATTCTCAATGTGAAAATATAAGTAATTAAGATGCCTCCCGACCATAAACCACCACACCCTTCTTTTTATCTAGACTTCCCCAACCAAGCTCCTTAAACTGCATCCTTTCCAAAACTTCTCTTTTTCTCTCTTTCCATTTCCATTATTCATCATCTCTTCACAGTTTGCTAATGCTTTTGGTGGTTGTTTGATGAATGGGATTTAATAAGAAAGAGGGCAGAGTGGAAGAAAACAAACAAAAAAAAAAGAATGAGTTTCGTTTTAGCCTTTCCATGGAGTTTGGTACTGTGGTATTAAGTAAGAGAAAATGAAGCTTCACAAAAATATAAAGGAAACAATTAATTAGAGAGAGAATAAAGAAAGAGCCTGAGTTTATACTGTAATGAGGAAGAAAAGGAAAATGATAGCATGAATATAAAAGATATTAATGAGAGAGAAATTTATTTTGGGAAAGTGTGGGAGCTCGCTGGGCAAGACTGCTTTGAATGTTCTTAAAGTTTATAGGTTCTGTAATCCTTAAGAAGAAGTCGGCGTTTGGATTGTAAAGAAATAAAATTGAGTAAATCCAAAGGATGAAATTTTTAGGTCTAGATGGTATGAAACTTGGGACACTTGAGTTTGAACAAAGATCATATATAATTATATTTACACTTGTGTTCCTGGATAAAATCTTCTGCTTATTAGATTTCAATCCTCATAAGTGACCCTAATTGTTTCTCGTTGCAATGTATTGTCAAGTGTCCTTTGTGTGTCATGTACCTGGAAGTATATGTATACAGTGTGCACAACCTTGCTGGACATGTGTTTCTCCGTGTGGTGTATGATGGAACTCCTTAAAAACTATTTGATGTTTGAATTAATATTATTCTTTTTGACATTTCTGGGACTTTGGGCTGTAATTATATTAGAGCACATATTAGATCTTGATCTTTAGTTATTTTTTTTCAGAAGAAAAATTTATCTTATGTATTGATTCTTCATGTCAGACTGTTCATGAAGGGCGTATCTACCAGTTGAAACTTTTCTGTGGCACAGATTATCCAGACAATCCACCAAGTGTGAGATTTCAAACCCGGATAAACATGACCTGTGTCAATCAAGAGACTGGAGTGGTCAGTGTCGTTACTCTATAGACAGTCTTGACAGTATATGCTTGCAATATGATTTTCAAAATATACTAATGTGTAAATAAAATAACCAGGTTGAACCTAGTCTTTTCCCAATGCTTGCTAATTGGCAAAGGGAGTACACAATGGAGGACATTTTGACTCAACTGAAGAAAGAAATGATGTCTCCTCAAAATTGGAAGCTTGCTCAACCTCCCGAAGGTGCGTCAATTTATCTTTTACCCTTCTGTCTGACGCTTCTCGCTAGATTTATGTCGTAAAACATGGAGTGGGTTGAAGAAACAGGATAATTGATATAACATATTGTGTTTTCAGGCAATGAAGACGCGAGGATGGATCACAAGGGGTTAGTGCTCAAGTGTTGTATTCTCTGAGTCACGCAAAGATTCATTGTATGAAGGTGATAATGTATATAAAGTCTATATGATAGATTATTCGACCTGCGGCTAGTTCCATGAATATATATGCATGTCTGAGAAAGTTTGTCATTAGTTCCATCAAAATTGTGGCTAAATAAATTGGATTCTTTATGAATCAATGACATGTTCATAGTTTAACTGTGTAATTCATGCTCATCTCCGTCCCGTCTTGTCGCAATATATTTCTTAATGTAATAGTTGAACCTCTCTAGTTTTGTGTGTGGGTGGTACTCTAGAATGATTCAAGCAAAAAAGAAAAAAACAAGTTTTAATTAGCGTGTTGAATCAAGGCTACATTTGATAATAATTATGTGTTGGTTTAGGTGGAATGGCAATGCTTGAGATTTGTTTAGTTTCCACTTTAACAGGTAACAGCAGCTTTTGGTTCTCCAATCAGCTTGGCATGTTGAAATGTGAAGAAATTATTGAGCTTTAAGCGCGGAGATAATTCACATTTTCACATATGAGGTCAGGGCTAAGTACCAATACGTCCATAAGTTTCTGAGATTGACAAATACATCTACTTTTTACCTAAAAGCTTAAAATATCCTAAAATTATTAGTTTTAAATTTAGCATAATAATTTTTATTTTTTAATTTCTAAATAAAATCTATTATCATCTTTTAAATCTCATCTTCAAATACAACCCTAATTATTTATGCAAATTTAGTAAAAACAAATTGTGCATCAAATTCGAAAAAGGAACTTAAAAGTGATAGCTGAGGGTATTCTATTATCACCTTTCAAATTTCATCTTCAAACATATAAATTAAATTACCACAGAGGAAAGTTAAATAAAAACAGATTAGAGAGCAAATGCAAATAAGAAATAGGTAAGGAATATAGTGTATTTGTGACTTTCAGAAACTTAATGGGTGTTTTTGTATTTAGCCCAAACCTCAATCTAGAATTAGTGTGAAGCACTGTGGCATAATAAGAAAATAAAAACAAAAGCAACAATTAATGGATAATAAAAGCTGGTGTTTAAAGATTGTGAGCAACTTTTAGAATGTGAATGTCTTTCTTGTTTAACAAACAAGCAGTTTGGCTTTGAAACAAACTAACAATGTGAACATGAAATATTAATTTCGTAAAGTGATTCCACCCAATATTATTATTTATTGCTAGCTAACCTTACAGAGAAAGAAAGCATCTCCTTTTTAAACATGATGTTAGGCCCCAACTTAATGTCGCCTAATCTTCTTTTTAACCTAACCATTAACAGGCTGTTCCCCTATATATCTCACTTTATATCTATTCAATAAATTATGTTGTATATATGGGTATAATTTTGATTTTAAAATCACAAAAGAGAATCATTTTATATTTATCCAATGATTTTTATTTTTTTATAATCGAGGTGTTGAAGCCAGTTTACGCGCATCTCAATTAATCTTCAAGGTCCATTAAACACCCTATCAACCCAAAGGATTAGGTAAATCATAATGTGGTAATTTTTTTCTTTCCTTAGTCATGCAAAACCGACAATATAAATTTTATTAAACGTGATATTTCACCATTTTTTAGTTGAAACAATTCAAAGTAGTATGGAACAACAAACAGACTACTATATGTTTTGATAGCATCATTTTTTAATAAAAAGATATGAACTAAAAAGAGTTGGCCAAGAAAGACTACGGAGAAGGAACAATTTAAATGAATGCTGCCAAAAAAAAGCCTCCCAAAAGAGAAAATTTTATAATTTTTTCATGTGTTACACGTGGAGCAACGTTGGGTCCAGTTGTCTATTTTCTTTTTTTATCTTGATAATAAACTTTGTACAATTGTTATTGGGGGATCTCGACAAATTCCGAAGCTTCATGCGTCACGTTGTTCTCACCAGAGTTTCAATAATTTCTCTCTTCTTCTACTTTAATCATAATTTTACCTCGAAAGTATCTGAAATAATAATATGAAAATAATAGTTTATTCTTATCATTTATCTTCATAGATAATACATGTTAGTCAAATTATATAATCATTTAAGCCAATTTTGAGTGCTCGAGAATATAAAGAAAAGAATAATAATTTAAAAAGTGACACCGACAAAAAACGCATGGGCTTACCAAAGTTGCCACCTTTGTGCATGTTTTTATCGTAAAGAATCAGCAAAACAATCACTTTCAGGGTTCGTTTGTTCTTTGCTTGTGTTCGCATTTTGAGAAAATTCCTGCGCAATTTCAGTTGTCTGTTTGTTTCATTCACTTTGGCGTTACATTTTGGACAAAATCTTCGAACAGGTGTCTCAAGAATGCAAACGACGTCTGTGCTTAACCTTATCTGTATTGCTCTAAGATTTTGATTTTGCTTATGTTTATTATTTTATTGTATCATTAACTATAATTAACCAAAAAGAGTCGTGAAGCAATTCTCTCTATACAACAGTTTTTTTTTTTTTATAATTTGGTTGAAAGAAGAAAAGAGTTAAAGGAATTAACTCCAAGGGGTGGTGAAGGGGATTTGCTCATTTCATTAAGTTTATGGATTCGAACCTTAGGGATATCTACCATATTTTGGTTTATTTAGTTCATTTGGGTTTATAGGGTATTTATGGATTAATTGAGGTACACGTAAACTAACCCAAACATCTGGATTACCTCTTTACGCTTATAAAGTATTCAATGAATTTCAAAAATTAGTTAAAGTGTGCGTGTCTGGACACCCTGGTTACCCAAAAAAAAAAAAAAGAGCTAAAGGAATTGTTGATAAACATAGGTTTAGGGATTAATTCAAATTGATTTGGCTTTAGTTTGGTTAATCACACACGAATTGTATTAATTTATTATAATGGATAAGCTTTAAAGGCCTTCTTTCTTAAAACTAATTTCAATTCTATTTGAGTGATTGAATTTAATGCTTCCATTTAAAGTTTGTATAATTTCCATGATAAGTTGCAGTGAATCTCAATTGTCATTTGAAATATCTTAATTTAATGACGTAAAAATTGTATCATAAATTTATATAAAGAACGGTGCCCTTAGCCCGAGTTCCGTTCAAGAACTTATCACATAAGTATTCATGGATTTTTTAATAGTTAGATTAAAGTATACGAATACTTGAGAATTGAGATTGCATCTCCAATAATAATTTAATTGTGCAATTTTCTTCTTCTAACATTTCTTATTAAGGTATAGATTATAATTAGTAAATCATTAATTTAATTTATAAAAATGAAATAACAATACAAAACATTATAACAAAAAGAATTTGATATCTTTATAGAACCCAAAAATTATTCAACTTCAAGCACAAAATTATTCAACTTCAAACAATCCAGATTTTTTATAATAAAAATGTGAATAATGTTAACTAACCATAATTAGATAGTTTTAAAGATTTAATAATGTGATTAGATATTGCATTTGCATATCCTTGACAATTGCAATTACTATAACAATAATTGGAAGCATTAAAGTCAAAATTCTTTAAACTAAAATAAATTCGTCAAACTTTTCCCACTAATTTCCAGCCAAAAAGTTATTCATAAATCAAAGAGAATATAATAATAAAATATTGCATGAAGAATCCAGATTTTGTGACTGAAATGATCAATTAGTCAACCACAAATATCTCTTTTATCTAACCGTATCTGTTCTTATTCAGATAAAATCAGGGATTTCGCTAGCAGCTAGTTTTTCTTTTTTAGAAAAATAAAAATAAAAGAGAAAAGGAACTGATATTATTAAGGGCATCTCCAACCCAGCACATTTTTGCTGTGAGAATTTTATTCCCACACTATTTATCCACACTAATTTTGTGCGATACTATTTATTTATTATAAAATATATTCTATTTTCATGTTTTTGTTATTTAATTATTTTTAATTTATATTTATGTTAATTTAATTATTATTTATAATAATTATCTAATTTAAAAAATGATAAAAAATTAAAAACAAAACTTCATTCAATACAAACATTAAATTACAATAGCTCAAAATAAATTAACACTAATATAAAAATACTAAAATTAAAAGAAAATATAACATAAACTAAAATAATAATGTAGAATTTTACTTTTGTATTTTTTTTTATATTTTATATTAGATAAAATGTTTTTTATATTAGTTTATTTAATTAAATAAATAATTAACATTAGTTTTTTTCAAAATTATTATTATTTAATAAAAATATAATTCTTAATATTTAATTAATATATATATAAATAATTAATAAAAAATTAATTATTAATTATTAATAAAAAGAAAATATTCACTCCTAATACTCCATAATATACGGTGTAATAGATTAGAGATGAAGTAGTAAAATATCCTTAAAAGGGTGTTAAAGTTACCCCAATAAAAGTGAGCAATGAAGGGTGCGTTTGGTGTAGTATTTTGGATAGGATTTTGGGGATAATATTGGATTGTTGGATAGAGGAGTATTACGAGGTAAATTTGAAAAATTTATGAAAAAGCACATAGGTTTATTAATTTAATTAAAGACCCTATTATATAAAATGACAAAAACACCCCCACCACCTCGCAGTCGATTCCTCGCCGCCACCGCGAACTGCGAAAATTTCAGGCAGAGACGACCGATCGAACTGCGCCATAACGCATCATTATGGCCTTTTGGCCGGCCGGATCCACCACGGATGCCGGGGTAAAAGACGATCTAAGGGATTATGGCCGTCGGCAACGGAAAGGCCAAAGCGGCGGCCATCTTTGGCCGTCGGCGGCCAAAGATGTGGCCGTGCTTTTGCGGCCATCGACGGCCAAGATTTGGGACGCCGTTGGACCGTCAACGACGGCCATTTCTTTGGCCGCTGACGGCAGGTCGGCTGTAATTCCAGGCCATTTATGGTCGGAAATTTAGGCCGTTGTACATATTCGACTATCACCTAGGCTATCACGGTGGTTGTCAAAATACGACAAATTGGGTTGATGAGGGGGGTTTTTGTTAGTTTTTAAAAAAAATCAGGGGGCATTTAGTGAAATTAATAACTTTATGGGGTCTAAAAATAATTAAAAAAAATAGGGTAATATTTCTGAAATAGTGTGCCAAACATTATTTGGAGAATAGGATTAGGAATATGGATAAAAACAGGGAGTCAAACGCACCCTTATCCTCTTGCGGTGGGAAGAACACAAGAACAACATAAACTCAAGACCCCATTCACATAATTGAAAAACAAGATCAAATTACTGTTACTTGCCGAAAATTTTCCAACACCAGTAGATTGTTTATGTTTAGATTTATTGCTTGACGTTAAAATTAAGGCACGTGTCCTTTTTTATTTAATTAATTCATTGTTATTATCATTAACTATAATTTCATATTTATCCCTTTCTTTTGCTTTATATAGCTGTGTGATTCGCTCTCTCCCTCTCTGTGCTATTCAGAATCCATTAAAGTTAAAAAATTTAAGTTCCCTTCTTTCCTTCTTTATTTTCTCTACTCATCCCCATTTATTTAACTCTCTTTAGTTATTTCAAACCCAACTCCTGCATCTCTCTCTCTCCCAGTTTCTGTGTCTTCTTCTTCTCCTTCATGGCTTCTTCTGCCTTGTCATCAAAAACTAAAAAAGAGGGTATGTAATATGCATAAATTTGCAGTTTTTTTTTCATCATTTTTTGGAAATTTATTTATCATTTATTTATTTTTTATTATTGGGAACGTTGCAGAAGTTGAAAGATTTGTTCCAAATGAGCATGATTTTCTGCAGAGGCACGTTGCTTTCTTTGATCGAAATCATGACGGCATAGTTTATCCTTGGGAAACCTTTCAAGGTTCTTTTATTTTCTTCTTCTTCATCAAGCTTGAGATTTTTGTTTCTGTATTTTTCTTTATTTTTTTTTTTATTTTGGATGATTTTACAGGTTTCAGATCAATCGGTTGCGGCATATTCTTGTCCACCGCTAGTGCCTTTCTCATCAACATGGCACTCAGTTCTAAAACTCTTACTCGCCAGGTAACTCTATGCATTTCAATTCAAAGTAAACGACATTTTTAAAATATTGTTTTATTGTTTAAATTTATATGCCGTTTTCGTTTATCATGTACCCAACCTTATCCCTATCACAACAGTAGAATAATTAGGATTTACGCAATCATCCCTTTCAAATTAAATCATGATAAATTTCAATCACCAAAATTCAATCTTTCAATGCAACAAAATTTATTGACCTCTCTCTTCAAAGACTCAAACACAAAATACTGTATATATTATTATGGATTAATTTCATATGCTTTTACAAGATCGTTTAATTTGAGGGCTCTCAAACTTTCTAAAAAGCTTATCCGATTTACGGGTTTATTTATTCGTTATTAGTATTAATTTAATGTTAATTAATGAAACTCATACCCACCAAATTATATTCTTTGTATTTTGCTTCCACCCAGACTTTGACTCTGAGGCTGCTTTCTCAATTTGGACCCCATTTTAATATAGACCATTAAATTTTGGGTTGGTCCGTGAATATAGACCATTAAATATCTTATGAGATTCTTATTATTTTGTTTTTTTCAAGGTGATTAAATATAAGTTAAAAGTTCTGACATGTTAATTTATTACTTAAGATTTGTTGTTCATGAATGTGTCGGACGACCGGTGGACCTTTGTCGTCCTTTGATAAATTTTTTTTTTTATTAGAACGAATAAGATTTCCACTCGGTTTATTAGTTTTTAATCACCATACTAGATGTGTTAATTATTTAATTAATAGTGGATGACATGAACAAGAAAATGATTTAAAATAATATTGATTATAATAGCAAATAATTGTTTTGATACTTCCACAAGTTGTAATATTAAATTTTAATAAGCAAACACAAATTTAATTAATATTTGCTGACGTGTTCCACTAGTTAATCTAGTTTATAAATTATTTAATTAATTGATATTGATTCCTTGTGTTGTGGTGCAGGGGAAATGTCCAAACCTTCTATTCCCAATTGAGGTTAAAAATATCCACAAAGCCAAACATGGCAGCGATTCCGGCGTCTATGATTCTGAAGGAAGGTATATTCTTTAGTTTAAATACTATTTCTTGTTATTTTTTTTATATTTAATTTTTCTTTGATTAGGATGCCTTGTTCTTATTGTTATTAATATATTCATCTGATTAGGGTAGCGTCACCATAAAAGGAGGGTTTAATTTTGTTAATCTAATGCTTGTTGCATTATTAAAAGGGTTTTATTTTTATTTATTTATTTTTGGTCAATTTATATATTTTTATTAGTCTAATTGATTAATTTTCGACAAATTTTAAGGTTTGTTCCTTTGAAGTTTGAAGAGATGTTCAGCAAGCATGCACGTACACACCATAATGCTTTAACATCAGATGAATTAATGGCAATGCTCAAAACCAACAGAGAACCTAAGGATTACAAAGGATGGTTAGTTTCCTTCTTCTTTATTTCTTTTGTTCTTGATATTATTATTTTTTTTTTTCTCTGTTTCCGTTTTGACTTCCATTTATTGTTAAAAATTAAGATGTGAATGGAAAATATTGCAGGGTTGCGAGCTATGCAGAATGGAAGATCTTATACTATCTATGCAAGGACAAACATGGATTGTTGGAGAAAGATACAGTAAGAGCTGTTTATGATGGAAGCCTGTTTGAACGAATGGAGATGGAAAGACAATCAGCCAACAAGAAAGCGTAAATCCACTAGCATTTTACGTTAATGGATATGTCTTTCATTTCTTCTTTTTATGAACTTGTAAATAAATTGCATGAACGAAAATTATAAAAAAAATAAAGGAAATGTTATATCAATTTCTTTTTTCTATTGCAGTGATATGTAAAAGAACAGCTTTGGTTTATAGAACCAGCCCGATGGATAGTCCGGATTTGAGATTTGATGTTTTGCTTAAAGAAAAATGAATTTGTTTTATGTACTATTCTTTGGTGTGATGTAATTAAGTAGAAGCTTATTTTATGTAAAATCTCTTAATTTGTGTTATAATGTATAGTTCTCTTAGGACCAAATCAAGGCATTTGGCAACAAGTGAAGTTTGTAACGTTATTATTTTTAAATGTATGCATTTTCTTTTAAGTCTTTTATCTATTGCCAGATTTAATGTTTAATATTAGAAATGTGGTTCATTATAAAAAAAATTGGTATCATTTAACTCTACACAATCTCTTTTTAATTTTCAATAATTAATGAAATATTGTTAAAATATAATTTATAAGTATATTATATTTGATTTATCTCTTTTTAATATGTTTTTCTTAAATTTCTTGGTTAAACCCACATCTTTTTTTTTTTTTTGGTTGAAATTCCAGTTGTCACTTTATTTCAGATTAAAATTTAAATCTCAATGGATCTATAATTCATTCAACAACATCGTATTTCTTCCTTTAAAAACAATGCACAGAAATTTTTTTTTCCCAATTATCACTCCATTACATTAGATTTCTCTTTTACTAGTAGAAGTGTAGAATCTAGAAGAGAGCCACCCTTGAGTAGCTCAAATAGTGGGATTGAGTGTTGGAATACATGATTAAGGAATATAAACTTAGATTTGATTCCCTTGGTTTCCAGAATTTAAGCAGGCAATCATGATCATGAGATGTTGTGTTGGAACACCTATAATAATTATTCAAAGTACGTGTAAGGTGACTCAAAATTCTATTTAAAAAAAAAAAAAAAAAATAGTGTAGAAGGCAAGGGTGAGGGACATTTCAAAAGCTATCAAACAAAGAATCTTTAATGCAAGGAGCCTTGTTTAGTATGAGGCTTTTTTTATGATTTTTTTTTGCTGAATGACATGCAATCACCCATAATTTGTCCGTAAAAACAAATTAGGTACCCAAAAAGTTTGAAAATAACAAACACCCACTTTCCGTTAATATTTGTTCGTTAAGTTTAACCGAAGAATGCTAGAATAGTAAATTCAAAAATAAATGAAAGTTAATTATGTCATTTATCCCTTTCTTCTTCCACATATCTTCTCTCAACTCTTCATTTTCCTCTTTTCTTCTTCAAAGCCGCCGATGCCGGCTTTCTTTCCTTTTTCCTTCACCTCCTATATCCATCCTCCTCCATCCCCAACCAGATTTAACCCATTTTTTGCTGGAAATTTCCTCTTTCCCATGACCCATCTTCACCCTAGTGACCGCCGGAGTTTGGATATTTGGTTGTTGTCCTTCACGCCATGGCAGGTAACCATGACGTAGCAACGAGCGCCCAGGCACTCGTGCACTGCCACGCAATCCACTTGATTTTCTCCTTCCCCACTGCGTTACCATACCTGTTTTCTCTTGCGAATGCCACCGATTGCTACCTCTTCCCCAAAAAGATCACCAAACCCATAAACCAAATAACCATGATTTTGAAAAGAAAAAAAAAAACCAGATAAACCCACAGTACCTACAAATAGAGATTGTGCTGATTTGTTAGTATTCAAAGGTTTGTAGAGATTTGTGTTTCCATAGGTTAGATTAAGGGTATATGAAGATATGGGTGTTAGTGTTGGTGTCGGTGTCAATGGTGGGGATTGGTTGGTGCTAATGGCAACATGTTTCTTTCTTTTTGGAGACTTTACTATTGAGTTGATTGTGTGTGGGTGTTCTTTGCTATTGATTTTTGGTGTCAGAATCAACCGAAGGTGCGTTTTCTCAATTTTTCCGGCAAGGTTGGTGTTAATGGTGGCAACATTATCTTTCACGTTTTGTTGGATTTTTGGTCTTTGATTGGTGGATTGTTGTTTATAAGTGTTTGTGTTGCTGTTGTGGTTTTTTTTTCTAGTCGTCAGCCGCTCCTCCATCACTCCAACCTCATTGCTTTATCGTCGCCCTGTTCAACCATTTGCCGCATCCAACTCCAGTTTGTCCAGCAACCAACTTTTCCACGTTTTACCACACTATCCTTTAGCAAACAGAATTCATTAACAGAACCTGACGAAAAGTGGGCGTTTATCATTTCTAAACTTTTTGAATACCAATTTGTCTTTACGGAAAACTATGGGATAGTTGCATATCGTTCAACCTTTTTTTTTTTTTCCTCATTAAGAAACAAGTATAGCAAAGTTCAAACAAAAGAAGTTAGAAAAGAAATATTAAATCTTATTTTTTCATGTTTATTGTGTTAGAGTTAGAAATCATTTTTAAAAAATAATTTTAAAATGTAAACGATTTAGAGTTTTATGAAATAAAGAGATTTATAATATTTAGGGTGTACGACAAAATTAAATACCCCCTTGGTAATTATAAAATTAAAAAATATATTATGTTTTTAAACACTATAATTGAGGATTAGAAAGTGATTAAGTGAGGCTTAAATAACACTACTCTAAAACAAGATTTAAAAAAGAAGTGATTTTTAGCGTAAACTATTTTACTCTTTAGCCCAAACTTCACTCTTCAGTTATAAGTAAGGTTATAATTGTAATAACATATTTTATTCTTCTTCCTCCATTTTTTTCACTTCAAAGCTTTGTATTTAAACAAATTAATTCATATTTTGCGTGATATCGATAGAGATGATTTGTCTCATGCTTTCTAATTAATTTTGATTAATTTAAATTTGCTTTTAACTTTTTAGCACTCTAAATACAAAGCTTTGAAGTGGAAAAATAGAGGAAGAATAATAATTTTTTTTTTTATTACAATTATATAGTCACTTAAATTTGAAGATTGGGGCTAAAGAGGAAAACAGTGGGGCTAAAAACAACTTTCCTTTTAAAAATCATTTCCAAAATGTTATAACTAGGATTAAATCAGTGGAAAATTGGGCCCTTTCCGAGAGGTAAAGATATCAAGGCCCAAGTATGTAATATTGGCCATTGGATTTTAATTCAAAGTTCAACTGTTTATGGGCTCTGGAATTGACAACTTCATCATGTATGGCCCAGTAGGTACATGAATACCCAATTTTAATTATATAATTAATGATATAGTAGGATAATATATCTTCTTTGTTTGACGTCGTAAAACCTCATGTTAAAGGCAAATGTATGATTCTTTGCAATGTATATAAAAACACAAAGTAATTGGGTAATTATATGCTGATGTCACAGAAATAGATGGTTCTATAGTGTCTTGGAATATTTTAATAAATTGAATGAAATAAATGGAATGGAAGTAGTGGCATAAGTTGAAAATTTGAAAGATGAAAGATAGTAGATTAATGGAGAAGGTTTTCCGAATTAGAAAGCAAAAAGGTGAAAAATAATGGTGGAATTCAATGTTTTGTCCCACATTAAGTAGTATAGAAAAGTGTTCTTTCTCTCATTTCAAACACACCAAAATTTTTCAATCTGTCATTTTCACTCTAGTTTTTAAGGTTTTCTTTTGTTAAAGTTAAAACTTAATTCAAATCGTTAGAATAGAAGAGTGGTGCTTCTCTTACTATTCATCTGTTGTTGTATCATAAGAAATAAACGCTGTTCAAATCCTTATGCACCCAAATGAAGAAGGCAAATCTGTTTTAACGAAACTGTGTGTTACACAAGCCTCAGCATTCATCCTAAGGTTGTATTCTCCGGATCTCTTCCTGTCATTCTGAAAGATTTTCTACACGTGATCACGTTATTGGTATTGTTAATATTATTGTATTTTCATTTTATTTTATTGGCATTTAATTATATTATTTTTATATTTAATAGATTTATTATTTGCGGTTATTAATATAATAATTGATTATTTTTATAACATAGTGTTTATTACTCTATCGAATCTAACATAAAAGCTTATAGTCATGGTTATAACTTTATTTTGCTATATATATATATATATATGAAAACACACCTATTAATTGGGTGATTAAATGCAAATGCTATATGGATAGGTCCCTCTTTGAGATGTATATATATATATATATATATATATATATATATATGTCCCATCTTGTCTTACAAAATTAATTATGGATCCCTTAATTTAATTTAATTTTTTTTTTTTTATATTGTTGGCCACAATTAAAGCACAAATTCCTTTACTAACATCAAAATATATAGTTAAATCAAATCTTTTGCCTAACAACTTATTGTACCAAAAAAAAAAAAAAAAAAAAAAAGTGGTAATTAATTAAGTTAACATTGCCTAAAATATGGTAACGTGTTATATAAAATCATGTCAATTTTCTACTACTTAATATATATATTCCTTTGATTTTGGGTTTAATTTCTGCCTCCTGGTTTTCCAAAATTTTCTAAATTCTCAAAAAAAAAATAAAAAAAATAAAAAAATAATAATAATTATGTTAAAAGCTACAAATTATTGCTAATAAAGCAAATTAGTACTTACCTGGAGTTCTAATTGTATGAAACTAGAAGTAATTAATTAAATTAACAATTAAAATAGCTTTTTATATGAATCATGAGCTCCTTTTTTCAATTAAAGAAAATTATTACTTAATATGAGTTCTCATTGAATAAAACTAGAAGTAATTAATTACATTAACTATTTAAATAGCCCTTTTTATGTATCATGAGTTCCTTTTTTTAATTAATACTAAAGAACGAGTTCTCATTCAATAAAACTAGATTAACTATTTAAATAATCTTTTCATGTATCATGGGGTCCTTTTTTAATTAAACTCATGCGCATAATGATGCAAACTAATCCCAATAAAAAAAACCTAATATGACTTGTCCTTTTTTCTGTATCCAGAATTTCTGGTGTATGTCTTGTCTCTATTAATAATACTTCAGATAATTAATCACAGTTTAATTCTAATAAACAATCACTACTTCCTCAATAATAAGTAATGGCTATGATGATTAAACGTGTTGAACATTTCATTGTGATAAGGATGAAGTTTCCAACCGAAGATTAGTTGTAATTAAAGTGTTGTGTCATTAATCTTTGGCCAAATCAAAGAAGTAAAATGTCACCATTTGTCAAATTAAACTCATAATCGTAAATAGTATTATTAATGTAATTAGTTCATCTTTCATTTTGGATTCTAAATCATACCAAATAATTTTGTAATTTGAGTTATACGTTAAGAACCTTAATTATTAATGAAAAATAATTATTAATGTGATTGATAATTAATAAGATCTTTATCACAAACAACAATGCATATTTTTATGAGTTAAATCAAATTAGGAGATAACAATTTTTTTGTTTCCTTCAAAAAATAAGAATACCTAAACGAGTTTTAATAGTTTTAAAGAGATCAGATTAGGTGGTGTTTAATATTGTATTTTATGTCTTTATTTTCAAAAATTTCATTTATCATGTATTTTATTTAATAAATAAAAACATTAAGTGAATGATACTGCACACATTTCAAGAAAAGATAGAAAATAAAAATGAAATAAAAAACGATAGATTCAATCGTCTTGTATTAAAAACTGAAATTGGAATGGTCAAAGTTTTAGTTTTTATATAAGAAATAACATGAAATACACATAAAATTTGAAACATTTTATGTGATGGACAAATCCTAGCCATGCCTGAACAATAGACGGCCAGCTCAAAGTCTAGACAAGAGCACAATGAATCCAGCACCAAACATGGAAGCTAGGGCTAAATCGAGAAGCACGGAGCTATGTGGAGGTCGTGCAAAACCTTATCACTAATGCAAAATGACAACAATTTGGTCGGAGGTTAAGCCAAAACTTTGTAAAGTTTTTGTGGGCTCATAATTTTAAATCAAAAATACATACAAAAATACAAACTCTCATCTCTCATTATTGAATTTGAATGTGACTTTCCTTTCATCTTCCATCTCCCATCTCTTTCTCTTTAATTTGATGGAACAACCACTTATTCCTCCTGCACACGACAACGTCTTCTTCAGTCTTCTTCATGACTCTCCAACCACGAAGCTACAGCTAGTTTTCATGTGAACATATATATTTGCGTGTTTAATGGAGAACTTTTGGTCGTCAAGAAGAGACAAATTTGGAAAGAGATTATTAATAGTTTCCAATTTTACGTGCATTTTGGGCTGTGTCAATTCAGGATTTTAATGCAAGAGACCGATCAAATTTATTTGATTTTAATTTACAAAAACTAATGCCATTTAACAATGATTCATATTAACATAAATTTAAGGCCATTCTATGTATAGAAAAGGAAAATTTTATTTGGGAGATTTTTGGATTATTTAAAATTAAAAAATAGTTGTATTTTATTTCACATAAATGAATATGAATTCAAAGCAAAAATTCCCCCCCAATAGAAGTTAAAAGTCTTTCTATTCAACGTCAAAACCAAGCACTACGCTTTACAAAATTGAAAAAAATGTCCAAGACCATTCGCCTATGTCGGATCAAAATTGCATTGTGGGCCTGCATTGGAACAAGATAAATTCTCTTAACAACTATATATTAAAATAAATAAAGTAGATTCAATTGCGATTGGAGTCATCTTTTGCAGGTACTGTATACCATATAATTAAGGACACCATAAAAGATATCATAAGATTATATCAAATTTAATTATTTCACGTTTGTCTACTATCTCCTTAGTTTATCCATTTCTTTTGCACCTTACTGCCCAAATGATTGAATCTCTTTACCATTATTTAATTCGTCCTAATCATTTTTCATAAATTTTTTGTGCAATTCTTGTTTTCAAGAATAAAAATATGATCATCCTGCTCTTACTTTTTCTTCATCTAGATCTCTTTAGAGAAAACTCAAAAGTTATGTAGTTCACTGATTCATACGATTGAGTAGTTAGTTTTCATGATTCACTTTAAGAATTTTCTTCTAGAAGAAAAGTGCTAGAACAATATCAATAATATTTCTAGCTATCTATCGTTACGTAAAAATAAAGTAATAGGCATATTTTTTAAAAATGTTTCATGAAAAAATGTGTTTATTCAAAGGCATATGTTTCTTTAGAAGATATAACAAAAACATTAGATATGAAAAAAATGTGTTTATCATTTATAATTAAAGCATAAGATTCTCTTGAATATATTTAACAAAAACATTCGAGTCAGAAAAAAATGTTTTTAATCTAAATTTACTGTTTAGTTATAATGACAAGAACAATGGATAAGTACTTAATTACGTATATAAATAAAAAGTTGCCCCCCCTTCATAAATGATCTATTTATTGATAATTTTGACCTCAATTTACAGATAATTAATGAAAGGTATCAAGTCTTGTCAATGGAAACAGGATGATATTTCCATGCAGTTTCATATATTGGATCATACTAATGTACCAAACAAATGTCTGGTAGGAAATATTGTTGTACAAGGTAGAAACAAGTAGTATTGAACAATACTCAAAATTATATATTGCAAGAATATTTGATTTTTTAAATGTTTTATTGAGAAAATTATATCAAATAGCACTATTTTGAGGTGTGAGTTGAAAACTAACATTTTTTTTTTTTGGAAAGTTTCTCATAATATAGCACAATTTTATTTTATGGACAAAAATGCCCCTTTGAGTTTTTCATCAACCTTAAACCAAATCTCATTCTTCAACCTTTAAAACCCATCTAGCCAATTCTCCATAAATATAATCCCTACTAAATCTAAGGATATTTATGTAAATGGGTGGTTAATATTGGCTATTTTGGGTTAATTTTTAGATGAAAATGTTGAAAATTAAAGGAATTTTAATTGTTTTTTAATGAAACTTGGGATTGTCTATCGGTCGGATTTAGCCGTTTGGCAACCAAGGTTGAAGACGATGAAAAATGACTAATACCAACTAATAAGGGGTTGACGTCGTATTCGAACAAAATAAAATATCATTTGTAAAAGTTACAGATACTCTTTATTAGTATGAAAAGTGTTTGATATCCCTTATCGGCTAGTTTCGGCCATTTTTTATCATCCTCAACCTTGGGCTGCCCAAACGACCAAATCTGACTGATACCCCCAATCGGTCAAAAAAAACGCAGGTCCTCTATTTCATTTTCCATAGTTGACAACCATTAAAACCAACCAAATTCACACAATCAAACAACAATCAACCCCATCTGACATCCTAAACCAACAACTCCATCAAAACCCTACATTTAAATAATCCAACAAAATCTTAAATGCAAGTCAAATCAACTGAAATCCGTAAAATAGCAAAATCAGTTTATGGGTAGAGTTTACAAAGTCTCCAATGAAGGGAATGATTAGGATGGGTTTGAAGAAGATGAGTGAATGTTTAAGGTTTATTTATATATGAAAGCATTTTTGTCCTTCAAATTTGTGTAATATTGAATTATGCTATTTGTTGAAAAGTTTTAAAAAAGTGCTAGTTTAAGTTCCCTACCTAAAATAGTATCATTTTATATAATTTCTCTGTTTTAATCCAATAAAAAAGGGGGAATTATTTGATTAATATATCTTTTTCCTTAACTTTATTATAATTGGGCATTAATTAGTTATTTTTCTTGTTGCAATATGCCAGTACATATTAAATATAAAGGAAGAATGTGTAAATGAGACAATAAGGTAAATGAATTATAGCTAGGTATTTTTATGAAGATTTATTAACTAGATGTACTAGTTTTCAGTAGTAAAAATAAATGAGTTATAGGCCGATTTGTTAGTTAGTATTAGTTGATAATGTTATCAAATCAGTTTACATTATTTGACCAATTTAATCATTGAATTGATAATGAATATAAATGTATGATATATTTCTTACTAGTTTTTATATTGACTCGACGGTATTATTATATAGAAATTTAAGTTTTATATTTAAATATATACTCAAAATTCAACTTAAAAGGAGGAATTTGAAATTGATCATTTGGGTTTAGGAGTTAGATTGTCAATCCTATTACAGGTGAAGTGTTTTATAAGTCATATTCGTACTTTTTGTTATTTTCCACCAGAAATTATGCTCTTATTTTAGTATGTTAATTCCAAGTATACTTCTTAAAAGTTTAGGGTTACATTAGATTAAAGTTAAATTATACCAACTTTTATCCAATGTTTAATTATAAGCTTCCATTTCAAGTATTTTTCACTAAGTCATCGTCAACTCCCAAGTCATTCGTGATAGATTTTTCTCCATTTCCCATTTAAGGTATTTTTTACTTAGTCATCGTCAACTCCCAAGTCATTCTTTGATAGGTTTTTTTTTTCCATTTCCCACACACACACACACACATATATATATATATTTTCTTTTGATTAACTGAGGTGTCTATATCAATTTCCGTACAACCCAGAAGAAGTAACACTCAAATCATTCTTAATAGATTTTTTTCATATATAATGTTAATTAAAGTGTAATATGGGTCAGCTTACACATACTTCAAAGGAAGGGTCAGCTTACACATACTTCAAAGGAAGTTATCCTATAACAACTAATCGTTATGGCCCCTTAGGTAAGTCTAACGAGAAATAACCTAAGATCGTGGGTCGAAGCCATGCACCGCCCTCTTGATTTACCCTTACCATTAGGCTATCATAGAAGGGTTATTATATACAAGTTTTATCAATATACCTGAGAAGAAAAAAAAAAAAAAGATAAATTGATGTAAAATATTCAAATAAATTTAATAAAATTCAATCCCATTCCATAAGTAGTTAAATCATTCCAAGCCGATTTAACTCTCTATAAAGAAAAATCAAATATCACTTAAATTTCAATAATTTAAAAGCCTCAAAACATCTAGTGATTGATAAAGTACTCTATGCAACAATGGAGTTGTGCCACAGCATTGAGAGTGTCATATACTTATGCCCCATTAACAAGTTACACATTAACACTCTGTAATCCATATTTAATTGACTTTAAGCTTAAATCTATTTTTCTTTTTTTATATATCTTTTACAAACAGAATTTCTTTAATCTTCCATTTCTAAAATGCTGAAAATGATACTCCTGTTCATTATTCAAATGTTATATATATATATATAGATAGATTAGATTCCTATATAATCTCTCATTTACTGATAAAAAATATTCAAATGCTGAAAATGCTTATAAAAAAAAAAAAAAAAACATCATTTCGACGAGAAAAAGATTACCAAACTTGTAATTAGTATTATATAGATTCGATTCCTATATAATCTTTCATTTACTTGTAATCTACTGATAAACCTTAATTAAAAATATAAATCCAATAACTACTCTACCTTTTAATTACATCATATTAATTAAAAATACTTAAATTCAAAAAAAAAAAAAAACAATCATATAACAAACACATTAATAAATATATATCAAGTTACTCTCTTCCTTACGTAAATTTTCCTTAAAGCAACTCCCTCTCCACTCCTCTGCAAAAGCTCTCTCCTTTTCTTCAAATTCTCCATTAAAATTCTTCAAATATTCATCATCATCTTCTTCAGCCTTCCATCTCACTTCAGCATGTCTTCAATCTCTTTACTTCTCCTTCTTTTTCCAATTCTTTTCATCACTTTCTCACTTTTCGCAACCCCGTCGTCCTCCGCCGTCGACACCTTCGTCTTCGGCGGCTGCTCCCAGCTCAAATACGCCCAAGGCACCCCCTACGAGTCTAGCGTCAACTCGATGCTCACCTCCCTAGTCAACTCAGCCACCTTCACCACCTACAACAACTTCACTATCCCCTCCTCCACTTCACAAGAAGCCCTCTACGGCCTCTTCCAATGCCGTGGCGACCTCAACAACGCCGACTGCGGCCGCTGCGTCGCCCGAGCTGTGAGTCAACTCGGCACCATCTGTGCCAACTCGTGCGGCGGCGCGTTGCAACTGGAGGGCTGTTTCGTCAAGTACGATAATACGTCGTTTTTAGGGGTGGAGGACAAGACTGTTGTGGTGAGGAAATGTGGGCCGTCGAGTGCGTATGACTCTGACGCGTTGACTCGGCGTGATGCGTTGTTGGGTTATTTGGGGGCGGGTGATGGGAGTTACAAACCGTACAGAGTTGGCGGGTCGGGGGATTTAGCCGGTATGGCGCAGTGCGTAGGCGATTTGAGTGCGAGCGAGTGTCAGGATTGTTTATCTGACGCGATCGGACGGCTGAAAACGGACTGTGGGGCCTCCAAGTGGGGTGACATGTACTTGGCCAAATGCTACGCGCGCTACTCTAAAGGTGGAGATCACTCGAACGGCGGTGACGGTAAGCGGTTTCGCCACCTTGTTGGGTGGTGGTTTCTGGTTTTCGGTAATTTTTTATTTTTATTTTTGACTTAAATTTCGTGGGATTTTATGAAAATTATTTAAAAGCTTATGGTAAGACGTGTAAAATTAATTATTGAGTTTGCATGTTGGTTTGATCTTTTGTAAATTTCTTTTATTTTTTCTTTATTTATGTGTGAATTATTAGAGTGTGGGGGACTAAAAGGAAATTTCCCATGTCTAAGTAACTAGTGACTTTGTTTAATTAATGTACTAATCTATCAAATTAACCATCCCTTTATTGTGTTATAGCTTATAATTCACTTTCTTATGCCTTCTTAGGGAATTTTGTCTATGATTTTTCTCGTAGGGAATTTGGTTTTGTTTTATAAATTTGTATAATTAGTGAAATAAGTGAAAAGATTATGGTTCTAGATGGGTTGTATGAAACAAAGGTGATTGTGACTTGAATGGTTGAAAATTTTCACTTTATGGGTTATAAAATTTTTAAATAATTTGATAAAAAGTTGGATCATGTATTTCAAAATTAATCCAATTGTCAATGAATCAGTTGAATGTTTTAGTATTATTGTTGCTATAAACGTGATGAATGTTTTAATGGATATAAACTATAAAGTCTTCAATGTACAGGGAGACAATGAAATGTAATTAGGGTTTCATTTTGAAGTGGCAAATTAAGGAGAAGTTTCTATTTGACTATTTGGAGAAAATTAAAAATGTCAAACTACTTTGGATTTTCTCGTATTTAAACACTATATTATAGTATTCAAAGTTACCTGTAAAGCACTAAGATTATAATCATACATAACATGAAAGTAAAAATAAAATTTATAAGGTCCCACTTTGAATTAATGTCTTCTTAGAATTCAAAGAAAGAAAGTATCCGATGCTAACATAAAGTTGTAAAGCCTCTTCACTTAGAAAGACTTTGAAGTTTCTTGAATTTTCCACTTAAATTTAGATGCAACTACTCAAAGTGACGACAATACCCTAATTTCGTATGGATGAAACCATAATCGATATCGAAATCACATATCGTTTGATTAGAAAGCGTTATTAGATTATTCATGTAAAAGTTTCCAAGTAATACAAAATGTTTTATGGTCGGTTTCGAAAATTAACTGCCCATTGTTTGATAATATTAGTGATTTCTAATTGTTTGATTCTTAATTTTGAATGTAGAGAACAACAACGATGAAGAAATTGAGAAGACACTTGCCATCTTAATTGGACTCATTGCTGGAGTTGCTCTTCTCATTATATTTCTTTCTTTCTTAAGAAAAGTATGCGAGGGAGAAAGAGGTATGTCTATCATCTTTTCACATTCTTTATTCATTTTAATTTTATTTCTACAAAGTAAGTATTAATATTATTGATTCAATAACATTATCAAGTTGGAAAAATTACTTATTTTTCTTTAAATCTTTTGATTTTGCAGATGGAAAATGATACCATTTGTAAATATACAAAGAAAAACTACAACTCTCTTCCATCACCTGCTCTGGTAATTTAAATCAAATTGTTTTTGACTTTCGGTGGCCCATTTTCCACTTTCTCTTTTGTTTAATTTCCTTTTCTTTCTCCTTTTGTAAGTTTCTTTGTTAGTGCCTTTAGGGAAAGCTTTGAAATAGTGGATAGAAGAAAGATGGCTTTCGGAAACAGTTGCCTCGAAACAAGTGAAATAAAAGTTGCAATAAGCTCAAAAAAGTTAAAAGCCAAAAGATTACGCATCTCTTAACTCATGTAAGATTGTCTCTTAATTATTTGTACTAGTACTACTAATAATAACTAGTGAAATTAATCACTTTTCTTACAAGTGCTTTTCTTTTTTAGTTAGTTAGTGCTTTTGTTGGTTGTGTAATTTTAGCTTTTCGCTAACTTACGTTTAACAAGTTGGCAAAATTTCATTTCATCCAAAAGTTTCATTATCTATACATTCATTGTTTGATTTCTTGTCAATTCAAAATCCACTTTGTTTTAATAATTCTTCATCTTTTAGCTATGCCCAAATTATTATTGTCGAGTTTCGGTCATATTATTTGTGATTTGATGTTGTAATATTAGTCCTTTTTTTAGCATCGATATCTTTGTTGTTAAAAAAAATGCAGATCTTTTTATGAGAATATTATTCGATGTTGAATCAGACTAGATTGGGAAGATTTGAACTGGGAAAATTTATATACAATTATTTATCAGTTTCGAATTTTTTTTCTTTTTTTGTCTTGAAACAAGTTGATTCAACATTGAATAATATTTTTAAGATATAGTGTTATTGAAAAAATTTGCTGGTAGCCTACTTTTTCACTATTTTTCATACCAAAATTTAGCGTCGAGTAAATATATTCATGTCAATTAAAAATCATACATTCTTTGTACTTTTAGTTTAAATTAGAATTGTGATAGATAGTTAATTAAAAAAGGGAGTAACCCGTGTGTAAATAATTTATATATCTTGAAATACTATAATCTTGATTAGAGTTTCGACCAATCGGAGTTTTAATTGATGTTTTGACCCAAAAATAAAGGTACTTTGACAAGAAAAAAACATTAAAAAGGAACATATTTAGAGTTGTCTATTGAAATCCCATCAATCAGCAAGACCAAATTATTCTCTTTATTTGGTGGAATATATGCATGAAGTGACAAATGATTAATTAGTAAATTAAAGGAGACAATTAGAATGGGCCTTTCAGGGATCAATAAAGGAGAAGCATGATTCTAGTGGGTTATATTGATGATAAAATGTTTTTGAGGAGAATCTTCTCTCTCATCTATTATTCTTTTGCTTTTTTGCTTTAATTTCTTTTTAGCCTAGATGTTCCCAATCTGTCCCAATCTGGTCCTTGGAATCCATTATCTTTTTATTTTTTGGGTTATCCTTTGTACCGTTACTTTAAATCTCTTCTCTTAACCATGGTTATCTTAAACCTCTTCTCTTAATCACGATTATTTAAATCTCTTCTCTTAATCATGATTACAGAAAGACACACTATCTCTCGTTCTTTGGATGTGAATATACTTTTACATACACGTCATAGGTTTTATGTTGAATCTCATCTTTGAAAAGTGGTATCATTTGAACCCTATTATTTGGGTTAATATCCACAAAACCTATCAGGGTTTCAAAATATTAATAACAGTCAAATGCTTTTTAAGTATCTAAAAATGAATATTAGATCGAAAAATTTGAACAAATATAAGTGATCAATCATTTAAAGCAAAATTGATAGGCTAATGATAAAAGATTTCGTTGGTATTACTGAAATCAAGGGGATATTGTTGGCATAAACGAAATAAAACCAAACTTTAAGGGTCTAAGTGATATTTACCTTACAATCTTGAAAAGTAATGTGAAAGGATACGAATTTGATAATCTTCTACAAAAAGACCCAAAAGCAGAAATTATAAAATGGGACGGGAAGCATGACAAATATAGAGGGGCAGATTATTAAACTTTCAGAATAAAAAAGTGGAAACTAAAATAATGTTTATCTTATATGATGGATTCACTCTCACCTATCCTTGCATAATCAATCAATTTTGGCCACTTGTCTCATAAATTAATCTTCAATTGTCTATTTTTGAATGTCAATTTATTAATTTATTCTTGTATAAACGACATTATTAACAATCACTTTCTGTAGTTCTCATGAGAGTTTAGGCAACCCAATTGATCATTTTATTTATGGAAAGAAATTATCATAATTGTTGCTATCAATATTTAATGGCAACCTTCACTATTAGAAAGATTTCAAAAATTCCATAACATTATGTTTACCATATGAGGGTCAATTCTGGGTAGGAATTGGAACCAAAACCTCGGGTACCCGTCAATTCTGGCTTCAATAGATTCTTTTGCACACTCCTAGAAACAATCATAATAAGACTTAGCCACCAGAGCCCGATAATCTGCTTCTCTACCAACGAAAATTGTAGCAATGATTTTCTTTTTTATCAAAAAAAAGTCAAATTCCTAGATTTTAAAATTAGGGTCGGTGAAACCCATTCCCATTAAGGGATTCCTCCGAATTTGATGGATTAGTGTCTCTGTCTTCAACCTCGGATTATGTTATTCATACACTTACTCATTAGCCTGTCAATTTTGCTTGGTAGTAGTTGAAAATCTCATATTAATTTAATTACCTTAACTTAAAATAAACTAGAACCCTTTAAGAATTTTATTCTTGAAGAACGAATACTAAATAAAAAAAAGTTATACAAGTGTAATGATTTCATTGTTACACCTAAAATCAAACTATAACGAATCTATATATACTTTTGAAATGATAAAAAGAAAACAAAATAACCCAAACAAAAAGTTGGGTTTATTATATTAGAAAAATTTCTTCTCAATGTCTCACCTAACCTCAAAATTAATTCATCCACGATTCAAGATTGTCCCTTTTTTATTTCTTTTCAATGCCCTCCTTTTGGTCAACAAGAATAGTAACCCAATCGAGAGAATATGCAAAGTAACTTGATAAATAATTGAACTATGAACAAAGCAAAGACAATGACTACTAAGAAGCTACTAGAATATATTTGTATATAAAGATATATCCATTATGGCCTAAGCTATGACTTTGAATATCAAAATAGCTGCAAAGACTTTGTATTATTTTTTTTAACCTAGATGGGTATTATGAAGCTTCTAGTGGATAGTTGTTTCTAAGTGTTTGGAGGATGAAATTAATGGGGAAGAAAGTGACAAATTACAAAATGAAGAAAATGATGGGAGTATGGACGAGGTGGTAGGTTTTTTGAGATTGTCTTTTTGATTCTGCAAGTGTTGAAAAGAGTAAAAGGAGGGGCAAAAATATATATGTGGTTTGAATGAGTTAGGCAAAGTAGTTGGTCTAACTTCATTTATAAAAGATAGTCAAAAATTGAAGATGCTCATGCTTGTAGCATTATAGGAAGACTTATTTCAAATTAAATATTGAATAGTATATTCATTGTATATATTAGATGCATATTTTAATCTTTTAAAAAGTTCAGTTTAAAGCAAATAATATTTGCTCAGTTTGGGTTGAACTTTTACAATTCTTCTCTCTTTTACTCTTATTTTTTCTCAATTCTATTTGTAGCTGTAATTTTATCCGAGTAATTGATTGTATTCGTGCTTTAAATGTATATTTGTTTCATGCATGTGATATGATTTCTCAAAATTGTTAATGAAATAAAAAAGTATATCCTATATTTGAATATTTGAACAAAGAATAAATAAATATACTTTGTATCTTATACACACTCGAAATATATTTTCATTTTTTTGTCAATAAAACTTCTTTCACTATATATATATATATATATATATATATATATATGGTGATCGAGGTTGTCCGGACCAGTTTGCACGCATCTCAACTGACATCTGAGACTTTGAAGTTAATTACCGGGTAAACTCTATTAATGATCGAGGGGAATCGAACTCAAGACCTCTTACGTAATACACCCAAGAGTTCCTATTAGACCAACCGGCCACCTAGGGGTGGTTTTCTTTCACAATATTGAAACTATGTAATTATTGACAACATTTTAGTTGTAAAATTATATCCCATTTATTTATAGCTCTTCTTCCTTCATAGTGTGACAGAACCTGAATTGCTATGTGAGTAAGAAACAGTTGGCTCTTAACAACTTTATATAGATAATTTTCGTAGTTTATTTTATTATTTATTAAATAGACAAAGAATATTTTGTAAGATCAAGAAAAATTGTAGATACCCCAATTCGGCATAAATTATGGGCCATATTTGTACATTTCATTGTCCCAAAACTCCATAGCCCTATTCGAACAACAAGGAAATAATAAGCCCACTTCAATAGTAAAGCCCAATACCTCAAATTAGAGAAAAAGAATTGGGCTTTTCGCCCACATCAATAACAAATCCCTCAAATTATATAAAATCAATTGAGCTCATAGGTCATCAAAACTTGTAAATTAGCCCAACCTAAAAAAGGAACCCAAATGGGCCAAGCAATACCTTTTATTGGGTTTGTTTTATGCAATAAAACCCAATGAAAAAGTGTCCTTGGGATAGAGTGGTGTTGTTTAAGCTCGGGAAGTGATTTTCACCTCAGTGACTTTCACTTTTTATAAATTGAATTCTAGATTCTATAAACTGAATTTTAGATTTATGTTCAACGATATGAGATGTGACATTGATAATTAGTAAATACTTAATTAGGAGAATCCAAATCTTATAAATTGAATCCCGAATTTGTTCGATAGACGATGTGAGATGTTACATTGTTTGTACAATTTTTTAAATATGATAAAGTACTTCTAATAATGAATCTAATCAACTAGATTAGCATTAAAACTGATTCTCAACAGTAATTATCACCTAACGATAATGCAAATGATAATGATTAGAATTGCATTGAAACTTTGGCGTACTTTTTGCTTGATGGGTAGAATTGAATTATCTAGTAGCTTATAATATAGAGAGTAAATGTTAGCAAATGAGACAATTGTTTGAAAACTAGATAGGGACCCCTCAATGGAGCTGCAAGGATTATGTAATTCTTCATGTAACAATTTCAGCAGGCCTTCATAGTCCAAATGTGAAGGTATTTAGAGTGCTTTAGTCTTGAATGGTAGGTACTTGTACGAACCATTATTTTGAGACTTCTACCTTCCTCCATACTTTACAAAAATTCGAGTTAAGTGTATAATTTTCCTAAAATATAACAACACAAAACATTGTCAAAACAATTAGGTTAGATTTCTTTGTATTTTTCAAAATGAAAATAACTTGTTAGACACCCATTGACACTGTCTAATACATTGGTGTCAACCAAAAAAAAAAAAAAAATTAAAATAAAATTAGTAAACATCCATTATCAGCGGTTGATATGTGATTATCGACTGATTGGACATAATCAATTCGTTCGAAATCAACTGACATTGACCAATAGCCTCTATCAACTGAAACCTGTCTTCAACATCCATCCACTTTTTTGGCTAACATTTTTGACATTGTCCGATACTCATACCTAGATTTTGTCAAAAGCACCCATTTTCAACATCTCTACTCAAATATATGCTTAATCAACTATAGCAACAACAACCCCCACCCCCACAACCCTCACCCCCCCACCCACCCCACCCACCACACCCCCCGTCCTTTTCTATCAATCATAAATTCCATCAACATATTACAACCTTCCTCATTGTTTGATGTCATATCAGCTAATGTCAACATTATATTAGACAATTTATCAAAATGTTGTCCTTCAACGTCGGTGCTCCACCTATTATAACTTACCTTAACGACTTAATTTTTGTTTGACATCTATTTATATTTTTCCTCTAATGCTATAAAATGTACTTATCTGGGACGTGTGAAACCCTTTTATGAATCAACACAATAATGACATGTCTGCATAAAATCCCTCTAAACTCAAACAAATGACAATTATAATGAATATTACATGGACTTTTTTCAAGGTATACCACAAAAGGTACACGCCGATTACTATCTCCAAACCGAACATCTCCTAAAACTTGATACTCCTCATACGAATCACACTTTTCAGAAAATATAATTCACAATAAATCTTCCCCGTAATCTCTTCTTGAAATTCTTTAAAATTTTGCTGTTATGTATGCATTTTGAAATTGTTTCTCAATAGGGTAATTAGTTATGCTTGGTATCCAAGATTTGAAAGATCTAAAATCAGCCTCCCTTTCTTTTTCCACTTTATCTTGCAATGCATTATCATATTGTTCCACAAATTGTTTCAACATTGTTTTGGAATTTGCATATATGTCCATAAAAAAATGCATGCATACTTTCACCACGTTGAATAGTAGACATACTTGTCCAGAAAGTATCTTTAACAAATGCAAGTACCCAACGTACTCTTTCTTTGTACAATCCATATAACCATTTATTCTTGTGAAAGTTGTGCACATCAATGAATTTGTTTCATCGTTCTTCAAACTCTTCACGTGTAAAGGAATCATACACAATATTTTCTAACTTAAACTTTATAGTTTCATATTCTTTATACCATTTTAACTTTTCTAGCAGTTTCTTCATTATATGCCACAAACGCCACCTATATTTTATATCAGGGAAAACAATCTCAATTGCATTTTGCATGGTCTTATCGTGATCAGTGATAATAATTCCATTAGGAGCAAAATTCATACATTCAAGCCAAGAACGAAATAGTAATACAAATGTCTCAGTGTCCTCATGAGAAATTAACCCACAACCTAACAATGTCAAATGTCCATGATGATCAACCCTCACAAAAGTAGCAAATGACATATCATACTTTTTTGTCAGATATGTTGTGTCGAAGGTCATAACGTCACCAAATTCTTTATATGTGACCCTGCATGTATCATCAACCCATAGCATATTATGTAATCGACTCTCTTCATCTACATCAATCATGTACTAAAAATTTGAATTCTCCTTTTGCATTTTCATAAAATACCCAAGTACTGCCGAAGCATCTCCAACTCCAAGTTTTAGCCTTCTACCTTTTTTAATGTAGTCTCTATAATCTTTTTGTAGAAACGTCAAATTCTCTATACCTCCTGCCTAGGAATGAGAAGCGAGTCGAGCAATTCACGAGCTATTTGAGCTTGACTCGTGAAAAGCTTAAACTCGATTCGAAGTCAATCGAGTTGAGCTCGAGCTCAAGTCGCTTGTTTAAGGGGTCGAGCTGAGTTTGATCCAAGCGAAACTCGGGTTGATAGGCTTGCAAGCCTCATCGCGCTTGGAGGGCAAAATTGCAAGTTTTGTAACTTTTTTTTTTATTTTCAAGTTTTTAAAATGATAAACAGCACCCTTCTCACAATAAACTCAAAGCTCGAGCTCAAGCACAAGCTTGAGTACCCACTCATACTCGCAAGCTTGAGCTCGAGCCCAAGTATTCAAGCTCGAACGAGCTCAGCTCGAACTTGAACTCGACACTGTTCATCATGAACTTAGCTCGAGTGTTCAGATACTCCGCTCGGCTCATATACACCCCTACTTCTGCCTCAACTGAACATAACTGAAATTTTTTACATAGTCTAATCCTAGTTAGATCATTAACTTTAAGCCTCATTTTCACATAAGGTTGTGTCGTTCGGTTTACCTTGAAATATCTTTTTTTCGTCAAACTTGTAAGATCATGGTTATGTTCAAGCACAACTGATTTAATTTCCCATATGCATTCACCATTCAAAGCTGCACTAATCTGACTCCTAAATCTGTTTTAGCAATAAGTTGTTTTTTCAAGGTATTTCTGGATTTACATATCTCCTTCCCAGAACAAGAACACGCCACTGTCATGTATCTCATCTTTTATCATCTCCTTTCTTTGACGTATGTATCATTGCTTCAAAACCCATTTTATTACCATACCTTTTGTAATACTTCACCAGACTATTAACTGAATCAAACACCATTCCAATATGAGGGTCCACTTCTTCTTCTGCACATCCCATATCTTCTAATTCATCACATTCATTTTCTTGATTTAATGGTTTTATAATGGACAAAATTAGAATGTACTAATACAACACATCATAAGAAACAATACGATATAACAAATTTAAATTCATGTTAACGAAAAAGTTAAAGTTTCGAACACAATTTACCTCAACATCATTGAAATGAGGCAAACTAGACTCTTCCATATTCCATAATTTCATGCAAAACCATAATCAGTTTTTGCGTTCATGAATGTGGTTCACAACAGTCACCAACAAATATTGTCTATCATTTATTTTGTATTGTAACATATATTTAATCCAAAATAGAATATGAAACTAATTACATGCATAAATTAAGTAAAAAATTCTTAAGTACCTCAACAAATATTTATAACCTCAAAAAAGTTTGATCTCCCTTTCCACCCTAAACGGTTCTCTCTATGAAAAATTGGTGGCTTTCCTGTGAAAATACTATAAACAGTTCTCTCTGTAAAAAATTGGTGGCTTTCTTGTGAAAATATTAGTGACTTTCTTGTCACAGTAGTTGGTTGTTGTGGCTATTGAGGAAGAAACCGCCATTGTCGCATGGAAGACTAACAAGCTCTGGCAAGAACACACAGAAAAAAAAAGATGAGACAATGAAGCTAAAATGTATTAGCTTCAAAATGAAGCTACAAATAAAGTATTATTTTGTTTTCATCTAAAAATTTTGGCGCTTATTTGCATAAGTATATTAGACAAACTATATCTTTTTTATTTGCATGATTGAAAAAAAATTGTAAATTAAAAAAAAAAATTATTTGCCTCACTGTTCAATGGACGGTCGTCCATCTAATAAGAACAGCCGTCCATATAATATGGATGGGCGTCCATTTTTATTATTTTAAAAAATCATTCCTCCTCATTTTAATAATACCGCAAGTCATTATGGATGGACGTTCATTCGAGGTGGACGCCCATCCATAAGAAATTGACTCTTATCCATATAATATAGACGGGACTCCATTGTTATTTTTGTTCAAAATTCCGTCCAGATTGGTGGACGGCCGTCCACTTGTAATGCGTGGCCATCCATCAAATATGGACGAGCGTCTATAATTGTTGGACAACTGTTCATTTATAGAAGACGTGTTATAGTATCCAACGTGATTGCGTCTGATTCGGATGCCACCTAAGTAGGTACAACAATTCGGTGAGATTAATCGGTGTTTGTAGCATTGTTGTAAATTAATACTCGATAAATTGATAACCTCGACTAAATAATATTTTTTGGCCGGTCCCGACTTGGGACCAATGTGGTAAATTAATAATTCGCTAAATTTATAAGATAATGCATTAAAAAAAAACACATAAATACCACTTGATTTATAAATTAATAATCTCTTTCTACATCAAAATTATATATATACATGACTCAATTAGCTAGAAAGCCTTTGTAAAATATGACTCCTATAGACTAATGTATTTATATACAAGAAAAAAACACTCATGTATTTTTACACAACAAGAATAAATATAGTCTGATATTTATAAGAAGAAAACAATTTCCTCTAGACTAATTCCTATGCCGTATTAACTATGAGTTATTCCCTATATCAGATTAACTCATATAGCTATAACTAGATGAGTAATGCTACGTACACTAACCAATGTGTACTAATCCAAGTACTAACATTGGAAATTTGAAAAAAAAATTTGAAAGGAATTTCAAATTTCTAATGTTAGTACTTGAATTAGTACACATAGTTTTATTCTAACTAGATTGATGATATTATTTCTAACATCTATTCCCTACACCATATTAACCATACATTATTTGTACATGTATTAAGTTCAATGTTTTGGAAAAATAAAATAAATAATGTTTCGATAATTTGATAATTTATTCATTTAAACAATTATATAATATGTCCATTAATTAATAAATTTTTATAATTCTAAAGATATTAATTTATCTAGGTATATTTTATTGGAATATCATAGTGAAGATAAAAGTTTTCATTATTTTAATCACAAACCACATTCACAAAGAGTGTTTATGAAGTAATATCTTTTAGAAAATAAAGGTGCACAAGGATGGTGTTTTAATTAAAAGATGAATTTTTTATCACTTGACATCTAAGTTTGGCTTTTTGAAAAATAAAAATTTTATAGTTTTAATTAATAAAAGAAGTCATAATTCAAAAAATTAATAAAATATTATTATACATCTTTTAACATTTCAAAACTTCAAATAAATTAAAACAAGCAATCAATGAGTGATAAAATTAATAAAATTCTAGCTCGTTTTGGTTGTTAGTAATTAATTATTAAATTAACACATAAATTATGTCATTTTTTTTTTTTTAATTTTGAGACCAAATTGTTTCTTAAACTTCCATCTGTCCCTTCAAAGTTCTCCACAGTCCACACTCCCTACATCACGCCACGTGTCACCGCTATTTTCCTCAACTATATAAACCCGAATATCTCACACTCGCCTTTCTCATCGCCAAGTGAAAAAATTCTTCCCTTACCGACGAAGAAGCGTACCGTTTTGCAGATCTAGGTTTTCTCCATGGCTCTCGAATGGGTTGTGCTCGGCTACGCCGCGGCCGCAGAAGCAATCATGGTGCTCCTCCTCACCCTCCCCGGCCTCGATGGCCTACGCAGAGGCCTCGTCGCGGTGACACGTAATCTCCTGAAGCCGTTTCTCTCGGTGGTCCCGTTTTGTCTGTTTCTGCTGATGGATATCTACTGGAAATACGAGACGCGCCCGAAGTGCGAGGGGGATTCGTGTACCCCGACAGAGCACTTGCGCCACCAGAAGTCGATCATGAAGAGTCAGCGCAACGCGCTCTTGATCGCGTCGGCTTTGGTTTTCTATTGGCTGCTCTATTCGGTCACGCATCTCGTGGTGAAGATCGATCAGTTGAACCAGAGGATCGAGAGGCTCAAAAACAAGGATTGATTGAGTCATTGAGGTTGTTTTTGATCTCTGTTTGTTTGAATGTTATTTTGAGGGTTTCAGATATGCTCACTGATTTTATTTTCATTTAATGCATGGTGTTTTATCTCTGTTATTTTTAGTGTTGCAACTTTGTTTCTAGAACTTCTTTCGGAGCTGGTTGCTTTTCAAGTTTGGTAACTGAAGCTTAAGTAAACATTAAATTGGGTTATTCGAGGTGCGATTCTTATAGTTACTTTCAGTAACTAGCAGTTATCATTGAAATGGACATAAAATTGGGTTGTGCTGGTTGTTCTTTATTATTCAGCGAAATGTAGAATTTTTAAATTTTGCAGTATCTAGGAAGTATGATTTTGGATTGTTGGCTATGTGTCGCCAAACGAAGTTGTTATCGTTTAGTGGCTATGTTATTGCTCGGGTCTAGTTTCATCTTGTATATTTGAGAGTTGATTGATGGTAGCGAGTGCCTGGGTGAAATACAAATATTACAAAAGGCGGTTAGTATTGCTGTTGTGTGCTTAGGATAGAGAGCGGTACAGCTTCGACATTAGTTAGCACGTTGGTAGATGCATTCAATTGCATGTTTGATGTCCTGTTTAACTGAATCAGGTGCATGAGCATGTTTGCACTCTGCTTTATGATCTTAAGCAAGCTTGGTCTTCGCTATAGATACATTGAAATAGAATTTCTTATGTGTTCTCTTCGTGCTTCTTATAAACTTCCAAATTAAGCATTAGGTTAGTTCATTGTGGCTTCTCTGTTGATGAAAGTTTTCTCCAACCATACAACCATAGGGATTTCCATAACACTCAAAATAGTTTCAACGTATGAGCTCCTTTATACTTTCACTTAGTGGTTCTTCAATTTGTTCTCCGAACATATACGTGTTTAAGTTGTTTAGACACTCGTCACAACTTCAACTACAATTCGGGGTCTTTTCAGAAGAATTTCTTATTGTCGATACAAATGCGTCGGATAGAGAAATAGCAATAGGTTTCAGATTATGGGTAATGGTGATTCTTTCATTTTATAGCTTTTTGTGGCAGACACTTTAATGGTATGTTGCATGCTCTTTGAACTTGATTAAGGGTTCATAGGCATTGCCGTCAATCCGCTTGTGATGTTGAGCAAAGTTTGGTCTTGCAGAAAATAAATGCTGAACAGATAACTACTTTTATTCAGCTTCTTAAAGTCTCCGGTCTTTCCATCATTTTCATGTTTATTCTAAACTTGCAGATTAAGTATTGGACTAGGCCATTCTGGCAAACATGGCTCCATATCTTCTATTGCAGTCATTTTCTAGTTGAATCCAGACCTGTATATTTGTTTAATTGTTTACATGAGTATTGTGTAAATTATAATATGAACCAATGTAAGTTTAACTTATTCATAAGTCAGGGATTGACTGTTGGTTATTATAGTCAGATCCTCTTACTATATACCTAATTTAATTTTCTGTTTGGTGATTTATAATTTTAATAAAAACCATCCAAATTTAATGAAAAATTAATCAAGTTCGGTAAAAATTTGTTTAAATTGATTTGATTTGATCGTAAGCATAAAAGTTTTTGTTAAATTCTTAATATTCTTTTAACATTATATTATCTACTCTTTTGACATAATTTTTTTTGCAAATTTAACACAAAACAGATCTTCTGTATAGATATAATATTAGCTTCACAAGTCCAGGCAAATTAAATTCAAAAGCTTTGGTCCCTGACTGATCAATTATAAAACTAGAAATCGAATAATCAAGCTCAATTATGAACATAAAATAGTAAAACAATAAAATATTAAAGAAGTAAGAAGGGTTAGGCTTAACATAGAGGCTCATCAAGATTTAAGTTAAATTAAATTTTGTGTTAAATAACAAGTTTTATTTTGATTATCGTTTAATTGTTTTTATTTAAATTAAAATCAATTCAAGATTTCTTTTATAACTTTCAACTTAATAAAATAAAATAAAATTTTATCCATTGAGTTTGGTAAGGTTTACGAATTGGGATAATTTTTAACAAAACCTTTCTTCCGATGAAACTTGCTGTTTCCAGAAAGAAAACTGAGGTGGCATGTTCTAATTGGACTTCTTAAGCAATCCCACACCGCTCAACTTCTGTTTATTCCATATCAGAAACAAAAACCTTTCTTACCACGCCAATTCCATTACAGCCCATTCCAATTCTGTTCTGTCTCTTCTTCTCTCAAATGCTGACACTTTTCTTCTGATTATACGAGGTCAACTCTCCCCCAAACCCCACCGCCCTTCTCTTTTTCTTGAATTTATTTTCATTTTTGTTTCCATTTAAACCTTTTTAATTCAATTCGTTTCTTGATTCTTTAATTCTTTCGAGAAAAAATAATGGATGACATGAAAGATAAGATGAAGGGCTTCATGAAGAAAGTTAACAATCAGTTATCTTCTTCTTCTTCAGGTAAATTCAAGGGCCAAGGTCGAGTTCTGGGTTCCGGTTCTTCTTCTTCTTCGGGAGGACCCGTTTACCCTAATACAGCTCGACCCAATCCACACTACCTCAACACTAATCCCAATCCGAATCCAAACACACAAACAAAACCTAAACCTAAACCAAACCCTTCTCCTTCTCCTTCTGAGAAATCGCTCGTTTCTGAAGAGAGCAATAAGTCCGGTTTTGTGAATAATCCGGACCCGGGTCGGAAACCCTCTGATGGGTTTGACCCGTATGGTTCATTGATCACTTCCGGGAAGAGATCGCAACATGGGTATTCTTTAAATTTGTTTGAATGTCCTATTTGTGGGCAGGCTTTTAGGACTGAAGAAGAGGTTTCTTTACATGTTGAGAGCTGTGTGAATAATAGTAATAATAATAACAGCAGTTCAACTGATGATAATAATAGTAATAATAATGGTGATGTTGGTGGTGTTTTGAATGAATCTAGGAGTGAATTGGAGACTTGTGTTGGTGTGTTTTTTTCTGGGAGGCCGAAGGAAGGGTCAGTTGAAGTGGTGCGTAAGTTGTTGGGGAATGTGGTGAAGGAGCCGGAGAATGCAAAGTTTAGGAGAATTCGAATGAGTAATCCGAAGATCCGGGAAGCGGTTAGTGAGGTTGTGGGAGCAGTTGAGTTATTGGAGTTTGTTGGGTTTGAATTGAAAGAAGAAGGTGGGGAAATGTGGGCAGTAATGGAGGTTCCTGATGAGGAGAGGGTTGGTTTGATTGGTAAGGTAGTGGAATTGTTGTTGGATCCGAAAAAGGTTGAAGCACCACACAAAGTCGAGAAGTTGAAGGAGGAGGAAGCTAAGGATGAGGCCAAGGAACACGTTGAGCCGGTCAAGGTTGATAGACAGGTATATTGCTTGTTTTATACTTTTTAGATGATGAATTGATGTTTATTAGCTTCAATATTCAAAGTGAGTCTATGAATTTATGTTATGTTAATAGATAGGAAATTCATTGTGAAATGGTTAGAATAGTTATGTAGCACGTGAGAACACACTCTGGATAGGGCTGAATATGATTTATTGTTGAATTTTATAACAATGAACATTGCATGTTAAATGATTTAATAAGGATATTAACTTTAGACTTTAGGTTTTGTTGGCTGTTTTGGATATGAGGTTTTAAACACGGTAACACAAAAAACATAGGACAAATTGAAATGATGTTTTATCCCGCATTTTTGTCTTTTTCAGCTTGCTAAGTCAAATTTTACCCAAAAAATCTCTAAAAAACTGATAATACCAAACCGACTGAACCAATGTTTTACGTTTTGCTTTGGTTCGGTTGTTAATTTAAGATGATACGGTAAGGTTTGGTTTTTTTTTTTTCACTTGTTCGATTCGGTTCAGGTGAAAAACAAAACCATACCACATTTTTCCACCTCTAACACGTATCAATTATAATCAATTAATTTTCAGAATCATGGTTTTTGAACCCATGAACTCTTAGAAGGGAAAGTCTTAGGGTAAGACCCAAAAGTTATAAAAACATACAAACATGTTATAAAAACATGTGTTTTTAACCATTTAAGGAGAGCCATACATGGTGTGATGACTGGCAGGCTAACATGTTATAAAACATGAGTTTGTTCTGCCATTTAAGGGAAGCGCTACAGTGTGATGAGTGGCAGAGTAACATGTTAGGAAATAAATGGTTTTTCCACCATTTAAGAGAAGCCACACATAGTATGATGATTGGCACACTAACATGTTGTAAAATATATGGTAAACCACCATTTAAGGGAAGCCACACGTAGTGAATTTTCCGTAAAAACTGTGTTCTTCACTTGAACTTTTAAATTTTCAAAGAATGGGTTGGTGCGGAAGCATTTGAGATAGTTCTTTAAATATTTGGAAGTAGATTAACACCAATTTAATTTGTGTCTAATTGGGCCCTTTTTTCTCTATTTGAATTAGAAATCCTCCTTTATTTTGCAGTCAAATCCAATCAAAGTTTGACTATTCAAGTGAATGTCTAACCATTTCCCTCTTACATCATCTTTGACTTTAAAACTAAGCTTTTGTGCACTTGTCTAAGAATGATGTAAGAAGGTAGTGGTCAAACATTTACTTGACAACAGTTGCACTTTGATTAAAGAGCAATGCTATGCTTACAACTGAGTCATATAAAGAGACAAAAAATAAATGATAAAGTAGTCATTTTACATAAATTTTGTGCAATTTTTGTCTATCTGTATGACTCAGTTGTAAGCAAAACATTATTGTTGACTAAATCTGGCTCACAAGAAAAAAGATGATTATTATTTCGAGTAAAAAGAGAAGAAACCGAATTAGGCACAAATTAATTTGGGTTTAAAAATTTGAAAGTTTGTCCACTTGCCTCGTCTAAGAGATACTTGAATACAGTGAAGTATATTGATCTTGTTTCTTCCAAACTTCTATCCCCTTCAGTTATGATTGAGATCACATCAATTTGGGCAAAGAAGTTTGGACAAGGAGACACCATAATTTACTCCATCGACATTTATAACCCGAAGAACTCATATTTTGTGGTGTAGCCATGCCTGGAAATTGAAGACAATTTCTGATAATTTTCAGAAAAACTAAATAAGAAAATACAACTTGCGATTATTGGAATATCTTCATGTTGCATTTGGTTGAAATTTATCTTGTACATGAGGAAATTGCTAGGAACTTAGTACAACTAGGAGGACCAAAGGCCTTTTTCTATCGATACACTCTTTTAAAGATGCATTGAAGAGATCATTTTGGAAGATTTTCCATGGATATGGGCTTGAGGGATTATGATGCCTAGAATCTGAACAGAACTTGCTAGATAAGGGACCTCTATGGACATATTTAATAACAAGCTTCGATGGATAAAGCTTAATTCCCTTCTAACTCTTAAATATTTGGCTTTATTTCATTAACTTTGGTCCGTTCCACAGAAGGCCCCAAGCCAACTGCCTATAGTGTGGTGGTTAGGAAGTAATGTCTTTTGTCTATCAATAGTATTTCCAAGGCCAAAAACTGAACTCTGCCTATAATCTGTCTTGCTTCAGTTTGTCCACTTGCCTTGTCTAAGACATACTTGAATTCGGTGAAGTAAATATCGATCTTGTTTCTTACAAAGCCCCCTCCTCTTCAATTTATTATTGAACTGCATCAATTTGTGAAAAGAAGTTTGGACAAGGAGACACCATTAATTTACTCCATTGACATATTTTAACCCAAAGAACTCATTTTTTATGGTGTACCCATGCCAGGAAATTGAAGACGATGTCGGATAAGTTTCAGGAAAAATAAATGAGAAACTACACTTAGGATTATTGGAATATCTTCTTCTTGCATTTGGTTGGAAGTTATCTTGTATATGAGCATGTCAAAGGCTTGTACTAGGACCTGAATACAAGAGTACCAAAGACCTTTATCTATCTATATACTCTTTCAAAGATGTATTGAAGAGATTATCTTGGAAGCCATGGATATTGGCTTGGGGGATTATGATGCCTAGAATCATAACAGAACTTGCTGTATCATTGCCCTTTAAATATCTTTATACGTTTCCGATCAAATGAATGTATCAGTTTTAAGGATTTTCCACCACTATTGACCTTAAATGTCTGCATATTCTCTTGCTATAACAAAGAGATGACGTTCGCGTCTTCCTGATGCTGAAGTTTAAAGCTAATATCTTAACAGAAGTAGGCTGATAGAACCTGCCCAGAAAATCAGACAATACTACCAACCAACAATCCACACACACGCACAATCACAGTTTAATGAGAGGACCCTGTTATATTAATCATCAATAGAACAATACAACCCTATGTAAATAGCTAATAGTCACTCCCTAGCAATATTCAATACAAACAGTAAACAACTTAGCAAAAATAGTGTAAGTACACCAGAAAAGGATAAGCATCGGGATCGACTTGAGGGTCACCACCTCCCCACAATATCGACTTCGAGGGTCAGTAACCTCCCTTCCAATTTACTTCCTAATTTTTTCCTACCTCCATTTTCTCTCTTCCTCTTTTTATTCGTTATGTCACATCATCTGCCAAGAATTCCACCCCATCCCCTCATATCATGCCACCTGTTCCACAAATATTCCCTCATAACAAATCCCAACTTCCTAATATTCTCCTACTTCCTACCACAACCCTTCCTGTGGTACACCAGCCTTGTTGGGTGCTCATCATTACCCTCCCCAAGGAGAGCCACCTTGTCTTCAAGGTGAAAGGCAGGAAATTGGTGGTCGATAGTGTCAAAATCTTCCCATGTGTTTTCGTAGGAAGGTAACCCCTTCCATTGAATCAGCACTTCCCACTGGCCATTCAGAAGTTTCCTTTTCTTGATAACTGCTTCAGGTTCGAGTTGTAACGTTAAATCCTTGTTTAGAGCTGCTGGAACAGGCTAGCTGTTGGCAATTGGAAACATGGCTTTCTTCAGCTGTGAAACATGGAAGACATTGTGAATGCGGGCTGAAGGAGGCAGTGCCAACCTGTATGCCACCGCTCCAATCCTGTCCGTGATGATAAAAGGGCTATAAAACCGCGGGCTCAATTTCTCATTATAGCGACGGGCTAAGGATCGTAATCGATACGGTTGTAACTTCAAGTATACCGAATCTCCTATCTCAAATGTCACCTCTCGACGATGGCGATCAGCATATAGCTTCATGCGGTTTCGAGCCTTGAGAAGATTTGTCTTTAACTCCTCAATGATATGGTTTCGGTGCTGAAGTTGTTGGTCAACATCGGCAACTGGAGAAGTATGATCCGCATACCGTAATATTGTTAGAGGTTCACGGCCATAGAGAGCCTTAAAGGGGCACATTCCCGCGGAGCTATGATAGGTGGTATTGAACCAAAATTCTGCCCATGGCACCCATTTGGGCCACTGCTGTGGGTGGCTATTGACGAAGCACCGCAGGTAAGTCTCTAAGCAATGGTTGACCACTTCGGTTTGACCATCCGTTTGCGGATGGTAGGCTGAACTCATGTGAAACTGTGTGTCGGATTGCTTAAATAATTCGGCCCAAAAATTACTCATGAAAACCCTATCTCGATCGGAGACAATAGTTCTCGAAAATCTATGCAACCTGACCACCTCTCGGATAAACAGGTTCGCTACCGTCTGGGCTGTATATGGGTGCTTAAGAGTGACAAAATGGCTATACTTGGTGAACCGGTCGACTACGACCAGAACAGTGTCGACCCCATGCGCTTTGGGTAGCCCCATAATAAAATCCATTGAAACATCATCCCATACTTGGTGAGGAATAGGTAAAGGTTGGAGCAAACCTGCTGGACTTAAAGCATCATATTTATTCTATTGACAGATGCTGCAAGCAGCTACAAATGCCTTGATGTCTTTCTTCATTCCTTCCCAAAACACCACATTCGATATTCGTTTGTATGTCCGAAAAAATCCAGAATGGCCTCCAATCGGTGAAGTATGAAATTCCTATAATAGCTGATGAATGTGAGGCCCCAATTTCGGTAAAACCATTCGGTTATGGTACATCAAATGGCGTCCTACCTATCTGAAATGGGGGTGACTGTTTGGGTCAATCAAGAGCTGTTGGATAATCTGTCGTAACTTGGCATCTTGCTGTATGGCATCCTCAAGGCTGTCAAGTCCCAAAAAACACCCCATCGAAATAGCATGATACTCAGTTGGCTCGGACATCCTGGAAAGGGCGTCTGCTGCTTTATTTTGTGGTCCTGGTTTATATTGGATGATGAAATTTAGTCCTAATAGTTTGATAACCCACTTTTGCTGACTTTCACTTAGTAATTTCTGGTCGGTTAGGAAATGTAGACTCCGATGATCTGTCCTGATAACAAAACGTCGACCTAGGAGATAATGCCGCCATTTTTGCACAGCCATTACCACAGCCATTAATTCCCTCTCATAAACTGACTTTAGTTTTGAATTGATAGACAAACCTTTACTGAGAAATGCAATCGGCCGCCCTTCTTGCATCAGGACTGCCCCTAAGCCACTTCCCAAGGCATCTGTCTCAATAACAAACTCGAGTGAAATTGGGCATCCTTAGGACAGGGACGTTGGTCATGATGCTTTTTAATTTCTCGAAGGCCTGTTGAGCTGCTGGATTCCAGGCAAAAGAGTCCTTTTTTAAAAGTGCAGTGAGTGGAAGAGCTATCTTACCGTAGTCGCGAACAAAACGGCGGTAGTAGCCCGTCAGCCCCAGAAATCCTCTAAGTGCCCTGATGTCCTTTGGTTCTGACCATTTAGTGATGCTTTCTATCTTGGTGGGATCAACTGCTACACCCTTGGCAGACACGACATGGCCTAGATATTCCAGCTGAAGTTGCTCGAATTGACACTTCTTTTGATTTACCACCAGCTGATTCTCCAATAACACCTGCAAAATAATACTTAAGTGCTCTGCGTGTTCATCCATCTCCCTACTGTAAATCAATATATCGTCAAAGAACACCAACAAAAATTTTCTCAAATACGGCCTGAAGACATCATTCATGACTGCCTGAAACGTTGCGGGTGCGTTGGTAAGGCCGAAAGGCATTACGAGAAACTCATAGTGCCCCTTGTGTGTCCGACCTTTGGTGTGTCTTCGGGTTTCACTCTAATTTGGTGATATCCAGATTTCAAATCGAGTTTTGAAAATACAGTTGCCCCATCTAACTCATCAAACAGTTCGTCGATAGCGGGGATTGGAAACTTATCCGGAACGGTCACCTTGTTAACAGCCCGATAGTCTACATAGAAGCGCCACCCTCCGTCTTTCTTTTCACTAATAAAACAGGGCTGGAAAACGGGCTGATGCTTGGTTTTATAATTCCTGAGGCCAGCATCTCTTTGACAATACGCTCGATCTCATTTTTTTGATAATAAGGGTATTGGTAGGGTCTGAGGTTTGGTGGCTGTGTTCCCAGAACTAGCTGAATAGCATGGTCCTTTGACCTGGTTGGAGGTAACCCGGAGAGTGGCTCGAAGACTTGACTATAGTGTCCCAATACCTTCAACAGTCTGTCATCAATAGCCCCCATATTTTCACATTGAGTCTGCAGCTGCCCAAACTCGATCAAACAGCCTTGTCCTGCGCTCTGTAATGCCTTAATCATTGCCTTGAGCGATACCATAGTCTTGCTAAGTGATGGATCCCCATATAGACAGACTACCCGTGGTCCCATTGTGAACTTCATCGTTTGTTTTCTCCAATCTGTAACAGTCTCACCCAGAGTCTCAAGCCATGCAATACCCAGGACTACATCCGCGCTACTCATCTCAAATGGAAAAAAGTTTTGCACGATTGTCACACTCGGTAGCTCCAAACACACGTCCTTACATTCCCCTTAACATCTAACACTATATCCATCACCCACCCTGACACCGAAGGATTGAGTTCTGGCCATTGGTATCCCCAAGTGTTCAACCATTTTTGAGCTAATAAAATTGTGGGAAGCCCCACTATCAATCAACACAATCCACTCTTTACCTTGGATTCTTCCTTTGAGTTTCATTGTCTTCGGTCCCTGAATCCCAACCACTGAACTAAGGGAGAGCTCCACGTTGTCCTGTGGGTGCTCTATTTCAGCTTCGATACTTTCTCCACCCCCACTTGGATCTGGGTCATCTTTTTCATTGTCAATCAGGAGGATTTGAAACTGTTTTTCGCCACATTTATGCCCTAGAGAGTATTTTCCATCGCATCGAAAGCAGATCCCCTTCTCTCGTTTCTTCTGAATCTCGGCGTCTGTCATCCGACGAAAAGGGAACTCACGTCGTTGGAAGCCTGGTCGTTCGAAAGGTCGGGAGTTCGTCATGGATGACTCACGCGTGGAGGAATTCGTCGATGAACCCTGCAGGGAGGATTCTGGTGTTCGTCGACTGAAAGGGGAAAAAGAGTTTGAATTAGTTTTTAGGGATTCTATCGCGTTGGGAAATTTGGGATTATTTTCGTTGGAAATCGGGTTGAAAAATCTGGGTACACTTCTGGATCCAAAGGTAAACCCAGGCCCAAATGTGCGTGAGCCCCTGTTTACTCCCACTTGGGCTTCTTCTAAGGCCTGGTTCTTTTCTTCAACCCTTTGGGCCAGCTCAATAACTTGCATCAATGAATTTGGTTGGGCCAACCTCACCTTAGCCCTAATCTCTGTTTTTAACCCATTTACGAATGTAGCTTGTAGGATCTCTTCTTTCTCCCCTACCAATAGAGCTGCCACTGCCTCAAACTGACGACGGAACTCCACCACTGAGCTTGTCTGTTTCATCCCTCGTATGGGTTGAGTTCTTGGGATCCACTAAATCTCTGAAGGAGTACTAATTTAAACATAGCCCAGGAGCTTGCCGGAGTCTTGGATTTTGTCTGCTGGAACCAATTGATGGCTTCTCCTTCCATGCAGACAACTGCTGCAACTAACCTTCCTTCTTCCGATATTCCATTGATGCTGAAGTATCTCTCAACTCTGAAGATCCATCCGTAGGGATCTTCACCTGAAAAGATGGGCATTTCCAATTTTCGCCCCCCTATTTCATTACGGTTTTGGTTACTGCTCCTAGATCCACTGGCTCCATTTCCATTTTCTTCGTGGTGAGACTGATTATTTTTGCCTGACTGTCCCTCTGCTCTATCAACCTCTTCTTCATTCTTTCGCCTTATCCATGACTGTATCTCCACCAAACACTCCCTGATGGTACCCATTTCTACTCCCAGCTTTGTAACCTCTTTCTCCACATTATCGAGTCTAGAATCCATCCTCGTCACGACCATTACCTAGACCACACTGCTCTGATACCACTTGATAGAACCTGCCCAGAAAATCAGACAATACTACCAACCAACAATCCACACACACGCACAATCATAGTTTAATGAGAGGACCCTGTTATATTAATCATCACTAGAACAATACAACCCTATGTAAATAGCTAATAGTCACTCCCTAGCAATATTCAATACAAACAGCAAACAACTTAGCAAAAATAGTGTAAGTACACCAGAAAAGGATAAGCATCAGACTGACTTCGAGGGTCAGCCACCTCCCCACAATACTGACTTCGAGGGTCAGTAACCTCCCCTCCAATTTACTTCCTAATTTTTTCCTACCTCCATTTTCTCTCTTCCTCTCTTTATTCTGTTCTGTCACCTGTCTGTTCCAACCGAATTCCACCCCATCCCCTCATATCATGCCACCACGTTCCACAAATATTCCCTCATAACAAATCCCAACTTCCTAATATTTCCCTACTTCCTACCACAACCCTACCTGTGGTACACCAGCCTTGTTGGGTACTCATCATAGGCATACCGTTTTTCTTATTATTTTGGAAGCCATGGATATTGGCTTGAGGGATTATGATGCCTAGAATCAGAACAGAACTTGCTGTATCATTGCCCTTTAAATATCTTTATACGTTTCCGATCAAATGAATGTATCAGTTTTGAGGATTTTCCACCACTATTGACCTTAAACGTCTGCATATTCTCTTGTTATGACAGAGATGACCTTTACTTCTTCCTGAAACTGAAGTTTAAAGCTAATATCTTAACAGAAGTAGGCATACCCTTTTTCCTATAGCCAGCAGATTCTTCAATTAAATGAAATTTCAATTTAGAGAATTTTCTGGAGTATTCATGCTTGAGGTGTATGTAATGCCTGAAATCTTGTCTTGTATAATAATCCATAAAACATGTCTAGAGGATTTGCTAGAAATGTAAGTACCTTTGTTGCTGTTTATATGATTTTTTAGTTGGTGTGAATTGCTCAGTTTCTAACATCAAAGTCAATTATTTAATTTTTGTTTGAATTTATCTAATTGCTTCCTGTGTACATTTTTGGATTATCATTTTCTTGGAAATTGGCTATACATTTTATTGGCTCAAGCAGTGTCTAGAAGATTTTTCAAAATTTTATAAGACTATATTACAATGCTATCTTATTTTTCAGCAGACTCTTTAAACTGTTCATTGCCTTATTTTTCATCTCCGAAATTAGTTTTGAATATAATGTGCTTGGCTGTGGTATCATCTGTGATATTTGCTTTGTGATACCCAAGTAATCTAACATTGTTTCTTATATTATTACTCTTGAGTGTAGAATTTTTATTTTGATATGTAATAAACCCCCCCCTGGATTGCTCTGTCAACATGCCCTGTATTAGTGTATTGTAGAAATATATGACGTTGTCATTTATATGGTTACTTTAGATCCGGGTCTTCTTTTCCGTACCTGAAAGCATAGCAGCAAGAATAGAGCTGCCAGATTCCTTCTACAACCTATCAGTTTCAGAGCTGAAGAGAGAAGCTAATACAAGGAAGAAAAAGATTGAAGAATCGCAGCTATTGATTCCCAGGTCTTACAGGGAAAAGCAGGCAAAAGCTGCCAAGAAGAAATACCGCAGAGCTATTATCCGCATCCAGTTTCCTGATGGAGTGGTGCTCCAAGGTGTTTTTGGTCCATGGGAGCAAACAACTGCTCTCTATGAGGTTAGTATTTACAGTTATTAGTTATTGTGTTTCGGTTGTTTATGAGTGCGCACACTTATTTATCTGAGTCTCATGTAATGAAATGGTACTTGGATAAAATTTTCAGACTCGGGATTGTTCAGTAATCGAAAGTTGTTTTCTGATCTACTAGATTCAAGAATAGTCAAAAAGATGTGTTTGCTCTGTAATTAGAAGATGATATTTGAAAAACACGAAACTCATTTTTGATCATTTATCATATCAAAACCTTCCTGCCGCTAACTTTATTTACTTCAGTTTTTCACAATTTCTTTTACCTCACAAAGCACCATCTGATTTTTTTTGCATTTTTTATCTTTAAACAATACAATTCTACACATTTAACGCTAGATGTATATCAACTTTGTGTTATTCTGGAAATTACTAAGAAAGTTTGTGCTTTTATCCTCTCTAATAGTATATCTTAGCTATAACTTAAATTTTATGAACACAGATTACGAACTTATGCTCATGTGTATGACTTCAAAGTGATAATCATTCTCCGTGGTTTTCAGTTTGTGAGCTCGGCACTGAAAGAACCCAGTTTAGAGTTTGAGCTGTTACATCCTGTATTAATCAAACGCCGAGTGATTCCAGCAGCAGGACAGAAACCTACCACATTAGAAGAAGAGGATTTGGTCCCGTCGGCGCTTGTCAAATTCAAACCTATCGAGACAGATTCTGTTGTCTTCACAGGGCTCTGTAATGAACTCCTGGAAATTATTGAACCCCTTGAATGATGCAGAAATTGCTCCAGTATTGTTCTTCACTGTTCCTGTGCCGGGGCATATCGCATTATGATGGTCTCCTCGCATTGATCTCACAAATCTTCAGCTGGTTTTGCTTATGTCTGATCTTTTTTTGGACCCTATAGATATAGAAAGTAGACTGTAAATGTCAATTTGTGCATTTGTGTTATTTATGTTCTTCACCAGTACCAAAAATTGATTCTTTTTTTTTTTTTTGTCAGATTTGGAATAATTGTAATTGTGCAATTAAATCAATTTGATATTTGCTTTGTGAAAGAATATAAAGCTTTATTTTCAGATATATCATATATCCAAAGAGTATATCAATTCGTCCAGAATTCTGGTTTCAAAATCAAGTTAATTAGAGGGTCTTCATTCAACACAGAATTACTTAATAATACAAATTAAAAATGTTAAAATTTGATTACAAAAACAATTATTTCTGAAATTTAATATTATATGTAGTGTAAAGAGTTATGTAATTTAAAAAAAAAAAAAAAAATTAGATTACTAATAACAAATGTGACACAACAACTAATCCAACCAAATTAATATTTTAATATTGTTTTATTTTTTTAAAAATATGAAGAACACAATCCAAATTATAATATTTAACAGGAATGATAGACCCACAAGGCACAAGCATAAAACTAGAAATGATGAGTCATTGAGCTTATTGACTTTATTGTATGTTAAAATTGGATCATAAATGATCAAATCACATGGCAGATCTTCTTGAATTTGATATCTCCAAGATCCAAAAACACATCTAAAATAAGGCAATCTCCCCATGTGAGGGGTTCAATGAGATTGTCTTTACTTGTATGATGAATTTTTTCTTCCAATTGTTGCCAAAAAGGAGCTCAATTTGCTTGTGAATTATTGTGCTTGTTTTCCCTTTACAAGCCCAAAGTCTTTGTCTTGTGAAAGGAATTGAAGAAAGGCTAAGGGAATAGTTCATGAAAAACTAGCTAGCTTAGCTAGGGACAATGCACATTGAAAAAGATCTTTGCTTCCCAAGAAAGTTTTAATATAAATAGTATAATTTTAATTCGGAAAATGGAATTAATGTAATACAATGACAAAAGAGAATACCCGATTCAATACTCTTTAAATATAATAGTAGAGTGACTAAGAACAATGAAATGAGAGATACGATAAAATCTTAACTAATTGAACTATATTATGGTATAAATATAAAGTTGAGATTTCAATATATAGATGTTAATTTATAAATATTTTATTATACATTAATCCAAAATTATTATGCTATTAAAGAAAAAGTCATTTTGATTGGTCGGAGCTTTTTGAATCATTTCAAAAGCAAAATCATATGAGTCTAGTACTAACGCGTGAAAATAGATTATCTCATTTTATTATTATTATTATTATTATTATTATTTTTTTTTTTGTCATAGAAATAATTAAAGACAAAATCACATAAAGAAGATAAATGTTTTCAAAATACTTTAGTGTACCATTATCCAATACTAAATTAGCAATTCCCATGGATTGTATATATAAAAAAAAAAAAAAATCTCAGCAAGAATTCTATTTTTAGATTATTTATAGCCCTTTCTTGCTATTTTGATCTCGCTGTCACCCGCCTTATATTTGACTTGAAATATTATTAGCAAGCTTCTTTTATTTCACATTTTCATTATTTATTTAATTTATCTTCTACATTAGAATTAGCGAGAAGCAACATTATTCTTCTTCTCGAATCTTAAATTATAATTCAATGACAAAAATTTAAACTAATAATCAATTTGAAAAAGAGTTTATTACATGTCATCTGGAAGGTTTGACACAAAAGCATTTTATAAAATTTGAAACGTTATAACTCAGTCTCGAATGACTTTTTTGTGAGTTAAATATAACAGTTCAAAAGATATATTATATATTTTAAACAATCTATTTGACATTTTTTTATCAGTAAACAATTGGCAATTTTACATAAACAATTGAAAGTTTGATTAGAAGATCGACCATTTTGGTATTGTTACAAATTTTTAATGTAAAAAATAATTAATTATTTGATTAAAATTGTCAATCGATCATTCAAAATGTCTTCCATCCCTGTTATATTTGATTGTTAGAATCATTATTTTAGGGTATTAGCCTTGGTTTCTCAAAGCTAGAAGAAGAAAAGTTTGTGCCTCAAACCTAAGGAGTGACGATGTAATGAACCCGTTTAAAAATTAAAGAAAAGAATACACGTCTTGACTAAAAACCAATACCAACATTGAAAGTGAACCACCCACTTATGACCGGATGGATAGAGGGACGTATGGTTGAAAGCACCCCCGTTTTTTAATTCAAGTTGTACCAAGAGGTGCTCAATTACCTTACCTAAAAAAAAGATTGAAAGTGAGATAAATTACTTATAATATATTTCCCTTATTTTTTTCCATCTCTCAAATATAATAAAATACATAACTAAAGATAATAAAAAAATTAAAATTAATACCCCTCTTTCAACAATCTTTATATTAAAACTCTTCAATATATATTTTTAATTGGAGTGCTTACTTGCCCTTATTTTTTTAAATGAACTATAATATTAAAATTGTCTAGGATGAATCATCCTTCTTAATTGGCTCAATTTGACATTGGAATATTTGGTTATCTAAACTTTAGAAAATGTCACCTTCCACCCGGATTAAATTAAAGAATTTGCAAATTACATAATAAAATAAATTAATGCAACTTAAAATTTTATAATCACCTCGTTAATATAAAACAAACGAGATTGAATTCCCCACTTGCCTTAGTTGCCTAGAAGAATCGAGTGCCTGGTCAACTCAACGTGGACCACAACAGATTAATTAATTATTTTAATTAGTTAAATAAAGTAACAATTAGTGCAATTAAAATAATATTGTTTTGGTTTGCACTACAATATGAAGTTCTCCATGTGAAGGTTTTCACTATAAAATAATATTGTTTTGGGCAAATAATTAAACAAACATAAATTAAGACAAGAAGAAATGTTAATTTTTTCTTTCTTTCTCCTTTTGTTTATTTATGGTGTTTAGGTGTGGAATTAATTAACCAATTTAATTTTATATTTAGATGGCTAAATGACAATGGAAAGGAAAGAGCCTTTTGCCTTGCTGAAATCTAAAATTTATGTTCCAACTATCGTATTTTTGTACGTACGTACATGTAGCAATTTGATCCTAATTGATTAATATTGTTTCTTTTGGACTTTATTTAGAAGAATTAACTTTTGAGCTTCACAGCTCAAATGAGTTTTACCTAGAATGTGTTCGATAAATTGAGAGGGTTCTTATAGTAAAACCTTGTATATTTGACCTGTTTGTAGCGAGCAATCATTGGTTTGGAAAATATCATCAATTCAACCTTCAAATTTATCAACAATTTCATCAATTTAACATCCAAAAAATATATTAACCTCTTAATATTATTGACATATTTTGAATATTAGATTGATTGAATTTCGTTGAATAGTAAAAACATCATTTTCTTACAAACTTCAATAGAATAACCTATCAATCCATAAAAAAATGGGTTTAGGGTCGTATTTCTGAAAATAGCGGGTGCTCACAAAAAAAGGCCAAATACAGAAGGTTAGGGTTACATTTCTGAAACCCTGGTGCTCACTTAACAAAAGGCCAAACACAGGGGGCTTTAATAAAAAAACCCAAATTGAGAGGACTGAAAGTTTAATCACTAAGCGATGTGAAATGTGACAGAAAACTATTATGTATAATCATAAGTAGATTTGGAAAGCCGTATATGATGACACATTATTTAAGATGTAAATTTTATGATATTAAGATATTTAGTATTAATCTTTATTTTTTATGGGTAAATATTTGACATTTATGGTGGACTTTTTTGTTACATGTTTATTTAAAATGCTTATATCAATGGAATAAAATGGAACCCTAGTGAGATTTATGCATTAGCATCTTCTATCCGTTGTGGCCGCGAATCATGATGTTGTAGATTTCCTAGCTAGCTTTGTTGATTTTTTGGGTTTCTTATTAATTAATGTTGCAAAATTTACATTTTTTTTAATAATTTGGGTTTGTATGTAATAGAGAAGTAGTCAATAACCTCTCATATGTTATCTTTATTTAAGTTTAAATTTGTATTTTGAATTTGTGGTTGAACAGTATCTGTATCTGGTATCATACTCTTGTATATATACCTTTGATGATTGAATGAAAAAGTACACAACCAAATTCTTTCTCCTTTGTTCATCCTTGCTTCTGTTTTATGGTATCACTCGTATAAGAGCAATTTTAATTGGTGTCGCCATCGTCCTCTCACAATCATCCGCGTCATTGTCCTCTCCTTTCCCAATCAATAATGCCACCATCGTTTTCCTTTGTAGCCAAAGATGCTACTAACCACTCCCTTCAGCGTGAGCTATGTTGTCACCCTCTCTCACAACAAGCAATGTCATAGTCCACTCCCTTTGTCGTGAGTGACGCTGCCGTCCTTGGCCCTCACAGTGAGTGACACTGTCATCCTCTACCCTTACAGCTCAATTTTAATTGTTGTTGCCGTCACCACCAACCACTACCAAAATGGCCACAAACACAAACGTCAATCGCAACCTTAGATCTTGTGATTCAACACACCAATGAACGAAACAACATGTTAATTACCACCAATATCTCTACCCAAGTCCTACTCAAACTCAACAGCAACAACTATGTTTCATTGACACTCCAGTTGCACACCCTTTCCATCGAATATGAGCTCCTTGGTTATATCAACGGATCGAAACCATGTCCAACCCCTCTTTACTATCACTACAAACAACACTACTATACCAAACCTACTATACCAAACCCAACTCATACAATATGGATTCGACAAGACCAATTAATTCTCAATGCTCTTGTTGGATCTCTTTCTCCTACTATTACCCATTCATTGCTTAAGCCAAAACCTCCAAAAAAAGTTTGGACAATCCTCTCTAACATTTGTGCAAAGCCATCGTGAGGACGCATCAAACAAGTAAAGAGCATCTTAAGAATCTCTCTAAAGGTTCACAAAGTATTACTAGCTTTCTTCAAACTATGAAATCATGGGCTAATGAGCTTGCAATTCTTGAGCACCAATTGATGAGGATGATCTCACAGAGAAAATCCTTGATAACCTTGGTGATGATTAGAAAGAACTTGTGCATGTTGTTCAAGCTCGAGACAACTCAACCACCTTCGATGAACTACATGAAAAAGTCTTAAATTTTGAAGTGTCTCTCCAAGGAACAAAGTTAGAACTATTTCACTTCCCACCCTCAACAAATCCTACAAGTCGCAATAACATGGGTTGACACCCTCCATCTAACTTAGGCAACAAAAACTTCAATTGGCGCTCACCATAGAATCTAGGAAACAATAGAACGGGCTAGCTAGCACACAGCTACAACCAACAACTACTCTTCGCATCTCCTAACATCGGGCCAAACCCCTCGCAAAGTGATCGACCTCCCCCATGCCCTTATCTTGGCCATTGCCAAATTTGTAAAATACATGGACATACTACTAAAGATGTCCCTTTTTTCACCTTCTACCAACTCAGCCATCTACAAATCTAAGTGCACCAATGACCAACTCTCCCACACCATGGAAGCTCTAGGCTTACTTCATTGCAAAACAACGATTCTCACACTCCACAATGGCTACTTGATAGTGGTTACTTCTCATTATGTCACTACTGACCTGAACAATTTATCTCTTCATGCACCATACATCGGGTTTGACGACATTACAATAGGTGATGGTTCGAGCCTTCCTATAAACCACATTGGTTCCATATCATTTACTACTTCTACCACTACATTTCAATTAGATAATGTCCTTTGTGTACCTGGCATGAAAAAGAATTTCATATCTATTTCACAATTTTGCATATCAAATAATGTCTCTGTGGAATTCCTACTCTCTTCTTTTCTTGTCAGGAACCTTAGCACGAGGGTAATCCTTTTGAAGAGCAGACGAAGGATGAGGTGTATGAATGGTTGGTTTCCTCTCCAACCTCCTCTCTATTATTCGCTTTCTCCAGTAATAAAACAACTTCATCTGAGTGACATCATAGATTATGTCATCTGGATTTTTATGCAATGCTTGTCACTACAATAAAAACCATAAATTATCATTTTCCACCTCTTTTCTTGATTCTTCTCAACCCTCTTGAAATTATTTTCTCTAATGTATGGACCCCACCTTATTATTTTATATGATGGTTTTAAATATTATGTCATCTTTGTTGATCATTTTAGTAAATATATCTGGTATTATCTCCTTAAGCAAAAACTTGAAGTTAAAAATGTATTTATATGTTTTAAAGTCATTATGGAAAAATACTTCAAAAATGAAATTCAAACACTTTATTCAGATAATAGTGGTGAATACTTGCCTCTTACTCCTTGCCACTTAAGGCATTTCTCATCTTACTACTCCACTCCACACACTTGAACATAATGGATATTCTCAAAGACAACATTGTCACATTGTCGAAACAAGTTTCACTCTACTCTCTCATGCATCACTTCCTTTAACCTTTTGGTCTCATGCTTTTGTCACTGCGATTTACTTAATTAATCGTATGCCTACTCTCACGTTAAACTTTTCATCTCCTTATGAAACAATTTTTGGTTCTGCCCCAAACTACTCTAAACTTCAAATTTTTGGTTGTTTATGCTACCTTGGCTTTGTCCTTATTCCACTTAGAAACTTAACTCTTAGTCCAAACCATATATCTTTGTTAGGTACTCTCTCACTCAAAGTGCTTATTTATGCTATCATCCTTCTACATCAAGAATGTTTATGTCTCATCATGTCAAGTTTGTTGAGTCGGTCTTTCCTTTTCTTTTTAACTTTTGCCACTCAATAACCTCATCCACAACCTGACATTATCTCCATGTTGAATTCCTCCTGTAATAACCGTTCCGACATGCTCTGCTTCTTTAAACCATTCTCCACACCATTTAAAGTTCAACCTTAAGGGTAGCTTCTGTGTGATGATAGGTTGGCCTCTACCACCACCACATTACCCTTACCCACATCACCACAATTGCCGCAAGAATCTCAACCCAACCACCCTCCCCTCTGAGCCTTCAATTGAACTCCAACCGCACCCTAACCACAATGCTTGAATCAATTCCTCACGACCACCACCCATACACACTATGCTCACTAAGGCCAAAAATAATATCTGAAAACCAATCCAATAACTTAACCTTTTCAAGCAACTCTCCCAAGCTCGTGATGTGGAACCAACCACCGCGACCTAACCACTCAAAGATCCAAAATGTCGTCAGGCAATGTCTGAAGAATATGATGTTCTTGTTCGAAATGGGACATGGGAGTTTGTACCTTCTCTATTTAGTCACAATATAGTTGGTTGTAAGAGGATTTTTTGCACTAAATGCACTTCTGATGGTTCTATTGACTGACACAAAGCACCTTTAGTTGCAAAAAGGTTTTCATCAACGTCTAAGAGTTGACTATCATGACACATTTAGCCCTGTGGTCAAGCCTTCTATGGTTCGCCTTGTTTTTATCCTTGTTGTTAGTTGTGGGTGGTCTTTACGACAATTTGATGTCAACAATGCATTTTTGCAAGGCTATCTCTTTGAGGATGTATATATGTCCAAACCTTTAGGTTTTCTTGATCTTGACTATCCAACTTATGTTTGCAAACTTCGAAAATCAATTTATGGGCTTAAGCAAACCCCACAACATGGTATTATGAGCTTCGCAAATTTTTTATTACTTTAGGATTTCAAAACTCTCATGCTGACACCTCTATTTTTGTTCTCAAAACTAGAAGTCATATTATGTATCTTCTGGTTTATGTTAATGACATTATTATTACTGGTGATAATGATGATCCAGTTCATCAGTTTGTGTATTTACTTTCTCACCAATTTTCTCTTAAGGATCTTGGACATTTATCTTATTTTCTTGGTGTGGATGATATTCAAAATACTCATGGTATCTTGCTATCTCAAAGACATTATATTATGAATCTTCTCGCTAAAAAAAATGATGGCTGCTAAACCGATACTCACTCCCTTACCTACAAGTCCTTTTATTACACTATAGTCAAGTGCCACTCTCTCGAATCCTACAGAGTATAGAACTATTGTTGGGAGCTTACAATATCCACTAATCACACATCCAATATAGTTTTTGCAATCAACAAGCTTTCTCAGTTCATGCATCGACCAACTACCAAACATTGGGTTCTTCTAAAATGCCTATTGCATTATCTTTGTTGTTCCTCTAATGATAACATTTAGTTTTATTGTGATTCTTCACTTTTCGCGCATGCCTTTTCCAATGCTAATTAGGCTAGCAACAAGGATGATTTTTCCTCTACCAGTGATTGTGTTGTTTATCTTGGTAATTTAGTATCTTGGAGTTCAAAGAAGCAACATTGCTAGATCCTCTACCAAGGCTAAATACAGAGTCGTTGCTTCTACTACTACTGAGCTCAACTAGGTGTGTTCTCTTTTGATTGAACTTGGTGTTATTCTTTCTCACTATCCTGTGGTTTATTGTGATAATGTTGGAGCCACTCATTTGAGCTTGAATCTAGTTTTTCATTCATAAATGAAACATGTTGCTATTGATTTCTATTTTATTCGTGATCAAGTCCAAAATGGCTTTCTACGTGTTGCTCATGTTTCTAATGAAGACTAGCTTGCAAATCTCTTACCAAACCACTTCCCAGGTCTTGATTTCTTTCTCTTAGAACCAATATTGACCTTTTCAACTAAGCTCAATCTTGAGGGGGCATAATAGAGACAGGCCCGGCTTAAGGGGTAGGCAGGTGAGGCACCTGCCTAGGGCCCCAAAAATATGGGGGCCCAGATTTTTTATAAATTTTTTTTTTTTTAATAACTTACAAAAATGAAAATGTTTATAATTTCTTATCTAAGTCAAGGCCCCCCAAAAAAAAAAAAAAAAGCCAAAAAAGCCCAAATTTATTATAAACTTTTTACATATGTTCCCACCCAAAGTTTAACAAAATAGCAAGTTTGTACCTCTAGTTTATACCCCTAAATTAACACATTGAATCTCTTTTAACAATGGAAGACTAAAATAGTTATTTACATATCTCAAATTACTCACCCCTAATTCAATCTCAAAATTTGACATTCATATAAATCATCTCCAACCCTCTTATGCCGCCAGTGGTTTGGAGTTGATTTCGTCAATTTTGGTTCCGGTCAATTTTCTCACCAAAATCGACCGACATCATCATTTTATCATTTCCCAACCTTGATAGCCCTTGATTTGACTAATTTTTTATGAATCTTGCAACCCAGCTCCACCACACGACAGCCATTTTCAACCTTTTTGGCATGTATTCGACATTGTTGGCCTTCCTCGACACCACCATCTTCCTCCCCTCACCCTCTCACCAAAACCCCTATCATACCTTATCTCATTTACTCTACCAATCGCCGCCATCGATACCTTTTGGGCCGTGACTTCTCAAGCATTTTCTTCTCAATCTTGGCATTGGAAATCAGCCATTTCACTACTCATCACTTCTCCAATATCTACTCTCCAAAACCCCCTACTAACTTAGTCTTGTTAACCTACCGGTTGCTGTCCACTTTTCCTAGTAATTTTTTATCTCAAAAGGCAAAAAATAATAATAATAATAATTTTTTTAATATATGCTTATATTATTAGAGGGCCCCAAAGTAACTCATGCCTAGGGTCATAAATGTTCTAGAGACGGCCCTGAATAGAGAAGTAGTAAATAAACTCTCATCTGTTATCTTTATTTAAGTTTAAATTTGTATTCTGAATTTGTATTTGTATTTTGAATTTGTGGTTGAACAGTATTTGTTATCTGGTATCATACTCTTGTATATATACCTTTGATGATTGAATGAAAAAGCATGCAGCCAAATTCATTCTCCTCTTTTCATCCTTGCTTCTATTTTAGTATGTGGGTTGTCGAATGTGAAGTAAATTTGAGATTGAATCAGTGGATTTGGTGGGATTTGTGAAGTAAATATGAGATTTAATATGTGAATTTGAAGGGTTTGTAAAATTAAATCTGAAATTGCCCTAAAGTTTTGAGTAGCAGATTTGAGGATTCTTCCTTTTTTTTCCTTCTAGAAAATGAATGGTAAAAAGAGAGAAAGATTTGGAGATTATAAACTTGGGAAGCGAAGGAATTAAAGATTATATTTGTTGTTCTAGAAAAAAAAATCTTCTAGTTAGGTTGGATCAAAAAAATAAAATAACTTTTGTATTTGTTGTTTGAGTTAAAAAATTATTGGTTGGGAGATGAAGCAATTAAACTGACTTGAAGGAATAAAAATGTAAGAGGAAATAAAATGAACTGAAAAAAGGAGAAGAAAATAAAATAAAATGGAAGATGAAAAAAAATAAATGGGGGAGGAAGAGAGGAAAAAGAAAGAGTTAGGGGAAAAAAGGAAAAAGAAAAGAGATGGGGGATGAAAAAAATTTCAAAGATGACTTTTCTAACGTTGGTTGAAGAAAAAGTCAATCGAACAATTTTATCCTTTTTGACCTAACGATTTGTTAACGTTGTAATTAATTTAGGGGCATTTTAATTCATTTACAAAACTATAGGAGGTGGGGGTTTTGATTTTCCTTACTAATACTTTGAAAGAGGAAATATAAACACACAAAACAAGAAAAAACATGACAAGATTGAATTATTAGCTTTCTTTTACTTATGATGAGAATTATTACATGATAGAATTTAGTATCCAAATGGAAATAGTGTAATTGATAATACAGTAGAACCTCTCTATAGTCATAATGTTGGAACCAACTAAATTTATTACTATGAGGAGGTTATAACTTAAATAGAGTTGTAGTTACAATAATTATTTTTTTATTCAAAAAAATTTCCTTATTTTATAATTCATGTTTTAGTAGTATTATGATTTCCATTCATGTTTTAGTAGTATTAAGATTTCAATTTATTTTTTTAGTAGCATTAGGATAGTACGAAAATGGATATTCAAAGAGTTATTGTAGAATTAGTGATAAGATTCAACAACTTTACTAGACTAATCAAATGAATATTAATGTGCCCAATCATCCAAATGAGTAACAAGTCATGTATGTTTTAACTAAAGAAAAAACATTACTAGAATTAAACAAGAAGGGGAAGGAGATAATTTTGAGGATGATAGTATGAAAATACGAAAAGTTTTGTGTCAAGAAGCTCTAAACATACTTGAGAAGTTAGAAATATTTTGACTTCAATAAAAAGGTGTTTATGTTAACGACTTATTATAAATCTGCAAGATAAAAGATGTGGTAATAACTCTATAGTATAAATCATTATCAAACAACTTTAGATAAATATTTTATTTCATTTTAAACATTTGATGTAACATAACATATATTTTTTGTAATATACATATAATTATTCTATGTAGAGGCAAGTTCCTTAAGACAGGACTTGAAAAAATTATAACTTATTATAATGTAAAATTTATTTTTATTTATAGCTGGCCTAAGTTAGGATTAGAATTTTTTATGACTATATGGAAGGTTTTTTCCTATAATCACTATGGAAGGGTTCTACTATATATCATTTTAAATGTAAAATTTACAAAACAAAAAATGAAATTTATAACAAAAAAAGTGTGAAGATGTTAACACATTATATAATAATATAATGAATTGACAACCATTGAACAAAAGATTTACTTTATATATTTAAAATATAAAATTGATAATAGTGCAATATAAAATATTTATTTTTTCTATTCTTTTAACAATCCAAAAATTCCTCAAAATCATTTTACAAACTCAAGTTCTAAGCTGAAAAACCTGTCAAACCCTATAACACTTACTTTGCAAACCTGAGTTAAGTGCATATGAATTGGCTCAAGCCCTAGAATCACAAACCTGATCATTTGACTAAACACTTTGTAAGTCATAAAATATAATGTTTATATAATATGTTATTTCACAGTTTGGTTATTATGAATACTATAATTTCATATATAGTTATTAATTTAGATAAGGGTAATACTACGTTGACAAACGAATCTCACAAACCCAATGTGGTACTGAGTTAGCATTATCACGTCAACTGATGACTTTGACTAAACATAAACGACAATTCCTTAAGGAGGAACGATCATTCATTCATAAGGAACGACTGTTCCTTTCATAAAGAACGGTCGTTCCCATAAGGAGGATGTTCCTTATGAATGGAACAACCATTCCTTATGGAACATCCATTCCTTCTTATGGTTGTTCCATTTCCATAAGATGGAATGACTATTCCATCTTATGGAACAACTGGTCCTTATGAAAAAATGACCGTTCATCCCTGCACATGCTCTTCCTTCAGATGGAACAACCATTATGGAATAACTGTTCCTTATGAAGAAACGATCGTTCATCCCTAAGTGTAGTCGTTCCTTCATAAGTAATGATTGTTCCTTCATACCAGTTCCATAAGGGAAGGAATTGGTTGTTCCTTTCGAGGAACAATCGTTCCTTCCGTGAGGAACAACCGTTCTTTTTATGAACGACCGTTTTTTGGGTCTAGTCAAAATCATTTTACGTTGGGCTATGGTGAGAGCTATCACTCAGCTGTTACATCGGGTTTGTGAGAGAAAGTTTGTGAGATGCCCGTTTGCCAGTCTATCTTTATGGTTTAGATAATATTAAAAAATAATTACTTTCAATTTTTTTAATTATTTGATTGCAATGAATCGATAATTAATAATTAGCATCACAGTTTACATAAAAAAATAACTTGAAACTCGTCTTTTAATATAAACTTTATGTTGGAGTGCAAAATGGAATACAAATTGTATGTTTTCTTAATTGTGAAACAATATTGTGTTTCCATATTTTAGGAGATTATAGACATTATTATAATATTATGTTTCCATATTGTATAGCTAATTTTTTGTATAATTAAGTAGGTGATGTATTCATAACAATTCAATACAATTAAATTGAATTCATCTAAAGATATCTCTCGGATATACTCCAACCCTTTCAGTTGTCTTTCTTGCCCTCTCAAAGATATCTCTTAAGCATACTCTGACAGTCTTCTACTCAAATTCTGACATGATATCAGAGCGTTTGTTCTAATCGAGCTTCCCCTAACCTCTGAATTCTGCGAACCCACTCTAACCTTCATTGTTTGTTGGATTCCTGCAATTACATTGGCACTCGAGTGCAAAAGTTATTTGATTCAAATAAGACTCGATATTTAATAAGAATTAGTGTTTGATTTACTTTATTAGTATTAAGATCATTAATTTGGGTATAAAGGAACACATTTTCAATTTATCATTAAAAAATAATTATGAGAAGCACAGTTTTTAAATAAATTATTTTTCTTCTCCCTTCGGTGTTGCATACTCAATTTATTAGTATTCTAATGAAAATTATCATTGAAAATTAATATTTTTAATTAAAAAAAATTCTATGAACGAGCCAACCATGCATCTAGTTTGATGAAATGCATTCAAATCCTAAGTGTATTTGTTTTACTAAAGAATAAATTATAGTATAATATAATATAATATTTGAAGGATAATATAATATTCATTCTTTAACAAATTATAATAATTTATTGAAGATAAATTGTCATGGTCTTTCTTAATCACAAAATAAATATTTTCATCTCATGACTCAGACAACCACTTTCAACTTTTACAACTACAATTTTTAATAATGTTTAGTATGAACCAAATTATTTTAATAAATTTATTCAAGAACAAATAAATGCTCCCGACAACAACATAAAAAAAATCATTTAAATGTAAAAACATAGAAAAATTAACCAAAAAAAAAAACCAACAAAATGATGGTTAAATTTTAACGACGTATTAATAGTTCATTAACCCCGTTAGAAGCCCTCTTTAATCTAATAGAGTAATGCTACGTTTATAAATAAATCTTATAAAGATTTTCATATAAAGTAATGTGGTAAAAAATGAATAGAAAAATGATTATAATGAGTTTGATTTTTTGTTTCACTCTTTCATGTATATTTTACCATCTCATTTTGTATGAAAGTCTTTGTAAAATTTCTTTGTAAATATAATATTATTGAATCCAGTAAGACCACGTTGAAATAATAGTTTTTCATTTTAAAAATTAATTTAGAATACGATAAAGAAAATATTATTTGAAAATCTCAAAATCTATTTGTTAAACAAATTAGAGATGTTTTCAAAAGGCTACAAGTTCAAAAGAGTTTTATACCTTCAAAAATTGTTTCCCAATAAACAAATAAAAGCATTGTTTTATTCTTTTCTTAAACCACACGTTAGCATAATCTAATTTTAAAACATTAATCCAAATATTATCATAAAAAGTACATCATTTTTCACAAAAATTTTACAGAATGTTTTTGGGCAACACAAATTAAGAATTTATAAGTTAATTTATTATCTCTAATTATTATAATTAATTGTAAAACTTATATGCTTTTGGGATTGCATTACAGCATACACGTGATTAAAATATATATATATATATATATATATATATATATATATATATATATATATATATATATATATATATATATATATATATATATATATATACACACATTAAAGTTTCATTGTTTCCTTTTCACACTATATGAGAACAAAATAATTAAAATAAATGATGATCTCACCATTAATTAAGTTTCTCCAAAACCCATTATCTTAAATTAATTATGATTTGATATTAAAATTAATTTAATTACTGTATGCTCCGAAAAGCATCTATAAAATAATTTATAAATTCTTGCTTTTGGCTTTGTCTTTGTCTATTAGGATAATTGTTGCATGGTAATACTTCAAATCCACTTTCTTAAGGGGTCACCATTTTAATTTTAATCATATAATTTAATAAATTTAATCATCTTGATTGTACGTACTAATTATGATTAAAATAATTTTTAAATAATCTTGATTAATGCATACACGATTACTTAGTCCAAAAGCATCTTTTATTCTATTCAAAAATTTAATATTTTAACCCTAATTAAGGGCAAGTAGTTTAATTAATTTCACATGTTAACTATTTCATTGTCTTGGGAATTATTTAAAAAATAAAAAATTATATATCATTGTCAATTGTCATTAAGAAATCCATGTTTATGCTTAAAATATTTATCTTTTTCTTACCAATTCTTAATTTACTAATTAATTAATCAAGCTTGTGTTTAGGTGTTTGATTAATAGATTATAATATTAATCGTTAGAGATTGTTGACGTGTAATTTTGTTTTTGATTTAAATGATAATTAAATTATTAATTAACATCTCTCTCCTTGGAACTCTCTCCAACTTCTACAAATTTTATTTTTCATTTTAATCAATAATTTTTCTTTATTATATTTATTTGGATTATTTATTATTTGCCTTTATTTTTAATAACTAATAAAATCATTTTATTTATTATTTTCCTTAATATTTAATAACTGATAAAATCTTTGTACAATTTTAAAAATTTGATCAATCTCTAAACCACCCTTTTCAACCTTGTCGGGGGTGGCTTTGAAATTATCATATCATTTTAAAATTTATTTATTTGATGAATAAATCTTTACTTTATAAAAATTAGTTAAATAAGATATCATTGCGCAGTCGAAGAAAAAAACACGTGAGATAAAAACTACGGATAATTACCCAGTGCGTGCTGTTTACACTTCTATGTGTCAGAAACTCAGAAGAATAGTTAAAGCAATAGATTCCTTTAAATTAAAACACGTGTTGTCTGTCATTTACCAAACTTTACAGCTCAGTAACACGCTCTCCATTTTTCCTAAAATTTCATACTATAATGTTTAAAAAAATAATTCAACTTTTGTTGCATGTATGTGTTTGGTCTTTTGCTTTGTTTTATTATCCAACCTTATCTTTTACTTTCTGCTACTTGTTGGATTATTTTTCTTTTCAATTCCTACGTTTTCAAAATTTTCATTTAAAAAAAAATTATAAATGTTTAGATCAGTTTATACGTATTTTAATTAATTTTTTGAGATCTTAAATTTATTATCTAGCAAAAATTTTAATAACTATCTTTATTAATAATTGATAATATATTCGAACTTAAAATCTCTTAACTTAAATAATATATTTAACTGTCTTTAATCCAAAAATAACATATTAAATGAATTAAGTTTTGTGACAGAGATAAGTTCCACTCTGGCACGAAATCTAATAACAAATCCGTGAAGACTGTATTTAGAATAGAAAATATTTACTCGATTCACCCCACGCATACAAATTAATCAATAGTAACTTAACGTCACTCTTACGCATGCTAATCTACAAGAAGGGGTTGATAATAATTTCCATTGTTTAAATATGAACCGTTGGATCTCGGGCGAAGCCCCTTGGAAAACTATCACAGCCTCTCTGCAACCGTAACTGCCGCTAACTCACAACTCGCACAAAAAAGCGGCGAGTACTGTGAGTACGACTTCTAGTCTACTAGAAATATCCCCGATTAATCGGCGACCAAGTTGTATAACGATTTGCTCGGTATTAAAGCCACAGGTGGAACTAGTCACGTGTCAGATATGCGTTACAAAATCTGATTGGTCATCACTCATTACATGTGCGGTACCACCGACAGGTGGGCACCAATTTGATAATGAGTGAATTTAAGACTGAAGCACATGTTACGATACCGGACCAACCGGTAACCTGACCGGATGAACCGGTAACCGAAAAACCGGTTAATAAGAATGCAATAATAAATTAATTTTATTTTTCGTGAGTTTTAATTTAAAAAATTAGCGGTCAAGATCTTATAAATAAACCACGCTTTAATAAAACTGAAAAACCACTTCTCTCTCTCTCTCTCTCTCTCTCTGTGGCTTTTGCTGAAGTTCAAAGCCTTACTTCTTGTTGTTGTTGTTTGTTTCCTTATGTGAAGAAGTGGGTTTGTTTCATTTTTTAGTTTGGTATTGATCTTGGAAGGAAGTTTTATGCTTTTAGTTTGAAAGTTGAAGCTTTTGAGAGTGAAAATGGAGAGAGATTTCATGGGTTTGAACTCAAAAGAACCATTAGCTATGGTGAAGGAAGAGGTTAACAATGATGGGTTAAGAGAAATAGGTGTGTGCATGTTCTTCTCATTGGCCTTTTTCACCTGTTTATTTGTTTATAGAATCTTTCCTTTTTGCAATTTCAGTTTGTGTTACTTTTTGGTTAAGAAAACATGGGTTACTTTGTAAATTTTTATTTTTTGTTATTTTGTTTTGTAACTTTGAATTGCTTGCATGGCTTGTTACATTAAGATATGAAGTAGTAATTTTCATTATAAGAAGTGCTAGTTTAATTTGAATAGTGTTTTCTCTGTATAAGTTGAGTGAAACTTATTTTAATTTATACTATGTAGTTGAAATTTTCCTAACTTTCATGTTAGGATTACAATTTTTTTTGGCTGCTTTGATTTGTTTAAGCTAAAAGCTTTCTGTGTGTGTTGCTGAAAACTTTTTTTGGTGAATCTTGTTGGGATTTGTAGGATTTGCTAAAGGTTCAGGTATACAGTGGTCCTTCTCTAACAAGGCCTCTGCACTTCCTCACTTCATGTCTTTTAAGGTTGTTCAAGATGATAAGGCTAAAAAGGTTGTTTCTGATTCTTTGATGCCAACTGGCTTCATGCCTATCTTAGCTGCAGATGCATATGATCCAAGTCAAAAACGTTCAACGGCTGAAATTCAGGTTTGTTTTTCTTTCATTTAATGGTTATGTGAAAATAAATGTGTTATTTGATTCAATTATAATCGATTACTTTAGTTTGTTCTGCATGAGAAACATTCCAAATGAGTCCAATGTGATTTGAACATTGACAATAAAGGGGTTCTTTTTCCTTAACAAAAAAGGTGGATGATTATTTCCGTGATTGTTTGAAAATATATCTAAATTTAGTGGTTTAAAAGCGAAGTCCTGGGTTTTGTTGGCAAAAACTGATACTGGCATTGTATTTCCTTCATTGGTTTTTATTATATAGAAATCGTTCAATCACGATAGGCAAGGTGCGACTCATATTTCCCTGTCATCTTATTCTGTGCAAAATGATGTGCCTTCTCTGCATCGTCCTCACGATGTGAAGACTTTTCCAGTCTCAAACCAGGGAATTTCAGTTTCTGTGAACAATCCTTTCCTCAAGAATCATTTCGGTACCAATGGTCAGAGTTTGGTTGGTGCTAACACAAAGCCACAAGTACTTGGAGGGATTCCTATCGCAACCTCACATTCAATTCTTCCCACCTTCGGCTCTGTTGGGTTCACTGAGCCATGGTAATTCTTACAAGTGCCTTAATTCGTTTACTTTAATTAACATTCTGACAAGAAAGAAACTGAAGGTTTGAAACCTGACTAAAATATGTGTTTACTAGGAATGGTGTTAAAACCGATGGGGCTCCTGCTCAAATGACAATCTTTTATGCCGGTTCAGTGTGTGTCTATGATGATATCACCCCTGATAAGGTTTTCTTTCATTCACTCTCGTGAAAAGTTCAGGCTCCTGTTAATTGTATCGCATCAATTGTGAGCATAAGTTAATTTTGGCATCTTTTTCAGGCTCAGGCTATTATGTTATTGGCGGGTAATGGAACTTCCGTGGCCCCAACTGTAGCACAGCCAAAAGTTCAAGCTCAGGCACCCAGCTCAAAACCAGCAGCAGTTGATGCTGTTATTGTGAACCATACCATAAACACCCCACCGGGATCTGGTCTCTCGAGTCCTCTATCTGTTTCTTCACATACTGGTGCTCAGTCGGGAAGTGGGTCTAACAATACAGAAGAGCCGATGGCTACTAAAACTACAGGGGTTGCAACCACTCCTATTTGCAAATTGGAGCTCTCAAATGGGGTGAATGCGATGGGATCTGTTGCTTCAACAAGTGTGATACCTTCTGGTATGGCCTTGTTTTATTGAAGAGTTGTTCTAATACGTAGTCTTTAGAAGAACCTTTGTGATTTCGAATATTGAACTTTTGAGTTACTGATGTAAACACTGGTCTGTTAATTGAAATCACGAAAACTATAGTTATTGAACTTTTGAGTTATTCTATAATCTTTTTAAGAAATTAAACCACCTTTTGCCAGCCAAGTAATGACTTTGTCACTGTGTTTATTGCTGACCTTCTCGGATATTTTACTAATTTGATTTATGGTTGCTGTGTTTGATGTATGAAGGACATTCAAACTTTTATGCTGCCATTCCACAGGCTCGGAAAGCATCCTTGGCTCTATTCTTGGAGAAGCGCAAGCAAAGGTCAGTTTTTGTATCATAAAATTTTCACAGACTGATCTTAAGCAACTTTGCTGATAAAACTTATATAGTCCTGGAAATCTGCTACTTACAATCGAGATTTATTCGCATGCAGGTCAATGAATGTGGCACCATACACCACCCATAAAAAATTCCCAGAAGGCTCCACCCCAGAGAGTAGAGGCATTAACTTCTCAATAGCTTCTCTCTCAATAAGCAAGGAAGCTAACCGTGATGTAATGGCACCAATTTAGAAGGGTAATTTGCAAGTTTATGTAGTATGTTAAAATATGCTTAAGCAAATGACTTTTGTTTTTCTTAAAAGAAAAGTGTAATGCTGACTTGGTATTATTTTAGTCTTAAGTAAGTTTCTAGTATGGGGTTTTCCCTTATTGTCATTTTTCTTTTGATGTGGATAAACTTTTGCTTCCACATTATGACTTTTGAGTACACTTTGTAACCATTTAATCATTGTTACATTGTGGAAATTATATATAGTTAAAATATATTTGTATGTATCTCTGATCAACTTTTAGTTCATGTTCTTGTTTGTCCATCCGGTTTTGTTAATCCTTGCCATCTCTATGTAAGTTTCACTTGAAACAGCCTAGTTTTGATTTGAATTTCAGTTTCTTCTGACGATTATAGTTTTAACTTATACCCAATTTGGAGTTGAAGAATATAAAGAGAAACATGATTTTTACAACTTAGATTACTGATGGGGGTTGTAACAAAGACAAAATAGATTCAATATAAATAATCAAGCAATGATATGCTCCACATGGAGAGAGATGAAAGAGAAGATAGACAAAAATTAATAAATTTTATTTATTTATTTATTTTTAAAGGGGTAATTGTTTAAACCCCATGAGCAATCTTTAATATACAACAAACCTCTTAAGTATAAATAAGAAGTCCTTAAACCCTTAATGTTAGTAAAACTTAAAACAGAATTTACCTCTTATCTTTAAAGAGATTAGACACATTAATGGAAACGGCAAAGGGTTCAAAGCTTTGTTTTAAAACCCGGACCGGTTCGATCGAAAGCGAGCCTTTACTCCGGTCCGGGTTAACATAAAAACCGAGAATATTATTAAACTTGCTTTGGATCGACAATGGACCGACGGAACAGTATAAAACCATCGGTCCGATCGGCCTAGGCTTGAAACGGTTCTCTATTTTTGGGCATCTGATCCTAAAAAATTCATATTCCTAATTCTTAAACCAATTTGCAGCACAGTTTCATTCTCTATTTTATTTGAATAAAAAAATCAAATTGCATCTTCCATTTTCATCTTCTATTCTTCTTGACTTACTCTAAAATCTACAAAGAAGAAGTAAGGGCAGGGGAAGGAAGAAGGAAGAGGAGAGGAGACAAGAGAAAGAGTAAGGAAGAAGATTAGAAGAAAGAAAAGAGGAGATGAAGAGAAAGAGAAGGAAGAAGAAAGAGAAGAGGAGAAGAAATAAGAAAGTGAGTGACCGAGAGTGATGGTGAGAGAGAGAGAAAAAAGGAGAAAGAAGAAAGTGATGGCCTAATGGGGAGAGAGAAAAAAAGGAGAAAGATGGAAGTGAAGGAGAGATAGAAAAAAATAATTAATAATAAAATCTGTAGGGTACATTTGTTTTATTTTAAATTTACAGGAACTTATAGGTAAATTTTAGAGATATATTTGTTGGTTTTTAAACTTATAACAATTAATAGAATTGTTTAAAGATGTGATTGCTATATACCGATTAGACCGATCGGTTCAATCGGCTTGACTGGTCAATCTGTGAATTGGCCCCTTAACCAAGTCAATGAGCGGTCTAATTTTTAAAACAATGGTTCAAAGCTAAGGTTTACACTGTGAATTTATATTTGAAAAACGATGGTTCAAAGCTAAGGTTTACACTGTGAATTTATATTTGAAAAAGTTAAATAAATGAGAAAGCATTTATAATGTTGATGGTGTCACCTAAAAGTCAAAAGAATTTGCGTATCCTAAGTTGATATCTATCCAAGTTGGAGATGGAGAGGGGTCTTCAGAACCACAAATATTTACAGTAAATAATTTGAAGAAGAAATGGCAGACAAATACAATACCTGATTTGATATTTATCTTGTTATTCAACATTCACGTCCCTCTCCATTCACTAACAATGGGTGGCTCTCCTTTGCCCTTCTATTAACCCTTAATCGCCCTTACTTTCTTTCCATAAGTTTATATTCCCTTAAACTTATGGTATCTTAATCTCTGTTTGGTTGAGTTTATTTATAGATTAAAGTTTTTTTTTTTTTAAAAATATTTATAACTCTTTTTCAAAGGATTTACATAATTTAATGAACAATGCTATATTCACAATTAAGTCATATAAACAGACAAAAAATAAATGATAGGGAAGTTATTTTATATAAATTTTATATAACTTTTATCTATTTATATGACTTAGTTTTAAACAAAATATTATTAATTTTGAATTACTCTTATAACTTATTTTTAAACTTATTTAAGATGTTAAAATACCAAAAAAAAAAAAAAAAATCATATTATTTTATTATAAAGTATTATATATCCCTAAAATTTAGCGTATCATAAATCACATTATTTGTCATTGGAAATTTGATTTTATACATAGTATTACTGTTATATATACAAGGAAAAAGGCTCCTCGGCCCCTGGTATTCAACCAGTAACTATGTCCCCTGATTGGCATCATTGATTCAGAGTTCTCTTGTGAAAATCAACACAAAAATATTTATAATTACTTTAAAAAAAAATGAAAAATCCAGTTGGCAGTTGGTTGACAAACTAGCCACGTTTTTATAATTCTTTATAGAGAGGCAAAGGGGCCACACCCACTTGTATTTTGTCTAACCCAATCAGATATAAACTTTTTCATTTTTGTGGGTCATTATTTTGGATGTCCTGTCACAATTCGTCACTTTCTGATTTCTATTGGGTCAATTTCTTTCATAAATCCTAATCTTTTTGGGCCCTCACACTGTTTGGTCACTTCAATACACATGGAAAATTGGCCTATTTTAGTGAAACCACCATCTTGTGACTAATAATTGATTTGATCGACTCTACAAAGAGAAATCAGTTGTGATGAAAATTGAAAATTATTAAATGTAGGTGGTGTAAGGTCTAAGCCTAGAGCCTACCCGAAATTTACTACCCATCAAGGTCATGCCATGGTTGCAATATCTAAATCATTTAATAACTCATAATGTATAAAAATTCCAAAAAAAAAAAAAAACACTCTCCCTTTTGGTCGAATGGCAAATCTTTTAACCATTGAGGTTAACTATACTCAGAAGGTTTTGTGTTTGCATAAGAGGTATCTATCACATTTGTACAATTATTTTGGTTCATTGAGTTTGTAAAGTGTTATGTGGTCTTAAGGATTAAGCAAACTCTAATATAAGTCTAGATACTTCAATTACCTAAAAAAAAAGAGACATTTGAGAAACCCATTCATCTTTCTGTGCCATTTTCATCCCCGCCATTAGAGTTTAATTTTAGCTAACTTGGTCACTTTCATTGCCATCAAGTCGCATTCTTCTTTGTTGGACGGTCACAAACGAAGTAGAAAATGGAAATGGAAATGGAAATGGTTCTACTTTTTTGGGCCCAGCCCAGGAGCTGCCGGTTGGTCTTGAAAACAACATGAAATCCACCACAATCACTTGATACTTAAAGATAGGCCTTCCGAAGAATCCGAACATTCACCGACACACGTACTCCTGTGGAATCAGTATGTACATTTATCAACCACGATAATAGTATCTAAAATGGTAATTTTGCCATCGTCCTACCTCTTCAATCGAGACAAGAGGCAAACTGTTTTGACTGGGACAGAAATAACATTACCCTTATAACATAATTGAGCAATGCTATCCGAATTCATGCACCGCCAGAGAGACGTGACACCTTTCTCTTTTTTTTAAAAAAAATTCATAATTAATCGATAATATCACGTCTTTCAATACATAAATTTATCACTTTTCAACATAATTTACCAGATCAACAATGAGTATTTTGCGATTGACGTCTCAAAAATGATTTACAACATTATGAGGCGTTTCTGCTCAGTGTCTGGCATCGTCCATCATTCTCAAGTATTTGTATTTGATGCAACCATTCTAACTGTACAGAAATCTCCAGCCTTCTTTTATAATACAACAAAATGTTCATATAATATACACGACATGCATGGTCAATATTATAAGGTTATTAAGGGTCGAATTTTTTTTCTCTAAAGTCCTAAGGTATCAAATGCGTCTTCTTTGGTTAATAGTGCTGGCAGTAGACTATCCACAAGAGAATGTCATACCCGTATAACCAAGATGGCCGCAGTTTAGTCCAGATTATAACTTTCATCGGTTGTTATGCTACAGTAGCTTCGGATTGATGGCATCATAATGCAGTAGAATTCAGGGCAAAGAGTTACCCCAACTGGTTACGCTTTCATTACTTAATGAGTGCTAACTGAAAAATTTGCAGTCAAAAGATCAACCTATGAGAAATCATGATAACCCGACTGTCGAGGGATTCTGAACCAGCTTCGGATGAGTTGCCGCATATATTGAAGAATTCATATCAGGTTTCAAATGGGTAAGAAGGTGCTGTACATCAGGACGTAAATTTTCTGCTGCTTTCCCACAAAGTGTCAAAACCTCCGGTCTAGGCTTGCTGTTGGACTGCACAGGTCCTCCCTGTCCTTCATAATGGACGACATGATGGCTGAAAAAGACAAGAATTTTAGTCATTTTAAGTACTTTAGTGGGAACAACAAAGCAGAAAATAAAACACCAGGTAAAGGTCAAGAAACCAGCACATACAGGAAGTCAATGAGATCTGCTATTTCCGATGCTTCAACAGGAGTTGATAGCTGTGAGTTCTTCCCAAAAACATCCGCCATTGTGTTTAGAAGCAATGCGAGAGTCTGAAAAACAGTTCTCAAAAGTTAAGCATAACCAATTAAGAAAATGTTTAACATTAATATACAACCCAATTTGTAATTATTGAGAAAAGTATCTTGTTTTTCAAGTGTCTCGTAGAGGCTGGGCAGGTTTTCACTAAAGTTAGAAGCTGATTATGTATAGTGACAACACTGTAGAGAAAAGTCTAACTAAAATTTTGATCTCGACAGTTGTCCCTTCTTTCTGATAGAAATAAAATTATACAGTTTCTTTTATTAAAAAAGAAAAAAGTTTGGGAAGTTCCTTTCATCACAGCCTAAACATCAATTAAAGAAGATTAAAAAAAGAAGAAAAAAAGATAGCGATGAGTGACTTTCTATGCCCATGATATTCATATGGAATATGGTATAAATTCCTTAGTGGTATCCAACAAAGTACTAAAAAGATAGAGATGAGTGACTTTCTATACCTTGTTGAAGAGTGTGTGGGCATTGGCCAGTCTTGGGAGCAATGGACCCATGATACGAAATGCTATTCTTAACATCGCTACTGTTGTTATTGGCCTGAGATGTTTAATGATGGCATGTGTCCCTTCTAGCCATTCTTGTGGGAGATTACTGAAGAAAGCATGAAGCAATGCAACTATGTTACCTGGAAAATAGCATTTGTACTGCACTGTTAGAGTTCAAGTCAGGAATGTATAAGGCATTGGATAATGTTAGTCACCGTTACCATACCCATATCTTATGGTAACACTGTCAGCAATTGCATGCTAGATAAACAAGTTGAGTTTACATGGTGCAAACATTAGCTTATCATGTTATCAAATAGTTGAGGAAAACAAAAAGTAAAGGTAAACAGTTTTTTAACATAAATATACCACCATGATGACACCCATCTTTTGAGTGGGATCATTGAGGATCTTCATCATGTGTTAAAACATTTGACGGTATGTCGGTAATAAAATCACTAAGCCATCAATGGATTAGGTATGCTTTCCCTTGCTCAAAGTTCCAAAAGTCATCAAAGTCATTAAAGGTTAGCAACCCTGTTTAACCATTGTATAGACATTGACTACGTAGAATATTTACTTCAAAGAGTGAACTTATGCCCATTTTGTTATTTGGAAATATGCTTGAGACTTCCAAAACTAGAATAGTACAACAGATAGCTAAAGTAGAAGGAATATTAAATAAGTCTCTGACGTAGAAACATACAAAATCAATCAGAAGAACAGAGCCAAACAAATATCATACCCAATGGCTGTTGACGTATTGTCTTGAGCAGCCCATGTTGGATCCAGCAAAGCATAGCCAACAGCACAGTCTAGTTCAACCAGCGACCCTTTCCCATCAGTGAGCCACCAACTATCTTTTATAACACGCGATGCCTCCATATAAAGTTGTAAGTGAAATTCTTGAGGAAGCTGAGCCAATAGGAGACCGCAAGCTTGGATCAATAAGCAAGACAGTTGTTGGCATGTGTAACCACTTCTGGCAACAAAGCTGGAGGTGTTGATTCCTGAAACTGAAGGAGTTGATCTGCTTGCACTCAAGGAATCTGTACTACCCCCAGAAGGAGATGTTGGTAAAACTGAACCTTGTCCCACACTGCTTGAAGCTCCTTGTGGACCATTGCTGTTTTGAATCAGTGTAGGTTGTATATTAACAACAATTTGAACTAAGGCTGATACAATCTGGGCTGCAGGCACGGGAAGTGAAAGTATCTCAATGACTGCTGTTTCCAGAACCAGCTGAGTATATGTTCCAGGATCCTGAATTTGATAAAATGCTTTCTGACCCTCGGAAGCATTTGTTGGTCCTGAGTGAGATGCTGCCGGAATCTTGTTATGACTAGCACGCACTGAAGCATCTCCCATTGACCCAGGTTTAGAGTTGCTATTTAATGTAGGTATAACATCATTCACAAGACCCAATAAGAGAGTTGCAAAATAGTCCAAGGGTGGGCACATGGCAGGATTTGGTGAACTAATAATTTGTGCAAATGACTCGGAAAAAGGAATCTGAAACAAATTGGAGTCAAATAAGTAAGTTGTAGCAAATATCAAAACGGAAAATACAAAAAACAAAAATAAATATAAGAATGGCAAGAAGAGGAAAAAGAGAACTATGATTACCTTTGTTAGATCAAGCACGTGCAATATTCTGAGAATAAGCTTCGCAGGTAAATGTCCATAAAAGTATGCAAGTATATCACGAACAAATGTGAATCTTAGAGGATGGTAAGCCAGAAATTTGGAATATGTGACCAGAACTCTTTCAGCTGGATCCATGGCATCATTTTCAATGAGTCTATACACGATTAAGGGGATGACAGGAAGCAAACGTGCAGCAAGATCATCGAAGAATGTTGGATACCTGGAAAGCTTATAAGGAGATATGTCACTAACAGTAAAATCCTGTGCAGTCAGATGACATTGACTTAGGAAATGAAAAAAAATAAAAAAGCTCCAATTGGTAGTGTCATCAGAGAGTAAATAATTAATTGTATGCGGAGGAAAATTGAAAAGAAAAAAGAACAGCTACTGCATAGAAGTTATGCAAAAGTATCACAAAGAAGAAATAACCCCTATCTACTTTTGAAAACTACAACTAAAATGAGTAGGACTATGTGATACCTTTTTAAAAACTTTTACAAAACACTATTTTAGTAAAATATTATAAAATAAGTAACTGTTAACTTTTCAAAAACCAATCTCAATAAGGACTCTAGCAAGATTTGAAGTAGCTGATGTCTCTGGCTGCCCCTATCTCACTAAGTGTCAGAAAAGGATATATATACATGATATGAATATAATTGTAAAAGTTGTTAAGGCTTTTGAGCAGAATCCTCATCAACCAAGGAGTCATTGACTACCTAGGAAGAAATATTCTAATATTCTCTAAATGAACATGCGACTCTTTGACCACCAAACCTTTGACTTGTAATTAGATTGTATAACATTAATTTTAGCTTACAGACCATATTAAATAGATGCCAATTCTGTAAGTTATGGAAATGAGTAGTAATCACCTGTCCTTCCATGAGAGATGATTCCCAAGGGCCTTTTGCAATTCAACACGTTTAAACATTCCAGAGTAAAGCCAATGCTCAGGCAACCCACGATTTAGAAATAAACTCACTCTTTGTTGCAGTTCTTGCCTCTCAAGTAAACTTATCTGCAACACAGATTATTTAGATTTTTAAGTCAGCAATCAATAAAAAAAAAATAAACTTGTTACTTTCTAAAAGAGAAATAAAGACCAGTTCCATCAACACATTTCTACAGCAAAACCAAAAGGAATACCTACAAGCTAGCAACAATTAATAGTTTATCACACAGATGCTGTAAGTTCTCTAAATTTATTTATGAAAGCAAATAACAAGACACAGGCACAATTACCAGAAACTAGAAATATGGAACAAATCCCAAGCAAATTATTATATAACCAAATTAATGTTAACTTCTAAAATGTAAGGAAAATACAAATGAAAAAGAGTGTGTCAATAAAATTTCACAATAACTGAATGTGTACTAATATGTAAAGGTCATGAAAAAGAAATTACCACAATACGTAAGGCATGAGGATCATCATCACGGTCGATGAGTGCTAGAAGTAAAATATCGAGAGGGAGCAACTCATGGGTCCACACAAAAAATGAAAGGTTTGCACAAGTTTTCAACAACAGGTCCTGAAAAGGTAAATTTTCATGAAACATTTAAACAAACCCATCAATTTGTAGGGATTGCCTTTCACAGAAATAAAAAGAAAAACCTAGGAAGAAAACCTGCAATAAATGTCGCTGAAGTTCCGCATGAATGTGATGAAGTAGAACATCCACCATTGTGTAGATATTTGCTGTCACTTCTTCTGGGGAAAATTCTTTCAGCACACGTAACTGATGACCATTTCAGGGGAAAAAGAAATCGTTAACAATCTAATAATAGTACGTTGGAAAGAGAAAACAATTGCAGAGAAATGATGACTATCAATGATGTAATCTCTCATGCAATCTTTTCAGGTCATGTGGAAAAATCAGCAGAGTCATACCAGGTTTCCACAGTTAATGCTTTCAGGGTGCCCCTGCATCAGTATCCATGCACCGGCACATAGATACTGACGGTGTTGAGGAAAACTATGACTGATATATGTCATAACATAAGTAGGATCAGCAGATGGTGAAAGGAGTTGGGTGCATTGGTTAATCACAGTTGCTTCTGCCTGCAAAAGGAGTAGACATTCTAATATTAATTGAATTCTTATGCATTTGAAGAGGGGGAAAACCAACCATATATGGACTCCTTAGAAGTTTTTTTAAAGATTAAATAATACAGAGAGGTGGACCAGCAGTCCACCAAATAAAACTCAATACAAGCCAAGATTTTGAACTAAAATTCATACAACAATAGCTTCCTGGTTTTCCTAAAAGAAAAAGAAACAAACATCCTTAAATTCGTTAGAAACTTAAGTCCCTAGAGACCCAAAACACGCTTTATCTTATAAAATCAGGTTCTTCCTCCCGAATTTCAACAATTGTTCCATTCCTTTCCAGCTAAATAACCCAACAACTGCATAAACAAAACAGTTCCATAGAATCCAAGAACACAAACTTATTTTATAAACAAAGAGTCAAATGGTGTTGGAATCACTGAAGACATCCCAATCCCTGAACAGCTCATTCCACAATATATGGAAATCAAAGGCCGTTTGCCGCTTTCGAGTGAAATACATTCTTGCCCATACCCATTGCTCATTAAAGAATATAATAATAAAAGATAAAAGCAAACTACTATAAAGCTCATAATAAATATTATACAGTACCAATTATAATTTTTCTAACATGTCCAAAACCATAGTCTCTCTCTTTCCTCCAATATGTTCTAGCATTCTTCCGTAAAATATATCAAATTTCAGTATTTCCATTTAAAAGCAAATGGCAGATTTGAATTCAACTGAAGATCTTGGAGTAGTGGAAATGTAAAAGTCTAAAGAGTGTGATTGGAACATAAGCAAAGCAAACTTAAAGTTTCACCACCCACCAAAAGAATACCAGCAAGTAGAACAAAAAGATTACAATAATAAATCAAGCTACAATGAACCTGTTTCCACGCTTGCATTGCCTGACCCCTTTTATCTATCCGCCCATTCAAGGCGTCACGTAGAAGAGACGGGAAATACCGCAAAGTTTTTTCCGACCACGTATGTTGACTAGTTGCCATTATTTGATCTAACATGGTTTGGAGATAAAGTAAGTGATCAGCATCTGCGATTCCGCGTGTTTTTATAGTGATGGCAAGAGTGATTATAGTTATTCTATTCAAAGTCTCTGTAAATTCAGTCGGACCCTGCAAAAAATGAAGTAAAATAAACTTCCACTCTACCTTAAATGAAAGAGCTGGAAAAGGAAAGAAATTCCATTTTGATGAACATACTATATACCTTTCCTTCCCTTTTCACAGGGAAAAAATCTCTCAATGACAAAATAAGGTTTATGCATAAATTTTCAGCCAATCTAAATACACGATGATCTCCACGTTTTCCTTTTAAGGCAGAAATTATTTTCGTAACATCATACATCAATGGTTTGCTTTTTCCCTGATACCTGCAGAGACAGAAAGGTGTCAAATTATGGCATTCATTTACAATACCATCAAACTGCAAAAAAGAAAGATGAAATAAATGCAATCAGCATTTGGAGTATCTAAAGCCCTGGGAGTCTCAATAGCAAGAGGACTCAACATGTATATATGTGTATATATATATATATATAGACAAACACAAAAATAACATACTAGGGAGCTTTCAAGCATAAACATTTAACATGCAGAGTTGGAGAAATAGATATGTAGATGCATCGATTAGCAACTAATTTGACAGAAGACTTCATTCATCAAATAGACCAAACAGATTACCTGTAGAGTGGCAGCAACCGGTAGTTGACAATTTCAAGCACCAAAAGAGTTACCCCTGGCTTGCTCAATAAGGAAGGATTCCTCTGTGCCAAATGCTGCAGAGAGTTGAAAGATGTTATCGAAGTATTAATGAGCAACAATACATATTCCAAAATATAAGTAAATGACAAAAGATGATAAGGGGGCCCCAATAGTAAATCCAATAGTCTCTTAGAACTGAAACTAATAAAATAGCGAAGAAAAGAATCAGCATTAAATACTGGTATAGAAATTTGATAAATAAGCTTAACAAAATATTGCACTAAGTAGAAACTGAAAGAAAGCCATATCATGGAAATAATTAATGACTTCATCCACACAGTTGTGGATGCAAGAAAGGCAGCTGATCAATTCAAACATAAGGGTTAATGTGTTACAACAGTAAATCACATTCCAAGGGATCCTCTCTCTCTCTCTCTCTCTCTCTCTGATAAGAAACAAAGAAAGGTTGTGTCTATAGAATGAGATATGCAAGAAGCTGAACCAGTTTGTTCACAAAGAATTAGGAAGACTTAGAATGAGACAAAAGAAATGTATACATTCACATGTTGAATAACTCTCCAAATGAAAAACTCAAATAACTGAAAGATCAACCTAGAGAACAGAAAATTAGCTCAAACCCCTTTTCCAATTTAAATGGGTGAAAATACTACAATAATCTTGAAAAAATCTAGAGACAAAGGTCCAAAGCCAAGCTAGCAATCCCATTCTATCCTACAAAGGACTGAATGTACAATCAATGCTATCTTCAAAGATCTTTTGGTCTCCTTCTTGTCAAATTTCATTTTAAAGTTACCACTTGAACTAAAAACTCAAGTGAATGGGTAAAGGTTAAAAATTAGTTTAAGCTCTCAAACACACCCCTTCCTATGCAAGGCACATCAATCAGACACAACCACAACAAACACAAAAATATAAACAAAATCCATCTTGTTACAGTTTATTTTAATGAAATGGGTGGATACAGAGACCTTCCATCTTCCATAGCCATTCCAAATAAATCCTATTCCTATTAACGACATTCCCAATCAAAAACCTCCTTTCCTGAGAGGTCTATTCACCATATGGATGCTCTTACTACTCAGAAACCTTCCCATACAAATTCTCATCAATTTTCCATTTCTACTTGAAACCTTGGAAGGAATTTCGAAGAGAAACAGGAAACAAATTGGTAAGACATAATCAATTAAATTAGTGTAAGCATCCCTGGTGAGATGAAAAAGCTCCCTTCCACCCTTCAAGTCTTCCTCTACCTTTTCCACAAGATCCCAAAAGCTAAAAGTATTAACGCCAACTGGTAAAACCAAATACTTCAGCATCAAACCTCCAATTCTACAACCAATTATACTAGCCAAGACACACAAACATGTTAACCGTGAGACCAAAATTAAGGCAAAAACCTCCATTGTGGATACTAGATTATCCACTTTGAGCTTATTCTTGAAAGAGAAAAAAGTAATCTTGGTTGCAAATTCTAAATGTGAACAACAACTTTCTCCCTTACGAAATCCCATTTACTTAGTAAATCCACAAAGTCTACCAAGAACATAAAAACCTAAGGCAATTAGAAATGTGATAAAGATCTTAAACACACACAAAATTACATCTGTTCTTCTTTGACTATTGAAATTTGTCCCAAAAATGTAGAATATACTGCAAGTGAAGAAGAATGATGTTTGAAGTTTATCTGTTAGTACAGATCTCAAGGGACAAAAAAGATCATTGCAAAGACACTTTAAGTAACCTTCATACATTTAGGCTACCAGGGGAGAATGAACATGCAAGAAAATTGAGTCTAACAACCAATATATACCACAGATCTACAGAGACACTGCTCAAAGAATTGCCGTAATTGTGTCTAAGATTCTACGAGGTAAGATCTAGATATTTGAGGTTTGAAAGATTAGGCAAACCTGACCTGAAATATAGGATTTGATTCAGATTTAGTAGGATTGCTTGATTTATCTGGCTCTTTTATCTGCAGAAGTGTAAATTTTCTCCAGCATTTGACATTTGAGAGGGGAAAAACAACAGATTGAAATTCCATGTGTGTATGGGTTTCTTGTTTTGAAAGTGCATTATCTTACATTATTGACTGACCACGGTTAAAACCTTCACCATGTTCACCCAGGGCTGCTCACCTTTTAGCTGAAATATTTACATCATATTTCCTTCTTTGGTTGTATGGTTATTGCTCTTATACTATATATCTGCTCTAAAATGCATATTCAATCAGAGGTAATCAAAACATAAATATATACTTTTTCACTTTACTTAGATGGAAGTCATAATATCATTTAAAAATAAAGGCACAATCATTGCTGAGAAGAGTGAACATCTGCAGAAACAGGAATATCATGGTAACGGGAATTACACTGAAGTGTGAACGAAACAGAGAGTGAGGTAAAAGTAACAGCAGTCTAGTATAAGTTTCAACCATTGCAATGCTAGGCACAACCTGCATCAAGGTATCAAAATTAACAAAAAAAAAAAAAAAAAAAAAAACCTTGAAACAAGAACAGATCTAATGGATCAACATAAGCAAGAAACATCAAGACTACCTGTCCAGCAAATAAAGCTTCTTCCATTTGGAAGGCCAGCTTCAAACACAGGTTTAGTGAAAAACCAGATAATAGTGACATTGGTAAAGGGCTTACTTCCCGCGTCATCATTAACCTTTCATTGGATTGAAGATTTGATCCTGTCCATTCTGTAACTCCAGCAGAGGATAACCAATTCATAACTGTTTCACAAGCTGGCTGTGCCATGGTGTATGACACAACCCAAAACATCCCAATTGATCTATCATCCATATTCATATAATCCATCATACGATCCCCTGAAATGAAATCAAAATATGTTGAAAATTGAACAAAAATGTGCCACTCTTTTTAACAGAGCTTACTAGGCAGCGCATCATGATGAAATTCCTCAAAGACAACAAAAATTTAAATCCAAAGTAAATCGGTGGTACTATTCTCCAAGGAAATGCTATTAAAATAAGAAATTTGGAGGACGTAAGACTTGCATTAATATATACAAAGAAAAACAAATACGTGAAGAATTACCAGGTTAAAATCTAGATTAAATGTGAACAAATTTAGAAATCATATTGATACAAACTAGGAGAAGAAGGTCAACTAGTGGCAAGTAATCATAGGCATTTTGAAGCATGAAGCCTATTTGCAGAAGACTTGAAACCAAGAGAAAATAAGATACTAATGGACCCGAAATACACAGCTGGTACTCATGCAGGACAGGCAAGGGAAGGCAAGGGCAAAAGGGGTAAATCACCAAAGACAGGTGTCCTGTTAGTTAGGATTTAGTGTCAGAATAAAGGAGTTGTGGTACCAGAGAGGGAGGATATCATTTTTGTTGTTTCATGAATTGAATGTGGGAGGTGCTGGCCCTCGAAGACCAGTTGGTGTTTTTGTTTACTATTTCATTCAAACAACCTATTGTTTTCTTAACTCTTTATCATTATCAATATATCATTTTCCATTAGTTTGAGCTGTGGGTTGAATTTGGTGTTGGAATATTGCTGAATGTGTGCTTGGTTATTTTTTATTGTTGCATTTGAGTTGTGTGTGTTGCGTGTAAGTTGAGAAAAGGTCTGTGAAGGTGCTGGGTTCCATCAAACTGGTATCAGAGCACATGGTGCTGGGGTATGGTTGGCACTCGAATGGAGGGCAGAATCGAAGGTGTTGAAAAGGAGGTAACAGTGGTTCAGAGGGATGTAGTCAAGGTGACGGAAACAGTGAACTCGATGAGAGAGATTCTAATGGATATGCAAAATTGGATGAGAAGGAAAGATGAGGAAAAGGAAGAACGACGGAGAAACGTGTCTGACGAAACCAATCCAGATAAAGGAGGACGTACTGAACAGAGACATTTCGGGGAACAAGTAGGCTCAGGGGAGGACCACAGTGGCGAAGGGTCAAACCAGGACAGAGAGGGGTGGCGTCGCCGAGAATGGGGAGGCCGGAAACTGGAGCTTCCTCTCTTCTCCGGCGAGGATCCATACGGGTGGATCTTCCGAGTGGAAAGATATTTTGCGATCAATCAGATATCCGACGAGCACAGAGTTTCGTCGACCGCCCTTTGCATGGAAGGGAAGCACTCCACTGGTACCAGTGGACTGATTCACGAATGACGGCGATGTCCTGGCCAGCCTTCAAGGTGGCGTTTCTGCAGCGTTTCAGTGGAGCGCAGGAGGTCAATCCACTGGAGATGCTGATGTCGTTGCGTCAAGAGGGAACAGTGTTGGAGTTTCGTCGGAAATTTGAAGAAGTTGCGACGTTGACTCACGGCAAGAGAGGAGGACGGCAGCCTACTTCAACGAACTTAAACCAGAGATCCGGGCTGAAATCAAATTACAACAGCTAGATCTCATGACCTGACCCGATTCCTTGACCCAGGTTGCGTTGATGGCCCAACGAGTTGAGGAGAGAAACTAGGCTTAGAAGAAGCCCAAGTAGGCCTGGCCCGAACAGTAAAACAAGGCCACATCAATTACTTATCCAAGCCCAATTCCCACTTACCCAAACCCAATTCTAACTCAATTAAATTTGACGAAAACGCAAAATTCCAGAATTCAAATTCAATTCTTTCACCCTCCAGATCTGCAAACCAAACTCCCCAAAACCACGTGACTTCCCAAACCTCAGCCTTCAACCGAAGACTTCCATCTGAGAACTACGGCAACTGCAGGGTCGGCGCGTCGAGCGTAGAAACCACACTTTCCCCGTGAGATTTTCCGTTCAAAAAGTTAAGCGAATCGAGATACAAAGGAAGAGAGCGAGGCTGTGCTATAGGTGTGATGCAAGATATTCTCCAGGGCATAGATGTGGGGAAAAGCAGTTCCAAGTACTCCTAGTTGATGAAGAGGAAAATAAAGAGGAAACAATTAATGAAAAGGAAATGTTGGAAGAAGAAGTTCCCAAGGAAGCTGAGTTATCAATTAGTTCTGTGATTGGAATTAATGGGCCTAAAACGATGAAGTTGAGTGGAGAAATTAAAGGTAGGGAGGTTATAATTTTAATTAACAGTGGGGCATCGCATAACTTCATAAACAGGGACTTGGTGGAGGAACTTTAGATTCCGATAAAGAATGAAAACAGAAAACATTAGTGAGGGTTGGTGATGGCTATAACGTCAGGTGCCAGGGAGAATGTAAGGGGGTGTGTCTGAGTTTGCAGGGTGTTGACATAATACAAAATTTTTTTCCGTTTGAGATAAGTAGTGCCGACGTCATTTTGGGTATAGCTTGGCTAGAAACATTGGGAGAAACAACCACAGATTGGAAGAAGTTGGTAATGAAGTTTCATTGTTCGGGCACCACGGTCACACTTAGGGGAGACCCAGCTTTGTGCAGAACTATGGTGTCCCTTAAAGGGATGCTGAAAATACTACAAACCGAAGGATCAGGATACTACATTGAGTTCGAACATATGCAGACATAGTTAATACAAGAACCAGGCCATTCGAAATTGGTCAAGAGTTTATTACAGCCGCATCAAGAATTGTTTGAACCCCCACCTGGGCTACCACCGAGTAGGATACATGACCATGCCATCAGATTGACAGAGGGGAGTCAACCTCCTAATATCAGGCCCTACAGGTATCCCTACTATTTAAAGAATGAGATTGAGAATATTGTCCGAGACATGTTGGTTTCCGGGAATATCAAACCAAGCAAAAGTCCGTTCTCGAGTCCTGTGTTACTGGTGAAGAAAAAGGATGGTGGCTAGCGATTTTGTGTGGATTACAGGGCCTTGAACAAGATTACAGTGCCCGATAAATTTCCAATACCCACGGTTGATGAGTTATTCCACGAGTTGGGAGGAGCTTCGGTGTTTACTAAGTTGGATCTTAAATCGAGTTACCATCAGATTCGGGTCAAAGAAGAAGACACCCACAAGACCGCTTTTCGCACCCATGAGGGCCACTACGAATTTCTGGTAATGCCTTTCGGACTCTCTAATGCCCCTTTTACCTTTCAAGCTCTCATGAAATGATATTTTCAAGCCGTACCTACGGCGATTCCTCCTGGTTTTCTTCGACGACATCTTGGTTTATAGTCCTAATATCACAGCCCATGAAGGTCACTTAAGTCACACTTTTCAAATCTTAAGGCAGCATCAGTTGGTAGTGAACCAAAAGAAGTGTACATTCGCCCAATCACGGTTGGGATATTTGGGCCACATAACTGTTGACCCAACAAAAATTGAATGTATTCTGGCATCGCTGACACCAAAAGACATTAAAGCCTTAAGGGGATTTCTCGGAGTGACGGGATATTACCGAAAGTTTGTTCAAGGATATGGCACACTAGCAAAACCTCTCACCGCGCTACTTTGCAAAAATTCCTTCAGTTGAACCGAATCCTCACAAACTGCATTCAACGAATTAAAAAGGGTACTGACTACGGTACCGGTTCTTGCTATGCCTGATTTTACTAAAACTTTTGTTGTTGAAACAGATGCTTCGGGGATAGGTTTGGGAGCAGTTCTGATGCAAGAAGGGCAACCACTAGCCTTCATCAGCCAAGGCCTATCACTAAGGTCCCAAGCCAAGTCCGTTTATGAGCGGGAGCTGATGGCAATTGTTTTCGCAGTCCAGAAGTGGAAACATTATCTTTTGGGTAGGCATTTCATCATCCGAACGGACCAGCGTAGCCTCCGTTACTTAAATGACCAAAGACTACACGGCGAAGAGCAACAGAAATGGATAATCAAACTGTTGGGACTGGACTATGAGATACAATATAAACCGAGATCGAAAAATAAGGCTGCAGATGCCTTGTCCAGACATACTGATGGGGGGGAATGCAATTCTCTCTCTACTTGTTACTTTGGTAGCCGTAACGAATGGGAAGAAGCTATTCAGCAAGATCCTAAGCTGAACAAAATCTGCCAAGACCTGATTACGGATCCCAACAGCCATCCACACTTTCACTTGGTGGGACACCAGCTTTTCTATGATGACCGATTAGTGCTACCTCACACCAGCCCACAAGTTCAACTCCTCCTTCAGGAATTTCACTCGTCTCCCATGGGTGGACATTCGGGAATTTTCAGGGACCTACAAACGGTTATCTCAAGTTGTCTATTGGGAAGGTATGAAGACCGATATCCAGACCTTTGTTCGCAATTGTGCTACATGCCAACAGAATAAGTATGACAACCTTCAACCAACCGGACTCCTGCAACCGTTACCAATACCCACCCAAGTTTGGGAAGACCTTTCTATGGATTTCATCGTCGGCCTACCAAAAACTCAACGAGTCGATACAATACCAGTGGTGGTTGAGTGGTTAACCAAGTTCAGCCACTTCATACCCTTCCAACACCCTTACACGGCACCACATGTGGCTGATCTTTTCATTCAGAACATTGTTAACCTGCATAGGTTTCCACGAACGATTGTGTCAGATCGGGATCGACTCTTCATGAGCCTTTTTTGGGGCGAGATGTTTAAACAATCAGGTACGAAACTACACATGAGCACAGCATATCACCCTCAATCGGACGGCCAATCAGAAGTGGTTAACCGTTGTCTCGAGACCTACCTACGTTGCTTTGCGGGACAACAACCAAAACAAAGGGCGTGGTTCAAGGCTCAATTCGGACAGACATCGGTTAAACACAACCTTCAATCGGTCCTCAGGCATGTCTCCTTTTCGAGTCTTATACGGCAGGGACCCCCCAATCCTTCTTAGGTATTCCGAACATGCCTCAATGGTAGCGGCAGTTGATCAACAAATGATCGAAAGGAATCACATTTTGGATGAATGAAAGCTCAATTTATCTCAAGCTCAAGGTGCCATGAAGGCCTATGCGGATGGTAAGAGAAGGGACGTTCAATTTCAATCAGGTGACTTAGTTTACTTAAGGCTTCAACCTTATCGTCTCAAATCGCTGGCTCGAAGACCCAATGAAAAACTCAACCCCCGATTTTATGGACCCTATGAAGTGATCGAAAAGGTTGGTCCGGTCACTTACCGTTTGCAACTTCCCACTACAGCTCGCATCCACAACGTGTTCCACGTCTCCCAACTAAAAAAGGTTACCTCTCAACCAATCACCTCACTTCCACTTCCTTCCTTTCTTGATGAAGATATGGTACTCCAAGTGGAGCCTGAGCAAGTCTTACCAAAGCAAAGGCTGATAAATGGAGACTATGAGGTCCTAATCAAGTGGAAAGGCCTACCGACTTGTGATAATACTTAGGAGTCCTATACAACCATCTGCCACCAATTTCCTTCTTTCCACCTTGAGGACAAGGTGGCACTCCTTGGGGAGGGTAATGATGGACCCGAAATACACAACTGGTACTCACGCAGGACAGGCAAGGGAAGGCAAGGACAAAAGGGGTAAATCACCAAAGACAGGTGTCCTGTTAGTTAGGATTTAGTGTTAGAATAAAGGAGTAGTGGTACCAGAGAGGGAGGATATCATTTTTGTTGTTTCATGAATTGAATGTGGGAGGTGCTGGCCCTCGAAGACCAGTTGGTGTTTTTGTTTACTGTTTCATTCAAACAACCTATTGTTTTCTTAACTCTTTATCATTATCAATACATCATTTTCCATTAGTTTGGGCTGTGGGTTGGATTTGGTGCTGGAATATTGCTGAATGTGTGCTTAGTTATCTTTTATTGTTGCATTTGAGTTGTGTGTGTTACGTGTAAGTTGAGAAGAGGTCTGTGAAGGTGTTGGGTTTCATCAGATACACGTAATGAAACAACCATACTTTACTTATAAACAGGGTTGTTACATAACCATACCATCCACAACCGACATTAAAAGGCAATCTAACACTCCCCAGCATATACAAATTTGCTTTCTGCAGCCTCTCCCTATAACCTTATCAGTAATAAAATTAAATCAAACAGTCAAAATAAGAGGAAAAACAAATGCCCAATAACGACTATAGAAATGAATATGTCCATCTATTGGAGCTGAGTTAATTTGAATCAAACCCAAATCCTCTCACAAATCAAAACACAGAGAAAGCAAGGTAAGAGAAAAGGAAAAGGAAACAAACCAATTTGTTTAAAATCAAACCACTCTAAATTATCTAATCTTGCTTCACTAAATCCCACAAAATAATGAAGGTTGTGTTTGTTTTATTTTTTTTAGTAGTATTTTTGAAAAAGTTGAGTTGGGTTGTTATTACGAGGTAGGATTTGAAAATTAACAAAAACACCACCTAAGTTTGTTAATTTAGCTAAACACCCCCTACAATAAAAAGTTTATAAATTGACAAAAACACCCCCACCCACTCACATTTGCCAGATTCCGGCCACTACAGTCAGAAGGCGGTCGGAATCTACAGTAACGGTGCAATACCGGCTGGATTTGGCCGATAGTGCGCCAATCTAGCCTTTTCCAACCAAATCCACCATGGATCTAGTCAGAGAAGACTAGATCTACGGCCAAAGATCTAGCCATTGAAGGCCAAATCTTTGGCCACATCCGGTCGTCAACAACAACCAAGAAATGATATTTACTCATTTTGAGTGAACACTGGAACCCACCATGGCAAGGAGAGCAGACTGATGAAGCAGGATGTGAGATCGAGCTATGGCGTGTTCCAGTGTTCACTCGACATGAGTAAAAAGCCTTTTCTTGGCCATCGTTGACGACCAGATATGACCAAAGATCAAGCCGTCAACGGCTAAATGCTGGAAAAGGCTAGATCAGCGCACTACCGGCCAGATCCAGCCAGTAATGCACCATTAAGGCAAATTCAAACCACCTTCCAGCGGTGGAGGCTAGAATCTGGCAAATGTGGGTGGGTGATGGTGTTTTTGTCAATTTATAAAAAAATTTGTTGGGGGTGTTTAGTTAAATTAAAAAACCTAGGGGGTTTAAAATAGTTGAATAGAACAGGATTCGATTTTGAGAATAGGGAAACAAATATGTATTTTGGGTAGGATGCTAGGACAGGATAGGAATAGGGGGCCAAACGCAGCCGAAAACTATCTTCAAAAACCTTTCTCTGTTCCATACTTATATGTCCTTTTTCCACAATTTGATATAAGCTCCATACCCCTAACCATATCAAATTACATGATATGAGAACCAAGTTGACCAAGTGATCTTGTGTTAGAATCCTCCTATTGTATTACTTAAATTATAAGTTTATATGTCGACATAATTATATTTGTGGCTGCGTTTGGTACACATGCACATAAAAAATACAACATTATTGTAGTATTTGTGGTTGTATATAGACCAAATATTTACAAAGAAGCCAAGAACTGAACTAAATCTGAAAAAATAAGGATAAATAAAATAAAATAACAAGAGGAGCAAGAATACTATGAATAAGAATCAGAGAAACAAAAACAATAATATAATCACAAACAAGAATAAGTTTCAACAACAACACGAACTTTAGCATAGGCTCATGATACTCTTTGTAAAGCTTCAGCCCCTTTATGGATGGGTTATTTTTGTTATAGTGTATTTCTGATCCACTTTTTAAGTTTTTTTCACATTAATATACATTTCTTCGTTTCCTATCAAAAAAAAAATTGTAATTAAGAATAGCCTATAAAAATACTATTACACAAAATTGACAAAACAACTAAACTTTTTTTAATAATCATTCTTTTATATTCTGATAAACCATTTTTAAACTATATTAAAAAAGAGATTGAGATGGTACATTAGTGGACAAGAAATCGACAAAGTGATCATAAAATCAGAAATGGGGAAAAATTCCGTTTAAGAAATTGACTAAAATATGTTAAATATAATCTTCCTTCCTTATCCCAAAATAAGCAAACTATACAAAGAAGTGTTTTTTTACATCCCATTACAATACAATTAATCAATGACAGTATTCACATTAGTACAAGTAGAATACACTTGCTTTAACATTGAGTTTTACTTGTGCAATAGGATGCACAAAAGACTTAACTACACAAAGTTAGCCCTAAAACCCTCCCCAATTAATATAGGTACATCACGGTTTTTTTAATTTTATATTTTCCTTTGATTACAATCAACTATCTTATCAGCACCTATGTGAAACTTAAGTCAAAAACACCCATTGAACGCTATCAATTGTAGGCGTCAACGCCATGGTGTTGTTGTCAACACCACAAGTTCACCAGTGATCCACCAGTATTAATCGTAGCTCTTCAAGAGATATGCAACTAAGATTGATATTATCAAAGAGAAAGCTTGACAGAGGTGGGAGCAGTAATGGTGACGTGGCTGGCAGCTATCGAAGAGTGGTTGGAGAATAAAAAAACAACGAAAGAAAAATAAGGCATAGGTGTAGCAGCAGGAGTTGATGATGTTATAGTAAGGTGGCAAGAATGGCTTTTGTTGATGGATCTCTTTAGTTAATGTAGAATCAATGATGATAAAGAAAGTTAGGGGTTTTGTGTGATTTTGTGCTAGTTGGGAAGAAAAAGAAGATAAGATTTGTTCAAGGGAGTTTTTTTTTTTTTTTAATTATAAAGAGATGATAAATAATACTATTTTCTGATAAAATAATGGAATAATATAAACTAATATTTTATTTCACTTATATTTCTTCAACTAAAGAAATGGGGGGATTTTAGACACTGCATAACTTTTCTTGGATTACACAAAATATTCCTTTAAGCATAAAGAGAAATTAATTTTTGATGCATCAACTACAAATGTTGGAAATTCAAGCAACAGAAAGATTTATTATAACAGATTTCCAAGGGAAGCCTTCAGCTGGGATTGCAACACCAAGCAAAACTATAATCATGGTGGCTAACAGTATACATCTAAAAGGTATTAATCTTGCTATACAGTAAGGTATGGGAGAAATTATCAAGTAGAATCTATAGTGCAAAAGTGACACTCCTAAAGGACCTAAAATGGCAACTTGGACACTTTGGTGTCCCATACATATATAAAATCTCTCAGAAAATTTAACAATTTGAAATATTAATCATGCCTTTAGAGAGAGCAGAGTGTAGCAAAGGACTTCATCAACATGGGCTTTATTATAGCGGGCTATAAAATTAAATTTCACACTTTCTTAATAATTAAAATAATTATAATTGTTGATTATTAGGGTGTCATTTTTCCTAGGGTATTTCCGGACACCTTACTTTAACTTCTTCATATTACCAATTAGAATCAAGTTAAAATGATTATCAAAGACAAATTCATTCTTTTAGAGCTCCAATGAATTTAATAAGACACAAATATCTACAAAATGCATGACAAGAAGAATCCAAGCAGCAGCATAATGTAACAGCATTATCTTACATAGAAGAAAACCAATGCACAAATGATTGGCAAATATAAAAAGACAGATTCTTAACTTAATCACTAGCAATAACCATATTGGTGAATACATCTGATCTAAAAACATACCTTTGCTCACTTGCCTCCACCATTCATCTATTTGCTTTCCTTTCTGCAGTTGCTCATTGTTCAAATATTCTCGGGTTGATGTGTTCAATGACCAAATACGTAGGTTTTGACAACTACTTATAAAATCAAGCAAGATACTTTGGGGGTTATTAGGATCAGAGCATCTATCTTCTCTATGAAATGACAGAATCTTTCTGGTTGTCTCCACCTACCAAAAGAATTGCCACATTAAAGTTGGATTATATCACATAATAAAACTTGCTCAAGCACCACAAGTTATCAATGAACATATGAAACAGATGACCTGAATGTAAACCATCTCTTAAAAATCAGTCCATCTAGAAAATCAAAATATTTCACAATATTTGATCCAATGAGAGGGAGGGAAAAGAAAGCCAAAGTTACACAGTAACAGAAAGGAAATGAATTTTAGGTTTCAGAAACTACCTTTCTAGCATCTTGATTCAAAGCATTCATCACAAGCTCCACCCTAATAATCTGTGCAAGCAGCCAAGTAACATGGTTTGTTCGAAGAATGTGGTTATCGCCTTCTGTAAGGCGTGAAACTAGCTTGTCAACAAAATCAACAAAATCAATGCACCCACTTTTCATGAGAAAAAAGAATATATCTGAGAAGACAAGCCATTCCTGCCAGCAATTTATTTCTGCAGTAAAATATGCTCAGTAAGAAATTTGCATACAAACATTTAACATAAAGATTTACCACTGGATCACTACACAACAGCCACAATGGATCAAACATAGAAATTAAATAACAATGCAAAGATAAGCAGATGTCATGGGAAAAAAAAGGGCTACTACAACAGCCTTGACCACCTTTTTCAATTACTATCTTGTAATTGATGCACTCACTAACATGAGCTCAAAAGAAACCAGTGAAATTTACATAATTACTTAATATGTATGGAATATCATAGGACTGAAATTTTCAAAATGATAAAAGACTAACGGGGTCTTGTAATGTCCCACAAATGTACTGTAAGTTTGTGGCAGATAGATAAGTAATAGAAAGCAATTCAGAAAACCATTCAACCATCCTTGTATAGATTTCATATTAACAGAATCAAAAGAATAACTGATAAATATGTGGAAGAGATCATTGCCTGAATTGGTTAACTTCAATAGTTCAGCAATCCTATCAATTACTGCCTCACAAATCATCTCAGAAGTAAAAACAGCACCAGGAGTAGGCCCTTGTGCAGGATTTCTATAGAAAGGAGCCACAAGAAGCACACGCTTCCACCAGTCAGGTGATGGAGTAGTGCGAATAGCATGCCTTATACAACGCATAGCTCTCTCCCAGTCCAAACTTCCCCTCTGAATAGAGTTCGCAAGTTCCTGTACACAACAAAAGAAAATAATTTAACCACTCCTGGTGGATCTTAACTTATATACTGATGCGAACCTACCCAGATCTCTTGCTCACTCATACACAAATACTAACACCAGAAGTAATCAACGGTTCATTGTAAATATCATGTAAACATCCAAAATAACAGAGTATATATTGCATTGAGAAGTTCAGAATTACACTCAGCTATGGACTATATCTCAACGTCAGATTTACAAGAATTCAATTAACAAACAATGGAAACTAATGGAAAAACATATATGCTGGACTTCGAGGGCCAGCTCCTCCCTAATCGCTAACTTCGAGGGTTAGCTCCTCCCAATTTTCCCTAAATTCTCCCCCCTGTAATCTGCTGTCTCCCTCTCCTTTTATCCTCCAGCTCTCTCTCTCTCCCTAACTGAATTCCTTTGCTGTCCCAACCCTTAATTGCCACCTGTCCCAGCACAAACCCCTGGAAGTTTCCTGCCACATCACTAAAATCCCCTACTTCCCAACCTTATGTTTCCTACAATAAACCAGCACACTCAGGGTCTCATCATTACCCGCCCCAAGCAGTACCACCTTGTCCTCAAGGTGGAAGGAGGGAAATTGGTTACCCGACACCATCCCGCTCCTCCACTCCTTCATCGCCCTCTACTTCCTTACTAAATTCTTCCTCCCCTTTTGTCATTCGTCGGAAAAGGATTGTTCGTAGTTGAGGGATGTTGGAATCGATCGTTCGAAGCGCTTCCAAGCTTGCGCTCCGGTAACCGGCGGTTGGCATGGAATTAGAACGCGCCTCCTCCCAAGATCGGCGTGCCGGCGTTGGGTTGGCTGGATATTTTGGACTGTCGAGGAGAAGGGAAGCTCTGGAGTCATGCGATTTGTTTTTGTTATAAGGGAAATGGACCCTTGACCCGAATTCCTCGATCCAGTTCCTTGCCCCGACCCCCAAGTTTGCTGCCCCATGCCCTCTCCCAAGCCCAATTTCAGTTTGTCCAAGCCTATGCCCCATTAAAATTGTTTTCCCATGTTTGTCCAACCCAAATTTTAAGTCCTCCCAGGCCCAATTTTTCTTCTCTATTTGGTGGGCCAAATCTAACAAGTGAACTACCTTATTAGGTTGGGCTAACCTGATTTCGGCCCAAATTTCTGATTCCAGCCCATTAAGAAAGGCAACCATTAAAGCTTCTTCTTTCACTTCAACCAACGGAGCAAAGATCGCAGGACTTCCGCGATCTTCCTCCACCGCATCCCGATTCTTGGATTCCCATCGATTCTTCGTATGGGCTTCCCTCCCGCTGCGGAGAAGGGCGGTGAACAGCGACAATTTAAAGGTTGCCCAAGAAGTTATCGACTCGAACTTCCATCCCTCGGTACCAATTTACGGCATCGTCGTCCCATACACGTGGCCACCTTGTGAGGCGATCTCGGTTCGATGATTCCATTAAGCGAAAAAATATTGTTCTTTCGGAATATCCACTCGTGAGGATCCTCACCGGAAAAAAATGGGAAGCTCTAGTTTCCGGCCACCAAGATTGTTCCGACTTAGCCCACCAAAGCGTTCAGTTTTCTCTTTCATTTCGGTGCCCCATATTTCTTCCCCTGTTCGTTTTCTCTTGACCTCTCTTGTCTTTCTCGAAGATCTCTCTCTCTTCTTGCCACCAACCACTCTCTACACACACAAATACTAACACCGAAGTAATCAACGGTTCATTGTAAATATCATGTAAACATCCAAAATAACGAGTATATATTGCATTGAGAAGTTCAATTACACTCGCTATGGACTATATCTCAACGTCAGATTTACAAGAATTCAATTAACAAACAATGGAAACTAATGGAAAAACATATATGCTGGACTTCGAGGGCCAGCTCCTCCCTAATCGCTAACTTCGAGGGTTAGCTCCTCCCAATTTTCCCTAAATTCTCCCCCCTGTAATCTGCTGTCTCCCTCTCCTTTTATCCTCCAGCTCTCTCTCTCTCCCTAACTGAATTCCTTTGCTGTCCCAACCCTTAATTGCCACCTGTCCCAGCACAAACCCCTGGAAGTTTCCTGCCACATCACTAAAATCCCCTACTTCCCAACCTTATGTTTCCTACAATAAACCAGCACACTCAGGGTCTCATCATATACACATACAAATACATGATACACACACACTCTCAATCTTCATTAGTGTCAGCCTCCAAAAGAACAAAACAAAATAATACTCAGACAATAAATAGTGAATGCATCCAAAGAAATGACAGGAATTTCAGAAAGATCTATACCATAATAATGTTTAAGATCACAAAATGCAAATACCAACTTGTAACGGGAAATAAATATGTATCTTTACTCATATCGAGAATCATAAATTCACACTTCGTTGAAGAACAGATCTACCAAGTTCTTAGTAGATTAAATCAGAAGCCACAAACCACAGAATACCTCATCTTTTTACGTCCATAGCATCAAAACATATAAGCATCACTTATACTCCATGCCTATAAAAATTAGAATCATATGAAATCATTACCAAAACAAAATAAATATTACAACTATATATCTTTTCAAATCTTTAAAATATGGATATGAAGTTCAAGTTCAATGAAGCATAATCTTGACAAAGTCGCAAACATGTTAGTGAAAGGAAATTCATTATAAGAAAATCCTGATTGCTTTTCTTAAAGCCAATATTTGCAAAACTGACAAAAACCTCAGGACAAATACCACCCGAACATGAATTGCTAAATAGCTAAGCTAAAACAACATAAACACATTATGATATGGTCTCATATCCCATGAATGTTGCTATTTTAAAAATCTATACACTACTTCAATGACTTTGATAATATTTCTCTGGAATAAATCAATTTCAACTGCAAAATTTCTTAATAGAGACGGAGATAAAAGTCATCACCTCTCCATGTAATGGTTCTCCTAGAACACTTGGATATGTGATTGGTGAATAGCGCAAATTAGCCACCACTTCAACTGATATATTAGGAGTGGTCTGAGAGAGAATCCGATGAGTCCCAAATGTCGGGCAATGAAGGTGCTGATCTAACATCTGCATGTGTGTAGCCATCATATCTCGCCTCCGATGAATCTCTAAGATAAGTGTAAATAAGGCTTCATCATCAGGAATATTATCTATAAACTGCAAGCCACTACGCAATAATTCATAAAAAGGCACTCGGCATCTATCCTCCTCAACCAATAGCCAAATTACATCCAAACAACTATGTAACCATTCAATGAGAGCCTTGTCTGGTCTCCAGGATTTTACATCAGATTCATCAATCCCCTGCTGTCTTTGATCCCAATTGACCAGCCAATTTAGCATATGATAAAAAATCTCTGCATGAGTAACTGGTTTCAAGTTGAACTCCAGACCAGCTAGAATAATCTTGCAACATAGCTGACGCAAACAGCTTATAGTATTATCCCTTATAGAAGGATTTGCCCTTGTTGTAAACTGTTGTCCACTGTAGGATGCATCAGAAGATTTTACTGGAGACATAGGTGCACAAGTTGATGGTTCTATTGCTGACTGGGCAGGGGACCCAATACCATGAACTGAAGGCAATGGAGATGCAGGATTAGAAGATTGATAATTAGAAGAATTGGGAATTGCGCTTAAAGTATGCAACATCCCAGACTGTGATAAACTTGTGGATGAAACTGCAGGCATTGCTTGACTGCCCTGACCCATTGACATTTCTGCTGATGACACAGAAGAAAGAAGGGATGGCAAAAAAGTATCCCAGTTAATGTAACCAATAGTACACAAGCTCCGTAAAGCAAAGAGAAGAAATTCTGCTCGTGGTACATGACTACAGCACTGCACAACTAGGGAAATGAGAACAGATTCTGTCACAGCACGCACTTGATCCTGGTCCTGTAAAATAATGGCAAGGCATCAACATGAAAGGCTCATTGTCACTACCACAACAGAGAAATGGGAGCCTTGATTATTCAAAAGAAGAAGAAGCAGAAGAAAACAGAGAGATATTTAGCACAAAAAATAAAATTTAAATCTTGAACTCACGGGAAACTGGTTTTGTAGCTGCTCAAAATCTAAAAGGAACTGTTCATTTCGAGGAGGGAGCTCTCTGTTGAGAGCAAGCACACGCTTCTGTGTTTTGTTTCTGAAGACAAGTTATTTTGTAATTGATCAAAATACAATCATGGGAAGAAACCAAGACAATATCAATTTAAGAAAAAAATTAATGTCGGTTTTGGCTATGCCAGCCAATAAGCATGAATGGCAAGGAATACACCACTAGTTTCAATAACACCATAAGTTGGGGCAAGGGTAATGTTGCTATACCCTACATGTCACAATATCGTAAACTCATCCTGTTTCCCTTACACCAATCGTTATCTGTTCACTTCTAAGCACTCACATCACCTTCTTCCTAGTTTACTAATTTAGGACACCACTGCATCAAATTAGAACTCTATGAAATACTTAAGCGAAACAAGAATTTTGCTCATTATTAACTCAATTCTTACAAAATGAATTTTTCAAAATTTTGCTAACTAATTACAAAACTATACTTTAACACATATTATATAACACATGCTAAGCTTCAATATATATATAAAAATGTGTTTATTCGTCTCCTTCTTGATAAACTAGATTGATAGAATGATTTTTTTGTGATACAGCGAGCTTAAATGTCAACAATTCACACTTAATAAAGATAGTGCAATGCAATTAATCAAACACTAACTAATAAGCACACACCAAAAATTATAATAATAGCAAATAACAAATAAGATTACAGTAAATAACATAAACCCTAGAAACAAATACATAAACTCGAACAGAAACAAAACTTAAACTTAAAAAACGCAGCGTATTAAATAGAGAGAACGGAGGACGTACGGAGGTTCACGCAAGGAATCGTCGTGCTTCTGGCGGCTACTTCTCTGAAAAAGAAGAGAAAATTTAAAATTTAAAAAAAAAAAAAAAAAAAAGGAGAAATTATAAGAAAACGGAAATTGAAATAGAGTATAGTATGCATATACTCCTAAGTAGAGATTGAAGAGATCGAGAATAGCGGCTCGGGCCGGGTGGAACTGGTAGGCCCGAGGAGTAGCCGATGATGCTGCTAGTGATCTCTGGTTTTGATCCATTTTAGCGTTTTCTTCTGTCAATTCATATCGGGCAGGTCGAGATTGTAACTCGTAGCCTCTTACATACTCTGTTTTACTAGTGCAGGAGAAAAAGATTCATAATAAGGTAGAGGTGTGGTACGGGTACCGTAGCTGTACATGTTAGAATACTTAGATTCTTGTTGGACTTGGCTTAACTAAGTCTAACGTTTAAAATTTAAATCATGCAATAGGTAAAGGGGAATTTACATGTAAGGATATAAAATTCAAATATGTTGATATTTTTATCAAACTTATATTATCGTGACACATTTTGTCAAGTAGCGTTTTCTCTTTGTTGTCTTGCCCATCAAATTTATTTTGATTCATGATATTCTTGTTTGACCTAACTTTACATGTGTCATAATTTCCTTATGTGGTCCTAAAATGTTGTAAGGCTTTGTCTGTGGTCCCCCAAGGAAGAGAAAAGATACGTTTGTGGTCTAACAAAAAGTTGGAATTCTTTTGTCCTCCAAGTGTTCAACTGTCAGGCTTATGCCTTTTACATTTTCATTTCATGTGTGTTCACGATGGATGTGTGCTTACACATTTATGTCAGACATATGCATGTTGCATTTCACTTCGCATTTCACTTTGTGTGTGCGCACACATTTCTGCAATGCTAACATCCCATGTCTGACTCATTTTTTACAAGTTGCGTTTTTTTGCTTAACAACTAAGACATCTGTAAGTGGTCCAAATGACAGCACAAAAGATGCAAAAAAATATTTCATGATATTCTTGTGTGACCTAACTTTACATGTATCACAATTTCCTTATGTGTTCCTAAAAGGTTGTAAGGTTTTGTCTGTGGTCCCTTAAGAAAGAAAAAGAAAAGATATATTTGTGGTCCAACAAAAAGTTGGAATTCTTTTTGTCCTCCACGTGTTCAACTGTCAGGCTTATGCCTTTTACATTTTCATTTCATGTGTGTTCACGATGGATGTGTGCTTACACACTTATGTCAAACATATACATGTTGCATTTCACTTCGCATTTTACTTCGTGTGAGCGCACACATTTCTGCAATGCTAACATCACATGTCTAACTCATTTTTTACAAGTTGCGTTTTTTTGCTTAACAACTAAGATATTTTCTTTGCATCTTTTGTGCTGTCATTTGGACCACTTATAGGTGTCCCAATATCCTCTTGTGGTCCAGGGAAATAAGTTTTTTCCTTTTTTTGTTGTGGTCCCAAAAGATAGATGGAATCTTTTCCATTTTTGGACCAACATATGTCAGCCTTTGTTTGCTGACTTGGCAAGAATTTGGGAGCACGAAATTGGTCTATATCTTTTTAATTCTTACTCATTTGTGAACTAACCTTTGATTTTTTTTATTTGCTTGTGCTCTGAAATTTTCGGAGAGTTTTATTCCTCAAAGGTTCACCTTATGTTATTGTGTTAAACACTTATCATCCTTCATCTTTGTTGAGCTAAAAGGAAGTTCATCTTCTTCCTTGTTTGTTTTTCTTTTTGAACTTGAATATCTATTTTGTTGGTGCTATGAACTTTTTAGAGAGTTGTTCTTGGTTAGGTTCTTTTATATGAGTTTGTGTTAGAAACTTTCTTGTTTATCTTCATTGTTGAATGGCGGCTGGAATGTGGTTTCTTTGCTGATGTTGGAGTGTGTTTTCAACGATTGAAGCTTGGGTGGAGCTCAAGCATTTTCCAGGAGTGAACCTGGTGTGAAGAGATATGTGGTGCAACAAGACATTAGAGATTCAAAGGATGATGTTTAGTGTAACTAGAATAGGGAATTCTCTTTGTTGTAGCTAAAATCAACTTTGAACTATATCTTGTAATGTTTGTTGATTAGTGGATTTGCTTCGATCTAGACGAGGTCTCATGGATGTAGGCTAAAAGTGGATTTGGCCGAACCATGTATATGTTGGTGTGCTTTACATTTACAACTTAATTATTATTGATTTGTTGTAAACCTGATTCTGTTAACACAACTTGGTAAATCATTCCGCTACGTCTTTAAAAATGGATACCTAAACGTTAAATAGAGTTCACCAACTCTAACAATTGGTATCAGAGCAAGTTTTGATAAGTTGCTTCAATAGATCCTTACCCGTTTTACTTGTTTTTGTGTGCATCTGAGTGATCTGGTTGTTGGACAAAATCTTATCTGTGTTGAGTTTTTTGTTTTAGATCTGCTGCTTGTTTGTGTGTTCACTGTCATTTGCTGTGTTAGCATCTGTCTGATTGTTTTTTGTCATGAGTTTCTTCACTGAAAGTTGATCTGCTCATAGACCACCCATGTTAGAATGACCTAACTATTAGACATGGAGACCTAGAATGCGTGCTTTTCTTAAGTCTATAGATGAAATAGTCTGGTCCACGGTTGTGAATGGTTGGACAACCCCGATTATTGTTGAAAATGAAGTGTTTAGACCAAAACCTGTTGCTAGTTGGACTGCTGATGAAATAACTTTGGCAAATTATAACTCTAAAGCCCTTCATGCTCTTTTTAATGCTGTTAATGTGAACCAAATGAAAGTCATAGCTAATTGTGAGTTGCCTAAAGATGCTTGGGATAGACTTCAAGTCAAGAATGAGGGAACTAGTACCATTAAAAGAAATAGGCTTAGAAGACTTGTCACTGATTTTGAAAATTTGAACATGGAAGAGGATGAAACTATAACTGATTTCTATGGTAGAGTTTGTAATATTTCTAATGAATTTTTTTGCTTTGGGAAGAACATATTCTAATGCTGAACTTGTTAGGAAAGTGCTTTGCTCTTTACCCCAGAGGTTCATGTCAAAGGTCACTACCATTGAAGAATGCCAAGATGTGGATGCAATGGACATTGATGAACTTATTGGCTCTCTCCAAACCTATGAGCTGAATCTGCAATGATGGGAAAACGAAACCGATCAAAGGTTTGACTCTCAAACATGAGGTTGATTCTGATCTTTTTGATGATTGTGATTTAAGTTCATTGGATGATGAAAAGTTGTGCTTTACTTGAAAGATTTTTGCAAAGTTTTTAAAGAAAAACATGAAAAAGCCTCATAATAGTGGTTATGGCCGAAAACGTTTTGTGAAAATGCCTTATGACCATCAAACCCCTGGTACCTTTACAAAGAAATTTTCAAAAGGTAAAGAAAAGAAAAATAAAGGTATCAAGTGTTTTGAACGTGAGGGTTTTTGGCACATACAATCTGAGTGTGCTAACATACTAAAAAAGAAGAAAGGTAAAGTCATGGCTGCCACCTTGAGTGAGAGTGAGCATAATGAGGTGATGATGATGATTCGGGTGATGATGAAAATGTTTTAGCCTTCAGGATGAGTCAAGAGGATGGTAAGAGTGAAGTTTTGGATGACACTATTGATATCTATGCTAAACAACAAGAGGCATATGATAAAATGTATGACCAATGGCTAAAGGCTGTGAAAAAGTTACAATCTCTTGGTATTGAAAATGCTACCTTGTTGAAACAAAAGAAAGCCTTGTCCAAAAATATTGTTGTTCTTACTACTGAACTAACTGAGGCTAAGACTATCATTGATAAGTTGAATGCAGATTCTCTTAAGCTTGATGAAATCCTTGGTCAAGGAAAATCCTTCGGAGATTGGTATGATTTAGGGATTCAGTCCTAGTGCTAGCACATCAAAAGTTGGTGAGAGCATGTTTGTGAAAGCCACCAAAACTCCTGCTGAAGGAACTGCTATGAGAAAGGTTATGAAGGTATCAAAATTCATTCATATTTGTCATTTTTGTAACATGAAAGGACACATCAGACCTAAATGCTTTAGGTTCATTGCTTATTTGAAGAAAGTTTTTAAAAACCATAGTTTTGTTGTTAATGTAAATCATAATGTTAACAATGGTTTTTCTTCCAAAAAAGTTTAGAAACCTAAGGCTGATGTGAATTGTTTTGTGTCTCATGCTTATTTACTTGCATTTCAAAATGATATTTGGTATCTAGATAGTGATTGTTCAAGGCATATGACAAGTAATAAATCTCTCTTGATTGAACTTGAATCGGTTGATAGTGGACATGTCACTTATGGAGATGGAAAGAAACGTAAAATTCTTGGCAAATGGTCAATTGTGCTTCCTGATTTCCCTGTTTTAAAAGATGTCTTATTTGTTGATGTTTGAAAGCTAATTTGATTAGTATTAGTTAAATTTATGACAAAGATTTTGCAGTTCAATTCTCAAAGAACAAGTATCAAATCTTGAATGGTAAAGGTGTTTCTTTACTTGATGGAAAGAGGTCAAATGACAATTGTTACTTGCTTTCTAACCGTGTGTCATGTTTTAGTTCAAAAACAAATTCCACTAACTTGTGGCATGAGAAACTTGGTCACATGAACTTCAAGGACTTGATGAGACTTTCAAAGAAGGATGTGGTTAAAGGACTACCAAAACTTGAACTTCCAAAAAGTAATGTGTGTGGTCCATGTCAACATGGTAAGCAAACCAGAATATCTCATAAAGCTTTGTCAAATTTCAATACCTCATGTATTTTGGAATTGCTCCATATAGATCTAATGGGTTCTATGCAAATTGAGAGTTTGGGAGGAAAGAGGTATCTGTTTGTTTACGTTGATGATTTTTCAAGGTATGCTTGGGTTGATTTTTTACATGAGAAATCTGATTCATTTAATGCATTTCAGAAATTGGCCAAAAGGTTGCTTGTTGAGAAGAGTTCTAAAACTACAAAGATAGTGAGAATGAGGAGTGACCATAGAAAGGAATTTGATAATGCTGATTTTGCTAATTTTTGTGAATTGCAGGGCATATTCCATGAATTTTCAGCACCAAAAACACCTCAACAAAATGGTGTTGTGGAACAAAAAAAAATAGAGTGCTTCAAGAGATGGCTAGGGTGATGCTTAATGCCAAAAAGCTTCCTAGAAAACTTTGGGCACAAGCCATTAACACGGCATGTCATATTTCCAACAAAGTTTACCTTAGAAAATGCACTATTCAAACTCCCTATGAGTTGTGGAAAGGTAAGAAACCTGATCTCTCTTACTTTCATGTCTTTGGATGCAAATGCTACATCTTGAATGATAGAGGGAATTTAGGTAAGTTTGATTCTATGAGTGATGAAGGAATTTTTATTGGATATTCTTCCAATAGTCATGCATTTAGGATCTATAACATGCGTTCTGAAAAAGTCTTAGAATCCAGTAATGTTGTCTTTAGTGATGCAGAAGATTTTTTAGAATATCTTCAAGAATGCGGAATTCAAGACATATATGTTCCTCGTGTGTCCACACAAGATGGTGTGAACATTACTGAATCTCTAAACCTAAACCTTCGTCAAATGTGTTGTCACCTACCTCCGGTGCTACAACAACAAGATCTGCTCCATGCAAAGAATCATTTGTTGATTCATCATTACAAAATGAAGGGATAAAGCTGGTTGTTAATCTTTCTTATGAAAGCATTCAATAGAGGAATCAAAGAAGAAAAGATCCACCAACATGGGTTCAAAAAGCTCATCCACCTTCAACCATAATTGGAGATCCAAATGAGGTAATGGTTACAAGAAGGAGAAGACAAAATGAAATTAACCATCTTTGTTATGTGTCCCTTGCAGAATGTCAAACAAGCTTTGGAAGATGAAAATTGGATTGAGGCAATGCAAGAAGAACTAGAACAATTCAAAAGAAATGATGTTTGGACACTTGTACCAAGACCAAAGGGAACAACATAATAGGTACCAAATGGGTTTTCAAAAATAAAACTGAAGAGTTTGGTAATGTTGTCAGGAATAAAGCTAGGCTTGTAGCTCAAGGATATACTAAGTTGAGAGAATCGACTTTGATGAAACCTTTGCACCTATTGCTCGACTTGAATCAATCTGTTTGCTGCTTTCTATTACATGCTGCCTCAAGATCAAATTGTTCCAAATGAATGTCAAAAGCGCCTTCTTGAATGGAATGCTTAATGAAGAAATGTATGTTGAACCACCGATTGGCTTTCAAGACCCCCACAAACCTTATCATGTATTCAGATTGAAGAAAGCTCTTTATGGTTTAAAACAAGCCCCACGGGCCTGGTATGAAAGGTTGACAACTTTCCTTCTTGAGCATAACTATGAATGAGGTAATGCCGACAAAACCCTCTTTATCAAGCGTGCTAACAATGAAATCATGTGTGCACAGATTTACGTTGATGATATTGTGTTTAGTCCTACATCTCATTCACATGCACTTGAATTCATTAGCCTGATGAAAAATGAGTTTGAGATGAGTATGGTAGGGGAATTGAATATGTTTCTTGGTTTTCAAATTAAACAAATGGATAATGGCATGTTTGTTTCCCAATCAAAGTATGCTAGAAATATGTTGAAAAGATTTTGTCCTGAGAATGCAAAGCATGCTAGAACCCCTATGAGTGCTACTAGGGGTGTTCAAAAAAATGCAAAAACCGAACCGAAAAACCGGTTAACCGAAAAAACGGTTCGGTTACAGGATTCAAAAAACCGAATTTTCGGTTCGGGAAAAATTAGAAACGGTTAACTGAAAACCGGTTTTTCATATATATATATATATATATTATATTAAATAAATAATAATCTTAACCTAAACTAAAATAAATCTCTAATTCTCTCAATCTAAAATCTCAACCCAAAAATTTTTTCTCAGTTCCCACATTCCCGATATCGCCATCTTTCTTCCAACTCCAACAAAGCAACTTCATCCTTCTTCCTCATTTTCTTCCAGCAGGCAGCAGCTTCCTCATTTTCTTCCAGCTCAGCAGGCAGCACCGCACAGAGCAAGTTCGTGATTTCTTCCAATAGCTTTCATTTTTCAGCTTTAGCTTCGTTGTCTTCTTCCAACAATCAGGTATTAGAGATCTAGGCTTTTTTCAAAAAGTTTATTGATTGTCAAAAAAATTTATAGCACTAGAAGCTTTTTCATTGTTGACTATGTACGGTTCCTTAAATCACTAGACTCCAGAGCTCCTTCTACTATGTAGACTCCCCTGCACCTTGTAGTTTATCCCTTAGGCAACATGTCATGTCTTAATTTATGGTTTCAAGCCAAAAAAAAAGAGAGAGAGAGAGAGAGAGAAAGATGAATATTACATTAAGAAAAATAGATGGAAAAAGGTTTGATGGGTTTGTTGGTGTAAAATTGTTTTTCATTTATTTTCAACCAAAAAGACTAGATTTGTGGTGGAAATTCAACCCAAACCGCAGTCTGAGGACCTTGCAAACCGACAAATTGTTTTTCATTTGTTTCCTACTAGAATGACCAAATTTGGTCGCACTCAATTTCATTGATGATAATTGATTTGCTTTTTGTATGGAATAAGAACTTTTCTTTCAAATTCTCTTTTTTCTTTTGAATCGTTTCAAGTTTTGGAGATTAGGAAAGAGTAAGAATATTTGTGAAAGTAGTCTGCATATTGTAAAAATTAAATATAGTTCTAAAAGATTTTATTGGGATATTGTATTAAGTAATGGGATGATTTAGATCATTGGCGGAACAAATAGCACCGCTCAAAGGAACATTAATCAAGAAATGACTTTTATTAAAAGCCATGACTTACGGCTTCCTTTTCCAAATCACTACTAGGTAGTTTTTATAGAATTATTTCATGTATCAAACTAAAACATATTTCTTCGTGTTGATGTTGTAGATGTCCAAATCTAATCCCCATGGCTGTTGACCATTCTAATACTGATGAGAGTCTGAGACACCAACTAGTAGGAATCCAACTCCAAACTCATTGGTAGCCCCACAACCTTCTACGGATCCTGATCCACGACCACCACAAGTCCCCAAACGTGTAAGTTCTAATACTCGAAAGAATACTTCTGACATGTGGGATCACTTTACTATAAATCCTTGTGAGAATATGGATGATAGGACAACAACGTGTGATTATTGTGGGAATGTGCTTGCATGTCCAAGTAAAAGTGGTACTAGTTGTCTACGGAATCACTTAAGTTGATATAAAAAATACCCTTTGAATGTGATGGATAAGAAACAAAGGATCCTTAGTTTTTCAACAAACACAATCACATGACCAATCAAGTGGTACTACTGCAACCTCCACACAATCTTCACTTACAACTTGGAAATTCAATCCAGATGGGCTTAAACGGTCTCTAGCTAGAATGATCATTGTTGATGAGTTGCCCTTTAGGCGTGTAGAACGTGAGGGGTTCCGTGATATGATGAGGGATGCACAACCTCTATTTCAAGTTCCTTCTCGTATTACTGTGGCTAGAGATTGTTTTAACATTTATGTTGAGGAGAGAAATAAGTTAAAGGCCTTTTTTAGTAAGTTTAGTAAGAGAGTAAATCTTACCACAAATACATGGACATCTTGCCAAAACCTTAACTATATGTGTTTGACAACTCACTTCATTGATGATGATTGGAAATTACACAAAAAGATCTTAAACTTTTGTCTAATTGCTAATCACAAAGGTTTATTGATTGGCAAGGCAATTGAGAGGTGTTTGCTTGATTGGGGTATTTCTAAGGTTTTCACCGTTACCATTGACAATGCAAGTTCTAATGATGTTGGAATAAAATATCTCCAGAATCGGTTAGAAAGTTGGAAGGGTAGTGTTTTGAATGGTGACTTTCTGCACATGAGGTGTTGTGCACATATATTGAGTCTCACTATAAAATAGGGGTTAAAAGACATGGAGGACTCCATTTTTAGAATTCGCTCTGCAGTAAGATATGTGAGGTCTTCTCCAGCGAGATTACAAAGGTTTAAAGAGTGTGTAGAGCAAGAAAAGATTGAATAAAAAAATATTTTGGTTCTTGATGTAGAAACAAGGTGGAACTCTACGTACTTAATGTTGGATGTAGCTTTAAAATTTCAGAAAGCATTTGAGTTGTTGGAAATCCAAGACATTAAGTATAAAGATGAACTTGCTAAAGGGGAAAAGTCAAGGGGTTTGCCTATGCCTAGTGATTGGGAGTATGCCCATTACTTGTTACCTTTTTTGAAAGTTTTTTATGATGCTACTCTACGTGTGTCGGGCTCACTTTTTGTTACTGGCAATGCGTACATGCGCGAGATCTTTGCCATTGGAATGCAGATTTCAACATGGTGTAGAGGTAATGATGTTGGCTTAAGTATTATGGCTAGGAGAATAAAGGGAAAACATGATAAATATTGGTCAAATATTGATAACATCAACTTAATGTTATTCATTGCAGTGGTGTTGGATCCTAGATTCAAGTTAGGATATGTGAATTGGGTTATTAGTAAATCCTATGATGATGCTAATGCTGAACTTTTGAAGACAAAAGTGCATACAACTTTGTACTCTTTATTTAACCAATACAACCTCATTTATAATTCTCCAAGTTGGCAATCTAGTCAACAGTCTCAACAAGCAAGTCAAGTTAATGTGGAAGACGTAAATGTTGATCTTGAAAAAATTAATGTATTGTATGTACGATGAGGCAATGGCTGGACAGGAAGTTACGGTGACCAAATCTGAGATGGATAAATATTTAGAGGATGAATGTGAGTAGCGTCACAAGGACAAGATGTTTGATATCTTGAGTTGGTGGAAAGTCAATTCAAATAGATATCCAGTTCTCTTTTGATAGCACGAGAGGTGTTGGCTATGCCGGTTTCTACTGTTGCATCTGAGTCAACGTTTAGCACTGGAGGTCGTGTATTAGATCCATTTCGTAGCTTCCTCACTCCTAAGACGGTGGAGACTCTTATTTATACACAAGATTGGATTCGGGCTACACATGAACCATTCATGATTGCGGAGAGCTTGGAAGAGATAGCAGAGCTTGAGTCAGGTAAAGTTTTTGCTTTAGTTTCAATTATTAGTTATTATGTTGTCTTTATTGGATTTATTGACTGAATTTTGAATTTAATCATTTTTTATATGACCTAATTTTTTGTAGAATTTGTGTCTTCGACAATAGGAAATACTACTCGTATTCATCTTGATGATTGAAGGTTTTGCAGCATTTAATTGAGGTTTGATTCCTTTAATAGTTTTTTATTATAGGCAATGAAAAAAAATATGATTTAATTTTTATAAACTTCTAACATTTAATTTTTATTTGGGCAGAAATTGGGAGATCTACTCATATTGACTTAATGTTGGTTTCCGCTTTCTACTTGTGGAGTTGTATTTGCCCAATTTCTTTTGTTGTTTTCCATTGGGACTTGTTTATTTATTTTGTTGTTTTATTATGGACTTTTATTTTTATTTCATTTCGGACTTTTATTTGTATCAATTTTTAATTTATTGTTAGTAGTGGTCAATGGATATGTATGAATGTTTAATTTTTATTTGGATATGTATTGTCTATATTTACAATTTAATTTAAGACAAAATTTAAAAAAAAAAGTTTTATCAAAAAAAAAGGGAAAACCGATTCAAAACCAGTTAACCGCTTTTTTTAAAACGATTAACCGGTTCGGTTTCGGTTCGGGAAAATTCTCGAACCGAAAATTCGGTTCGGTTCAGGAAAGCGGTTAATCGGTTCGATTAACCGCTTTTGAACACCCCTCTAAGTGCTACCCTTAAGTTGTCCAAAGACGAACATGGTAAAAAGGTAGACACTAAGATGTATCGAAGCATGATAAGAAGTATTATTTACTTAACTACAAGCCAACCTGATATTTGCTTTAGTGTTGGTGTTTGTGATAAGGTTTCAAACTAATCCATCTGAGTTGCACTTGAATGCAGTGAAAAGAATCATGAAATATGTTTCAGGTACGTGTGATTTTGGCCTTTAGGTACTCATTTGAGTCTAACAATAGCTTGGTTGGATATAGTGATGCGGATTGTGCAGGAAGTTTGGATGATCGAAAGAGCACTTCGGGTGGATGTTTCTATCTTGGAAACAATCTTGTCACATGGTATAGCAAGAAGCAAAATACAATCTCCTTATCCATTGTCGAGGCTGAGTACACTGCCGCAGAAGTTGTTGCACTCAAATTTTATGGTTAAAGCAAATGTTGAATGATTATGGTGTTGATCAAGATTGTGTGACTATTTTTTGTGATAACACGAGTGCCATTAACATCTCTAAGAATCCAGTTCAACATTCTAGGACTAAGCACATTGACATAAGACATCATTTCATTAGAGAATTAGTTGAGGAGAACATCATTGCACTTGCTCATGTGAACACAAAATCCCAATTGACTGATTTATTTACAAAAGCACTTGACTATGATACCTTTGTTTTCTTGAGGAAGTCCATTGGACTACTTTAACTTGAATAGTTTTTCATTTCAGTTGATGAATAAAGCATAAACATGCTACTTTTATTTTGTTTGCCAAGACTTCTTGATTTGTGCTAGCATTCTAATTGTCATTTATTTTCTCTTATTTATGTGCTAAATATGATATGTTGTGTCCACTGAGACTCTCTTTATAACATGACCTTATTGCATCATAAGTTGATTGTCCATTCTTGTCACCATTATGAAAGAGCTACCTTGCATGAAGTGTGAAAGTTGTTTTGAGTAGTTTTTTTGATTTGTAAAGACTCCTATATCTTGGAAAATCTACCATTAAGAGGACTACCTTCTTGCAATTGTGAAAGCTACGTTTTGGTTATGTTTATGAGAGTTATTTGCCCTTTGTTCAAAATGGAAAGAGATATGTCGAATCATTATCTTCCTTGTTGAAAAAGAAAAATACAAAATATAGTAGGGCATGAGAAAATGGGGAGTTTCTCTTGCAAAAATTTTAAATTGACCACTGTATCATTTAACCCCCTTGAGGACACTATCACACACTAAAACAAGCTCTTGAAAATTTATCTCACTTGTGTGTGATTAAGGAAGTGTTGTTTTTTATTGCATTATGTTGACAACTTCTGTATGAGTTTTTGTGCCTTTTAAGTTCAAAAATTTTGATCTATTAAGATGATTTGCACAGATTGACTGTCTTGACCTTCAAAAATTCATGTAAAGCATTTCATTATTTCAATTTTATTTAATTGTCTTTCTGTTTGTAAATAAAGTCTGATGCTTTTGGAATTTGCTGTCAAATTGGGATGATGTGCCTACAACTTGTTTAAAAGGCTTGCTTTCTTCATGTCTGCTCTTGCATGCTCACATCTGTTGAATGCTCACAATTTGCTAAATCTACTTGTTGTGTGCCCACATTGTCGCGCTGTGTGCACATCTGTTTGAATAGAGTCATTATTTAAGTGAATCTCGTTTTTAGGGTTTTTGATTTTATTATACTATCACACCTCTTGTATGCAATAAAACCTTTTTGCGTCATCCCTGATTTCTTTCTCTCAAGTCTTTGCTCTAATCTTATTTTCTTCCCACTCGCAGATCAAGTCGCCATTGAGGTTTGGTTCAAACCTTATGAAAAAGAGGGGGAGAAGAGATGTAAAGTTGAGGGGGAGTGGAGTATTGTTGTTGTGTTTGTGGTGATTTGTTCCGTTGTTGGTAGTTCTCTGGTTATTTTTTTTACTGTATATTTGTTTGTTTTGGTTGTTTCTCTTTGGTTGAACTAATAAAGCTTACTTTTGTTTCTTGTTGACTCTCTTAGGGCGAATTTGTTTTTCCTTGTTTGTTAAATATGCTAAACCGTTTATGGTTTTTAGTGCCATATTTGCTTTTCATGATTTGTTTATGACACTCTTATTATTGGTTGATATTTGGCTCTCTTTATGTGATGTTGGTTGTTTTTGTGAGACAGGTATGTATTGATCTTTTGATCATTTTAGTGCTTTGTTCGTAAGTTTGACAAATAGGGAGATTGTTGATATTTTTGTCCAACTTATGTTATAGTGACACATTTTGCCAAGTGGCGTTTTCTCTTTGTTGTCTTGCCCATCAAGTTTATTTTGATTCATGATATTCTTGTGTGACCTAACTTTACATGCTGTCACAATTTCCTTATGTGGTCCTAAAAGGTTGTAAGGCTTTGTCTATGGTCCCCCAAGAAAGAGAAAAGATATGTTTGTGGTCTAACAAAAAGTTGGAATTCTTTTTGTTCTCTATGTGTTCAACTGTCAGGCTTATGTCTTTTACATTTTCATTTCATGTGTGTTCACGATGGATGTGTGCTTACACACTTATGTCAAACATATGCATGTTGCATTTCACTTCGCATTTTACTACGTGTGTGCGCCCACATTTCTGTAGTGCTAACATCACATGTCTGACTCATTTTTTACAAGTTGTGTTTTTTTGCTTAACAACTAAGATATTTTCTTTGCATCTTTTGTGCTGTCATTTGGACCACTTACAGGTGTCTCAATATCCTCTTGTGGTCCAGGAAATAAGTTTTTTCCTTTTTTGGTTGTGGTCCCAAAAGATAGATGTAATCTTTTCCATTTTTGGACCAACATATGTCAACCATTATTTGCTGACTTGGCAAGAATTGGGGAGCACGAAATTGGTCTATATCTTTTTAATTCTTACTCATTTGTGAACTAACCTTTGATTTTTTTTATTTGCTTGTGCTCTGAAATTTTCAGAGAGTTTTATTCCTCAAAGGTTCACCTTATGTTATTGTGTTAAACACTTATCATCCTTCATCTTTGTTGAGCTAAAAGGAAGTTCATCTTCTTCCTTGTTTGTTTTTCTTTTTGAACTTGAATATCTATTTCGTTGGTGCTCCGAACTTTTTAGAGAGTTGTTCTTGGTTAGGTTCTTTTATATGAGTTTGTGTTAGAAACTTTCTTGTTTATCTTCATTGTTGAATGGCGACTGGAATGTGGTTTCTTTGTTGATGCTGGAGCGTGTCTTCAACGACCGAAGCTTGGGTGGAGCTCAAGCATTTTCCAGGAGTGAACCTAGTGTGAAGAGATTTGTGGTGCAACAAGACATTAGAGATTCAAAAGGTGGTGTTTAGTGTAACTAGAACAAGGGGTTCTCTTTGCTGTAGCTAAAATCAACTTTGAACTATATCTTGTAATGTTTGTTGATTAGTGGATTTGTTTCAATCTGGATGAGGTCCCATGGATGTAGGCTAAAAGTGGATTTGGTCAAACCATGTATATGTTGGTGTGCTTTACATTTGGAGCTGAATTATTATTGATTTGTTGTAAACCTAATTGTGTTAACACAACTTGGTAAATCATTCCGCTGCGCCTTTAAAAATGGGATACCTAAACGTTAAATAAAGTTCACTAACTCTAACAAGATACAATTTTTCTATTTTTCAAAATATAAAATATGAAAATTCTTATAAAAATGAGTGCAAATTTTTGTGCCTTTTATTATCATTCAATAAATTTAAAATAAAGATAAAAAAAAATATAATAATCTCATGTTTATATATATATATATATATTTTTAAGTTTTTAAGAATCATATTACTTTGAGACTTATGCACATATTATAATGAACTTTAATTCACAATACAAAGATTCAAAAACAAGAAAAGGTCGGAAAATATTACATATTTACTTCTGTGTATGTAAGAATGTGAAAACGTTATAAGATATGAGGTTGGATATAAAATATATGTATATATATTATTATATTGATTGAATTAATTAATTAATTTATCAATAATGCTAAGGTCCACAACCTTTTCTCACAACTCTCAACGTGACAGCTCATCATTGGTTAGCTCACAAATGGACAGATGGGACCCATTTTACGAGCTACCACGTCAAGAGTTTTGAGAACTTTCGACGTGACAGCTCGTCATTAGTTAGCTCACAAATGGACAGACGGGATCCATTTTACAACCTACCACGTCGAGAGTTATGAGAGAAGATTGTGAGATTGCGTTGTGTACCTAGCATTACTCTTAACTTATTATACGATTAAAATGATAATTTGTTGCACTAAAGGCTCTAAGCTCCCGTGTCATCATTGATAATTAGGATTAGTCTTTAATAATATTAAGGGCGCATTTGGTTCAGGGAATGTTGTATTACTAGAAAGATAGATGACCAGGAAATCTTTAGAGAAATGTGTTTGGTTGGTTGAAATAAATTGGTGGGTATGTTATAATAATATGTTTGGTTGGGAGGATAAATGAGTGGGTATGTTATGTAGATTACTAAATTGCCCTCCTTTTTAAATAATAATATAATATATTATTTTTTATATTATTTCTTTTAACCCCCATATTTGAAATTTTGCTAAAACACCCTAACCATATAAAACTTTAATTTGTAGCAAAATCACCCCGAACCACCCCAAGCCACTGCCGGCAGCCAGCCACCACCACCACCACCAGCCGCCATAATGGCGCACGACCGATCGGATTTGGCTGGTCATGCGCCGGTAAGACCTAATCCGGCCATGGATCAAAGATTCATGGTAAAAAATGACTATATTTGGTCGTGAATATGGCGTTTCATGACCAAAGATGGGCTGTAAAACACCAAAGATCTAGCCTTGAGAAGGCCAGAGAAGGCCAGATCTTTGGTGTTTTACAGCCACATCTTCGGCTATGAAACGGCCAGATCTAGTCGTTTCTGGCCATGGATTACAAATCCATGGCCGTAAACATCTTTACCGACACACGACCGCAAGATCTCGTCGGTCTTGCCTCGATATGATGACTTTTGCCAGCGGCCAGGGGTGGTGGCTAGCGACCGACGGTGGTCTTGGGTGGCTGGGGGTATTTTATTAACTTTTAAACTTTTTTTGTGGCTGGGGTGTTTTAGCTATATTTTCAAATATAGGAGGTCTAGGTAATTGTTATTTGGTAGACATATAAGTGCAAATGTGTTCGAAATGATAAAAGATTAAGGGCAAAATAGGGTCAAAATTAAGATTACCTCGGTAATCTTATATTACCAACAGTAAACACTATTTGCAATAAAAGATTACGTAATATTTTATTACTTGACAACCAAACGAGGGAACTTGAAAATTAAACAAAGATTACAAGATTAATCTTATATCACCCCGAACCAAATGCAACCTAATATTAATAAAATATAATGTTACAAATTTCATCGAGATCTCTTTATTAGTTAATATACATGAATGGGAAATTTTTTAAAGAAATTATGGAGGTTTTTATTGTAAAATTCGACAAAAATAAAGATAAAATATTGTGAGGGTGATTTACACTTTCATCTTTAAGGTTTGGAGTGCATTTATTTACATCAAGTATTATGAGATACGTGCAATTTATTCTAATTAAGTGAGAATTTTCAATGAAATGTCTATTATACTTATTTTATCTTATTCACATATTATTAGGAATATATATATATAAGTAAAAAAAAAGCAAAAAATATACTTTACACTTAAAAAGGAAAATTCAAATTTTCATAAAAGTAATGATTGATATCCAAATATAATATTTTGTTAGCACATTATAAAACTTGTTTAATTTCACAATTATGGAAATATAAACATCATCTAAGTATTACTCATCACAATTATAAATGCAAAAATTCATCAAAACTAAAACCCGAGTGAACAACATAAAAAATTTAAGGCATCCATTATACTATTTTTTATCTTTTATTTATTTATAATAACATATGAACAAGACAACAAGATTATACACTTTTTATTGAAAAGTCTCACCTAAATGGACTAAATTGTTTGTATTCTATAGTATTGGAGATAGGTACAATGTACTCCAAACATTAAAAGGATGAAAGTGCAAAAGTGATTTTGAGCTAGGGTCTCCTTGGTGTTCATGCATGATTGGGGCACAACATGGATTTTATAAAGAATAATGCTACGGAACACTGATAATTTGCATCGGCGTACGTGACATCTAGTTAGACGCAGCCACATTGGAGACAACACTTGTCTTTTGTAAATGAACGGTCATCCAACAATTATGGACACCCGTCCATATTTGATGAACGATCGTTCATCACAAATGGACAAGCATCCACGAAAATAACAATGGACACTCGTACATATTATTTGGACAAGAGTCCATCTACTATGGACGAGCATTCACCTTATATGGACGCCCGTCCATAAAATTTTAGAAATAAAATAATGGGCATCTTATATGGACATGCATCCATCACCAATTCACCATCTATAATATGGATACCCGTCCATCATCAATTCACCATCTATAATTTTTAATGGAAGGCCAAGCCTTTGACTCTGGATGGGCGTCCATTTTTTGGGAGTTTTATTTTCTAAGCATTTTTTTTTAAGTGTAGTGGGCATAGCAGGAGCACATTTGATGCCCCACCTTCAATGTTGGTTGACTATGGACAAAAAGGCTTGACTTTGGACGGGTCATCCATTGTTTGGGAGTCACAGCAATGTGTTTATTTTCTAAGCATTTTTTTTAAGTGTAGTGGGCATAGCAAGAGCATTCAAGTTACCCACTCATTTTAAATAAATAATTTGACAAGTTTTGTTCTCATTGAAAATGGACGCTCTATTTTTTTTATATATAATTTAAATTATGGACGGGCGTCCATTCGAGGTGGACGCCCCTCCATAGGAAATGGACTCCCGTCCATTGTTATTTTGGTATAAAAATTCGTCCCAATTGATGGACGGTCATCCATTTGTGATAAACAATCGTCCATTAAATATGGACTAGCGTCCATAATTATTGGATGATCGTTTATTTATGGAAAGATGTGTTTTGTCTCTAATATGGTCGTGTTTGACTGAATGTCACATTCTTCGATACAAAAATTCGGTGCAAAAAATCGGTGTCCTTAACATTATTGTCTTATAAATTAATGTTGGGCTATTAAATTTTGAATGGGTGGTGCTATACTGCTATTTGCACTCTACTACTACTAATACTAATGGACTAATAAAGCCTCATTTATTGGGACACTCTATTTCTATTGTTTTTAAAATTAATTTTTTTTTCTTATAACATCCCGTAAATTTCATAAATATCCTTCATTTTTTTAATGTTTTAAAAGAGTTAACATTTTATTCTGGTCACTTAAGCTGTATACCCTAATCATTGTTATTCTTAAAATAAAATTTTAGATAATTAAATTGGAAGTTCTTAAAACTTTAAAACTAAAATAATCCAATATATATATATACTTTAAAGAAAAAAATAACAAATTTATACCTGAAACAATTAAAAACTTGCAATTTTGTATGCTTGTGATTTGACGTATCATATTACAAATTTCTTCCTCCATTAAATTATCTTTTTATTCTAATAATGATTTAAATAGCATAAAAAAATTAGGGTTTATGAGATAATAGTGAGGTGTCAAAAATATTTGTTAAGATTAGAAATTAAAATTAATTTTAATAATATAATTTGGGGATTAATTTATCATTATAAAATTTATTAAAAAGTAGGGTTTCTTTAGCCGTTAGTGGGTGCCAATAAATACATTCATGGGCCAATTCCAATTTAAAGGGCTAGACCATTGGAAACCGGATTATAACAATTTGATGGAGAAGTATGGAAGTCAAGCTAAATAAACCCACATTTTTTTAACACCCTCTTTTATTTAAATAATGGTGAAACTGTAATATGCAATTTTTTTTTTGTTACATTAGTAACTCATTTATTTATTGTTAATAGACTCTTTGTTTGTGTCACAGGCCTAGAGTTTCGACATAGCGAAACAACCCATGCGAGACCCCAATATCACACTTGAGCAAGGTTAAGCCTGCACATACGCCACTCCACTCGAGGTTCATTGGTTTCTAATTCTCGACTAATTTGTGTATGGATGGCCTAATCCCTTCTTCATTGTCAACTATGAATAACTTTTATCAGTTCATGCACTCTCCTTTCATGGAGCACCTCTCTCCACCTCCCTCCTAAAGAGTCTTATTAAGCATTGTCAATGTGCTAGGAGAAAACACACCTAAAGTCTCAATTATCACACCCCACATGATGTTTTGCGAAACCACACAACTTTGTATGCTCTCCATAGACCACACTTGCTACTCTTGTCAAGACTTTGCAGAATAAGGTTATAGCATCTTTATTTGAACACACACTAATAATCTTATATTTTATTCAGTTTACTCATATTGATTAATTGCACCAAATCCAACTCGACAGTATTAAATAAGATGTCCTGCCAAAGTTTATCCCCAATTGCAGACTTTTGGTGGTATATTTTCAAATTTACCTGCTTTTCCTTATATGATTTAACTTTATATTTTCAAATTTCAATTTATCATTACCCTAGTGCCCCAGTGCTATTCTTACTTCAAAAGTGTCCATTAACTTTCAATTTTTTTTTTTAATATATAGTTTAAAAAATCCCATATAAATCCTTCGTCCCTACTAAATAGTACAAATTGCATTACATTTTAATAACAACTTTCCTTTAGTGGGCTGGCAATGGTATCTTTCCCAAGGCATCCAAACACCACATGAATTACACTAAATGGGTGTAATCTTATCCCTCGTGAGGGTGGGGCTACGCTTTGCCCTGTCCCAAATAAGCAAAAAGAAAACCCCAAACAAACAAACACAAACACAAACAACAATAAACAATTCCACGCCATGTTCACAATATGACCGTTGAATCCGGACATGCCACGTCAGCTCCGCTCTGCTATTCTCCTCGTAGATCGTGTCCTAACACTGCATTAACTCAGCCTGGTATAAGAACAACACAAACACCAAAAAGATTAAAGAAAAAGCCTGATACGCTTAAGCGACTCAGCCACTGCGCTCCCTGTGGTACGCCTCACTTGTTACTGTGGTACTTCGTGCAATCTCAACCGTTCGATTTCTGACGCACAATATCTTCATCAAAATCTAGCTGTTGTACGCTCTCAAATAACGTCATGCGCGCATGGGAGGTCTGTGATCTGGATCAATAAGAAAGCGCGTGTTTGTTACGCATGATAGTTTAAACTTTAAAATGACATCTCTTATAATTATCAAAAGAGTTACTAAAGAATGAGTACTAATATATACTAACTAAAGCATAGTATTCATATTATGCACATAGTATGGAATATTATACTTTAGTTAATACACATATTAGTACTCATCCATTAGTATCCAAAGTATTATTCTTATCAAAAATATTTTTATAAAAGTGTTAAAAATCTTGGCTCTATTTGGCTGCTGGGAATACTACTTTTTAGTATTCCCAAAAAAGTTAAACAATAAAATATAAAAAAATTTTGATTTTTAAGAATACTACTTCAATATTATTTAACTTTTTTTAAACCTCTTAAATTTGATAATTTAATTAAATACCCCTAAATATTTTTTTAAAAATTATAAAAACACCCCAATAATTCATATTTACCAGATTCCGGCCACCACTACAAGAAAATGACCGAAATCTGTTAGGATGGTACACTATCGACTGAATCTGACCAGTAGTGCACCGATCTAGCCTTTTCTAATCAGATCCACGGTGGATCTGGCTAGAAAAGGCCAGATCTAAGACCAAAGATCTGGTCGTTGACGGCCAAATCTTTGGCAGTAACGGTTTACAACGACGGCCAACAAACGGTCGTCGTTGACCATCAAAGACGACGGTTTGTTGGCCGTCGTTGACGAGAAAATACGGCCAGATCGCGGGCTGATCGGCCAGACGCCGCGAGTCGCTCGGCCAGATCCACCGTGGATCTGGCCAGCAAAGACCATATCGGAGCACGACCGGCAAGATCCAGATGGTCATACGCCAATACGGTGAACCCGGCCACCCTCCGGCGGTGTGGCCGTCTGTCCGTATTTGACATTGGGTTGGAGGTGTTTTTGTTAATTTTTAAGATTTTATTATAGGGGGTGTTTGTAAATAAATAAATATAGGGGGTATTTTATTAATTTATAAATCCTACATCGTAATACCCGCCCAATTCAATTTTTTTTTTACTTTTTTCAGAAAACTTTTCCCAAAAACACCAAATTGTGAACCAAACTTTCTATTAGATGTTCTTAATATTTGATTATTTTCTATAATCATAAATGCTTTTAAAATTAATTAAGCACATGAAAAATATCTAATAATAACCCTTAATAAGTTTGGAAGTAAATGATAATCAGGGGTTTATAGTTTATACTCTAAGAATGATGAATTAAATATTAGAGATAATATTTTAATTTTTTGTATTAATGTGAATAATATATAAATAAATATTAATATATTACAAATCAGAATCGTGCAAAGTAAAAAGCTATGCCCGAGAACTTTCGGATTCTCTTACAAGACAAAACTCCATCTCTTTTCAACTATAAACTAAACTCCTCTCCGTTAGTTTTGAGTTCATTAGTTCAACTTCAACTACAACTTCAGCCCACCTCAAAAGAAGCTAAAACTTTTCTCTCTCTTTCTTTTCTGGGGTTTTGGGTTTCCTCTAGATTTCCTTTACGAGGTTTTAAACAAATTTATATGTTTCGAGTTGTTTCTGTATTCTAAACTACTATTATTATTTGTTGCAAAAGAAGAAGAAAGAACATTTAATAGAAATGGCTTTGATTCTTCTTCTTTTTCTTCTCTTCACAGTCTCCGCCGTCTCCGCCGATGAAGGTCAGTTTCTTTCGGCTCGTAGTTGGTTTTATTATGCGCATTTTGTTTGGTTCTCCTGTGGGTTTTTTATATCTTTATGAATAAGCTTGAAAGTTCTGAACTTGTTCTGGTTTTGTTTGAAAAATCTGATTTGAATCTTCTGGTATAATTTGCCTTTGTTATGGTTGTTTATTTACAGATTTTGATGTGCTTTTTCTTTTGTTGCATCAGATTTTGAATGAATGAAATAAGTACTCCTGCAAGTGGTATAGCATTTAATGAGTGATTTCTTTAGTCATCAATGTGTTTGCTAAAAGAAGGAATGGAGTGGTTTAGACTTCAGAGTTTGTATTAAAATTTTGTGTCTTTGGTTTGTTTGGTCAAATTTCTCTATTGTCATCATGGAAAAAGTTTCTGTAATTTGGATCTTTTCTTTGCTTTCTTTAATGGGAATCTCAGCCATTTTGCTACCCAGCTCATGTGGCAGTCCTTTACCTGACGAAATAATATGTTTTAGGACCAAAATGGCCTTCAACCAATGATGTCTTTATGTCAAATGTTTGATCTTATGTATACTTCTAAGGGTGGTGTTGTCATTTCATAGTTTTGCAAGATGACATGCTTGTTGAGTTGGTCCACTGTATTATATGCTTAAAACCATCACCTTCCTAGTTGTGTTACACATTCTTAATTCCTGGAAAAGTAGTAGATCTAAGGGACATGGTTTAATCAGAAAACAACCAATCAGTTTTATCATCAAAAACTAGTTAGGAATGATAATGATGATGATTTGATGGTAATTGAACGAAATCTGCTGAACAACGAAATCAGCATTAATGTGATCTTACTTTTGTACTAGATTTGGCCTTCAAAAAGGGCCGAGTTTAGGGGGGTGCTTCTCATGCTCTGTGATATGTCACCTACCTTGTTAGTATGTTAAGAAATTGCATATCTCTCTCTCTATAGAAGATCACATCAACCTGAAAATGACTTTATCTTGTCATCAATGAACATGAGATGGTTAGGTGGTTAGTTGATAAAAGTTGGTGGCTTGGTGCCCAATGAAAAAGCTTTCAGAGTAAATGGGTCCTCATGTAGTAGATGATTTGAAACTGCATGTAGGTTCTATGGTTATAGTACTTCCCTCGTTTGGCACTATGCATTTTGTGCTCATTGCATGCTCTATAAGCTTGTAAGAATACTTGCGCTATGGTTCTACATTTTCCATGTTGAAGTTTTTATGTCCCGGCACAATTGTGCTTGATGAAAAACGAATAATGGTGTTTGACTTGTTGTGCCCGTCCCCATTCTTGTGATGGACCTTAGGTCTCAATCTTCTCAACACCGGTCATGACATGTTTGACACTGCTTAGGTTAATTGGGAAAGTGATAATTAATGATAGAAACAAAAAACTATTTCATGCCTTGGGTTTTTACTCATTTGCAGCATACATTTTTGTTCTGTGCTCATCTTTTTTCCCATTTCAAATTTGTTGGGTTGCATTAACATAAGCGATGTTTCATGGCACATAAAATAAACTGTTTGATGGTCATTGATACTCTGACGTTCTTCTAAGATTGGACCTCGATAATCTGCTTGTCATAACTTGCTCCCTTGTGTAACTTCTTGCAGATGCCTTCATTGGTGTGAACATTGGTACAGACCTCTCGGACATGCCAAGCCCAACTCAGGTGGTGGCCCTTCTCAAGGCTCAGAATATTAGACATGTCAGGCTCTATGATGCTGACCGAGCCGTGCTTCTTGCCCTCGCCAATACCGGAATCCAAGTGACTGTTTCTGTTCCCAATGAACAGCTCCTTGGCATTGGTCAGTCCAATGCCACAGCGGCCAACTGGGTTGCTCGCAATATCATAGCTCATGTCCCTGCCACCAACATCACTGCCATTTCTGTTGGATCCGAAGTCCTTACTGTGCTCCCGAATGCCGGTCCAGTCTTAGTCTCTGCCCTGAAGTATATCCATTCCGCCCTAGTTGCCTCTAATCTTGATGGCCAAATTAAAGTCTCTACCCCACATTCTTCCTCTATCATACTTGACTCCTTTCCTCCATCCCAAGCTTTCTTTAATCGTTCCTGGGATCCAGTCATGGTTCCTCTGCTAAAATTTTTGCAGTCCACCGGTTCTTCCCTTATGCTCAATGTGTATCCATATTATGATTACATGCAATCTAATGGTGTAATTCCATTGGACTATGCACTTTTCCGCCCCCTTCCTCCTAATAAGGAAGCAGTGGACGCTAACACTCTTCTACATTATACTAATGTCTTTGATGCTATTGTTGATGCTGCATATTTTGCAATGTCTGATCTAAACTTTACCAATATCCCAATTGTTGTGCTGGAGTCTGGCTGGCCCTCGAAGGGTGACTCATCTGAACCAGACGCAACAGTTGATAATGCTAACACTTACAACAGTAACTTGATCAGGCATGTGCTTAACAACACAGGAACCCCTAAACACCCTGGGATTGCCGTCAGCACTTATATTTATGAGCTTTACAATGAGGATACGAGACCTGGGTCAATCTCTGAGAAGAACTGGGGGCTTTTTGATGCCGATGGAGTACCAGTATATGTCTTACACTTGACAGGTGCTGGGACTGTTTTGGCTAATGACACTACGAACCAAACCTTTTGTGTTGCAAAGGATGGTGCTGACCGGAAGATGCTACAGGCCGCACTTGATTGGGCTTGTGGTCCTGGAAAAGTTGATTGTTCAGTGTTATTGCAGGGTCAGCCATGTTATGAGCCAGATAATGTGATTTCACATTCAACATATGCTTTCAATGCCTATTTTCAACAGATGGGTAAATCTCCTGGGACCTGTGATTTTAAAGGGGTAGCTGCCATTACTACCACAGATCCTAGTAAGTAACTGTGGCATTGCATGAATAACATTTTATTTTTCGAATTGGATTAATTAGTGACCATTGATGGTTTTTTGAAGAGTTTTTATCTCATCTCCACATTCAAAACAGTTGCAAGACTTGTATATCATCATTGTTACCTGATAATTTAGCATGCTAAAGTTTGCTTGGCGTCATGTGGTCACTATTGCACATAATTGAAAAACATAACACATTGTCAAACTTTTTCGAGAAATTTGATTATTGATCCTTGCTGCAAAACTTACAAGTTCTTGGAATGGATATTCTCATTTCTTTTGTTCACTGGATATAGATGCATGCAAACAAAACGTTATTCTTCATATCTTCTATTGATTTGTTCATTTATTCCTTGGTTAACATCTATCTATTTACTAATGTTGTTTACTTGTCTCAGGTCATGGTTCTTGTATATTTCCTGGAAGGTATACATTAAAGCTTTGATATATTAATATCGTGTTTCCATATACTTTCAATTATTTCATTTGTAAGACTCTCATGAATGAACAACTGAAGTTTGGTTTACACTGTTTATACTATAGTAAGGGAAGAAATGGCACTATATCAGGAAATGGAACATCACTGGCTCCTTCATCAAATTCGACAACTTCCGGATGCCCTTCACAGTACTTGTACAGTGGTAATTTTGTCACACACTCAGTGATAATAGGAGTACTACTTGTGAGTGCAGTTTTCTTGTAAAAGTTCACACATTGCATTTCGCGCAACTCTTTGCCTGGCAATGGGATCTTTCAGAACATTCAATCTCGTTTCTGTTGGAAACTTGCAGTACACCCAATTTTGTTCCTCCCAACGAGGAGATGCCGGGAGGCAAAGTAGATTGAAAATACAGCGGCTAGTAGTTCTCCAATGAGTTAATTAGATTTTGTACAAAACAGACCAAAAGATTTGTTCAGGATTATTGTTGTAACTATCTTTTTAGGCTTAATTTGGTTGTATTCTTTGAACTGGGTTCCTGAGGTGTGCATTTTAACCCGTAGCATGATGTTCATTTGGTCACAGAGTCATTACCAAGTTCTCTTTTCTTCTATTCTCGTAGTCAATAGTTAAAGCTGAACATTTTCTATATGCTACAACTTTTTAAGCAATATGGTTTCGTTTAAATTAACCAATTACATAAAAATCCTGACTCACATCCTGGCAAACATCACAAAGAAAGCCAGAGGAGCCAGGAGAAACAGTCTGCTGATGGGCATGCCGCTTACAATAAGGCTTGTTGCAGAAATCACATTTTGGAAGATGAAGCCAACACTCTGAGCACAAAATATCCATACAAGCAGTCTCTTCTTGCTCAAGATAATCCATACATCCACCGCATTGAGCACACCTTGGAATGCAAACACAGCAGCCCTTGCATTCGCGGAACCATTTGCTCTTCTTGTCCTTGATATTGCACAGCACCTTTGCACACTCAAAAACAACCCTCACCTGGTTGCACCTTGGACACATTCCAACGTCAATTTGCCGGTCACTCGCGGGCAAATGTGACGACGAATTTCTGTATTCATGATACAGCAGAGGCTGATTCTGATTCTGGGGGTCTGATGAGTTCAGTTTGAGATGTGAGTGAAGTGTCTCAAGGTGTTCTTTTTTTATGCTGTAAATTCCAGCTAGTTGTAAGCTTTTTAGAGTCTTGTTTTGTTTGGAAAGAATTTCCACAGCTTTTATGATTCCTTCAGGGCTTAGGCCAATGCATCCTGGAATGTGAAGCTGAATCAAAGTAGCAAAAAGGAGTAAATAATATTAACAAGAAGAAACAAAAGTCACCGCGAAAATAAGAAAAAAAAAAAAAATAGAAATTCGAAGAAAAAGGAGTAAAAATTTTAATAAGAAGAAGCAAAACACCCACCAAGAAAATAAGAAAAACAAAACTAGAAATAAAGTAGCAAAAAGGAGTAAATAATTAACAAGAAGAAGGAAAATACCCACCAAGAAAATAAGAAAAAGAAAACTAAAATTCATGTAAAAAAGTTGAAAATAATAAATACCGTGTTGATAAGAGGGTTATTTCGAATGACTTTAAGGAGAGCCGAATCAGTAATCTTAACACAGCTGATCAAACCCAAAGTTGTGAGCTTTCCATTCATTTTTGAAGAAAGTTTTACCAAAATCTCATCAGAAAGTCGCCAGTTTAGAGGACCCTGCACGACCAGCCATTGAAGGACATCGTTGTTCACTGTGTGTCTCAGTGACTTGCAGACTTCACTCATGGCGAGAAGCTCGTATAAAGGAAGATAAGTTAACACAACAAACAAAGCTTCATGGGGTGGCCCTGCAACTGCTGCTTCTTCTTCATGGTGACAAGGGAAAATTGAAATATTTTCCATGGAGTTTTGAATGACTTCAACTTCCATTTTCTCCTCCATTTCTGAAGTTTCCATGAGATTTTTTTGAAGATTGAGAAATGAATGAGAGTGGGAAAATATCTAAAAGCTTTATCTTCTATTTCTTGCTCTGTAAGAAAATTTGCCAATCGGTTTCCATCTTTGGGGCCCGCTTCTTCAAATTAGCACGTGGACCATTAAAGTCTTAGTAATTGACCCAAAATAAGACAAATGAAAACCTTGTGCAGACAATCTTATTTTATTTCGTGAAGTTTTTTAATGGTTTTAAAACCCGGCCGGTCGGTTGAACCGGTGGCTAGATTGGATTAGTTCATATAAAAAACCGAAACAAACAATTGCCTTGCTTCCACCCACGGTTTGACTAGTTTTTTTTGCGACGAACCACCGGTCCAACTGGTATAAATCGAGTCTGTTACAGTAAAATATTAAAAAATTAAAAAATTATAAGTTAAAAACTTAAAATCAATCATTTTCTGAGTTTTCTCCCTTCCCCAATTTTATTCGACAATACCCAACATCAATAGAGAAGAAAAATAAAAAAACCCATTACCAAACAACGAAATCATCTTCAGCTTGCACTCTCTTTGTGATGGTGATACTGGTTTACTCTTTTGGTTTAACTTTGGTCATAGTGTTGTTGCATTTTTGATCTGGTTGCTTTGACTGGTTTCATTTGGCCGTGATTCCAAACTTGGAGTTTTTTTCTCCATTTTTTTCTAGTTTATTTTTGTGTTCCAGATTTGGGTCATCGTAGTTCCGGTCCTTGCGAAAATTGTGAGTTAAATTGAAAAGATGCTTGGCAAAAACATCCCTTGTTTGTTTTATAATATTCTCAAAGGAAGGATGAATTTTCACTGTGCTTTGTAAGGAGAGAGTTTATGGATGATTCAAATTCTCTGTCTTAAGCTTTCCTCTCTAGTTACTCTCTTCTCTATCCAAGTTGGTATGTTGTAGACTTGTGGTTTTAATTTCATTTTAGATTTGGATATATTTGTTACATAGAATTTTTTATTATCATTGTTAAAAATTAAAATCTGCATTTTGTTTAATTTTTTTTTTTTTTTGTTGACGCAAGATGATGACGCACTTGGTTCGATCGCTGGTCGGCACCGCTCGATCGCCAAACCCTGTGACTAGGTGGATTGGTCGGGTTGCTCCCCGGGTTGGGTTTTAAAACCTTTTGTCTAATATTTTTTGAACTGTTGATCATTGTTTTAAAAGCGGATCGGGCCAGTCAGGTCCCAACCGGTTGGATTGGGCAAGGGAACCGATCCAAGTGTCCGGTTTGAGTCAACCTTAAACCTGTCATTATGCATTAGGCGCTTTAACCCGGTCAAAACTCGAATAAAGTCAATGAACCGCCGGTCTAATAGACCGGTAGATAAACCGGTCTGATTTCAAAAACCCCTAATCGCAGCCCATTCCATCGATTTCCTTTCTCTGTTTCTCAGCTTCTTCTCTTTCTCAGTTTCTCCAGATTTCTTAGTTTCTCTTCGAAAATTTCTATCTGAAATCCCACTCAAATCACAATCAACTCCACTCCCTAAGTCTGAAATCGCAACCATTCAGCATTCACCAAGTCGCAACTGAACTCCCTCGCCGGAAATCGACGACATCTTCCTCCCTTGTCGGAAATCGACGACAACAGCTCCGTTCCTCGCTGGAAATCGACGACAATAGCTTCATTCGTTGACGACAACTCCATTCCTTAATCCAGGTAAGGCTTTTGCAGTTTTGATTCTTGAAATCGAGTACCCTTTTTTTAGTTTTCTTGTGTTTTTCTTGATGGGTTCTCACTCTTTTACCTTGTGATCTTGCTTTATGTATCTGGGTTTAAGTTGTTGCTTTGGATCAGTGCTTGGTCTAGTCAGAAAGCTGTGATTTTTGTGATCAAGATCTGGTTTTTGTGTTCATTTGAGCCTTGATCATGTTCATATCGTTTGCTCTGATGATTTATGGTTTCTAGATTAAATAGTTGAGGTTTGTGTATTGTAGTTCTTGGCTGCATGCTTCGTGGTGTCGATTCTGATGGACTCTTTGCCAGAATCAGCTAAAGCCTCATACGCGTCCTTCCGAGGTTCAATGGGTGCTTCAGCAGACCTACGGAGCAATGGATTCTACCAGTAGAAATTACAGAGGTGCACAACCAACAAGATCTCCTAGTTTTTCACGGCAAAGGTGCAAATAAAATTTAGTGTGTAAACTGTAAACCAACAATTTTTGTCAACATGTCCCGTGTGTCTGCTGAAGTGTTGTATTTTAATTGTTCATACATTTTATTGAATGAAATCATTATTCTTTCTATTGTAAATCCCACCTTACGAGTATGTTTGATTTTGGAATGTTGTCCCTGCCACATTTTGGTTATATTCTCTGACCTTATTTAGAAATTTCATCATCAAATTATAATTTGATTACCTTTATGTTTAGTGGCGTCTAATATGAGAATTATATTCTTACTTATTATGTATTTTATCATTTAATATGTAAATACAACATTATGTTTAGATTTGGACTTTGGATTGTTGTTAAATACTTAAATTATGTTGAGATTATTGTTGAATTTGAACTTTGAGTCATGTTGGACAGTAATTAAGTTGTTATTGTCTTATTAAAAAATAGAAATCTAAAAAAAAAGTTTTTTTTAAAAATATGCTGACATCATTATAATGTGTGATGATATCAACCGGTCCAACCGATTAGACCGGTTGAATCGTGACCCGGGCAGTAGAGTGGGTTGCCCTCCGATCCGGCTTTTAAAACAATGCTGTTGATGATAAAGTGGTAAAAAAGGAATAATTCTCTAAGTAGGATGTTCTCATGAATACATATTATTGGATCTGAATTATAAAATATCATTGTAGTTTCATGAAATAAATCAAAAGGAGTATAAGTATGATATAGACAAAATTAATATCAGAACATCTTGATTAGAAATTTACTCATGATAAAAAATATTAAGCTAATATTAAATGTAATTATATTTAACTTCCAATTAGATGAATGTAAATAAACTATCTACAAGGAGTGTAGAAAATTTAAGTCACAATATCTTTACTCTTTATTAATTTACAAATTTTTTTTTTAATGATTTATATCATTTTTTCTCTTATGAGATGCTTAGCATGAAACTCAATACTTTATTTAGAGTATTTTTGATAATTTTGTTAGTGGTTTTATACCTTGAATGAGATGAATGAGTTTCAAATTAAATTATTTCACGAGCGAAAAAATGAAATACACCCTCTACTAAAACGGAAAACAGAGAAACGATAATATCATGAAAAACTAATATTATATATATAAAAGTTTTGGTCAGTTTGTGGTTTTAACGTTTAAAACAATATTTTTTTTCTCTTTTATATTTATTTATTAATGCACCACAAGAACATATATAAATGACACTCAAATTGTTTGTCAACTTATCTTGAATTTGTCATTGTTTGAATCTCAAACTAAATGTTATGAGAGAAAATATCAATTTTAAGATCAAAGTTCTTGTTTTACAGAAAATCATCGTGAGACAGTTGATATAGAAAATAAGAATATAAAGCAATCTATCAGAAGAAATTATCAATCTTTTTATGCAGTTTAAGCAAGTTCAATCAACACAACTTGAAAATTCTACAAAAGTAAACACAAATACTTATGAACTTTGCAGTCTCTAATTTTACATTTAATTTGACATTACATAAATAAACATTCATCGAAAGCGTGTAAAACTGAAGTTTGTAAAATCCGTCAATGGTCTAAAGGCTCGACAGCTGTTTTGAAAAGGAGAATATAAACCTTGTCAATTGAAAAATACAAGAAGCCTCCAAGTGAATGTGTAACGTAGGAACCAAAGCTTGCTCCCACAATGCAGTGCCAAGCTGGACCATATGAAGAGTCAAATTCCTGAAATAAAAATCCAATGTAATCTCATCATAAATTGCATAGAGTGAAAATAAATAAAGGTGTTTGTAGGAAAGCTATAGCCCACGATGTCGGAATATATTGAAGCAACTGTAAACTTGTACTATTGAACGATAAACTTGTAACATTTAACGATAAACTTGTAAAAATATGATATAACAAGTTTTAACATAAACTTTATAACATTGTAAAGGTAACTTTTATGTTATAAATCACAACGTTGCATGTTATAACGTTCATATTTTACAGGTCTACCGTTAAATGTTACAAGTTTATCCTTAACTATTACAAGTTGAATGTTAGTTTTACGGCATTGATAACAGGAAAAATGCCCTGTCTGATAGCGAAGTCAATGTTGACAATGTCTTATACTAAGCTTCATACAAAGCAAGTTAGAGGAAATCAATATAAATAATGTTAACGGTAGAGTTAACCAACTCTCTCACTCCCTATCTTCTCCAGATTTTAGTGAAGGTTCTATTTTACACAAGGATGATATAGACTGCAAGAGTCCTGAACTAGAACACTCTTGGGTTTCACAAAGGCGAAATCAAACAAAAGAGGTAGCAATAGGAAGATCTTGCACAATGACTATCAGAGCAAACCAATGTCAAAAACACTCCAAAATATACCAGTAAACAACATGAATGAAACTGATTTTCACACGTTTTAACGTCAGTAGGGAATGCTTTGCTTGAAAAACTTTCTGCAATAGCACTCCCAAACACATCTAAAACAACTAGGAATTAGCATCCCGAGTATCCTTGTACTTCAATTTGTTAATAATGGAGATTTTCAAGTTTGGGTTTGACATAAAATGACAAAATCATAACTAAAAGAAAAAATCACGAGCAAGAGAGAGCCAGGACTAGATATTTTCTTTGTTGGGAAGGAGCAGAAAGCTTTCTCAAGCAATACAGAAGGCATTTTGGTTGATTCTATATAAAACCCTAATGGTTTTAACAAATTCCTATGTTAACAGAGTGGAACATAATAATGAGTACAACATTAAAAACCAGGGTGCCATTTGCTAAGAACCAACTCAAACCATAGTGTTAAAACATGAGTTTATTCTTGAAACAAATCTGAATAAGAAAAGTTCTTCAGTGCAACAGTTTAGGAATCACGAACAATATGCTAAGCAAACTGAGTTAAACCATAATGAAAGTTTTATCGTCAAAACAAATCTGGAAAGGAAATTTGCTTACGAGCAAGACTATAATGTGAAAGTAACATTTATGCCATGACCTGATATAACAAAAAAACTGGCCCAATACTCAACATCAACACCCTTTACAGTGAAAATCTAAATGATTAACTAATTGATCAATTCAATCTTAGACTGAAAGGAAAAGGATTGCAGTGGAGCGACAAAAACCAAAAGAAAAGGGGTAGTTTTTAATCTAAATGCACAAGAAGGTTTTTATTGAACCACGTACATGTACACAGATTAACCCCTACCAAACAACAAAACTGAAATGCAAAATTATAAAATGTTCATAGAAGTGTAAATAACATACCAACCACGAAAGCTATTCAATTGATTGGAAAATAATGAAATAAATCATTGTTGACAAACAAAACAAAATATGTGAGCATAAATAATCAATAGGACAGCCTGTGTACAGAATTCAAGTTTACTCTGTCAACTTTCAAAGTCAAAGGTACAATTAGAATTTCCAAAAACTACAAAACAGAGATCACATTTCAGGAAAAAATAAAAAAAACAGAAAAATTCTCAGTTAAGTATGACACAATAAAAAGATTAGACAGTGCAATACACTAAAAATCAAGCTTCTATATACTTTATTTGAAACAAATTAAACACTCAAAATCAAGCAAATACAGAAATACTCAATAACCCTTCTGCAATCACTAAAATAGTCATTTATCGCATACAAAAAAAAATGAAAATCACAACCCAGATAAATAAATAAACATAATTACAGTAATAGCACAAGCTAAGACAAATAATCAATCAGATCAAAAGTATAAATTACTGAACACCCATTACTCTATATTATAAACCAGAAAAGAAAAAAACAAATTACAGCTCACAAAAGGACTAATTTTCAGCTGAGTCCAAGACATTTATTCAACTAGACCACCCAAAAACAATAATTTTAATCAAAAAGCATTAAACCCATCTAACCTTAGACTCTAAACTAAAGACCACAATCCAGAAACATAAAATAAAAACAAAATAAAAAATCAAACTGCAGAAAACAAGTACGCAAAATTTACTTGATACCCCAAACACTGAAACGACCAATTCACACACCAACAAATCAAAGCTGAAAACTTGCAACAAGAACATTATAAAAGACTCGATCTTGAACCAAAATTTTCTTGTTCTTGTTCTTTTTTTTTTTTTTCATTTACCTTCTTAAGAGCAAGAGCAAGGCGTTTACTGTCAAGCTTTCCAGGCATGGTGTCAAGATGGTCACGTGCACATTTGAACGCTTTGTTTTGTAAAGGAAGAGGCATATCACAGGCTCTAACGCGAACATTAAACTGATCGTTTTGATCCTGTTGCTCTTTGGCTTTCTTCTTCTGAATTAAACTGTTCAAGAACTTGCTTCTTCTCTCCAGCTCCTCCGCAGCCTCCATTTTGAACAGAAACTTTCTTTCTCTCTACTCTCTCATCACCAAAAAGGTTTAGAAAATGAAACCCTTGTGTTGTTGACACTGCTTAAGTCTCTAAATCATAGCCAGTGTAATGCGTGTTTGATAAAAGGCCTGAGAGAAGCCAAAAAGAGAAAAAGAGAAGGCGTAACAAAGCAAAAAAAGTTCAAGAGAGAAGTAACAAAGGTCTCGATCGTATTATATAACGTAAAATAAACTAGAGTAATATCCATACACTCCTTTAACTTTGGAAAAATTCATTTGGACCCATGGGTTTCCCAATTTATAAAATCTGGAATATCATAAGGATATCATGTCACTTATATCATACGCCAATGCATTTATGCCGTCTATAAATTTATTATCTTATTTATCTTTATTGTTAATATGATTGATAGTTATTAAATTGAAATATTATGTGATAGCACTTAAAAATATTTAAAAAAATATAAATAAATCTCTTCCAATCTACACCCTTAAATATTTTCTAGAAATTTAAGAAACTAAAGCTTCCATATAAAACTTAAAAAATTTATTTTATTGGTACACAGTAAGAGGGATTTAAAAATTTGATTATATGTTTTAATTTTCTATAAGTATATTTAAGAATATAAATTGAGTAGAGGCTTTAAAATTTCTTAGAAGAATCAATGGCGCTCCATTCCTGTAGGGGCAGAGAACCATTGCCCATTTTGAGTTGGGCATTTTAACCATTGAGGGGTAATTTGATCACAATAGTAGTCAAAATAATTCAATAGTGAGGTGTAAGATTCAATTGTAATTTTTGAAATGTTAGGGGTTATATAAATTTTATCCAATAAAATAATATATATTGTTGGTTTATTTTAAAGAGGTTTTTAGCGTATCAACAACGAGGTCAGTGTTGGGTTAGGCGTAGAGGAGACAAAACTAGCTTCTTTGATTGGCAATTTGCCGACCATAAATCACGCGGAAATCCGGAAATTCTGGGGCCTACCTCAAGGCTCAAACGGGAAATTTACAATTTTGTGTTGAGGTATGCTTGAGTAGATTGGCTTTAAAGCATAAACACCCTTCAAGTTTAGTTTAAGTAATAGCTAAATTTGGAGTTCCGAGCAAATAACATTATAATCTTAAACGTTATAATATAGTAATATTTTCATCCAAAAAATAACGGTCATTGACCTAATCCGTTATTTAACGCACCAAATCCTAAAAAAAAAAAGATTAAAAAAAGAAAAACTCTTTTGTTTTATTTGATTGTAAATAAAATAAACAAAACAATAATTACATATAGTAAATATAAAAAAATTTGAAAAAATATTTTTTATCAAACAAAATTAAAATAATAAGGATTTTAATTAGAGAAAAGAACTTTCTAATTACAATTTTTTAATAGTATAATAATTAAAAAAATAATATAAAAGATGCAAATTATAAAATTAAGAAATAAAACAAAAAAATGTTAAACAAAATAGTTACCCATGATTAATTTTGTTATCATATGATACAAAAAAGATAAACTCTTGCTTTTAATACATGGTTAATTTCCAATACATTCCAACTTTACCCCTCCATCTAACAGAGTAAGCTAATAGCAGTTACTTTTGGATGAAAATGTTATTAAAAAATTGGCCGAACGACATGTACCCACCCATGGTTTACCGTAAAGACAAATTGGTACCCTCCAAGTTTGGAAATGACAAACACCAACCTTCCGTTAATATTTGTTGTTAAATTTAACTGAATAAGGTTAAGATAGTAAATTCAAAAACAAATAAAGGGTAATCATGTCATTTTATCCCTTTCTTCTTCGATTAAACTCACATTTCTTCTCTCCTCTTCATCTTCCACCTTTCTTCTTCAAAGCTGCCGCCGCTGCCAACATTCTTGCTGCACCTTTTCAATTGATCTCACCTCCCATCACCATCCTCCTCCATCCCCAGCCGGATTTGACCCATTTTTGGCTGAAATTTCCTCTTTCCCATAACCCATCTTCACCCTAGTAACCGCCGTATTCACCCCAATAATAATGAACAATCAACCCAGCCCAAACTCAAATTAGAGAATTCAGAGGCTTGAACTAGTACAGTTTCGACGAGAAGAAATAGGAACCTGCACTGTGTTAAAGCAAGCAAAAGGTACCGTGTTCCTCTCGATCGGGGAATATTGGAGATGATATTGAACAAGATATTTAGTAGGAGCAGTAAAACTACCACGACTTTGTGGAAATTATAGAGAAAATGAATGTCAACTTCAAGCAAAAGTGTAGTTGACATGGCCATTAAAGATGGGGAACTAAGAGTTTTCCTAGTGGCAGGAAAGGTCTTTGGGGACACCCTTGCTTCTCGTCTCATGTCTGCTCTGAAGAATCTGGCTCCTGTTCCTGTCTTTTTCTCTAGTGTTGGAGGGTAAGCTATGAATGCGGTTTATAATTTAATCTCTCTTGGAAGTTCTATGGAAAATTCTTTCTTTCTTTCTTTTTTGGGAATGAAAAAGAAGAAATTATTAAAGGGTATAATAAAAAAGAAGAAATTATCCAGCGGTTGCTAGGGTGAAGATGGGTTACGGCCAAAAGGAAATTTCAGCCAAAAATGGGTCAAATCCGGCTGGGGATGGAGGAGGATAGTGATGGGAGGTGAGATCAACTGAAAATGTGAAGGAAGAAGGAAAGAAAGCCGCAGCAAGAATGCTGGCAGCAGCGACGGGTTTGCAGAAGAAAGGTGGAAGATGAAGAGGAGAGAAGAAATGTGAGTTTAACAGAAGAAGAAAGAGATAAAATGACATGATTACCCTTTATTTGTTTTTCAATTTACTATCTTAACCTTATTCAGTTAAATTTAACAACAAATATTAACGGAAGGTTGGTGTTTGTCATTTCCAAACTTGGAGGGTACCAATTTATCTTTACGATAAACCATGGGTGGGCGCATGTCGTTCGGCCTAAAAAATTCTACTAAAATAGAGTGTTACTAGGCAAACCTCAAGGACGCAACTGTAATCATCTCCCTCAAACTGCGACATCAAAACATTAATAGATAGACTGAGATGTTATCACTTAATTGCTTTGAAGACTAAATTATTATACTATTTGAGCTAATCTATTATGCCTAGTTAGATAACTTTTTTTGGCTCAAACTTTGATAAATGCTCACTCTTATTTAGAGTTTGTTAATTACCTAAAATATTGTTTCTATTATGTAATAATATTTACCTGTCCTAATAAATTCGACACTAAATCTATTTTTTTATTGGAATTTTTTTTGAGTTATAATAATAAGCACAAAGAAAAACTATTTCTGAGCAATCAAGTAGTTCGATAAAGACTTCTAGATATATTATTCAAGAGATTTTAAGTTTGAATCTTTTTTCAATTGTTAATATAAATAGTTATTAAAACTTTTATTTGGTTAATAGTTTTAAAGTCTCAAAAGATTAATTGAAAGGCACATAAATTGAACCGGGTATTTTTAGTAAATGAAAAAAAAAGCCACAACGGTATACCTATTGACAACTTTTTTAGGCTTTAATTTCTTTCGTAGTAATGATGGAGTAGGTTGAAAATTATTGCAACATTCACATGCCAAATGGGATACAAGAGTCGTACAACTTTGAATTGACCCGGTAAATATTCTGAAAGTCTAAAATTTTGGGCCAAGAATGGTTAATATTGGGGTTGGATTTGGACGGATCCAGTTAGATCTTCGAAATTCATCAAAGAGAAACGAGATAGGGGCCCATGGGGGGATGGCCCTGAACACTTTTTGGAGCTCCCGGAAATTGCGGATATAAAGAAAGAAGTTGGGGCCCCTAAATTATTAATTTCATCCTTTTACTTCTAATAAATGCTCTAATTTGGTCAAACTTTTCTTCAACTTCTAAGCTAAGCATTATAATTAAATTTTATTAATCATAATCATATTGTAAACGTAGGTCCACCTACATAATTATGTTACGATAGATTTATAATATATGTTAGAAATTATCATTTCAATTCAATGTTGTAAGCTTTGTTTATAAATAATTAATTTATATATTTTGTATCGAAGTTAATTTTATTTTTTTCCTTAAAAGAAGGATCGGATAACACGTTACTCATTTTAGGTATTTGAAATGATAATTTTTACTGGTGAAAATTACAAATACCTCTATATCGGAGGGTATCAAAATAACCCTTTGTGAATGTTATGGATATCCCATATAAGTCCTATCAGTGTTTGATACCCCTTGATAGATAATATCGGATACTTTTTGTTGTCTTCAACCTTGGGCTGAAAAAGAGACTGACACCATTGGTACCCTGATACCCTTCGGTATGTTGTCCCAAGTTTCATCAAATGCTTCAAAATATTTTGATTTTCAACATTCCTTATCTAAAAATTAACCAACATAAACCATTCAGCTACATAAATATCCTTCAGGTTTGATAGAGATTGTAGTTATAGAAAATGTGTTAGATGAGTTTTAATGATTGAATAATGAATTTTGATTAAGGTTAAGGAATTATAAACGAAGGCATTTCCAACGAGAAATTTTTATTTTGCGAGATATTTTTCCAATGTTATAAATATAACTTACAATGTTATAAATGATTTTTTTGGGTGATAATAATTGTCACATTCATTACATGAAAGAGTGGTGTTAGACATGCAGATTAAATATATTTAACTCTTGTGTACAAACTGATTTGGTATAATTTTTAAATTGACATATTGTTAGGGCCAAAAAATCGTCCTCGGCCCAAATGAGAAAACGGGTCCAACAATGAAGGAAAGACTAAGGCCCAATCCCTATGCGGCCCAATATGAAACTCACCGGATTAGGCCCATTTGATACGAAGTACAATCGGCCCAAGCCGTCCGACCACAAGCCTCCTAGTCCCAGTTCACTTCCTAGACCTATGAATGAATTCAAAGCCCATGGCCACTCACAGGTCACATGCCTATCCAAACACAGGTAAAGTAGTCCATTACAACTTCAACTCCTCCAAGGTCCTTATTAGAGTCATACGGACTCTTCTTCATGCCGGGATAATGGGACCAGAAGATTTATCCCGAGAGGGAACAGATCACCACGAGAACTTCCAATCTCACCAGGATTGGGAGGCAGAGACACTATTTAAACAAGCAGGTCGACCCTCTCACAAGGCGAGTCTACTACACCTGCAGACCCCGAGTTCTGCTTGAGCTTCGCTTCATAGGCTGTAGTCACGAGTCCCACCCCCGAGCTAGACTTACGGTAAGGCCTCTACTACTCCTTAACCCTAGCACTGCTAAATCCGCCTTTCGGCCGGCTTGACTTGACAGGCATCAGTGCCTACAGAAAACACCACCTCGGTGTTTTCCATCGCTTCACGCGTGTTTCTTTACGTGTGCAGGTACAGCAGATCGCTAATAGCCTCAACTTCATGGGATCAATCCCTCATTCCGTACCAATAGATTTTTACATCTACACATATCATTCATCCACTTTTATTAAACATATATTAAGTTAACTTTAATAAATATTCCTCCATCCATTTCATGCTACGTTAATTTACATACAAAGTTTATACATCTTTTATTATTCCAGAGGCAAAGCTTGATATAAGCGTGTGCCTCCTTTGCCTCACAAAATTTTTAGAGTTTATATAAAAATATATCATTTTTTTTTTCTGTTAAAACTAGATATATTATTTGACCCCCTTATTTGTTGAGTTTTTTTTTTTTGGCCCCATAATTATACTTCTTGTATTAACTTTTATTCTAATTTTGCTCTTTCTCAACTTTCATGTCTCCGCTCTGGCAACTCTGGCGCTAGAGTGGTCCATTCTAGCATTAGAATTTTTTTAATTATTCTACAAATTAGTGTTAGAAATTAAATATTAATTTTTTTTTGAACTAACAAATAAATTGACTAATTATATTTTATAAAATAAAGGAATAAAATATAATTTAAAAAAAGAATCGTAAATGTATAAAGAGTTATTCTAATTTTTTTAAAATAATAAATGAAAAAAATTAATTTTTTTTTTCTTTTGGACTCTAACGACTTGAGCACCAGAGTAACTTTCTTTAGTTGCCAGAGTGAAGAGAGTAAAGATAGAAAAAAAAATTGGATGAGAAGTCTTATCTACTAAACCAATTAAAAAAAGGTTAAATTTGAATTTGATCCATAAAAAATGGTTTTTTAAGAAATTATTTAATACAGATAAGAAGGGAAAGATGGGATCAAAAGAATTTTTTATTACTCCCTAGGGTTTTGGTCTATTGCAAGTACCGATTTATTTTTTACGGGTAAAAAGGTCCTTCAACATGACAGACATTGGCATGAAATTAACACGAGGAGGGCATATTTGACCTTTCAACAGTAAAACTAAAGGTAAAATAATACAAAATAATTTTTTTTTTTTCAAATAATAAATTTACATTAATTTAATTATCTAAAATCCAATGCTCGATAACACCTATCTACGGCTCTATGCCAATGTCTCATTATCAAATACCATCGCTACCCACTTCCGATTCTTGATTGCCATGGCAAGCTCGGGCAGTGACAACCTCCTCCTTTCATCTTTTGAGTTCCAGGGTTATTTTATTTTCGATTTATTTCTTGAAATTTATTGGTTTTAATTTTTTTCTTTTTGATAAACGATTGGCTATTTTGTTAGAGTTTAGGGTGGAAGGAAGGCAAGAGAGGCAGAGTATTGTTGAAGAATGCCAACAAAAAGAAAGCTTGACAAAATAGCAGAGAATAGTTGAAGAATGTCAAGAAGAGAATACTATTATAGTATTACTTTTGTATTTGCATGTTGGGTTAGGGTTTTGGCCCATAAACCTGAAAGGGATTGGGCCAGTTTGGTAGTTGGATCCAGTTTGTTGGTATGGGCCAGTTTGGTGGGCTTGGCTAGTTTGATTGTTTAGGCCTGTTTGGGAAGTTGGGCTAGTTTGGTTGTTTGGGCCAGTTGAGTGACGTGGGCCTGTTTGGTCATTTGGGTTTGTGATTGGTGGTTGTAGCCTTTGAATTTGGTGCTATTGGTGTTTTGGTTTGATCCATTGTTTGGCTAAAAGGTGATGTTTGGTTTTATTGTAAGGAAAGATAATCTAATCCTATTGCCTTGTTTTGCATGTTCAGAAAAACAAAGGCTTAGAGAGGATCTTGGCAGAAGCAAAAATGCGCTGATACTAGGGGTGTTCAAAAGAACCGGTTGGAATTGGGCCCTGATAGGTACCCGGGGGTTTGGTTGGTTTGGTTCCTACCCAAAGCCGTCAACGGAGGTTTCGGTTCCAAATTTTTGGAATGGCAGGTTAGGTCGGAGGTTTCGGTTCCAAATTTTTGGAACCGTTACTGTGCGGTTCCGGTTCCTATAGTTAGGAATCGAAACCGGAACCAGGAACCAAGAACCAAGACTAATATAAAATAAAATTAAAGATTAGGGGGGTTAATAAAAACTTTTGTAGAAAAAGTAATGTGAATACATTTATATTTATATTTCATAACATTTAAAATAAGTTGGTTTGACTTTTGAGAATCTACCTTCACAAAGTAACGGAGTTTGTAATTTTGAATTTATAATTTGTAATTTTATTTTTGTTAACAAGTGCCAAGTTGGGGGTATTTGTAAGTTTTAAGGGTTTTTTTGCTATTTTAAAAACTTTTGGGGGGTCATGAATTTTACAGGGTACCCAGAACCGGAACCGGAACCGTTGTTATGGGTTCTAGCTTTGGATACCTAGGAACCAGAACCGTCGATTCCGGTTCTGGTTCCAAATTTCAAGGAACCGCTTGCCTTGGCCTTTAAAAAGGCGCGGTACGGAATCGAATACCCCTAGCTGATACCATGTCAGAGTTTAGGCTGGAAGGAAGGCAAGAGAGGTAGAATACTACAGAAGAATGCCAACAGAAAGAAAGCTTGACAAAAGTAGCAAAGAATAGCTTAAGAATGTCAAGAACAGAAAGAGAAAAGAATACTGTTATTGTATTACTTGAGTATTTGTAACGTGTACAACAACCAATTTATACAGTGGCTGTGAGTATAATAAAGGAAATACAATAATACAATAATGGAAATACAATAAAGTCTTCAATTACAAAATATTACAGCATTTAACCAAATAAGCACTATATCAGTAATCACTTGATTCCAGCATGAATATCTTCAGCATTCCATATTTCATCATATTTGTGTGGTTTACGGAGGTGGATTTATTTATTTATTTTTTATAATTTTGATTGTGTCATTGATGATGGTGGTGGAATGAGTGAAAGTGGCTTACCAAGTTTGCTTGAAGTTGGCTTAGTTGTGCATTGATGCAATTTTCTCTCACTGCTGGTGTGTAGCTCACAGTCTCTTTTAACATTGTTGCTTGAAAAGTCTTTGATGAAATGCTTGAAAGATGGTTTTAGCAAAAAAATTTGCCAGTGTGTCTATTTAATCTTTAAGGTTTAATTCTCAAATTAGAAATGAAAATCTTGCCACATAAAAATGCAAATGCAGAAATGAAGAATTTGATGTGGGCTACAGCAGAACACTTGGGAAACCTGGGACTGAGTGAATTGTAGAAGAGTGTTGTTTTCATTGTGTAAATTCTCCAGATTTATGAGTAGGGTTACACGAGTTCGCTTTTCTAGGTTAAATATATGAGTTGTACATTGAATTGATTTTGTTAAATTTGTTGATTAAATTCAGATTTATTTTTTCAAATTTTTTATATTTTCACAATTTTTGATTTGTGTAGATTGAACTAATGTAAAATGTAATTTAGTTTTTATTTTTGAAATTTTTTATTAGGGTTATTTTAGACTTTACATAAAAGACTATAAGAAATAATAAAAACTATCTCTGAGTGGTCAAACGGTTCGATAGGGACTTCAAGAGGTTTTGAGTTCGAGTTTTTCTCCAGTTGTTAATAATGGTAGTAAAAATATATCTCTTGATCTAACATTCATTAATTTATAAAATGTATAATCCAATTTTATTTCATCCTGGATTAATTTATCATAATCTATTGGAATTCAATTTAATTCAAGTTAATCTTGAAAAAATTATAGGGTTTATTTCGTTTATTTTTGTGAAATTGCTTGATATAATACTATTCAATAACAATAAATGCTTTTTAGATTAAACGATCTTACAAATATAAATAAAATAATCTCAGCTTTATAGGAATTGCATTAGAGTGAACCAAAAGCATATGAACTAACTCTTTATTATATGAGCTAAATGAATATGATTTAAATTCACATGTTTAGCGTTTTTTTTTTTCTCTATTCATTTAATTTAGACAAATTGAATTATTGCACGTTTATTAGAACTTATATGCTAACTAAGATAGGTTTTTTTTTTTAAAAAAAAAAGTCAAATGCTTTATTCAATTCCTTTTTATATGTACTTTATTCACAACTCAAGAGCAACTTTAAGTGGTTAAAAAAATTGTTTTAGTTTTTTGGAAGGTAAAAAAAAATATATATATATATATATATATATATATATATATATATATATATATATATATATATATATATATATATATACCCTCATTTCATAAAAAACAAAATTATCTTATCCCTCTATGTAAAATAAAACCTCTTTTGTAATTTAATACTAAAAATAAAAATAAAAATTCATTTACATATATAATTTCATATCTTATATCACACAATTAATCGTTATTTATGCCACATTACACTTCTCCATTCTTTATCCAAAGTATTAGTAAGTAACCACAATAAGAATATATTATATAATCACCTTGCTCTAATAATATACTCACAGAATTGTTTGAATATATAATTACCATCTTAATTAATTCGATGAGCTCATGGATTCTTGCTCTTCCATAACTGTATCCAGTGCAGTCATTGGAGTCATTGGAACAATTGGGGTCATAGCCACACCTCGAGTCTCTCTATCCAGATTTCCATGCCATCCTACACAAATTTTGTCAATATTTAATAATGGATCATTTTCGAATACTCTTATTTCAATTTAACGACCGAGAAAGATCGATCAAATAATATTATCGAAAGATTTAAGGAAGAAGAGATGTACCAACGGTCATATCAAAGCCGCGATTTCTGAGCTCGCGATGCTCTTGGCACAAGGCACAATACATGCAGCAACAATGAACCAAACAATCGCAGCAAGGCTTCTCCTTCAACATGTATTGCTTCCTCATTTTTGATCGGTAGAAGCAAGTGAAGCAGCATGGGCAACATGTTACGCAGCAGATTAATGTGCAAAGTGCCCCAGTTACACCACAAGCTGCAAATATTGGTTAAAAATTATTATTATTTATTCGTATCATATTCAAGTATTTGATTGATTGATCCATAATCGTTGATTATGAACAATGGTTTGCAGGGTGGCGAACTATTCATGGCAAAATTCTTTTAAATTTTTATATAGAAAAACGTAATTTTGTCCATAAAATTTCATATATTTTTTTTATACTTCGACTCTCCTTATTATAGTTAAATCTTACACTTCCACTCCAACTTCCAAAATTAAGTTTTTATAACGTAATCCCTTTCGTTTGTTAAATATTACACTAGGATCCCAAAATCAGTATTGGTTTGATAATGTAAATGTTAGTGTCCCAGTTTTTCTTTTTTTAATATTTTATGTTTATAAAGTTGGGAGAGTAATAATATTCTTTAAAATTTCTAAATTTCCGCGGAGTGGAAGGTTAGGTAAAGTTAAATATCATTAGTCTCCGAATAGTTCTCATATTTCCAAAGCAATCCTTTATGGTTTCAAAGTATCACAAATTCTTGCCCGTAATGAATCTAAGAGGTTTAGTTGCTATTTAACGTAAAATTTCTGAAACTTTAATGAATAATTTTGATAGCATAAGATATCTTAAGAGAGATCATCTGATATTTATTTAATATTTTATTATATTGGTTTTTCAAAGTCATCTAAAATCACTAATAAATTAAAGTTTGAAAATTAATTAATTATTGTAAAGAATTCTTAAAATCAGCATAAATCTTCTATAAATTCATATATAAAAATTTATCAGAAAAAAATCGCTGAAAATATACCACACCTAAGAAGAGTTGAACGAAATTGATTTTTTTTTTTTTAAAGAATTAAACAAAGGGTTACATTGCAAAGACCCAAAACATAATAAAAAATAAAATAAGTTTACTTACAAGGATGACCCTTTATCAACAATCTCTGCAATTTGTCCGAAGGTCATGCAAGGACACCAGCAAGTCAAGCAGCCTGTAAAATAACCAAAAGATAGAACAACTTTAAAAATTTACAATCCCATACGCAAAATGGCAAAAACAAACCAACAGAGAGTCACTTCTAACCATTTCACTTACAGTTTCGCCAGTCAGAGAAGCAGTCACAGAGCCCGGAGGACCAAGAAACCTTGTTCTTCGGCTGCTGGTTCAGCGAGTTCATCGGAATACCAGTCGAGGTCGCCAGAGTAAAGGGCGTCGCGGCCAAAGAATTCGACACGGTGGAGAACCTGTTGTAGTCATTCTTGGTTGCCGAAGACATGGCTATGAATTCTGCAACAAATTTTCGTATATCAGAGCAGATTTTGTTGCAGAAAGAGGAGAGATTTGAGAGCAATTTGGGAAGAAGATAATTAGAGTAAAATGCAGATAGGAAAGATTATTAGTTTTCAATAACTAAGCAAGTCAATGGCTGGCGAGACTTGACTAGTTTTGTGGGTGTGCTTGCTTTCTGAAATGTGAAAGCTACATTACTGTATAAAAGACACGGCATGTAGGGTCCTTCGTGGTTCCGATTGTTGGTTCCTTCTGGCTTCTTGGTAGGAATAAACGACTTCTTTCCACCAAAATAATGTCCTAATGATTTTTTACCCAAAATATTTCAAAATACAACTTTATAGTATATAACTGTTAACCACTCTACTTCTTTATTTAACTATGTGTTTAGTAATTAAGGAAACGTAATTAGACGTTCTGATACTAATTGAGATACTTCGTTTTGAAGTGAGTGTTTGGTCGATGAGAAAATTTAGAATACAGTGGTAATATGTTAATTATATCACAATTTAATATTTAATGAGTTTTGCCGTTCTTTTTTATTTTTTCTCTTTTAATTTCTTGTCACAATCAACATAACTGATAATTAGTAAATTAAAGACTTACCTTCTCGTCTATGTATTAACTTGTGACAATATAATATAAATTTAATATAGTACTGATGCGTGATGACGTAGCGTAGACATATTATTTGTCAGTTATAATATTATAAGTAAACTTCTATGGGGTATTGTGCTAACTTTTTTGAATTGACATTTTAAAAAGTAATTAAATAATATAAATTTAATTAGGTTCCCATATTGAACCAATAACAATTCACGAAAGACAATTAATTAACGACTACATATGAAAAAGTGAAAAGTTCAATATTATATGTTTTTCCACGAAATTGATTGGAAAGTGAAGCTTCTCACGAAACTCAATAATTCCTGTGGAAATATCCTTCCAATGGTGCTTGACTTGTCAAATGTGTTACACAGGTCATGCCAAGAAGCATACGGATTTAGCGAGAAATACTTGGCCCTATGTGTTTAACTCTTTCAAATAGGCTAATTCATTTGAAAAATTAATCTAACTCAAATAGGATTCAAATATGATTTTTTGTTTAAAAATGAAAAGTGGGTGATATTTGTTTTCTATTATTATATTCTGTTCAACTCAAACATTTTTTCAACTCTGTTCAATTAAAAATAATTATTTTTCACTCATTCTAATCTGAAAATTAATCCACCCAATACCACCATTGTCTGTCGTCGCTACCATTGACAGTTACCACCGGCCATCAATACTGAACGACGCATGACCGATTGGATCTGGTCGGTCGTATGCTGATCTGGCCGTTTTTGGTCAGATCCACCAACCAGAGATATGGTCGTTAATGACGATTATATTTTGGTCATAGATTTGGTTGAAAAATGTCAGATTGATGCACGACCGACTAGATCCAACTGCTCGTGCGTTATTTCGATGATTGTCGGTTACCGTCTGGCGGTGATGGCCAGCAATGACTTGATTATGTGGAGGTGTTTTTGTTAATTTATAAACTTTTATTGTTGGGATGGGAGTGTTGGAGGGAGGGGGGAAGGCCAAAGGGGTGTGATTTAGCTAAATTAATAAATATAAGGGATTAAAATATAATCTAAATATTTTCAGAAAATGTTTTTCAAACAACTATTCAATATTTTATCAAACTCTGATATAATTTTCAGATATTATACCAAAAACATTCTCAGTATCCTATCTTATTTGATTTAATTCAACTCAACTCAACTTAAAATCGTTTTTCAAAATAACAATTTTCAAATAACCTACCAAACAGACCCTATACTCCTGACTTAATCACTCCCGAGGTTTCAATAAACTAGTTTTGGGCTACCGTTTCATTTACTAGGAAATTCTCTCATTGGTCATAACGGATGTTATTAAAACTTTTAAGTAAACTAATGACAAAAAAAAAAATCCATAAACATATTAAATAAATTGCATAATTAGATAATTAAAAATAATTTATTTAAACGTCCAAAATTTTACATAATTTTAATATGTTTATATAGATAGTTAACAATGCTATTTGAGGGCACGCCGCTTCTCTTTCTAAGACAAATGTGGATTTAGTTAAGACTTTGGTCAATTATAATTCTAACATCACCCATTTTTTTTAATATATAATACTTGAGTAAATGTATTATATAATTTATACAACAATCAATCTCTTCTACAAACATCCTAATAATTAAAAACCGGAACTTAAACTTTCACTTACAAGAGTAAACTTTGAAAGAGACTCGTGTTCATATTTGATTTTATTATTTATTAAGTTTTGCATTATATTATTAGACACAAGGAAAAACAAATTCAATTTTCTTTTAATTTTTAAAATCTTTATATTGTTCGAAATTGTCACCGACACATATTTGAATAAATTATATAAGCATATGATTGTAAATTCGGATAAAATTAGTGCGTTATTCATACCAAAGATTGATATAAATAGTTTTTGTTGTGGTGATAATATCATATGAATGGATCAAAACGCTTGTTAATTTATTCAAATTACATCAAATATATAGAACAAATTTCACCATACATCATTTTCTTCTAATTTTAGGTAAATAATTTAATTTCAAAATCTCTTATACAATTTCAATACATTCAACCCCATCATTTTTAATGCATCATCATTATTGCATAACATGCTTTACAAACTTTGAAATATATAATTTCTCAACAGATAGATATATCGATAGCATAATACAATACTCGTTTTATCAAAAACTTTATTTTTTAATCGGACGACAACTTCATATTTCTATCTTCTCATGCCATTTTCCACCATCGGAGCTGTTGCTCCCATGGCCACTCCCCTATTTCGCCTCTCCACATTACCATGCCATCCTATGAAAATTTCCAAGACCATCAGAAAATCATAACTCAATTCATAATTAAATTTTTTTTTTTTTTGTTAAATACAAACTTCAAAATTGTAATAGATTTTTAAGTATACCTATGGACAAGTCAAATCCACGGCTTTGGAGCTCGCGATATTCTTGACAAAGGGCACACGACTGGCAGCAATAATGAACCAAGCAATCGCAACAAGGGCTCTCCTCCAATAAAAACTGCTGCCTGATCTTTGTGCGATAAAAGCAAGTGTAGCAGAAAGTCAAACCAGTCAGGCAACCAAGTAGAGTACAAAGTGTTCCCGCCGTACAACAAGCTGCAGCAACCAAAATTACCAATCTTAATTACCTTAATTAATATTGATATTCATAATTACCGTCCTTAATAAATTTAATTAGCACTATAATTGACTAGTACTTACAGGTATATCCTTGGTCTGCAATCTCAGCAATTCGTCCAAACGCGATGCATGGACACCAAAATGTCAAGCAACCTGCAGTTAAACAACAAAAAAATTACTTTGTTCGTAAATTTGACTATGATATTATGTTAAGAATTTGAAAGCTTTTAAACTTAAATTCTCGGTTTTCCGGAGAATTTAACTTACAACTCGGGCAGTCGGAGAAGCATTCACAAAGTCCAGAGGACCAAGCGCCCACTCTGGGCTGCTGTTGAGAGCCTTGAGGTACCTGTACCAGTGCCGGTACTCCGGTTGCCGCTGCATACTGATCAAATTTCTGATTGGGGTATGATGCGTTCATGGCGACGAATAATTCAAATACTCTTTGATTGATCAAAAGGAGATTTAATAAGAAGAAGAAATGAAGTGCAGGTCGCTAAGTGTCCCTGGTGGGGTTTTTATATAAATTCTGAAGAAGAGTAATACTAAAGAGTATAGATTATGGACTGGTTCGAAGTTTCAAGTCTACGCTGCATCGACCAAGTCACTTTTATTAATAAATGACTGAAATTTCTGGTTTTCACGTGATAATTATGTCCTTGGAAGTTAGAATAGCCTAAACCTTTTTTTTTTTGTTTTTTAATTGTTAGCTCTTTGTATGATATGTGTAACACATGAAATGGAAATAAATTTCGTGGAAAGTTAATTGAATAATTGAAGACAAGTCACATTAGTTGACAAGATATATTATATTTTCTTTAATTCATTACCTAAATATTACTTTTTCAAATTATTATTTGGCTGAAATTTTCAGCTTCCACAGGTTTCGGGTTCGATTTCTCTTGTGAACACTTATATGATCAAATGTTATTATTTCTTGCTTTTCAAAAATTTTTATGGTTAGGGAGGGCTCCAGTTTCGAACCTGAGTTGAAGGATTTCTGATTTATGTTAAGGAAAAAAAAAGCATGAATATTGATAAATTAAAGATTGAAAAAATAGATGTGAAAATTAAGATTCTAAGTGTTGGAATTCAAAATAAATCAGGATACGGTCATATAATTTGATGTTTTTATTGCCAAGAATACCAGTTCAAAGTGTAAATTTATTATTATATTAGGGAAAAGAAAACCAAAATTGAGAGTATTTAATTAAGAGTTAGAGCTGTCAGAATCGAGTATAATTATTTAAGAGTTAGTCTGGTAAATTAGCTTAATCTTTGATTCACTTTATATATGCGATTTTTGTAATAATTTATGAATCTACTGATCTTTTTGTCATCCTATGACTTTTCTCTTTAATACTGTAATGAAGTTTCCGAACTAATAATCACCTTGGCCTGATATATATATATATATATCTCCTAGTGTTATTTTATATATTTAACTTCACTTTTTCTTATATTAAAGTTTGTTCTTTTTTTAATTTATCATCCAGGACTACAAAAGTTCTACATTTTTTATAAATAACAAATCATTTGATAACTTTACATGAAATTGACTGTTCAACAATATTAAACAATTGATTGGAAAGGTAAAGCTATCCTCATGAACTCAATTATTCTTGTGGAACTGTTGTTCCATTGGTGCTTGACTTGCCAAAATGTGTTACACGGTCATGAGGAGTAACGTGTGGATAAAGTTAGATTTGGCTAAAAAAGAAGAAGAAGAAGAATTTATACTAATTTCTAGACATTATGGTTTGAAAATTCACTAATACGGATGTCTTAAAATTTTGTACGTGAGGATCAAAGGTGAACGTCTAATAGCTCACTTTTGATTGTAAGAATTGTAAAGTGAACGACTATATACTTACCTTTGATTTATCCGTTGAAAATTTCAGAACATTTGTATTGAAGAATAACTATATTATGGTGGATTACATTTTTTAGTTTTTACATGAATATTCTCCTTTAAATTTATACGTTAATCTTGATTAATATAAATGAATGTATGGGAATATTAATCTCACATCATAAATAATAATATAATAAGATTGTTGTGCCTAAAAAATCACGTTGATGTCAACTCAACAAGTGTCTAAAAGACAGAGTGTACTAGTTACCAAGCCCATACGGTCTCAAAGATATTTATACCAACCCTATCTCATTTTAAGAGATGGACAGATGAAAACTCTCTATGTGTCAAGGTAATTTGCAAAACACTTATTACATTGACCTCGAAGGTGTATAAATGGCCACCTCTCTTCATGAAAAAGGAAGGTTGGGCAGATGAGAGCTACGCATAGATTTGAGCTTTATTTTCTTTCTCTGTAAACAAAGTTTTTCTCTATCTTTGTATGCCTTACGGGTAATATCATAGAAATAGCCAGAGAATAACAAAATAAAAGTGGATGTAGGATTCGCTTTAAGCATCCGAACCACTTTAAAAACCTCTCTTGCCAATCTTTTATTTATGTTTTCTGCAAACATATATAATCTCAGCACCATATTAAAATCTTATGAATCCATCACGTGTGATTTCTAAGATTTTCTTAGCACTTTGCACGTGTGAGTCGTTGGTGTCAAAATCAAGCATTAACAGTTTGGTGGCCCATGCAGGTCTCGAACTTGCGTCCAAGTTTCCCGATCGCGTGGCCCGATCGCAGATCGCACGCATCAGAGCCCTCAGATCGCGTGGCCAGATCACATATCACATGCATCAAAGCTCTCAGATCGTGTGATAAAATCGTAGATCACACGTATCAGAGCCCTCAGATCGCGTGGCCAGATTACAGATTGCACGCATTAGAGCTCTCAGATCCCGTGATCAGATCGTAGATCGCATACATCAAAGTTCTCAAATCGCAGATCGCACGCAATAGAGTTCTCTGATCGCGTGGCTGGTCGCAGATCACACATCGAGTTCTCAAATTGCGTGGCCAGATCGCAGATCGCACGCATCAAAGTTCTCAGATCGCGTGGTCAGATCGCAGATCACATGTATCAGAGCTCTTCAATTGCGTGGTCAGATAGCAGATCGCACACTCAGATTGCCTAGATTGCGTGGCTAGGTCGCAAATCGCGCGTTCAAGATCGTTGAGATCACGCGTTCAAATAATTTAGATCGTGCTTTTGAGCGCTTAGATCACTGATCTCGAGTTGTCACACAAGCTCCACACTTTCTGATCAAACTTCTTCTATTCTCAGATCAAGCTCCGCGTTTTGATATCGAACTTCTTGTTCTCAGATCAAGCTTCACGCTTTCTAATTGAACTCTTTCCGTTTTCTGATTGAACTCCTTAAGCTCTTAGATCGCAAAGAGCTCTCAAGCTTTCTGCTCGTAAAGAGCTCTCGAGTTCTTAGATCGAGCTCCTTATGCTCTCAGATCGAGCTCCTTATGCTCTTTAATCGAGCTCTTTATGCTCTCTGATTAAGCTCATAAGCTTGCTAGGTTCACTTGAGATTGTGTGCATTAGATCGTTCAGATCGCATGCCTCAGACTCTCAGGTCGAGCTCCTATCAGATCGCGATCAACTCCTAGCTCTCAGATCGCTATCAGCTCCTAGCTCTCAGATCGCGATCGCTCTCAGCTTTGATATTACGAACAGCCTCAGGTCGTGTTCTCAACTCTCAGATCGAGATCAGTTCTTAGTTCTTAGATCCCGACCAGTTGCTAACGTAAGAAAAAACGCATAGAAAACTCAAAACAGCCCTGAAACATGCTGAAATGATGGATTTTGGCCCCAAAAATGGTCCCAACTAGGCTCTCCTATTGCGACAATGTAGAGCTCAGAACAAGCTTTTCGTGGATAGCTTACGGGCTCCCCGGATCAAAAGTTATGGCTGTTTTAAGTTGGCTTATCTGTTTAAGGCCTCTAAGCCGTGCGTTTGGGCTTCTGATGTTAGCACCCTCCAAGAATTCATCTACTGGACATTTCATGTCAGTTATCAAATCTTGTTCAGCTTCGGATTACTCCAAGCTCTCAGATCGCAGTCCTAGCTCTCTACACCTGATCGCGCCAGGCATAGTTCGAGCCCTTTAGTTCGAGACTGCAGCCTATAGTGCGACAACCATTCAGATCAAAGACCTGAATTTTTGAAGCACGATTACGCACTCCAAAAATAGAGGGGTTTTGTTGTGCCTAAAAAGTCATGCTGATGTCAACTCAACAAGTGCCTAAAAGACAGAGTGTACTAATTACCAAGCCCATACCGCCTCAAAGATATTTATACCAACCCTATCTCATTTTAAGAGATGGACGGATGAAAACTATCCATGTGTCAAGGCAACTTGCAAGACACTAATTACATTGACCTCGAAGGTGTATAATTGGGCACCTGTCTTCATGAAAAAGGAAGGCTGGGCAGATGAGAGCTAGGCATAGATTTGAGCTTTATTATCTTTCTCTGTAAACAAAGTTTTTCTCCATCTTTGTATGCCTTACGGGCAATATCATAGAAATAGCCAGAGAATAGCAAAATAACAGTGGATGTAGGATTCGCTTTAAGCATCCGAACCACTTTAAAAACTTCTCTTGCCAATCTTTTATTTATGTTTTCTGCAAACATATATAAACCCTAAACCATATTCAAATCTTATGAATTCATCACGTGTGATTTCTAAGGCTTTCTTAACACTTTGCACGTGCGAGTCATTGGTGTCAAAATCAAGCATCAACAGTTTTTCTGTTATGCATGAAAAGTTAGGGCTGATGTGGACTCTTGTTAGCAAGAGCCAATTAGGATTCAAGAAGGTTTTGTGCCGTCTAGATGCTGCCACATTGCGTAGTAACGAAAGAGGTATGGTTCTTGTCAGTGCAGTAGGTGAATGCCAAGCTTGCGGGTGGTTAGGGATTATCCACTTGCCTAAGCCCTATGCAATTTGAGGATATTTCTCATGCAAATAACCAATGGGATGCAAAGAAGGATTAGCACGACACCTACCCACTTACAGACTCGTAATCATTACCTTAAACTCTCCTACTATAAATAGAGGACACCCCTCTCATTTACGGGATTGGTGACCTTAGTCTAAAACAACTTATACTCTCTCTCTCTCTCTCTTTTTTCTATATTCCTTCTAGATTGTAACTCAGCCCGCCATACGCGATATGATTTTACTCATCTTTTAATACAATAGCAGTGGACGTAGGATTTGCTTTTGAGCATCCGAACCACTTTAAATATCGCTTTCCATTCATTGTCTCATTTCATATTTCCTTATCATGTGTGATTTCTAAGTCCGCTTAGCACTTTGTACGTGTGAGTCGTTGGTGTCAAAATCCAACATCAACAGTTTGGCGCTAGAAGGAGGGCCTGATTTAGTATCCGCTCTTATTAGAAATCTCTGACTAATCGGTCCTACCAATCAGCAAATGGCTTGCGGTTTCGAACCTGAGTGAACCGACTATGACAATGAGGAAATCCCCTAGGTACAAGAGGACACTTCTCCCAAAGTGCTGCTAGTCCAACAGAGTATCATGACAGATATTCCTTCAAGCTCGCGGCTTGACCCAGCCATCATGAGTTACCTGAAGAGGTTTAATAATACTCTCAAAATGGTTAGCCAAAGGCTAGACCATTTGGATCGGGTCATGCCACCAGAATCCAATGAGGCGGTGCCACCTCCAAAAACGTTTGCAGTTCACGTGAAAGCACAGAAAAGGGTGAAAGCCTATACCACTACACTACAGTGCACCAAAGAAAGGGAAAGCAAGTGGCAAACAGCAGACCAAAGGGCTCCGAGGGACTAGTGATCACCGGTCATGCAAAGGGTAGAATTACCCGTGGCATTACAACTTGGCGACATGTCATAGCATGAGCCATCCCATGCCATATTGCATGGGCACTCCCATAAAAGTGCAAGGCAGGGAGATTCCCAATATCGTCGAAATGACGACCTCGACCGTCGTCTTGCGAGAAATCCTCGTCGTCCACTAGTTGGGTTTAGACCACCGCGAAGATCAAGAAAATTCCCCGAATCACTCAATGCCATCACACATCTCCAGCCAGCGTGTGTCAAGGTTTTCCAAAGCTTCTGGCCGAGTTGAGGAAGAGCCCGATTTGTGGTCTTTCCTCAACCGCAACTGTGAGGGTCAAACCCATGTTATGAAAAGTGATCCCCAGGCAACTCCACTACCTCAGATTGAGGAACTACAGTGAGCGTTGGATCAGCTTAAGGCTCAGCAGAATGAGAGTGAGAAGGTCGTAGAGGCGTCTCCCTTTTCTCAAGCAATTTTAGCTATTTCTCTCCTATCGAGGTCTGAATGCCCGACATGTAGGCATTCGATGGGAATTCAAACCCATAAGATCACCTATACGAGTTCAACGACCTCATGAAACTTCACCAAGTTTTCGACTTGGCCAAATGTCTTTGCTTAGCAGTAACCCTGACTGCCTATGCCAAGCTCTGGTTTAGGTCGCTCCCGCAGGATTAGTCAGCCCATGGCCTCAAATCAGATGGCTGTTCCTGAGACACTTCCAGGCGAACAAGAAGTTCTCAATGCCGTTGAGCTATCTGAACAACATACGACAGGAGAGGGATGAATCCTTCCAATCTTACATAGAAAGATTCCACAAGGAACTCCACAAAGTGGCTTATACTCCCGAAAAGTTCGTTCAGACTCTCATTATCGCTGAAGTTCACCAGTAGACAGATTTGTGGAAGGAACTACAATCCGAGGACGATGTTTCCCTCACCCACTTCTACAACCTCACCCAAAAATACCTCCGAATTAAAAATTCTGTGGCCGCTCTCAATCTCCACTACCCCGATCCCTCGAATAGTGCTCCCAACCAGAGGGGAGAATAGGAAGACTGATCACAGATGGGCTAGTGATGATCAATGGAAAAGAAATAAGCAACGGTTTGAGCCCAAGAAATCTTATGCCACAGTTCCTTGTCGTGATCGCGATAAGAATCAATACACTCCTTTGAACGCCTCAGCATCGACCCTTTTGGATAAGTCAGAGGAGGCCAGCTTGCTCAGAGAGCCAGAGCCCATGAAGATCCCCCTCTTAGCTAGAAATAATAAAAAGTACTGCCGCTACCATATGGATAATAGGCATCACACCGATGAATGTCGAGCTCTTAAGTAGGCAATTGAAGATCTCATCAAGTAGGGGCACTTCAAAGAATATGTTAATGGCCCGACTCCCATTCGGGAGAAAGATCAAGAGGAACCAGAGAAGAAGTATTGTGGTCGTAAGGGACTCTATTGTGCAGGGATCATCTTCGGAGGACCACACCTCGCGAGGAATTCTCGAGGTGCCTAGGAGAGGTACACTCGGGAAGCCTGTCATGACCTCGTGAGTGTAATGAGCACGGCGTCGTGACCCACTAAGGTTCGCAGGGAGGAGGAGATCACCTTCTTAGAGAAAGATGCGGTGCGATTACATCATCCCTATGAGGATGCTCTCGTCATCGCGCCTGAAATAAGCCGATGTGAAGTCCATAGAATGTTGGTGGACAATGGAAGCGCCGTGAATATCCTGTTTCAGCGAGCTTTCGAGAAGATGCAACTGGACAAGGCAGACTTGAAGCCTGCCTCCATCCCTCTTTATGGTTTTACCGGGATCATCTGATTCCTAAAGGAATGATCTCGCTCTCGGTCACGTTGGGAGAAACCGACGAAGTGACCAAAATAACAGAGTTTTTGGTGGTAGACTGTCTGTCCACCCTCAATGGAATTTTGGGATGACTTCTACTGAGAAATTTCAAGGCAGTCACCTCCATTTACCATCTGAAAATGAAGTTCCCTATCCCCACGGGGATAGGGGAAGTAAACAGATCTCAATGCGAATCTCGCAACTGCTACATAAGAGAAGTGAAGATGGTGTGCAAGGAAAGAGGAATGCTAGTTGGTATCCCCGAACAGGCAATGACGATCAATAGGATCGAGCCATAACCCGTCCGGTAGAGGATAACATGGATCCTCGCATCTAGGAGTGCCTCACAGCAGGCCAGTCGAGGATTTATTTGAGGTATCAGTTGATCAAAATGAGCCGGCTCAAGTATTGAGAATCGAGAGTAATCTTAACCCTCAGCTCGCCAAAGACCTGAAAAGTTTCTTCAGAGAGAATATTGATGTGTTCACATGGACTCATGCTGACATAATCGGGATCATCCCAAATGTCACATGCCATGCATTGAATATTGACAGTGCGGTCAGGCCTGTTCACCAGAAGAGAAAAGCAATGGACCTTGAATGCTATGCTGCCCTGAAAATCGAGGTAGTTAAGCTCCTTTTGAACAGGTCCATTCGAGAGGCTCTTTACTTGAGTTGGGTTACAAATCTGGTCTTGGTAAAGAATCATAGCGGCAAGTGGTGAACCTGTGTTGACTTCACAGACTTCAACAAAACCTGTTTGAACTATAATTTTCCCTTGCCAAGAATTGACCAGCTCGTCGATGTCACCTCTGGACACGAGCTACTGAGTTTTATAGACGCCTACTTGGGATATTATCAAATTCTGATGTATGCGTCGGATGAAGAGCATACCTCGTTTGTTATAGATCGGGGGCTGTATTGTTACAAGGTCATGCCCATTTGGCTTGAAAAACATTGGGGCGACTTACCAGTAGCTGGTTAACAGTATGTTTTTTGAGGAGATCAAAAAATCGATAGAAGTCTATGTTGGTGACATGATGGTCAAGTCGCATGTCACTTCAGATCACATAGCACATCTCGCTGAGATGTTCAACATACTCTGAAGGTATAGAATGATGCTCAATCCTCTCAAGTACTCGTTTAGAGTATCCTCGGGAAAGTTCCAGGGGTATATGGTTAACTAGAGGGGGATATAAATCAACCCTGAGAAGATCCAAGCTCTCTTTGATATGAAAAATCTGACCAACCAAAAACAGGTTCAGAGTCTAAATGGGAGAATAGCGGCTCTTAGTCGCTTCATATCAAGGGCAATATATCACTATTTGCCATTTTTTAATATACTCAGGGCCAACAAAAAGTTCGAGTAGACTCCTGAGTGCGAGCAGGCTTTTCGGAGCATAAAAGAACACCTTGGAAAGCCATCTCTCCTATCCAAGCCTTTCATCGAGGAAATTCTACTCCTGTACCTGTCGTCTCTTAGCATGCGGTCATCGCAACTCTCATTTGGGAGGAAATTAGAGTCCAATGGCCAGTATATTACGCGAGCAAGCGACTATTGGGCGCCGAGATGTGGTATCTACAAATAGAGCGATTAGCTTATGCCCTACTAATCACCTCCAGAAAGCTGCGACCTACTTTCATACCCACACAATCCATGTTTGTACCAACTATCTGCTTAGGCAAGTCCTTCAGAAGCCAGAGGCTTCAGGTAAGTTACTCAAATGGGTAATGGAACTGAGTCATTTCGATCTGCATTATAAACCGAAAGCAACCATCAAAAGGTAGGCTGTTACCGATTTCATTTCGGAGTTCTCGTACCAGCTGAATCAGGAATTCGAGCAGCAGCGAAGTCACCCAGGAAACCGTTCGAAACTTGTTGACTGGAGCCTCTATGTCGATGGTTCCTTAAATAGGAAAAGAGCCGAAGTTGGTCTTCTCCTCCCCAGTCCTGAAGGGACTTGCATCCATAGAATTCTTTGATTTGAGTTCCAAGCTACAAACAATGAGGCCGAATATGAAGCGCTATTTGCTAGCCTACGATTGGCAAAAGAAATGGGGTCAAGCGCGATTAGTATTCACAGCAACTCCCAGCTAGTTGTCAATTAGATCTTGGGAGAATATCAAGCCAAGGAAGAGAACGTGATTAGTTATCTGAAGAAAGCTAAGGCCGCACTCGAGTCTTTCAAGCACTTTACGATCAGATAGATTCCTAGAGACAGTAACTCTATCGTAGATGCCTAGGCAAGAATAGTCTCATCGCTAGACTCAGATGTGTCGGAAAATATTCTTGTTTGATACATAGAGATTCCTAGTATCAGCTCGCCCGAGCAGGCCGTGGCTATAACATAGTCAATTTCCTAGATGACTCTAATTATTCAATATCTCCAAGATAGGAATTTGCCCCATGACAAGACTGAGGCAAAAATCCTGTGCACCAGAGCTGCTTTTTATACACTTATACGAGATTAGTTGTACAAGCGAGGGTTTAGCGCCCCTCTCTTTCGATGTGTAACCGATGAAGAAGTAGATTATGTTATAAGGGAGATACATGAAGGGATCTGCGATAATCACACTGCCGCGTGATCCCTCGCCAACAAAATTGTCCGCCAAGGATACTATTGGCCCCTACTTCAGAAATACACTTTCAGATTTATGAAAAAGTGTGACAAATGCCACGGTTCGCGAACATACCACGAGCTCCTTCCCACCAACTAACAACCATGACCAGCACTTGGCCATTCTTTATGTGGGGAATTGATCTTATGGGGCCCATGCCAACCAGAAAGGGAGGAGTCAAGTGTGCTGTGGTCACGGTAGATTACTTCACAAAATGGGTGAGGCTAAACCATTGACCGTGATCACTACCAAGAAACTCAAAAACTTCGTCTTCAAAAATATGGTGTGCCATTATGGAATTCCTCATACACTTATCTCTGATAATAGGAAGTAGTTTGACAATGAGGAATTCAAGCAGTTTTGTGATGAGCTGGGGATCTATACAAAGTTTGCCTCAATCGAAAGACCATAAGCCAATGGTCAGGTTGAAGTTGTCAACACGACCATTAAGCACACTCTGAAGGCTAAGCTTAGCGCTGCCAAGGGTGATTGGGTCGATGACCTTCTAGAAGTTCTATGGGCATATAGAACAATTTCGAGAACCTCTACTTTAGAAATGCCATTCTCGCTAGCATATAGCTGCGAGGCTATGATCCCAGTGGAAGTAGGAACTAGTTCGCTTTGAAGAGGCCTATTCAATGAAATAGCCAATGAGACACTTCTACGTGTAAGTTCGGACTTAGTTGAAGAGCACCGTGACAAGGCTCGGTTAATGATAGCATCCTACCAGCAGCGTGCAAAGAGGTTTTTCGACTCTAAGGTTAGGAGAAAAGACTTTCAAGTCGGCAACCTAGTTCTGAAAGAAGTCCTTCTCGGTATAAGGGAATTGAGCGTGGGGGTACTAGGACCTAACTGGGAAGGCCCATACCACATTGCCAAGGTAATACAACCGGGAACGTATCACCTCAAAAGACTTAGCGATTCCAAAGTACCGCAAGCTTGGAATGCTGAGCATCTTTGCCCCTATTACCAGTAATTCCGAACTCGCTCTTAATTTTTCATTTCCTTGTAAACTTTGTAAATAAGATTGCTCTTAAGCAAATTTGTCTTGTATAATCTTGTCCGTTACAGTGTTTTTACAAGTTTCCTGCTCATATATGTAACATTAGTCTTGTGGAGTACGCAAAATTATAAGTGCTATCATAAATGGCTAAAAAATATTTCTTTTATATATACATATATGTAATGGAGACGAGTACAGAGAAAGTTAAGAAATGCAAAAATAAAGTTAAAAACAAGGTTGTGCAAAAGCAGGAAGAAGCGATCACTGGTGTCCACCTCCAGGCCCTGTGAGTGCGACCTCGGTATCCCCTGGTTGGTCGATGACCTGGTTAGCGACCCGGTTAGCTGCTGAGTCCTTTGGGACATATTCCTCCGACTGATCGTCCTCTGGAGGAGGCTCTTGTGCCTCCTCCCCCTTGACGTCATCGTTAGCGTTCGCTATGGAGGTAAGGATGTTCTGATATTTGATCGGGAGGTCAAAAATGTCCATCCTCGGATTCCTTGGTCGCAAGCTATAGATGGCCTGAATCACCCAGTTAATGACCTTCCTCTCAATTTCAAGGCTTTGCCGTTTCATTTAATCAGTTAATGAAGCGACCTGCCATTGGGAAAACTCAAGGTCCGTCTCCAGTGCTCTTTTATACTTCTCAGTGTTTTCCCACAATTGAGCACTTTCTTCCTTTGCCTTCATGGCCCGTTCAGAGTTTGCTTGTAGCTCATGGTCTTTCTCGCCACACTCTTTGGTGAGTCTAGCCACTGTCCTCCGGAGCTCCTTGATCTCTTCGCCTCTCTTCTCGAACTCGGCCTTCTGGAACTCTGCTATGCAAAGGGCCGAGTTCCTTTCTAACAGGTATTGATTCACCTGGATGTGGTATGCTCCAGAGCTGCGAGGTCCTGCTTCAGCTTCGTATTTTCTTCTCTCAGCTCATGGAGACCCCCAGAAGAGTCTAGGTCGGTCTTCTATTGGGCCATGTGCAGGGTGAGTAGAGACTGCATGAGAAAGGAAACAAAGGTTAAACTCCATTTTTCTAAAAAAACATAAAGGGTATGAAAACCAACCGATATTAGGAAATCCTCGACGAGGAAGAGTTGCCTTACCTGGCTTTACAGTTTGAGCGCTGTAGCCATTAGGTTCACAGGTCGAGAGGCCACGAACTCCTCAAAAGCCATAACGAATTGGCACTCCAATAGGTTATACACCACCGGTTACAAGTGTTCCAAAAGTTGTCCCATGAAGTCCACCACAGGTGTGTCTGCCCCTAAAGGAATTGACATCTCTCCAACCGGCTCTTTGCCTGCTCTCTTTCAGGCGACCGCGGCCTCCCCTTATCCTTTGTGCGAACGCTCCGGCACTATCGAAATGCTAGGTGTGGACCTCGGGGTCACCCCTGAGCGAAAGGTCTAGTAAGGTTGCAACCTCCCGGGCTGCACCCCTAAGCCCTCTGGCTCGGACTCTGATTCCTCAGCTTGCAATGCTTTCTTTTCTAAGTTTTTTGGCCCATGGTTTTCTGCTTGGGGGCGCGAGCAGCCGCTGGCCAAGAAGTTTCCCCTTGTCGTTTTGTGAATGTTTGCGCACCCACTTGTACCCCTCCAGCGGGGGTATCGCTAGGGATCACCTCGACTAGCTTAGTCGGGGCGACTCGGGGAAAAACAAACCCCCTGGTCCTTATCGTTGGTCTCAAGACTCTGGGTGGTATGGTCGTTGCATGAAAGCATGATTAGTGAAAAAGATCATTGCATGCAAAAGAAGGAACTTCTAAAGTGTGAGGACACTTACGAACGAAGGGTTCCAAAGATGTTTCGGAATTGAAGAAACCATATTTCCTTAGGTTGGCGATAGTCACGAGCAGTCTAGCGTCGCGATTTTGCTCGGGCAGATTACTGAATGCTACGATTCGGTTGAAATCAGTTAGAGTCATCAACCTGGTCGTCTTAGTTCTTACAAAGAGACGGAAAAGTTCGTTAGAAAGCAAAACTGAAGGAAAAGAAAAAATTCGCAAAGTAAAATTGGGGAAAACTTACTCGATTCCCTAAACTGGTAGACGCCATCATATTGAAAAAAGAAAAATTTGGTTTCATAGGCCCCGACATTACTGGGGTAACCAAATATTCCTCCCTTGATTGTAGATTGCTTCGAGAGGTAAAAAGAGTCTTTATCCTTGCTCTTCTTCAGGTAATAGAAGTATGCAAGCTCTAGAGCAGTCAGCTGGCCGAGGCCACTCTCACCACATGCAATATAATAGCAACAACTATCATATATGCATTAGGCGTCCGTTATAGCAGTGTAACCTCGAAGTGATTGAGGATTGACCTAATGAAGGGGTGAAAAGGTATCAACGCCCTGTATTTGAAGATCACCTCCGAGATCGCGGCCATTGCCTCTAGGGGATTCCGAGCTATATATGTTCTATGCTGGTAGACGTCCACGCTAAGTGCGTATTAGTCCACTACCTTCTGTATCTCATCCCGGGTGGCCACTGATAAAATCTCTTGCATAGGACCTCATCAAGGGGCTTCTTGCGCGCAGCTCGCCCTTCACCTGTTCTGGTCGCTGAGGCATCCATTGCTCCTGAGGTCTTAAAAAAGGGCAACACGTAGAGATAACTCAGTCTTCATACAGTATTCCATACGATGACGGGGAAAAACAAAAGAAACCCTAATGTACCTTCCTTAAACCCTAGAAAAACCCTAAAAACCCTTAGGGACCACCCCCAAGGATTCGTGCCCTAAATTCTTACTCTTTATGAAAGAAAAAACCTTCTCCTCACAACTGCCCATAAATACGCACCACGAAGGTTTACCAAACAGTTCATACCCACCATTATCGTCAAGACAAGCTATTAACAAAATAGTAAAAGAAAAGCAAAAGAGAAATCCTCCTTACCTCTTGGCTGCAGGAACAGACTTTTTGTTGTAAGCAAATGGTGTGCGTCAATTGGTAAAATGGGAGATTGATTTCATGAGAGCTTTGCTCTTTCTTTGAAAGTATGAGTTTTGTGACAAAGCTTGAGACAAGCCTGGGGTTTTAAAGAGGGAGGAAGTGACGATTGATTTCCCTAGGTAAGCGACGCTTGGGCGAAATACGTTTCTCGCCATTGATTGTGACCACTGTCATCAATCTGCGAGAAGAAGTAACCGCCACGCTTTGAAAATGCCAATCGACGCTTCCCTCTATTGGAACAACCATGCGACGACTCGATTATCTCCTTCACATTAAATGCGCCCTCATCCGCATTTAATGCTCTGAAAGAGAATGTCGTTTCAGCATGGCTTTCATTTAATGCGCATGGCTGGAACTTATTGCGCACTAGACACATCTGTCAGAATAAATATTATTTTATTAAACAGATTAGCTGTCAAGCACAATGGATAACATCTGAAGAGGTTGTTTGGGCAGAACACTCTTCGCCGCGTATCGATTTCGAGACAATGCGATCCCTTGTCCTTGGTAAAAATATGCTAAGTATTCTCAAGTTGCAAACCGCAGATGAGAATTGAAACATATCGGTACGGCACTGAGTGGGGCCTGATCTAGGTCGTTAAACTTATGGAAGAAGGTCATCTCAGGTCGCTTGTACTACCCTTAGAGACATGTGTTGCGACCTCCTTGCAGCTCAGTCAACTTAATCAAATGTCATTCGGGACAAGTCAAGTCGCGGCATAATCATGAAGTTCTCAAGGTTCAATCCTTAAACCTTAAAAACAGGGGGACTTCTATTATGCCTGAAAAGTTAGGGTTGATGTGGACTCTCATCAGCAAGAGCTAATTAGGATTTAGGAAGGTTTTGTGCCGTCCAGACGCTACCGCGTCGCGTAGTGATGAAAGAAGCATGGTTCTGTTAGTGCAGCAGGTGAATGCCAAGCTTGCGGGTGGTTAGGGATTATCCACCTGCCCAAGCCCTACGCAATTTGAGGATATTTCTCATGCAAATAACCAATGGGATGCAAAGAAGGATTTGCATGGCACCTACCCACTTGCAGACTCGTAATCATTACCTTGAACTCTCCCACTGTAAATAGAGGACACCCCTCTCATTTACGGGATTAGATGACCTTAGTCTAAAACAGCTTACACACACACACACACACACACACACACACACACACACACACACTCTCTCTCTCTCTCTAGATTATAACTCAACTCGCCGCACGCGATCTGATTTTACCCATCTATGAATACAATAGCAGTGGACGTAGGATTCGCTTTTGAGCATCCAGACCACTTTAAATATCGCTTCCCATTCATTGTCTCATTTCATGTTTCCTTATCACGTGTGATTTCTTAGTCATCTTAACACTTTGCACGTGTGAGTCATTGGTGTCAAAATCCAACATCAACAAAGATAAATTATAAGCACATGATTGTAAATTTGGTTAAAACTAGTGCTTCATAATTTGTAACATATATCAATCTAATCTAGATAACTTTTGTTATGGTGATAATATCATATCTTTTTTTTTTTTTTTTTTTTGCCAAGTGTGATAATATCATATCAATGACCAAAATGCATGTCTATTCATATTAAATATTGCATCCAATGTGTAACAAATTTCATTTCACCATACCTTGTTTTTTTTTTTTTTCCTAATATTGTGTAAATAGAATATGATCTTACAATCTCTTATACAATTTTAATACATTCAACCCACTAAATTGATTGGTACTCATAATTTCCCTACACATCGGTATTGTATAACATTAATTTATAAACTTAAAAGATAATTTCTCATTCAACAAACACACTGATAATATGATGCATTTGTTCCAATGAAGACTTTTTTTGTATTCGCACGACGACATCAATTCTATCTTCCCATGCCACCTTTCCACGGTCGAAGTTGTTGCTCCTATCGCCACTCCCTGATTTTGCCTCTCCACATTACCTTGCCATCCTGTAAAAATTTCCAAGACTATAAGAAAATATCATAATTCAAAATTATTTGAACTATTTTGTTACATATTTATATATATACCAAGAGACATGTCAAATCCAGGGCTTTGGAGCTCGCGATATTCTTGACAAAGAGCACAAAAATGAACCAAACAGTTGTGACAAGGGCTTTCTTCTAGCGCGAACTGCTGCCAAATCATTTTGTGATGGCTGCAAGACGGCAGGAATTGCAGAAAGTAAAACCAGTCATAAAACCAAGTAGAAAATAAAGTACTCCTATTGCACCACAAGCTGCAACCAAAACCAACCTTAGTTAAATTATTATTAATATTCATTAATTATGACTCTTAATTAATTTAATTAATTAGTTCTACAATTGACTAGCTTATAGGCATGTCCTTGGTCTGCAATCTCAGCAACTCGTCCAAAAGTGATGCATGGGTACCAATACGTCCAAAAGTGATGCATGGATAACAATAAACAAATCACTCAATTTAAGCTGTCATATATTTTACTGCTTGTGAGTTTGGCTTCGACACTATATTAAGAAAAAATCGTTGGATTCGAATATTTTTAAACATAATTAACTTACAGCTTGACCAGTCTAAACATAATTTTATCAACAAGTTCTCTAGATTTAATTTAATAAATGCATTAAGAAGAGTGAGAAAGTAAAGCAGTTTGAGAGTAAAGAAAAATCAGAGAAGAGGAAAGTAGAAGATACAGGTTCTTACTTTTTTATTCAGTAAGTGGTAAAGTTGTTAGACTATTCCTTATATACAAACATGAACTGAGCTAAGTAAGTAGAGTAAGTTGAGTTAATAGTGAGCTCTTAGTGACTATCCTAGTCAACAGGTCAACGGGTCAACAATGTTAAGTTTGATATCCTAACATCCTCCCATAAACCAAACCTCCTTAACTCTGACAACTTCTGAATTTGCTCTTTCTGAATATGCTGAACATCCTCCTGTAAATCAAACCTCTTTCAACATACATGCGGTCTTGAATCTGTCAATTTTGCTAGTATGCAGCTACTGAACTTTCAAAAAACTCATCATTGAACCTTCACAAAAAAACAAAGATACAACTTGCAATCACCAATTCGCTAGTATGCACATCGAATCGAGGAAACAACATGCAAATTGAGCTAAAGAAACACTTTGCATACTGAGTTGAAGAAGTATTATTCCACCAATTATATATCTGTTGAATAACTTTCAAAAACTCATCATTGAACCTTTTTGCACAAAATAGCACATACTTGACATATATTGCTACACAAAGTAATGCTTTCAGAACATTCTTCAGGCACCTCTTAGAGAAGTAAAATCACAAACTCCAACAACCAAAACTTCACAAATTAGCATCACATAACCTGCAGCATATCAGCCAAAAGGAGTATACATTCTCACACAACTTGTGGCTTCTCATACAACCTGCAATATATTAGCCAGAACAACATATGGTCCTGCACCAGTAGCAGAAATACATTCTGCAGTACAACCACAATAACATATAATCCTGCACAAGCCAAAAACAATAGCATATAGCCCTGCATAGGAATAGATTATTGCATAGAAATATAACCATAATCTTGCACCAAAACACCATATATTTCTGCATAGAGCCAACATATGACCAAGATTTAGCCAGTCATTCATTCAAATATACAGAAGATTTATACTTTAGACTTAGAAGTAGAAGCATTATCACTAGGAGTCTGCACTTTAAGTTTGTCTCGCAAAGCTTCAAATTTAGATGTTGAAAGTGCTTTAGTGAAAATGTCAGCTCTTTGATGTTCAGAGGGAACATACTAAACCCTTAGTTTATTAGCTGTAGCTTGTTCCCTTACATAATGAGCATCAAGTTCAATATTTTTAGTCCTGCCATGGAAGACAGGATTTGAAGCAAGGGAACCTGTCCTTTGATTATCACACCATATTATAAGAATTTCAGCTAAAGAGACTCCAATTCAGTAAATAAACTACAGAACCAGGACAACTCAATAGAACCTTGTGCAAGGGCCCTATATTCTACCTCAGTTGAAGACAATGCTACAACTTTTTGCTTTCTAGAGTTCCATTGTATTATGTTGGAACGAAGGTACACACAACAGCCACTAGTAGATCTCTATCCTGAACACTACTAGCCTAATCTGCATCGGTGTAACATTCTAGATTCAACCTTGTGCTTTTGCTGAATTGCACTCCAAAGTTGACAATCCCTTTGATTTATCTTAATAGTCTTTTGTAGGCTTGTCAATGTGACTGAGTGGGGGCCTTCAAAAACTGGCTCAACTTATTAACAAAATAGGAGATATCAGGCCTATATAGAGTGAGGTACTGCAGGGCACCAATGGTGCTTCTATAAAGGGCTGGATTGTCATGTGCTGTACTATCCTCAAGTGCTAACTTTGTGCCTACAACCATTGGAGTAGCACACAGTTTACAGTCCATCATTTGTGTTATATTTAACAAATCCTTTGCATACTTTTCTTGGTTCATGTGAAGACCTGAGGCAATTCTTGTTACCTCAAAACCAAGGAAATATTTGAGAGAACCCAAAGTTTTTAAAGTAAACTATGTATTGAGCTTTTTGACAGTTTCTTGAACCAATATGTCATCATTCCCTGTCAAGAGTATGTCATCCACATATACCAAAACATACATTAATTTGCCTTGTTGTTGATATATGAACAAACTAGGATCAACTATAGAATGCACAAATACCTACTTAACAAAAGCCTTCTTAAGCATTTCAAACCAGAACCTTGGTGCCTTTTTTAAGCCATAAAGTGCCTTGACCAATTTGCAAACATGATGAGGATATTGATTATGAATAAAACCCTCAGGTTGAACCATATAAATTGTTTCAACGAGTTCCCCATTGAGAAAAACATTATTTACGTCAATTTGCTGTATATCCCAATCATAATGTACAATGAGACTGAATATCACTCAAATGGTGGGTGACTTGACTATAGGGTTGAATGTTTCAAGGTAGTCAATTCCAGGAGTCTGCGTTGGAACCTTTTGGCCACTAGCCTGGCTTTAAACCTCTGAATAAAGCCATCAAGATTAACTTTTATCTTGAACACCACTTACAACCCACATGATGAATATCAGATGTAGTCGGAACCAAATCCCATGTGTGATTAGCTAGTAGGGCATCAAATTCAGCCTGCATAACAACCTTCCAGGCTGGATGAGAGAGAGCCTCTGTCAAGTGACTGGTTCTGTTATGTCAAGGGAGGTTAGGGGAACTAAAATGATATTGTGAGCCTTTGCCTTAGACCTAGTAACCATAGGGTGAGTGTTTGACACAAGTGGGATTGGTTTAACGAAGGGTAAGTTAACTGTAAGAGGGATAGTGTCATAGGATTGATCTAAGGGAATGGAAATAGGAGACAAGGCTGAATATGAAGATATGGGACCTGAAGTTGAGGGACTAGCAACATTTGGACTAGTAATATTAGGACCAGGAGTAGTGGAGATAGAGGGCCTGACAAGGTCTAAAGTTACTGCATCAGGAAGGGGTGAAGGTAATGTTGAAGTTGATATGGGGATGATAGTAGATGGACTAGACTGGGAAGTGTTTCGTGAATGCAACTGATCATATGCAAATGGACAAGTAGTGTGAGAAGTATTGGATGCAAAATCATGAGGCAAAGAGAATACAGAATCAGGAACATGCCAAACTGAAGTAGTAAGGGAATGCAAGGCAAAATCTATAATAATGGAGTGTGTAGTATGGGAACTGAAAGAAGAAGTATTTTGAAAAGGAAAATTTAACTCGTCAAATTTAACACTTCGGCAAATATATAATTGATTAGAAGAATCAAGACACTTGTATCCCTTATGCTGCAAACTATAACCAACAAATATGCATTTAGTAGTGTGAAAATTGAACTTTTGTGAACTATAAGGCCTAAGAAAGGGATAAACAGCACAGTTAAACACCTTAATGACAGAGTAGTTCGGAGCAACATGAAATAAAGTTTGAAATGGAGAAGAGTTATCTAAAACAGGAGAGGGAAGCCTATTAGTGAGATATACGTCTGTTTGAAAAGGAGTTTTGATGCTTGAAAAGTAGACCTAGGGATAAACAGATTGATGTAATTTACCATATTGACAAGCTTGACAAAAGGTAATGTTGGTTATAGCATGGTGATTTAGTTTTAAGGTAGTGAGAATCTTGGTAAGTACAAAAATATTGGGATGGCCTAGCCTTATATGCCATAACATAAGATCAAATTTTTGTACAGGGAAAGATTGAAAGGCAAAATTATTTTGTTTATTGGTAATATTTGCAGCATCAGTAGATATAACAGTGGATACAGGCAACTTAGTGTAGTTATTACAAACTTTATTAACAGAAGACATATCAGTAGATACAGAAGAATCAGTATGAGCGTTACAAGCTTGATCAATAGGAGAAATACAAGCATGAGTGCATTTATTAGACTTTGAAGAAACTAACATTTGTTCACAGGGAGCAATGGTAGCCAAATGCTTATGCAAAGGAGCAGGGAAGAACTGAATGCAATTGCTGTGTAACTTGGAATGTAATGAAGGAACCAAAGCTATGGTAGAATTAGAAGAAGAACATGCTGGAATTTGAAGCTGATATAGACCAGCCTTAAGCATTCTTTGAAGAAGAATTGCTTTGGATGACTTGTCCTTAATTATGTAATGATCAGTAAAGAATTCAACAAAAACATATTTATCACGTGTAAATTTAGAGACACTAAGTAAGTTTTTTGTTATATTAGGAACAAACAATACATGGCTAAGATGTAAGACTCTAAAAGGGCAATTTAAGACATCAGAACCAGTATGTGAAATTGTAAGTAACTCACCATTCCCAACCTGGAGCTGTTCACTACTAGAATAGATGTTGCTTGTTGTCAATTGAGAGAAATCTGAAGTTACATGATCTGTAGCTCCAGAATCCATATACTAGACAGTGTCTTGAACACTAGATGGAGTTGCAATATAGTTGATAGCAGCAGGAGGTTGAGAGTAATTATGAGATTGGGTTAGCAAGGCTTGATTATGCACATTAGCAGTGGTAGAACTGGACTGAGTGCTAGTAGGAGTATGTGATCCTCTAGAAAGTGGTGCAATCTGATTCAAATAGTTATTCTGAAATTGCATTACAGATCCTGGATGAGTGTTCTGTGTAAAGTGCGAGTGAGTGGTTGGGGTGTATTGTCCTCCAAAGTGAAGCTCAAGTGGTCTTGCAAAATTAGAGTTGAAATTACTGCTTATCAGGGGATTCTTACCATTATAGTTAACATCAAACATGTGGTAACAATTCAGAGGAAGATGCCCTGACTTCCCACATATTTGACAAATGAACTTGCCCCTACCTCTGCCTCTACCACCGATGTAATTTCCACCAAATTGATGAGAGTAAAATTGACTGTGAGGAGTGGAGAACATAGGCAAAGTTTGATGAGTAGGAAAATATGATGAGTTGAATGAGGGCTATTGATCAGATAACACCCGAGTGTGAAACTGAGAAGAGCTAACAGGAAGGGAAGGCATTTGATCTGATGGTAGCTTCTTGTTTACACTATCAGTGGTGAGATTAGCAACATTAGCAGCACCTCCTTGAAATTCATAATGAACCATTGAAGTCATTGCAGAATTTGCCTTTTCCAGTCTCAACTCAAGTTTTTGAAACACAATCTGAGCTTCTTGATCATATATTGGATCAACTCGAGACTCCAATCTAGTGGTAATGTTAACAACAACAACATCATATTCTGAGTCTAACCCATCCAGAATATAGTTCAATAGTTCTTCATCGGAGATAACAATGCCACTAGCAGACAAATTTTCAACAAAACTCTTCATTTTGAGGAAGTAATCATGTATATTTAAATTGTCTTTCTTTGTGTTCTGTAAAAGACTTTTAACGTGAAAAGTTTTTGCCCTAGATTCAGTAAGAAATTCCTTCTTTAACGTAAGTCATATATCAGTAGCAAATTGACTTTTGGAGATAACAACAAACATGGATTCAGAGATGGAAGACAACAACCAGCTAACTAACAGCTCATCAGTCTTCTTCCAGAGAGAATAATCTGGATTAGGTTTCGTAATTACCTCAGAGTTGGATTCAGTTGATTGTACTCTAATGAAGGTAGTAGGACAGGGAATTAATCCAGTCAGATGCTCTTTAAGGTCATAAGCTCCGACGGCAAAGAGAATGTGAGATTTCCAGAATCGATGGTTATCTCTGGTTAATTTGGATGAAATTGCTGGGAGAGTTGAGGAAGATATTGAAGCTAAACTATTGAAATTTACTGCATTAGAACCTTGTTTAAGGCTTGAATTTCTGTCAGACTTGTTAATCGACGAAGGATTTGAAGAAGTATCAACCATTCTTGACGTTTGTCAATGGCTCTGATACCAAGTGAGAAAGTAAAGTAATTTGAGAGTAAAGAAAAAAATCAGAGAAGAAGAAAGTAGAAGATACGGGTTTTTACTTTTTTATTTAGTAAGTGGTAAAGTTGTTACACTATTCCTTATATACAAACATGAACTGAGCTAAGTAAGTAGAGTGAGCTGAGTTAATAGTGAGCTCTTAGTGACTATCTTAGTCAGCAGATTAATGGGTCAACAATGTTAAGTTTGATATCCTAACAAGAAGTGAGAAACATACAAAATCAAGGCTAAACTGATAAGCTCAGTTTAGTTATCTTAAGTGTTTATTCACATTGTAAACAATTTACCACTAGATATTTAGATTAACTAAGCGATTATGTACCTAATAATCCAAATTGGTAATAGATATATTAACTTAATCATTCAATTGCGCATTTAAATAATCAAAAGAATCCACTAAGACATTAATAACAGAGAATAAACACATAATCAAGAGAAACAAGAAGAAAAAAACATGTTTTATTAATTCACAAAATATGTTTAGGGCTTTGAAATCAACCCCAATCACAAGAAAACTTGTTATCCATAGAAAAGTACAAATCTAGAATAGTATTAATGATTACAAATAATAGAAGAGGGTAGAAAAGCTTATGAAAGTTGGATTGATCACTGGTATTGCTGCAGAATTCTTTCAGTCTTCCCTTCTCCTCTCTATTCTTTTGTCTCTTCTTTTGTACATCAATTCCCCATCTCTAAAAATTGCTAAAGACACCGGGGTTATAGTGTTAAGGTTCTATAGATACTTTTGAAACAATTCTAAGTGAACTAAACTAGGAAAATTCAGATAAAACTTATCAGAAAACACCTAGAACTCAGATTCCTGCTCACGGGCCGCAACATTCCATTTTTCATGCTACGGTGCATGTCCTTCTTCGTCTTTGATGCAAACCTGAGGCATCACTGCCGCAGCAGAAGATTTTGAATGCCGCGACGTGCGAAGATGTCCAAAATTGAGCATAATAGCTCCCAAATCTAGCAAAGTTGTGAACATATAAATTGTAGCCATTCGAGTTAGCTTTTCAGATCTTTAAGAACCATCCAAATCTAAGGCCTACACTTAAGTTATCATAAAAATACTACAGCATGTTACAAAACTCACGATTTGCACTCAAATCTTCTTGTTTTATTCAAAACCATAACTTCCTCGTTTTAATTTTGATTCACAAAGTTTGTTCCTAGCCATCACAAATTTCCTCACCGATATTATTCTTCAGCCAACTATTATTTTTAAGCACCTATGCCCTAAAAAAACACCAAACATGCTTGTGACTCTGAAAAACACATTTATAAAATAATTAAGTTAAATTATACAAATTAAACCCATTTCCCATAAATGATACCAATAGATCACTAAATATAAGTGTATTTTCAAGCACTTATTGATAGACTTGAATAAAAAAAATCTCTTTATGAACACTTATATGATCGAAGATAAATTTTCACTTTACAAAGATTATTGGTATGTTTGGTAAGGTTCTATTCGAACTCAAATTTTGGGATTATAAAAAAATAAAAAATTAAGGAAAACAAAAAGGTATAAGTATTGATAGAAAAACAAAGATTGAAAAATAGATGTAAGAATTGCAATTTTAAGTGGAGGAATTAAAATAGAATGCTTAATTATGTTATCAAGAATAGTAATTCAAGGTGTAATTTTAAATTAGCAAGGAAAAGAAAGAAAAAAAAAATGTGAGTATTTAATTAAGATCAAAATAGAGTATATATGTTTTTATGTCAAATTCATAGTGTTTGATTGTTGGAGTTGTTGATTACTTCAGCATTAATGGGCCACGCAGACGTATTCGGGGTTCTGCTGCCCGGTTAGTGGACAAGGATCCTGCTCTCCAATGAGTGGGCGGTTGTAGGGGGCAGTACCCCTAGCCCGTAGGCAGTTTGGGCCTTTTCCAAGTATAATCTTGAATGATTTCTTTAAGTTATTAATTCTGTATTTGGTTTGGGCTTAGGAATAAAAATCCTTGTAATATTAGGTTTTAGTCTTTTAAACTTAGTATATAAACATATTTTTTTCTTGTAATGAGTGATAAAAAAACAATAGGGCAAATTCATTCATTGTAAATGAGAGAGGTGAGACAGTGTTGAAATAATATTGACTCTATTAGATGTAATCTGTTAATTGGGTGAACTAAGGTAAATAGCACGTATTACTTTTTCTCTTTACTATTTGTGTGTTTAGGGGGCGTTTGGTTCAGGAATGTTAGATTACTGGGAATGTTGGATTACTGGAAAGATAGATTACCTTGAAAGATTACTGGGAATCTTTAAGAAAATGTATTTGGTTAGTTGGTGGGTATGTTATATTAATATGGTTGGTTATGGGGAATAAATTGGTGGGTATGTTATTTAAATTAGTAAATTGTCCCCTTTACAAATATTAATATAATATTATTTTTATTATTAATTTTTGAATAATTTTTTAACCCCCAATATTTCAGATTTAGTCAAAACACCCTTGCTTATATAAAACTTTAATTTATTACGAAATCACCCCTGCCTCCTGCCGCCACCGCAGACCACCGCCGGAAGTCTCCGAAAGTCCCCATCAGCAACTCACCGTGACCAAGAGGCTTCGATATGGCCGTTTTCGGCCATATTGATGGCCGAAAACGGCCATATCGTAGATCAGGCCGAAAATGGCCAGATCTATTCTGGCCATTTCCGGCCAGATCGGTGGATTTGGCCGTCAATGGCCAGATCCCTGGCCATTATCGGCCAGATGTGGCCTGATATGGCAGTTTTTGGCCATCAAAATGGCCGAAAACGGCCATAGCGATGACTCTCAGAGCCTCCCACCGAAACTTGTTCTTTTTTAAGGACTCCGGAGAGTTTTCCGAGGCGGTCCGTGGTGGTTGGCCGTTGTAGGCGGTGATGGCTGGGTGGCAGTGGTGGTGGTGGCTGAGTGGCAGTGGTGGTGGTGGCTGAGTGGCATTGGTTTGTAAATTGTTTTAAATTCAAGGACATTATTATCCAAAATTTTAGTTAAATAAGGGTAAAATTGAAATAGGATATTAATGTAAATTTATTTTAAAATGAGGGTTATTGTCCAAAATTTTCATTAATAAGGGATAAAATTGTAACAAAAAAGGATAACCCTGGTAATCTCAGAATATCTAAAAAAATGGAAGTAATCAGATTACCTCCAATTTTACCAATAGTAGTTACTATTAGTATTTGAAGATTACCGGAATCTTATATTACTTGACAACCAAACGTGGTAATCAAGTAATATCAGATGACATTACCCTAATAATCTGACATTACCGCCAACCAAACGCCCCCTTATTGTTATCTTGGTTTCGTATTAGTCTCTATTTTGTTCATTGATAACATAAAAGTTGAGATGATTTTTCCAAAAAAAAAAGAGGCTAAATATGTGATCATAAAGCACTCTCTAAATATGAAAAGCATTTGAAGGCTAAATATGTGATCATAAAGCGCTCTCTAAATATGTGAAGAAATAATTTGATAAAAATTAGAGTGATTTAAATTCTTTAAATTAATAAAAATAATAATTATATGAATATTTTAACATGTGATTAATGTGAATATGATTATTTACCTTGAACCCGATCGAAGTAAAAATTGGGTCAGAAATTAATAAGTCTTTACAAGTTAATGACTATCACACTTGACTGGTTTGATTTTAGCCAATTACAGATTGAGTTTGATAGCTAACTCAAGAGAGCACCAGAGGGTTCATCTGTTTGAAGTAATCCATTATGAAGTTTGTTTAGTATGTTTATTAAATGTAGTTGATTTAATAGATTTTTGGATTATTGTATTGATATTTACTTGAAATTGATGATGAAATTGTGTGAAATTGATGATGAATTTGTATTGATCTTCTCATGGGTTGATGAAATTGATGATGAAATTGTATTATGTTATGCTATTTTGAAGAAAGGATATTATTTTGTCACTAGAACGTGTTTGTTTTCTTTCTTAATTTGATTTGTTTTTGTTTAACGCACTTATGTTATGCCACAAGATTCATTACTGCCACTGTAGAAAAGCTTTGAATATATTAAGGTTTGAGTTTGTGAGAGGAGGAGCAAACCATCAGGAGGACAAGTATAAGATTTACCATTAAAAATAATTAATAAAAGCATCTCCCCTATAATTTTGTGAAGCCTTGTTTTACTTGGTACTGCTTAAAACGTGGATATATACTGTTTTGACATTGACTTATAGGAGATGTAATTTACATAGTAAACGCTGGCCCAATCCACTCTAAAACACTTGCCCAAGATCTGCATGAAGCTCCAAGGCCCAATCCACTCTAAAACGCTAGCCCAATATGAAATTTTAGTTTTGGGTAATGGGTGACCGTAAGTCCACCGTAACCGCATACCGGTTACAGGTGAAGTATTCACTTACCCATTCAAACTTTTTATCCGCGAGTCCAACACTCTTTGGACTTGTACCCGTTGTCACCCAGCCCGCCCGTTTACTAGGTCTACTCGTGATTATTAAGATAAATTATACAAGCATAGGACTGTAAATTTCACCATACATCATTTTCTTTTTCTAATATTATGTAAACAGAACTTGATTTTAAAATCTCTCATACAATTTCAATATATTTAATCGAATTAAATTTATCAGTACTCAATAATTTTTAATACTTTATTATTATTTGATATCACTTTATAAACTTTAAAATATATAATTTTTTGTAAGGACAAATAAACAGATAATATGATACATTTGTCCAAAAGAAGACTGTCTTTCTCAATCACACAACGACATCCACTCTTTATCTTTCCATGCCACCTTCCACGTAAGGAGCTGTTGCTCCCATTGCCACTCCCCGGTTTTGCCTCTCCACATTACCGTGCCATCCTGTAAAATTTCCAAGACAATCAGAAAATCATAACTTCAATTCATAATTCGAAATTTGTTGAACCATTTTGTTAATGTAATAGACAGAAAACATATTCATATATATACCGATAGACATGTCGAATCCACGGCTTTGGAGCTCGCGATATTCTTGACACAGGGCACACGGCTCGCAGCAAAAATGAACCAAGCAGTCGCAACAAGGACTCTCTTCAAGTGTGAATTGCTGCCTCATCTTTGTGCGATATAAGCAAGAGTAGCAGAAAGTTAAACCAGTGACGGCACCAAGTAGAAAATAAAGTACTCCTGCGGTACCACAAGCTGCAACCAAAAAATTTCTGTTAATTTTATCTCATAATTAATATTAGTATTCATTAATTACTGTCCTCGATTAGTTTAATTAGCACTATAATTGAGTATCTTACAGGTATATCCTTGGTCTGCAATCTCAGCAACTCGTCCAAAAGTGATGCATGGACACCAACACGTCAAGCAACCTGTTAAGCAACAAACAAATTAATCACTCAGTTTTCAATTCAAACTCGCTTAAGCAATCAAATTATTATATTCTTTGTGATTTTGGCTCTGGTTCTATGATAAGAAATCGTTAGACTCGAAAGCTTGTAAACAGAAATAACTTACAGCTCGAGCAGTCGGAGAAGCAGTCGCAAAGTCCCGAGGACCAAGCGCCCAATCTAGGCTGATGCTGAAAGCCTTGAGGTACCGGGACTCCCGTTGCTGTTGCATACTCGTCAAATTTCTGATTGGGGTTTGAAGAGTTCATGGTGAAGAAGAATTAGAATTTAGAATACTGTTGGATTGATCAAAAGGAAATGCTATAAGAAGAAGTAGAAGAAGAAGAAGAAGAAGAAAGTGGATATGCTCGCTAAGTGTCCCAGGTGGGTTTATATATAAAATTGTATACAAGAGTAATAGTAAAGCGTAACGACTGGTTCATTGTTTCAAGTCTTACCGGTTCTCACAACTTAGCGCACTGGAATCAACCAGGGCGAAGTCTTTTGAGACAATTCATAATAAATGTATCCAAAACAATTGAGTAGTTGACAGAAGCGACCCACTCAGAAAAGACTCCAAAATGTATATGGAAATAGAGAAGAAATAATTAATTTGAACATGATACCGAAGTAAAGACTGGGTTAGAAATAATATAATATTATATATTCTTTGGAAGTCGATGGCGCCATCAGACTTGACTGCTTTAATTAATTATAGCCAATTACGGCTTCAGTTTGATGGCTACATTGGTTACAAAGGGCCAAGCTCGGGCAAGGCCCGCCACGGGTATTACAGGTAAAGTCTAAGTTTGACCCGATGGACTTTTTATAACCTCAGCCCAGTTCAAATCCGTTCATTTTTATAATGTAAATTTTTAAATATTAATAAATTTTTTTTTATATTTTTAATTCTAGAAACAATTTTTAAATATTAATTTATTTTTGAATACTCACCAAATATATAAATAACTTTTCACAAAGTGCATCCATCTATTCATGTAGGGTTTGGGAAAGATGAGTATATATATATAGGATAATCTTGTAATTAAATATATAGTATAAGGGTAATTTAGTATAATTAATACTAAAATTGTCGGGCTGGACCAGGCTTGAAGACATACCCAGGCCCGACCCATACTCAAGGTTGGGCCTTAAAATTAGGCCCAAGCCCAAGCCCGCGACCATCGGGTAAAGCCCGACCTTTTTGGGAAGGGCCTGGCCGGGTACCCAAAAATATCAGGCCCATTGCCATCTCTACTGTAATTCTATCTAATATACAAAAAATACAGTAAAACCTTTCTATAGTGATACTCTATATAGGAATAAATTCTACATAGTCATAAAAAATTTTATTCCCAATATGAGATAGTTATAAATAAGAATAAACTTCATATTGTATTTCGTACTATCATCCTCATGATTATTTCCTTTCTCTTCTTGTCTAATTGTAGCAATGATTTCTTCTTCAGTTAAAACACACATGACTTGTTGCTCATTTGGATGATTGATGAAGAAATTAATATCTATTTGATTAGTGTAGTGAAGTTGCCGAATCTCATCACTCAATTCTACAATGACTCTTTGATTTTCCTCATCCACTTCATTTGTAACTTGCAATTCATCGACATCAAGGGTTCTAATTTTCCAATGCTTAAAACAATTGGCAATTATCTATGGCTTCACATCAATTGAACATGCAGCAGCTTCATTTGTAATTCTATCAAGGATACTTATCTTTATTGGTTCTAAGATACAATATTCTATCCATTTCAAAAGTAGACAATTGAAACCCTAATACTTAAAACATGAATTGAAATCCTAATATTGTACTACTAAAACATGAATTATGAAATAATTAATTTTTGTAACTACACCTCTATTAAGTTATAACCTCCTCATAGTAATAAAATTAGTTAGTTCCACAATTATGACTATATAGAGGTTTTACTGTATTAAGAATTTTTTTTTAATTTTTTTTGGGATTTCTCTCAATCTACGCTTTTGCTTCAATTTGGATTGACAAAAGAAATGAGGTACTTATACTGTGATTTTATTTATTGCAATTCGTTAACTATATTAACGTGATTGCAATGATGACATGTTAACATGATCTTGGGATTAAATTAGAGAATGTGTTTTTCTTAGTTTACTAACAATGGTATTAGAGCTTTGGAATAATCCCTGTTTGTTACATTTTTTTTGTCATAATTAATTGTGTATTATGCCTTGATGATCTATGATACATACTAGTATTTTTGATATATAAGTTTGGAGTATACTCCATGACTTTATATGATTTTAAGAAAAAAAAACCTGTAATAGTAAATAAAGCATAACTTTTAGTGTAAAACATATATGTGTTTTTTTTTTTAATCATTAGAATCCTTGTTGAAAGAGCTTTCTATTGATATATTATAGGCAAAAAACGGAGTTTGGATTGAAAAGTTTTCGTGATATAAAGTTTTGGGAATTGAACTATGACATTTGCATTTTTTTTATGGAACCGGGTTAAAACGACATGTCAACGGGTCAAATCAACCTGTAAAGGTCAACCAGGTCAAATTGACCCAGTCAATATTCAACATGATCAATCAACGGGTTAGTCAAACACGGTCAATGGTCAATTGAGTAAAATCGAGCCAAGTTGACTCGGTCAAAGAATAAATAGGTCAACCAGACTTGAAAATCAGGAAAAGATGACCCTATTCAAGGGTCGCGTGTGGGGACTATAGTCGATGTGTGTCAACACCTGGTAGGTTGATGCTGACGCATGCAGGCGCGTGGCGGTGCGTGTATAGGTTCTAACAGTATAAATTCTTTTAAAAAGAATTGAATGTATACTTAGTAAGAAATTGTAGTCAGCCTACAAGTATATTTTTAGTTATTAAACCATAAATATGTGTAAATAAATTCGTTTGTCAAATGTAGTTAACCTTTAATTTGATAAATGAATAGATTTTTTTTTGGTATTTGTTGCAGGAAAAACTGATATGTTATAGACATGTGAGGGTCGCTAAAACACCCACTCAGAAGGAAATGATAATGAATATGATTTGAACTCTACAAACTCACTTCTTAATATTAAAAGACATAGAGGATGAGTTGGTGCAATTAGTGAACCATTTCATTCATGTGAATGAAATGATGTAGGATATTGTCTGGCAAGGAGGATTAATGAGAGATGAGATGAAATACAATGTCCTTAGGGAGACTCTTAATTACCCTAGTCTTATTGGTCTTCTTGATCTGGTTTGGAACAAGTTGGAAGATAAAAGCACTAAAGATGTTAATAAAAGTTATAGATGTTTAGTTAACAAATTCATCAAGGATTACATAGATTGGGGTGCCAGAAAGACGGTCGGTGCATTATTAGAGTCTTAACTCGTAAAGGACATCACAAGATATTAGGAGTTCTCTTGCCTAGGATAGATTACGAGTTAGACAATGACCTTAGAATAAAGCTTATTAGATCCTTCCCAGTTTGTGGAATGTGGCATTATAATTACTTTTTTTTTTTAATTTTTTTTTTTTATGAAAATTTGTTTATTTCATGTCAATACATGTTGAATTCTACTTATGCAACGAGATTAGTTTTATTTACATTTGTAGAAATATACTTAAATCATCATTTGAATGAGAATCTTATGTTCATTAAGTGTGATTTTTTAAGTTTTTACGCAATTTCATAAGAAACCGTTACATAATTAATTATATTAATGATAATTAAATATTAATATTTTACATGATGATTGTTGACAAAAAGTGAATAGTTGTTCTAAATCTAATATGAGATTATTGTTGTATAATTAATTGATGTTAAGGAAACATATGTATGTTCCGAGCATTAAATAACATGTATTATCCAATGTGTATATATTTTTTTAGAAATGACAGATGCAGCTAAGAACATTGTTGCTGAACCTAATAAAGGAGAAAAATTTAACGGTAAAAATTATGAGAAATGGAGCATGAAAATCCAATATGTCTTAGAAGAACAGGACGTTCTTGAAGCTCTTACCACAACTATGGAAGAGTCTGAAGAAGGAGCCATGACTCAACATAGAAGAGACCGTGCGGCTTAAGACATGTGGAAGAAAAAGAAGTCCATTGCTAGCATCACTTTGTTGAGCAGCATGGACAATGATCCCATAGAAAAGTACCAAGAGTATGAATTAGCAAAGGACATATGGTCTGCCCTTGCTACAAAGTTTGGAGATACGTCCATTACTAAACTCTAGTCACTTACAATCAAGTTTAACACATATAAGAAAAAAGCTTGAAAATACTAAGAGAGTACACTTAAGGCACTTGTCAAACATGATTAGTGAGTTGAGAGATATAAATCATGTTCTAACTAATGAACAACAAGTTCAAGCTGTCATAAGATCATTGCCTCAAAATTGAAAACACACGAAGATACACCCTTACCCATAATGAGGGCATAAAAAAATTTAGAAGATGCCACAAGACATTTAGAACTCGAAGAAGATTGCCTTAATCTTAGTAAGGCAAATACTAATGTATATATGACTGAGTTCAGTTCACATGGTAGGAAGGGATTTAAGCGTAAATTCCAAGGTGGATCCCAAAGAAGAGGCAATAATGATAAGGCTTGAGGAAAGAAAATGAAGTTTTATAAGCACGAAAAAGGAAAGCATCCTGGCAAAAAGAAAAATATGGCAAAGGTGAAATGCTATTATTGTGGCAGTAAGGGACATTTTGCTTACAGTTCTAGCGAGCCCAAAAGGTCAATTACTTGTTTGCATAAGTAAGTTCTATAAATATTTCTAATTCTTTTTTTCTAACTGAATCTCATCTTTTGTGGATTGTAGATTTAGCAGCCATAGACCACATAGCGAAAGACAAGAGTGCTTTCGTGGAGTTTCGATGAATGCCATGGGAAACAAAATGGATATTTGTAGGTAACAATTCTAGAGTGGAAGTTAAGGGGATCCACACATGCAAGTTGATCGAGGTTGCTTAGTCGCAAAGAGGTTGTTTATTTAATCACATTTATAGATGATTTCACTTGATATGGTCATGTCTTTTTGATCTCTCATAAATCTAAAGTTTTAGAATGGTTTAAGAAGTTTAAAAACTTAGTTGATAATCAATCAGACAAGAAAATAGAAGTTCTGCGAACCGATCGAGGTCATGAATATCTATCTAATCAGTTTAGAAATTTCTATGATAAAATGAGAATAGAACATCAATTAACTATTCCAAGAACTCCACAACAAAATGGTGTTGCAGAAAGAAGAAACAAAACCCTACTTGAAATGGTGAGGTCTATGATGGCACAGGAAAAATTTCCCATCGAGTATCCTCCAAATCTGATACTACTACACCATATAAGTTGTGGACAAATCAGAAACCCGATTTGAGTCTCTTAAAACCATGGGGATATGCTACCTATGTTCATGACTCTTCCCATAAATATGGAAAATTAGGTCCAATGGGGAAAAATTGTATCTTCTTAAGATACTCAGAGCATTCCAAAGGATATGTGTTCATAGGGAAACAAGAAAGTGGTAACATTATTGAGTTTGTATGACGAGAAGTCACGTTTTTAGAAACCAATTTTCCTAAAAAGGGCAAGATTGATTAAGACTTATTTCTATATGAAACACAAGGCTAAGGCAATTTTGCTGTTGAAAACCAACTGGTTATATTACATCCCAAAGGGAGTGGTAAGGAAGTTGATGAATCAGTTTCAGATCATTTATCGTTCCCTACTAACGATCTGATTATGATAGTTGGTCCAAAGGGGAGTAACAACAATCAATCTTTAATAAGTTGATCAAATAGAAAACACATTCCACGTCGACGATATGAGATTGAAGGAGGAATTTTTATAGTTACTCCACAAGATGAAGAGTGGCCAAGGAATGTAAATGAGGCTCTCAAATACCCTTCAAAGGAAAAAAGGATGAAAGCAATAGAAGAAGAAATTGAGTCTATGAAATCAAATTAAGTATGAGAATTACTTGATTTACCAAAAGAACACAAAGTCATTGAGAAGAAATGAGTTCTCAAAATCAAGTGTAAAGCTGATGGTAGTATTGAAAGATACAAAGCTCGCTTAGTCGCGAAGGGGTATACACAACAAGAACGAATAGATTATGAAGAAATTTTTTCGACTGTTGTGCGGTTTACCTCAATCCAACTTATTCTAGCTATAGTTGCTAACATGAATCTTGAATTACATCAAATGGATGTAAAAACTACTTTTTTCAATAGAGAATTACAAGAAGATATCTATATAGAACAACTAATATGTTTTATTAGAGAAGGTAAAGAACATAAAGTGTGTAGACTTTTAAAGTCAATTTGTGGCCTAAAACAGTCCTTAAGACAGTGGTACATTCGATTTCATAATGCAATAATGTCGTATAATTTCAAAATGATTGATGAAGATGATTATGTATATACAAAGAGATCCAATGACAAATTTGTTATATTATCATTATATGTTGATGATATACTTATAGTTGAAAATGATAAGGGATTTGTTAATGAAATCAAAGGTTGGTTATCATCTCATTTGAGATGAAAGATATGAGTGAAGCTACATATATCCTTGGAGTCAAGATTTCAAGAGACTGCTCAAGGAAATTAGTCTCTTTCACAAGAGCTATACGTAAACAATTTCATATACAAGATTGCAAACCCATAGACAACCCTATCTCAAAAGACGAGACATTGAGTTGTAAATTATCTCCAAAGACTCCACAAGAAAAGGAAGAAAAGAAGAATGTTACTTATAAAAGTGCTATTGGAAGTCTCATGTACATTATGATGTGCACAAGACCCGACATCTATTACGCTGTTGGGTTGGTAAACATATATTAGTTTGACCCAGGATGGGTTGGTAAACAGATATTAGTCCGACCCAAGATAAGCACATTGGAAAGTAGTAAAAAGAATCTTAAGATATCTAAAGAGAATAGTTGATTACTCATTACGTCATCAAGGAAATGATTTACACTTGAGAGACTACACCGATGCTGATTGGGGAGGAGATTTAGATGACAGAAAATCTACTTTCGGATATGTTTTCTTAGTAAATGGCTGGGCCATATCTTGGAGCAGTAAGAAACAATCATGTATAGCCTTATCTACAATGGAGGTTTGAGTTTGTAGCATTTTCAACTGCAGTGCAAGAATCCTTTTGGTTGAGATGGTTCATGAATCATCTGGGAATAATTAATATTGCTATTGAACTAGTGAGAGTAAACTGTGATAGTCAAGCAGCAATAGCATACACTAAGGATCCCAAATATTATGGTAACACAAAACACATAGATATCAAATGCAATTTTGTGCGAGATTTGGTGGCACAAAAAGAGGTGAATATGAAGTACATATCTACGCATGAAATGATTACGAATCTGTTTACAAAGCCTATACCAAGAGATACATTTAATAGACATGTTAGATTAGACTTACGTAAATGTTGAATGTACTCATACTTTGAGATTTTCCAAAAATGTTCACATTTATCTTATTAATATTAATTAACAATATTGTCAATACTCAATTTGATTTATTATTGGAACATACATGAATGAGTATCTATATATATACACTTTGAAAAGCATCTCGGACAATTAAAAGATTGACCTTCTCACACAGGAAATCGGCTCCATTATTTTGTGGGAATCAAGATGAGACAATTTTAAGCTTATTGTCTAGGTGATAATAGAGAGCCAAGCTTAAAATATTTAACGTCGTGTAAAATAAGATAAAAATAATGTCATAATGAAGTATGACCATAAGTGATAAATTATCAAAATTTATTACTTTATCTGTTTAATTGCCAGATTAGAGTTCTGATGAATTAACAATATGTAGAGTGAACTCAAGTTAGACATTAGGTATGTCTAAACTAAAATTTGTATGATATTTACAAGAAAAAAGAGACATGCACTCCATGGGAAAGGAGGAAATGTCTAGTATGTGATTCATACCATATGTGCAAAAATATTGACCTAAGAGGGTAATGAAAGTCAAAACTCAACTTTAACATTGTGTGAGACCCTGAGATTATAAGAATAAAATTTTATAGAATACCCTTATTTCTCTATTCTGTTCCTTGAAAACTTTGTTTAATGATTGTTATCTTAGAGTGTTGCCAAAAGATTAAGATAAATTCAATCTATTGGGATATTTATGAAAAAGTAAATTAAATAAAAGTTGCAAGAATCGAGAAAAGAGGAAGATTACAATTTTTTGGATTATCACACTATAATCATGTGTATTCATTAGTCAACCAATTATGTTTTGCTTTTATGTAGAGACAAAACCATAATTATGAATACAATAGATATTTATTATTAATGAGACCGTTAGAGAAAGATGTGATAAATAATTTAAGGTGTTGCATACAACATGCAATCGAAGTTTCATTATTCAAGAAGTTATATATTCCTAACAAATATATGACTAATATGCTCTCAATGTATGTATGATTACACGACATATTTACTAAAGTATGAACCTTAAAGAAGCATATAGAGAAATAGTCACATTATGTGTGAATGAGAGATATTAGATATAAGTGGGGCACCTATGATAGGACCCACTTGTGGCAACTGCCAAAGGCAGTTACCACCCTATATACGACAGTTGCAAAGAAGACAACTACCACATATATATAAAGAAGTTTTATTTACAAAAAACTGTAACTCTATCTAATATACAAAAAATATTATAAAAGTTTTTTTTTCTTGGATTTCTCTCAATCCATGCTTCCGCTTCAATTTGGATTGGCAAAGGAAACAAGGTATTTATGCTGTGATTTTATTTATTGCAATTCATTAATTATATTAACGTGATTGCAATGATGAACGTGTTAACATGATCTTGGGATTAAATTAGGGAATGTGTTTTTCTTAATTTACTAACAAAAATGATAAAAAGGGATATTATATAATAATGATTGTCAAAGTTTAAATATTTAATAGACCCATTGTTAATTTGGTTTGGCATGACCCGACGTGATAAATAAAATTTGGCTACGGTTGATATCCAATTGGATTAACAAGTAAAATTAAATATAGCAAAATAGAAGAAACTAAGATTTATTGAACCCTATTTAAATCATATGGTATGAAAGAATTTGAGAATAGAAACTAATACATACTACAACAATTCTAACTATCCAAGGTAATACTAAATCTAAGTATACAAATTAGAGGCAACTGTAACTCTGTAAGGTAGTACTCTTCTCAAATTTATGCACTCTCAAACATTGTTTTAAAACCCCAATCGAAGGGCAACCCGTTTTGTTGCCCGAGTCACGGGTCAACCAGTCCAACTGGTTGGACTGGCCGATTGGATCGGTGACGTCAATAATAATTTTATTTTAAAAAAAATTGCATATTAGTCTTTTAAATTTAGGATATTACAAAAATACCCCTAAAAATGTCAAAGTAGTCCCTAAATTTTTTTATTTAAAAAATACCCAAAAATTAGCAATTAATCCCTAAACTTTTGATATATCTCCAAAGCACCCCTAAAAAATTCCAAAGTAGTCCTTATAAATTTGAAATATTACAAAACCCCTTAAAACTTGAACCCAACCGAGAAGCTGCCAGGTCCCAGTCAGACAGGTCCGACTGGCCTGTCCGGTCTGGATTTTAAAACAGAGCTCTCAAATTCAAGAAGACTAGCGAGAAGTTGGTAGACTTACATTTTAATGTTGGATTTTTACTTAATAATTTAAGTTTATCAATCACACCCCCACAGTTTCGGAAAAGAACAATCAGGTGAAATGTATTGCACTTTAGATCAAGTAACCCCCATATATTTAAAATAATAATCAATTAGCCTCCGAAACCCTAACGTCGTCTAATTTTCTATTAACCACGGTAAAAAAGGGAAAGATAATTATACCCTTGATTTGTCCTTATTTGTCAAACCTAACGGTTAGACTTAAATATCTATGTTGGTTGTTCTATGATAATTTTAAGTTTTCTCGAATCAAATGTAACTTAACATATTATCAAATGTAAAGGTTTAATAAAGTTCCTTAAAAATAAATCCACCCTCACGTATATTAATTCTCGAATAGTTTTGGATTTGGAATCACTAATTAATCCATAGATTATGTTTCTAATACCTTTTAAGTTACTGAAAGTTATGAAACTAATTCTGAGAGAAGTTTTGGAATCATTAATTGACAAATAAAAAACAATTCACGCTGAAGACTTGATTGGTAAAAAGAAAAAATTAAAAAAATTTAAATGAAATTAAACCTCCGAAAAAGAATATTGAATTGCATTCATTGATAAACTAAGAACAAGTTTTCAAAACTGCTCACTTAGTTTCTAATTCATCTAATCATATACTAATTCTAGTTAGTTTCTAATTCATCTAATCATACTGATTCTAGCAGGAGACAACTAATTATAATAATTCAGAAACACAACAATTTGAAAAAAAGGAACAAAAAATAAAAATTAAATTTGAGATTCTAGACCCCATATTTCTGGAACTCCCATTCGCTATTATCCAAAGGGCAGACTTGGCGAGTCTTGAGCCAGTGGCTGATGCAGTGAAAGTGGAAGGCATGATTGCACAAACCCCAAACAACTGTGCACTCGTCACTGGTGGGGCTTCGAAAATCGGCTTGGCACTCAATGCAATTTTCCATGATTTTGTTCCTACAGATGGCGCAGTTGTCCGCCACAATATCCCATGCCCAGAAAGCTACAGGACTCCACTTCTTGAGTTCCAATCGCTTAGGCCTGGGGGTTTGGGTTGAGCAGGAAGAACAACCCTCCGCTTGTTTTGGTGGCTCGGCGGTGGCTTCAGGGACGTCCCTGGTCACGAGACTTGACATTGTGGGCTCGATCCGCTAAAAAGTTTATGTTGAGAGAGAGGTAGAGAGAGAACGAACGTTCACAGAGATGAAGAGAAAGAGAAGAGTTTTGATTAAGGATATGCTTAATGATAAATTTTCTTTTATAAAAGAATAATTCTTATTATTTAAGGTAATCCTAATTATAAACGAATTATAATATCTTTTAAATAAAAATACTTTAATTTGTATGACAAAGTTTATAAAAGAAGTTTGTACGAGAAGTATATTCCTAGATGTAATCTAATCCTAAATTCCTGTTTATAAAAACTAAATGTAATCCTAATTATATCAGGTAATATTAATTTTCCTGATTCTTCTTAGTTATAACCCTATAGGATTAGGTAAATCTCCCAGCCCCATAATATGCAATGGAATTTTTATTTTTCTCAATTGCTTTTACTTTGAATAGGACTTGGTATTTAAATCTTATTTTATATATGGAATATAAAGCTAATTAAAACACTTATTTGCAATTGAATTATTACTTTAAAGAAATTCTCAGAATAAATTAAATTAAAAACAAATGGAAAAACAACATTAATTTATTTATGTCATTACAAGAGCATAATAATCAATACATGCATGCCGAAACTAGACACAGATATAAACGAATTCAATCTGCGTGGCACATTCAATTATATAAAAATCAATGACCATCCCCTCTATCTTTTCATGCCATTTTCCATAAGTGAAGCCATTGTCACTTCCCGATTTTGCCCCTCCAAATTGCCATACCATCCTATACATTTTTGAAGAACAAGAACAAATAGCCATCCATCAATATTTCTCGGTCGTATATAAGAAAAATAGAATACCAAATACCCTTATGAATAAAATTTAATTTAGAGATTAATGGTAAATTAATTAAATAATTACCGAGAGACATGTCAAATCCACGGCTTTTGAGTTCACGATACTCTTCTTGCAATGCGTAGCAATCGCGGAAACAATGAACCAAACAATCGTTACAAGGGCTTTCTCTTATCATGTATTTCACCCTCAATACTTGAGCAAAAATAGCTAGCGTAGATGCATCCAGTGTTCTGAAAATCAGACCGGATCAATCGGTCGGACCGGGAACAGAAATCCTATTCATCCCAATTCAGATTTTTTTTCTTTTTTTTGGGGGTTGCTATATTTCAAACCTATAAGAACTACCTTGTCATTTCAGGGGTGTTTTTGTAGGATTTCAAAACTTTAGGAACTAAGAAATTTTTAAGGCTGTTTTTGCAATTTTTCAAATATTTAGGGACTATTGTAGTTTTATAGGTGTGTTTGTTGATGATCCGGTTTTTGTAACATTGGATGTATCCACAACAACATAACAAGTGAACTGCATGCACAAAAAATTGCCCCCGCTCTACAAGCAGCTGCAAAATCAAACTAACAATTCAATCTCCAACCTTCTATAATTATATCGTTTTCTTGTATGACTTAGCTTACTTCAATTTCCTTTTTCAACAATCTCCGCAATTCTTCCAAAGGCTATGCATGGACAACAACACGTCAAGCAATCTGATAACATGTGCCATTGTTTCGAAGGTGAGAGTAGAAATTGCTGGAAAAATAGTTTATAATCTTGGTTAAAAAAGAATTAGGCTTGGCTTAGGAGAAAAGGAATGTTCTAGTCTGTGGCGGAGGAGAAAAGGAATGTTCTAGTCTGTGGCGGAGCCAACGTTGGCCTAGGGTGAGCCAACGTTGGCCTAGGGTGGGCCAATGCCATCCCTGAAAATAATATAAAAACCATAAGTTTTATAAACTTACAATTACACCCTAAATATAATAAAACCCATAATTTTTATAAACTTAAATTACACCCTAAATAGTGTATATGTTTTATAAATTACCCAATTCAATAGTAATTTCTTAAAACAAAATAAATAAGGTAGTTAGATTATAAATAAATAAGGCCTATGTTATAGAAATTTAATTCAACTCATTACATGTAAAAAAACTGTAAAGTACTACATAATTAATCATTTTTTTTTTTTAACGAGAAATGAAACTTACAGGAACTGCAGTCCATGCAGCAGTCATATAATTACCAGATGCGGATGCAGTATTCATGGCCCTCAAATTTAAAAAAAAAAAATATTAATATATATAATTTCTGGACTTTGGCTCATCCTAACAGAAATATTAATGAACAAAAATATTAATGTGTGATTAGTTTTTATTTTAGTCTACTCTAATAGAAATTTATGGATTGATCCTTGCATATAACCCGCCATACCAAGGGCTTTCATGTTCATGAAGGGCATGTACTTTGGGTTCTTCATAATAACCAGGTACCCCTTGAGGCCTTGAAGATCAGGCGCGCGATTTTTGTAAGATGAATACATGGGGATGATTATTGGACGTTGGTCGTTGGGTTTAAAGAAAGGGGTAGAGGTTGAAGAAAGAAAAATTATTCTCAAACAAAATTGACAAAAAACTGTGCGGCAATGGTGGTTAAATAATATATAGTGGATGATTTCAAAGTAAAGCTGTAATTAATGGCCGAGTCAATATTATCCTATCGCTATTAATGCACGTAAAGATTCAGTAAACTATGTAATTTACGCGGCAAATTTGAAGTTAATGTTCAAAATCAAACATACATATTTAGTACTATATTTTGACTATATTTTTTTAATTATTTGTTCAGTAGGGTTTTGGTTAGTAATACTTATCATATATATTGTAATTGACTCTACTATTTGTTTGGTGAGAAAATGTAAGAGAATTGTTTAAAAGCGAGATAAGAAAATTCTGGAAATTGCTCACATATGCAATGGATTTTTTTTTTTCCCTCTATTGTTTTTACTTTGAATCGGAATTGGTAATTAAACCGTCATATGTATTATTTGGGATGTAAAACTAAAACACTTATTTGTAATTGAATTATTACGTTTAACTTTAAAGAAATCCTCGATATAATTTTATAAAAGAAGTATGCGCATGATCATCATTTTGTATTCAAACATGCATGGGAATACATTTATTCAAGTCTTATTACAAGAGCATAATATTAATCAATACATCTCCGTGGTGCATGTGATTATATAAATTAAGTTAACTAATCCCCACTTAAATAGTAATTAAGCAAGCGATTTCATCTTGTACATGAAGATTATAGAATTTCTATCTTTTCATCCTATCTTCCATAACTGGGGCTGACGGAGCCATTACCACTCCCCTATTTTGCCTCTCCAAATTGCCATGCCATCCTATACATTTTTTAAGATAAAACAGGAATCAAATTAAGGCCATCACCATTTCATTTCTCAGTCATAAGAAAAGCAATGGAATTTAATGTAGAGAATTATAAGTTGATTAATTACCAAGAGACATGTCGAATCCACGGCCTTTGAGCTCGCGATACTCTTGAACCAAGGCACAGCCCTCGCAGCAAAAATGAACCAAACAATCGTTGCAAGGGCTTTCACTTAACATGTATTGCTGCCTCATTTTGGAGCGATAGCAGCAAGAGTAGAAGCATCCGCAGCCAGTCAGCGCTGAAATTAAGAAATAAAGTGCGCCACTCACGCCACAAGCTGCAAATTAATGAGACTAATTTCAATCTCATCTTCTTTAATTACCTTTAATTATAAAGTTTTCTTGGATAACTTCACTTACACGAAGATCCTTTATCAACAATCTCCGCAATTCTTCCAAAAACAATGCATGGACACCAAAATGTCAAGCAACCTGTTAACAGTAACAACAAACAGATTGAAATTTTTCAAGAAAATTGTTGTTTTTGGACGAGGTCTACTCTGACACTGGACTTTGCGTCAGAATACAGCGTCTCTCCCGATGTAATCCATCTTCGCAATCCTTTAATTGTCTTATTGGTCAGTGTTTGTTCATTGTTTGAAGTTAATTCTATTTTATTTAAGCCTACAACGGCGTCAAAATTGTAACCTGTATCCTACATTGGTGTGCAATGTGTTGCTTCATCAGTTTACTTCAATTTTATAAATTTAATAAATTGGATGAAGAGAATGAAACTTACAGGTTGAGCAATCGGAGCAGCAGTCACACAACCCGGAAGACCAAGGGCCTTCTGATCTGTACTGATGATGATGATGAAGTGCATGTGTGGGATTTTCATCATAATAATGGTGTGTGAAACCAGCTGGCGGAATGTGATGATGATGATGATGGTGATCAAACGTCTGATTTTGGTTTGTGAAACCAGGCGCAATGTGATGATGATCAAACGTCTGATTAGGGTTTGATGCATACATGGTGAAGATGATCAAAAGATTAAGAAAGGAAAAGAAAATGATTTCTGAAACAAAATTGATAAAAATGTGATTAATATATAGTATTAATTTGTAAAGAATAATAGTTCGATGATTTCTAAGTAACGCTGTAATGACTGAGTCAAGATTAGTGAGTCGCTGCAAGCCGGCTCAATTGATAAACGAGTAAACTATATAATATATGCGGCAATTTTGAAAGTTAATGTTCAGATTTAAAAATATAATATAGTTTTTATTTTGACTATTTGTTTTCATTACCAGTTGAGTCTGAATTTAATATCAAATTGGTTACAAACCCCCTGAAGTATCCAAAATTAAAGTAGCCCCAAAGGTATACCATATTACACACACACCTCCTCTGCCGTCAAGTAACCAAAGACCACTTTTGACCACTAAATTGACTAAAATACCCCTAAATGCGAAAAAAATAATTTATTAATCAATGTTGCTTCGATAGTTGGAGGCTAAAATAGTCAACTTTGAATAATTATAAAATTTAGGAAATTTTAATATTTTATAAAAATTATAAAAAAAAAAAAACATGAATGAAACCCTAACCCATCATCGTCATCACCATCCCAACTTAGCAACCCCAATCACACTCCCTCACGCCCGCTAACCCACCCAGCCAGCATGAGCCACCTGCATGCCCATCCATAACATGTCTCTCTCCATACAACCACCACACCTTACGTTTATGTCAATTTTAGTTTATAAGTTTATGTCACGGTTAGACAGTTGGAAAATACAATATCAGTTTATAAGTTTTCACTCTATTAATATATATTTTAAATAAAAATAATTTAGAAGATATTAAAGACATTAACATTGAAATTGAAGGATAATAAAGTCTCTTCACTCTAAAATGGATTTTTTTTTCTTCACTTTTTTCATCAAATCATAAGCTTAGAGTCAAATTACCTTTTTACCCTTCAAACCATTATTTTTAACCGCTAAAATTGGTGGTTGGGGAGGTCTTTGTGTAATATTGTATATCTTTGGATCCACTGATAATTTTGGATACTTCAGGGGAGATAAATAGTTTAAACCATGAGAAGTTTCAGCATGTCTGGTATTGTCCATCATTATTTGGAAATTAAAGAATAATTAGTGAAAATAATATATAATTAATTAAGAGATAATATTGGTCGCAACTCTTAATTAACATTTAACATAAGATTTTCTCATAATTGACATCTGTGACTACTTGTATATGTTATAACAGACAGAAAAATAAGGAAAATAATAAATAAATAAAAGAAGAAACACGATTTCTCGTCTCTTTTATCAAGCAGGAAGATTCGAAAACTTGGTTTGTTTCATCTGTGAAAACATCAAATTGATTAAGATCTGCATTTTTAAATGTATTTTTGTTTTGATAAATATAACCTTAATAACCTAATAATTTATATATATACTCATTCTTTATTTTATATATTTGTTTTTAATTTTTAACATTCAATTTTTTACATAAACCCTAAATCTAAATTTTCTAAATTATTGAATCATTTTTATTTTATTTTGAATAAATCTTTATTTGATGAAAATATATAATTAAAGCCATGGAGAAAGTTTTCACATAATATGGTGAATCTAAATTTGAAAAAGAAAATGTAAGTTTCAAATTTGAAATTGAGAGAAAGGGGTATAAACAAAAAATCTTATTAAGAAATTAGTAAAAAAGTAGTGTGAACAAAAACCCTAATTAAGTTTGAAATTGGAGGGAAAAAAGGTGCAAATAAAAACACTAATTGGACCTAATTAAGCACAGCTATTTTTGGTATTAAATAGGGTTTAAAGAGAATTTTTGAAAATATAATGTGTATTTAGGGGTGGTAGATAGTGATCAATTTGATGGGGCTACAATTTTTTTTGGAAAAAAATTTTAGATTGGGCTTTTAAATATTTTCTAAATATTGGGCTTCATCTTCACTTTGACCTGTCAAAGAGTGGTGTTATTTAAGCCATATTTTAAATAAAATTTATCTAAAACATTAAAATTTTCTATAATATATTCCCAAATAGCCCTTATACTGATTCTCTACACTTTCCTTTTTATTCCAAAAACTTAGGTGCATTTGTTTTAGCATTTTGGATAGTATTTTTGAAAAAGTAAGAGTTAGGTGGTTATTACAATGTATGATTTAAAAATTAAGAAAAACATCCTATAAGTTTATTAATTTATTAAATACCCCTGTAATAAAAACATTAAAAATTAACAAAAACACCCCCACCGACCAATTAAATACCGGCCACCACCACCGGAGGGTGGCCGAAGTCGTCAGACGGCCAAGCATCGATCGGGCCTCCGGATCTGACCGACAGCACCAATATGGAGCTTTTTCCAGCCAAATCCACCGTGGATTTGGCCAAAAAATGCTAGATCTGGCCATTGACAGTCAAATCTGATCGCGTTTGGTCGTCAACAACAGCCATATCTTGGCTATCGTTGACAACTAGCTACGGCCAAAGATCTCGCCGTCAATGGCCAGATCTTTGGCCATAGATCTGGCCAGAAAAAGTTAGATCTGCGCATTAACGGCCAGATCTAGCTGGTAGTGCGCTATTATACTAGATTTAGGCCACCTTCCAGCAGTGGTGGCCGGAATCTTGCAAATGTGGGTGGGTGGGGGTGTTTTTGTCAATTTATAAACTTTTTTTTGGGGGGTGTTTAGTTAAATTAACAAACCTAGAGGATTTAAAAATAATTGAATAATATTTTCGGAATAAGGAAACAAATATGTATTTTGGATAGAATAGGGTAAAAATAGGGAAACAAATATACCCTAATTTTATCTTTTTATCACCCGACATTTTATCTTTTTATCATCCGACTATTAGAGAAGATTTATGTCTTTCCAATAAAAAAAATTGGCTTCTCATACGGCTCCTCACTGTAATTTTTTAATTATTACTTTCTTATGTGCATTATTCTGTATGCATATTATCAAGTTAGTTTACACACCAAATTCCATGATAATATTCAGTTATGGAACGAACAAAAATTAGCATACGTAGAAAAACAAAACGTGATATTAATTTGTAGTGGGATGAAAATAAAAAATGAAAAAGTAAAGATATATCTTATCTTTTTACTTATCATAATTGGAATAAAAAAAAATTATAATTAAAAGAAAGTTGTGAAGATAATTTAAACAAAAAGATATGTATGGAGGAAAGTTGTGTGTGTAGGAGATGTAATATTTTCATAGAGTTTAAAAAGGAAGGATAATTTGAGCAAAAATATAACATATTTATATATTAAGTTATATTAATAAATTTTGTTACAAACAGGACTTATGAAGATATTAATACTTAGTAGGCCTTAAATAATAGCCCTATTCTCAAATACAATAACAGATCACGGAAGAATATGGGATATCCATTACAAGACCAACATCCATCTCTTATTATCTAAGAGCCGAATAATTATAAACTATAAATTCCATTGAGGTAATCCTTAAATAATATTATAAACTATAAACTCGATCGAGATAATTCATAAATAATATTGTAAACTATAAACTCGATCAAGATAATCCATAAAGAATCATTTATGTGTCTACTTTAGCTAAAGCAAACAAAATGTCAAAGAAATAAATCACATAAGAAAAGCTCTTACTAAGATGTTGTAAAAGAATAAGTCAAATAAGATTTAAAAGAGTAAGTCTTATTTGTGAAAGAACAAAATTAAAATATAATAAGTAAAATTATAACAAATAATAAATATTTAACTTTCGATCTCTTAAGGAGTATTTATAAAAGATGTCAAAAATTAGTGTATATGATATGAAATTATACGTCTAAATATAAAATATATAAAATAATATAATTTTTGTACGATATATGCACAAAATGTACACAATATAATTAAATACTAATCTTAACATAATTGGTAAAATGACTAATTTGAAATCTCTTTTTGTTTGAGGATAATAGTCTCTGTTAATGCTTGAAAAATGAATGTCAATAATGCCCCATTTATCTTATTAGGAAAATAAATATCCAGAAAAAAAAAAAATTTGGACAATGTGAATTTAAATTAAAAAGAATAAAAATCAAGCTTTAACATTAATTTCCCAACCCCGACCTACATTGTGCACCCAACACCCTTATAAATTTCTGAGTCTCTTTTTAAGCGTCATCTATCAAATATTTTAAATTAGAAATAGATTTTGAAATTAATTTACCAAAAACATCCCACTATTAAGGTTGAAACTGAATATCAATAATATTACAGATTTGATTCAATCAAATTACAATTCTCAAGATTACAAACCAAATTAATTTTTACTCTTATATGTTTTTAAGAAAGTTGTAATCAACTAGGTTTTTTTTTTTTTTTTTTTAACCTGTTTCAAATGCCTGGTTAATTAGTTCTACATTTCTTGAGAACTATATAAATTATCTATTGATACCTTCTTTGTCCTTTGCTAATACAGTATATGAAGTTACTTTGCGATTTTGCCAGTGTCCCGTCTTTGCTTTTTGTTTACAGTCAACAATATGAAGGCACTGCTTCAAGATTTAAGAACATGTCCACCTTTGAGGTTTATACAAGGTCAAATTTTACTCCTATAACTAATATAGTTGTCTTGTTCATTGCTTTTGGAAACAAAAATTGATGCACCAACAATTTGTAGGCGTGAATTTTAGGGTTTTTTTTTTTTTTTTTCGATAATTCTGATTCTCTGTTGTGTTTGTTTCTAAGCAAAGTCGGTATTTTAAGAAGGAAGGGAGTTTGAATGTTTGGGAAAACAATTTTGGAATAAAAAAGATAAATTTATAAGTTAATTTTTATAACAAATTTTATTTAAAATTGGGTTTACAAAGAGTCTAAGTGAGACTTAAATAACAACGATCCTGTGAAAATATATTTATGACAGGGTTGAGCCTATTTTATTTTATTTAGCCCAATCACTTAACCATGACATGGAAATAATGTTTATGGAATAACTGGGTAGATTTAAATAATTAAAATAAAAACACACAATTAATACATCTATAATATGTATCCTGGTTAAATTAATGTTATTACATTTTCTTGAATTCAGTCATAGTATTTATATACTTAAAAAACCAAGCCCATGCCAGAGAATATTTATTTTCCCAACATATCGTCAAATTAAAAATTACAGAAACAATAACTTACAAACTTAAACTTCCTTTTCCAAGAAAAAAAGAAAGAAGGAAAATTACATTATAAAAAATAACAGTACAAGAAACAAGTTAATTATAATAACTTTATCATATTATCATAATAAAACAACACAATGAAAGTTCATTGTTTACTATTACAAGAAAACAATAACTTAATTATAAGATCATCGAGTTGAATCATTCTAATCATTAGAATTATTTGATGATTGTTATATCAAATTTCACACATACTTCATAAACTTTATTATATATTACTCAGATTTCTGTAAATGGAGATTCAAAGCTCAAATGAACATGGATCCACTATTTTTTCATGCCACCTTCCACCATCGGGGCCTTTGAAGCCATTGACACACCAAGGTTTTGCTTCTCCGCATTTTCTTTCCAGCCTTTACAATTTTAAAGAACATCAACACAAAATAATAATAACAACAACAATAATAATAATACAGATCACATCAACCGGATCATCCATAAATCCACATGTGAGCGATAAAATTTAAGGAGAGAAAGAATTTGGCACCAGAAGACATGCCGAATCCACGGCTTTTAAGCTCGTGACGTTCTTGATATAAAGGGCACAGCTCGCAGAAGAAATGAACCAGACAGTCATCACAAGGGCTTTTCTTTAACATGAATTGCTGCCTCAGTTTGGAGCGGTAGCAGCAAGAGTAGCAACAAGCACATCCAGTCAGCGAAGAAACTACACAGTAAAGTGCTCCATTTACGCAACAAGCTGCAAAACAATTTAATTGGTCACGGATGATTACGAAATTTCAATTAATCAAAGATTTGGAATTATCTAATCAAAATTAAAAACATTTACTAATGTTTAAGTATTTTTCTTAAAGTAACGTTTGAACATTTCAAGTATAGCATCAGCAGGCCAAGTTTTCAACTACGAAGATACATTGAAAATTTTCACTTTTGGTTGGTTCACCGAACCAGGAGTACTTCTCACCAATTTCATCGTACGTTGACTTGATCCTGCTTGCATATAAATACCTTTTCACCATTTTAATTACTAAGATCACAGTACTGTAGACGTAAAAATCTACCTGTATGGAAAGAGAGACTGATCCCGTGAGGTTGAGGCTACTAGCGATCTGCTGCACCTGCACACATAAAGAAACAAACGTGAAGCGATAGAAAACACCGGGGTGGTGTTTTCTGTAGGCACTCCGACGCTCAAGTCAGCAAGGCTGAATTAGGCTAATTTAGTGAGGGCTAAGGAGTAGAAATGTTACCGGAAGTCTAGTCGAGGACTGTGACTACGGCTGTGATGCGAAGTTCTCAAGAGTAGGAACTTCAGGGTCTGAGGGTGTAATGTCGATGTCCATTGTGAGAGGGCTGAACTCTATTTAAATAGTGACTGTATGATCTCTGAGTCTTGGTAGGACTGGGAGTCCTTGTGATGGTCGTCTTCTTCGAAGATGTAGCCTTTGGCTCCCTTATCTCAACAAGAAAGGGAGTTCGAATGTGCCCCGGGTACGGACCTAGGAGGAGTTGGGATAGTAATTGACTTCGTCCGCAAAGTTTAAGTAAGAATGTACTTCTAGGCGACTGTGGGCTCCGAGTTGATCGTAAGCCCAACAGGTGTTCAACGGTTAGGAGGCTTGGGTCTAAACGGTAAGAAGTTGAGAAAGCATACTGAATGGGCCTCATTTGCAGAACTCTGATTTGGGCCCATCAGAATTGAGCCCGAGCTTCCAACTTGGATGAAGGTGTCTTCGTCTTTGGGCCTATTTGGGCCAAGGCCATTTTTTGGCCCTAACAGTTTGTCTCCCACTCTCTAAGTTAAGGAATGCTTAACGTAGAGAGTAGACATTGCTCGGAGGTGTATTTGGTTGGCCTCCTCTGTTGACCAGTTGAACATTGCCGTGTTAGTTAGTGAGGCCTACGATATGCCAGACTGGGCGGACGGAGGTGGCATGTGGTCATGAATGTACTCGGTGCCTTTAACCGAGTGGGAGTGTAAAATCGACCCACGGGGTGCTGTCACTCAGTGTATGGAGTTGAGCGAGCAAGTGTATGAGCAAACTGTGGTGAAGCTGTACTTGCTCGGTGTGTCAGACTGAGTACGTAAATGAATAGATATCTTGTGAAGTTGTACTCGGCAAGTGTGTCGAGTGAGTATGCGAATGAACGAGTTCTCGTGAGGGAGTATTTTCTTGGTGTGTCTGACCGAGCATGTGAATGAAAGATTATCTTGGGAAGGTGTATTTGCTCGGTATGCCTCGACGAGTGGATTCCATTCAGCCCAGCGAGGGGTGGATTGGTCAAGTCCGAGCGAAGTGACGTACGCATGCTTACATTTTGTGCGTTACCGGATCGTCCGTCCGGGATGGTCGAGTAAGTTGGTTGCCTTCATCTTTGTTGGTGCTTCTCTCGAAGCTAAGAATAGGGTTGCCGGTTTCAGGCTGGCCGCCCGGTCGGGACTACCTCTTGGATGGGTACAATAACAAAACTCGTTGGCTTTGGCACATGCGATTTGGTGTGGTTGGGTTTGCCAAATCGGTCAGATAGGATGCGAGACCCATCATGGCTTTTGTACAAGATTACGATTCCCTTGGTGTCACGGATCTCCACCACGTGTACGGTGATGATTTGGTCTTTGTTTTAGGCAGGAAAGCAAAGAGTCACTTTGTCCCATAACCAATGGGGGGCCGCCACGTGTCTCCCTCTGTTAGGCCTCTTCCATAAAACCAAGGGCGCGGACTGTTCATCTTCATTTCGTGTCTTTCTCCAACTTTCTTCAGTTTTTCTCCCTTTCTCTTCTATTTCCTTCATTCGTTTCAAGTTTACTTCAGTAACGGTGGTTCTCTTTTGCAGATTCCGGCTTCAATCACGGTAAACGCTGTATTTTTGTACCGTTTGTTTGTTGCTTTGTTTTTTTTTTTTTGGTGTGTTGAGTTCTGGTTTGGATTTGGATTTGATCGTTTTTTCCTCTTTCAAAGATTTTGAAAAGTTTGGAGAAGAGGTTTTATTTTGAAGAAGCTTAAAATTCTGGTTGAACAGAAAAAGGTGTTGTCGGTTCACGTTGGTATGGGCCGAGCGCCGATCAGATAGCGGTTGGTTTTAAGAAAGCAAGTAGGTCGATCATTCAGGGCGAGCGGTGATCAATTAGTACCAGGTTTTAACGATAGCAGGTCAGTCGGTCGGTCAGGCTGAGCGGTGATAGTTTGGAAAAGAGTAGGTCGATCGGTCGGAGTGAGGGTTGATTAGTTGGTGATAGTTCTTGAAGCGGATAGGTCGGTCGGCTTATCGGGGCGAGCGGTGATAGATTTGAATAGAGTAGGTCAGTCGGTCGGTCGGTCGGTCGATGGTGAGGGGCGAGCGAGGATCAGATAGTGAGTTTAAGTTGGCTCTCAATTGGAGAGGTCGGTTTCTCGGGGCGAGTAGGTAAGTTATCTAATGTCTAGGTCAGGGTCGGGCAACTCGGATGGGGCTGAGACAGGAGTTGGGGATGAGTACGAGAATGCCCCGACCATAGTGATGACGCCCAAAGGTGGGGGCATCCCAGCCGGCTTACCGACCGGGGAGAACATGGCTGCCGTTGGGCCGAGTGAGACCACCTCAAGTGATGAATCGAACAGGCAGGGGGGGAGCAGGGAAGACTCCGATAGAGTTAGTGATTCTAACAGCCTTCCATCAGTAATGGTTCGGAGGACGAGCTGAGTCAACCTGGCAGTGGGATTATAAGCCGGGATTATCCGTCCGTACTTAAGGACAATGATATGTGGTGGATCCGAACGATGTATCACATTCCAGATTCGGTCGAGATCAAGGTGTTGCGATCGTACGAGCGGGTCAATTGGGAGGCAAAAGGTTGGGTGAGTGTTTATGAGAAGTGGTTTCACAATGGGCTGAGGTTTCCTATTCCTCGCCTTATCTGGGAGGTATTGAACCATTTCATGATTGCCCCGTCCCAGATTATAGTGAACGGTTGGAGGTTGCTGATGGCATTGGAAGACCTTTGTGTGTAGAACCAGGTGATGTTTGGGTTGCACGAGCTGCTGTATTCGTATTTCCTGAAGGAAAACAATAAGGAGAAAGGTAGATAACTGATCAACCTTAGGCATGATCGGTCTCACCTAGTAACCAACCTTCGATCAAGTGACAAGATTTAGAAGGATCGGTACTTTTTTGTGAGGGGTGAGGCGGTCTTTGGGGAGAGAGGCCAGGTGAGATTTCGTGCACTTGGCGAACCACTAGTGAGTAACTTTGTCTTTATCTTGTATTTTGATTACTAAATCTTATTGTGTTTCTTCTTTGTAGAGCTTGAATTCAATCGAGTCGGACAGAGTGGGGACAGCTTGGACATGTAGGCCCAGAAGGTTCTAGCCATTCCCAAAGCGCAGAGGGATTGACGGGTGGTGTTGGAGGAAGCTAACCTCGGGACGAGTCATCTCTGGGCCGGAGTAGGAGAGATTCAACAAGGTATTCTCTTCCCTTCGCTAAATTAGACTTGGAATGTGCTGCTAACTTGCTACTGCAATCAAACCTTGTATGGTAAGTCGAGGCTGAACCTAGTAACTGTTGGAGAGTTTGCGATTGCAAAAAAGTTAATGAAGAAGTTGACCATCCCAAGTGTGAGAAAGTCTATTGCTAGGCGTCGGGAGAAGTGAAAGAGGGAATCCTCGGCCAGAGAGAAGAGAAGAGCGGAAGATATGGTGGCGACTCCATTAAATCGTCAGCCCATGGCTAGAGTTGGATCATCCAAGACTGCAGTCTTGGATGAGGAGACTGAGATGATTACCTTTAACATTCCGGCTTCTACGTCGACTTATTCGGATGCGGCTTCCATGAGCCAGTTGGCTGACTTATTCCTGTTCCCAACGGACGAGACCCGTTTGAACAAGATGGGTACGGTTGCAGCCGCTGACTGGGGGGTATCCCATGCTTTCCATGTATGAGCCGGAGTTTTACTTACTGTGTTTATCGTGGTCGTATACTGATCAAATTATTTTGTTATGCAGGCATTCACGAGCAGCTTGCACCTGAGGAAGTTTATCGTGGCGTAGGAGAAGAGGATACATGATGTATCCAAATCAAATGCTAGTTTGTGCCAGAGAGAAGCGGTGGCCCAAAAGGCCGAACATGAAAGCCAGCAGCATCTAAAGGAGGCCGAGAGTGAGTTAGAGCGGCTAAGGAGGGAGCTGGCTGAAAAGACTGTAGAGGTCGAGTCCCTTAGGGAGCAGTGCCTGAGCATTGTTGATGACACTATCATTAGGGCCCGGGGAGAGCTTATGCTTGAATACAAGGCCGGGAACACCTCTTACTAGGACTCAAATGAGGACATCCAGTTCATGCGGGAGATGATAGAAGAGGTGACCGCTGAGCATACGGAGAAGTAGATTGATGAGTAGGTGCTCGATTTTGCTAGCCAGTCGGGGCCATCGATCACTGAGGATGTGAGCGACCAGGCTGTAGGGGCGAGTGCTGGGCTGGTGATAGGATGATTGAGTCGGAGATGGGTGGGATGACTCGCACTGATTAGACTTAGCTTTTTTTTTTTTTTTTTTTTTTGCTCATGTATTTTTGGGGTCTGCGATGCCCTTCCCTGGCGTGTGTGCCTTACTTTATACTGAAAACTTAGCTGCTTAAGGCTCTTCTTATATTATACTTGTGATTTTGTTTTGGTGCTTTCCTTGTGGATGAATGAGTTGATTGCTTGTTTGTTTGTCGATGCATTAGGGGTTGAACCGACTGTTTATGTAATGACCTCGATACGGCCAAGTGGCTGAGTCGTGTGGGCTCTTTATTGGGTTGGGTTGATGACTTATCGATTTTGAGGTGCAAGTCCCCTTTAATCGGTCTGGGCTGACTGAATATGTAAATATATAAATTGGTTTGGGCCGATCGAAGGTGTAAATTCATGAATCGGGCTGGGCTGATCGAAGGTATAAACTCGTGAATCGGGTTGGGTCGATCGAAAGTGTAAAAAACTCATGAATCGGGCAAGGCCGATCGAAGGTGTTAAAAACTCATGAATCGGGCAAGGCCGATCGAAGGTGTAAACTTGTGAATCAGGCAGGGCCGATCGAAGGTGTAAAAAACTCATGAATCGGGCAGGGCCGATCGAAGGTGTAAACTCATGAATCGTGAAAGATTCAGCATGCATGAAGAGTGGTGGAGATGGAGAATGAAAGCATGGATTAAAAAAAAAAAAAAAACAGTTTACATGCAAAGCTTGGATATGAGATTATACCTACGCTTTGGATTGATGAAGATTAGCTTCAAAAGGATGAAACCTCCACACTTTAACACCACCTTGAGAGGATTAGAGAGTGGCCATGGCTAGGGAGAGAGAGCTTTTAGTTTGTGTTTGAGTGAACAAGTGAATAATGAACAAAAATGCAACCTTTTGCACTTATATATACTTGGGCTATTTTACAATTATTTATTTTTTCACTTCCAAGCCCAATAAAATCTTATTTTATAAAGGGACCCCACGAATTTAATATGCTACCCTTTGAATAATCAATATTATTCAAGGGCCCATGTAAACTAAACTAGTTTACATTAACAACCCATAAATTTACCCTTTTTACCCTTTAACTATTAAGAGGTTATTTTTGTTCATCTCATTAATCTTAACACTTTAAGATATTATAATTAAATATAATTAATTATTGCTTGACCATTTTAACCTTTAAAATGTCACAAATTGTTTTCTATGTAACTATTACTATAGAAATCCCGTTATTACCCTCGGAAGGTGCTAGCCCTCTTCGGATAATCATTTCTCTCTCTCATCATTCTCTAACTTCTCAAGGCTATTGGTGTGACCATGTAGGTCCACCATGGATTAGCCGTGAGCCGGTTCTGGATGAATCGAAAACCCGTCCGGAGGCCCAACGACTATGGTAAACATCTAGCAATGTGCCATAGTCCCTAAACCACGATGAAGAAATACTTCATCGAACCCATTTCAGATCATACGTACCATACAGGTAAAGTCCCTCCATTGAGATATCCTAATCGAGTATGGATTCATGGAACGTCAAAATCCTAAACTCAATCTTCTACCGAATCATCGATCAATATGTTCGGAACTCATCATCACAAACTTGCTTTTGTATGACTAATAATAGACTCTGGCCAGAGATTCAATTTTCTGACATTTATCGATGTTCGTCTAGGAACTCGAATCCGGATGGAGTCAGCGGTACTCTCGATCCTATATTTCCGAGTCAATGGATCCTCTCTTGACCATCGTTCGTTTCCGCATATGAACAACGCATGACCAAATAGGCTTTATTGTACGAAACATGATTAGTCTCGTACTTATACACCGTATGAACCATACGCATCCATATCGGATCCGACTACAATGTCTCGAGTCAAAGGACTACATCGCAATCCGATATAACCAAACGATAAATCATTGACTACATGTTTTTCCAAGTGATTTGTCGTTATTCGATCACATTCGAAAAACAGTTCACCAACCGTTAATCCATACCAATGCCCCAGTGACATGACTATCATCGTCATCCGTACTTATATCAACTCATGATATCTTTCGGAAGCATCCGGTATGCCTACTGTACAATATAGTTGCCCAAATTTATATTGCTTCCGTAGGGAACCCTTTTCGATAATTCATATACATACTTTATTTTAAATGCATGACTGAATAAAGGAAGCAATTTACATATATGAATTGAAGAACTCTTTCTTCTATTATTTATGATATATATAGATACAAGACAAAATGCTCTGAAACCGACAACACAAATGGTTTCTAGGGCATACACTAATATACACTAACAAACTCCCACTTGCACTAAAGCCATTCGATGTTGTATCTCATACCCATCTTCTCAAGATGATGGTCCAATTGCTTCAGTGTCATCGCCTTAGTCAGTGGATCAGCTACATTTTCTGCTGAAGGAGTCTTCAGAATCAAAATCTCTCCAGCTCCAACGAATTCTCTCAAAATGTGATACTTACGCTGAATGTGTTTGGATTTTTGGTGTGCCCTTGGTTCCTTTACTTGTGCAATAGCTCCAGTATTGTCACAGAACATGCTTATCGGGTAAGCCATGTTCAGAACCACACCAAGTTTAATTACGAACTTTCGCATCCAAATGTCCTCCTTCACCGCTTCCGAACCAAAGAATGTATTCGGGGCCTCAGAGTGGAGTCACCGTGGTTGTCTGCTTGGAACTTTTCCAACTAACAAAGACCTCCATTACATATAAAAATGTACCCTGACGTAGACTTTCTATCATCAATATCTGATTGGAAATCAGAATCTGAGTATCCTTGAATGTTTAACTCGGATCATCCATAACTCAGAACTAGATCCTTAGTTCTTCTCAAGTACTTAAGGATCGATTTTACAACCGACCAATGTTTCTCCCCAGGTTTGGTGATATCTGCTCGTAACACTTACAGCATAAGCTATATCAAGTCTTGTACATAGCATTGCGTATATTAAGCTACCTACGGCAGACGCATAAGGCACATTATGCATCCGCTGCCGCTCTTCATCGGTCTTTAGACCCATCTCCTTAGAAAGATGAAGACCGTGAGTGAAGGGCAAAAGACTTCTCTTAGAGTTCTCCATGCTAAATCTTTTTAGCATTTTCTCTATGTACAATTTTTGGGATAATCCAATTACCCTTTTCATTCTATCTCTATAGACACGAATGCCAAGGACATATGTCGCTTCTCCTAAGTCTTTCATCGAGAAGGTTTTGGACAACCAAACCTTAACCTTTGTCATCATGCCTATATCATTTCCCATCAAAAGTATGTCATCTAAATATAATATGAGAAACGTGATGGCATGATCTTTTACCCATTTGTATACACAAGGCTCATCCGAATTCTTGACAAAACCAAATGATTTGATTATGTTGTCAAATCGAATGTTCCAGCTTCTTGAAGCTTGCTTCAATCCATAAATGGATCGATGCAATTTGCATACCTTATGTCTTTCAGCAGAGGATACAAAACCTATCGGTTGTTCCATATAGATGTTTTCCTCAATAAACCCATTGAGGAAAGCTGTTTTGACATCCATCTGCCAAATTTCATAATCATGGTATGCTACGATGGCTAGCATTATACGGATGGATTTAATCATAGCTACAGGCGAGAAGGTTTCCTCATAATCCAATCCTTGTTTCTGGGTATAACCTTTCGCCACCAGTCGAGCTTTGAAGGTCTCTACCTCCCCATCCTTGCCAACTTTTCTCTTGTAGAGCCATTTACAACATATAAGAACTATTCCCTCAGGTGGATCCACAAGCGACCATACTTGATTGGCATGCATTGATTCTATCTCGAATCCATCGCCTACCATTTTCCCGAATCTCTATCCAAGATTGCTTCTTCGTAGCTTCTAGGATCATCACCATGATCATCTACTCCCACTAAGTAAGATTCAAAATCTTGCTCATGTAGAAACCTATATCTCTCTGGAGGTTTCGACATTCTAGAAGACTTTCGTATCGGAACCATAGTATCGATCATCGAGGTTCGCCGAGTGGACGTTCCATCTTCAAAGAATCTCAGCTTGGCTCTTCGAACTCTTCCTTAAGTTCAATATTTCTTCCAACGCCGCCTTCCTCCAAGAACTCGTTCTCGAGGAAGCGCGCATTTCTACTGATCCAAACTCTTTGATCACTTGGGAAGTAAAAGCAATATCCTAAACTATCTTTAGGATATCCAATGAACCGACCCTTCTCGGATTTAACATCCAGCTTATCAGATTTAACCAATTTAACATAAGCTTGTCAGCCCCAAATCTTCATATAATTCAGACTTGGACGTTTTCCATACCATATCTCATACGGTGTTTTCTAGACACTTTTAGACGGGACCTTATTAAGGATGTGCACAGCAGTCTGGAGAGCGTACCCCCACAGAGACATTGGTAAGTCTGTAAAACTCACCATCGATCGTACCATATCCAATAAGGTACGATTTCTTCTTTCAGACACTCCATTAAGTTGTGGTGTATAAAGAGGAGTCAATTGTGAGATGATCCCATTTTCTTTTAAGAACTCTTGAAACTCTGTACTCAAGTATTCACCCCCACGATCTGATCGTAGTATTTTAATACTCTTTCTAGTTTGATTTTCTACTTTATTCTTGAATTCTCTGAATTTTTCAAAGGATTCAGATTTGTATTTCATTAAATACAAATACCCATATCGTGACATATCATCTGTAAAGGTAATGAAGTATTCAAATCCTCCCCTAGCTAAAGTACTAAATGGTCCACATACATCTGTATGTATGAATTCTAAAAGTTCTTTAGCTCGCTCTCTTTTACTCTTAAAGGGAGACTTGGTCATCTTTCCTTGGAGACATGATTCACAGGTTGGATAGGGTTCAGAACCCAATGAGTTTAGGATCCCACTTTCTCCAAGCTGTATTAATCTTCTCTCTCCTATATGACCCAATCTATGATGCCATAGAATTTTAGGATTTGATTCAGATCGAGTTCTTTTATTAGAAATGGTATTGATTGAAGCATAGTCATTCAATTCTAAGACATACAAACCATTTGTATTCACAAACTTTACCAACTAAAACATTTCCAAAATGTATTGAACATTCATTTCCATTAAACAAGACATAATAACCTGCCTTACACAAAGCGTAAATAGAAATGATGTTTCTTGTGGCCTTTTCAAAGTACAATACTTTAAACAAATTCAAAACATGTCCTAAAGGTAGTCTTAGTGAGCAAGTCCCCATGGCCTCGGCTGCAACTCGTGCCCCATTTGCCATCCTCAAAATGATCTCGCCCTTTGTCACCTCAAAACTATTCAAGTACCTGCAAAGACATACAAACATGAGATGTTCTTGCCGAATCTAATATCCAGAATGACTATCCGAATTAACACTTAATTCATATTCAATCATAAGACATTGGTTCGTACCTCCGCTTTTCCTTTACCTTTCTTCGACTGTTCGGTGTATTGAGGACATTCCTCTTCCTTGGTGTCCATCTTTTCCCACAAGGGAAACATTTTCCCTTTGCATCGGCCTTCTCGCCTTTGCCGGCTTCTTGAAGCTCTTATTCTTGGGTCTAACTTTTGGACCTCTCTTTGGTAGCACTTTAGGCTTTTTATTGACCTCTAGTGGAGGCGGCAAAGACATCCTCATGTCCTTTCCCTTTCACAATCTGCTGTGAAATTCTTTAAGCTCATTTAGCAGAGAGAGGTTTCTCTCAATCCTATTGAGATTGTAGTTAGTTATAAACAGTTTATAACTTGGAGGAAGGGATTGTAGAATCAAATTCACTTTGAGGCGATCTGGCATGACCACCCCATATCCATCCAAATGATCTAATCCATTGATCATTTAAGAGTATGATCAATGGAGGTTCCCCTTCCCTCAACTTCATGCTAAAGAGGGATGCACACAATTCATACTCAACCACTCTTGGATTTTTGCTATACAACTCTTGTAGAGCTATGAGGATATCATAAGCATTTGAAACCTCTTCATGCTTAGTTTGAAGTTCTCTATTCATGGAGGCTAACATGTAATTTTTAGCCCTCCTACTATCCTCTCTCCACTTTTCAAGAGCATCAAGCTCAACTTGTGGAGCATCCGGTCCAATATCAAGTGGAAGAGGTGCTTCCAGGACATAGGCAATTCTTTCAAAATCTAGAACAATTCTAAGATTTCTTAGCCAATCTTTTAGGTTGGGTCCGGTTAACATGTTATTGTCCATTGTCCTTAGGAGAACATTGTTGGCCATTTTTCAATTATTTATCACAAAGATGAAACTGCAAAGAAAAGTAATTTTATTAGTGTCTTGTAATCTTTTAAACCTTTTAATGCATAATCAAATTAGCTCCCACTATTTTATTCGAGTCCTACACTCCCTTAAATAGGATCCGAAAATTTTCGTTGGATTGAATTTCTTAGTGGGGAATCAATTTCTTATCAAATTCAATTAACCTCACATAATAGAATTCTTGGTCAATTAAGTCTAATAAGTAGGAAACTCTTTTTCTTTTATATCACTATATAAGGTTTGATTCATATTCCTTGTCCTAGCTTCGGATATCTCACATAATAGAATTCTTGGTACCCTAGGCTAGTTAAATCCGAACCATTGTGCTTTCTTATGATGGCATTTTCATCATGTCCTCACATAATAGAATTCTTGGTCAAGGTGAAAATATCCATCCAAGAACAAGATCAACTTAATTCTATAATATAAAAGGAAAATTATATCCCTCACATAATAGAAATCTTGGGATATTAAAATTTATATCAAAGAATTTAGTTATCCCACAATGGGAGACTTGGATTTAATAATTTTAAATTGGGAGATTTAGTTTAACCTTTAGTTAATTCATTTTAGCATACCATGTTTAATTATCCATTCATACATATCACATATATGCATAAATTAAAGCATGTGGGTTGGAGTAGGGCTTTTGAAAATACATCCTAGCAAACTAATTTACCTAATACTATATCTTCTGATTGGATCATCATCTGGATGTTCTTCGGTTCCTGTCTAGCCGATTCCATTACATATTGGATCTTAAGCACGAGCGATTAAAATAAATAAATAAAATTTAATTATTACAAGCCATTTAATAAAAAGAATATTACAAACACTTTTGGAATATTTTGAAAACCAATGGCGCCATGATCAACCCTCTAATCTAATATTCATTCATCACATAAATAAATATTAAACATTCAAATTTACAAATATATACATATAGCATGATATATATATATATATCTCATATATATAGATATATATATATATATATATATATATCTATATATATATATATATATATATATATATATATATATATATATATGTATGTATATACATATACATACATATATATATATATATATATATATATATATATATATATATATATATATGTAAAATACAGGATTTCCCATCCTAGCAGGAAGGGGGGGGGGAAACGGATACTCAATTTAAAGTGAGTAAACAGAATTCCATACTCGATCTCATATATACATATAGAATTCTGTGGAAAGCCGTATTCGATGAAAGTCGTATGTACGGCTTGGAGGGAGATCTTTCATATCTTTCGAGATCCACCCTACAATATGGGGTCAAAAAGCCAAAATAAATGATTTTAGCCCTTATAAAAAGAAAACGGATTCTTGAACCCCTTTCGCGCTCATGTCACGTCGAGGTACTACAGAAGAAAAAACTGCAAAATCCGATCCAATTTATCGTAATCGATTAGTTAACATGTGTGTATATATATATATATATATATATATATATATATATATATTCATGTGGTAATTTAATTATAACTTTGGGCCATGCAACAATTACACATTTTATAGGAATCATTACACAAACACTTTTGTCATATTCCATCCAAAGATATACTATTTAATTGTTAGCATCATTTCAATATTTTTCACAAAAGTCATGCATGACATAGATAAATGGGTTTTATTACTCTAAGAGTAATTATTCTATGACACAAGTTATTTTTAACTAAAGTAATACTTTTTATGACATATGTATCTTTTCAAAGACAATCATGTCATCTTGCATCATCATTTTTGAAACCATTCAAACAACCAAATTATTACATTTCAAAAATATAATAATTTATGCCATGCAATGATGCATTATAAGATAATTTAATCAAATTAAACATCCTACATTAAAATTACCACAATCATATATAATATCATAATTCATCATATGAATCAATAATCCATAACTTTATGCTAACATCAAATTCCACCACTAAACACTTGCAACATTTGCATACACTTCATGCAAAAATATACTTTAACCAAATTAAAGATAACACATTTAGCATGTCAAAGCATAAACCATTTAATCAAAGTAATGGAAATGAACATGCATGAACATTTTTCTAAATGAATCATCATGCAACATTTCCTAAAACATCATTCATCAATACATGAATGAAATGACATTTTTATGGCAAAACTAGTCATAAGCGAAATGACATATATGTATGCATGTAGTTTTCAACACATTTCATGCAATAATCATCATCCAAACATGCTTTAAATCATATTCTAACATACCCAAAACATATTAGAGCAAGAAGAAAAACATGTTTTCCAAAAGATCAAGAGATGGCCCGAGACATACACATGCATCAAACATGCTTATTACATCAAACAACTCATCCAATACTAAGGCATGCTCATTATAACCATTATCATCATTCAAACATATAAGAATGAGAAGAAGAATGAACATATACCTCTGATCTATGTATGGCCGAGACATGCATGTAAAGATCTACTATGAAAAAAACATTTTTTGAACCATATCACTAACATGCAAACTCAACCAAGTTTGATGAACATATGAACACATGGAAAATGTCATTTTAGCTTATAAATTCGACATGCAAGGAGCTTTTAGCTCTGATACCATTTGAAAGATTCAGCATGCATGAAGAGTGGTGGAGATGGAGAATGAAAGCATGAAAGCATGGATTAAAAAAACGGTTTACATGCAAAGCTTGGATATGAGATTATACCTACTCCTTTGCTTTGGATTGATGAAGATTAGCTTCAAAAGGATGAAACCTCCACACTTTAACACCACCTTGAGAGGATTAGAGAGTGGCCATGGCTAGGGAGAGAGAGCTTTTAGTTTGTGTTTGAGTGAACAAGTGAATAATGAACAAAAATGCAACATTTTGCACTTATATATACTTGGGCTATTTTGCAATTATTTATTTTTTCACTTCCAAGCCCAATAAAATCTTATTTTATAAAGGGACCCCACGAATTTAATATGCTACTCTTTGAATAATCAATATTATTCAAGGGCCCATGTAAACTAAACTAGTTTACATTAACAACCCATAAATTTACCCTTTTTACCCTTTAACTATTAAGAGGTTATTTTTGTTCATCTCATTAATCTTAACACTTTAAGATATAATAATTAAATATAATTAATTATTGCTTGACCATTTTAACCCTTAAAATGCCACAAATTGTTTTCTATGTAACTATTACTATAGAAATCCCGTTATTACCCTCGGAAGGTGCTAGCCCTCTTCGGATAATCATTTCTCTCTCTCATCATTCTCTAACTTCTCAAGGCTATTGGTGTGACCATGTAGGTTCACCGTGGATTAGCCGTGAGCCGGTTCTGGATGAATCCGAAAACCCGTCCGGAGGCCCAACGACTATGGTAAACATCTAGCAATGTGCCATAGTCCCTAAACCACGATGAAGAAATACTTCATCGAACCCATTTCAGATCATACGTACCATGCAGGTAAAGTCCCTCCATTGAGATACCCTAATTGAGTATGGATTCATGGAACGTCGAAATCCTAAACTCGATCTTCTACCGAATCGTCGATCAATATGTTCGGAACTCGTCATCACAAACTTGCTTTTGTATGACTAATAATAGACTCTGGCCAGAGATTCAATTTTCTGACATTTATCGATGTTCATCTAGGAACTCGAATCCGGATGGAGTCGCGGTACTCCCGATCCTATATTTCGAGTCAATGGATCCCCTCTGACCATCGCTCGTTTCCGCATATGAACAACGCATGACCAAATAGGCTTTATTGTACGAAACATGATTGTCTCGTACTTATACACCATATGAACCATACGCATCCATATCGGATCCGACTATAATGTCTCAGGTCAAAGGACTACATCGTATCGATATAACCAAACGATAAATCATTGACTACATGCTTTTCCAAGTGATTTGTCGTTATTCGATCACATTCGAAAAACAGTTCTGCCTTAAGTTAATCCATACCAATGCCCCGTGACATGACTATCATCGTCATCTGTACTTATATCAACTCATGATATCTTTTGGAAGCATCCGGTATGCCTACTGTACAATATAGTTGCCCAAATTTATATTGCTTCCGTAGGGAACCTTTTTCGATAATTCATTTACCTATTAAATGAATCATCTGGACAATTCATATACATACTTTATTTTAAATGCATGACTGAATAAAGGAAGCAATTTACATATATGAATTGAAGAACTCTTTCTTCTATTATTTATGATATATATAGATACAAGACAAAATGCTCTGAAACCGACAACACGAATGGTTTCTAGGGCATACACTAATATACGCTAACAAATCGGGCAGGGCCGATCGAAAGTGTAAAAAACTCATGAATCAGACAAGGCCGATCAAAGGTGTAAAAAACTCATGAATCAGTAGGGCCGATCAAAGGTGTATACTCTTGAATCGGGCAGGGTCGATTGAAGGTGTAAAAAACTCATGAATCAGGCAGGGCCGATCGAAGGTGTAAACTCATGAATCGGGCAGGGCCGATCAAAGGTGTAAACTCATGAATTAGGCAGGGCCAATCGAAGGTGTAAATTGCTAAATAATGCTTTATTGAATTCAGGCCATGAGGCCGACTGTCTGTGAAGGAGGTGGATAGGCCCACTCATCCTTTTTCAAATAAAAACAAAAAGAAAACAAATATGTAGACGAATGAGTTCACCTAAAAGTAGTAGCGTTTGAAATAGACTGCATTCTAACTATTGCTGATGTCTTTGCCTTCGGGAGTTTGGAGTCGGTAGGCGCCCTTCACTGCTTTTTTGGTGATCTTGTAGGGACCCTCCCAGGTGGGGCCAAGCTTGCCATAGTTGATCTCCCTAGTGTTTTGAAAGACCTTGCGGAGGACCCAATCGCCAGTTTTGAAAGTTCTGATCCTGACGTTGCGGTTGTAGTGTCGGGCAATGATAAAAGCTTGAAAATACATATTTTGTTACTGATTCAATTGGATTATTTGTGAAAAAATGTGTTTAATTTGTGAAATTTAACGTAATTATTTCATAAATGTTTTTTATGGGATCACGGGTATGTTTCGAGTGTTTTCAGGTTCTTAAAGATGATATTCAGATGAAGGTTATATCGACGATGGAATGTGGGACATTAGAGCTGTAGATTTTGGATTGAGATGATTCTTGAACCGTTGGAAAGCTGATTCAAAGGGCTACAATTCATATGTTTACCATTTGTCAAGATTCAAACGTTATCATGCTCAAAAACCACCGTCTTGTCAAGATTTCGAGTTCTAGGGCAGAATCAACTATGCCTAGGCACAGTGCCGCGGCACAACTGCGAATCTGGACTTTTTTAGATTAGATTTATGACGTGTATTTCCTGTTTTAAGAGTTCTAAAGTGATTAGGATAGTGGGAATCATAACCCTAAACCCCTAGGAGTATAAATAGATGTCTTTAGTTAATTTTTAGAGATGAGAAGGGAGAGAAGTTCATCTGCTCTTTGGAGATTGAGAATTCCTGCAATTTTGAGTCACCAATTAGAGAAGTTTTTCTAGTCTTTCTTATACTCATGTTTATGAATACAATGGCTTTTATTATTAAAAGTATGAACTAATTTTATTTTCTAGGGCTAAGATGTAGCCTAATTTTATGAATATGCATTGAATTATTTGTTGCTAATTTTTATTAAGTTTTGTTTTAAGTTTTATTATTGCGCTTAAAGCTTTCAATTCTTAAGGGCCCTAGAGTTGAATGATTTTATGGGTTAGGTTGAGATTGAGAGATGAAATCTAATTAGTCTAAGGTAATAAAACCATAGATTGAGCGAACGCTAGAGATAGGTTACCGTGATCTATGAGGCTCTGGTAAATTCCATAGAACTTAATGATCTTCAATTTATTTGATTAGAGATAATTTGGGTTAGTAATTAGGAGTTAATTTGTTAATTGGTCGAGAGAAAGTTAGCGAAATATTAGGGAGTTTGGTCTTTAAAATAAGCTTAATTGGGTTAATGATAATAGTCAATGCATAAGATTAAATTGGTGTGAAATCTATGCCCTAGGTTTAGTCATATTGATTTCCTACTAAAGTGTTAATAAAAGTCTTTTTTTATTTTGTTTCTAAGTTGTTTTATTTTTCATTGAATCATTCTAAAAATCTAATTAATAAAATAGCAATAAGATAGGTTAGTGTGGTACTTGGTATTAGTAATTCCCTTGGGTTCGACATCCATATTCTTACACTTTATTACTTGCACGATTTCGTACACTTGCGAAAACCAATAACAGGCGACCTGCTGCTGATAGACTGTGTTGTGGATTTTTGCCCGCTCGCGTAGCTCATCGACGGTGTCCAAGTTCTGGCAAAGGTTCTGATTGTTGATTTCTTCGTCCACCCATTGTAGTCTGGTGGAAGGAACCGATATTTCAGCTGAGATGACTGCTTCAAATCCATATGTGAGGTAGAATGGAGTTTCGCCCATGGATGAGCGGGATGTAGTTCGGTAGGACCAAAGGACTCCAAGTAATTCGTTTGCCCATGCACCATTGGCTTTCTGCAGGCGCTTTTTTAAAGTCTACATGATGGTTTTATTCGACGATTCGGCCTGGCCATTGGACTGGGGGTTGTAAGGGGTAGAGAAGCTAAGCTTGATCCCCCACATGTCGTAGAAATCCATGAAGCTTGAACTGATAAATTGGGATCCATTGTCGGTGACGATTTCTTTCGGTATCCCAAACCTGCAGATGACATGTTTCCAGATGAAAGCTTTTACCTTTCGGTCTTTGACTTGTGCGAATGCTTCGGCTCCGATCCATTTGGTAAAGTAATCAGTCACAGCCAACATGAAGACTCACTGCTCGGGCGTGATAGGGAGCTTTCCTACTATATCCATTCCCTACTTCATGAACGGCCAAGGTGTGAGAGTGGAGTGGAGTCGCTCAGGTGGGAAGTATGAGACGTGGGCAAACCTCTGACAATTGTCACAATTTTTCACATAAGCTGCTGAATCAGTGCGTATGGTTGGCCAGTAGTATCCAGCAGTGATCACCCGATGTGCGAGGCTGCATCATCCTGCATGGTTTCCACATTCGCCTTTATGGAGTTCGGTGAGAACCCTTTGGTCTCTTCTAGGCTTATGCCCTTGAGGTAAGGACCAGAGAATGATTTCTTAAGGAGTTGGCCCTCATACATGGTGAACCTGTCTGCTTTCGCTCTTAGGCGGCGTGCTTCGTTCTTGTCGGTTGGGAGCTCATTGTGTTCCAAGTACTTCACTATCGGGGTCATCCAAGAGTCAGCAAGTTCGATGTCCATTGCTTCTTCGGGTGACTTGTTTGTTGGTTGTTTCTTCTAGTTGGTCGGCCATTGTAGGAATAACAGATGGATGGATGATTGGGAAAAATATTGAAGGGCTGAGCCGAGGTTAGCAAGGGCATCAGCATGAGTGTTCTCCACTCTTGGAACTTGGGCGATGGAGAATTCTTCGAATTCAGTCTGCAATTCTTTGACTAGGTTCAAGTAGGCCGTCATCTTCGATCGCGGGCTTGGTAGGTGCCTTGCAGCTAGTTGACCACGAGTTGGGAGTCGGACTTTACCTCTAGCCTCCTTACTCTGATTTCTTTGGCTAGGGAGAGTCCAGCGATGAGAGCCTCGTATTCAGGTTCGTTGTTGGTGCACTTGAATCCACATCGTATAGCCTGTTGGATGATGTCTCCCTCTGGTGTAGTTAGTACTAACCCGAGCCCGCTTCCATTCACATTGCTTGAGCCATCCACTGAGAGAGTCCACTTTGAAGGCGACCCGCTATTCATACATAATAACTCTCTTTCTGCTTGGACGGTGATGTTCAGGGTGAAATCAGTAATAAAGTTTGCCAATGCTTGGGACTTGACAGCAGTACGTGGCTGGAAAGATATGTCGAACTCATTAAGCTCTATCATCCATTGCATGAGTTGGCCTAATAACTTTGGCTTGTGTAGTATCTTCTTGAGTGGAAAAGAGGTGAGCACGACTATGGAGTGGCACTGAAAGTATGGCCTAAGCTTCCTAGATACATAGATGAGGATGAGGACGAGGACGAGGGCAAGGGCTAGTTTCTCCAGCTGACTGTATCGTGTTTCTACGTCGAGGAGTGACTTACTTACATAGTAAACCGGTAGCTGTTTCGTATTATCTTCCCGAACTAATATTGCTGAGATTTCCATCTCTGAGACCGCCAGATAGGTGTAAAGCTTCTCTCCATCCATAGGCTTGGAAAGGAGCGGAGGGGAGGTTAGGTATCTTTTCAATTGTTGCAAGGCTTCCTCGCAGAAAGGGGTCCACTTGAACTTCTTAGATTTCTTGAGTGTGTGGAAGAAGTGGTGGCACTTGTTAGCGGATCTGGAAATGAAGCGGCTCAAGGCGGCTACTCGTCCTGCGAGGTGCTGGACGTCTTTGATGCAAGTTGGTGATGGTATATTGAGAATCGCTCTGATTTGGTTCGGGTTGACTTTTATCCCTCGCTGAGTTACCATGTATCCCAAGAATTTACCTGACGAGACACCAAACGAGCATTTGGCTGGATTCAGCTTCATGTTATACTTCCTTAAGATAGCGAACGTCTGGCTGAGGTGGTCGAGGTAATGCTCAGCCATCAGGGACTTGACGAAAATGTCGTCGATGTAAACCTCCATGGTGTCTCTGAGGTGTTCGACAAACATTCTGTTGACTAGCCGTTGATAGGTAGCCCCGACATTCTTGAGACCAAACGACATCACCTTGTAGCAGTAGGTTCCCCTATCTGTGATGAATGTTGTTTTCTCCTGGTCGTCGGGGTGTATCAAAATTTAATTGTACCCTGAGAAGACATCCATGAAACTTAGGAGCTCGTGGCCTACGGTCGCATCAACCATCATGTCAATATGTGGGAGCGGGAAGGAGTCCTTAGGGCATGTTTTGTTTAAATCTATGAAGTCAATGCAGACCCTCCACTTTCCATTCTTTTTCTTTATGACCATAATGTTTGCTAGCCAGTCGGGCCGGGTATTGGACCTCTTTGATCAAACCGTTATTCAGTAACTTATCAATCTCCTAATTGACGATCTGGTTGCACTCTGGTGCGAATTTCCTACGCCTCTGCTTCACTGGGGGGTGATCCAGATCTACTTTGAGGTGGTGGACGATTGCTTATGGGTTGACTCCTATCATGTCAGCATGGGACCAGGCGAAACAGTCGTGGTTTCATTTGAGGAATTCTATGAGTTTCTCTCTTGTCTCGGGCCCGAGGCGAGAACCTATATGGGTCTTTATTTTGGGGTCTTCCGGGTGTATTTACAATTTATCCAACTCTTCCATAGATGGTTGATCTGGCTCGGTCGGAAGGGTTGGATGAAACTGTAGTTATTATGAAGCATTACCTTTGCTTTTGAAAGCATTATTGTAACAATCTCTAGAAGCCTTAGGATCGCCCTTGATTTCCCTTACTCCCCATTTTGTTGGAAACCTAATGGTTTGGTAGAAGGTGGATGGAATAGCTCGCATGTCGTGGATCCAAGGTTGGCCCAAGATAACGTTGTATGGTGAAGGACAGTCGATCACTAGAAAAACGGTTTGCTTGTTTACTCTGCTGGCATAAAAAAAAAGAACGATTTCTCCGATGGTGTATTTCTGCTCAGAACTGAACCCAACCAGTATGGTTAGTCGTCTATTGATGTTTGTTTCTTCCAGACCCATGGCCTTCATTGCTTCAAGAAAGAGAATGTTTGTTGAGGACCCCCTATCTATGAATACTCTCTTGACTAGGATGTTAGCAATCTGAAGAGAGATAACTAAAGCATCGTGATGAGGAGCGGCCAGGGTGATTGGCTCGTCATCTTCGAATTTAATTACCTGGTGGGTGTGTGACCGAGAGGACGGATGAATGGATTAGATTTCATGGTGGTTGTTGGCTTTGGCATAGCGTTTGGCTGAGGAATAAATGACCCTACTGATCTCCGACCCTCCTAAGATGATTCAGCAGAATCCTTTTGGCATAGGTTCTTGTGGAGGTGGAGATGTTTCTTTCGTACTATTCTGGCTGATGGTATTCTTCCCTTTATCTGTTAACAGATCGCGAAGATGTCCCCTCTTCAATAATGCGGCAACTTCCAACCACAGGGTAATGTAGTCAGCGGTATTATGTCCATGGTCACCGTGGAACTCGTACCACTTAGTCGTGTCCCTCCTTGCTTCGGCATTGAGCTTGCCTAGCCACTTAACGCTAGATCCCATTCCTTTCATGATTACCATGACCTGGGTTGGTTCGACGTTGAGGTTGTACTTTGGGACTCTGATCGACTCGATTCAGTTGGTCTGTTGTTAGTTCTAAGTGGCTGGTGGTCATATGGTTTTCTAACTTTGTTCAGATTATGTGAAGGGGGTTGGCGACGGGGTTCAATCAATCTGAGCTCTGGCCTTTTATCATTCCGCCTTAGGTCATACCTTGCATGACTCGCCCGATTCATCTCATCTTCCTCCCACCTTATTTGAATTACCGCTCTGGCCAAGGCGTCTTCCATCGTGGTGCAACCGACCTTCGTCAGTTCTTTGTATAGTTCACCATCCGGGAGGAGACCCTTCCTGAAGGCATCTACGATTGTCTCGGGGTTGCAGGAGAGGATGGAGATTTTTTCTTTGTTGAATCTAACATATTCTTTGCTAACATACTCTCTCAACAGCTCCCCCCTTTTCTGGTATACTCTATACAGGTCGACTGATAGTTTCTCAGGTTTCTTACTACTGGTGAATTGCTCAACGAAGGTATCAGTGAACTGTGCGAATGAGTTGATTGAACTATTTGGGAGGTTAGTGTACCACTGAAGAGCGGGACCAGAAAGGCTTGAACCAAAACTTTTACACATGCAGGCTTCCCTTAGCGTTCGGGGTATCGAGACGGTGAACATCCGCTGCTTGTATAAGGCTATGTGATCATCTAGGTCGGTTGTACCGTCATAAGGCTTCATGCCAGGGATAATGAATTTGTGGGGCATGTCGGCTAGCACGATCGCATCTACGAAGGGTTAATCGACATAGCAGTAAAGCTTGCTCTTTTTGGTAGGGATTAGTATTCTTGGTATATGCCTCGTCACTGCCTCTACGTCGGCCAGTCTCTTGGCCAATATATCTTCCATGGGAGAGGTGGATACCACTAGGTCATCTTGATTGACTTGGTTGGCCATAGAATTCGCACTCGGTGCATTTTGTTGGGTCAATCCGCATGGTGTAGCCTGGTGGATCATTCCTTCATGTATCGTTTGGTAGCCTGGATCCCTGTTCATTCCCTCCGGTTGGGTGACTCCTATTATAATTGATCAGGTGCTTCGCCCTACATGAATGGTTATGTGGATTATTTGGTACTCGCTTGGTCCATTAGGATGGATGGACTCGAGCGGGATGGTTTGAAGTGGGTGGCCGCTCGACCCCCGAGGATGAACGGAGCCGAGTGGAGTTTGTGAAGGGATGGTTGAGTGAAGGTGAGGGAGGATGGCGAGGATGGTCGGTTCTTATTGTAGTGGGCTTTCTGTCACTTGGACGCCTTGATCTTGCGCCTGAGGCAGATCGACCGAGAGGGTTCCATTGGCAGACCCCGTTCTCAGTGAGTCAGGGTTGAACTGTCGACCAATGACGAACATAGTTGACGTGACCTCTTATCTGAGGTCGTATGTCTGTGCTCTGGAGTTTGGAGAGGTTGCATAAATGGAACTGTGGCGTGGAACCGATTGGGTGGTACCTGACAAGGCAGAAGCTCAAGATCATAAAACTAACTTACCTTCTCTTTTAGAGATTGGTTCTCGGCCCGAATAGAAGGGTTCTCGGCCCGGATTGAGGCATTTTTGGTTCAGATGGCAGTGTTCTCAGCTTCCAATGCTGCCACCTTGTTTGAGTGCTGTTACATGAGGGTGGTCAAAGCCTTCAGTTTGGCCTCGAGACCAGGATTAGCGTTATCAGAATTGTCAGCCATGGAGAGTTTCTTCACGTAGCAGGGTTTGTTGAGACGAATGATTTCTAGAGGCTCCACGATGGGCGCCAAACTGTAGACGTAAAAATCTACCTGTGCCGAAAGAGGGACTGATCCCGTGAGGTTGAGGCCACTAGCGATCTATTGCATTTACACACGTAAAGAAACAAACGTGAAGCGACGGCAAACACCAGGGTGGTGTTTGCCGTAGGCACTCCAACACTCAAGTCAGTAAGGCTGAATGAGGCTAATTTAGTGAGGGCTAGGAAGTAGAAAGGTTACTGGAAGTCTAGTCGGGGATTGTGACTACAGCTGTGATGCGAAGTTCTCAAGAGTAGGAACTTCAGGGTCTAAGGGTGTAATGTCGATGTCCCTTGTGAGAGGGTTGGACTCTGTTTAAATAGTGACTGCATGATCTCCGAGTCCTGGTAGGACTGGAAGTCCTTGTGATGGTCATCTTCTCCAAAGGTGTAGCCTTTGGCTCCCTTATCTCAACAAGAAAGGGAGTTCGAATGTGCCCTGGTACGGACCTTGGAGGAGTTGGGATGATAATTGACTTCGTCCGCAGAGTTCAAGTACGAATGTACTTCGTAGGCGACTGTGGGCTCTGAGTTGATCGTAAGCCCAAAAGGTGTTCAAGGGTTAAGAGGCTTAGGTCTAAACAGTGAGGAGCTAAGAAAGCATACTGAATGGGCCTCATCTGCAGAACTCTGATTTGGGCCCAAGCTTCCAGCTTGGATGAAGGTGTCTTCGTCTTTGGGCCTATTTGGGCCAAGGACATTTTTTGGCCCTAACAAGTACTATGTTATATAATTAATGATATTAGATCAATAATTATGTAAAATTAAAAAAAAAAATTATGTATTTGGCTAATCTTACAATTAGACTTGGCAAAACGAGTCCCTACCCACAGGTCAGCCCGTAGCCGAGTAAATAATATAAGGTACAGGTCCTTAAGATTGGACCCGTACCTGGCCTGGCCCATTTTGTAAATGGGCAATCCGAGTACACCCACGGGTACCCGCGGGCACCCATTTGAAATTTAAACAAATAAAAAATAAATGCCAAATCCCAGTCTCCACCTTACAAACTCAACTCCATCTTTTCCACCGTCGCCGCTTCAACACTTCTCCAGTCTCAATCCAAACAGATAACCACTCTTTCAATCATTAACCTTTCAAATGGCTCGCACAAAACAAACAACAAGGTAGTCCACCGTAGGCAAGGTGCTACGTAAGTAGCTAGCCAAGAACTGCCCAAAAGTTAGCTTCGGTGACGGGAGGAGTGAAGAAGCAACACCGTTTCAAGCCGAGAACTATGGCTTTGAGAGAGATCAGAAAGTACCAGAAGAGCATAGAGCTTTTGATTGAGGTCTACAGGTTTTTGTTATGCTGGATAAAGAGAATAGCAACAGAAATTGCCTCTTTGGGTTCTTGTTAAGTTGTGCAGATTTTTGTTGAGTAGGTTTTTGTGCGCAATGGAGTTGTCTTAGCTGTGCATATGTTGGTTTATGTTGGCCATTTATAGGGTATGTGTGCTATTTGTTTTTGCTGCAGTCTTAGGATCTTTTTCTTCTCCTTTTGATTGCTTAGTTGCCGGGCTCCAGGGATGGTTTGACGAATGGATCTATTGATTTGGTCTAAAAAATGGGTTTTTTGTAGGATTAATTTGTGTTGCTTTATTTGAAAATGGGTTGTTTGCTTTGTATTGTTTTTTGTCGAAAAATTGGGTTGCTTTAATCATGTTGATTTGAATTCATTTAGATGTGAGAAATTTAGTTTTACTGAGTTTGGATTTACTTTATTCATACTTGGAAGATGAAAAATGAACGAGAGAAACTTTTTGTTTTCAACCAAGAACGAAAAGGAGTGAAATTAATTGAATTTGAAGTAGATGATTATGGGGGTATAACTATAAAATATTAAAACTGCATAAACTGTGGGGCTGTAATTGCAAGAATTGGAAACTAGAATGAATAGTGCAAGCACTCACAGGTCCACCCGTACCCGTATAGGGTAGGGTACAAGTCTAATATTTTGGGCCCGTTTAGATCGACCCGTTTTGGGCCCATACCTATAAGACCTGTACCCGTTTAGACCTGGCCCATACCTAGCCCACCCGCTTGTTTTGCCAGGTCTACTTATAATACTATACTAATAGACTTAGTTAACTGACATTCAAGAATGTTGCGACTCCAATTCTTGAGTGAAAAGAATATAATTAATCCACAAATAGATAATTAGAAAATAATCTCTATAGCTACAGGAGTAATATATAATTAATAAAAATTATCAAAAAGTTGGGTTTTACACTTTATTTATTAATAGCATTCGTTAGTGTTTTTGTCATCTTATGATCTTGTTTTGAGTCCTAGACTATCTATTCCTTTGCCAGTGTGGGCATACTCTCTAAAAGTGATCACCTTCACAAGTGTAAGTACTTTAGAGTCTGTGTGCTCACAATGCATCTGATAGATATTTCTCCTCAATCACACATCACGCACTCGTTTTGCTTTTTGGACAATATTATTCCTTATTGATATTTTGTTTTGTGCCTTTCCATTTGTTCACTTTCTATTTGTTGTGTGAGAAAGGAATATTGCTTTTGTTTGTGGTCCCAAATTTCTTATGCAAAAAGATAAACACAAAAGTTTTACTTTAACTTTTTTGTCCCCCAACCCTAGTCACCTTGTTCTCTATATATTCATACTTTTCTGGTGTCTTCCGAAAAGAAGCCTAATTGCTTTTGATTCATCACTAAATATCCTCTTGGGTTTTTATTTTTGTCTAAGGTTTCTTACTATGCTTTGGTAGGCTTAGAATTACCTTCTTCACCTATCCTTGTGTGAGATCTTTTGATGTTGTTTCCATTGTGACGAGAGCTTATGTGTAAGCTGATGTCCTGTCTTCATTGTTGAATCTTGAGAGGAGTTTTTCTTCAACATAATGTTGCTGTGTTTGTGAAGTTTGCTGTGAGGACTTGAAGTTCAACCAAAGAAGATAGATTGTTGTGTAGAAAACAGGGAGTGTTTTACAACTTTGGTTATCCTACTTTGTATTTGAACTCATAAGTTTTTCATAGTGGATTTTCTTCCCCTGAACGTGGTCCCATGGATGTAGGCTTGATATCGAACCATGTAAAAATGAGCGTGTTCTTTAGTTGCTTTGATTTGTGTTTTATTTAAGTTTTTCACAACTCATTTGCATTAAAAATTGAACAAGCAACCCATTCCGCATAAGTTTTAAACACTTGGTAACCCTTTAAAACTTTCATTTGGTATCAGAACACGTTCCGAAGAGTTATTTCAGTTGATCCTTGCTAGTTTGTTTGATCTTTAATCTGAGTTTGTGCATGTTTGTGATGTCCTTCATTTCGTGTCTGGTTGAGTAGATGGCTCATCTTGATTTGTGTGATCACTTTTGTTGTCCTGTCACTATGAGTTTCTTTGGTGAAGGTGAATCTACTCATAGACCACCATTGTTAGAGGGAACTAGGTTCTCCTTCTGGAGACCTATGATGAAAGCCTTCTTAAAATTTATTGATAAAAGGGCTTGGAATGCTTGTGTTATTGGTTGGAAAGAACAGCAAGTTATGAGTGAAGAAAGTGGTAGCAAGGGAAAACCCCTTGATCAATGGACCAAAGCTGAGTTGGAAGAATCTAATTTCAACTCTAAAGCTCTCCATGCACTCTTTAATGTTGTTAGTATTAGTCAAATGAAAAATATAGCCAATTGTGAAACAACTAAAGATACATGGGACGGACTCTAAGTTAAGAATGAAGGAACTGACAGTTAAAAAGACCAAACTTAGGAGATTGATTACTGATTATAAAAGTGTTTTTATGCATGATGATGAGTCTATCACTGATTTTCAAGGTCGGTTGTGTGATATTACAAATAAATGTTTTGCTTTGGGTAAGATCTATACTTATGCTAAACTTGTCAGGAAATTTTTGTGTTCTCTACCTATGAAGTTCATGTCCAAAGCAACCTCTATCGAAGAATGTCGAAACCTGGATGAGATGCAGCTAGATGAACTCATTGTATCACTTCAGACTTTCGAACTCAATTTGAAACGATGGGAGAAGAAGCTGGGAAAGGGTCACACTCTAAAACATGAGGGAACATCTGAACCTACTGTTAGTGTTACTTCTAGTGAAGGTGAGGAAGATGAGTGCACTTTGCTCACAAAAAATTTTGCTAAATTCTTGAAAAAGAATATGGGAAAGCCTAAGTTGAGTAAAAAAGGTAAACAACCTTTTGTTAAGAAATCCACTGACCAAGTTGGTCAAGGTGCCTTCTCAAAACGATTTTCAAGAGATAATAACAAGAAAAACAAAGGCATCAGGTGTTATGAATGTGAAGGGTATGGACACATTCAGTCAGAGTATGCAAACAATCTAAAGAAAAAGGGAAGCCATGGCTGCCACTCTAAGTGAAAGTGATGACATTGAGAGTGGATGTGATGACACGAATGAGGATGAGAATTTCCTAGCCTTCATAGCTAACCAAAAGGACAGTAGGAGTGTGTCCTCAGATGAGTCAAGTAATGTTTATAAAGAACAACAAGAGGCTTATGACAAAATGTATGAGTAAAATGTATGGGTCATGGGTGAAAGTGATCAAAAAGATCAAATCTTTTGAATATGAAAACTATACCTTAACTGAAGATAAGAAAGTGTTGAATGATAAGTTGAATGCCTTGTTTGTTGATTTATCCAACAAGGAAGTTATATTAAATCAAGCTTTAAAAGAACTAACTGAGGCCAAGGCCATTGTTGAAAGATTGAATGCAAGTTCTTATAAACTTGATGAAGTTCTTGGGCAAAGGAAGTCTTTTGGTGACAAAACTGGATTGGGTTTTTCTCTTGGAGCAAGTTCTTCCAAACCCGGTGTGACCACTTTCATTAAGGTAAGCACCTCAAAACCAGTTGTGACCACAACAGTTAACACAATTTCAAACCTAAATGTTGTTGCCGCACCTTCCAATCAGACTTTGAAGGTAAGAAAATTTACCCCTGTTTGTCATTTTTGTCAAAAGAAAGGTCACATTAGACCAAATTGTTTCAAGCTCATTTCATACTTGAAAAGGTGCATTGGAAATCATGTTTTTCCCTCTTAAAAAACCCGCATCAAAACAATTTTTTTTCAAAAATAGAAAAATATGGAGAGCTAAGCCTAGTACCAACTGTTTGGTTGCTTATACATCATTGCTTGCATTTCAAAATGACCAATGCTACTTTGACAGCAAGTGTTCAAGGCACATGACAAATAACAAAGGTTTGTTGACTAATCTTGAATTTGTTGAGGCGGGTCATGTGACCTATGATGATGGCAAAAAAGGTAAAATCCTTGGCAAAGGATCTATTGTAATTCCTGGTTTCCTTGTTCTAAATGATGTGTTCTATGTCAAAGGTCTTAAAACTAATCTCATAAGCATAAGTCAAATCTGTGATAAAGGTAGTGTTGTGAAATTTTCAAAAAATGTGTGTCAAGTTTTGAGTGATGATAGTACTTCTGTTCTTGAAGAAAAAAGATCAAATGATAATTGCTATCTTTTGACTAAAAAAGTTTCGTGTTTAAGTTCCAAATCAGATGATATTGATGTTTGGCATAAAAAACTTGGACATATAAATTTTAGAGATCTTGTGAAACTCTCCAAAAAGGATATTGTAAAAGGTTTGCCTAAGCTAGTGTTCCCAAAAGGTAAAGTTTGTGGGCATTGCCAACAAGGTAAGCAAACTATGCCAACAAGATAAGCAAACTAAGTTTCCTCACAAATCTTTTTCTCAGTTGAATTCCTCATTTGTTTTAGAACTTCTTCATATGGATTTGATGAGGCCTATGCAAACTAAAAGTCTAGGAGGTAAGAGATATGTCTTTGTGTGTGTTGATGACTTTTCTAGATTCTCTTGGGTTGATTTTTTAAGGGAAAAGTCTGATACATTTGAAGTCTTTCAAAATCTGATTTAAAGACTTCAAGTTGAACAAAATTGCAGAGTGAAGAAAGTTGTGAGGATAAGAAGTGATCAGGGAAGGGAGTTTGAGAACACTGATTTTTCCAGTTTTTGTGATTCGCAGGGTATATGGCACGAGTTTCTACTCCAAAAACACCTTAACAAAATGGAGTTATGGAGAGAAATAATAGAGTTCTTCAAGAAAGGGCAAGAGTTATGTTAAATGACAAAAAATTACCAACAAGATTGTGGCCTGAGGCAATCAACACTGCATGTCACATTGCAAACAGAGTTTTTCTAAGGAAATGTACCTCTCAAACTCCATATGAGTTATGGAAAGATAAGAAGCTTGATCTGTTATAATTTCATATTTTTGGGTGCAAGTGCTATGTGTTGAATTATAGAGATCCCCTAGGAAAATTTGATTTCAAAAGTGATGAAGGTGTTTTTCTCGAATACACTTCAAATAGTAGGGCATATAAAATTTTCAATATGAGAACTCAACGCATAATTAAATTATTTAGTGTTGTTTTCTCTGATTCAGAAGATTTCTCACAATTTTCTATGAAGATGATATTGATGGCTTAACATCACCTCCTAATGTGATCATTGACCGTGACAATGTGCCCACTCTAAGTCCTCTAAAAGATGTGACCACATCAAAATTTGAAGTGAACACCTCTGCAGCTTAACAAGGATCTCTCCCAAAGAGAAAAGGACTCGAATTGATTGTTGATTTATCTGATGAAATCATTGAACAAAAGACACCCAAAACCAGAGAACCACCCTCATGGATTAAAAAGGCTCATCCACCATATACAGTGATTGAAAATCTGGATGAGGTAATGGTCACTAGACATAAAAAATTAAGTGAAATTAATAGCCTGTGATATGTTTCCCTTTCAGAACCTAAAAATGCAAAGGAGGCTTTTGAAGACGACTGTTGGATTGCTGCCATGCATAAGGAGTTGAAACAGTTTGAGAGAAATGATGTATGGAAATTAGTTCCCAGATCTGAAGGGATTACTGTTATTGGAACGAAGTAGATTTTTAAGAATAAATCAGATGAGTTTGGAAACATTGTGCGAAACAAAGTAAGACTTGTCGCACAAGGGTATACTCAAGTTGAAAGAGCTGATTTCGATGAAACTTTTGCACCTGTGGCTAAACTTGAATCCATAAGATTAATGCTGGGAGTTGCCTCCTGTATAAAGCTAAAACTTTACCAAAAGGACATGAAAAGTGCATTTTTTAACAGAATGCTGATGGAAGAAGTCTATGTTGAGCAACCAGTAGGATTTCAAGATCCTCATAAGCCTGATCATGTGTTCAAACTTTAGAAAGCACTCTACGGTTTGAAGCAAGCACCAAGAGCATGGTATGACAAGCTGACTTCCTTCCTTCTTGATAATAATTTCACCAGAGGTAATGCCGACAAAACCTTGTTCATAAAGCATGAAAGAGGTGAATTTTTGTGTGCTCAAATTTATGTAGACGATATTGTTTTTGGTTCCACTTCACATACTCAATTGGAAAAATTTATTGCTTTAATGAAAGATGAATTTGAGATGAGTATGGTAGGAGAACTAAGCATGTTTCTTGGTCTTCAAGTCAAACAAATTGATTGTGACATGTTTGTCTCTCAGTCTAAGTACGCCAAAAACATGCTTAAAAGATTCAATCTCAAATCTGCCAAGCATGCCAACACTCCAATGAGCTCTAGTCTTAAACTCTTCAAGGATGAAAAAGGTAAAAAGGTTGATAATAAGTTATTTAGAAGCATGATAGTGAGTTTCTTATACTTGACAGCAAGTAGGCCTGATTTGTGCTTTAGTGTAGGTGTGTGTGCAAGGTTTCAATCTAATCCTACTGAGCTTTATCTTAAAGCTGTTAAAATGATTATGAAATATGTTTTTGAAACATCAGACTTTTGGACTTTGCTTTTCTTATGATTCTAATCCTACTTTTGCGGGTTTTAGTGATGCTAATTGGGCAGGTTGCTTAGACGATAGAAAAAGCACATCTAGAGGATGTTTCTTTCTCAGCAACAACCTGATCACCTGGTATAGCAAGAAAAAAAATTCAGTCTCACTCTCCACAGCCGAAGCTAAATATATCACTGTCGGGAGTTGCTGCACACAGGTTCTTTGGTTAAAACAAATGCTATGCGATTATGGATTTGATCAAGAATGCATAACTGTCTTTTGTGATAACACTAGCGCAATAAACATTTCTAAAAATCATGTTCAGTACTCTAGAACCAAACACATTGACATTAGGCATCATTTCATAACAGACTTAGTTGATGAGAAAGTGATCACTCTTGCACATGTTAACACAAACTCTCAACTTGCTGACTTGTTTACTAAGGCTTTAGACTTGCAAACTTTTGTAAATTTGAGGAAGTCCATTGGACTTATTCAAATTGAGTAGTGTCTCTATCTTATCTTTAAATGCCATGAGACAAATTTCCATCTTTTTATTGTTGCAAGTATTCTTTTAATTTGTGTTGGCGATTGAGATTTTTTTTTTCAGTCTTGCGGTAGCATGCTACTGAAATGTGTCCACCTCTTATTAAAAGCTTTTGTGTCTTAAAATCTCTCTATGAGTTTGTATTGCTTGACTTTGTCACCAAGTGAAAGAGCTACCTTGCTTGTAGTGTTAAAGTCATAAGTGCGTAATCCTCTAGGATGTAGTGATCCCTATGTCCTTGGAAGTCTACCTTTAAAGGGCTACCTCCTTGTAAGTGTGAAAACTACACTTGGTTGCTATTTGAGAGATTTTATTCTATTTAATGCCTAAAATATTCATTAAAAAAGAAAGAAAAAAGAACTCAGTTGAATTGATTTGTAAAAAGAGCATGAGGGAAGAGGGAGACAAAAGATTTTTATTTGACCAATGAGTTAAGCTTCCCTTTGAGGACACTGCACACACTTATGATAAAGAATCTATGCATTCTTGCTTATCGATTGACAAAAGAAATAACTGTTCATGTGTGAAAGTGACTTAATTGAGATTATTTCTTTGGCATCCCATAGATTTGTGATCTTTTCTCTTATGTCACACTGATTGACAATACTTGTTTCTGTAAAATTTTGTTTATGAAATTGATCTCATGGTAATGTCCTTTTCATTTTTATTTGTTTTGTGTATGTTGTCTTTTGCCTTGGTCTGAAGTCACCACTTTGAGAGTTCTTGTGTGTACATGCCTGCAGCTTTCTGACTTTGATTTCTCTCTAAAATATCTCTTTTATTGTTGAACTTTGTGAATGGTTTGATGTGTGCACCCTGTACACCTATGTTATCACATGCTTGTAGTTTTGTTCTCATATATTTTGACTATGCTCACTTGAAGTTTGATGTTACCATTTTATGTCTGCTTGACTCTCTGTGTTCACCTGGTTTTGATGTCACCACACAATGCTTTAATTGGTTCATTTTTGTTATATGTTTGTTGTGTGCTCACTTTGACTCTTGTATCGTCACATGACTACTGATTCTTTGTGATTTTTTTATCAATATGTTCCATGTGCTCACACCGTATGTGATGTGTTCACCTTGCCTATGACAAGAATCTTTCCTCCAGGAGATCTAGCAAACTCAAAGGATGATCTTGTATGAATAAAGAGGGGGAGTAGGCATTAATCTTTTTCATTGAGCTGCTTCATCTCACTTGTGTAAGTGATCACAATTGCCTTGTGATCACAATGAAGGATTTTTTTTTTTTTTTTTTTTTTTTTGTAGTTAAGTTTTAGTTATTGAACTGATTTATCTTTTTTTTGTTCTGTTGTTTTTTTTTTATTAACTAATGCAATTGTGTTTTTGTGCAATAAATTTTGTTTATGCTTATCTTCTGACTGCATTTTCTTTGTGTTTGTTATTTGCTTTTGAATTCTTGCTAATTCTTCTCTTGATATGCAGATAACATTCTTTTCAGTCCACGTGTGACTTAAGCGATCCCTGTATGGAAATTGATTGGTCAATTCGTTATGTATGTTGGATTAGTTACTCAGGGGGAGTATACTAATTGAGGGGGAGTTTTTCAATTTAATTTTTGATCTTGCAAAACAGTTTTTAATCGAACGATACTGATTATGTTTTGGTTGTTGTCTTTGTTTCATACTTATCTCTATGCCTTGATAATTATGTCCTTATGAAATATGTTTTTGTGTTGTTTTAAGTTTTGTCTCTTGTTGATTGATCATTGATTTTTTTAGACAGGTTTGTGAATGAAAAGATTGTGCTTTGTTCATAAGATTGACAAAAGGGGGAGATTGTTAGTGTTTTTGTCATCTTATGATCTTGCTTTGAGTCCTGCACTGTCTTTTCCTTTCTGTCACTGTGGGCACACTCTCTAAAGGTGATCACCTTCACAAGTGTGAGCACTTTAGAGTCTGTGTGCTCACAATGCATCTGACAGATATTTTTCCTCAATCACACATCACACACCTATTTTGCTTTTTGGACAATATTATTCCTTATTTATATTTTGTTTTATGTCTTTCCACTTGTCCACTTTCTATTTGCTATGTGAGAAAGGAATATTACTTTTGTTTGTGGTCCCAAATTTCTTATGCAAAAAGAAAAACACAAAAGTTTTACTTTAACTTTTTTTGTCCCCCAACCCTAGTCACCTTGTTCTCTTTATATTCACACTTTTCTGGTGTCTTCCGAAAAGAAACCTAATTGCCTCTGATTTGTCATTGAATATCCTCTAGGGTTTTGTTTTCGTTTAAAGTTTCTTACTATGTTTTGGTAGGCTTAGAATTGCCTTCTTCACCTGTAATTGTGTGAGATCTTTTGATGCTATTTCCATTGTGATGAGAGCTTGTGTGTAAGCTGCTACCCTGTCTTCATTGTTGAATCTTGAGAGGAGTTATTCTTCAACATGATGTTGCTGTGTTCATGAATTTGCTGTGAGGACTTGAAGTTCAACCAAAGAAGATAAAGTTATTGTATAGAAAACAGAGAGTGTTTTACAACTTTGGTTATCTTGCTTTGTATTTGAACTCATAAGTTTTTCATAGTGAATTTGCTTCCTCTGGACGTGGTCCCATGGATATAGACTTGATACCGAACCATGTAAAAATGAGCGTGTTCTTTACTTGCTTTGATATATGTTTTATTTAAGTTTTTCACAACTCATTTGCACTAAAAATTGAACAAGCAACCTATTCTGCATAAGTTTTAAACACTTGGTAACCGTTTAAAACTTTCAGCATCAACTGAAATTTCAATTTTCAAAGAGATCGCTCCAACCGATCACTTTAAATACACAACAAGAATTTATTTTAACACAAAATGTTTAAAATATCCATGGTACATGCAACAATAGCAATTCAAACTAGAAAGTTGAGCGCAACACAAGAAGGAAATTTTCAGCAGTTAACGCTTCATGCCTCCCTCCACTTTAGGAGCCATCGCCACACCAGGGGTCCGTCTACTGACGTTCTCATCCCATCCTAAATATATAAGGAACAAAATTCATAAACATATGTTAACAAGAATTCTTAGGGAAAATGTAGACTTATGTATGCCAATAATGAACATTAAATGAAAAAATTTCGGAGTTTTTGATACCAATGGACATGTCAAATCCACGATTCTGAAGCTCACGGTATTCTTGACATATGGCGCAATGTTCACAAAAGCAGCTCATGCAAAAATCCCCACAATTGCTTCCCTTCAAGTTATATTGCTCCCTCATTTTATGACGATAAATGAAATGGAGGATCCATCCACATCTAGTAAAATTGAGTAGGAGATAGAGTGCCCCAATGCCAAAACAAGCTGAAAATGCCAAATATCACACGTCAACATCTGTTTTACAATGCTTAGGTATACATTTATGTCAACATTTATATGGACACAATTTGTTTGTAAATAATTAACCATTTTACTCGAAAAATTTAAAATTTTCGCCCAAGACTTACATCGATAGATATTTAATATATATATACACGAGATAAAATTTACGGTTGATTCGGAAGGGAGTGGTCATGTGAGGATGAGGCCACTGTCAATCTTTTAGACCTGCATACATAAAAAGTGAATGCAAAGCTCACGGGGGACACCAGTGTGGTGTTTGTCATAGGTACTCCGACGCTTAAGTCAGCGAGGTTCAAGGATAACTTAGTGAGAGTTGAGAGCAGGAAGGTTACTAGGATTGGTTGGTTAGGGCACGATAGTCGTTGTAGAGTGGCCAGAGCACAGCTCTACAAGATCACCAGGACTAGAACTATGGCAAGGAGAGGCAGAGGTTCTTGAGAGCTAGAACTTAGGAGCAAGTGAGAGAGGTTGTGATTGAATGAATAATGAGAGGACAGACCTTTGTTCATGCAATGAACCATAGGGGCTTGAATCTTAATAGAACTCTAAGTTCTACTAATTTAGGAGTTTAAATAAACAGAAAAGTTGTTTAACTTGTCCAAATAGTATTAGGAGTTCTGATTCATGTAAGATTCGTGATCTTGGATGAATTAGGAAGTGTGTGGGACTCAGTTCCCCCATTGTATGTAAAGCACTCTTTTGTCCCACTTACAGGATGATCCTTTATCTACTATCTCCGCAATCCGTCCAAAAGCAACGCATGGACACCATGTAGCCAAACAACCTGTTAAGGATTGATCAATTGATAGGGATTATCAGTGAATAATGAAGGAAAATGCTGCAACATTTTAAATTTAAACGTACTCCAATGCTTTTATATTTCGCTTATATTGTAATTAGATGTTAACTTACAGCTTGAAATATCAGAGAAGCAGTCGAGGCAGCCAGTGGACCAAGCACCTTGACTTTCAGTCATCCTTCTTTGCGGGCTAGACTCTCGTAAAAATCGTGTGGTAGCCAAGCTGAAAAATTCTAGTGATTTTCAGGTTATTTGAGAGAAACTGTAGAATATTTTTTTTAACTTTAATTATAAACTCTTAAAACGGGATGCACAGAGCAGGTTAACCACAATACTTAGAGAGATAAATACCTAAAATTAATCATATTGCTAACTCAACAAGGATTTTACACGTATAGGTAACTACTAATTACAAAATACATTACAAACAAACTGCACAATTCCAATTACACATGAAAAATAGAAGGAAAAATCACTGAATTATCTGTAGGATCGAATTAATCTATAAAAAGGTAGTGTTATAACAAAACCAAAAGGGTTTCAATTATTAATGTTATAGAGATACTATTACATATATAACAACAACGAAATTAAATGTGGAAAACATAGTGATGTAATTAAATTATATGGATGAAATCAGGTAGAGAGTGTCCTGCGTGTGAGCGGTGTTTAGGTGGAAATTGAAATGCTTAGCTTCGTGTGAATAGAAATAAGTGAAGAGGGCTAACCTTATATGGTTTATTTGTTCGCCTTTGTGAGTTTTTATTTCGAGGGGAAAGAACTATTTATAGACGAAAATGGCAATAGTTGTGTGTGTGTGAAAAACAAATAGGTTTCTCCAGGTGCAATGCCGCAATCGCACTAAAATTAAATAATGTGGAGGGCCCTCCGGAGTTCACATTCTCAGCTATTTTTTTCTGCTTGTTTTTACCTCCAACTTCTAAGTTAAATTATATTATGTTGTAGTCATTTGTAAGAAAAATGATCATTAGGAAAAATATCATTTCTTTTAGTTAAAGCATAGACCTCCTTAGGTTTGATATAATAACAAATATATGATCATGTCATTAGTCAACTGTTAGTAAGTTGTTAGACATATACTATTATGAGTTAGTGAATATTTTCCGAATTGTACTCTTATTGTATTTTAACATTAAAAACTTATCGAAAATAAAATTTATGTCATTTCAATAAACTCATGAATATTTTTGTTATTTAATTAAACCTCGTGGCAATTATTATTAACTCTTTTTCTTAAAAATAGTTCTATGAACTTAAGTCTTAACCCAGTTTTATTTATGTTCTTAATCGTGGAAACGGTGCTTGAAATCCACTTCAGAAACATCTCTGTTTGGACCACAAAGGCACTACAAGAATTGCATGTTTACTTTGCTAAACATTCCCATTGTCGATGGGGTTCAAATGACAAATAATTAATGGTCCCACAATGCATGTTGAAAAGTTTAAAAGCTACCCTCCATGTCCCATCAAATATTGATGAAATATTCAACCCTACCCTTAGTTGAAAAAGAGAAAGTGCTGATTCTAACAGATTTCGGCTAGGGTTTTGGTCCCCTTCTGTTCAAATGAAACACGTAATTGTGGAATCTTCATGCGAGCAAATTGAGATCAGAATCTCTCATGACCTGAAATTTTATCTAGATTAACATATGTATAAATTTACAATGAAAAAAAGTCGTTAAAGCGAGAGAAAATATATCAACAATATATACATTTGTTGTAAACATATCTTTGAGCTACAAATTAATTTCCCAATCACAACAAACATCACTTAAGTTCTTTCTTTTCTAATTTTATTGAAATATAAAAAGCAATGTCAAAACTTAGTCAATTATGTTTATGTCATGTTTGAACCATAATCGATGACATAGCAAGGGAAAATTGATTGTAGTGGGGCGAGATTACAACATCATCCTTACATATCTATGATGCGTTCATATGAAAATATCACTCATCAATACATTTATATATTTATCATGTTATAGGTTCATTCAAAATATCGCTATTAACTAATAGATGTATACATTATCATGTTAATGTCATATTACTTGACCTATCACTTGAAATGAAATTTTTTGGAATAAGGTCTTAGGATAATAATTTGAGTGTTCAGGATTGAAGAAATTTCAACATGGCTTATCGTTCATATACTGAACAATTTTCTTTAAACAAAAAAAAATGCCCTAGATTTTCATAATATCCTTCAATGCAAAACATAAAGAACTTTCATTGCAAATAGTTGACGAGCTGGAAAATCTAAAAAAAAAAAAAATATTACACTTTTCAAATGAAGTCTCGAATTTCTCATCTAAAATAATGTGCTATCTTATATGGTGTTGATATTTCAGTTACCACTTCAATTGTATACACTTAGTCTTGTGAGTTACCAAATTAATTTTCCAATCACAACCAAAAACCTTCTAAAACATTCCCATATAGATGTTTATAAGTTGCAATAAATATCATCACTTTAAGTTCTCTTTTCTCTAATTTTATTGATAAAACGAAATTTCAAAATTTAGGTTTTTCCAATCACAACCAAAAACCTTCTAAAACATTCCCATATAGATGTTTATAAGTTGCAATAAATATCATCACTTTAAGTTCTCTTTTCTCTAATTTTATTGATAAAACGAAATTTCAAAATTTAGGTCATGTTTTGATAGGATTTGAGATGGGTTTGACTTCTCACCTAATAAGGCCTTGTGAATGGGAGGATTACCCCCTCTTATAAACCAGTAGACTTGAGCATGCCTAGTCAATGTGGGACTCCAACATGTTTGAATTATAAATAGAAGAGTAAACAACATGTTCCTACCCAAGGTTTGGCGAAATGGCAAGTTTTCACCCCTAGTTTCATAAATTCCAAATTCTCACCCTTAAATTAACACCGTTAGTTCTCTCTCAAAATAACCCCCACATCTCAAAATTTCTCTCAAATAACCCCCATCGGAGATCCCTACCAAGCAAAAAATCTGGGCTGATTTCGGCATTGTTGGACCTTCAAGATACCACCATTAGCATCCCCTTATCTTCCTCACTAAAAAACCTAACTTTTCAACCCGAGTGCACCCGCTAATCACCAATCGCCAATCCTTGCTAGCCCACGTGACTTTTCAGTTTTCAGGCTAGATTTTGGTAGTTTTAGCATCGAAAATCACCCCTAACACCACCATCAACATCCCTATCTCCTCCTCATCAAAACCCTTACCTCCACCGACTGTCCCTGTGCGTAGGTGAAGGTTAAGTTTCGTTGAGACAATTTGTCGAACACTTGGTAGCGTGGGCAATGGTCAGGCTGGTAGCGTGGGCAATGGTAAGGCTGGTAGCGGCTGGCAAAGGGGTGAAATGGTAGAAAAAAACCACAATCAATCAACAAACACTTCAAAACTAATCATTCTCCTTTCAAAATCAACCTCTAATAAACCCAAAACAACAATTTTGCAAAATCCTAAAGGGGGAGGTGGATGGCGATCAACAGAGCAATCGAGGTCAAGAGTTTTGGAAGGGGGATGCTTGTGGTGTTGTTGGTGGTGTCAGGGGTGATTTCTAGCACCAAGATCGGCTGGATTTGGTTGGAAAGGCGCGACAACCAAGCAAAACCCTAAGTTAGAGGCTGTGGCAATCGACGGGCAATTATGATCGAGGATGTTAGGGGTTTTGGTGGGGAGAAGTCGGTGATGCTGTTAGTGGTGTTGGGGGTGGCTTTTGGTACCTAGATCAGCCAGAATTTGGATGAAACACGCTACCGAAACTAGAACGGTGGCCGACGATTAGACGGTTCAATCTGGTGAGGAGGTTAAGGGTTTTGATGTAAGGGTTAAGGGGATTGTAATAGTGGTGTCAGGAGGGATTGACTGTGCGGGGAACAGGCCAAATTGGCCTGAAATAGCCGATTGCGTGGTGGTGAATTTGAGATGTTAAAGGTTATTTTGAAATTTTCATTTTCTAAATAACAATTTTACCCTTTTAGCCGTTACATTAAACAATTTTCTGTTAATTCACGTATGGGAATTTGGAATTTAATGAAACCAATGGTGGAAACTTGCCATTTTGCCAAACCTTGGGTGGGAACATATCGTTTACTCTAAATAGAAAGGGCAAATCAACCTATAGAGGGACGATTTTACAATATCATGCTTACATATGCATGATACATTAATTCAAAATATCACTATTAATAAATGTATATATATTTGTCGTTGTACTTGGCCTATCACATGAAAAAGAATAAAGACTAATTTGGATGATAATTTGAGTACTCAGAATATCGAAGGAATACATCTTTCCAATACAAGAATATGTGATATGTAATATCCAACTCAGAACGCACAAAAAAGAAGTGCATGTTCAAATGGTCCCTTATTTGTTGGCATGAATTGTGACATTACATGAAGACAAACAACAAAAGTCGTATATCCAACAGCCTGTTTGAGTATTGAATTGAACGAAGGGGTTAGATAATAGCGGGCATGCATAATAATGACCATAGAAAAGAAAGCAAAGAGCCATCAATACTTCTCACTTTCACTCATTTATTGAAAGCACTGGTAAACATTAAAAGATAAATGACGCCAGTCAACATTAAAAGATAAATGACGCCAGTCAACATTAAAAGCAACAAAAGAAGAATTTTCATCGTGTCCATGAAGGGATACGCGCGAAGTTCCAAAGAGGTCTATATGCTTCTCTAGATATGTTATGTTTAAAGTTCAATTAAATACTACTAAGTTGTCTTGGACATCTTTTAAAATGAAGTGTGTTTTTATCCTATCATCCACTTCAAAGCTCGAATAATTAATTGAGGTATGTGCAATCTAACCCGAATACCTCATTAAAAAAAAAATATATCCAATGAATTTGTTGTCTTTTGACGATATCACACTCAATAGTAATTGAAGGTAGACTCTTATGCAATATTGCTTCAAACAAACAATAAAACAATCCCATATGTTCACACGATCCACTACCAGCATTTAATTGATATCTAATCATTTAAATCCAGATATTTATACATTATATTTCTCTACGTGTCCCACAGCGCACAACAACATCCAGTATTTGCTTTTCAATGCAACATTCTATAAATGTCACAATGGTCCCAAAATATGCATGTGGAATCATAAACGTACAGTTGGAAAGCCTTTGTATAATTTCAATTTTCATCATTGCATGAAAATTTTAGCCCTACCATTTGCAAATTTTAGCTAGAGTGGTTTTGATCTCTTTTTCTTGTTATGAAACACGTAGTAGAGGAATCTAACTATTGCTATCAAACTTTTATTTAGATATGCGACAAATAACTATGGTCATGATTATGAATGCCCGATATTAACTAGCCCCTTATTTCATTTCACATTGCTTTCAAATGCCACCTTGAGAAAATCATTTTAATTTCTTTCACACAACTGTTGCCACTTGTTATGCCCAAGAACCAGGGCTAGCGTAAGTATGCGTCAGCAAGAACCAATCAGAATTCAGGAAGGTTTTCTAATGCCAGGATGCAGCCACGTCCCACAAGAACCAGAGGGGTAAGGTCATCGTCAGTAAGGCAGGTGAAAGCTAGGCCTATGGGTGGCTCGGAATTGTCCACCTACTGAAGCTGTGCATGATTTAAGGATACTTCTCGTATAGACAACCCATGGGAAGCGGGTTAGGAATTGTAACACACCTGCCTGCACGCAGAATCATGATTGCCATCTTGGATCCTCCCACTATAAATAGAGGGCTCTCCTCCAGTTTACGGGATTGGCTCATTCACCATCTGAGCTCTCCCTCTCTCCCTCTCTACCCATTCATTCTCTCTATTGTAATTCAGCTCGCCGAGCGTGACCTGACTGTAACGCTATTAATATAATCACTGTGAATGTAGGATTCGCCTTAGAGCATCCAAACCACTTTAAAAATTGTTATCCACTCCATCTCTTTCTTTGCATTTCCATATCACGTGTGATTTCTAAATCCACTTAGCACTTCACACATGCGAATAGTTGGTGCTAAAATCAAGCATCAACAGTTTGGCGCTAGAAGGAGGGCCTGATTTAGTATCCACTCTTCATCAGATACCTCTGACCGATTCCGTCCACCAGCCAATGGCTCATGGTTTCTAAACTAAGCGACCCAATGTCGACAATAAGGAAGTTCCCCAAGTACAGAATGACACTTCTTCTGAAGTGCTGCTAGCCCAACAGAGTATCATGGTGGATATTCCTTCGAGCTCACAACTCGACCCAACCGTAATGAATTACTTAGAGAGGTTCAACAATACTCTCTAAACGGTTAGCCTAAAGCTGGACCGTTTGGACCAGGTCGTGCCACCAAAGTCTAACAAAGTGGTGCCACCACCAAAGACCTGAACCACGCGCACTGCAGCGCATAAAAATAAGGGGAAGCAAGTGGCGACCAGTGAACCTGGACGCTCCGAAGGACTAGCGAACACCGATCGCATAGCGGGTAGAATACCCGTGGCATTGCGATTTGGTGACATGTCACAACCTGAGCTGTCCCACGCCACGTCGTATGGCCACACCCATAAAAGTACAGGCTAGCTGGCCTGATGGTACTCATGGTGCTTCCCATTTGCCTATAGCCCCTTGAGCATGGGTTCGAGCCATGGGGGAGGCGAAAGAAATCTCTTAAGGTGGGGGACAGTACTTTGTGAGTCACGTACCTGTGTGGGCACTGAGAGACATTCCTGTGTGGATCCTCGGGCGTGACACTTTAGTCCTACCAAACTTGTGCTCTTTCCTCCCGTGCACTGCCATCTTCTTCCTTGACACAAAATTGTCATTCCATACTCATCAGAAGCAAGACAACTACTTAAACTACTGCTCTTCTCAGTTCAGTCGCCTCTCTTTTGCACACAGAACCTACATCTATTGCATCAGCCTAAAATAATCCTTTATGGTTGAAAGCCATGACGGAGGAATATGAGGCTTTTCAACATAATCAAACCTGGTCCTTAGTTCCCTACACAAATGACATGACTTTAGTTGGTAACAAGTGGGTTTTTAAGGTTAAATTAAATGTCGATGGCAGCCTTCAACGATACAAGGCAAGACTCGTCGCTAAGGGTTTCATCAGTCACCTGGTGATCAAGGCTTCTACAATCCGAGTAATTCTCTCCTTGGCAGTTCACCATCGCTAGGATATACAACAGGTCGACGTGAATAACGCGTTTCTAAATAGTGAGCTCTCTAAGTTTGTCTTCATGCCTCAACCTGAAGGCTTTCTTGACTCACCCAAATCTCATTATGTCTACAAAATTCACAAGGCTCTCTATGGTTTAAAGCAGGCACCACGGGCTTGGTTTGACAAACGCAAATCCGCTCTGTTACAGAAAAATTTCAAGAACTCTTCCTCTAACTCCAGCCTCTTCCACTACTCTCAGGGCTCAATTGTTGTACACATTCTAATGTATGTTGACGATATATTACTCACTGGAAATGACAACTCTCTCATTCAACAAGGTGTTGCTGACTTGGATGCCACCTTTGGTCTTAAAATTCTCGGGTATGTTTATTACTTCTCAGGAATTTCAGTGAATCACATTGCTCATAGATTACAACCAAACCAGAGCAAGTATGCTTAGGAGATTCTTCTCAAGTTTGGTATGCAACATTGTAATCCTTGTGCAACTCCCATGGTTCTCGGATCCAAACTACGGTTTGATGGCAGTCCACTATTTGAACAACCACCTATAGGAGCCTCATCGGTGCACTACTATATCTCACTATGACTCGCCCTGATCTCTCCTTTATTGTCAATAAACTGAGTCAGTTTCTTAAGGCTCCCACCATCAACCATTGACAGGCCTGCAAACATGTCTTGCGTTATATCCAAAGCACTCTAAACCATGGCATCACCTTTTGCCAAGGTTCTATCCTGCAGCTCGAAGGTCATGCAGATTCTGATTGGGCCAGGAGCCTCTCTGATTGCAGGTCCACAAGTGGTTATTGCATTTTTTCTTGGTTCTAATATGTTTCAATGGAGCTCCAAAAAACAACAGGTTATCGCCTTATCATCTACCGAAACTAAATACCGCACCTTGGCTCAAGCCTCCACCGAGATCGCCTGGCTCCAAAACTTATTCCAAGAGCTTCACGTATCTATCCCGGGTATTCCAATTATTTGGTGCGATAACAATAGTGCTGGCACCCTTGCTTCCAACCCTATTTTCCATGCCCGCACAAAACATATCGAAATTGATGTGCACTTTGTCTAGGAAATGGTTCAATCCAGGTTGTCGATATCCGCACCAAACCGTTGTCTAACTCTTGGTTTTAGCTTTTGCATGATCAACTCTATATTTTTGCTTCTCCCTCTGAATTTATGCTTGAGGGACGATTAGTGTCTCAAGAACAAGCATCAAATTCCAGTTTCGAATTAAAAATTACAAAAAGCATTGAAGATGAAATGAATAGTGAAAGAAATGAGACTGAAACTGAAACTGAAACTACTGATTGAAAATTTAAACCTTAAGATTCAAATAATGTTTTTGATCTGAGGACGAAATCTTGCTGATGCAGTTGAGCTGACTTGAAGTCACTAATCTCGAGTTCTGTAATATCGTCAAGTTTTTTGTGTTTACTGGAAAAGTTTCTTGAGTCCCTTTTTGGCTTGAGGGACGATGTTAACCATGCATGCAAGCCTCAAAAGACTCAAGCAAGAAACGACATCCCTCTGTATCCTTTTTACTTATTTTCAATTCAACTAACATTGTCCACGTGAGCTTCTTCTTCTTCAACTGAAGAAGCGTTGGGCTGTAACAGAAAAGGATTCCTACTGAATCGAAGGGTTCAAATAGAAAGTTTTGTGTTTGTTTCTTATTCTGATGAATGGTAGAGATTTAAAGTTGACAAGGATCGTAACAAACTTTCCTATAAATTATAAAGAATTGTACCTTTTGTGTATGGAAAAATAGTTACTCATTTTTTAGAAACGTTTCAGCTATTACTCTGTTTTTGTTTGATTTTTCTTTCTTTACTCTGTTTTTGAGTTCTTTATATCTTATATGTCCGCGATCCAAATGCACCCTTATTGGTTTCTTTAATTACTACTTGGTAGAAGATATGTTTTTGTTTGTGTAAGTTATGTGATTGAATTCTATTATTATTAGTGACAATTAATTCTTGCATGCATGTTTCTCTTTGATAATATTACATGAGATTAATCACTAATTTTTTTTAATGAGTTCAAATATTTAATTTAATTTGTATTAAAATATTCTAAACATCTTGTCTGCCACATGGTGACATGGAGTCATGCATAATTGGACATGGACACTTAAAGATTGTTTAATTTTATAAATTTTATAAAAAAAATAGATATTTATTTTTATAATACTTTCTAATAGTTTTAGAAAGTATCATAGATCTTCTTACCAATATTTTATTAAATTTATAGAAAAAATAATTGAAGGGCGGAGTCAAATAATAAAATTGATCTATTATTATTTTGTTAAATTCACAAAGTTCTCTAATAAATTGATGTCCCAACTTATTATTCAAGGGCCACTTGCCCCTAAAAATAAATTTGATTAAATTATTACAAACCAATACAAGAATATACAATTACGTATTGACTTACAGATTACACAAATAAAAATATCAAATTATACAGATTCAATTATCATTTTAGTTAATTAATTGATCAATTAATAGGGGTGAGCACGGGTAGCGGGTAGAACCGGAATCGGAACTGGAACCTACCCGGAATCGGTACTATGCGGGTAGGTTCTGGTTTCAATTTTTTGGAACCTATCTTGATTCGGCGGTTCTTCGGTTCTTATGTGTGGAGGAACCAACCGGAACTCGATCAAAAAGGGTACCTCGCTTTGGAACTCGTAAGGGGTACCCTTGGAATTTGGAACTGAATTTTGGAACCTGTTTGGAACCTGTTTTGGAACCTGTTTTAGAATTTGTTTTGGAACCTGTTTGGAACCTGTTTTGGAACCTGGACTACAATGAAATATTTGTGAAATGTGAATAATGGAGGGTTTCTATTATTTTACATATAAAAAAAATTAAAATAGAAAAAGTTAAATTTTTAGAATAACCTAATTAAATAATATACGAATACAATTATACTTATTACATATAAATTACACCATATTAAAAGCTTTAATATATTATAATACATTAATATTAAAGTTTTGATTAATTAAGTGAATAATTGGAATTATGATCCAATTAAAAGTGTTTTACATTTTTAATGTTATTAAAAGAATTATTTTTGAATAAAATAGTATATTTGATTGAGTAATAATATATTTAGTTATTTACTTCAATTATTAAGTTTTAAGTATACCTATAATAAATTAGTAATTAATTAATTATATATGATAAATTGATAAACATTAATAAATTTAATTACTAGTTAAATATCATACTTAATCAATTATAACATTACATTATAGTTAAATGATTACTTAATTAATTATAATTTTATAATATTAATTAATTAATTTATAGTATAATTAATTATAGCATTACATTAATTGATTACTACTTAATTAATTGACTTATAAGTTATAACATTTAGTATATTACTTAATTAAATAATTAAAAGTCTAATTAATTATAGCATTATATTATAGATTTATAGTATAATTACTTAGTCAATTATAACATTTTATTATAAACATTAATACAAACTTAATTAAATGATTAAAAATTTAATTAATTATAATATTACATTAAAAATTTATAGTATGATTACTTAATAGTTAATTCACTATAACATTACATTATAGTATGATTATATAATTAATTATAACATTACATAATTAAATGATTACTTAATTGATTATGACATTATATTATAAATATTACTAATTACTAATTTACTACATAAACATTAGCATAATACTTAATTAAATGATTAGAAATTTAATTAATTACAACATTACATTATAAATTTATAGTACGATTATGTAATTAATTGTAACATTACATTATAATTAAATGATTACTTAATTAATTATAATATTCTATTATAAATAAATAAATTATAATATTATATTAAAAATTTATAGTATGATTACCTTAATTCATTGTAACATTTCACTAATTCATTATAGTATGATTAGTTGATTACATAATTAATTATAACATTACATAATTAGATGATTATTTAATTGATTATGACATTATATTATAAACATTAATTATAACATTATTACATTACATTATATTATGATCACTTAATTAATTATAATATTACATAGTTAAATAATTACTTAATTAGTTATAAATTTATAACATCACATTATAAACATAGTAATTTACTACATTATTATTTATTACATTACTTAATTAAATGATTAAAATTTTAATTAATTATAATATAACATTAAAGATCTATAATCTGATTACTTAATTCACTATAACATTACATTATAGTATGATCACATAATTAATTATAACATTACATAATTAAATGATTACTTAATTGATTATGAGTTATGATATTATGTTTTAAACATTAGTAATTACTAATTTATTACATAAACATTAGCACAATACTTAATTAAATGATTAGAAATTTAATTAATTATAAAATTACCTTATAAACATTTCATTATAAACATTAATTAAGCATTACATTATAGTTAAATAATTACTCAATTAAATTATAACATTATTATATTACATTATATTATGATCACTTACTTAATTATAGCATTACATAGTTAAATGATTACATAATTAGTTATAAATTTATAACATCACATTATAAACATTAGTAATTTACTATATTATTACATTATTTAACTAAACGATTAAAAATTTAATTAATTATAACATTACCTTATATATTTATAATATGATTACTTAATCAATTATAACATTCCATTATAACCATTAGTATATTAATTAAATGATTTGAAATTTAATTAATTATAATATTAAATTATAGATTTATAGTATGATTACTTAATTCATTATAACATTACATTATACTATTATAGTATGATCATATAATTAATATAACATTACATAATTAAATAATTACTTAATTGATTATGACATTATATTATAAACATTATTAATTAATTTACTAATTTACACAATACTTAATTAAATGATTAGAATTTTATTAATTATAACATTACATTATAAATTTATGATATAATTACTTAATTAATTATAACATTCTATTATAAATAATATTACAATACTTAATTAAATGATTAACAATTTAATTAATTATAATATTACATTATAATTAAACCCTAAACCCAAATAGTATATTTGTTAGGGGTGTATTTGTAAACTTTTAAGGTATTTTTGTCATTTTTAAACTAATAGGAGGGGGTAATTAATTTTTTACAGGGTACCCTGAAAAGGAACCGGAACCTGCATTTTAGGTTCCGGTTCCTTGAATTGAAGAACCTGCACTGTGCGATTCTGGTTCCTGTTCCTTTTTTTGAGAATTGCACTGTGTGGTTCTGGTTCTGGTTCCCACGAAAAATGGAGAGTACCCGGAACCACTCACCCCTAATTAATTATGATGGTAAACTTAATCAATGTTGGGATGATGGGATTTGTCTCTTTCAAAAGCAGACTAATTTCATTAGTTGGAGTGGTGATGGTGATTTATGAATCAATCAATTAATTCATCAAGTAAATTATGTTAAGATTGAATATAGTTTTATTAATTTTATGAAAATATCAAATGTTTTTTCTAAATTCTCTATAATATATAATTAAAATTTTAATATTATATTAAATATTTTATTTTTATTCAATGGTTTACAAAATTACAAATTACAAAGGTTGTATCTCTAATTATATTAATAATTTCTTATTATTTAAACCTTCAAATTCACAAGTAATTAAATAATATAATTGATTTATGCTTACCATCTTTGATTATGACAAAAGAGTGTTATCAATCTTGCATGTATTTTTAATTCTGATAGATAGTAATTAACGTAATAAAGTTTTGTAACCATTTCTGAAAAAAAAAATTTTTAAAATTAATATTAACATAACAAAGTGCAAAATTATACAGGGAATGAGTAAGGAAAATCCCCGCATACGGGGCAAGGCAGGCGGGGATGGGGAATCCCCTAAGGGTTCGAGGAAAGGGGTCCCCGACTCTGTGCCCATTCCTAGCCCTTTGATGAAATATTTTGTCATCATTTATTTAATTTTTGTAAAACCAAAAAACTTTATATGTTGAATATATTATTAATCCAACCAAACCCTAATTTTTTTTTACGAGTAATGTTACATGCACAAATTAATTATGCAAATTATTTCATACCAATTGATGTATTAACCCTGTATGTTTAATGTATCATCTACTCTAATTTTAGAGATGGGGCGTGGGGCGGGGCCAAGGATCCCATTTCCCGTCCTCGCTATGGGGATGACGGGGAATCCCCATTTCCTCCTCAAACAAAGAGGAAAAGTCCTTGTGGGGATTTTTCCTTGCGCTAACGGGAGAAAGTTTCAAAAACCATAAATCTAACTCCATCAAAGCCATCCCCACCACACCCAATTTCATTTCACCACTGCATCCACTCTTCACCACCGCAGTCTAGGGGTGAAATCGAGTCTAGTCGAGTTAAGCATCTGGGTACTCGAACTCGACTCGGTTGTTATAGTAACGAGTTCAAGTTCAAGCCTGGTTGAGCCTAAGGTATTGAGTTCGAACTTGAACTCTATTCCTAAAGTCGAATTCAAGCTTGATTAATCGAGTTTTAATTGAGCCGAAATCAAGCTTTAATCTACTCGATTATTCGAGCTCCTGGGAAAAAAAAAAGAAAAAGAAATTACATGATGATAGATTTCCTTCATTAAAAAGCTAAAATAAAGAGGGGTTGGTTTGCTCTCTTTTATCCTCCAGAAAAGAAGACTGTTGATTTTCTCTTCAACACATATTTGAATAACACTCAACTGAATCAAAGTATCAAAATACACCAAACATACACCTCCTACTTACTTCAAAGTTCAAACCAAGTGGCTTTTATGCACCTCATGCTTACTTCAAAGTCCCAAGGAAGGGGAAACAAAATTTACAAAATAACTTTATTTCCTTTTTAACTTCCTATTCCAAGAGTAGCCTCAAAAAACATAACAATATTCATTATTTGCATTATAGAATAAGTTATTAATCTCTCTTTCATAATACTTGAGAGTTTGAGAGGCTGAGAGGAGATGAGCAAGATGGCGATGGGTGAAGGAGAGGAAAAAAAAGGCAATGGGAAAGACGGTGAAATGAAGTTGCGATTTCGGTTTTCAAAGTGAAACGACAAAGGAGAGAAAAGGGATATTTCTGATTTAGGGATTCTAATTTCTTATTCCCAAATCGTGTTTTACATTATTTGAATAAGGGTAAATTTGCAAATTTTAAAACTTATAAATTTTATATGACTCTTATAACTTTAAAAACTATCAAATTAACCCTTGAGCCTGGAAAAACTCACGAGCTTTTCGAGTCGAGTTGTACCCTAATCAAACTCAACTAGAATAAGTATTCGAGTAGCTCGAACTCAAGCTCAACTTGACTATTTTTTAGCCGAGCTAGAGCCAAAACTGAGCTGATCTCGAGTCGCTCATGAGCGGCTCGACTCGGTTTTCACCCCTACGCCGCACCCAATCTTTTTCAAACTCATAAAGCCAAACTCATAACAAATCAAATTTTATTCATAAAACCAAACTTATAACAAATCAAATTTTATTGAATTCAAAACTTAAAAAAAAAAAAAAAAATGGTTGTTTTGTTGATATTTCGTCGGAATCCAGCCAAGTGGTGGCCAAATCATGGCCGCCCTATTTGGCTCTGTAGCTAGCCAGATCGGACAGCTATGATCGGGCCACTGCTTGGCTAGATCGGAGCACCAAATGACAGCACCTGGAGGGAGTGAGTAGGGAGTAAGAAAGAAAAGAAAGGAAGAGAGAGAGAGAAGAAGGGAAGGATGTTTACTAATATTTGGTTCTCTCTTTGGGCTTCTGGTCAATATGCTCCTTGTGTTGTTGTGTTGTTGTTGCTGTCTTGTTTTTCTAGGTGCTACTTTTTTGTCCTGGGCATTTAGGGTGTTGTCTTGTTTGTTTGTGAAGTTGCTGATCTCCTTCACCAACTGTTGGTGCCCCATTAAGCTTCCTAGTTGTTTTTCTGGGCATTGTTGATTGTCTTTATGGTTTTGAGGGCCTCTTTACTTGTCTCCTGTTTTTTCTTTGGATTCAGGATGTTGATTTTAGCATTGTACGTCCTGTCTTGGTGTGCTATTTTTTTTTTTTTTTAGCTTCTTGGCCTCTTGCTAATCGCAAACGTTGAAGTTTTGGGGTATCCCCCTCTTACGTGTAATTCATTATTCTTTATAAAATTACCTCTTACTGAAAAAAAATATCCGACTCAGAGCACACGAAATGAAGTGCTTGGCCTAGGCCTACTACACATGGTTGATGATGTAATATTATAATTATTGTGTATATGGTATGGTCCCATAAATGCAGGTGATATCTGGTAGGAACAACCTAGATTTTAGCAAAATATTTAGCCGATCATCCTTGATATTTATTTGTTTGCATGATATGAACCATTACATAAATAGTTGTGAAATCCAGCTATACTATTAGCAAATTCCTATGTTCATACACAATATAGTCACTGACGATATATGTATATTGGAAGGATATATTCACCTTTCACTTCTCGGCTTAAATAGGGATGTTAATTAGGGGTGAGTAGTTTCAAGTACCCTACATTTTTTTAAGGAACCAGAAGTGGAACTGCACAGTACAAGTTCCCAAAAGAAGGAACCTAAACCGTGTCGATTTCGGTTCTAAATTCAGGTAACCAGAACCTGAAATGCAGGTTCCGATTCCTTACCTAGGTACCTTGTCAATATTAATTACCCCTTATTAGTTTAAAAATGACAAAAATACCTTAAAAGTTTACAAATACACCCCTAACAAATTAAGAAAACCTACATTTAGTAGTTTTCAACTTTTGATTACTCATTCATTTTTGTCCAATGTGACTCATAAATCCTCTAATCTCTAGGTAACACTTAAATTCAATCAATTCATCACAAATCACATAAAATTTCTCAATCAAAACCAAAACACAAACAAGTTCCAAGCAGGTTCCAAGTCGAGTACTCGCTTCAGGTTCTTTTCCCAAGTTTCGGTTTGAAACCTATAGGAAGCGAAACCGTACAGTGTCAGTTCCAATAAAATGGAACCGAAACCTATCCGCAAAGTGTCTGTTCTGGTTTCGATTCCGATTCCGATTCTACTCACTACCCGTGCTCACCCCTAATGTCAATGGGATAGGTTGGGTTGGACTAGAATTCCCACGTCCATGCTCAATTCTTTTATAAGTGATTGAAGCTATTAACACCCCGCTAATGCTCTAAAGAAACAATATTTATTAAGATACTCCATTTCAAAGTTTTAAAGTTAAAATTTCTTTCTTATGGCACCCCATAAATTTCATAAATATCATCTCATTCCATTTATTTCATTTTAAAAGAGTTAACATTATATCCACTACACTTATATTGTATACCTCTCACCATTGTTATTCCTAAAACAAAATTTTAGATAAGCAAATTGAAAATTCAGAAAAAAATTAGAGCTAAAAAAACTTACAAACAATCCCAAAAACATAACCAAGTTAAACAACACAAAAAATATATAGATTAAAATAACTATCAATACCTTGAAAAAAAAAATAAACAAATTTATGTGACTACAAACAATCTCATAGTTCAAATCCTATTTTTATTATTAATTCTAATTAGGGTTTACGAAATAATAATGGGTGTCAAAAGTACTTGTATAGAGTGTGAAATTAAAGTTAATTTAATATAAGGATAATTTTTTCGTTATAAAATTTAATAAAACGTTGGGCTTCTTTATTTCATTAATGGACTCTTTATAAATACTCAAATCCATCTCATTATCTATTTTACAAAATTTCATGGTTTTGCGTTTGGCTAATTTTTGTATTATCGCATTTGACCCTATAATATATATATATATGAAACGATATTTATAACATATGAAGAATATAATGGATAATGCTGTACAATAGAGTTTGAAAAGTAATTTTTGGCCCCTACTCTTTAGCCCCATCTTCAAGTTTAAATAGGTATACAATTGTAATAAAAAAATTATTCCTCTTCTTTCATAGTTTTACTTCAAAGTTTTATTTTTACAGCTATCAAAATTAAAAGTAAAGTCAAATCGATAAAAATAATAATAAAGCACGAAACAAAGTCAATCAAACAAATTTCTTTAACAAGAATTTGTGATTTAGGTGTTTTGTTTTAATAGGAATGAAACCACAATTTTCATTTGTCAAGATGAGATTTAGAAATGATTACTTGATTGTTAGAGTTTTGAGGTCTCACAAATTTCCTCAATGGGAAATTCTTAAATAAGATGTGCTTAAATTTTAGTTATAATAGTCGAAGAGGTCGATGAAATTTACTTTATAATCCTTTAATTTTAGTTGAAACATAATTAATTTTGTATTCTATGTATAAATATATTCATATTTAGTATATGTACTAAATTTTGTAATTGCAAGAAAAAATTAAAACGTTTGCCCTACAATGTTCTGTTATGAGACCCAGCCAACCCAACCAGTTTAACTGGGACCCAGGGCCTTCTCAAAGTCGGGTTACAACTTTCAACTGTTCCTAAAATCCCTAACCTGATTGCCAGCAAATGAGGGGCTATCAAGTGTCGGGGTTAGAGGGGTTTTGTAGAGTGGGGGTCAGTGGTTCAAAGGGTGGTGTTGGATTGAATTTTAGACGCCAGAATCAACCGAACTTTGGCTGAAAAAATCAAGGTATACGCAAGTCACAGATGGAAAATAAGGGGCTACCAAGTGCTAAGGTTAGAGAGGTTTTATAGAGTGAAGGTTGCTGGTTCAGTTGGTGGTGTTGGATTGAATTTTGGCCATCAAAATCATTTGAATTTTGGCCCGAAAAATCAAGGTATATGCGAGTCATGGCCGACGAACGAGGGGCTACCAAGTGTCAGTTTAGGGTTAGAGGGGTTTTGTAGAGTAGAGGCCGTCGATTCAACTGGTGGTGTTGATTGAATTTTGGTCGCCGAAATCAGTTGGAAGTTGGCTAGGAAAAGTGAAAACCTAACTATCACAAGGGTGTGTTTTCTAGATTTCAAACCTACAATGATAGATAGTATTTATCAGGGGTGTGTTTGCTAGATTTTAAACTTACTGGATCACAACAGACTATCGATTTAACTAGTTTAACTAGTCAACCCGGGATCTAGCCGCTTGGCCGGGTGACACCCTGGGTCTAGTTTCAGAGCATTACTACAATGTTATCACAAGAAATTATTAGTTTTGGGATCTAGCATAATTAATTAATTTTTTTTTTTTTTTTATCGTGGATATGGAAAAATAAATAAATAAATAAAATTATCTGTATTCCCATAAAATACTTGTTTGTAATAAATTTACACCTTTCATGGATTACCATCACATGGGTATCGAAAATAATATTTTAAGGTTATGTTTAGTATTTTATTTGGTCATTTGGTTTTAAAAAATGAATTTAAAAATAAAATTAAGAAATTTAATTTTGGTATTTTTATTATTAAGAAATTTGAATGTTTATGAGGACTATTTTGGAATACAAAAAGATAAATTTATAAGCTAATATTTATGACAAATCTTATTTAAAATCAAGTTTGCAAGGAGTCTCGGTGAGACTTAAATAACAACGATCCTATGAAAATATATTTATGACTAGGCTGAGCCTATTTTATTTTATCTTACAAAGAAGTTTACAAAGTAACTTACAAAGTGAAGGAAAAAACAAAAGAAAAAACGGAAAAAGAGAGAGAGAAATGATGAAGATGAAGGGTGGAGATTAACTTTGTATGCCTCCTTTGTAGGCTTCTTTGTAAGAATAGCAACTCCCTTTATTTTATTCGGCCCAATCACTTAACATGACATGGAAATAATGTTGTGGAAAAAGCTAGTGTATAGATTTAAATAATTAAAATAAAAACACACAATTGATACATTTATAATATGTATCATTGTTAAATTAATGTTAGAATAAAAATATGTTGGCAAACACTTCTCACAACTTTCTCTCACAAACGCTAATGTGATAGCTCACAATTGGTTAATTCGTATTTGGTCAGACGAGACTCATTACAAGCTGATCAATTACAAGCTGACACATCGCGTTTATAAAAGAAAATTAGTGAGAATGGTTTGTGAGTATAGTATTATTGTGTATGTTATTACATTTTCTTAAATTCAGCCATAGTATTTTATACTTATAAAGCCAAGCCCATCCGAGCGAATATTTATTTTCCCAACATAATGTTAAAATAAAAAATTATAGAAAAAAATGTTAGGAATTAACTGTGAAAACGCAGCTGCAATAACAACAAAAATTTATTTAATTCCTAATTCCGAAGACCAAGGTCCAGGTTATATTGTTTACTTGTTATAAATGAAACTCATTCAAGGATCCAAGAACTTTACCAACGTTGAAGGTTCCACTTCTTTAGATTCAAACAAATGATTTCGCTTTCACTCCAAAAAAAAATGAGTGCACGAATGGAGATCCAAGAAAACAAGGATTACCCACTAACAATTTAATTTGCTAGACTAAATCGAAGCTTAAAGAATCAAAAAGGGGGTGGAATTTTTCTATGGAAAACTCTCTCTATTCCTTCTCTCAACAACTTGGGAGGCAAGTAAAAATATATGAGTATTTGTTTGTTTATTATAATTGCCTCTTTTATAGAATATTCCATAAACCCTACTCCCAACTTGAACGGTTATATCCCATAACCAAAGGGAATAGAATGGTATTTAATTTTATTATTATTTATTAATCATATATATATATATATATATATATATATATATATATATATATATATATATATATATATATATATATATATATATATATATATAATGTTAATTCCAATATAAAATTGGATATAGGTAAGGGAACAACGTCGCAGCAAATTTAGTTTCACTGTAAGATTACTAAAATACCTTTTTGTCATAAAATGACAAAACCACCCTTTTATTTAATCTTTCTTAAATTGTCTTCTTAAGTGTGTGACGTATAGGCTCCCCATCATATTAGAAGTGGGTAATATCATGATTAACACCCTATTAATCGTCTCATTATACTCAAACTAAGATTGACCTCTAGTAAGGCATCATGACCACCTAATAGATTCGAATTCAGCGAAATAGCTACCTATCAACAGTATGGTTACCGTGCAATTAAATCATTACATCATCTATTATCTCATCAAGGTTTGAAGCACAAAAATAGTGTCAACTTCAAGTATGAATTACCTTAACATATTTGTATTCGATTGTCAGACCAATGACTAAACGAAATTGTATTCGAACAGCAACTCAATTCCACTAAGACCACAGATTTAAGGTCGTTGCCTTTTCTTGAATATCTCACAGAGATAATTTCTCCTGTATCCAAGAGTGATGAATCATTTGTCGACCCACCATAGCCATGTAGTCAATCACTACCATATTGATAACCTTAAATAGGATTACGTTAGGCTAATGTCAAACTACACCAATACTTATATACGACACTCTAATGATCTCAAGTCTAAAGATCACATACACCATCATCCATTAGAGGATGTATTCCCATAGAAACTGGGGTTACCATCTATGTGGAATCCTCTATATGGGTCAGTCTAGTGAACTCGTGAATAACAAGCACACATGCGTCGCACCAAGTTATCACCAAACAACGAGATCTATCACTACATTTCAATAGGGTCGTTCAACGCTATAATAGTCTTACAATATTATCTGTGCCCTAGCTAGGTCAGAATAGTACTAGGACTATAGACGTTTCTAAAATGGCCATCATATGTGCTCATGGAGATCTCATAATCAAGACATATAACCGCTTGATTCTCTCATCACGATTCTATCATTCTAAGGACATATATTATACCATATATGAGATACGATTTACATTATATAATAATGCATTTCATGAATGAAATAATATGATCCATAGATTCAATATACAAAATGTGATTGCCCCTTGCGCACCTATTCTAACAAAAATAATTTACAAACTTAAACTTCCTTCTCCGAGGAAAAAAAGGAAAATTACATAAAAAAAATAATAATAACAGTACAAGAAACAAGTTTATTATAATAACTTTATCATTATCATAATAAAACAACACAACATAGTTCATCGTTTACTATTATAAGAATATAATAACTTAATTACAAGATTATCGAGTTGAATCATTGTAATGATCAAATGGTGAATTATCATTAGAATTATTTGATGATCGTTATATCCCATTTCACACATGCTTCATAAACGTTATTATATATTACTTAGATTTCTGTGAATGGAGATTCAAAGCTCAAATGAATATGGATCCACTCTATTTTTTCATGCCACCGTCCACCACTGGGGCCTTTGAAGCCATTGACACACCAAGATTTTGCTTCTCCACATTTTCTTGCCACACTCAACAATTTTAAAGAACATCAACCCAAAAGAAAAAAAAAAATTAAAACAAAAGCAATACAGATCAGATCAACATAATCTTCCATAAATCCATGTGAGCGATAGAATTTGAGAGAAATAATTTGGCACCAAAGACGTGTCAAATCCATGGCTTTTGATCTCGCGACGTTCCTGACATAAGGCGCACGGCCCGCAGAAGAAATGAACCAAACATTCATCACAAGGGCTTTTCTTCAACATGAATTGCTGCCTCATTTTGATGCGGTAGCAGCAAGAGTAGCAACAAGCACAGCCAGTCAATGTAAAAACTACACAGTAAAGTGCTCCACTTACGCAACAAGCTGCAAAACAATTTAATTGGTCACGTTTAATATTTACTAATCATTAATAAACAAAGTTCATAAAACCTCTGTTAAATTAATGGGTTATTAAAAATAATCCTCTTTTAAGTATAATTAAAAAATAAAAATCAACCTGGTTATAGTAAGAACAAAAAATCATTCTAACATTAAAAATTTGGAATTAAAATATACAATAAACAGCGCAATAAATAAATATTTATTAACTCATCAGGGCCGTTTGGATAGGAGGTAAATAAGATAACGGAGGTAATTTTCGTTTATTTTGCAAGATTCATGTATTTGGTTTGCAAGTAATAAAATATTACAAGAATCTTTTATTGTAAATAGTGATTACTGTTGATAATGTGGGGGGTAATCTTATTACCTTACTATGGGGTGTTATTAAAACATTAATGGGGTAATATGATTTTTCTACTTATTTTGCCCTTAATTAAAAACTATTTCGGACACAATTGCCCTCAAATGTCTACCAACTAATAATTACCCAATCCCCCTACATTTAAGAAATTAGCTAAAACACCCCAACCATGAAAAAGTTTAAAAGTTAATAAAATACCCCCAGTAACCCAAGACCACCGCCAACCGTGACTCACCACCGCCGACCATCAGCGTCAGTCGCCATAATGGTGCACGACCGGTGGGATCTGGTCCGTCGTGCGCTAGTAAGGCCTTTTCCGGAAACAACCAAATTTGGTGTTTCTATGGCCATTTCACGGCCAAAGATGTGGTCGTGAAATGGCACAACCAAAGATCTAACCTTTTTCATAGTCATATCTGTGGCTGTAAAATGGCCACATCTTTGGCTGTGAAATGGCCATAGATCTAGACGTTTTCCGGCCATGGATTTGTGATCCATGGCCATTTTCGGCTTTGTCGGTACACGGTCAGCCATATACGGCTAATCATGCGCCATTTCGTCGACTGTCTAAGTTTTGTTTAAGGGAGAATATTAGAATATGAAGGTATACTCGAAGACAATGAAGTAAGTCTAGCGTAAGGGAGAATATTAGCATTATAACTACATAGGACTTCATAGTAAATTCATATAAGTTAGTCTGGGGTATTTTTGTAAAAGCTCAGCTCATGTTTGGGTTATACAAGATCTGTAAAACGCAGTGTTTTGGTAATGCTCTAAAAATAAAAAGCATCACCTAACTGCTTCTAACTACTTTCTATTAATGAGAAAATTTTTCCAGATCAACTTTTCACTACATTCTCTCTTTCTTTCATCTTCTTCTACATTGTTCTATTGATTCTTCTCAAAGTTCTTCATGGTATCAGAGCTTTAGACACACATCAAAAAGCTAATCCTAAGGATAACTCTTGAATCTGTTACAGTGTGAAAATGGAGTCTGAACAAGTCACTACTGGTAACGCACAAAGTCTGACAGTTCAGCCAGCTCTACCAACAATCAGTGTAAAGCTACTTTAGAGAAACTACAATTTCTGGAAATCTCAAATTCTACCGGCACTAACAGCTCATGATCTAGATGGATTTATCACAGGTACTAATCCTTGTCCTCCTATGTTTCTATTGGAAAGTTTAGACGATGATGAGAAGCTGATGAAAAAACCAAATCCTAAGTATTTTACATGGAAGAAAACAGATCAATTTCTTGTGAGCTGGTTACTTTCATCAATTTCAGAATCGATGTTTAGGCATGTCTCTAAATACACTAATGCATATGAAATATGGAATACACTAGAGCTTCATTTTAAGTCTTTTTCGAAGGCAAGAATCTTGCATCTTAGGAATATGTTAAATACAACTAAGAAAGAGTCTCAAAGTATCAATGAGTATATCCTAAGAATGAAAGAATTAGGTGATGAACTCAATGCTACTGGTGTACATATTGCTGACGAGGAACTATTGATATATATTTTGGATGGCTTGGGAGCTGACTATGATGCGGTGGTAGCTAATCTTACATCGAATATTAGTCGAACCTCATTCCAAGAAACTCAGTTTTTGCTACATAAACACGAAATGAGGGTGGAAAAACAGAACAACGCCTTGATGAACTTTCATGAATCCATGTCTTCTGCATTAATGGCTGCCAAAAGCAATAATGTAGAGATAGTTACTACTCAGAATGTGTCTGGAATGCCAGTACAACAATCCACTAATGTAGTGAATCCACTGACGTCCAGTTATCAAAATCCTGGTGGTGTAACTCATCCAACTCAACAGACTTAGAATGTGCTATTTGGAGCTTCAGGAACTCCTCATTATGGAGGAGGACCTATGTATATGGGACAACCAGGAGCTTTAAGGACTAATCTTAATCGTCCTCCTTATACTGAATACTCACAACCTTATGTTGGTAATTTTGTACCTTTTAATAAAGGAAGAGGAAGAGGTCGAGGCTATCCAAAGCCAAGACTAATGTGTCAAGTTTGTGGAAAAACAGGACATTCAGCCCTTCACTGTTATCATAGGTTCGACTATGACTATCAAGGATTTACAGCAACAAATTATAATGTTCCTGGACAACCTTTAGTAAACTTCAATATTTCTGGACAGCCTCCACCGTATAATACATCTAAATCAATGCAGAATGCATATTCAGCGACACCTCATACTAATGCAGATCCTATGAATGAGTTTCCTCAAGCTTTGGTCGCTGGAATGAATGCATCAACTCAGTACTCTCATGATCACATTGGGAACCTTCATGATTACTTGGCCTATGGAACACCACCAATGCATCAGTTACCTAATCGGTATCCCTCTGGCTCCTCTTTAGACAATCAAGGACTTGTCTAGTATCAGCAGAACTCTTCCACTGCTCCTCCTCATACTGATATTCGTACATCAGCATGTCCATCTGGTCACATGTTAGCTACTCCTCAGATTGTCAAAGACCAGGCTTGGTATATGGATTCAGGCGCCTCCAATCACATGATTTCTGATGCAAATAATATGGCATTAAAATCAGGATATCCAGGCAACTCTAAAGTCCAAGTTGGTAGTGGAGAGGCCTTAACAATTACTCATACAGGTATGTTAATGTTACCATCTTGTGATGCTCATAGGTTAATACATCTCAAGAATATATTGTGTGTACCAAAAATTGCAAAAAATTTGCTAAGTATTTCCCAAATTACCAAAGACAATAATGTTTCAGTTGAATTTTATGCTGATCATTGTTTGGTAAAGGATAGAAGCAGCAAGGCCATTTTGCTGCAAGGGAAAGTCAAGGATGGCTTGTATCAATTGGCTCTTCCCACTGGTGTTGTTTCTGCTACTACTACTTCAGAGTGTTCAAATTCTCTTTCTCCTCAGCAAGTTTCTACTTCCAACTCGTCCATAAAAGCATTTCAGAGTTCCTGTTTTCCTGCTTTGGCTCCTAATAATAGTAATAAAGCATCCACCTCTTAGATGCAATCTGCTCCTCAGCAAGTTTCTTCTTCCAGCTCGTCCATGGAAGCATTTCAGAGTTCCTATTTTCCTGCTTTGGCTCCTAATAATAGCAATAAAGCATCCACCTGTTAGATGCAATCTGCTCCTCAGAATTTACCCTTACTTTGGCATGCTAGGCTAGGACATCCTAGTCCTAAGTCTCTTCATTGTGTACTGCAAAAATTAAATGTAAATTTTTCTATGGATGGCAATAAGAACTCTGTTTGTGAAGCTTGTGCTTATGGAAAATTATCTCAATGTACCTTTCCTTCTTCCAACACAAAAGCAAAGGCAGCTCTAGAATTAATACATTCAAATCTTTGGGGACCAGCCCCTGTTCTTTCTAATGAAGGGTATAGATATTACATCATCTTTGTAGATGATTTCAGCCAGTATACCTAGATTTACCCTCTAAAACTCAAGTCTGAGGCTTATGGTGTTTTTGTACAGTTCCATCTGTTTATAGAAAATCAGCTGGGTACCCGAATCAAGTGCCTACAAACTGATTGGGGGGGGGGGGAGAATTTAGAGCATTCTCTAAATATCTATCACAACATGGGATCATGTTTAGGCACCCTTGTCCATATTTACACCAACAAAATGGTAGGGTTGAAAGGAAACATAGATCCATCACTAAATTTGGAAATTTCCCATCCCATTCTGCTCATGCTTCAATGCCCTTAAAAGGAAAATTCTAGGTGGGAAGCCTTTCAAAGCGAAGGCTTACTTGATGAATCGTTTACCATCTGCTGTGCTTGATTATAGTTCACCCTTCCAGGAATTATTCAAGAAAGAACCCCAGTATAATGAGCTTAAGGTGTTTGGATGCAGTTGCTTCCCTTATTTAAGACCTTACCAAAAACACAAGCTCTCATTTCACATTGAGAAATGTGTTTTTCTTGGTTATAGCCTAGCTCATAAAGGATACAAGTGTATGTCCTCTACTGGAAGGATTTATACAGTTAAACAAGTCAAGTTTTGTGAAACTAAATTTCCCTTTAAAACAGGTTTTGTGCAGCAGTCCTGTAATAGTGATGCAACTGGTTGTAGTTCCTATAGTTCATCTGATTCTCAAGGGTCTTCTCCATGGTTAGTACCCCAACATTCTGTTGTTCTTAAGAAGGATCACTCCTTTACGCCAGAATACTCTAAGTCCACCTCTCACTTTTTGTCCAGTTCACAGCAAGATCAGTTAGCTTCAAGTTCTAGTCATTCCTCCTCTAGCATAAACATTACTTCCTCTCACCATACAAATCACGATCAACCTCTTCAGTCAGGTTTTGAAGCTACAAACTCTTCAACCCAGCCTCATACCTCTAATGTTCAACTAGAAGTTGTCCTACCGTTAAAAACACCAACACAATTACAACCTCATCAATCTCCAGCTCAAGCTCCTTTACATGTTCAGTCCCCTAAGTCTGCTAAAACCACCGCCACTGGTATTCAACTTGAAGTTGTCTTACCCATAGCAGCCCCCACCCTACCAACAAAACCAGTCTCCTCTACTTGTCTTAATACTCATCACATGGTAACACGGTCCAAAGCTTGTTATTCACACCCTACTTCCTCTGATCAGATACCAATTCAAGCTTTACTATCTACACAAGTTATTCTTAAGGAACCTCAAACAATTAAGGAAGCCTTAAATATCCCTAAATGGAAATCTGATATGGAGGCAGAATATCAGGCTTTGTTAAACAATCAGACTTGGGACTTGATACCGTATGAGTCAGGCATGCATATAGTCAACAGCAAATGGGTATTCAAAACTAAACTCAATTCAGATGGGACCTTACAAAAGTACAAAGTCAGGCTTGTTGCCAAGGGGTTTCAACAAACCCCTGGCTTGGACTATTTTGACACTTTTTCTCCGATTGTTAAAGCAGCAACCATCAGGATCATTCTCTCTTTGGCTGTGTACAATGGTTTGCAAGTTCAGCAACTTGACGTGAATAACGCCTTCTTAAATGGTGAACTCACAGAGACAGTATATATGTTGTCACCTGAGGGATTTGAACCTGCTTCTAGTACTCAGCAGGTCTGTAGATTAAAAAAGGCATTATATGGCCTTAAGCAGGCTCCACGTGCATGGTTCGATAAGCTTCAAAGTGCTCTTTTAGCTTGGGGTTTCCTTAATTCTACCTTTGATATTAGTCTCTTTCATTATCACAAGGGGTCTGATGTAATATATTTACTTGTTTATGTTGATGATATCTTAGTAACAGGAATAACTCTCAACTCATTGATCAAGTGATTCAGGATCTTAATAGTCAGTTTGCTTTGAAGGTTCTCGGTGAAGTGAGTTATTTTCTAGGCTTTGAAGTTTGTCGAAACAGGAATGGTTTGTTGCTCACTCAGTCCAAATATGCACAGGAGTTACTAGCCAAGGCAAACATGAAAGATTGCAATCCGTGTAATAATACTCCAATGGCAATAGGCACAAAGCTCATGACTGATGATGGTGAATGTTTTGATCAGCCTACCTTGTATCGTAGCATCATTGGATGGCTTCAATACTTGACTCTCTCTAGACCTGATATAGCCTTTACCGTGAACAAACTTAGTCAATTCCTTCAGCACCCTAAGACTTCACATTGGACAGCCTGTAAACGAGTTCTCAGGTATATCAAGGTACTATTCAGTATGGTCTTTTGTTTAAACAACAAAAACATTTCAATTTAGAAGCATATGCGGATGCCGATTGGGCAAGTGATGTTAATGATCAAAAGTCTACTAGCGGGTATGCTGTGTTCCTTGGAGAAAATTTGGTTCAATAGAGCTCTAAGAAGCAGAAGTTGTCTCTCTCTCTTCCACCAAAGCTGAATATCATTCCCTAAATCAGGCTGCTACTGATGTAGTATGGATCCAACATCTTTTTAAAGAGTTGGGCATTGCAATTAGACATATCCCTATTGTTTGGTGTGACAACATGAGTGTAGGGGCTTTATCTTCTAACCCCGTATTTCATGCCCGAACCAAACATATCGACATTGATGTACACTATGTAAGGGAGTTGGTTGTAATGAAACAATTGATTGTGCAATATGTTTCCTCAGAATTTCAAAAAGCTGACATCCTAACAAAAGCCTTATCAGGGAACAGATTTAGCCTGCTTAGGGAAAAACTGAATGTGATCTCTGCCTTACCAGAGTAAAAAGGTTCTAAATACATACTGGGAAACAATAGTGAGACTAAATACTACTGAAGTTAAGTGTACTGGATGCATACTGCAAACTATTGATGGTCTTCCTATTTTTTTATCGATACTCTGTTTTACAATACTACACTATTCTGAAATATGCTGCAGTATTGTTCTATGAAGTAATACCATGTTTTACAATACTGTACTATTCTAAAATATGCTACAGTATTGTTCTATGAAGCAATTGATCCTAACATGCTGCTGCCTTATTCTATGAAGCAATACTCTGTTTTACAATACTGCACTATTCTGAAATATGCTACAGTATTGTTCTGAAGCAACTGATCCTGACATGCTGTTGTTTTATTATGTGATGTAACTACTTGCTGCAGTATTGTTCTATGAAGCAACTGATCCCGATATGTCAGCAGATGTCTATGAGTATATGAGCATGATCTACATGCCGCTTTATTCTATGAAGTAACTACTTCTAACATGTTGTTGTTATAGTACACGTGAAGCTGAAAGGGTGTTAATATAAAAAGGAGTAATGTTGAATCTGAACAACAAAGAAAGTTTTGTTTAAGGGGGAATATTAGAATATGAAGGTATACTCGAAGACAATGAAGTAAGTCTAGCTTAAGGGAGAATATTAGCATTATAACTACGTAGGACTTCATAGTAAATTCATAGAAGTTAGTCCGGGGTATTTTTGTAAAGCTCAGCTCATGTTTGGGTTATACAAGATCTGTAAAACGCAGTGTTTTGGCAATGCTTTAAAAATAAAAAGCATCACCTAACTGCTTCTAACTACTTTCTGTTAATGAGAAAATTTTTCCAGATCAACTTTTCGTTACATTCTCTCTTTCTTTCGTCTTCTTCTGCATTGTTCTATTGATTCTTCTGAAAGTTCTTCAGGTGGCAGCCGATGGTAGTGGTTGGCAGTGGCTTGGGGTGGGTGGGAATGATTTTACTACAAATTAAAGTTTTATATAGCTGAAATGTTTTAGCAAAAGTTCAAATGTACGGGGTTAAAAAATGATTCAAAAAATAATAATAAAAAATATTATTATATTTATATTTAAAAATGAGGGTAATTTAATAATCTACATAACATACCCACCCATTTATCCTCTCAACCAAACATATTATTCACTAATTTATTCGAACCAACCAAACACGTTTTCTAAACATTCTCAGTAATCTTCAAGGTGAGCTTTCTTTCTATTAATATAATATACCCCTATAATAAAACATTATATAATCCAAACGGTCCCATCATATTATAAACATACAGCTTATTACTTGAAAGATTTTCTTAAGTATGAAGAATTTAGTTATTTGATTAAAGTTAGGAGGCCAAGATCAAAACCAATAATTTAATTAATTAAAGAGAACTTCGCTTACAACGATTTCCTTTGTCTACAATGTCGGCAATTTGTCCAAAGGTGATACATGGACACCAAAATGTACAGCAACCTGTTAATAAACAAACAAGTCCAACAATTAATGAACAATTAACACTTATAAAACTCTAGCTTCTCTTCATCAAAGCACGTTGTAAAGTCTTATTGTCAACTTATGAACTTTGTTTACGTATTTGTTTGATGTTAGCACAATTGTGAATTCATTTATTGGTTTACATATGTCGTAATATCCTATTAATTTGCACACTTTATTTTGTTCACTTTGTTTGTGTTAAGCAAAATATGTGGACACATTTTTTCTTTCTCTTCCTCATCAAGTTTTATTTTTATGCATGATATTTGCATTGTTATGTTACTTTACAGATGTCACTCTCTCCAAGAGTGGTCCAAGAAAGTTTGTTTAAAAGTGTTGGACACATGTACGGTGGAGATTGGTTCTTGCAAGGATATATAAAGTTCATCTTCTTTCTTGCATTTTTTTTCTTAGACCTGATATTTTGAACTTCCATTGATGCTCTGAAATTTTCAGTGTTCATTTCGTTTCAGGTTCTCTTTATTGTGATTTATTTTATCAATAACGTTCTTTGTTTTTGTGAGTAGGAACTTGGTTCCTTGATTGAAGAGCTTAAAGGGAGTTTAAGCCATGGAGTTGAAGGGAAGCTTCAACCATTGAAGCTTGAGTGGAGCTCGAGATGTCCAAAAGGATTCTTGGAGTAAAGTTGATCGTAACAAAACATTGAAGAAATCAAAGGGTGAAGTTTAGTGTATCGTAGAACAAAGAATTTTTTTTTGTTGTATCTAAATTCAACTCTGGATTGTCTTGTAATGGTTTGTGTTATAGTAGATTAATTTTAATCTGGACCAAGTCTCATGGATGTAAGCTAAAAGTGGTTTTGCCCGAACCATGTATCTCCTTGTGTGCTTTACTCTTATGTTCATAATTGATTGATTTTATTGTTGTTTTGTGATCATCAAGCAAACCGGTTTAACACCCATCCATAACCACTGTGCTTAAAACAGTTGATAAACTATTTCACACGTAATTAACAAGAGATGGAGAGAAACTTATAGGTTGAACAGTCGGAGAAGCAGTCAAAAAGCCCTGAGGACCGAGGGCTCTCAATTTCATCGTACGTTGATTGGATCCTCCTCGCATATAAATACGTTTCCACCATTTTAATTATTAACATCACAATACTATGTTATATAAGTAATGATATTAGATCAATAATTATATAAAATTTAAAAAAAAAATGATGCATTTGGCTAATAAATGGAAGTGTATATGATATATAATATTCATTTAATCTTACAGTACTATACTAATAGATTTAGTTGACTGAGATTTATAAGTACTGCGACTCCAATTCTTGAGTGAAAAGAATATAGTCTACCAATAGATAATTAAATCAATAATCTCTATAGCTATAGAAGTAATATATAATTAATACAAATTATCATAAAGTTGGCTTTTACACTTAGCATCAAATAAAATTTCAATTTTCAAAGAGATCGCTCCATGGAGTTGGCTTTTACACTTAATTTATTATAATCGATCACTTGAATTACACGAGAATTTATTTTAAGACAAACTGTTTAAAATGTCCACGGTATATGCGACAATGGCAATTCAAACTAAAAAGTTGAGCACAACACGAAGGAAATTTTCAGCAGCTAACGCTTCATGCCTTCCTCCACTTTAGGAGCCATCGCCACACCAGGGGTCCGTCTACTGACATTCTCATCCCATCCTAAATATATAAGGAACAAAATTCATAAACATATGTTAACAAGAATTCTTAGGAAAAACGAAGACTTATGTATGCCAATAATGAACATTAAATGATAAAATTTTGGAGTTTTTGATACCGATGGACATGTCAAATCCACGATTCTTAAGCTCACGGTATTCTTGACATATGACGCAATATTCACAGAAGCAGCTCATGCAAAAATCCCCACAATTGCTTCCCTCCAAGTTATATTGCTCCCTCATTTTATGACGATAAAAGAAATTGAAGATCCATCCACATCTAGTACAATGGAGGAGGAGATAGAGTGCCCCAATGGCAAAACAAGCTGAAAATGCCAAATATCACACATCAACATCTATTTTACAATGCTTAGGTGTATACTTACGTCAACATTTATATGGACATAATTTGTTTCTAAATAATTAACCATTTTACTCGAAAAATTTAAAATTTTCGGTCAAGACTTTACATCGATAGATATTTAAGATCTATACCTCTTCATATATAATATATATAAATCCAATTTAAAAGCTTTCGATAAGAAAATAGCAATTTTATCATTTAAAAGTTATTCTTTTACTTTGGTCCTTTTATATTTCATAAACTTTACATTTTATCTCTTTTAAAGTATATATATATAAATAAGATCTATACCTCTTCATATATAACATGTATAAATCCAATTTAAAAGCCTTCGATAAGAAAATAGTATATATATATATAGTTGACCTCTTCATTAAACATTACATTTTGACCCAAAACATAAATTTCTGGTTCCCTCATTGTTTGTAAAGCACTCTTTTGTTCTACTTACAGGATGATCCTTTATCTACTATCTCCGCAATCCTTCCAAAAGCAACGCATGGACACCATGTAGTCAAACAACCTGTTAAGGATTGATCAATTGATAGAGATTATTGGTGAATAATGAAGGAAAATGCTGCAACATTTTAAATTTAAACGTACTCTAATGCTTTTATATTTCCCTTATATTGTAATTAGATGTTAACTTACAGCTTGAAATATCAGAGAAGCACTCGTGGCAGCCAGTGGACCAAGCACCTTGACTTTCAGTCATCCTTCTTTGTGGGCTAGACTCTGGTAAAAATCGTGTGGCAGCCAAGCTGAAAAATTCTAGTGATTTTCAGGTTATTTGAGAGAAACTGTAGAATATTTTTTTTAACTTTAATTATAAACTCTTACAACGGGATGCACAAAGAGCAGGTTAACCACAATACTTAGAGAGATAAATACCTAAAATTAATCATATTGCTAACTCAACAAGGATTTTACACGTATAGGTAACTACTAATTACAAAATACATTACAAACAAACTAGACAATTCCAATTACACATGAAAAATAGAAGAAAAAATCACTGAATTATCTGTAGAATCGAATTAATCAATAAAAGGATAGTGTTATAACGAAACCAAAAGAGTTTCAATTAGGAATGTTATAAAGATACTATTACATATATAACAACAACGAAATTAAATGTGAAAAACATAGTGATGTAATTAAATTATATGGATGAAATCAGTTAGAGAATGTCCTGTGTATGAGCGGTGTTTAGGTGGAAAGTAAAATGCTTACCTTCGTGTGAATGGAGATAAGTGAAGAGGGCTAGCCTTATATGGTTGATTTGTTCACCTTTGTGAGCTTCTATTACAAGGGGAGAGAACTATTTATAGACGACAATAGCAATAATTGTGTGTATGTAAAAAAACAAAGCACAAACGATATACACCTACTTATAATTTGACGTAAAGACAATTTGATACTTAAAAAGTTTTGAGAATAATAAATAACTAATTTTCATTAGATTCTGTTAAGGATTTCCGTTTCCTAAAAATTAGGGTGATATAAAAGACTGAAATACCCTTTAAAGTTTGATATTCCTTTTTATCTTCATCTGTGTCTCTGTTTTCACCTCTTTATCTTCCTCTATACTTCAGCAGCCAATAATTCCCTCTTTCACCATCCCTAATCCACAGCCACCGTTCTATTCTACCCTTCCCTAGCACTGCCTCCAACGCCTTAAATCCCACCAATCCTCCTCTGTCTCAAATCCCACCAACGCCTCCCCCCCTACCACTACCTCCACTCCACTTTATTCACCGGCCAATAATATTAATTCACTCTCTCCTCCCTCAATCAGCCACCGTTGTTTTCTCCTCTATTAATCTCAGGGCACAAAGATCTCCACACCCCTTCTTTTTTCCTTTTTATTTTCTTTAAAAAAAAAGCCCAAAAGAATTGATTGTGACTATTTTTATTTTTTACTGAGGATTATGGAGCTGCAGGTTGTTTTGAGTGGTGAAGTGGGTGCGGATGATGTCTTTTTGGGGTTGTTGGGCGGGCTGATAGGTTGCTGGACATGAGGAAAGGGTGAGGTGGGCTTGTTGGGATGGGAGCAAGGTGAATGGGGTGGGTGGGTTCGCTGGGTGAAAGAGGGAATTATTGGTTGCCAAAGGATGGTGATATTCGCTTCTGAAGAAATTCTTCAAGGTTATGAAGATGTGTTTGTTGGTGGTTTTGAGAAGTTTGCAATGGTGGAGGATGGGGGAGATTGGACTGGACTATGAAATGGTTGTGTAGATGATTTTACCAGAAAGAGATCTTGTGAAAGAGGTTTTAGGAAATTTAATTTTAATTAGAGTAAATATAATCAATAAAACTTATCCCTTTACCATTTGAATTCTGGCAAATTCCAAGAGAGAAGAAGAGAGAGGAAAATAAAGAGATGGAAGGAAACAGAGACCAAAAAGGGACGACGAAGTGAAGATAAAAAGTTTTTAGGGCATTTCAGTCTTTTCCACACTATTATCCTTAACAGAAAATTCTTTGACGAAAAGTGGATGTTATCATTTTCAAACTTTTCAAGTACCAAATTATCTTTATAGGAAACTAAAGGTGAGTGCATGTCGCAAAAAAAACAAATAGGCTTCTCCAGGTGACAATGCCGCAATACTAAGTAGCACTAAAACTAATTAATGTGAAGGGCCCTCCATAGTTCACATTCTGAGTGGAAAATGTACATGTCTCAGCTGTATTTTTCTGCTTGTTTTTAGCTCTAACGTCTAAGATAAATTATATTATATTATATTGTAGTCATTTGTAAGAAAATATTGAAACTCATAAATATTTTTGTTATTTAATTAAACCTCATGGCAATTATTATTATTAACTCTTTTTCTATAAAATATTTCTATAAACTCAAGTCTTAACCTAGTTTTATTCATGCTCTTAATCGTGGAAAGGGCGTTTGAAATCCACTTCAGAAACATCTCTGTTTGGACCACAAAGGCACCATAAGAATTGCATGCTTACTTGCTGAAACATTCCATTTGTCGATGGGGTTCAAATTACAAATAACTGAAAAGGAGAAAGTGCTGATTCTAATTATCGAATTATTGAAAATTTTAAAAGCGAGCCTCCATATTCCATCAAATATTGACGAAATATTCAACCCAACCATTAATTGAAAAAGAGAAAGTGCTGATTCTAACAGATTTCGGCTAGGGTTTTGGTATTGAATAGAAGACATACACCGTTCACACACAGGACACTCTCTACCTGATTTCATCCATATAATTTAATTACATCACTATGTTTTTCACATTTAATTTCGTTGTTGTTATATATGTAATAGTATCTCTATAACATTAATAATTGAAACCCTTTTGGTTTTGTAATAACACTACCCTTTTATTGATTAATTCGATCCTACAGATAATTCGGTGATTTTTTCTTCTATTTTTCATGTGTAATTGGAATTGTCTAGTTTGTTTGTAATGTATTTTGTAATTAGTAGTTACCTATACGTGTAAAATCCTTGTTGAGTTAGCAATATGATTAATCTTAGGTATTTATCTCTCTAAGTATTGTGGTTAACCTGCACTTTGTGCATCCCGTTGTAAGAGTTTATAATTGAAGTTAAAAAAAATATATTCTACAGTTTCTCTCAAATAACCTGAAAATCACTAGAATTTTTCAGCTTGGCTACCACACAATTTTTACCAGAGCCTAGCCCGCAAAGAAGGATGACTGAAAGTCAAGGTGCTTAGTCCACTGGCTGCCTCGACTGCTTCTCTGATATTTCAAGCTGTAAGTTAACATCTAATTACAATATAAGCGAAATATAAAAGCATTGGAGTACGTTTAAATTTAAAATGTTGCAGCATTTTCCTTCATTAATCACTAATAATCTCTATCAATTGATCAATCCTTGACAGGTTGTTTGACTACATGGTGTCCATGCGTTGCTTTTGGACGGATTGCGGCCAAAGCTAATAAGACATTTACCCAAGATTTCCATATCTCTCTTTATCTTGGAGATAAGCTAGAGAGAAAGAACAAAAAAGAGAGATTTGGAAATCTTGGGTAAATGTCTTATAGCTTTAGTGCGATTACACGTGTTCAGTTTTATAGAACATGAACAGTAGCTAACAGTGACATAACAGAGGGTAACAGTTAGCTTTAGTCAACTGACAGTAAGTATTAAAGTCTAACATACAATTATATTTCTTAGAACTCTATATAAAGAGTTCATCATTGTAAACCTGTTTATCTTAATGAAATACCAGCATTTTCCAGAATCTTCTTGGCTTCTTTCTCTGATTTCTCTCACATTTTGCTCTGTTTTTACTCAAAATTTCTCATGGGTGAGGAGTCAAGCCCACCTCAAACTCTATCAATAATCTCCTTTGTTGTGGACCATAAAGATATTTCCCAAACACCTTCTAAGAGATTCATATACTTGTTTAAAAGTGTTGCAACAAACATCACTTAAGTTCTTTCTTTTGTAATTTTATTGAAACATAAAAAGCAATGTCGAAACTTAGTCAAATTATGTTTATGTCATGTTTGAACCATAATAGATGACATAGCAAGGGAAAATTGAATCCAGCGGGGCGAGATTACAACATCATGGTTACATATTTATGATGCATTCATTTGAAAATATCACTCATCAATACATTTATATATTTATCATGTTATAAGTTCACGTGGAAAACTCATGTTTTTCAAAGTTATGAGTTGTGTGTGTGCACAGCAATTATGTGTGCAAGCTTGTTTCTTTTGTTGTGTGCGTGTGCACATAAGTTCTGCGTGCACACTGGTTGTCAGACTTATGTCTTGGCTTATTTCGTTTAAACTATGTGTGCACAACAGTATGTGCTTATACTCTCGTTTCAGATATTTACAACCCAACACGAGTTACATGTCTAATAAAGTGAAAAATATATTGTTTATCTTTGTCTTTCACTTTTCATGACCTTTTTACATGTGTCATAATATCCTCAAGTGGTCCTAGGGAATAAAGTTTTTTTTCCCGATTTGTTTTGTAATCCAAACCAAAATAAGGAATATTTTCCGTATTTGGATATTTTCCGTATTTGGACAAACATGCGTCAGCCCCTTGTTAGCTAACATGGCACTATAATGTTGAGCAAGAAACCCTACATTATATAATACCCTTTCGTGTGTGTATGAATCTAACTTTTTGATATTTTGTTTCATTGTACTTTGAAATTTCTTAGAGTATTTCTTCTCTTAAGGTTTAAGGTCTATTTCCATTTTTGTACCAAAACCTCACCATATCAAACATAGTCTTGATGGCTCTTGGAACGTGGTTCCTTTGCTAATGTTGGTGCGTGGTGTCGGTGCTTAAAGCTTGGTGGTTCACAAGCTGCTCACGGGTATGTTCCTTGCGTGAAGAAGATCCAAGGAGTTGTTACACGTTAGGGATTCAAAGTGTGGTCTAAGTGTATAGTTGAACAGAGAGTTCTTTTTACTGTATCTTAGATCAACTTTGAACTATATCTTGTAATAAGGTCCCATGAATGTAAGCTAAAAGTGGATTTAGCCGAACCATGTATATGGCTGTGTTCTTTATTTTCCGCACTTGTGTTTGATGTGTTCAAATTGAAAATGTTTTAATCTTCTTGGTAATTATTCCACTACAGTATTTTAAATGGGTAACCACACTCAAAAGTGAGTTAAATCTCCAACTCTCTCCCCAACAGTTCATTCAAAATAGTGCTATTAAGTAAGGAAAATGATAGAGCCATCGAAGGTTGCGCATAGAATCTGTGCACCGAATGACGTGGCAAAATCCTGACCGTTGATTGATATTAAGCGATAATAAATCAATGGTCGATTTTGTCACGCATTCTGCAGTATATTCGCTACAACCTTCTATGGTCGTAGCATTACTCATTAAATAATAGTTGTATTCATTATCGTGTTAATGTCATATTGCTTGACATATCACTTGAAATGAAAATTTTTGGAATAAGGTCTTAGGATAATAATTTGAGTACTCAGGATTGAAGAAATTTCAACATGACTTATTGTTCATATACACAACAAATATTTAAAAAAAAAAAATGCTTTAGATTTTCATAATGTCCTTCACTGCAAAACATAAAGAACTTTCAATGCAAATAGTTGATGTGCTGGAAAATCTGAAAAAAAAAATATATATATAATATTACACTTCTCAAATGAAATCTCAAATTTCTCATCTATCATCTTATATGATGTTGATATTTCAATTACCACTTCAATTGTCATACACTTGTCTTTTACATGCTAGTTTAAATTTTCAACAAAATACAAAAATTACAGTTGATTTAGGTTGTGAATAGGGGTGTAATCGAGCCGAGTCGAGTATCTGGCTACTGAAGAGAGAGTCCTCTGTTGAGTGTGTGCTCGATATGTATTGTGCTTACCTTTGTGAATCGAGATAGAATTAAAAGAGAAAAGGGTTTTGTGTGCTTGAGTTTGTATTGCGAGAAGAAGACATATTCATTGGCAAAAAGTGGCAATAGTTGTGTGAAAGAAATTAAAGTGGTTTTCTCTATGGGGCGTTTGAAATGTTAACTGAAAGAAGAGGTTAGTTAATATCGGGCATGCATAATAATGACCATAGTTATTTTTCGCATATCTAAATAAAAGTTTGCTAGCAATAGTTAGATTCCTCTACTACGTGTTTCATAACAAGAAAAAGAGACCAAAACCCTAGCTAAAATTTGCAAATGGTAGGGCTAAAATTTTTATATATGCAATGATGAAAATTGAAATTATACAGAGGCTTTCTAACTGTACGTTTATGATTCCACATGCATATTTTGGGACCATTGTGACATTTATAGAATGATGCATTGAATAGCAAATACTGGCTTCTTGTTGTGCGCTGTGGGACACAGAGAGAAATATAATGTATAAATATCTTGATTTAAAGCGACATTTAAATGATGAGAAATCAATTAAATGCTTATAGTGGATCGTGTGAACATATGTCATTAAAAGATGTCCCAGACAACTTACTAGTATTTAATTGAACTTTAAACAGAACATATCTAGAGAAGCATATAGACCTCTTTGGAACTTTGCGCGCATCCCTTCATGGACACAATGAAAATTCTTCTTTTGTTGCTTATAATTAAAATGCAGACTTCAATAGATATATGGTACCAGTAATGGTTTATCACGGCCAAGAAACATAAAATAATAATAATAATAATAATTTCTTTGTATAAAAAAATGTTAAATCTTTTATCTTTTATTATCATTGACAATTAATTCTTGCATGCATGTTTTTCTTTGACAATATTACATGAGATTAATCACTAAATTTTTTTTAATAAATTCTAATATTTAATTTAATTTGTACTAAAATATTCTAAATACCTTGTCTGCCACATGGAGTCATGGATAATTGGACATGAACACTTAAAGATTGTTTAATTTTATAAATTTTATAGAAAATAGATATTTATTTTTATAATACTTTCGAATATTTTTAGAAAGTATTATAGACCCCCTTACCAATATTTTATTAAATTTATAGAAAAAATAATTGAAGGAGGGAGTTAAATAATAAAAACGATCAATTATTATATTGTTGATTTCACAAATTTCTCTAATAAATTGATGTCCCAACTTATTATTCAAGTAGCCCCCAAAAATAAATTTGATTAAATTATTACAAAACCAATACAAGAATATACAAACAATTGCGTCACAACTTAATTACAAATTACACAAATAAAAATATCAAATTCAGTTATCTTTTTAATTAATTAATTATGATTTTAAACTTAATTAATGTTAGGGTAATGGGATTTGTCCCTTTCACAAGTGGACTAATTTTATTAGTTGTGGTGGTGATGGTGATTTATGAATCAATTAATTAACTCACCATATGTTAAGATTGAATATAGTTTAATTAATTTTTTGAAAATATCAAATGTTTTTTTCTAAATTCTTTATAATATTTAATTAAAATATTAATATTTTATTTTTATTCAATGGTTTACAAAATTACAAATTACAAATGCTTGATGTATGATGTATCTCTAATTATATTAATAATTTCTTATTATTTAAACCTTCAAATTAACAAGTAATTAAATAAAATAATTTATTTATGCTTACCATCTTTGATCATGACAAAAGAGTGTTATTAATCCTGCACATATTTTTAATTTTGATAGATAGTAATTAACGTAATAAAGTTTTGTAACCATTTTTTAAAAAAATATTTAAAATATTAACATAATAAAGTGCAAAATCATACGGGGAATGAGCAGGGAATTTTCCCCTCAAAATCTCCGCATACGGGGCGGGACAGGGAATGGGGTCCACCCCGCCCCACGCCCATCCCTAGTTCTTTGATGAAATATTTTTTCATCATTTATTTAATTTTTGTAAAAAAAATATATATATATGTTGAATATATTATTAATCCAACCAAAAAATATTGATTTCATCATAAATCCTAATTTTTTTTATAAGGAATGTTATATGTACAAACTAGTTACGCAAACCATTTTATACAAATTGATGTAGTAACCCTACATCTTTAATATGTCATCTACTCTAATTTTAGAGTCGTCTCCGTCCCCGTTGCGAGTAACTTTCAGAAACTGTAAATCTAACTCCATCAAAGCCATCCCCACCGGACCCAATCTTTTTAAAACTCATAGACCCGAACTCATAACAAATCAATTTTTATTCATAAACCTGAACTTATAAAAAAATCAAATTTTATTGAACAGGGGGGAGGAAAGAAAAGAAAGAAAGAGAAAGAGAAGGAAAGAGGAGGAGAAAGGTGGAGAAAAGAGAGAAGAAAAGCATAAAAGGAGGATAATTAGCAGGCAGGGTAGGGAGACCTTTATCCCTGTCCCCGCCCCGTCCCTGGGGATTGGGAATTTTCTAGTCGTCATCCCGTTCGGGTAAGTCTTCGGTGCAGCGAGGAAAAGGCTCATCTCTATCTATTTTGTTTGATTTATCTCTAATTCAAAATCATCTAATGAAATTAAAATACGTTAATTTGTTATCTTAATTAAGTAGAGCGGCAACTCCATCTCTTCACGTGATCAAGATGAAGAATTTTCATACTTTTTGGAGTGAAAGGCACCAGAAATGTTTACTAATATCCGACTCAGAGCGCACGAAATGAAATGCTTGGCCTAATTATGGTTGATGATGTAATATTAGAATTATTGTCTATATGGTCCCATAAATGCATGTGATATCTGGTAGGAACAACTTAGATTTTAGCGAAATATTTGGCCGATCGTCCTTGATGTTTATTTGTTTGCATGATATATAGTCGTGAAATCCAGCTATACTACTAGCAAATTCCTATGTTTATATACAGTATAGTTGCTGACAATATATATATAATGGAAGGATATATCACCTTTCACTTTCCGGCTTTAATAGCAAATTCCTATATTTATATACAATATAGTTACTAAATATGGTTGGGTTGGACTAGAATTCCCACGTCCATCCTCAAATGAATGAAGCTATTAACACCCCACTAATGCACTAAAGAAACATTATTTGTTAAGATTCTCCATTTCAAAGTTTTACAGTTAAATTTTTTTCTTATGGCACACCATCAATGCCCTTTCATTCCATTTATTTCATTTTAAAAGAGTTAAACATTATATCCACTTCACTTATATTATATACCTCTCACCATTGTTATTCCTAAAACAAAATTTTAGATAATCAAATTGAAAATTCAGAAAAAAAAAAAAATTAAAGCTAAAAAAAATCCTTACAAACAATTCCAAAAACATAACAAAGTTAAACAACACAAAAAATATATAGATTAAAATAACTATCAATACCTTGAAAAAAAAAAAAAAAATAAACAAATTTATGTGGCTACAAACAATCTCATAATTGAAATCCTATCTTTATTATTAATTCTAATTAGGGTTTATGAAATAATAATGGGTGTTAAAAGTACTTGTGTAGAGTGGGAAATTAAAGTGAATTTTATATAATTTAATATAAGGGAGTGCCAAAAGATCCACTCTTTATAAATACTCAAATCCACCTCATTATCCATTTTACAAAATGTGATGGTTTTTTGTTTGGTTAATTTTTTTTTTTTTAAGTGGAAGTACGCTCAAACTAGTCTAGATACTCCTGTCATAAAAGTAAATAAAATAAAAACTGATTAGTTGGTTGTTAAAGTTTTGAGGACTCACAAATTTTCTCAATGAAAATTTGTGATACAAGATATTTTGTTTTTAACGAGAATGAAACAATTTTTTTCTTCATATGGATTTAAAAGTCCAATATTCATATAGCGTTTGCAAATGACTCATTAATGATTCTAATTGTATCGGGAAGTATATGGGAATTTTAAAATTACTATGGGAAATTCTGAAATAAGATGTGCTTAAATTTGAGTTATAATAGTTGATGAAGCAGATGAAATTTACTTTATGATCCTTTAATTTTAGTTGAAACATAATTAATTCTGTATTCTATCTATAAACCTATTCATATTTAATATCTGATGTAAAATTAAAATTAATTATTAAAATAAAATAATTAGAAAAGAAAAGATGAAAACAGACCCTAGTGGATCTCTCATAATTAAGGGCTGACCTTACAAAGCTCCACCTTGTAATGATTTAATAAATGTATATATCAATCCATTCTATCCCGCAAAACACTTAAGAAAATAATGCAATTTAGGAATAGTTGGATGAAAACATTTAAATATTCAAATATATATTTAAAAACTTATCTGCGTATCTGTAAATTCTATTAGAAATTTGTTTCATTAAGTTATAATCTTATTATAGTAACAAAATTAGCTTAATTTCATCATTATAACTATAAAAGGGATTTTATTGTAATTAATTCTATATTTTATCTATAAACCTATTCATATATTAATATATGTTCTAATTTTAAAATTAATTATTAAAATAAAATAATTAGAAAAGAAAAGAAGAAAAAAACAAAAGATGAAAACAGACCTTAGTGGATCTCTCATAATTAAGGGTTGACCTTCACAGGTCCAACTTTTAATAATTTAATAAATGTATACATCAATCCATTCTGTCACTCAAAGCACTAAAGGAAATAATGCAATTTATGAATAGTTAAAGGAAAATAATGCAATTTTTTTCCATCCTACTCCTATCCTACCTAAAATCCAATTCTATTATATTCAATTCAAAATATTTAAATTTTTTAACCCCCCCTATTTATTAATTTAACTAAACACCCTAATAATAAAAATTTATAAATTAATAAAAACTCCCCCACCCATCCATTAAATGTCGGTACTGAGCCACCACCGTCGAAAGGTGGTCGAAAGTTACCGTAATGACGCACGATGAGTTAGATCTGACCAGTCATGCATTGATATAACTTTTTCCAGTCGATCGTATGTCATTACGATAACTTCCGGTCACCCTTTGACGGTGGTGGCCAGCATCTAATGGGTGGGTGGGGGTGTTTTTGTTAATTTTAATGTTTTATTGTAAAGAGTGTTTAACTAAACTAACAAACTTATGAGATGTTTTTATTAATTTTCAAATCTTATCTCATAATAACAACCTAAGTCGACTTTTTCAAAAATAATACTCAAAATAATATAACAAACACAGCATTAAATATTCCGATATATATTTGAAACTACAGACTTATCTCTTTCTAATTTAACAATTGCACGAAAAAAATTAAAAAATTAATAAGCTTGCCCTATTATTAGATGTCGGATCTAGCATGATTACTTTTCTTTTTTGTACGTGGGTATGCAAAAAGAAATTAATAAAATTATCTGTATACCCATAAAATAATTGTTCATAATAAATTCACACCTTTCATTGGTTACCTTCACATGGGTATCGAAAATCATATGTTAAGATGATGTTTAGTATTTTGTTTTAATAAATGAATTTGAAAATAAAATTAAGAAACATGATTTTGGTATTTTTATTACTAAATTTTTAAATAATATTTAAAATTTAAAAAAAAAAATAGATTATGAAATATTGTCATACAATTGAAAATATGTCTTTTTAATTTTTACGTATTTTAATTTGTTTGACTTGGAATTGGGCTGAAAATGAAATTTCCTTAGCCCATGTGTTCCTGAGTTGGGCCTGGGTAGAAGCTTAATTTGGGTTGGAAGAAGATCATTTCTAAGGAATAACCACTAATCCGTCGTGAAAGTTTATGGTTACTGCAATCTATGGTAGGGGGGAAAAGTGAAAACAATGGAGATTTTAAAGTCAAAGATGAGACAGTGGCTGTCTCATTTATTTCCTAATTATCAATTTAATTTCATTTAAGTAGCATATGATAGAAAACTGAGTCTAGTTTCAAAAACAAACTTATTCTTGGTAAAGGTAATTTGATTTGAAAGCCAAAAAAGTTCAGGAATTAGGTTTATTAACTGTTGAGAAGTATATAATATCTTCCATATTTTTCAAGGCAAGATCTACTTTCATTGATATTGCACAAATCCTTATCCAAGAATGATATTTGCTTTGGCATTTTGAAAGGTTTCAATTATAACCCAATTCTCCTCGTGGATGAAACTGGAAACTCCAAAAACTTAAAAAATAATAAAGTAAAAGGCTAATAATAATGTATACAAAAAGCAAACTTTTCTTCTTTCACAATAATAAGTAGGCAGGGTGACCACTTTGCGCACCACTACTACACCCTAACATTCAACACATTCATCTCCTTTTTACATCAAGGATGGGCCGAAAAGAATGCGAGAAGGCCCACGAGTGGTGCGTTGATGTAAGTCGTGGGCTCTGACTCTTGAAAATAGGGCCTGGAATCCGGAAAAGCATCGGTCACATTTGGCCCACCAACGACAGCCCCCACCAACAGATTAGGGTTTGGATTCGGGCTTAGGAAATAGCGCGACCCCGCCTTGCAACCTATGTGGGCCGGATGGGTCTGAACTGACGGTAACGAGCTGCCCCGGTGGTGGATCCGCTGTGGGTAACGTGCACCATAACCAACCATGTACGACATTCTCAAAGGATTGTCTCCAAGTATGTAGTCCACCTGGTAGGGTCCAGAGATAATACAATTATTGGTAAAATTTATTTTGATCAATCACGTGATGAGATAGATGAATGGATGGGTGCCTTGATGATCATGCCGTTGACATGAGGACCACTTGATAGATTGTACAAAGATCTAGCCGTTAATTTGTCTGATTAGAGGTGGTCCCCATGATTGAATGGGCATGTGGATTTGGGAATTGGGACCACTTCAATTATTTTAACTAATTTAATAATAATAAAAGAAGAAGAAGAAAGGATTTAGTTTACCTGATGTTTCGCCAAGTGTTTGAGGAGAGCAGGGGAGGCAGATGTCTCGCCACATGGCACGATCTTGTTGGCGTGACTAAGATAATTAGAATAAACCAAAAGTAGGAAAGACAGTGACGTTACATGTTGCATGTTACTTCCTCCAGCCTTGAAGATCAAGCCACCTTTTTATATCAAGATGAAATATATATATATATATATTAAAAAAGAAATTAATTATTGGAAATAATATAATAAATGAAATTAAATGAAGCTGGATTAAGATAATCTAGTAGCCGCAAAAGCACTAAAATTAATTCACATTATTCATGGTACAGGGTAAGTACAGTCCGTTACAACCGTACCCAAAAAAACCTTCGTTACAAAAGACACTTATTCTTCAAGCATATTTCTTGTTTTAAATGTTCTCCCAAATGGGTTTTTTTTCAAAAAGCATAATATTTTATTACGTGAAATATAACAGCTCATATTAGGTTTGAAATTTAATAGTAATGAGAAAAAAAACACATTTATGAAAAAACTCGATCAACAAAACCAAGAAAAAGAAATAATAATATACCGGGAGAGTATTGGACTTGTGGGTGAGAAACTCCAGGCAATACAGAACAGATAAACCCATCAGCATTTTGCTTGAAAGACTCAAAATAGTCAGCTTTTCCCATAAGCACTTCCTGTCATTAATTATAAGAAATTATTTAATAATTAACAGTCAGTACAATTAATTTGTCTTACGTATAAGCTACAATGTATATTCGTAGATTGTGAGAATTAAATTCATTCATTCATTCATACACAGCACAGAGATAATGTTTTGTTGGGGTTGGGATAAATGATATCATCATCTGAAACTAAAAATGAGATGGTGAAAAGCACTTAACAAGAAGTCATAATCACTTTTGAGAAAAGCCATTATTATTGTGAGGAAAATAATGGGTAGTGAGTCTGGGAAGAACCGTAGTTGTTTGCTGCAGCCTTTAAGCACATGCATGCAGAATTGGATCAGGACCCCACATGACCCAGGTCTAAAATAGAATGATCAAGATCAAGGTCAAGGTCAAGATCAAGTTCATTTCCTTTTGGTTTTTTGATTGAAGAGACAAGACAATACAATTTACTTTTTATCTTTTGTTTGTTTGTTTTTTTTTTTTTTTTTGGGGTAAAGAAACCCTAATATTTCTCTCAAGTAATAACCTTTCTGACTTGTAGAAATTGAGAAAATTTGTGCCAACAATAAAGCCAAATTTTATGCTCAAAATCATGTGCAATCATTGGGTTAATAACCCCTGCTTTTTCCTGTTTAACTTACACTTATTACGTATCAATATCTTTATTCTCAAGATCTATAAGGGTCCTGCCTGTATTTCCATCTTCAATTACACCTAATTACTCCGAATTTTCCGATAAACATTTTTTGTAAAATGTGAGGGAACTGTTACGGTTGATCTCTAAATTCTAAAAGGGAAGATGGGTGGGTCCGGCTAAAGGTGGGAGCCCACTAAAACTATGAGATCAATTCTGAGTTATTCCTCTGCACGTGATCTACAGACACCTCCCATATTAGAAAATGTATTTATTAAATTTGTTTAAGTGACCATTATTTGCTAAAAACAGTCCCCACATACCACAAAAAACACAAGACAAGAAGAATAAAACCGCTAGAGAAAGACAAAACGTTTTATAATTTATTATTATTATAAATCACATAACATTTTTCATATTAACAAAATCATGATTTGGGCTTTAGTTAAAATTAATTACCTTGGAAATGAGGACGTTAATCCCAGCATGCTTGTTATCCCAACCAAACTCGTTGATGGTATCTCCAGCACGTAAAACGACTTCGTTTTTGAATATATACTCTCTGTATTCGCGCCTTCGTGAGGCCTTGTGCAGCCAAGCTGCTCCCCAAAGCAACTCGTCCTGAAATTTTATTACAAATTAATAACAATCCCCGTGATCATAAAAAAAAAGTCAAAGTTTTTAACACAATCCAACGGTCGAAATTCAGTTGCGTTCTCTCTCTCACCTGGTAACCGTTCACGTCGCAGTAAAAAGGGCACACTGCATGGTACAGACTGTTGCTGTAAGCTCCCCGGTACTTGTCAGCGAACTCGAACACCTACAACAAACCGACACCGTTTCACTAACAACGATCATTTTCTCACGATATTTTTTTCACTTTTTTTCAGTTTTCAGTTTTTCTTTTCTTCACCTAGGGAACCGTTACAGTGGTGTTATAATAGCGACGCACCTTAACTGCGCGATTGAGCAGCAGCCTTGAGTACTGCGGGTCACGTGATCTGAACACAATGGACGCAGCGGCCAATGCCGCGGCCGTTTCGCCTGCCACGTCAGAGCCTGGATGGTGCGCGTCGATCTTGTACGCCGTACGCAGCGTATCCATGTCCTCTGGCCTCTCCCAACAGTTATGATCACTGTACGGATCGCCTACCTGAACATAAACGACGCCAGGAACCGCCGTCGCTTTCAGTAAATAATCAGTCGCCCATTTAACGGCTTTAACGGCGTTCTTCAACTCCGGCCCCATGTTCCTCCCGAAATCGATAATGCTCCATGATAACATCGTTGTCGTGAACGCCATTGGGAAACCAAACTTCACGTTGTCCCCAGCGTCGTAGTAACCGCCGGTTAAATCCACCTAAAACGACGAGAGAACAAATTCAAATACGACATTATAAAAAAAAAAAAAAGGAAGTTTGAGTTTAAAATGAGCTTGTGCGTACGCCTGCGGTGGCTCCGTCGTGCAGTCCGGAGTCACGGCGCCATTGGACTCGTTGATCGGGAGGGAGGCGGCCGGAACGTTGGCCCTCGAAGAAGAGAATGCTGTTGTGGAGGGCGGCGAAGTAGTTGTGTTGTTGTTGTTGCCGCCGGCGGTGACTAAACGGAGAGGGAGGAATATGAATGCAACAAAAAGGACGCGAAGTGCCGGAACATTTCCCGGTAAAGAATGTATGTTTCGCGCCATTTTAGTTGCTGGGGAGTTGAGCTGAGCGAGGCGAGAGATGAAGAAAGCAAAACTAACGTTGTTCGTTTTTATAACGAAAAAGTCTCATTGGATTCCAGAGATTCATCCAATAGAGTTCATCCACGTGGAGGGACACGACTGGAGTAGGTTTGGATTCCAATGCGGGAAAACACTTGACCGGGTTCATCGGGTATTGACCAGTTGCTGGGTCGGGCCCGTTAAACCCGGTTTGTTTTAATGATGGTCTGCATGGGGAATGGCCGTACAGAGAGGGAAAATAATTAAGAGCATGTGTGCTACACCGACCCATCGGTGACGGACACGTGGAGAGTAAAGTGAGTGGGGCCCGTAATTAGCTGATCTGGATGGATGATAATAAATTATGATCTGTAATGATAAATGATTATGAAGCGTCAGATTGTCTGACTAAATTTGTGTTAGATTCTTCCTGCATGTGATGGAAGGTGTAGAGGAATTAAATTAGGAAATGGAATTTTTTATTATTATTATTTTTTGGGGGGGAATTTTGTGAGAGTGTTTTAAATGGTTAAAAATTTATTTAGATTTAATTTGTAGTGTTAAGTAAAAATTAATAAAAAAACGTTTTCTAAGGTAAAAAATATTTTAAGTGTTGTTTGGAAAATATAATTTGATTCTTATTTAAGAAAACAAGTTAATTTATTTCAATCAAATATAATTAGATAGAGATTAAAGTGTTTTTGAAATTTTAAAGCACATTCTTCCATAACATTATATGATAGGGGAGTTTAGATAGGATATGTGTAGCTTATGCCTACATTATGTACATTGTCCCTACCTATCAAATTCGTTGGATACTTCATCCTTGATATATATATATTTGCATTTTGCAAAAGTCACATATTAGTCATTCACATTTAGTTTGTATGCTAAAATATGGTTATTAGTATCCTACGATATGTTATACGTATCCTACAATATGATTCGAGATGAGTCGTCAATGATACGTATCAAAGAGTGTATCATAATCCTTTCAATACGTTGATATGTATTCTACGATACGATACGTATCCATTCATATCCTTAAAAATATCGATACGAGTTTATTAATTTGGGTCAAATGTCCAAAAATATTTCGAGTCAAATTCAAGTCACCCAACTCGATTTACTAAAACTTGTCCAAATTTAACCATTTTGCATGAAGAAAGTGAAGAAGAATATGTGTTGCCTATTTTGCATAACAATAATAATACAAGCGGAGATATAGATATTAACGTTGATTTTGGAAAATATATAAATAGTTGAGATGAAATGATATAAATTTTTAATTTTGTGATTAATTTTGATTACGTAAGACTATAATTTAAAGCTAATAATACCACAAAATTCTTTAATTAATCCTTGGAATGGTATTAATTTTTAGAAAAAAAAAAATTATTATTTTATTAATTTTTTTGAAAAAGACATATCCTACAATATACGATACACAATTCAAAAAATTAGGTTTTCGATATACAATACGATACCCAATTTGATATCCATGCGCTAACAACTTCAAAACGTCCACATCTACATCGCTAATTTCACATAATGTAAAAATTATTTTGGAAAAAAAAAAATAGCCCGTGAGTTAAAAATGGCCCACTAGAATCACAGACAGAATGACTTTCTGTGATTTCGGCTACTTCACGAGTTTCTCAAGCTTACCATCACAAAAACAATGGCGCGGGTGCCCAAACGTGCCGCAGTTGGCTTATTCATAATCTTCAACTTGGCGTACATGAAACGCTCGGCTTTCGCTTTAAGCTTGCTTGAGTGAAGGAAGGGTGGCTTTCAGTTCTTGAATTTAATCGTGATTTTCTCCTTGGGCAACGGAGCCAAATAAGCAGAAATGAATGTTAGTTTGTACTTTGATTTTTTTTTTATTACTTGACTTGCAACCCAATTTAAACGTTGAGTATATACGTAGATAGTACACTAAAATCCGTATATTGTACATGTAATGATGTAATGTTCCTCAAAGTATGTATAATAATATTATCTTATTATTTGAATCCCTCAATAGATACTTACATAGGTAAAATCTATTGTTTTTTTATTCCAAGAGATTGTAAGGTTTCGAATAGGTTTTAGTTTCCAGCTTAATTTCACAAAAATGAAGTTGAGGCTTTTTTATATTACCGAAAAAAAAGGGTATGAATTGTCAAGACGAACAAGAAAAGATTGGAGTAAAGCTTAATCTAAATTTTCACTAAATAAGTGTCTGATAATAATGATTATAAGAGTAGTAGTTACGAATCTTGCGTAGACTAGAAAAATTTGTTTAGAGTTAATTCTAGATGTTGGTTATATACACATCTAAAGCTATAGTTTTTTTTTTTTTTTTTAAATGATGGGGGTGTCCGAACCAACTTACGTGCACTTCAATTAATCTCTCGAAACCCTAAAACTATCGGTTAGATAAGAGTTCCAATAGTTATCCCTATTAGCACATAAAGAGGGATTCAAACTCATGACCTCTTGAGTAATACATCAAAAAGTTTGTATTAAACCACTCGGCCCACTCATAGATAGTTAAAAGCTATTATTTTTCGCTTCTCAAGAGTTTGACAAGGACTATAATTTTGAACTTCATTTCGCAAATTGAGATCCAAAATTTTCTTGATTATAAGGAGAAAAAAAAGACTTACAAAAATATCAATCGAAATTTTGCTTGATTAAAATTAATGGTAATATTGAATGATTGAGGTTAATGCATGTGAAAGAATTAACAAATAAAGGAATAAATTAAAAAGCATTTGTGTTGTATCTGAAGTTGACCGATGATGCATGTGAGTCCAAGATGATCAAATTAATGAATGTGTATGAAAATCACCTTCCAAACATGCAACCATAAGTTTAATTATAAGTCCTTAATTACTACATGAACAACATGGGTTTATTCATAAACACACATATATACTACTTAAATATATTATATAGAATTAGCAAAACCTATATATAATTATCTCATGTTATTCAATTATATTGCATTAAACATGTGTATTAGATTACTTATGCATGTGATATATGTTACTCAACATGGAAACACATTATCGACATAATATAATCATGGCATGCATAATCTACGAGATTATTATGTTTAACCCATAAATGGATAATATTTTAAATGTTTTTGCTACTTTATTATTGTTTTTTAGCGTCAGAATTTCTTTAATTTACCAAATATAATATAATCGAATCAATAGTTTATCTTCTATTATGACTCAAGGTTTTAAAACCCGACCCGGGGGGTAACCCGGCCAAGCCACATGGTCAGGGGTTTTATGGGTCGAAAGGTCAGACCAGCGGGTTGGACCGCGATATCTCACGTTGACATCAACAAAAAACAAAAAATTAAAAAAAAAAGGGAAATTTTAAATTTTAATGGGTTTTTTTTTATTTTTCTTTTTTTCTAGTGTTGGTTTTGTCGAATACAAATGGAGAAAGGAGAAGAGAAAAGCTGAAAAGGGTTACTTTTAATTTTACTATTTTTAATTTTTAATTATTTTACTATAACAAACCCGGGTTATATCGGTTGGACTGGTGGTTCTTTGGAAAAAACCGGTTCAACCACGGGTGGAAGCGGGTCAATTTTTAGTTTTTAACATGAATCGATACGATGTAGCCATTGGTTCCAGGTCAAACCGATTCAATCGGCCAGGCCGAACCGGGTTTTAAAACCAAATATGAGGCAAATTTGTACCTCATAATTTGATGGGCTTCAAAACCACATTGCTTTCAATTTTGGACTCTTCACTCTTACATCCTTATGGGCCTTTTAACAAACACACCTGACCCTAATCCTATCATGGGCTAAAAAACTAGAAATTTGTCTCCATAATGGGCCAAACCCCATATTTGATATGGTTTGGATAACAAATGTTTTCAAACTCCAAGAAATATCCATATGCGATTATTTGAGATGTGTTTTCGGACTTTAAAGATGATAAATGTTTTAGTAATATGATGTTCATAAAGTTAGGATTCTAACTGGTGTATCTTTTTATAAAAAATATCTCAATTATAGTCTAGTAGTGTAATTGGCAAGAGTATCTATCAAATTGGTTGGAATACAAAGCCGAAAGGTAAGTAACATAATTTGTCAAATCAATTGATGTCTAACTTTACATGTGTAACGTTATTTTAAATGTTAAAAATTTTCAAATCCTATATCGTAATACCCGTCCAATTTATCTTTTTTCAAAATATTATTCTAAAAAGTATCAGAATAATAAACCAAACGGAACTTAAAAATTTGTCTAAAACTCGTACAAAAACAAATTAAAACCTATTTTATAAAAACAAAAGGAGTGTTTAACGAATAATAACAATAGTCGTCAATCTACTCGCAACATGTGTTGAAAATAAATATAATATATATTTTATTTTATTCAAAATGGACGTATGTTATTAAAAAAGCTACTGACAATCTTATTTATGCCTATCGTTGACATTTCTTTATAGTTATAAGGAATTCATTCAAATGCATTGGATGCCTTCGCTTCAAATGAGATCAATCATAACTCATAAGTCAATCCGAAATTGAACAAAATTCAAACCTAACCCCATCTCACAAAACCTACTAACAATAACACAAAAGAAAATCAATAAATATGAACCCCCGCAATTTTATGTACATTTGGAGGAGTGAACAAAAGTCTAATAGACCTACAGGAAAATCAAACTTACTAAAGTAACTAAATTCAAGTAGAAACTTTTTCCCTCATTCACGGAGTCGAATTCGCCAGAATCTTTTGCTTTGATGTATAAAAATGTGGTGGGACTGCGACAATAATCATGCTTATAAGAGGGCCAAAGGGTCAGCTTTTTTTTTCTGGCCCTAACATGATCTTCATTCATCAAAATATTTTATTTATTTTTTATTTTATTTTGATAACTACAAGCTTTAAGATGTTTGAAGATAAAACTGTTTCCCCTTTTGGCGACTAAATTTAAAGCTCAGCCAGTGGAAAAGAAAATATGGCCCCCGAGGTTGATTCTCTCTTTATTCAGACTTATTACGATGATAAACTTTTTAAAGAAGAATGAAATATGGTCGTCTCATATTTCTTTATCCTGTCTGTGGAAAGCTTTTTTAGGGTTTGTCTTTGAATTGAGTTAATTACGCCATTTAGCCCGTAAATGGTTGGCAGGTTTTTGTCTAATATTTACATATACAACCTAGGGTTTAGTAGTTAAATTATTGGAATAACGCTACTCTTTATCATAATCATTCAATCTGTTGGAAAGTATAATACGAAAACTAAAAACAAAAGCAGCAATGGAGTCAATTACTCCATTTAATTAGGTCGTAAATATTCGACATGTTTTATCGAACACTAGAATAATATAGGTCGTAAAGATTGTAGGGTTGGTGAAGACTCCAATTTTGAACTTGGATTAAAAAAAAGTTCAGAAAAAATCTAAATTATAAAAAAACAAAATGGAAGAACCCGATCAGAGATGAGTTTTTACCAAATAAAATAGCAGAAAACTCGATTTAAACATCAAGATGAACAGCAAGGAGCAGGCTATATATTCATTAATAATAGAGCTATACTCAAGGCTTAAGCATAAGCAAGCAACTTGCAATTGTATTAATTCTTTAAACTCGTGCAAATTTAATTAAAGAAGAAATGATCTTAATGATTAAGGCATCGAATAAAACATTTAAGAGATGAGAACTCAAAACATAGTACGAACTTAATCTAAAATGAGCCAAACATGTTTCTATTCTAAAACATTTGGAATCACTCAAAAGATGTGGCGACCTTTAATAGTTACTATAAATGTCTTTCTATTTTCTGGATGATTCTACACCCGTCGATAAAAAAATATCCTTTTACGGTTGAAAATTGCACGTTCAAAATAATTTTTCAATTTTCTTATAATTAAGTGGGTCTATATAGACTTACGTGCGAAACTATTCTGGGATAAAAAAAAAGTATAAGATAATGGACGTAAATAAAAAATAAAGCAATAAAATAGTAGAAATTTTGGGTTATTTTGGGATTTTAATCAATTTGATTTTGTTTAGAAAATCATGGGAAAAATTGCCTATGTTTTGATAGTTATAAATTCTTTTAAAAATTGGAATATGTTGATGCGTGATTTTTGACACCAACTAATCGACACGTGCGTAACGTTGATTGATCAAGAGGCACACGTGATTATGGATATAATGTAGAGTAAATGCAATGAGAGCTTTTTAAAGTGATTCGGATGCTAAGGTAGCAAGTCCTACGTCCACTGATTTGTATTAGGATTGTGGGTCAGGTCGCAATAGCGGACTGACTTACAAATGATTAGGGAAAAAGTAAATACAAAGTTACAAGAGAGAGAGAGAGAGTTAATTCAGAGTACAAAATAGCCGAATCCCCTTAATGAAGGGGTCTTCTTCTTTTCATAGTGAGATGAGTGCAAATAATCATCATTGAATCCATGGGTTGGTGTGAATGTCAGGACTAAATCCGGCTTTATGTCACATTGCTCACCTTCCAAGCTGATTTCACGAGATTTGGAGCAGGGAAATGGACACGTGGGAGCCCCATAGAGTTTGGCAGGCCTAACGTGTGCTTACCGTTCTGACGGGAGCAAGTCACACCCCATCATGTGATTTCCCACGTCAGCCCTTGATTTCCCAAGCGTAACAGAAGTCCCCTAGTTTTTAAGGTTTGAGGATCGAACCTTGGAAACTAAGTCATGCTGCAATTGGAGGTTCTGATAATTTCGACCTGAATGGAAGAAGCTCGGGACAGGGCCTTTTGCGAACACGACCTCGCACAAACCTTGCCCGAACGACCTAACAATCATCCCCCTGCGACCACAAGGCTTCGTGGGCGCTCCACGCTTTATTTAGAGATGAGGACTAAATGAAGGTCGTCTCTGCGTTGACAGGTGCTCTGAGCGTGTCAAGCGTCAGCCAGGCGCATTAAATGCGTTGTGTGCTGACCCGGCGTTGTTTTGACAGAGCATTAATTGCACGACATACTCGAAACGGCGTTGTTTTGAGAGAAAAGTGCGTTGTTTCAATTCCGAGGGGTGGTAACCATCGATTCATAGTCCATATAAAAGCCCAAATTTTTCAGATGATGCCACCAGAACCCTTTTTGCCTCGAGTGAAAGATCTTTGCAAACCGGAAGTTCTTCTTTTCCGATTGGCATCTCTTCGATATCCGAAACAAGAATCGCCCCTTCCACACGCCCTAAAGTAAGGTCTCTCTTTTTCTCTTTATTTTGGGGGTGCAACGGTGTTGGGTCTCTTGGTGTTTCATCAGAGACGCGACGCCGAACTCGGGTTCGAGCCGTGAATGGTGACTCGAGTTACTGTTAGGGTTTAGGGACTTTGTTCCATGCCGCCGTGCTGGGCAACGTGCGATGGCTAAAATGACCTTCCGCTCGGTGTTGCGACGTAGGAATGGAAGGAACCTTCAACGTTCAGACCCGAGGAAGGAGCCGGTTCGTCTTCGCAGGATGTTCCCGCGGACGCATCCCTCAATGTCTTCTCGGTTCTCACCCGAGAAGAGTTCGAGAGGATAAAAAGACAGTTCGACGTCCGAGCAGAGGTGTTCCTCGATGCCACCCTTGCCGCCGCAAAGATCCTTCCAATGGCCTAGCCGCGATCTCCGAAGAGATCTTCAAGCGTAGAGGGATGATTCCTTTCCACCCTTTTATTAGGTCGGTCCTGGATCACTTCGGGATCGCACCAATGCAGTTGACGCCAAACGTGTATGTCATCGCCGTCGCGATGTACATCGCGTGCCGCGAAAGTGGCTTGGGCGAGCTAACGGCGGCGAAGCTCGGCGTCGCATATTTTCTAAAAAAAAGTAAGGACAAGGACTCCTATTACTTGTCCTCGTGACCTACCATCGCCGAAAGGATACATAGCTATCCCAACAACGCGGGGGCCTATGAGACGAAGTTCTTCTTTTTCTGCTACGACAGCCACTGCCGCTTTAAAAAACCAAGTAGGTTCTTCTTTGCTAGGTTCATTGGCTGTGGGCTTCCTTTATTCTAATGACCTGCATTCTTTTGCAGTTAACAAGACGACCTCAGCCAAGACCTGCTCACCGACCCGGACAGGCTTGTGTCTTTTGGAGTCCTCCCCGAAGAAAGTCGGGACGCGAGGAAGCTTGTGACGACCGCAAACTTGCGGAAGTACGATTTTCTTAGTGAGAACGTCTTTAGAGTCCCCAGAATGTAAGTTACACTGATCCCCTTCTGGTCGTAGAATAATTTTTGTTTAGTTACTAACGTACTTGCATGCAGCGACCATGCCTCTGAAAGAGTCCGAGCAGCCCCGACGAGCACCATTCAATTTCCCTCGATCGAGGAAAGAAAGGCGGCAGCCGCCGCCGCCTCTACTCAGCATAACCGGTGCGAACTGTCGCGCCTTCCCAAACTCGTCCTGAGCAAGAAACGACTGCAATGCAACAGTCGCACGCCCACCACCGCCTCCGCCTCAAGGCGGAAGGCTCTGGCCTAGCGGTCGAAGAAGAAGCAGATTCAGGCCGCCGAGTCAGAGACCGAATCTGAGGAAGAACCACTAAGGTCGAGGCGGGACGTTAGAAGAAGGTCGGGCAAGGAACCCGAGGAAGAGACAGTGGCTGTCGACAAGGCGAAGGACACACCAGTGTTGGACGCGCTTGGGAACCTACCCGAATACCTGCAGCCGATAGTCTACTCTCTACTTGAGTGTGGGCTATCGGAGTCATATGATCAGTTCGCCGATTCGGGCAATGTTGACCTGATGACCACGTCGTTTCAGCATTTAAGCAAGGTAAACGAATTGTCCTTGTAAGAATGTTCGACTTTTGCATTCTAACTCTTTTTTGCTCGTAGGCTCTGCTTGCCATGAGAATGTCCCTAGAGAAAGCTCGGCTGGGGGCCGCGAAAGGGGAAAACGATCTGAAAGATGAGATCGCGAAGCTCAAACAGAGCCTGGACGACGTTGAATCAGAAAGAGCGTTGTCCGCGAGGCAATGAGATATCGTTCCAAGAAGACGGCCGCTATGCGGACAGTTGACTTCCAAAAAGCGGAGCTTGAGCAACGTGCGAAGGAAGTAAAAAGCTTCAGAGGACAACAACTAGGCTCTCCAAGGAGGTCGGAGAGAAGGACCAAGAGCTCCAAATGTCCTTAACAAGGGTTCAGCGAGCAGAACAAGAGAGGGAGGCCTTCGAAAAGGAAAGGCTAGCTCTCGAGGCCGAACTCCAGGAGAGTCGGGAAAAAATTGCTTCCCTGACCGAAGAAATGCGGATCTAGTCAGAGGAGATCGAGGATAAGGCCGCCGACTGGGCGATCGGGTCCATTTATACCCTACGACCAAAGAACCCAGACCTGGATATGTCCGACCTCCCAAAGGGGTGGCAAGAGGCCTTGCAGATCTTGGCGAGGGAAGATGATCAAGCAACAACAGACGCCCGAGGATCCGACCAGGCAGAGGGTTCAGGTCTTGCTTCGAAGGATCCTCCCATCGACCATGCATAGTGCAATGAGACCGACTCCATTGGAGTTGATAGGGTCTTAACAATTTTTGTTGTAAATAAATGAAAATACATTTTGCTTTCAATTGCTGTTCGCTTTATCATAAATAAATGCATTTTACAATTCAGTTTTACACAGGCAATATTACATGCGAATTGTTACAAGCGAACAGAACTGTTGCAAGCGAATAGAATAATACTTTACAATAAAAGGGAACTAACAAAACCAAAAACCAATAATGAGAGCTGAGTTCGGGATTACTGATAGTATGGCCGGAGGTGCTCGGCATTCCAAGCTCGGGGTACTTTGGAACCGTTTAACCTTTTGAGATGGTAAGTCCCCGGTCTGATCACCTTATCGACCCGGTACGGACCTTCCCAGTTCGGTCCTAGTACCCCCGCACTTGGCTCCCTGGTTCCGAGGAGAACTTCTTTTAGAACAAGGTCTCCGACCTGGAAGTCTCTTTGCTTGACCTTTGAATCGAAGAACCTCTTCGCACGTTGCTGGTAGGCTACTATCCTTAGCGAAGGCCTTGCTGCGGTGCTCTTCGACAAGATCCAGACTTGCCCTCATAAGTGCTTCGTTTTCAATCTCATCGTACAAGTCTCTCCGAAGAGAACCAGTTCCCACCTCCACAGGAATCATTGCTTCGCAGCCATAGGCTAGCGAAAAGGGCGTTTCTGAGGTGGAGGTCCTTGGAGTTGTCATGTATGCCCACAAGACTTCGGGAAGATCGTCGGCCCAATTTCCCTTGGCTTCCCCAAGTTTGGCCTTTAGAGTGTGCTTGATGGTCTTGTTGACAGCTTCAACTTGACCATTTGCTTGTGGTCTAGCGACTTAGGCGAATTTTTTATGAATGCCCAGTTCGTCGCAGATGTGCTTGAACTCCTCGTTGTCGAATTGCTTTCCATTATCCGAAATGAGGGTGTGAGGAATTTCGTAGCGGCACACTATGTTCTTGAAAACGAAGTCTTTCAGCTTTCTGATCATGATCGCGGCCCGTGGTTCAGCTTCCACCCATTTTGTGAAATAGTCTACCGCGACCACGGTATACTTAACTCCTCATTTTTCGACCGGCATGGGACAGATAAGGTCGATCCCCCACATAGAAAATGGCCATGGGCTAGACATCGTTACCAGCTCGTGAGAGGGGGCTCGCGGAATATTCGTGAACCGCTGATACTTATCACACCTCTTGACAAAATTGTGGGTATCTTCTTGGATTTGGGGCCAATAATACCCGTGGCGAACAATCTTGTTCACGAGAGATCGTGCGGTGGTGTGATTACCGCATATCCCTTCATGGATTTCTCTCATGATATAATCTGCCTCTTCATTGGTTACACATCGGAGGAGAGGGGCACTGAATCCCCTCCTGTACATGATCCCCGATGAGTGTGTAGCGAGCAGATCTTGTTCGTAGGACCCGTGCCTCGCCCTTGTCGTCGGGCAAGATCCCATCCTTGAGATACCTGTAAATGGGCGTCATCCAAGAGTTTGATTGTGTTACACTCACGGCCTGTTCGGTTAAACTGATGCTCGGGGTCTCGATGAACCGAACAGGAATGCTATCAGGTGCCTCTGAGTCCAACGATGAGGCTATCTTTGTCAAGGCGTCCGCCACAGAGTTGCTATTTCTGGGAATCTGAGTGATCGTGAAATGCTTGAACTGCTCGAGTGCGGCCTTAGCTTCTTTTAGATAACGGATCATGTTTTCTTCCTTGGCTTGGTATTCTCCTAGGATTTGGTTGACGACCGCTATAGTGTGTGGACGATCGCGGTTGCGCCCATTTCTCTGCCAAGCCGTAATCCGGCAGCGAGCTTCATACTCGCCGTTGTTGAAGGTGGCGCCTTGAATCCGAATCATAGGATGCCGTGAATGCGAGCCCCCGGGACTCAAGAGAAGGAGACCTGCTCCCGCCCTTTTTCTGGTCGATGATCCGTCGACATAGAGGTTCCAGGTCGATAGGTTCTGAATGGTCTCTTGGATGACTTCACTGGGCTGTTGCTTTGACTCATTCGGGAGATAGGAGAATTCTAAAATGAAGTCAGCGACAGCTTGCCCTTTGATGGTCGACCTAGGCTTGTACTTCAGATCGAACTGGCTTAATTCCATGGCCCATTTGAGCAGTTTACCCGAGGCTTTCGGCTTCTGGAGGACCTGCCTGAGGGGGTAATTAGTCATTACATGGATCGTATGAGCGTGAAAGTAAGGTCGCAGCTTTCTGGAAGCGATCCGCAGAGCATAGGCTAATCGTTCCATTTCAGGATACCGCATCTCGACGTCCGACAGGCATTTGCTCGCGTAGTAGACAAGCCATTGAACTTTTTCCTCTTCTCGAACTAGGGAAGCTGCTATGCGTGCGAGCAGAGGACAGTACGAGGGGCAAAATCTCTTACGGGAGAGGCTTAGAGAGGAGATGTGGCTTCCCGAGGTGTTCTTTTATACTCTGGAACGCCTGTTCGCATTCGGGAGTCATTCGAATTTCTTATTGGCCTTCAGAACATTGAAAAATGGCAAGCAGCGATCTGTTAGCCTCGATATGAAGCGACTTAGTGCTGCTATTCGCCCATTTAGGCTCATGACCTGCTTTTTGCTGGTCGGGCTCTCCATATCGAGCAGAGCTTGAATCTTCTTGGGGTTCATTTCTATCCCTCGCTAATTAACCATATACCCCAGGAACTTTCCTGATGATACCCCGAATGAACACTTGAGAGGATTCAGCTTCATTCTGTAGAACTGGAGTATGTCAAACATCTCAGCGAGATGTTCAATGTGCTCTGAGGTGACCTGGGATTTGACCAGCATGTCGTCCACATAGACCTCCATTGTTCTTCCGATCTGGTCAGAGAACATGCGCCAGCATTCTTGAGGCCGAAAGGCATAACTTTGTAACAATACAGCCCCTGATCTGTAATGAAGGACGTATACTCCTCGTCTGGGCCATACATAGGGATCTGATTGTATCCCGAGTATGCGTCCATGAAACTTAGCAGCTCGTGCCCCGATGTGGCATCCACGAGCTGGTTGATTCTTGGCAGAGGGAAGCTGTCTTTCGAGCAAGCTTTGTTGAGGTCGCTAAAATCAACGCAGGTCCGCCACTTTCCGTTTGGCTTCTTTACCAGGACCGAGGTTGGCAACCCACGTCGGGTAGAGTGCCTCTCGGATGGACCCGTTTCGGATGAGGTTTTCCACTTTTGATTTTAATGCAGCATACCGCTCCGGATCCATTGCTCTTCTTTTTTGGCGAATTGGCTTGGCCTCGCTGTCGACATTTAACGCATGGCAAATAATGTCCAGGTTGATCCCGACCATATCTGCATGCGACCAGGTAAACACATCGACGTTTTCCCTGAGGAAACCTGTCAGTTCGTTAGCGAGCTGGGGATTGAGATTTTTACCGACTCTTAACACCTCTCGGCTTTCTTTCTGAGTGACACATGCTTGATCCAGTCTCAAGCGCCCACTGGAGGGGCAGTCTTGAATGCGAGGGTCTAGGTTGTCCTCGGCCGGGCCAGGTCGTGGATCGATCCTGCTGATCGCCATGGCCTGGCGGGGTGCATTTCGCGGAACGCCCTTTCCTTTGTGCGCCATCTGGATTGCTTTTACATAGCAGTCACGCGATGCGCGCTAAGAGCCGCTGACTTCCCCGATCCCCGTCGGGGTGAGGAACTTCATCTTTTGATGGTAAATTGAAGTGACCGCCTTGAACTATCTTAGTAGAGGTCATCCAAGGATCCCACCTGAAAGCTGACGGGCAGTCTACCACTAAGAATTCAATCATCCTGGTCACTTCGTCAAGATCGTCCAGCGTGAATGGGAGTGAGATTGTTCCTTTGGGGAGTAGATGGTCTCTGTGAATCCGTATAGCGGGAACGAGGCAGGCTTCACGTCGGCCTCGTCCAGATTCATCCTTTCGAAGGTGGATGCGAACAGGATATTCACGGCACTCCCGTTATCCACTAACATTCTCTGGGTGTTATAGCGCCCTATCAGGGGAGTGATTACAAGGGCGTCGTCGTGGGGATGGTGTAACCTGGCCGTATCCTGCTCGGAGAAGGAAATCTCCTCCTCCCGACGAACCTTTTGTGGTTGTCGATCCGCACTCATCACTCTAATGGGGTCGGATGAGCTTCACGAGCATACCTTTCTTGGGCACCTCGTGAATTTCCAGAGAAATGCGGTCCCCCAAAAATCAAGTTGAGGCCAGCACCCCTTTACGATCGCGACGCTTCTTACTTGGCTCCCCCCGATCTTTCTCTTTCGAGGGAGCAAAGTCATCGATGTATTCCTTGAAGTGCCCCTTCTTGATAAGTTCTTCAATTGCTTGTTTTAGGGCTCGACACTCGTCAGTATGGTGCCCATTGTCCCGATGATAGTGACAGTACTTTTTATTATTTCTGGCTATCGCAAGGGTTTTCATGGGTTCGAGTTCTTCAAGCGTCGGCTTCCCGGTTTATCAAGAATGGCAGATACAGAGGCGTTCAGTGGAGTATATTGGGGCCTGTCGTGGATCGCGACGAGGAACGGGGGCATAGGACTTTTTATGCTCGTAGCGGGGTTTCTTCCCTTTTCGCTGATCGTCAATGTCTACTTTGCGATCAGCTCTTCTACTTTCTCCCCGACCAGACATACTGCCCGAAGATCTGTGATCGCGACAACGTAGTGCCGCCAATGAATTTTCTATGCGGAGGTACTTTTCCGCGAGGTTATAAAATCTGGTGAGGGAAACATCGTTCTCAGCCTGTAATTCTTTCCACAAGTTGGTTTGCGGGCGAACTCCAGCTATTATGAGTGTTCGGATTGACTCTTCGGGGGCGTGAGCCACCTTGTTGAGTTCCCTGTGGAAACGGTCGATATAAGATTGTAGGGACTCATCCCTTTCTTGCCTTATGTTGCTGAGATAGCTCAAAGGCATCGAGAACTTCTGATTTGCTTGGAAATGACGTAGGAACGTCGTGCTCATCTGAGGCCACGAACTGATCGGTTCAGTTGGGAGCGACCTTAACCACCGCTTGGCATAAGAAGTTAGAGTCACAGCCAAGCAACGATATTTTGCAAGATCCGAAACCTGGTGGAGCTCCATCAGGTCATTGAACTCATACAAATGATTCTGCGGGTCATGGTTCCCATCGAACGGTCGCATGTCGGGCATTCTGAAACCTGGTGGGAGTGGAGCAGCTAACACTTCGGGAGAGAAGGGGGATGCAGAGGCGACTTGGGCCTGCTTATTTTGCTGCTCTTTCAGCCTGTCTAGAGCTCGCTGCAGCTCCTCAATTTGTGGTAATGGAGCCAGCTGGGGATTGCTTTCACCCATGCGAGTTCGGCCCTCGCGATTATGGTTTAGGAGAGTCCGGAGGTCGGACTCCTCTTCGCCTCGGCCGACATTTTTGGCCCTCTCGACACATGCTAGCTAGAGGCGTGTGAAGGCGATGGATGGTGCGGGGTATTTTCATGACCCTTGCGGTGGTACGAACCGCCCCGCAAGGTGTAAGGACCATCCTCACGATAACGATCAGGATCGCTCTGCTAGCGGTAATAAGAATCGCCCCGCCCAGCACTTTTGTTTGGGTTCACCTGCGATGTGGCATGGGACAGCTCGGGGTTTATTTTTTCGCCGAGCCTCAGCTTTGTCGGCACCCTGCTCGGGGCACGGTTTGTGTTCGCTGGCCCTTTGGAGCCCGTAGGCTTGCTTTTTGCCACTTGCTTACCCTTACGTCACGTCTGACTGCAGTCTCGCGGCTGGGCTATTTCCCTTTGTTCTTGCACTTTCGCGCTGCACTGCGGCGTTTTTGGCGGTTGCACCGCCCCAACTGTTCTAAATGGCATGCCTTGGTCCAGGCAGTCCAGCCTTTGGTTAACCGTCAGAGAGTATTGTCGAACCTCTCCAGGTAGCTTCTGATGGTCAAGCTGCGAAGCTGCTGGGATATCCACCGCAACAATTTGTGGGGCTGGAAGTATTCTGGAAGAGGTGTCCCCTTGGGTCTAGGGAACTCCCTCAGCGCGCTAGTTGGCTTGCTTAGGTTCAGATTGGCGGGCCATTTGTTGTTGTAGGACCAGTAGGTTAGAGATTCTCCTGATGAAGGATGAACACTAAATCTGGCCCCTCCTTCTAGCGCCAAACTGTTGATGCGTGATTTTTGACACCAACTAATTGACACGTGAGTAACGTTGATTGGTCAAGAGGCATACGTGATTATGGATATAATGTAGAGTAAATGCAATGAGAGCTTTTTAAAGTGGTTCGGATGCTAAGGTAGCAAGTCCTACGTCCACTGATTTGTATTAGGATTGTGGGTCAGGTCGCAACAGCGGACTGACTTACAAATGATTAGGGAAAAAGTAAATACAAAGTTACAAGAGAGAGGGAGAGAGTTAATTCAGAGTACAAAATAGCCGAATCCCCTTAATGAAGGGGTCTTCTTCTTTTTATAGTGAGATGAGTGCAAATAATCATCATTGAATCCATGGGTTGGTGTGAATGTCAGGACTAAATCGGCTTTACGTCACATTGCTCACCTTCCAAGCTGATTTCACACGATTTGGAGCAGGGAAATGGACACATGGGAGCTCCATAGCGTTTGGCAGGCCTAACGTATGCTTACCGTTCTGACAGGAGCAAGTCACACCCCATCACGTGATTTCCCACGTTAGCCCTTGATTTCCCAAGCGTAACATAATACAATCTTCACTATGCCCTAAGCTCTTCCAAAAACTTTTAGAAAAATTAAGCTGTAGAAGAAATCATATCCAAATAATCAAATAAAATAATGATAAACTCATATAATATAAAAAACACATATAAATATTATCAAAGATTTGAAATAATTAATACTGATAAGAGCCAAAACTTAGGAAAGTTAATACTTATGGTATGTTTGGTTCAGGGAATGTTGTATTATTAGAAATGTTATATTAATGGAAAAAATTACCTTGAAGATTACTGAGAATGTTTAGGGAAATGTGTTTGGTTGGTTGAAATAAATTGGTGGGGTATGTTATATTAATATGTTTGGTTAGGAGATATAAATTGATGGGTTTGTTATATAATTTATTAAACTGCCCTCCTTTTAAAATATTAATGTAATATTATTTTTTGAATAATTTTTTAACCCCTACGTTTGAGATATTGCTAAAATAGCACAGCAACCAAAAAAGTTTAATACTTAACAAAATAACCCCCACCCACCCCAAGCAGCCGATCGTGCGTCGATATGACCATTTCTGGCTCACCCCATTATGGATCTGGCCGGTTGGTCGTTAATGAAGTCCAAAGATCTGACTATCATTAACGACTAGAAAGTTGTAAATTTGGCCAAAAACGGTCAGAATAGATCTAGCCATTTTCAGCTAGCTCTACGGCTATCTGGCCGTTTCCGGCCATCAAAATGGTCGGAAATTGCCATATCAACTCACAGTGGCCATTTTTGGTGACTTTCGATAACAGTTGGCTAGTTGCCGGCGTGGTGGTTGTACGAAATCGTGCAAGTAATAAAGCTCGAGTAAACGAGTGTCGAATCCCAAGGGAACTACCTACCAAGTACCAAACTATTATATCCTATTGCTATTTGATTAAACATAATTTTAAGAGAAGCTTTAATGATAAAGTAACAAACTAAAAACTAAATAAATGCAGAATTTGTAAAAGCTTTGATGTAAAGATCAATATGACTAAACCTAGGGCATAGATTTCACACCAATTTAATCTTATGCATTGACATTTGTTGTTAACCTAATTAAGCGGATTCTAAAGGCTAAATCCCCTAATATTCCACTAACTCTCTCTCGAGCAATGAGCAAATTAACCCTTAAGCAACAACCCAAGATATCTCTAAGTTGGATTTAGATGCTTAAAGATCGTTAAGTTCTATGGAATTTACCGGAGCCTCACAGATCGCGGTAACCTATCTCTAGCGTTCGCTCAATCTATGGTTTTATTACCTAAGACAAATCAGGTTTCATCTCTCGATCTCAACCCAACCCATGATATCATTCAACTCTCGGGCCCTTGAGACTTGAAAGCATTACACAATATAATAAAACTTAGAAATCATGCTCAATATAAAATCAATTTAATAACGTCAACACATGTTCATAAATTGGGCTACATCTGTAGCCCTAGAAAAGAGAATTAGTTCATAAATACAGTAATAAAAACAACCATTGTATTTAATAACATGAGTTCAAGAAAGAAAAATAGAAAAACTTCTCTAATTTGTGAACGAGAATCGCAAGAATTTCCGATCTCCAAAGTAGTAGCCATCATTTCTCCTCCTTCCAATCTCCCTTAAAACTACTTAAAGACCCTTATTTATAGTACTAGGGTTTTGAGGTTACTTAGGAAATAATTAAATGCCTTCACCCATTCAGATTCGGACTAGGAGAATGTAATAACTTAAACAGGCCCGTGACCCATCGCTGCGGCTATAAGAACCGTCGCTGCATCGATCGTTCTTTCTGTCCAATGAGTCCGTGATATTCAGAATTTGGTAAAGTCATCAACACAAACTTTGTAGCTCTCTGAATAAGCTTTCCAATGCCACAAAAATCGTCGAATTTCAATTTCTACAGCTCAAGTTATAATCCAAACAACAAAGCATGCTCATCTTGAAGAATTTCCAGATTTTACGTTGTATCTTCGACGCGTCACAACTTTGTCGTTTCAACTCCGATTCTTACACCGTTTGTTCCTACTCGTCATGAATTCCATCGACATCATTTTTTTTCCTTCACATATTGGTTTGAACCTGAAAATACTCAAAATACACCTGTGATCCCATAAAAGGTATTTATGAAATAATTAATTCAAATTCCACAATTTAAACACATTTTTCTACAAATAATCCAATTGAATCACTAACAAAATATATACTTTCAAGCTCTTATCACAACCCCCAACCAGGTTTTTGCTAGTCCCTAGCAAACTAAGTGATAAACTAAGTCTCTAAGCTTGAAAATAAAACAACCAATGAAAACTCATATCTAAACTATCCTAAATCACTTTCGTAGATTGATACGATTGCATTTAGCGTATGCAACAAGCTTTTAAACCCCTAGACGGCCCTAGTTGGATGACTTGTAGTCTCGTGAGGGTTTCCAGCGATGATACCCACAAACATCCATACTAAACTAATCATAAACTCCAAAAATAAAAATAAACATAAAAAGAACTAAAACTAACAAAAATTCTTGGATCAATTCATAAAGGTGTCTCAAAAATAGCATATACACAAAAACAAATAGAATAATTAAATATCACCTAAACTCACAGACAATGCAAACATCAATTCCATTTTTGTTATTGACCCTAGAACATCCATATAACCACAAACCATTAGTATACAAACCCGGATGGTTTTATGCATAAAATTCATGAACAAAATTTTGATCTCAGTATTCGGGTTATGACTTATATTTGAATCATGGAATCAAACTCCATAGGCTCACTTTTCAAACCACTCTCCACTAATGTAGAATTTCACATTACCTTGGATCAATAGGTCTTTGTAAAGGTTGTAACGTTAGGCTAGGGTATGAGTTCATGAAGGAACGAAAAGGGAAATTAACAAAAATCAAATTAAGAGACTTAATTTTTATTCATTCTTACAAAAACACTTCCCTTTTTCAGTCAGCAGCTTCCCAACCTTTATCGAGCTCTTTCTTTTCGACAGTAATGTAAACCCATTTGTATAATTCCAAATCTTTACAATGCTTTTCAATGCCCACTTTTCTTTTCTTTCTCTTTTTTTTTCCTCTTTTTTTATCATTTTTTTTTTCACAACAATAATAAGAAGAAAGTAGAAAACACACACACAACCCCACTGATCTTACAAGCCCTCCACAACCCCCAACCAATTTCTTTGCATAAACTTGGGTTGTGGCAGAACTACACTTCCTCACCAATACTCGTACTAAGCTTGAATAACAATTAAGTCTCTTAAGGATAAAATGGGTAGGATTGTGTTTTAGGCTCATAATCAGGGTAGGGTAAAAATTAAGTTCAAAGAAAGAAAAAGAAGGTTAAATTGTGTTTAAAAGGCTCAAAGGGTTAACTAGCGATGACAATAAAAAAGGGTCGGCTTGAAAGGCTCAATCGATCCAAAAATAGCCTAAATCATTTCCTAAGTGATGTGAACTCTAGGATTTCGCCTCAAGTGGTTATCAAATAAGTTCTAGAGTTTGTTGAGATCGCAAAAATGTCCATGAAATATTCACACATAAAACGTCTCTAAGTAAGTAAGCTTACCACTTTCAATCCACAAACTGCTAGGGTCTCAAACTAAATGTCATTAATATTCACAATCATCCATAATTAAAGGCAAAAATTAACGTCCTCTACTTGTTACATGTTATTGCAATCACATTCCTATCATAGACATATAAATTAATCCAAGAGAAAGAAAAAAAAACTCACACAATAAAACAAAAAAAAACTATAAAAAAAAAAAAAAAAAAATTCTGCTCCCTAAATCCATATGTCTATAATTTGCACAAAGGTGCGAATTCCTACCCCCAACCTTAAAATCAACATTGTCCTCAATGTACAAATGTAAACAAAAGGAAAAAGAGAAAAAGAAAAGCTACCCCCTTTTGCAATAGTGAAGTGTGAACACGCGTGACAATTCGATCACCAACTCGTTTCATTTCATTGTTGCCTTTTAATTCTGTTAAAACAAAGAAGCTTGCGGTGCACCTCATTGGAAACACACATCACGTGTTAAATTTATGAATTTAGAGAAACAAACACAACATCAAAATTATTTACACTAAACAGAAAATAAATAAATAAATAAACATACTTGAAAATTAACTCCTGCAAAAATAACACACTAATCAATAAAAGAAAAAAATAAAAATAAATAAAAAGCTTGGGTTGCCTCCCAAAAGCGCTTGGTTAAAGTCGTAAGCTTGACTTTTCATTTTCTTCAATCTGGATCATCTAGGAGAATCCAAGCCCTCATATTCTTAATTTCACCATTCACATAGGGCTTTAATCGTTGTTCATCTACCATCTCAAAGTCAGCCTCCATAGTCCTAGAGTTGACTAAACAATTCTCTAGGGGTGAACTAGGGTAGTTTTCTTCTAATTTTTTATTCACTATTTTATCAAGGATACTAATCTCAAAGCATGTGTCAAAGTCGGATGGACGCTTCTTAGCATCAAAAAACATTAAACTCTACTTGCTCATCTTCTACCCTTAAGATTAGTTTCCCTTGATGAACATCTATCAATGTTATACCCGTTGCTAGAAAAGGTCGTCCTAGGATTAAAGGCATTTCCCGATCTTCCTCCATGTCTAACACTATGAAATCTACTGGGAAAATCAGTTTGTCTACCTTAATTAAGACGTCTTCTACCACCCCCCTAGGATATGTTATTGATCGATCAACTAATTGGAAAGACACAGTGGTTGGCTTCACTTTTCCTAATCCAAGCTTCCTATAGATGGAAAATGACATTAAGTTAATACTTGCCCCTAAATCACATAACACTTTATTAAAATAACAACTACCAATAATACAAGGGATAGTAAAACTCCCTGGATCTCGTAGTTTAGGTGGTAGTTTCTTTTGAATCAACGCGCTGCATTCTTCCGTGAGCACAACTTTCTCGTGTTCCTCGAATTTTCTCTTGTGCGTGAGGATCTCCTTCAAAAACTTCGCATACTTCGGCATCTATTCTAGCATATCAACAAAAGGGATATTAATATGTATACTTCGAAACATGTCAACAAACTTACTGAATTGCTTATCGAGCTTCTGATTTTTCAACCGTTGTGGGTACGGAAGGTTTGCTTGGCTTGAAGGAAGTTTCTGCTCAGATGCACGCTCACTGCGGCCACCAGCTGCATCGCCGCAACGATGAGTTGAAACTTCTGACGCATTCAGAGCAAGATCACGCTCGCAGCGGCCACCAGTATCATCGTCGCGGCGATTGTCCATGTTTCTGACGAGCTTCTCCACATTCTCACGATCGCTGCGGCGACCGGTATCATAGCCGCGACGATCATCCTTTTGCTCAGCTTACAGGTCTTGTTCTTGCCTCGGTTTTTCACCCTCTGAATTCTCTAACATTCGTCCACTCCTCAAAGTGATTGCATGCACTTGTTCCTTGGGATTTTTCTTTGTATCGCTCGGCAAAACCCCTTGAACTCTTCCCGCTAATATGTTATGAATCTGCCCAATTTGAGTCTCAAGGTTCCTAATAGAGGCTGATTGATTTTGGACAAGGATGTCAGTTTTCTCAAACCTCTTGCTTATCTCTTCAATGAACTTGGTTAACACATTTTCTAAATTAGATTTTGGCTCTTGATTCTGAAAAATAGGAGGTTGTTTATGCTCGTTGTTGTTGCTCCACGAGAAGTTTGGGTGTTTCCTCCATGTTGGATTGTATGTGTTGGAATATGGATTTCCTTGCCCCCTTTGGAAATTATCGACGTAATTAGCTTGTTCAGGCTAAGCAAACGGGTTCCCTTCTTGACAATCCTTGGATGGATGATTTCCTGCACAAAGATCACATGTTAGAGAAGAAGATTCAATTGCATTTATTTTTAACACATTACCTAATTGCTTCTGGATGTTTGAAAGTTGACCAGCCAATGCGGTGTAACCGTCAACTTCGTGCACTCCCGCTGATCTCCTTGTTGGAGTTCTCTCTGGAGTCCTCATATAGTTATTGTTCGCCATCACCTCAATCAGATTGTATGCATCCTCTAGTGTTTTATTGTTCAAGGCTCCCCTACTTGCAGCATCAATCATAGCTTGAATAATCGGTAGCAACCCTTAGTAGAACATTTGCACTTGCGACCAGATTGGTAAACCATGGTGAGGGCACCTCCGTAAGAGATCTTTATACCTTTCCCATGCTTCATACAATGACTCCAAGTCTTGTTGGTAAAAATTGGTAATCTCACTTCTCAGCTTGGCAGACTTGGCAGGTGGAAAGTATTTAGTAAGGAACGCTTGAGCTAACTCGTTCCATGTCGTGATGCTCCCAGATGGCAAAGAAATCAACTAAGCCTTAGCTTTATCCCGAAGAGAGAATGGGAAAAGCCTCAGCCTAATTGCATCATCGAAGACTCCATTATGTCTAAATGTGTCGCACAACTCCAGAAAATTGGCGATATGCAAGTTGGGAGATCATCATTAGCCAACCCAGCGAATTGAACCATCTGCTGAATCATTTGAATGATGGCTGGCTTGATCTCAAAATTATTTGCTTGAACTGGTGGTCTCCTGATGCTAGAATAGCACCCATCAATAGTAGGACTAGGGTAGTCCTTCAATGCTCTCTGAACCACTGTTGCTCCACCATTTGCATTTCCCCCTAAAGTATCTTCAGTCTCATTCTCTTGATTTCCCATATTGGGATTCACAATTCCTATGTTAGCCATTGATCTTTCAGAGTTAGCTTGCCTCTTTTCTTTCCTCAACTGTTTCGCGGTTCTCTTGATCTCAAAATCTAGTGGATTAAGATGACCACGACCTCTAGAACGTAAACTCTCCAGATTCTAGCTGAAAACCACAAACAAAACAAACAAAAATAAAAATTAATTAGTAAATATAAATAAAACAAATCAAATTAGCAACTAAATATTTCGTATTGATATTGGTAAAAAAAAATAGTTCCCCGGCAACGGCGTCAAAAACTTGACAGGTTATTCACAAGTGTACGAAATCGTGCAAGTAATAAAGCTCGAGTAAACGAGTGTCGAATCCCAAGGGAACTACCTACCAAGTACCAAACTATTATATCCTATTGCTATTTGATAAAACATAATTTTAAGAGAAGCTTTAATGATAAAGTAACAAACTAAAAACTAAATAAATGCAGAATTTGTAAAAGCTTTGATGTAAAGATCAATATGACTAAACCTATGGCATAGATTTCGCACCAATTTAATCCTATGCATTGACATTTGTTGTTAACATAATTAAGCGGATTCTAAAGGCCAAATCTCCTAATATTCCACTAACTCTCTCTCCCGAGCAATTAGCAAATTAACCCTTAAGCAACAACCCAAGATATCTCAAAGTTGGATTTAGATGCTAAAAGATCGTAAAGTTCAATGGAATTTACTGGAGCCTCACAGATCACGGTAACCTATCTCTAGCGTTCGCTCAATCTATGGTTTTATTACCTAAGACAAATCAAGTTTCATCTCTCGATCTCAACCCAACCTATGATATCATTCAACTCTCGGGCCCTTGAGACTTGAAAGCATTACACAATATAATAAAACTTAGAAATCATGCTCAATATAAAATCAATTTAATAACGTCAACACATGTTCATAAATTGGGCTACATCTGTAGCCCTAGAAAAGAGAATTAGTTCATAAATACAGTAATAAAAACAACCATTGTATTTAATAACATGAGTTCAAGAAAGAAAAATAGAAAAACTTCTCTAATTTGTGAACGAGAATTGCAAGAATTCCGATCTCCAAAGTAGTGGCCGTCATTTCTCCTCCTTCCAATCTCCCTTAAAACTACTTAAAGACCCTTATTTATAATACTAGGGTTTTGAGGTTACTTAGGAAATAATTAAATGCCTTCACCCATTCAGATTCAGACTACGAGAATGTAATAACTTAAACAGGCCCGTGACCCATCGCTGCGGCGATAAGAACCATCGCTGCATCGATCATTCTTTCTGTCCAATGAGTCTGTGATATTTAGAATTTGATAAAGTCATCAACATAAACCTTGTAGCTATCTGAATAAACTTTCCAATGCCACAAGAATCGTTGAATTCCGATTTCTACAGCTCAAGTTATGATCCAAATAGCGAAGCATGCTCATCTTGAAGAATTTCCAGATTTTACGTTGTATCTTCGACGCGTCACAACTTTGTCGTTTCAACTCCGATTCTTGTACCGTTTGTTCCTACTCGTCATGAATTCCATCGACATCATTCTTTTTCCTTCACATATTGGTTTGAACCTGAAAATACTCAAAATACACCCGTGATCCCGTAAAAGGTATTTATGAAATAATTAATTCAAATTCCACAATTTAAACACATTTTTCCACAAATAATCCATTTAAATCACTAACAAAATATATACTTTCAAGCTCTTATCAGTGGTCTAGGTGGCCTGTAATTTGTTTTAAATATAAGGTCATTATTGTCCAAAAACTTAATTAAATAGGGGTAAAATTATAATGCGAGATTAATGTAAATTAATTTCAAAATAAGGGCATTATTGTCTAAAAAATTTATTAATAAAATGGGTAAAATTGTAACAAAAAAAATTACCAAGTAATCTTAAAATACCTAAAAAATGAAGGTAATCATTATATATACCTCTTATGTTACCAACAGTAACTACTATTGGTTTTGCAAGATTACTAGAATCTCATATTACTTAACAACTAAACGTGGTAATTAAGTAATAAAAGATGACATTACCACAGTAATTGGGGATTACCTCTAACCAAACATGCCCTTAGGGAAATTAGGCTTTTAAAGAGGGGTACAATTATAATGAAGTTAAAATATCGAAGACAAAATTGAATTTTAAAATTTCAGGGGGCACATACCCCATTTGTCTATAACTTACGCCTGTTGGACTTTATAGTCTTATTTATACATAATATAAAGATAGGTTGACCAACACTTCTTACAACTATCCCTCACAAACGCTGATGTGACAGCTCATAATTGGCCAGTTCGTATTTGGTCAGGCAAGACCCATTACAAACTGACTAATTACAAGCTGACATGTCGTGTTTGTAAGGGAAAGTTAATGAAAATGATTTATGAGTGTAATATATATATCAACCCCACATTACAAGTGGATTTCTCACTCATAGTGGATATAAGTAAATTACATAGAACATAATCTTATTATATTATGACATGAATTATAGATATATTTTAGAGTAAACGACTTTTTCCCACCCAAGGTTTGGCCTAATGACACATTCCTACTCAAAAAGTTTCAAAATACAACTTTATTACCTAAATGTTATGTTTCTTTAATAATTTTTGTTAAATGCAGTTATATTCATTATAAAGATGAAAATACCCTTTACTATTTGACTTAATTTTTTTATTATTTTTTTTCATATCAACAGAGTCAATTACTAATATACCCACTCTTTAAATATAAAATTACTAATATTTAACTTACCAATTTGTCCTTCCATTTTTTTTATTAAAAATAATGTTTATATAAAATATGAAAAAAAACCATTGTTTTTGCTTTTATTTTCCTTTCCTTTTTTTCTTCTTCGTCTTCTTCCATCTCTTCTCCTCTTTCTTAGTTACTTTCTTCTCCCTTTCATTAAATTTTCTTCTCTTTTTCTTACATTAGTTATTCTCATTTAAAAAAAAATTCTTCTAAGTTTACAACCCAAAATAAACATCAATCCATTATATAACCAACAACAATCAAATTCCCGTTCAATTTGAACCCAATCAACGGAAAAAACAAAACAACACATGCTAAAGGTGACGAAGTCGTGACTGATGTCATGTGCACATGGGCCCAGTTGTTGGTTGCTTATTAATTAATCTAGTAGAGTCCAGAGTCTAGTTGAGTTAGTCTGATTATGTGGGTCCAATAATTGTACATGGGCATCAGGTTAAGACTTGTTCTTAATCCGTTGATTCATGGCAAATATTTTGGCTTAAGAATAGGTCTGCAGGTTGGGTTGTTAGCTGAATATCAGCGTCATATTTATGCTATTTTTAGGGGGTTGAGTCCTTGAAGTTCCGGTCAATTGTTATTTCCAATTGTATTTAAGTCTTTCGTGTTAATAAGAAAGGTATCAAAACAGTTGCAATCAGTGAGTATTGGAGGCTATGGATTCCTTGAATTAATCCAACTCTTTCTTCTAGCGTGAACTTGACAATTGGTATCAGAGCGGTCGTTCCAATGGCTGAGGGTATAGGTACCAGATATTCCCAACTTGCAGAGTCTTTGGCAACTGTCAAACAAAATCAAGAGCAGTATCAACAAAATCATAATTCTTTACAACAAGTGGTTGAAGGGCTGGCCCATCAATTAGAAATGGTTGCCTCAAATGTGGAGACATTGGTGCAGATGAAGACTAAGCATAATTCTGGTGATCCAGCAGGGTCTAAACGACAGATGACTAACCCTCTTTTTGAAGATAATAGGGGAATTCAGACTCGTGCAGTGCGGTTAGATTTTTCTAAATTCAATGGAGAAGACCCTAGTGGGTGGGTCTATCAAGATAATCAATTCTTCAATTACCATCAAACCAATCCACATCACAGAGTCCTATTGGCATCCTTTCATATAGAAGGGAAGGCCTTGGTTTGGTTCCAGGACATTGAAGCTACTAGGGGAATTAGTAGTTGGGAAGCATTTGTACGTGCACTTCAGACAAGGTTTGGATCATCACCATATGAAGCGGCTAAAGCAAACTTCAACAGTGGAAGATTATAAGAGCCAATTTGAGGCTCTTTCAAACCAACTTAGAGGACTGGCTGAGTCTTACAAACTTAGTTGTTTCCTAAGTAGGTTGCGGGAAGATATTCGGTTTATGGTACGTATGCTTAATCCTTCAAATTTACATATTGCTTTTGGTTTATCAAAAATGCAAGAAGAGAATGTGGCTGCCCTTAGGAGAACTGCAAAACTAGGATCTGTTCCTACTCGTTTGGCTATTGGGCCCCCGAGTCAACCTAAAAAAAGGGCCATTGTTCTGGTCCAAAGACTATCACCTAGCCAAATGAAGGAGTGACGGGATAAAGGACTTTGTTATAATTGTGATGACAAATGGGTCCTGGGGCATAAGTGCAAATCAGCGCTACTGTTTATTATGGAGTGTGATGAATCAAGTGATGATGAGGTGCCTAAATCTGAAGTTGCAGAAGTGAGTGCGAGCAAGTCTAAGGAGGAGACACCTATAGTGGAGTTAGAACCCGGGATATCCATGCATGCATTATTTGGATCACCAAACCCAAAAACAATGAGATTCTTAGGGCACATTTGTGGAAGGGCACTAGTTATCTTGGTTGATACGGGAAGTACACACAATTTCATGGACCCATCTGTTATTCAAAGGGCTCACCTACCATCTAATCCAACGGAAGGGCTCTTTGTCAAAGTGGCTAATGGGCAAGCAATTGATAGTGAAGGGAGTTGTGTAGCAGTACCTCTACATATGCAGGGTAATTCTATACCATTGATTTTTACATTTTGACCCTAGGAGGATATGATATTGTTTTGGGTGTTCAATGGCTTCGAACCTTGGGACCTATCCTTTGGGATTTCTCGAAACTTCAAATGGAGTTCTCAGTTTTGGACAAACCTCGAAGACTACAAAGTATGTCACCAACTGGTATCTCACTAGTAGAAGGAGAAAAATTTGGTAAAGTTTCTAGGCAAAATAAAAGAGGATTAGTTATTCAGCTTATTGATTTTGAAAATTCTAGTTTGCTATCCATTGAAACTTTTGTTGAGCCACTAATATATGACCTTCTTCACCAATATCCAGAAGTGTTTTCAGAACCCAAAGGATTGCCCTCTACTCGAAATCATGACCACCATATTGAGTTACAGTCAAGTGCAAAACCAGTTTGTGTAGGGCCTTATAGATACCCTTACTTTAAAAAATTTGAAATTGAAAAAATAGTCCATGAAATGTTACAATCTGGTATTGTTAGACCTAGCCAAAGTCCATTCTCATCCCCGGTCTTATTAGTAAGAAAACATGATGGAAGTTGGAGGCTTTGTGTTGACTATAGAGCCCTTAACAAAGAAACCATTAAGGTTAAATTTCCTATACCTATAGTTGACGAACTTCTTGATGAACTGCATGGATCAACCATCTTTAGTAAGTTGGATTTAAGGTCGGGATATCATCAAATATAGGGTCCATCCAGAGGATATACCTAAAACAGCCTTCCGTACCCATGACGGCCATTATGAATTCTTGGTAATGACCTTCGGGCTTACCAATGCCTCGACAACCTTCCAAAGCCTTATGAATGACATCTTTAAACCTTATTTACGAAAGTTTATATTGGTTTTTTTTTTTATGACATTCTTGTTTATAGTAAAAACCTTTCTGACCATGTACCTCATTTACAAACTATTTTAGACATTTTAAAACAGCACCAACTTTTTGCAAAAAAAATCTAAGTGTTGTTTTGGATGTGCTGAAATTGAGTATCTTGGTCACCTAATCTCAAAAGATGGGGTACGAACTGATCCTACCAAAACTGAAGCAATGCTTAACTGGCCATTTCTTACCAGCCTTAAATCCCTTAGAGGATTCCTAGGTTTAACTGGATATTATAGAAAATTTATCAAAGGATATGGACTTATAGCAGCTCCCTTAACAGCCCTTTTAAAAAAGAATTCCTTCTAATGGACCGAATCCGCAAAAAAAGGCCTTTCAAGATCTTAAACACGCTGTAACTAGCCCTCCTGTCTTAGCTTTACCAGATTTTTCTATTCCTTTTACTATTCAATGTGATGTTTCTGGTATTAGTGTTGGAGTTGTATTAATGCAACAGGGCAGGCCTCTAGCATACATGAGTCAAGCAATTCATGGAAAAGCCTTGCAACTATCTACCTATGAGAAGGAGTTGATGGCATTGGTCTTAGCAGTGAAGAAATTGAGGTCTTATCTTTTAGGATACAACTTTAAGATACAGATAGACCGGTAGAGTCTCAAGTACTTGCTGGAACAAAAGGTGGGTACTCCTCTTCAGCAAAAATGGATTACCAAGCTTTTGGGATATGAGTTTGTGGTAGAATACAAACAAGAGAAGGACAACAAGGTTGTTGATGCCTTGTCCCGAAAAATGGAAGAACAAAAGGAAGGGAAGCTATCTGCTATTACTACACCAACTAACACTTGGTTGGAACAACTTAGACTCAGTTATGCTACAGATCCTAAATTACAGTAGATTATTAAAACGCTGGAACAAGGAAGTCTTGCATCCCAAAATTATATACAAAGGGATGGATTATTATTTTACAAGGGAAGATTGTACATTCCAGCCTCAAGGGAGTTGAGAGATTAGATTCTTCAATTGCTGCACAGTAGCCCACAAGGAGGACACTCAGGATTTCACAAGACTCTTCACATAGCTAAATCTGAGTTTTATTGGGAAGGAATGAGGAAAGAGGTCAAAAGGTTTATCAAGGAATGTGATATATGTAAGCAAAACAAGTCTGAGAATATCCACCCGGCTGGATTGCTGCAGCCATTGCAAATTCCTACCAAGATATGGACTGATATTTCCCTTGATTTCATTGAAGGATTACCGAACTCTAAAAGCTACAGTGTTATTATGGTGGTAGTGGATCGGCTGTCTAAGTATGCTCACTTTATTCCTATTTCTCATCAGTACACTGCCTCAAAGATTGCTCAGGTGTTCCTAGCCAATATTTTTAAATTACATGGGCTGCCTAATTCTATTGTTACTGATAGAGATCCTACTTTTACGAGTACATTTTGGAAGGAGCTCTTTAGGCTGCAAGGAACCACTTTGAAATTTTCATCAGCTTACCATCCTCAAACGGATGGCCAGACAAAGATTGTCAACAGGATGGTTGAGTAATATCTTAGGTGGTTCTCGGGGGATAAGCCAAAAGGATGGGTTAAATGGCTTCCGTTGGTTGAGTGGTGGTACAACACCAACGTTCATGCCTCTACCAATTAAATTATCCCTTTTTGAATCTATCTATGGCTACCCGCCCCCAAAATTAATTCCTTATATGCCAGGAACCACACAACTCTACGAAGTAGAAACTACCTTGAAGACCAGAGATGAAATCATCTGCATCCTTCATATGAATCTGCAGTTGGCACAAGACAGGGTGAAAAACTTCACAGCTATTAAGAGGATTGAGAGAAGCTTCAATATTGGAGATTTGGTTTATCTTCGATTACAATCGTACAAGCAGCAGTCGGTGGTCCAACGAAGGAATTTGAAATTATCTCCAAGATTATATGGTCCATACCGAGTGCTGGAGAAGATTGGTATTGTTGCTTATAGGCTTGAGCTCCCTCTTGAGGCAAAGATACATCTGATGTTTCACGTCTCTTGCTTAAAGAAGAAGTTGGGCGAAAGACACCAACTTGTTGTTACTCTTCCACCAACAGACAAGGATGGAATCATTCGACCGGAACCAGAAGAAATATTGCACAGGAGGTTGAAAAAGAGAAAAAATCATGCGGTGACCGAAGTGTTGGTAAAATGGAAGGGACTTGGTGAAGAAGAAGCATCCTGGGTGGAATATTCTACCTTAGTCAACGAATTTCCAGACCTTGTGGACAATGTCATTTAGGGGGAGGCAATTTCATGTGCACGTGGGCCCAGTTGTTGGTTGCTTATAAATTAATCTAGTAGAGTCCAAAGTCTAGTTGAGTTAGTCTGATTATGTGGGTCCAATAACTATACATGGGCATCAGGTTAAGACTTGTTCTTAATCTGTTGATTCATGGCAAATATTTTGGCTTAAGAATAAGTCTGCAGGTTGGGTTGTTAGCTGAATATCAGCGTCATATTTATGCTATTTTTACGGGTTGAGTCCTTGAAGTCCAGTCAATTGTTATTTCTAGTTGTATTTAAGTCTTTCATGTTAATAAGAAAGGTATCAAAACGGTTGCAATTAGTGAGTATTGGAGGCTGTGGATTTCCTCGAATTAATCCAACTCTTTCTTCTAGCGAGAACTTGACAACCGACATTCGGTGAGCAATCAATCTCTAGAGTGATCGGGGTTTTGTAGGGGAAGGGCTAATGAGTCTGTGGGTGGTGACAGGAGCGTTTTTGGTAGTCGAAATCGGCCGAAATTTGGCTTGAACAAGAAACCCTAGTTCTTTGCAGCAACCAGCGAACGGTGGCTGCAAACGGTAGGGGCTAAAGAGATTTTGGTGATATGAGGACGTTGAAGCTGATGGTGGTGTCGAGGAAGACAAATTCCGTCAGGAACCGGCCAGATCTAGCCACGATGGAGGCTAAGAAAAACTATTAGGAAGGCCTTGACAGTTAGCCCTCCAATGAGATGACTAACGCCGATAACAACAGGAACCGCTATGGCTTCAGGTTGGATCTGAGAAAGAAAACATTAAGGAAAGAAAGGAAAGGATGAAAGGGAAAAAAAGATTAGAAATATGTGAAACATTATCATGTTTTTTATAATTTTAAGAGTAATCATACTTTATGAGTGATTCAAAACATTTAAGTTAATAAATTTACAATAAAATTTTGTTGAGTCAAAATTGTAAATACATATTATAAAATATAAAGTCTCTTATTTTTTTGTTTTTTTGTTTTTTTTTAGTAGATTCAATATGAATTTAAGTGGGGTCAAAATTGTAAATATTATAAAATATAATTTTTTTTTTTTTAAGTTTGAGTATGTTCAATTGAATTCATATATCCTCTCAATTTGATTTCTACAAAATATGACCTGTACTCGACAAATATAAATGCAGATATAATTGTTCTACAATTATTCTATCAATTTATATGTGAAAATATATACACCCTAGTCAAGCCAACGATTATTCCTGTAATTTATATGTAAATACACACAAACGAATAATAGAAAGGGGAGTAGGAAAAAGAGAATGCCACATTTCTAGAAAATTCCCAAATGAATTCTCACTTTTCCAGAAACAATGAAAGTGGGAATTCACATGCAATTGTTTAATTTCTCTTTTGGAATTATGCAATTTTACCCAACTCAAATAGAAGTGAAACGATAAATGTGAATGGGACCCTTACGAATTTCTAAAGCTTATGGCATCACTTACGGACAAACAAAACAACACACGTTACAGGTGATGAAGTCATGACCGACATTCGGCAAGCAATCAATCTCCGGAGTGATGGGGGTTTTGTAGGGGAAGAGCCGATGAGTCTACAGGTGATGATAGGAGAGATTTTGGTCGTCCGAATCGACCGAAATTCGGCTTGAACAGGCAACCCTAGTTCTTTGCAGCAACCGGCAAATGGTGGCTGCAAACGGTGGGGGCTAAAGGGGGTTTTGGTGATATGAGGACGTTGAAGTCGATGGTGGTGTCGGGGAAGACAAATTCCATTAGGAACTGTCCAAATCAAGTCACGATGGAGGTATAAGAAAAACTATCAGGAAGGCCTTGACGCTTAGCCCTCCAATGAGATGACTAGCCCTTCAGGTTCGGATTTGAGAAAGAAAACATTAAGGAAAAAAAGAGAAGAGTAGGAAAAAAGAAGTGAAAATTACAGATAATAAGGAGAAAAGGCAAATGACTTTTCGTTCTCTTTTTTTTTTTTTTTTTTTTCTAAATCAATTTTAGTCGAACATATGGCAACCATCCAACCCTACAATTACCCACATTTCAATTTTAAATTTTGATTTTCGATGCAAAATGTTAAGTGATTATTATGTCCTTATTTATAATGGATTTTATGTCATCCTGTCATTCTTCACAACAAAATTGGGTAATAAAATTGTATTTTGAAATATTTTGGATGAAAAAATGTCATTGGATCAAACTTTGGGTGGGAAAAAGTCGTTTACTCTATATTTTATATGTTATTAATCTTGATATTTTTTTCCTTGATTGTTTTTGGATAATCCGGTAATTGTATAAAAAGAAAAAGATTACAATTGAAAACTCAGTAATTTACATACGATGAGTTCCCTTGACAATTACTTGTACATTACCTACAATTTTATATCATTTATGATAAGACATGCACATGATACAATAAATATTATTGCATAGATAACGATTTCTGATGAATTCAAGTTGTCTAAATGGACTTGTCATGTGATGTAACATGTTTTGTCTAAGTTTATTGTTTTAACCAAATATTAATTGGGTTAATTAAGATTAGAAATATGTGAAACATTATCATGTTTTTTTTATCATTTTAAAACTAACCATTCACACTCCACGTATTTCTACTTTAAAAGGTTTTTTCATGACAAATTTTCATGGTGACAGCCTTCTTCTATGTTAATTCCTTAAAAATTATATATATCAAAATTTTATTTCTACAAAATATGACCTGTATTCGACAAATATAAATGCAGATATAATTGTTCTACAATTATTCTATCAACTCATATGTGAAAATATATACAACCTAGTCAAGCCAACTATTATTCCAGTAATTTGTATGTAAATACCACAAACGAATAATAGGAAGGGGAGTTGGAAAAAGAGAATGCCACATTTCTAGAAAAATCCCAAATGAATTCTCACTTTTCCAGAAACAATGAAAGTGGGAATTCACATGCAATTGTTTAGTTTCTCTTTTGGAATTATGCAATTTTACCCAACTCAAATAAAAGTGAAAACAATGAATGTGAATGGGACCCTTATGAATTTCTAAAGCTTACGGCATGACTTAGCACAGAGCACGCTTCAAAAATGAAAATGGTCATCGCAAATGGGCAAGTAAACAAAGGTCTCAACTCCCCACATAAGCATAACCACCCAAAACCGCCCAACGAAAGAAATAAAATCGGCTACCTAGTGCTCCATTATCACTATGTTTCCCACACTTACCAAACATTCAATAAGGTTTCCATTTGTAGTGGACCCATATTGTATCATGCACTATAGTTTTAATATTCATATATATTATCATTCATTCACCTTTTAAGGTTATAATAATATAAATAAGTACTCTATAATTTTGTACTATAAAATAGTTTATTTAATTATTCCTTAAGTTATAAGAAAACAATACAAAAACTTTTGAAATCAAAAAGATTGTGTTAACCCGTAAATAAACTTACCACCATTTATTATCACAACTTTATGATAATTATGGGTGTTAATTAAGTCCAAAGGCCAATTGCCGAAGGAGTGTGCAATGCATCAGCTTCAGCAGCCGCAATTGCGATACGAAGAGGCTGCGGAGGCCGTGACTTTGTTTTCTCGCTGCCCACACAATCTTCCATCTTTTATATATTTATATAGAGTAAACGCCTTTTTTCCACCCAAGGTTTGCCTTAACGATTTCCCACCCAAAAAGTTTCAAAATATTATTTTCCCACCCAAAGTTTATATTATGTTTACTACCATAAATACACTTTCTAATTTGACGACCAATAGAGAGCAAATTCGGTTCAAGACTATTGGGGCTTTTGAAAAGGGAATGTCGGTGAGTCTTTTAGTGGTGACATGTTGGATTTTGGTGGTCAAGATTGCTCGAAATCTGACTTGGAGAGGGTAGTTGCACGTTTCACAAATCGCTTTGTTGCCAACGATTGGCAAGGTCGGCAAAAGTAAAGTTTTAGAGGTTTTGGTGAATAATAATTGGGAAAGAGAATGGTGGTAATGTGAGGTTACAAAGATGTCGGAATCGGCCAGTGATTGGTTGGAATATAAACTTTGGGTAAGAAAATGGTATTTTAAAACTTTTTGGGTGAAAAAGTGGCATTGAGGCAAACCTTGGGTGGAGAAATGTCGTTTGCTGATTTCTATACCCATTATAAATAGTTCAACTGTGTGTGTATTAGTAAAATTGAAAGCAAAATATTCTAGTATGCGTTTGGTTTAATATTTTTATCCCTATTCTGATCCTATTTTTCAAATAGCGTTTGGTACAATATTCTCAAAATATTACCCTATTTTTTTAATTACATTTTAACCCCATAAGGTTATTAATTTCACTAAATACCCCCTAAAAAAAAGTTTAAAAATTAACAAGAACACCCCCATCAACCCTTCAATCGCATGATTCGGCAACCACCGCTGATAGCGGAACCTGACATAACGGCCAAACTTCCACCGTAAATGGCCGGAAGTTCATCCGTGGCCTTTTCCTGGCCGTGGATCCACCACGGATCTCGACCGGTAAAAGGCTGATCGTCGGCCACGACGGCCAAAGAAATGGCCCGTTGACCGAAAACGACGGCCACATCTTTCCGCCGCCGACGGCCAAAGATGGCCGTCGTTGGCCTTTTCCTTTTCCGTGCCGACGGCCATAACAAATCAGATCGGCCTTTTCCGGCCGATCCACCATGGATCTAGCCGGAAAAGGCCATAACGGCGTGTTACGGCATAGATCCGACAAGTCTGCGTGAACGAAATTTTCGGCGGATTCTGGTGGTGGCAGGAATCGGCGAGCAGTGGTGGGGGTGTTTTTGTCATTTTACATGTTAGGGTCTTTAGTTAAAGTAGTAAACCTAAGGGCTTTTTTATAAATTTTTAAAATTTACCTTCGTAATACTCCCATATCCAATAACCCAATACTATCCCTAAAATCCTATCCAAAATACTAAACCAAACGCACATTTGTTTTTACACTTTCTGATAATGCTCCATGTGGGATAAAATAACTTTGGTTTTGCCACTTTTTCATTAATATCATGAATTGTAAGATATCATTTTAGTTAATTAAATAAATCTAATAATGTATGAGCATGGTCTTAATAAAATTTATATCAAGGCGTTTTGACTAAAAATGACTGATATAAATCGTAGTATTTTGTAAAACTTTAGAAATATTTTACATCCAATATATTTGATGCTTTAAATCTAAATTTTTTATGTATATTAATAGTATTTTGACAAGATTAATAGAGATAAAAAGTCAAAAATAGATTTATCACTCGTAGAAATTTATACAAATAGAGGAATAAAATATACATATACCCATTTATTTCTATTTCTAATGAAACATCCATAATTTCTTTTGCTCTAAATGACAAATATGTCTTTTTATATATCACAAAAGTTTATAATTGCTGATATTTTATACAAATATTTTATTTTATTCACCAAAATAACCACTCTTTGCACCACAATTTATTTTTTGTAATTTTGATTTTATAAATTATCCTTTGAGCATTATCACACAAGTTTACATCAAAACAACTATGAAAATATTAAATATTATATATATGAAAACTCCTACCTATGAAAATTAAATAAAAATAAATTTTATTTTTCTAATTGCTTACTTGTGTAAGATTCCGCCCCTTTTATATTTTTTTATCCATTAAAATCTTTTCATATCTTTTATATGTTTATATATGTGCATCGTCTATCCAAACTAATGAGTAGTTTTAAAAACGACGATGGCAATACCGTCATTATACTGGAGTACCAAAGGCTAAATTCGTCATTCCACTTCTACACTTGACACTACTTAAAACGTGAATGCTTCAGCAGAAACCCACCACTCTCTGTTTCACACTCACACTCCACCAAACAAAACACAAAGCCATGAACAAAAACACTTCACGTCCTCTCTTCCTTCTCCCGTTTCTCTTATTCTTGTTTTCTCTCCGTTTAATCTCAGCCCTTAATCTCAATCCAATGCCATCCTTCGATTTCATCCCCAGCCCCGGCTCCCAACCCCTAACCAACGACTCAGATTTCATCCGCTCCAGCTGCAACTCAACTCTCTACCCGGACCTCTGCTACGCCTCGTTGGAAGGCTACTCCAGCTCCGTCCGAGAGGACCCGGCGCAGCTGGCTCGTGTCGCCATCGGCGTCAGCTTGAAGAAGGCCAAAGCCATGGCGTCCTACGTGGCCAACGTCAGCCGCGAGGCCGACTACAGCTCCGACCCCCGGGTGTGTTCGGCGCTCCATGATTGCCATTCGAACTTCGGCGACGCAGTGGAGGAGATCCAGGGGTCGCTGAAACAGATGCGACACCTCGGCGCGGCGGGGAGCTCGAAGGAGACCCTCCGGTTTCTGATGAGTAATGTGCAGACGTGGATGAGCGCGGCGTTGACGGACCAGGAGACGTGTACGGACGGTTTCGATGACGTGGCGGACGGGCCAGTGAAGGCGGATGTTGTTGATAGGGCGGCGTATGTGAAGAAGCTGACGAGCAATGCGCTTGCTTTGGTTAATAGTTATGCTGAGAAAGAAATGAGTTGATGTAGAAGATGATGATGATGATGTTGGTGAAATGTTAGGTGGTTTTGGGCCATTGGATGTTGGTGAGTTAGATAGAATTAGTGTATGAATGTTAAGGTCAAATTATATATAATACTCTCTATATATATTTATATTTTTAATTATGATTAATTTTTATAATTTGTATGTATGTATTAGGAAGAGAATTGGATGTTAATTGTTGAGTTGAGCCGAATTGACTGAGTTAGTTTGTTATGTGGTTGTAAATGTTTTGAGTTGAGTCTGGCTTTTGTTTTTGGTTGGAAGTTGGAACCGAGTTTAGTGAGTTGAACTCCGAGTTAACTGACCTGTCTTTGGTTTATCTGTTAGTGTCTCTCCTTTTTATCAGCTTTCTTTTTCCTCTATTTTTTGACCATGTTTTAGTTTACAAATGTTAAATCTCGCAAATTAACCATAATTTAACTGATAAACTACCATTATTTCAAGTCAATGAAGTAGGTTTAGCTGAGTTGTGAAACAATTAACCATCAACTCTCCACGAATATGAATTTTGCGAATTCATTTTTTATATTTTAAAAATATTGAAAATTATAAAAAAATAAAAACGTTAAAGAATCACCAACACAATCAATAAAACGTCTTTACATTACCATGTATTTTGTTTGTCTCAAAGAGTTTGTTTCGGACATATCAAACAGGAAATGTGTTTGTAAATGAAGAAAACCTTAAATTTGAAGTGAATTCATAACCTTTGATTCAAACTTAATGCAAGAATTTTCTTTTAATTAACATTTAATTTAATTCATGTTAACAAGGGCGTCAATTTTTGTTTGAGCCAACTGCCAAAGGAATCATTTTTCACATTAAAACTGATTGTTCTGAACACCATTATTTATCATGTCGATTAATGATGCTCTTAACGTGACCCTTGACCTCCAGGGCCCACACCAATCTTTACCGACCACGATAGGATTTGGTGGTTGGTTGTTTGATCGATCGAACGGCCAGGATTTTGTTTGATTTCCCGGTGATCGCCCTGACCTGTAAGAACTCGTGAAAAATTAGTAAATGGGAAAAATGAATTAAAGGTATAAAGGTTATGTGAATGAGGCTGGCTTGCTTGCTTTAAACATGCTTTTGTTGCTAATCTTTGATTAATTAAGCTTAACTACAAAGTAATGTGTCACGTTGATGACTCTCATTAATATTCGGTCAATTAATTACCTTTGACTCTGCTACATTATTAATTTTCCTTCCACATTTGGATTTTATGCTTTTAAAGTAAAATTTGTCTAAATTAATTGAGATTTTATATGTTTAGAATTAGGTCCAGTGTGAAAAAACATTTTTATAATATAATATTTGTCGTCATTATTACTTGTTTTCATTTCATGAATTGTCAAGTTGCAAATAGCGACTCTTTTATTTTGGTCGGCGAATAATAATTAACAATGATGCTTATATGTTGTTTGGTTCTTGGTTTAATAATGCTTAATTAACAATGGAGGAGTTACCCTCTTCTAATTAATTAATTAAAACTAAGGAATATGTTTTGTATTATTCCCAAGATGTATATAAAAACAAAGAATTATAAAATCGATATTTTGGCACGTGGTTTGGTTTAGGGTTTTACGTATATTAATTTTGATACGTAACTAACATTTTAATTAAAATTAACTATTTATAGTTAATTTAATCAAACAAAACCACGTACAAGTCATAGGTGATAGCCTCTTCTCAACAAGAGAAGAAACAAATAATTCACTCTTAATTTACGTAAAAAATTAGATTATGATTCAAATTAAGTCTACCAAATGAGATTATTTTATGGGCTAATAATTGAATTCATTCATAATTTCGCTGGAAAAAACATGCCTAATACATCAATATCAACGAGTCCCTAATAATTTTATAATTTCAAGAGTCTATGACTAATATGTTTGAATAAAAATTTATAGTATGATATTACATGAAATAAAATGATTAAGGGGTTTTTTTTCTATTTTTAAATCTGTTTTTTTATGTATATAACATGGAAACCCTATCTCGTAAACATTATATTATGATAATTTTGGATATTAACAACCATGAATAAGTCGTATTATACATATTAAATATGAGATATCTAAATTTACTGTTCATCAATCTCAAATTCTCTATAAACTATCGATTTAATCGCTCTTGTTAAATGTCATTAATTAGTCACTTTAGTCCCAAGAAATTAGGCTTAGCGAAACAAAGCATGGATTTGAATCATTTGATGAACAAGAATTGATAGCAACGAGACATAGAGTTAGCAGCCATGATTCAATTTGAACCAGAGAAAATGAAAGCGATGGTAGCACATAATAGAGAGGTAAATTGTCTTGATTTGTAGCCAAAATTCGGAGTTATTTATGAGACATAATCTGCCCGTGAAATGAATTGACTTGCAGAGAGATGGAAATGGCCAATGGGACAAAATATAAGTTATTGTCGTATTTATTTAAATGTTTGGTAAGGGAAACGCACACGAGAGTTCTATTCTTGTTCCACTATTGTTTTCAAGTGTTCACGGGATCAATTTTTGCTTCTTCTTGCATATTCTCTGGTCCCAAACTCTAATTCGACAAATATATTGTATGGATGAGCTGTATTTTCATGCTTCAAATGAACTTGAATCTCTGTCATCCCCTTTGGATCTCGATTCGACAAATATATTGCATGGATAAGCTGTGTTTTCATGCTTGAAATGAACTTGAATCTCTGTCATTCCCTTTGGATCTCGATATCGCGGAATCAATAATTTATTTATCCCCACAAATTATTTACGTTAAATCAAATTATTAGTAAATGTTAGTTAACCGAAGTTAAGGAATTTAAGACTTAATAATACATTTATTAATAAGTTATAACAACGATATTTTAAATCCTATTTGTTACTAAATATAATAACAAAGAATATAAAATTTTTAAAGAATTATTAATTATTAAAAAAGTAGTTTTTTTTATAAGTATTAATAATATTGATATCAAGTTTTGAAGAAATTATAAAACAATACTATTAAAATAGAAAATGCATTAAACATGTTAATTTAAATCTCAAAATCAATAAAAATATGTTTTTATCATTATTCATAATTGCCCCTACTCATAATTTTAAAATCTTAAAATAATTCTTAATTAATTTTATAACATACTATTTATAGCTCTTGAATTTGAACAAGACTTGAGAATAGATGGGCTCGCTGACCCGGATTCTGAGTTTTTGTTTTCTCAGGCCCATTAAGAGTTTGGGCCTTCCTCGACTCCCTGATGCTGTTGTTTAATTCATATTTTTAATTTCCCCTTTTAGATTTTTGTTACTACATATATTTAAATACTCCATCTTACCAGATTTTATGGGATTTTACGAGAACAGCATGAAAGAAGTCTTAGTATTAAAAAAAAAAAAAAAAAATGGCAGGTTTTTTATTTTCAATTTGTCCTTTGCTTTATTTTACATTAGAAAAAAAGATTTAAAAAAAAAAAATGATATTATGCAACCTTAAACCCATTTGAATGTAGCAAACAACATCAAAGCCCAAGAATTAATGGGTACTCAAAAGTCAAATCCTAGGAGCTAGTAATCGATCGTACTCATATTGGTAAAGTTATTGTAGCTGTGAGAAAGGAATTAACAGTACCAAATATGCCTTTACAAATAGCCGAAGTGATCAGATTGTAATTTTACGCATGTAACCATACTATAATATATGAGTTGAATTGAACCTATTCAAATTTTGAAAAAAATTTAAAAAAGGCTTTATATTTTATAATATAGTTAAACCTATTCACTAAAAATCTTGACTTCGTCCTGCGTACTTGGGATAGTAACCTCATATCATTATCCGAGTCCATGAAGTACATGATGATGTTGTCCATTAAATCAAGTTCATGGAGAAATGAATTTGCCATATCCCATATCCAATACATTTCCAACCTTTCACTAACAATCAGATTCTTGAATGGTAAAAGAAAATGGCGAATCACTGAAGGTTCTGTTTTGCTAGTGCACCACGACCAGGTAGTACTGATTCTACTGGGAACCAAATTGTTGGAGGATGTTTGTAAACTAGTTGATTGTTCTTATGGACCTGACCATTCGGATAAATTCAACTGGGTTGATTTACATTCTGTATTGTTGAAGCAAAAGTAACTTATAAGACTCTCTCTGCTACCCCTTGAAAGTAAAGTGATAGAAGCATAAAAGAAAGAAGACAATGATGAGCCTTGTCGTGAACGTAGCCATCTCTCAACGAAAGTCTTGAGCGTGAAGTAAAAATAATGTATAAGTTGGGAGTTAGGTAGCACATCAAAATCTAATACTTCTTTCTTTTAGATGTGTAACCAGGAATAACGTAACATTGTTCCTGGTTACACATCCAAAGGATAACATTGAGGGCTGTCATCCGATAATAATTTTTTTTTTTAAAAAGAGATATTAATTATTCGATTTTTTTTTTATATAATGTTCAAAATTACAAATTATAAAAAACTAATATGTATGAATTTATTTCATTTTGTAATTTAGTGTTTAGTTTTTATGATTGTATTCAAAAATTGTTTTTGAAAACATATCAATTATATGTATTTTCGTAAATTTATTATGTCTCTTGTATTGTAAAAAAAATAAAGATATATTTCTAAATTCTATGTCAAAACATGTTTTTAATTTTCAGAAATTTCAAGTGGACCTTTTGAATAAATGGGTATATACAATATATGTGTTGTTTTGGGGTATAATCATTTAAATGACATTTGTTTTTCAAATTTAATGAAAAAAAGGGTGCAAGTTTATATTTTTATCAAAAAAAATATATTCAATGGTGACTTGCAGTTAGATTCAATAATACTATTATAAAATAACAAAAATACCCCTATATAATTAATTTTGATTTAAATTAAAAATAAAATTTCAATATAACAAGTAAAAATTTAAAATAAACAAATATAACTATAGTCAGTGGTGGCCATGGGCCGCTTCTTACCCAAGTGATAGCTTGGTCAAGGTTGCCACTTGCCATGCTATTTGCGATTTGGTCTAGATTAAGGGTGAAAATCGAGTCGAGCCGAGCTTGCGAGCTACTCAAACTTGACTTGATGTTGGTTCGAACTTGACTCGACTCAAATTTGAGTTCAAATAGTTAATCAAGTCGAGTTCGATCATAATAGAATTCGACTCAATATGTTCGCGAGTATTTTTAAGCTCGATGGTTAAGTTGATAGTTTTTAAGTAATAGGGGTTATATATAATTTAATAGTGATAAAATTTGCAAATCCACCCTTATTGAAGCTCGAAATCAAGTTCAAACTCAAACTCTATTAAAACTTGATTATATCAACTTGAATTCGAACTCAATTTCCAATTTCAAGTATCGAAGAACTCGAACTCAGACTCGGTACTGTAACGATCAAGTTGAGTTTAATTTACCAAATACTCGACTCGATTTCACCCCTAGTCTAGATTGCACCCAAGGCGGCAGCACTTGGCTGAGGCCTCCAGGCCCGGATAAGGCCGTCCTAACCTTAGGCGCAATCTAGCCTTATTCAAAATGTTATTTTTACCAGTTATATTATTAAAAGTAAGGATGTCAAAATGGCCCATGAGTTTGGGGGCTCCTAGAAACCCCGCCCTTAATAGGTTGAATTTGGATAATAAAAAATTTGGAGTTGGAGCGGATTTGGGTTTGAATATCTTGATTCAAAATATTTTGGAGCTGAGAATGCTACTTTGACCATACAGGGCCCATCCTTCCAAAAAATATACAATTATATATAATAATAATATTAAAATTATAAATTTATTTATAAAAAGTTATATTATTTACTTTTTTTTTTTTTTTTTTTTCAAACAAAAGAAAACCCTAACTACCACAACCTTATTTTTTCATTGACTTCAAACTAATTTCTTGTCATTTTCATCACTTATGAATAAGGGTATTCGGTTCCGGGTACCCTGTATTTTTTTAAATAACCGGAACCGAAACAGGAACAGAAACAGACAGTTCCTTGAAATTTGGAACCAGAACTGGAACCGATGGTTTCGGTTTCTAAATACCCAGAACTAGAACCTGTAACAACGGTTCCGGTTCTAAGTACCTTGTAAAATTCAATGATAAAATTACAAATTATAAATTCAAAATTACAAACTCCATTACTTTGTAAAGGTAAATTCTCAAAAGTTAAACTAACTTACTTTAAATGTTATGAAATATAAATATAAATGTATTCATATTACTTTTTCCACAAAAGTTTTTATTAACCCTCCTAATCTTTAATTTTATTTTATATTAGTCTCGGTTCTCGATTTCGGTTTCAAAAATTTAGAACCGGAACTTACCTGTTGACAATCAGTTTTGGGTAGAAGCCGGAACCGAACCCCGAATACTCGTCGATTCCGGTTCCAACCGGTTCTTTTGAACACCCCTACTAATAAATCTCAAAATAAGTTAAGTAATTAATATCCATATTAGATAACATTATTATTCATTATTTTAATTAATTTATTCTAAGAAATATTATACGATCTAAGGCTTTCTAATAAAAAGATAATCCAAACCCAAACCCGCTCCATTTTTTAAAATGAATATTATTGTGATATTCATAGAAGAGGTCGACATAGGCCTAGATGTCAGTTAGTTTCCAACGCAACACACTCCACTGACATCCTTGTACAAAACCTCCACAACACTCATGTTAATGTCAGTTAGTTTTAACAGAACGGGTAAAAAAGGAACTTCATTTATCCAATTTCTTTATCAATTATAAATTAAATTTAATAAAATAAAATAAAACCCTTCCCCTGCTTACAACACCCACCTCCACATCCCAAAAGCGCCGTTTCCATCTCCCTTAGCTCGTCTGCACGGCCTCACCGCCTCGCCGTCATCATCTCCCTCCATCGCCCTTCCCCACCTCCACAACTGTGCTGCGCAACAGCCTACCCATTCAAACCGTCGTGCCATGCCATGCCGTGCCCGCCACGCCCCACTTCATCGTCCAAGCAGTCGCCCACCTTCTTACCATGATAACATCCCAGCCATCGCCCAAACACCAATAGTTCGTACCTTCCCTTTTTTACTTTTAATTTTTGTGTGGCTTCCAACGGTCGTTATGGTGATGTCAGTTCATTTTGTGTTGAGTTGGGTTTGTTGGCTGTTCAGGTGTGCTTTTCACGGCCACCAGGGTGGACGCTTTTTTGCGGGGTGGGGAGCCTGTTGTGGTGGTGGTTTAACTGAATGGATGAGAGGCTGTTGTGGTGGTTTTTGCTTTTCTGGATGGCGTGAAGGTTGGGCTATTGGCGGGAAAGGATGAGCGGGGTACAAAAGTAATTCTTAAGAGTAACAAGGGTAATTCAGGTATTTACCTCTCTGTCATTGTCTTGTGATAGATTTCGTTGAATTTGATTAACGGCGGGATTATTAGCTATTACTTAATACTTATACCTTATACGTCAGGTTTATTCACTTATTTATTACTTATACGTCAAGGGGTTTATTTGTATAAGATAAACTTCGGGGGGGTGTGAGAATTTATCCATTAATTGTTTTTCTTCCTTTTTTAACCCATTTGAATTTGTATCCTATAACTAGTTGGATCGAAGTCTATCCCAATACTATCTTTTATCATGTGATTACTCTAAATCAACTGTTAAGATTTTATTTATTTTTATTAAGCTCGAGAAGAAGAAGAGAGAGAAAAAAGAATAATCTATTATTTATTAATCGTAACAATACGGAAGCCAGTTATATAAATAGCTACTATTACAATGAATTAGTTATAACAGAAAGCGTAACTAGAAAACTATCTAATTAATATGTAGATTAACAACTAATTATTATTTACAATATTTACACCCTAATACTCCCCCTCAAGGTGGCTTATAAATGTCCTTTACAGCCATCTTGAACAACAAAGAAAAAAGCTGAGTAGATGAAAGGGGTTTAGTAAACATGTCAGCCAATTGGCATTGAGATCTAATGGACAGCAATTTGAGAACTCCCGAAGCAACTCTTTTACGAATAAAATGACAATCTATCTCGATATGCTTAGTGCGTTCATGAAAGGTTGGATTCGAGGCAATATGTTTCGCAGCTTGATTGTCACAATATAGCAAATCAGGAGAATCAACCTTGACTTGAAAATCTTTAAGAAGTTGCTGCAACCAGATAAGCTCACTGGCAGTTTATTCTGAGTTTATTTGTTGACGTCAAAGAATATCTTTTAAGTCTTCAGTTTTTCTATAAATCTCATGCAAATACTATATTTTCTCATTACATACGAACATGAAGCTCTTCCCACTCCTCCTCTTCTTCTTCTTCTCCACTTTCTTCACATTTTGTTTAGCTGGAAATGTGACATTTGATAAACGCTCTTTGATCATTAATGGACAACGAAAGCTTCTCATTTCTGCTTCCATTCATTACCCTCGCAGCGTTCCTGCGGTGATTACCCTTTTTCTTTTTTTCTACCTTTTCAGAATATATAGTATCCTATAGCATCTAGAAACTCAAAAGGATTGAATTATCGTATATTATGATGTAAAAATTAACTTCTACGAACTAAAAGTAAATTTTGGTTGTTTCTCTGTTTACTCTGTTTCTGTTGTTCACTGTTCTTGCTCTTTTGAAAGGTAAATAATTTTAGTATATATCTGGTATGTGGTAGATGTGGCCCGGGCTGGTGCAAACGGCAAAGGAAGGAGGAGCCGATGTTATTGAGTCATATGTGTTTTGGAATGGTCATGAGCTTTCCCCAGGCAAAGTGAGTTTCATTAAATGAATAGAAAATATTAAATATAAGATATGCATTATTTGTATTTAACACCGTTGGTTAAGTTATTAACCTTCTATTAACTTTGGAACTTCAAGTATTATTTCGGGGGACGATTTGATCTAGTCAAGTTTGTGAAGATAGTTCAAGATGCTGGGATGTATATGATTCTGCGAATTGGCCCGTTTGTTGCTGCTGAGTATAATTTGGGGTACTTTTTCATGTTAATTTAATATAAACTCTTTCAATTCTGTTTTCTTTTTATGAAATCTGAATATGTTGATCATATGTTATAGAGGGATACCTGTTTGGTTGCACTACATTCCAGGCAGCTTCTTTCGAACTGATAGTGAGCCCTTTAAGGTAACTAATTGATTTTCGTTCTCTGGTCACTTTATAGTATGTGAATCTGTACAGTTCAACAATCTTTACAAATATTAAAGGAATTACTGATTTTCCTATCTCCTCCTTGTTGAGGGAGCCTTCAGTTTTACATGAAGAGGTTTATGACTGTCATTGTGGACCTTATGAAGGAGGAGAAGCTTTTTGCATCACAGGGAGGTCCCATCATCCTTGCGCAAGTAAGTTGGCTCCCAATTGCAATTTAATGATACTCTGCCATTTCTATTTAAGTTATAGATGTGACTGAGTTCCACATTTTAAGCTGATTGAAGTTAGTAGGTGCAAATGTCTTTGACTCTCAGGATCTGAATTAAATTTTAATCATATTTAAGCATTTTTAACCGAAGTATAAATTTAACTTGTTCTGCATATGATATTTCCATAAAAACTACTAATCAGAATTGTATTATTTTCATACCGTTCAGAGCATTTATGTTGATAAAGTTGTTTCTTTGCATAATAGATGATATCAATTTTTTTGAAGTGGAATAAAATTTGCTTCTCATTAATTTCTAAATTAATTTAGCTTTGAGGGAAAATCACCTAGAGTTTTGTTTAACTGGAATCACATTGTTATATTAATCTATATATGACTTTAAAGAAAAATCAGAGAAAATACCATGAATTTAGGAATAACTTTGCGATCATCTTATTCACTGATTGATGCTCCTTTATATATGAAGCAGTAATGCCTGGATACAAATGAAACATATTCCTAAAAATCAGCTGTAATTTCTGACAGAGCTAACAACAACTGACAGAATATAAAAAATATTAATAGAACTTGACAAACTTAACTAATTATCAGTACTGCTTCCTTAGTTGATTCTTCTTTGTGAATAGTGAATGTTATTATATATTCTCTGTTTTGTTTTCAATCATATAAGCTCGTTTGGTCTAATTTTTATTTATTTTTATTTTTTTCTTTTTACGTGTCTCTGATAGCTTGATATTGCATTCAATGTCTTTCTCTCACTATAGGTAGAAAATGAATATGGTTGGTATCAAATGAATTACGGAGAACCAGGGAATCGATATGCCTCGTGGGCTATGCAAACAGCTTTTTCTCAAAACATAGGGGTGCCGTGGATAATGTGCCAACAATATACTGCTCTTCCAGATTATGTGGTAAGAGTTTTATCTGGTTAAGCCATTTTCTAACTTTTCAACTACCATTAGTTATCTGCATCAATTTAACTTATATAAAAGACAACATCTTTATTTACTTTTGTATATTCTTTTTATTTTCCTTTATATATGAATATTATAAATCTAATTAAAACTTTATTTTATTTATAATTAGCGCAATAACAAGTCTTATGCTTTGTTGGCCAAATAATGTAGACCTATTAGTTTTGACATGTATGACATGGATATGAACCTCTTTTAAGACTGCATATCTGTTTCAAATCTAATACACATCACGTGCATATAAAAAGTGTATTAGTTTAGTGTATTAGTTTCTCAGTAGTAATCTCTATTAGATCAAGTTCATGTAGATTTTAAGGATTTACCACTTATTCCATTAGAGTTGGATCCAACCGATCACAATCAAAATACAGTTCCGTTTTATATTACTTTGATATATATATATATCCCGGAAAGTTCACTAGTAATATTCTGTATTGCATTGTCTAACAAATTAATCTTATAATACTTCCTAAAAAGTGCATACATTTTTTTTTTATGTTTCGATCAAAGACAATAATACAATTAGCTAAAAGATATCATTCTTTTTATTTTTATTTTTTGGCAGATAGATACTTGTAATTCCTTTTATTGTGACCAATTCACACCTACTTCACCAAACAAGCCCAAAATTTGGACTGAGAATTGGCCTGGATGGTAATGTTGAATTTGTTATGCTTTTTAGATGCGTCTTTGCATATCAATTTTGATTTTCTTATCTTACTCTAATTATTTATTGTTCAAGCATTACAATTTTTGGATTTCTACTCGAGCATAATACAATCAACACTTTACCTTTTCCAGGTTTCAAACATTTGGGGGCAAAGTGCCGCATAGACCAGTTGAAGATATCGCTTTTTCTGTTGCTCGCTTTTTTCAAAAAGGTGGCAGTGTACAAAATTACTACATGGTAATTAATTAATGTTCTGTTTCATGCAAATGATGTAGCATTTGTTTTGCTTGTTACTTGAGGTATTGAGTTGAATGACTAATGTTTGAAAAATGTGATATCTTAATTGTTTTTGTTTTCATAGTCATTAATTTAATTCTTTCATATGGCTTAGTATCATGGTGGAACAAATTTTGGTCGGACAGCAGGACTTTATATTAGCACAAGTTATGATTATGATGCACCAATTGATGAATATGGTGAGTTGTCTCTGATAATTAGTATGCCCATGATTCAACTGTTTTGATAAGTATTGTATCCAGCTGGTGTATTCTTAATTAATAAAATAGTTTTTAGGTTTACCAAGAAATCCAAAATGGGGACACCTCAAAGATCTTCATAGAGCTATAAAGTTATGTGAGCAAGTAGTGTTGGATAGTGGGCCAATTAACTTGTCACTTGGTCCTTCCCAAGAGGTGAATTATCTTTCTTTTTATTTTTATTCTAATAACTTCTAGATCTTAGAATCTTTTTTAAATTGTAGTTCCCAAAATGGATTTTAAAGCATTAATTCACTTTTTTTACTTTGGCATTTTTTATAGTTCTGTTATTCTGACATCAAATTCCATTTTACATGAATTTTCTTTAAATCCATTCCCCAATTGGTTTCTAATTTACATGAATGTTGTTTCAATCCATTCCGCAATTTGGTTCTATTAACATAATATAACAACTGTTTTGTACAGGCCGATGTCTATACTGATTCTTCAGGAGCATGTGCTGCCTTTCTGTCTAACACGGATAACAAAACTGACATGATAGTGGAGTTTCGAAATGCTTCATATCACTTACCTGCATGGTCAGTTAGCATTTTGCCTGACTGCAAGAATGTAGTATTTAATTCTGCAAAGGTAACTCTGCATACTTTCTTCCTTATGCTGTCGTTTTGCAGAATTTAGTATACTCATTAGGTTCTTTTTCTTGAAGGGAAATGGTCCGTAAAATCATAATATGTTGCATGCCCATAATTTTAATTTTTTTCATGTAATTATTACTCTTAATCACTGCTATACTTATACAAAGGATTCTACAGGTAAGTTCCCCAACCTCAAGAGTTGAAATGGTACCTGAGAATTTGCAAGCTACAATATGGGAAATATTTGAGGAGAAAGTTGGGATTTGGGGACAAATTGACTTCATGCAAAACGGTCTTGTGGATCATATTGATACAACAAAATTTGCTTCTGATTACCTCTGGTACAATACAAGGTTAGTCTCACTCTACCTCAAAAATAAGTTAATAGCACGATTTTATCAATAATTTTTTTTTCAAAAGTTGATATGGGGAGGATAGATGAGGGTTGAAGACAAAAATAGTTTATTTATTTTTTATTTCTTAAATATACATTTTGAGTTATGCTATCTGTAAAATTTTGATTAACTTGTATTTTGAACGCCTACTAAAGTTGATTGCTTATACAGGAACATAAATCGTTATATGAATACTATTTTTCTTTTTGGTCTTATGTGTCCAATGTGCTTTCTCTCATTTGAATTTTGCAGGGTATTTAATCCCTATCTTTTGTTGTGGTTTTTTCATTTTCTGCATTCTTTCTTGTAATAGTGCATTTTCAATACTCATGTTCCCTTTCCATACCACAAGTGGACATATAAGTAAAATGAAATAGACTTTTGAATCAGAGCTTTTATTATTATATTATATAGTTTTCAAACTAAAGTTTTTCCATGATGACAGTTTTTATGTTAATGAAGATGAAGAGTTCTTAAAGAAGGGAAACCTCCCAGTTCTTCAAATTGAATCAAAGGGTCATGCACTCCATGTTTTTGTGAATGGGGAACTTAAAGGTTTTATTTTTGTATTTGTTTTCTCGCAAGGTTCTCTTTGAGCTGCATGACTTTTATTTTATGACTTGCTTATTGTTTTTCATCTATATAGAAATTATGAATCAACAATCAATTTATTTTGTTCTATGTCTGAATATCACATGGGGTATAAGTTCTTGGATATAGTCATTTTGTTCTTCCCTAAGTATAAATCATGCAAATTTAAAAATTCTTGAACTTTTTCTATCTTTAGAATTCTAGATATTTTAATTGACAAACTTTTGGTGAAGAGGAGCTCTTAAAAGTTATTGTATCATTTACTTCTAAAGGTCAGAAGATATATACTTCAAAACTATAAAAAATTTCTTGGCTATCTTTACTTAGTTTGAAATTGACTTTCTTTTTAATGCTTCGACAATTATCTTAGGTAAAATAGCAAAGACTTAAAAGTGTGTATTATCATGGTTCTAGAAAATATAGTATTGACAATGATTTATCATCATGACAAAGAATGGTATAACTTTTGGCTTTGTGAATGTGATGATTAAGAAATGATGGTTCATTGTAATTGTAGGTTATCAAACTGTTGACTTTATCTTTCCAAATAATATATTTATGCAATCCTAAAGTTTTTATTATTGGTGACATTTGGTGTTCATTTTTTGAGTAGTTATATTTCATTTACAAATATTAGGTAGTCCAGATGGAGCTAACACAGGGCCGGCCTTCAAATTTAAAAAACCTGTCCCTTTGAAAGCCGGGAATAATAACATTTCTTTACTGAGCATGACTCTCGGTTTACCGGTAAGTTACTTGTCTTGATGTACTTAAATGTCAACAGTTTGATGTAATAATATCTATTGTAACTTTAATTGTTTTTATATAATTTTTTAAAATTCTTATTTTGGGTTCTAGAGTGCGGGTTTATATTATGAATGGATGGGATCAGGACTAACTAGTGTCAAGATTGACGGGTTCAGCAATGGGACAGTTGACTTCACACTGAGTAGTTGGAACTACAAGGTATTTTAATTTCTTCCTTTAGTATACCAAGTTCTATCTCATGCTACTTTAAAAGTTGGAAAATAATTTAGTCGTAAGGCCACTTAGGAGAGAGTCAATATCTAACCTAATAGGATTTCATTTTCTTAATTGCTTGTCTCTTGCTTATCAGTTATGGAAGAATGGGGTTGATGAGTGAAGATTATAGAAATTACTGCAGAAGGTCCCATCAAAAGTTTAGGCTACTGTCAATTACGGCTCCATTTCTTTTCTTTTGGATTTTAAAAAGAATCCTAATATGTTTTTCAAATAGTGGGGTTTTGCTTTGTTCATATGACAGTCATGCAAAACACTTTACTGCTTTGGTGAATGTTTGTGATCAAATTGCGCTAATAGCAACATCTTTAATATCTCATGCACATTATTGCTTACTAAATATTTAGTAGCCTCTGACTTCCTAGATGATTTTCTTTTTTTTTTTTTTTTGGGGGCGGCGGGGAACTCAGGGCACAAGGAGGTTTTATTGGGATGATAGTTATTGGCCGCTGCGTTATCATGATTATTGTTACTTCTTTGCCTACTGCCCTTACAGATCTTGGGTCCATTGTTTCTTAAATATTGTTAAGACTGACAAAAGAATGATATGATTGATGGAGGGCATATTGTATCTGAAGTGCCACCGTTTGCTGGAAGGGAAGCTTCTCTTTACTGCAATTCAATCTTTTTGTGTTCAAATGTTGGGTAATGGAGATTAGTCTTTAAAATTGTGAAATTCTTACATCCTTGTTCATGATTTTTCCAGATAGGATTGGAAGGAGAAAGCCTAGGTATATACAAGCCAAATTGCGTGAATTGTGTGAAATGGGTATCAACTACAGAACCACCAAAAAATCAGCCTTTGACATGGTACAAGGTATATTCTAGTGATATGTATAATGGTTTCCTCTCATATTATAAACAACCTTTTACATGAATTTGTGTTTAATAAGAATATTAACCGAAAGAACTGTTGCAGACTATTGTTGACCAACCATCAGGGGAGGATCCTATTGCTCTGGATATGCTTGCCATGGGGAAAGGTCTAGCTTGGTTAAATGGAGAAGAAATTGGAAGATACTGGCCCAAGGAAAGCCCTCTTGACGATCAGTGTGTTCAAGAATGCGATTATAGAGGCACGTTTTCCCAGTGGAAATGCCCCACTGGATGTGGAGAGCCAACACAAAGATGGTAAACTTTAATAGAAAAAAAAAATGCTAAATTTAGAACTAAGAATTCATGCATTAATTGTTTGTTTTCTTACTTATAAACTATATCAAATCTGCTCTAACAAAACTCCTTAGTAGAACTTCCATGACTAACCACCAATTTTTCGCAAATTAAAATTCAACTACATAAGATTGGTTAATCAAAAAGTCATTTAATCAGCTATAGTTTTAGACAGTATACGGTTTCTATCCAACAATTAAAAGAATATTATATCTCAGTTTCAATTTATGCATGGCAGATTCTATATTCACTGTAGATAAGTCTTCTATTCATCTGAATTGATCAGGTACCATATTCCACGGTCTTGGTTCCAGCCAACTGGAAATGTTCTAGTTATTTTCGAGGAGAAAGGTGGAGATCCAACAAAAATCAAGTTTGCAAAACGTAAAATCTCAGGTCTGTGTGCACTTGTTGGCGAAGATTACCCCTTGGCAACTGTGAATCTCAAGTGCCCCAAGAACAGTAGCATCTCGGAAGTAAAATTTGCAAGTTTTGGAAATCCTGAGGGAACATGTGGATCCTATAGGAAGGGACATTGTCATGATCCTACTTCTACTTCTGTGATTGAGATGGTAATAATGCTTTCTTAACTTGTTCCTACAAATACGTATACCTTATGTTTCAGCAACATCTTAAATTATGATCATATTGAATGCCTTGACATTTTTGCTAATATTGCTTTTAACTAATATTATTACAGGCGTGCTTGAATAAAAATGAGTGTGCCATAGAACTAACAGACGAGACTTTCGATAAGGTATATTGTACGTGTGAAACTAAAAAGAAACTAGCAGTGGAAGTCGTATGCAGCTGAACATATATATTCTTTTAGCGGTGCAGTCACCCAAACTAAAGAAATTATCAAAGCAGCAGGGATTCGAGGTGCTCTTCCCTTTAATTTCTATTCATTTCCATAACTCTAGGTTCTGTTGGTTATGTGACATTTTAAATAATGTAATATAAATATTAATTTTTCACAAGTTGATTGTTTATTATGTTGTCTTTCCCTGTTTAATCTCTTCTTTTTCTCTTTTTTGGTAATTGTTTGTGCGAAAAATTGATCAGGGAAGTCCGAAAACTCAAGTGAACGATTGAGTTTACTACTGAATGTCTTGATCTTTAGTGATTTTATAGATTTGAATTTAGGTTGTATGGATTGAGCAAAAGTAAATAAAAACTGAGAATTTGAATTAATTATAAAGAATGCAGAGAACTGAATTGGTGGAAAATGAATTCGTCTTCTAATTATACAACACCTTCTGTAGTTTTGTGGACCTTACAGGGAAAATTTTGAATCAGAAGCGGCCCAATTTTATCTCTCTAATTTTGCCTCCTACAACTCCACAATAATAATGGATTCAATTGTATTCTGATCTAACTATTAGGTTGTGTTTGATTGGGGCAACGGGGGATTACTGAGTTAATGTCATATTATACTATTTGATTACCACGCTTGGTTATCAAACAATATAAGATTTCAGATCTTTTAAAATCAATAATAATTATTGTTGGTAATATAAGAGATAATCTAATTATCTTTATTCTCTTAAGTATTTTAAAATTATTTGATAATCTTATTTTTATTACAATTTTATCTTTTATTAATAAAATTTTTGGACAAAAATACATTTATTTTAAAATTAATTTACAAATGGCTTCATAGACTATTTTATCTTTATATACAAATTTTTTAGGACATAATTACCCTTGGACTTTAAAAAAATTACCTAAGGGTGGTGGTCAGATCTGGCCACCACCACTAGTCCTTGGATGGCAACAAAATGGTGCACAACTAGCCGAGTCTGATCAATCGTGTGCCAGTAAGGTTGTTTTCAGCCATGGATCACACGAAAATGGCCAAATTTAGCCATTTCATAACCAACGATGTGGTCGTGGCTATGAAACGACAATAGATCTAGCCATGAAACGACGGCTGTTTCACGGAAAAAGACGGGATGTGAAACTACCACAGATTTGGTCGTGAAACGATGGTCGTTTCATGGCTAAGGATGTGGCTATGAAATTGGCACAAATCTGGTCGTGAAACGGCCATGGATCTATAATTCATGGTCGGAAAAGGCTTTACCAGCGCACAACCTGTCATGCGCCATTCCGGCAGTGGCCGGGCGGTGGTGGCTGGTTGCCGACAGTGGCTTGGGGTGGGTGGGGGTGATTTTATTATAAATCAAAGTTTTATATGGCTGGGGTGTTTTAGCAAACTTTCAAATGTAGGGTGTTAAAAGAATAATTAAAAAACTAATAATAAAAGTGCTACATATTAATATTTAAAAATGAGGACAATTTAGTAATCTTTATAACATATCCACCAATTTATCATTCCAACCAAACATATTAATATAACATACCCACTAATTCATTCAAACCTAACCAAACATATTTCTCTAAATATTTTTAATAATTTTCAAGGTAATCTATATTTCCATTAATATAACATTCACTATAATACAATATTCTCAATAATATAACATTCTATGAATCAAACACACCCGTTAATAATTATGTCATAGTTAGAATTAGAAGATAAAGCTAAAATGTTTCTTAAGCTATAGAAAAGATAACTAAAAGGACATGTGTTTCGAAAGATCGTGGCTGAAGGGAAGCAATTAATTTAAATGATCAAATCAAGACTCAAGGGTCAACTTTTGATTTCAAATGTTTGTAACAGAAATGACAAACAAAATCAACTCTATTATATGATTATTTTATTATTTATAGTGATTACTTGAGGCTTGGGCAATCCTCACAGACAAATTAAACCAATTGGTACGAGTTCAAGCGGGATCAGATTCTTGATAACGATGCTCACCTTTTTTTCATCATTTGGAAAACTTTATCTTCCACACTAAGCAATTAAACATTGCTAATTTAAGAAACCTACAACACAAGTGTCTTAACGTTTAAAATCGAAATTAAATCCTGGATAATTGAAAGACAAAAATCAAAATAAAATAAATAAAATTAGAGTCGATTATTACAAGTCTTGTATAATCTATTTCCTCATTCTGTATAATATCAATACTAAACGACTATAGAGTTATTAAGTTTGCAATAAACGTATTTTGAGTGAAAAAAACTTAGGTATAGCCTAAAATTAAAGCCTCATAAACTAGTCCAAAATGGGTTACGTTTTCTTAGTTGGATTCGAACTATTTCAATTAGTGGTAGGAACAAACTCATTTTCGTAGCTGTCTTATTCCACGACTACAATGTTGAAAATAATGTACAATAATAGCAGCAAATGGACAAAGTATATACGATTAGAGATTGAGCATGCAAATATTATATGGAGATAAATAGTTTATGACCCACTTATCTGTACACATGAACAGTATTTAATGGTATTTTGTGGTTCCTTGTACACCAAGCATCTATTTTTATGGTTTTTATAATCAAATTCCGAGAGTGATGGAAGATCAATCATTTTGAGGGAGGCACGAGCCATGCATTGCTTTGTTATTGGGAGAATATCATAGACCACATTTAAGGTTTCTAAACTTATATTCAAATAACAGCTTTCGCATGTTTAATTAAATAGACCCTGAAAGTTTGAAAATTGTATAATAGATATTCCTTTGCCTTATGTTATTGTTTGTGGTAAATAAATGAAATAGTAACTTTGGTCTTATAAGAAATTGTTGAGGTAACATGGTAATTTTGGTCTTATAAAAAAGTGTTCGTAAATTTAATTGACAGTGCAATGGAGTTAGGGCAAATGGGTATTTATGATAAAGTTTTCAAACTTAGAGGGTCTATTAATAAGACAAAGAGGTGTGAGTGATACAACCTTTTCTAACTTCAAAGGCTCAATTGAACTGTCAATCATTTAGAAGTTCATTTCAGACTTATCTTAGCTATAGAGAGTGGAAAAGGATTGGCGATTAAGAGTGACGAATGACAACAGAAAAATTAGTGGCAACTTAGTTGTATCATCCCATTAGCTAAGAATGACTTAAATGTAGGGGCATGGGTTGGAAACAACTGCAAGGAATAACAAGTAGCTTTCCATAATCTAAGCTAGATCGTGATTTGTGTTGCATGTCTTTATTAAGGACTTAAACTAATAACCTTCTTGGGTAATACATTCAAAAGTCTCTGTCGAACCACTCAGTCACCCGAAAGTAGTTATATACCCTTAATTTTGATTAATTCTCTCTTAGAAATTAATATGACATGTGTATGATCAATCAAGTACATAATACCTACATATCACCAAGCCGAACCAAGAAAGGCTACCAATAGTTTATTATTCTGATGCCATTTAGAATTATTTTCTTATACAGACTAAACACTTAATAAGTACCCACAATTTTTTTTGTTTTACTGAGGATTAATTTATTAAACCAATCTTTCAATACAAGTGGAGCCTTGAACTTCTGTATTTAATTATCGTTGCTCTTATATATATTGGATGAATCTGTTTGTTTGAATTCAGAAATATAGTCTTGCTTTGAATAGTAAATAATTAAATAGAGATTCATGATGGAAACCCTTTTCATTTCTTTTAGTAATGAAGCACTTATCCAACACAATTTTTTTTTTTTTTTTGATTTTGATCAGTGATTTTTTTTTAATGACCGAAGGGTGTTTGAGCTAGTTTATGCACACCCCATCTAATCAACCGGGGTCTTGAAAGGTTAGAACTATAGCCCGAGTAAAAGCTCTAGTAGTTATCTCTATTAGTACCTAAAAAATGATTCGAATTAGGATCTCTTGAATAATACACCAAAAAATTCTTATTGAACCGCTCAACCACTCAGAGATCGGTGATGGTTTGATTGAAAATAAGTTTTTCTTGATAAAATTAACGAGTAAAGTGACAAATTTATGGGAAAACTTTGTACTAAAATACTGTGCTCTTTGAAAGATTGATTTTACATTTAATTTATTTTATGAGAAGCCATATCATCAGGATTTTAAATCAATTAGTTGTAATGATGTAACCCGTAATTAATTAGTTATGAAAAATGTCACGAAGTCTTTATCATTGTAGGGTCCATTTGAACCATGCATTCATTTAAACGCCTTGCGTTAACGAAACTTTGGAGAAGCATCGGATGTCATATCAATTTGTAATTTCATTCTTAATTCAGAAATAAATTTGCCAAAAATTAGAAGATAATACTATTTCGTAATTTTATTAAGTTAAAGCATAACCATGCATATTTCTTCCCTTATCATGAACACGAACGGCCTCTAATAATTAGAGAATTTAAATTAAAAAAAAAAATAAGATCCCTATTCACGATAAGGGCGAAGGTTAGGAGAAAGTAGGTTTCTCTCATTCAAATATTATCCAATTAAAATCCTTATTCAAAGCTATCCAATTAAAAATTGAGAGACAATAACACACGCTTTGGTGGGCTCAAATGGTTATTAAATATAAGTTCAATATTATTCTATAATATCCCTAAATTCTCCTGTATTTCCATATAATAATATTTAAAATTAATTAATTAATTGATCTAATTTAGATCGCTTACTCTTGAGTCCATTTTATAATAAACTAATATTCGTTATTTATCAATATCAAAACCGTCCTCTGCCATCAATTATCATTTTCCATTGAATGATTCTAAAACAAATAATTGTAATCCATTGAATAAAAGTTCAAATATAATTGAAACATGAATTTAATTAATATATTGTAAGGATTATGGGTATTATTAGCTAATTAAGCATCAACTTTCAACAAATATATATTATTGTTCTTCAGAAAATAATTATACTTCTTTAATATTATGGTTTGACTAGAGAGCAGTAGATACTATATAATAGAATCTCTATTATTTTAAGCATCATTTGAACATATTTGCAGACTAATTAATTATATATAAAAAGTACTATCTTGACTAATAAAATTAACTTATTTTTAGATAAATAAGTTCACCTGATTATTTATTAATAAATATAAAAACTTATCACATAACAAAGAAAACCATTGTCGATTGCTTTCACAAATAATATAAAGCTCAAATTTATTAAAATATTTTATCAAACACTTGCATAACAAAATTTTATAAATAACATACACTTATATCTCGATCATGCATTACAACTTTATAGAAGAATAAATCCTTTTTAGTAAGGATAAAAACAAAGATCACCCTTTTCTAGAATTAGAGTGTTTTGCTTTCTACTATGATATTGAAATTGGTTTACCAAGTCAACCACGAAAGAGATATTTTTTTTTTTTTAATTTAGGTCTTCATTATAATCGGTCTAACAAAGTTTTTGGGACATTGTGATTGTGTGGCTGTATTCCACCGTGTTGTGGCTCTCAAACACCCAATTCTACAAAGAAGATACTTATTGAGAGGTTGAGAAGTTGAGTTTGTGAGAGTTAGGTTTTGATAATTAGCAGTTTTGTTTAAGAATAACTTAAATCTGTCTGTCATCTCAACTTGTAATATATCAACATCCTTCTTTACTTAGCTGTATTTTGAAACCTTTTTTTGTTCCAAAATAATTTTCATACAAACACTTTTAAATATATCTTAAAACAAAGGTATTATATACATAGAGAGAGAGAGAGAGAGAGAATCTCTCTAGTTGGACTTTATAATTTAAAAAAAAAAAAAAGAAAAAAAAGATCAAGTCCAGTAACATCATTTAACAATTTTCATTAAAAAAAAAAAAAAAAATTGCGTCGAAATATGTAAAAAATCATCTTTTAACATTTACTGGAAATGAAAGTTTTGATGTACGGTTTGAGAATTGACGTTTATATATAGTTTTTTGGTGTATATTTTATTTAATAACTGGACCTACTAGTGAAAGAAGATAAAAAAATCAATGTTGAGTTCGTGTAGCATCAAAGTTTGGTATTGGCAAGGCCAAAACGTGTAAAGGCTTCAATTTTCTGTTGATGCATGATTTTGACACCAATGATTTGCATATGCAAAATGTTAAATTGTCCTTAGAAATTATACGGAAATAATTATGATCAGATACAAAGACTGAATAATAAATGAGATATATGGTTTTTAAAGTGGTTAGATGCCTAAAACGAATCATACATCCACTGTTTATTTTATATATGAGAGATTACAAGAGATCGCGTATAGCGAACAACGAGCAAAGGAACAACAACTGAGTATTTAGAGAGAATATCAAGTCGGTCTCTTTCTCGTAGGTTATCTTTGCTTTGAAAATAGAGATTACAATTAGATAACGGGTTCAGTATTAGAATCTCGAAAATGAGAGAGGGAGTCATTCATTTATAGTAGAGGAATTCAAGATAATAATCACAAATCTGCAAGTGGGTAGGTGCCGTGCAAGTCCTTCCTTGCCTCATATTGATTGATAACTTAGGAAACATCCTCAAATTACCTAGGGCTTAGACAGGTGTGCGACCCTTAATTACTTATAGACAAAACCTGAATCTGCCAAGTTGATAACAGCCATATTCTTTCTGTCATGGAGCGACGTGGCAGCTCCTACGTGACGCAAAGTATTCCTGAACTCTGATTAGTACTTGCTGACGTAGGCTAACGTCAGCCCTGACTTTTTAGGCATAATAGAAACTTTCCAGTTCTTAAGGTTCAAAGATTGAATCTTAAGAACTTCATGATTATGTCGTGACTTGATTTGCCTCGAGCCACATTGTTACAAACGACATGAGGCTGATAGCTTGACTTGACCAGAGAACCAAGTGTAGATCGTGACATTGGTTTTTGAGAACTACACAAGCGACGTGACGTGATTGTTTCACAAAGGTCCAGCGACCTGATTCAGATCATGATCAATGCTATGAAAATGAGTTTCGCGTTCTACTTGTCATTCACGACCTGAAAACACTTAAAAAATCTTGCTGTCGAAAATTGAGAATCATTTTGCTTAGTGTTCAAATTCGACATGTGGAAAAGATGTCTTATTCGAACGACCTTCTCAGATGTTATCCGTTGCGCTTGACAACTGTCTTGGTCAATAAAATAAGCTTTATCTGATAGATGTGTCTTAGCGTAATAAGTGTCAGCCAAGAGCATTAAATACAAGCCATGCTGAAACGACATTCCCTTTTGAAGCATTAAATGCGGATGAGGGCGCATTTAATGTAGAGGAGATAATCATGCCGACATTTGGCGATTTCAATAAAGAGAAACGCCGATTGATCTTTGCGCAGATTAATGACATGTGGTCATAATTAATGGCTGGAAACACGTTCCCGCCCAAACGTCACTTATAAAAGAAACCAAGCGTCGTCTTCCACCTTATAAAACCCGAAGCCCGTTCCAAGTTCTTCCACAGAACTCAAACTTTCAGAGAGAAAAACAACGTTTTTGCACTCAAGAGATTAGTTCATCCTCTTCTCAGTTGATACGCACTCAACCCTACGATAGGACATCCGTTCTCAGCAATCAAGGGATAAAGAAACTTCTTCTATTTTTCTCTTTTCATTCCTGTCAAAAACTTAGTTTTTACAGTAATGGGGGGTGTGAACGTCTGGTAGGCTTAGATGATGAACATTCTTGGTAGTGTTTGAAAAGAAACACCTTTAAGAGTCGAAACCTAGCGCATAAATCTTTAGAAAAACTTCTTTAAGAGTTTTTAGGGTTTTAGCGGCTACGGAAGGGTTATTTTACACTTCTGAGTTGTCATACGAGGTAACTTATGCGAAATTTGAGTCACCCCTACATGTCGCCGTTTTACAAACTCTAAGAGCGATGGATGTCCCCAAGGCAAGAACAGTCGGAGAGGGAAGCTCGCAACCACCAAGCACCTTGGCGGGCCCTAGAAAACTGATACGATCAACAATTTCGAAGGACGAAATTCAAAGAGCAATTAACCAATACGCGATCAATGTAAACATCTTCCAACATGGGTTGCACACTGCTCAAGATCCTCCCGAGGGATTGGTCGCGATCTCGAAGGCGATCTTAAATATGGAGTGAGGATACCCCTTCACCCCTACATTAGGTCAATTCTCGACCACTTCGAGATTTTTGCCATTCTAAATGACGCCAAATGCATATATGATAGCAATTGCTATGTATATCGCATTCGGCAAACACAATCTCGGCGAGCCAACATTAGAGGAACTCAACTGCATGTATTACTTAAAGAGGAGTAAAGATAAAGATTTGTACTACCTTTCCAAGCGATCAACGATCGAGGGAGGGATATTTGGTTACCCTAGCAATGTTAGGATTTATGAAACTAAGTATTTTTTCTTCGAGTACATGGAATCTGTAATTTTAAGGAGCCGAGTAGGTTTTCCTTCTATTTCCTAGATCGCTCACTTTTAACTTTGACTCTTCCTTAATATATTAAGCTAACGAACACTTTACTTTCTTGCAAGAAAAAAATGACCAAACTGTCAGCACTAGTCGATCACAGCCGTATTGAAGCATTTGGTTCAATTGTTTGACCAGAGTCACGACGCAAGGCTGCTTGTAACTACTGCTAACCTTCGAAAATACGAGTTTTTCACCCCTGACACATCTTTAGAAAGTCCAGCTTGTAAGTATTTCTTACACAAAAAAACTTTAAGTCTTTATTAACAAAAAAAGACTATCTCATTCTTTTTTTTTTTTTTTTTTTTGCTAACGCATCTTTATGCCATGCAACAATTATGCTACCGAAGGTTGTGAAGATGATGAAGAAGCCTGGGAGATTCACATTCCCTCTTATTAACAATCCAAAATAAACAGGAGCCGACTTCCTAACGATACCCCTGCCAAAGTGGATGGGGAGCAACCTTGTGCCGAGAGGGCAACAAAACCGCCGAAAGACGGAAGTTGCTCTTTGGCCTGTTCCACGCCTCCGCCGCCATGACGAAACCATGAGCCAGTTTTTCAAAAGAGAGAGAAAAACCAAACCAAACCACCTTAGTACTACATTCCCTAAGGTTAATTCAACTAAAATAGCTGGAGCGACCTCCAACGATACCCCTACAAAGGGGATATAAATTGGTGCCGAGAGGCAACAAACCGTCGAGTGACGTGAAGAAGCTCTTTGGCCTGTCGCTGCTCGCCTGCCAAGGACGAAAACCATGAGTCAAAAGTCAAAGAAGAGAAATACAATACCCACTAAAGACGAAACCGAATCTAAGTCAAAAGGTTTCAGGGTATTGCCAAATAGGCTACAACCCTATCAACTTTTCTTTGCAAGGACGACCTCGGGGGTGCTCCCAGGCATTCGACTACCCCTAGGAGCTCGCAAGGGAAAAAAGGGCGACCGCGACCGCTCAAGAGGAAGCAAATGAGCAACAAGCAGGCCAACAATAGGTCAAAAGGGTCTTTGTCGCGACGAGACTTGACCGTTGGTGTTGGATCTTTTAGGCAACTACCAGACCATTTACGGTTGGTGGTTTACACCCTTTTAGAATGCCAACTTGCCACAACCTTTGACAGGTTTATGGCTTCTCGACCTACTGACTTGGTTACCACTACACTTCAAATATAAAGTCAGGTAAAATGATTTGCTCTCTTCGATAATTCTTTCATACAAGTCGATCTTTTAGCTTTTTAAGAAAAAAACTAACTGTTTATTCCTTTCCATGTAGTTTTTGTTTGCCTTAAATGTGGCCCACAATAAGATGAAAATCAACTATGATGGCAAACTCCACGACATAAAAGAGGAAATTGCCAAACTTAAACAAGATCTTACGGCTTCAGATGAAGAAGCAAAGGCCGCTCACATTCAGGTGAACATATATCTTACTGAAAAGAATTCTGCTATGCGAACAGCAGACTTGCAAAAGATCGAGCTCAAGAAGAAAGATAGCGATAATAAAGAACTCCAACGAACAATAGCGAGACTCACTGAAGAGTTGGGTCAAAAAGAAAAAGAGCTACAAGTGAATTCAAAGCACGAAAAAACAGCAGAAAATACTCCAGCTTAGTTATGGGAAAACTCAAAGAAAGAGAAAAAGGCACTGCAGACAGACCTTGAGCTGGCTCATGGGCGAATCACTTCGTTGACCTAGCAAATGAAGCAACTGAACCTTGAGTTAGAGAGGAAGGTTGCTCAGTGGGTGTTGTAAGCTATTTATAGCTTGGTGCCGAACAATCCTAACATGGATATCTCTTACCTCCTCGAGGAATACCAAGTTGCTCTTGCTTCTATGGTCAAGGTCGATGAGCAAGAAGAACAAGAAGCTTGCCCCAGAGGACGATCAGCAGGAAGCAGAAGTCCATGAAGATCAAGCAGACGACCCAGAGGTCGACGATCAACTGGATGAGCCAGAGGTCGACGATCAGTTGGATGACCCAGAGGTCGAAGAGGCTAGAGCCAAGGATCTCGGTGATTGAGACCACTGATCGTCCTCTATTCTACTTAGAATACAGTCTTTTGTGCTTATTCTTTTTTCTAATGCAGCTCCTAGTCGTCTTTTGTACACATTTTTGAAATATATAAAAGGGAATTTTTGACCAATTGTGATAGCACTTTTATAACTTAAGTACTTCACAAAACCAAATATAGCATATTAGATCATAAAACTTGTAAAATGTTATAAATAACAAGATTATTAATAGTATTTATAACAGTGAAAACTTTACAAGTAAAAAATGATCAAGCTATAAGCGAGTTCAGAATTACTAATAATAGAGGCGAGAATGCTCAACATTTCAAGCTCACAATACTTCAAAACCATTAAGCCTTTTGAGGTGATACGTTCCAGGTTGTATCACCTTAGTGACATGATATGGGTCTTCCCAGTTAGGTCCCAATACCTCCGTAATTAGTTCTCTGTACCGAGGAGGATTTTTTTTAGCACCAGGTCGACAACCTGGAAGTCTCTTCTTCTGACTTTAAAATTAAAGAATCTCTTTGTCCGCTGTTGGTAGGAAGCCATCCTTAACCGAGCCTTGCCACGGTGTTTTTCAATTAAGTCTAGATTTGCACGTAAAAGTGCTTCATTGTCTATTTGATTGTAAAATTCTCTCCAAAGTGAACCAAATCCCACTTCTATTAGAACCATTGCTTCGCAACCATATGCCAGTAAGAAGGGTGTTTCTGAAATAGAGGTTCTCGAAGTCGTTCTATATGCCCATAGAACTTCTGGTAGATCATCGGCCCAATTGCCCTTGGCTGCGCCAAGTTTAGCCTTCAATGTGTGATGAATGGTCTCGTTGATAACTTCAACTTGACTATTAGCCTATAGTCTTGTCACTGAGGCGAATTTTTTATGAATCTCTAACTCTTTGCAAAATTGCTTGAATTCCTCATTATCGAATTGTTTCCCATTATAAAAAATGAGTGTATGAGGAATCCTATAGCGACATACTATATTTTTGAAGACGAAGTCTTTGAGCTTCTTGGTAGTGATCATGGCCAAAGGCTCTGTTTCAACCCACTTAGTGAAATAATTTATTATGATCACTGCATATTTGACACCACCTTTATCAGTTGGCATGGGTACGATGAGGTCAATTTCCCATATAGAGAATGACCAAAGACTGGTCATCGTCGTTAACTAATGGGAAGGAGCTTGCGGGACGTTCGCAAATCTTTGGCACTTATCACACTTCTTCACAAAGTTGAAGGCATCTTCATGAAGTAGGAGCCAATAATATCTTTAGCGGATAATTTTATTGGCAAGAGATCATGCAGTTGTGTGATTACCATAGATCCCTTCATGTATCTCTCTTGTGATATAGTCTGCTTCATCATCTGTTACACATCGAAGGAAGGGAGTGCTAAACCCTTGCTTATATAACTGATCTCCAATGAAAGTATAATGAGTAGCTCTAGTGCAAAAGATTCTTGCCTCAGTCTTGCTATTAGGAAGAATCACATCTCGGAGATACTAAATAATCAGAGTCATCCAGGAAACAAACTCAGTTGCGAGTACGACCTGATCAGGTGAGTTGATGCTAGAAGCTTTGATGTACTTGATTGGAATACTATCCGGAGCATCGAAGTCTAGTGATAAGGCTATATTTGCCAAAACATCCACAATAGAATAACTATTTCTCGAGATTTGCCTTATCGTATAGTGCTTAAAGGGCTCGAGTGCGGCTTTAGCTTTCTTAAAGTAACTAATCATATTTTCTTGTTTGGCTTGATATTCCCCCAGAATCTGATTAAGAACTAGCTGGGAGTTGCTATTAATATCGATCATCTCTGATCCCATTTCTCTTGTTAGTCGTAAACCAACAAATAATGCTTCATATTCGGCCTCATTATTCATAGCTTTGTATCCAAACCTGAGGGCTCCATAAATGTGAGTTTCCTTAGGGCTAATGAGTAGAAAACCAGCTCTGACTCTTCTCCTGTTCGAAGACCCATCAACGTAAAGACTCTAGGTTAACAAGTTCAGAGCAATTTTCTAGACAACTTCACTGGCTAGCTACTCAGATTCATGATCTGGCTGATGAGAGAATTATGAAATAAAGTCAGCAACAACCTGCTCTTTAATTGTTGTCTTTGGTCTGTAATGTAGATCAAATTGACTTAGTTCCATAGCCTATTTAAGCAACTTTCCCGAAGCCTTTGGCTTCTGAAGGACCTTCCTGAGAGGGTAGTTAGTTAATACATGGATGGTATAGGCATGGAAATAAGGTCGTAGCTTCCTAGAAGCGATTAGTAGGGCATACGTTAATCGTTCTATCTCTAGAAACCGAGTCTCAGTGTCCAGTAATCATTTGCTTGTGTAATATACTGGCCACTGAATTCTGCCCTCTTCTCGAATGAGAGTTGTACTGACCGTATACTGAGAGACGGATAGGTAAAGGAATAAAATTTTCTTGGGAAGGGGTTTGGACAGGAGAGGTGGTTTTCCTAAATGCTCTTTTATGCTCTAAAAGGCTTGCTCACACTTTGGAGTCCGTTCAAATATCTTGTTGGCCCTGAGCACATTGAAGAACAGTAAACAACGATCTGTTGCTCTCAAGATAAAGCGATTGATAGCCATTATTCTCATATTCAAGCTCTAAACTTGCTTTCGATTGGAGAGACTTATCATATCTAGGAGAGCTTGGATCTCCTCGGGGTTGACTTCAATTCCCCAATGGTTAACCATATACCCCAGAAATTTCCCTGAGGATACTTTAAATGAACACTTAAAAGGATTAAGTTTCATTCTGTACCCTCGGAGTATATCAAACATTTTTGCGAGGTTGGCTATATGATCTGAAGCAACATGCGACTTGACCAGCATGTCATTGACATAGATCTCCATTGATTTCTTGATTTGTTTAGAAAACATTCAGTTAACCAAACGCTAGTAGGTTGCCCCAACGTTTTTCAGACCAAAGGGCATGACTTTATAGTAGTATAGTTGATCTGTGATAAATGAGGTATGCTCCTCATTGGATGTGTACATCGGGCTCTGATTATACCCTGAATACACATCCATGAAGCTTAATAGCTCGTGCCCGGAGGTGGCATCAACGAGCTAATTGATTCTAGGCAAAGGGAAACTGTCATTCGGACAAGCTTTGTTAAGATTCATGAAATGAACACAAGTTTACCACTTGCTATTGGGTTTCTTCACTAAAACAGGATTTACGACCCAACTCAAGTAATGAGCCTCGCGAATGAACCTGATTGAGAGGAGCTCATCCACCTCAACCTTAAGAGCATTATAGCACTCTAGGTCCATGGCTCTTCTCTTCTGACGAACTGGCTTGACCTCACCATCGATGTTAAGTGCATGACATATTACATTCGGGCTTACCTCGACCATATCAGCATGAGTCCATGCAAAAATATCAATATTCTACCTGAGGAAGCTTATTAGATTAGTAGTGAGCTGAAGGCTGAGATTGCTTCTGATTCTTAACACACGAGTTGGCTCATTCTAGTCGACTGATACCTTAGATAGAGTCTCAACAGGACCACTATGGGAATACTCCTCTTGAACACGATGATCTATATTATCTTCCACTAAACTTAGTTGTGGTTCGATCCTGCTAATCGTCATAGTCTGCTTAGGAACACCCACTGGCTTCTCTTTTCTTTTGCATGTCATCTGCATTGCTCTTCCATAGCAGTCGCAAGATTCACGTTGAGACCCTTTGACCTCCCTGCACCCCGTCGGAGAGGAAAATTTCATCTTCAAATGATATATGGAGGTGATAGCTTTGAAATTTTGAAGTAAAGGTCGTCCCAATATGCCATTGAAAGCGAACGGACAGTCTACCACTAGATATTCTGCCATCTTGGTCACTTCGTGGGTCTTACCCAAAGTGACAGGAAATGCAATCGTTCTCTTGGAAATCAAATGATCCCTTATAAAGCCATAAAGGGGAATAGAGGCAAGCTTCAGATTTGTCTCTTTCAATTGTATTTTCTCGAATGCTCGCTGAAATAGGATGTTCACGGTGCTCCCATTATCCACCAACATTCTGTGGACTTCGCACTGACCTATTTTAGTTGTGACAACGAGCGCATCCTCATGAGGATGATGCAATCATACCGCGTCTTTCTCTGAGAAGGTAATCACCTCCTCTTTGCGCACCTTAGCAGGTCGATGCGCCATGTTTAACACACTCACAAAGTCATGGCGAGCTTCTTGAGCATATGTCTCCTAAGCACCTCGAGAATTCCCCCCAAAGCGTGACCCTCCAAATATAATTTCAACGAGATGGAGGCCCTTGCGACCATAGTGTTTCTTCCCATCTTCCTCTTGATCCTTCTCACAAACGGGAGTTAGACCATTAATATACTCCTTGAAATGCCCTTTTTTAATGAGGTCTTTATTAGCCTACTTAAGAGCTCAACATTCATTGGTATGGTGCCCATTGTCTCTATGGTAACGTCAATACTTTTTGCTGTTTTTTATTAAAGAGGGATTTTTCATGGGCTTTGGCTCTCCAAGTAGATTAGCTTCTTCCAATTTATCTAGAATAGCTGATACCGATGCATTCAATAGAGTGTACTGATTCTTGTCGCGATCGCGACGAAGAACTTGGGTATAAGATTTTTGGGTTCAAACCGCTATTTCTTTCCCTTTCTCTGATCGTCATTAGCCCATTTGCGATCAGGCCTTCTACTATTCTCTCCCCAGTTTTCCTTCCTCCGATTGGGAGCACTGATTGAAGGACCAGGGTCATGGCGATTCAAGGTAGCCACTAAATTTTCAATTTTGAGATATTTCTCAGTAAGGTTGTAGAAGCCAGTAAGGGAAATATCATCCTCAGATTGTAGTTTCTTCCACGAGTTGGTTTACGTGCAGACTTTCGCAATAATAAGATTTCTAACCGAATCTTCGGGTGTATTAGCCAACTTATGAAGCTCCCTGTGGAACCTGTCGATATAAGACTGGAGGGACTCATTCCTTTCCTACCGTATGTTGCTTAGATAGCTCAATGGCATTGAGAACTTCCTATTAGCCTAGAAATACCTCAAAAATAACGAACTCATCTACTGCTATGAGTTGATAAATCCTAGCGGAAGCAATCTAAATTAGCGCTTAGCTTGGGCAGTCAGAGTCACTGCTAAGTAGCAACATTTTGTCAAGTTGGAAACTTGGTGAAGCTCAATAAGGTCATTAAACTCAGAGATGATCCTGTGTATCAGAATTCCTATCGAATGCTCGCATGTAGGGCATTCTAAATCTCGACGAGAGAGAAGCAGTCAAGATCGCTAGAGAAAAAGAAGACGCCTTAGCGACCTACCCTCGCTCATTCTGATAAGCTCTAAGCTGAGCCATAGTTAGCTATAACTCCTCAATTTGAGGAAGCAGAGCCACTTGAGGATCACTTTCCATAATGTGGGTTCTCTCCCCACGACTGCGATTGAGAAAAGACAGCAGATCAGACTCTTCCTCTCCTCGGCCGGAGCCTCTAACATACCTTGACACATGTTAGCTAGAGCCATGTGAAAGCACTGAGTGGTTGGGGGAGTTATCCTGACCTTTGCGGTGGTCAGAACCGACCCGCGTCTGGTGGGTATTTCCCTCACGGTAATGGTCGAAACCATCATTCTAGCGATAATGGGAATCTCCATGCCGCACACTCTTATGGGGGTGCCCATGCAATGTGGCGTGAGACGGCTCATGATGTGACATACCGCGAAGTCGCAAAACTACAAGTATTCTACTTGTTTTACGATTGGTATTCACTGGCCCTTTTGAGCCTTTTGGTCATCGACAGCCACTTGCTTTCCCTTATTTTTTACGCATTGTAGTGCGCGTGGTATGAGCTTTCGACTGTTTTCACGCTTTAGCGTGACCGATAGGCCTTTTTGGAGGTGGTACTGCCTTATCAAAGTAAGGCAGCACGACCTGATCCAAACGATTTAGCCATCGGCTAATCATTTGGAGAGTATTATTAAACATTTCCTCGTTGTTGGTGCTAGTTCGCTTGGTTTCAAGATCATGAGTCATTTGTTCACAAGTAGAATTGATTGATCAAAGGTTATGAATGAAGAGCGAATATGAAATCATCCCTCCTTCTAGCGCCAAATTGTTGTTGCATGATTTTGACACCAACGACTTGCACGTGCAAAATGTTAAGCTATCCTTAGAAATTACATGTGAATGATTATAATCAGATACAAAGACTGAATAATAAATGAGATATATGGTTTTTAAAGTGGTTCGGATGCCTAAAGCGAATCATACATCCACTGTTTCTTTTATATATGAGAGATTACAAGAGGTCGCGTATAGCAAACAGCGAGCAAAGATATAACAACTGAGTATTCAGAGAGAATATCAAGTCGGTCTCTTTCTCGTAGGTTATCTTCGTAGGTTATCTTTGCTCTGAAAATAGAGATTACAATTAGATAGTAGGTTCAGTATCAGAATCCCAAAAATGAGAGGGAAAGTTTTCTATTTATAGTAGAGGAATTCAAGGTAATGATCACCAATTTGGGCCTCACATTGAGTGATAACTTAGGAAATATCCTCAAATTACCTGGGGCTTAGACAGGTGTGCGGCCCTCAATCACTCATAGACAAAATCTGAATCTGCCAAGTTGATGATAACCATATTCTTTCTATCATGGAGCGACGTGGAAGCTCCTACGCGGCGTAAAACCTTCCTGAACTCTAATTGGTACTCGCTGACATAGGCTAACATTAGCCCTGATTTTTTAGGCATAACAAATTCCAAGCCCTAACCCTAGTTTGCATGTTCACATTCATGAAAAACGAAAGGGAAAGTTCAAAATAAAGCTTGCCCGAATTAGAATATCTCAATCTCAATAAAAAATATTATAGGCAACAGCTAATGAGAGAAGAAAAAAAATTAAAAAAGAAAACAATCACGAGTAATCAAATTGAAAGAGAACTTTTAGGTAGTGATGATTTTGATATGAAAAAATCAATTTACGAATTGGAAGCATTAGGCGATGAGATGGCCAGACACTTGTTGGTAATTTGCTGAAACAAATAAAAGATTAATTGAAGAAAAATAATTAATTAATTAATAATAAGAAGTGAAGTGATCCCCGTAAAGCCATGCGGCATCACAAGAGTTTGTATTACGACTTGCCAACAACTTCATTTAGATCAGTTCACTGTTGATGATGATCGCCAATCTGATGTTATTATCGGTAAGTTTCATTATTTAGTCAAAAGGCTGGAGCTTCACGAGCCATTTCGTGTGTTTTTGGGAACTGAGTTCGATTGAGAAAGTTCCATTTAATGCACAAGACATATTGCTACCTTGTTATGGGGATATTGGAAGATTAATTAATTTGGTATTAAGAAATTATTTATGGGAAAGTAAAGAAACCCACAAAACCTTAATTAGAATTTTAATTTCTGAAGTATATATATGTATATATTCATATCTTCTATTTGATTTCCCGAGTAAAGGACTTTTTCCCACCTAAGGTTTGCCTTATTGACACTTTTCCACCCAAAAAATTTTAAAATATCACTTTCTCACCCAAAGTTAATACTCCGGATGATTCCAGTGATAAATATTCAATCGGTTACTATCATTTGATCCACCGGCCTCGACTCTACAAAAACTCTCTTACACTGACTTCTAGTAACTCGTCGAACGCCAGCTAAGAAAGTAAAATATATTTTGGGTATTAACGGAATATAACTTTTGGGTGGAAAAGTGATATTTTGAAACTTTTTGGGTGGAAAAGTGTCATTAAAGCAAACCTTAGGTGGGAACAAGTCGTTTACTCTTTATTTCCCAATTGCGGTTTCGAAAGACAAATTAAGAACGTTTCTACCAATAATACTGTAAAGATTATTAAATTGTGTTCTTTTAAATAAAAAATTTCGAGGTCCCTTAATTTGAATGTAAAGGTTATAGATTCGGAAGAATTAACACACTTAATTGGAAAGATCTTTCCACCAAAACAAGAAGTCAATAACTTTAAACTTTGACAGTAGTTTTAGATTAAAAAAAATTATAAAAAATCCAATGAACTTACTCTAACCCAAGTACGAATTAATGCGAACCACTCAAGAAATGTAAGAAACAATTGATGTTTTGTTGTTTATAGCTGACCAATATTAAGTCATTGTTTAATCTTCGTCTTCCATTTACGTTATTTTCATCTCTTTTTTTTTTTTAAGAAAGACTTAACAAATTTTATAATTGACTGTTGACAATGCCCACAAATCCAATGGCGTTTGGCGTGTCATTGCCGCTTCAATCAAAACCTCCAGTGGCATTCAAAATCCCACGGCTATCTATAATCAAAGCCTTCAGTGGCATTCAAAATCAACGTACCATATATATATATATATATATATATATATATATATATATAATCAATCCTCTTATTTTGTGTACGTCTATAATTTTTATAAATAATTTATCATTGTTATATAATAATAAAAGATTAAACCCTATAGCATGTCCAAAATTTTTATAAGATTAACTCTAATGACTAAATGTAAAATTATTTAAAGGATGGAGAAGATTCTTTTTTCACGTAAGCATCATGCAGGCCCAGGCCACCAAGGTCACGTTGAAAAAAACCCTAGCATTTCCAAAATATCTTGAAAACACCATCCACCATTATAAAATAAATATTACCGATTTGTGGCCTATATAAACACCCCTTCTCTTGCCCACCTTTTCATCTTCATAACAACATTTAATACAAAGCTATTACTAAACTTTATAGCAATTCAATTATATCGATCGAGTTCTGTCTCAATGGATAAACTTTTCCTCTCATTTTTCACTTCTTTTTTTCTAATTTCTTCTCTGAATGTTGTGCATGCCGCAACACCAATAACTTCTTGCACCCAAACACCATATCCCGAAACATGCGCCCATTACATGGAAAATAATTTCTTAGCCACCCTCAAGCTCGACCGAACCCAATTCTCCTTTCATGACTTGACCCTCAAGGTCGCCTCGGACCAAGCCGTTCAAGCTCACCAGCTCATTTCAACTATGGACTTGAGCTCCTTCAATGAGCACGCCAAATTGGCTTGGACTGATTGTTTGGAGCTCTATGAAGATACAGCCAACCAGCTAAACCGTTCAATGAGCTCTTCAAATCCTGTTGATTCCGTAACGTGGCTCAGTGCTGCGATTGCGAACCAACAAACGTGTGAAAACGGGTTCACTGATTTTAACTTGCGGTCTCATCTTGAATCTCTGCCATTGATGTTGACTAACTTCTCGCAGTTGCTTAGCAACTCCTTGGCAGTAACTCAGTCCACTGTCCAACCGTACGCCGCCACGAAAGTTGGCGGTCGACGCTTGCTTGCGGATGAATTTCCGTCGTGGATTTCGGCGGCTGATCGGCGTCTGCTACAAGCGGCACCGAAAGGCGACATTGTGGTGGCCCAAGATGGATCTGGAAATTACAGGACCATTTCTGAAGGTGTGGCTGCTGCAGCTAAGAGAAGTGGCGGGAAACGAGTGGTGATTTATGTTAAAAAAGGAGTTTATAAAGAGAACGTGGAGATTAAAAAAACAGTGAAGAATATAATGTTAATGGGAGATGGAATTGATGCTACCATTGTTACTGGTAACAAGAATGCTAACGATGGTTCAACAACTTTTCGCTCTGCAACTTTTGGTAAGCTTGCTCCTTATAGTTATAATTAATCTCAAACTTTAAACTTTCATGCATGTTAATTAATCAAACAAAAACATAACAATATTTTTTATTTTTTTCACGTGCAAGTTACTTTACGACAATAAAGAAATACATATATATACTCGGCGAAACGAGTAAAATTTATTGATGGGGAAAAAAATAAATGAGATGATATATGATTAAAAGACATAACTGAAACTTTTTTATATTTAATTATATATTATTACGTATATATTTCTATCACTACATAATTATTTAAATACGCTAATATAAGTATATTTGATTTTATGTTGTTTTTATAATTATTATTGTGGTAAGCATGTCTTATTCAAATAAAAAGATAAAAAAAAAAAAAAAATACAACAATAAAATAGAGATAAACCTATTTTATAATTAAACTTGCACCCTTTCTTCACATCATTCTGTCAATATTTTGGTAACATTAAAACATACACTATTTTCAAATTAATCTTTAAACAATAAAAAAAAAACAATTATCTGATAATTAACTCACTGGGTTTCAAAATTCTTCCAGCTGTTTCTGGGGCAGGCTTCATAGCTCGAGGCATGACGTTCGAGAACACGGCGGGACCCCAGAAACATCAGGCCGTGGCTCTCCGGTCAGGCTCCGACTTCTCCGTCTTCTACGGCTGCAGCTTCAAGGGCTACCAGGACACCTTATACGTCTACTCTCAACGCCAATTCTACAAGAACTGCGACATCTACGGAACTCAAGACTTCATTTTCGGGGACGCCGTGGCGGTGCTTCAGAGCTGCAGCATCTACATTCGGAAACCGCTGAGCAACCAGTGGAATACCGTCACGGCGCAGGGAAGAAAAGACCCGAACGAAAACACGGGCATAATTATTCACAACTCTCGCGTTACAGCGGCTTCTGATATGAGAGGCGTGGGCTCCACTCAAAACTACTTGGGCCGGCCGTGGCAGAAGTATTCAAGAACTGTGTTCATGAAATGTACGATCGACGGACTGATTAATCCCGCTGGCTGGTTGCCGTGGAGTGGGAATTTCGCTTTGAGCACTCTTTATTATGGAGAGTATATGAACACTGGAAGTGGGGCAAGTACTAGTGGGAGGGTGAAGTGGCCGGGGTATCATGTGATAAAAAGCCCAACGGAGGCCGGGAAGTTCACCGTGGGGAACTTTTTGGCCGGGAATTCGTGGATTCCGGCTACCGGAGTGCCGTTTGATGCTGGTTTGTGAAGTAAGAGACTTGTAAAAATAGGAAAGATGAAGAATGCATTAATAGAAAAATAAGTCAAATTTATGTAATTGTTTAATAGCAAAATGATGTCAACTTGTACGTAACCTTGTAATAACATAATAATATTAATAATAAAAGTCGTGGTACGTTGTTTAATTCTAATGTTAAATAGACCGTAGATTTAGAAAATGTTGCTGGATAAACGATGCCGTTTTCCATATGTTTATTATTGAAATATGCCGTTTTACTACTTTTCACCTGATGACTGTTAACATCATTATCCTTACGAATGTGTTTGGTTTAGGAAATATTAAATTATTAAAAATATTAGATTACTGGAATTTTATATTACCTTGAGAAGATTACTATAAATCTTTAGGAAAATGTGTTTGATTAGTTAGTGGGTATATTATATTAATATGTTTAGTTAGAGGGAATAAATTGGTGGGTATGTTATTTAAATTACTAAACTACCCTCTTTTTAAATATTAATATAATATTATTTTTATTATTAATTTTTTAACCCCCAATATTTCAGATTTAGCTAAAACACCCCCGCTTATATAAAACTTTAATTTATGATAAAATCACCCCCACCCCCTTTTGCCGCCACCGCAAACCATCGTCGAAAGTCTCCGAAAGTCATTATGAGTAGCTCACCGTGACGACGAGGCTCCGATATGGTCATTTCCAGCCAGATCTGGCCTGATATGGCCGTTTTCAGCCATCAATATGGTTGGAAACAACCATATCAAAGCCTCCCAGCTAATCTCGATCATTTTTAGGGACTCCAACGACTTTCTGGCGGTGGTCCGTGGTGGTTGGCCTACTGTCGGCGGTGGTGGCTGGGTGGCGATCGTGGTGGTAGTTTGTAATTTGTTTTAAATATAAGGGCATTACTATCCAAAATCTTAATTAAACAAGGGTAAAATTGAAGTCGTATATTAATGTAAATTTATTTTAAAACATGAGCATTATTGTCCAAAATTTTTATTAATAAGGGATAGAATTGTAACAAAAATAAGATTACCAAGGTAATCTTACAATACCTAAGAAAATTGAAGTAATCAGATTACTTCCAATATTGCCAACAGTAACAACTATTGGTAATGCAAGATTACTAGAATCTTATATTACTTAACAACCAAACATGGTAATCAAGTAATATAAAATAATATAACCCTAGTAATATTCAATTACCTTCAACCAAACGCCCCTATATATTAGTTATAATTACTTCCTTACCCATTTCCGTAACCTTTTTTTCAATTATCTAAATATACTCCAACATTTTTTTACATCAAAGTTTCTATATATTTTTCACATCTTCAAAGTATATATTTTATTTCTTGCATTATTTAAACTAATAAAACTTAAAACGTTATTTTAGTAATGTATTATTTAATATCAAAGGACCATATATTTCAAAATGGTAATTTTAAAATATTTTTATTTGAAAAAAAAAAAACAATTTAATACTTGTAATCCGACTTTAAAAAGTAAAAGAAGAAAAACAAACATGTCATTTAGATTTAACTATTCAAGTCTATTTAGTTTTTAAATCAATTTGATTCTATTGAGTTTTCTAATAAGAAAAACAAACACCACGTAAAATCTCAAGAGCCATGACTACAAATTAGAACTATTAATGAAAGAAAATTTAATTCCTGAAAAGTATTAGAGATTTGGACACTCCAAGTTGCTAAACACACTAAAACTAAATGCGACCGTTCGAGGAAATTTTTTTGTTTGGAAATAAAATTTCTAAAAATAAAAATAATTTGAAGTAAGACATTATTTATAGTAAGATTTAGTTTAAAAGAATCGTACGAACACTTTTTTTTTTTTTTTTTTTTTAATGATTGGAGAGTGTTCGGGTCAACTTATGTGTACCTCAACTAATCTTTTGAGACCTTGAAACTATCAGCCAAATAATAATTTCAGTAACTACCCTTATTAACAACCGAACAAGAATTCGAACTCAGAACTTCTTGAGTAATACACTCAAGAGTCTATATCGTATGAACACTTGAAACTTTTTTTTTTTTTTTTTTAAATTACAAACCCAAACAGTAATGAGATTTAATCTCTAAACTAGTTCACTATAATAATGGGAAAAAAAAGTTTGATTTTAATTTGAGCCCTAAAAAAGGTCAAATAAGTAAATTTGTATAAAATATCACTAGATCTAGTTAAGTCTGCAGTTAATTCATCAACCATAGGCCTTCTAGAAATAGATAATTTGTTTAATAACATAATGGGTAATGATTGCCTTAAATTAATCGGTCATCTTCGTTGATTTAACATGATAAGATAAAGGTTTACTACATTTAATGTCAACGGTTGGATCAGCACAGATGAATGATCTACCGTAAGTTTATATAAATTAAGATGTTAAATCATATTATTGTTAATATACTAGCATTATGTTTATTTATAAATACATATATATCACTTATGACATCATATATAATTTATAGTATATCAATAAATACATCAAAATCCAAATTTTGTGAACATAATATCATACTAATTTGAATAATACTACACATACATCATTCTCATACAACATTTTTCATACAATATTATGTGCTAAGATGTGATTGGGTGAAAATTTAATTTTAACTTTAAATTAGTCAATCATATATTGCCACATAATGTTGTATGAGAAATGTTATATAAAAATGATGTATGTATAATATTACTCTACTAATTTTTATATACTTGATTGAAAGGTACATACGTACCCACGAGAATGACATTCATCAAGATTGTACATGCTTTAATTAATCACAATTAAGTTGTGATTATCCATTAGTGTTTGAATTGATATGACTAGGAAGAAATGATCATGAAATTGCAAACCAAATTAATTAATGTTTGGTCATGATCGATGATGCTTTAGTGTCCAATAATGGCATAAATGGTGTAAAATTTGAGGAAATTAAAATTGGACTTGAGGGTTGAAGATATTATAAAAATTGGAGGCAGGTGAGATTGAGACAAGTAAACCCTAAATAGTCAATTCGCAATTGATTAAATCACAAGTTGTAGTAATATAGTCGGTGGCTAGACGCTGAGAGCCAGGTCACATGAGACCATGCCAGTGGACAACGTATAGCGAAAGAGAGCTTGAAAATTACCATTAAATTGAAAGAGAGAAAATTGTATGTATAAATTAAAGAAAGAAAACTGTGTGCGTCCAAGTTCCTCCCTTGTTTGGTTATATATGAGTTGGATAAAGAATGTTGATTCCTTAGCATTCGCAATCGTTAAAAAAGGGTGCCAGGGTCAAAGAATGCCCACTTTGCCCATGTTTCGAATTAAAATTTCTATTTTATCATTAATACAATTTATTTAAATAATAATTTCATAAAAAAAAAAATTAAGAAAATAATTGGATCCTGTCGATACAAGTCCAAGTTGTCGGACAACGACTATCCTTTACACTGCCAACGACACCAGTTCCATTCCTTACCACACCATTCCACAAGCCGAACATGCCATAAAGGCTCAAATAGACTTTTTTATATTTGTGACCAAAACTTGGTTGAGCTCTATGTCCACTTTACCGTTCTTGACCATGCCAGCTATATTTTTCTGTACAAGATCATTCATTCAACGACACATGTTGTAGTGTATTTAATTGAAGACCATGCAACACTTAAAACAACTGGCTTCCATTAGAAAAAGGAATACCATCCACATTCGTTTGACAACCCATTTATGTACAAAAACTGGGCACTAATCGCATTAATAACAATTAGATATCGAAACTAAATCACGTACACTTCTATTTATAATTTTATAGTCACATGTATAGCAATTAAAAGCCAAACAAAATTTAGAGGCATTACTGGGCAGAGGAATTATGCAGTAAACCGGACTCGGAAAGTAATAAGGCACGTTCATAATTTATTTAGAACAACAAAACTTTTGATCAGGGAATGCTCTGAGCCACAAAGCTCTTCATCTGTTTATAATAAGGCACCAGAACAACAAACATATATAAAACATCTAACTGGGTAATGAACAAAGTATGAGTTTTCGATAAGTTTCCAATTGTTCTGCACCTGAAATCGACACAACCGGATTTTTTTATTATTACTTGAGAAGACTTTCGAACTTGGTGTGTATATCAACACTGTGCATTTATGTAATAACAGTAGGTGCTGAGCGGCCGGTGAATTCCTGCATCTTGGAAAGTTTTAGAGCAACCTCCACCTGCAATGACATGAAATTTATTTATGTCAGTCGTTAAGATTGAGTCTGAAGAATGTCTGGTCACAGTGAGAACGGAAAAGCTTTCTTACCAAAGGAGCAAGTGCCTCTTGAGAATCTCTCCCAGTTTTGGAAGGATCCTTCTCGTATTGTTCAATGTAGAGACGGATGGTTGCACCTTCGGAGCCAGTTCCTGAGAGGCGGAAAACCTGCGACAGTATCCAGAAAGATAAGAAACACAGCATGACATCATTCCAGTTCCAACAAGTTTAGTCCTCTAAGAACAATTTCAAGAAGAAATTCCCCCAAGAATTCCATTATTTGCATGATATTTGTAACAGTGAGAGATGGATTGAAATCAAATCAGCAGCTCTTTAGAACAATCCTTGTGCAGGCATAAAGGATTTTCAAATTTTTACACAATCCTTCAGGAAACCTCAGTTTGAAAGTCAATGCACTCCCCAATGTAAAATCATATCAACTGAGCTTTTATTAACCCTACTTCAATTTGGCTTCACATATTTTCTGCAGCATCCCAAAATTTAAGATCCAAACAGAAAAGTTTTGCCCTGCCCAAGGTTATTTACTAATTAACAAAGTGTATAAGGCAGAGTCAACTTACCAATCGTGATCCATCCTCGAACAAGTATCGGATACCCTGGTGCTTTGAGATGGAACCATCAACAGGATCTTTGTATTCAAATTCATCAGCACTGGCAACATTTGACACATCTGAATGTATCTCCTTCACAAGTCTGAATGAAACACAGAGTAAGTGCTTCAAAAGAAATGTAAAAATGTAACCAAGAAAAATATTGTGCAACATGGTCGTAACTGCTTTAGCTTAGCTAAATCAAGTTTCTGACACAAAGTAACACATGATTAGATTTTTAAGGATTATTTTGCAAATTAGCTAAGAGAAATTTGTCCCACCTCACAGACCATGATCAAAATTATATTATTTTTTAAGGATTACTTTGAGTCACATATATCTAGAACTAGAAGTTAGAACCAATTTAAGAAGTTTAGGGTCCGTTTGTTTTATTATTTTGGATAGAATTTTGGGAATAATATTGGGTAATTGAATAAGGGAGTATTATGAGGTAAAATTTAAAAATTTATAAAAAACCCCCTAGGTTTGCTAATTTAATAAACACCCCAATATATAAAAATATTGTAAAATGACAAAAACACCCCTATCACTTGCAGTGCCAGATTCCAGCGACCACCGCCAGAATCTGGCCGGAAAATTGCGTAACGACTCATACCTGTCGGATTTAGTGGGTATGGCGTCGATATAGCCTTTTCCGGCCAAATCCGCCAGATGTGGCCGTCGACGGCCGGAAAAGGCCAAAGAAGTCCATCTGACGGCCAAAGATATGGCTGTCGTTGTCGGTCAACGATGGTCAAGATTTGGCAGTCGTTGACAGTCAATTTCTTTGGCCATCGCTGACGATCAGATCTGGCCGGAAAAGGCCAGATTGGTGAATTACCGGCCAATTCCGATCGTGGTGTAGGCTGTTGTGACAGATTCCGCCTACCACTGAAGGTGGTTGCCGGAATCTGACAAGTATGGGTCGGTGGGGGTGTTTTTGTTAATTTTTAAACTTTTTTCTAGGGATATTTAATGAAATTAATAAACTTAAGAGATCTAAAAATAATTAAAAAAATATAGTAATTTTCTCAAATAATGTGCCAAACAATATTTGGGGAATAGGATTGGGAATATGGGTAGAAATAGGGAACCAAACACACCCTTAGAATTCATAATAGAAGGAAAACAAAGCCGTTTGCTTTCAGAAGGTATAAAAATTCAAAATTGAAAAGTCACCCAGATTAAACAGATGACTGTTCTTGATAAAAAAAAAAAAAAAAAAAGACTAAATTAACATTCATAATACACAGAAGCATTGCTTTCAAAGACATACTTATTAACGTCGGGAATGGAAGATTGCAACTTAACCAAATGTGCCATTAATTCCTTTGCTGCACCTGCATCCACATTCTTCAGCAACAATTAAAACAAATTAGATAATAATGAAGATATTAATAGCTGATGATAGAATCTAAAAACTGAGGAAATTATATCGTACCTCATAGTCATATCGAGTATAATAATGGCGACCATAAGTTTCCCAATGCTTGCGCACTATATCTTCAACAGTCACAAGCTTATCCCCATTTAGGTTTTCCTTGTTCTTATAAGCAAGGATGGATAGCCAGGCGAGAACAGCCCAGATTCCATCTTTCTCACGTATATGATCAGAACCTGTTCACAAATGTTCCAAAATAACCAGGTTTGTTCAAGTACTTAGTGATTTCAAAAATAAATTGTTTTTGCTACTAAGATTTAAAAAGGGAAAAGGCCAAATACTAACCAGTTCCAAAACTTTCTTCTCCGCATACTGAACATAATCCAGCATCCATCAAATTACCAAAAAATTTCCACCCAGTAGGTACCTGGTACATATAAACGATCAAATTATATGCCTTCCAATACATGCAACATTTATTCAAAAATCTTGTAACACGGGATACCTCAAAGAACTTCAAATTCAAGTGTTTGGCTACAACATCAAGGGCAGCTGATGTTGGCATGCTCCTTCATATAGCAAACCAAAATATGATTTTAGATATAAGCAGAAAAACAGAAGTGAAAACTGAAACTTAAAGTAGTATAGTTTGAAACACCACAGGATACATCGGCCAATGAATACCAAGACAGTCCAAGACAGAATCAGAAAGTTCAAGGATGGAAAAGAGCTTAGTTTGAGAGAATGCAAGGAGCAACAACGAGATGAAACATTTGCCCTCTAAATAAGTTCAGAATACAGAAGATGCAAGTTATACTGCCCTAATATGCACAAAGTCGTTAAAATTTTTTAGTACAGTGTCTCATCATAACTGTATCACATAAACTTTATTCATACTCCAATGAGTTTTTACGGAACTAACTTACTTCCACTACATATAACTTACATTATCAAAATCACATGAAGTTCACTAGTAAAAGGGTAATGATACATTAAAGAAAGTTAAAAATATAGATATCAGTGCGTATAAATGTTCAGTGAATCGTCAATTCATAAGTTACCAAACTTTTCACTGACAAAAAACGAAACCCAATGTCCCATCATCATGAAGTCATTTGTTATGTAATTCTCCTTGCCCCATATTTGTATCAAAATCATTAATACTATAATTGTTTACCTTCAGTAGTGAGACCTGTCACCAATCATAAGAATTTTTTTAAAAAAAGAAAATAAAGATGGCCCAAAAATGATCCACATGTTTTATCCAGGGCCCTCTCAACCGCACTTAGCCCACATTCTCAACAGGATCCTGCACCATTTCTGCCCTTTTTTGGTAACCGCACCATTTCTGCCTTACCCCGGCCCAAATCTTAAAATTAAGCTCCATGCCTGGTTTTGACTTGCAAAGCCTTGGCTTTACAGTCAATGAGCATGTCAATTTGGTTGAAACTATCACAACACATTCTTTAAAGCTTCCAGCGTTAATTTCTTGTTCTTTTTTCCTATATGATTTACTAAATATTGCATTGATTGAAAATCACTGCTCTAACCAGATAGAAATCAACACAGCACATGCACAAACAGATACACACACACATAAAAGAACCTAAGCAGAACAATATCAAACCTGGCAACTCCCTTCAAACCAGAAGAAAAATAGGGTATGGATTCAACTGCATTTGCAGCAATGATGGCAACTGAATCTGAGGGAGTAACAAAAAACCTAGCAGAGACAAACAATTTTTTACATGCTTTAGTTGTGAATTATCATTTAAGTGAACTCACTCACAAAGAAACCAAGTGAAAATGCTACCTTTTACCAAGGATCATGTTACGATCCGCATCACCATCAGCTGCAGCACCAAATTCTGGTGGCTCATCTTGAGAAGGTGTTTTGCCCAATCCCATACGAGCAACCAATTCTTTTGCATAAGTCAAATTGGGATCTGGATGCCCACCACCAAAGTCCTCCTGTTTATTGTGAAGTAACGCATAAAAAAAAATAAAAAATAAAAAATAAAAAGAAGTAAGATCATTAGTATATAGGTGAGAACTGATGTAATTAACTGACAAAAAACTTTACTAGACCTTGGGTACGCAGTTTAATAATGAACTTTCTGGTGCACCAAGTTCTTCCACAAAAATACGTTTTGCATAGGCACCAGCAACTCCATGAAGTGCATCATAGCTTTAAATAACAGTAAAAGAAGTTTAAGCTTTAAAAGATAGTGAAATAATTATATCACAAAAAGAATATTAAGCATCATAGACGCAGTTGAGGGGCTTCATACCAGAATGTAAATTTTGGAGATGAAAGCAGCTTCTTAATAGACTCAAAGTCAAAAATAGACCTGGAAAATTGTTTTAAAAAGAAGATAAATATAATGAAAATAATAGACACTTCGCACAGTTCTCACAATAATTTTGTAGAATTACAATAAAAGAAAGTGGCTTGTTGCAAGTAATTTTGACATGCAAACAACACTCCTCAGAGCCCTTTACAGGGAACATTCTACAACTAGTGGAGATCATATAACATCCTGCAACGGATGCAGTATGACAAATATCATATAAATTATTCCAACAAAAGCAAACTGATATACAACTTCAATGTAGACTCAAAAGGAGGCAACTGCACGAATACGTTCTTTCCACCAAAACAAGGTTTATAAGAATGATAATGTCAATCACAAGTTATTGCAGGTAATATATAATTTTAAAGAAGTCTTTACTTTAAATTAATAACAATGCCTCAATCTTGTCACAATCCCATTAGAAAAGTAAAATCTTTGCTGTTTAATATAATTGTAATCTAAAATGTAAAAAGCTATGTATAACAAACACATTTGACTTCAAAAATCATGCCTTCCCATTGCAAGAAATTAACGATAAATTTTAACCAAACAATAGGTAAATAAAGTGGAAAGAAGCAAACCACAAACATATACTTTCTATCACTATTCTAATGGAACGTTGTATATTAGTAAAGGGTCAGGCAGTCTAGTGAACATTCTTTTTCCTCACTATTTTGAGAGCATTTGAGCATATGCTCACTAATTCTATTATCAAGTAATAAATGTTTTACAGTTTAGACTCTAACGAGTTGGCAGATATCAAATCAAATCTTCTATTTTGTGCTCTAACACCACAGTGACCAAATATTATCAAGAAAGAAAAGGCTAGATCAGAGAGTGAGAGAGAGAGAGAGAGAGAGAGAGAGAAGCATTATTTAAAAATAGTTCACAGTTGAAAAAATGATAAGACATGTGAATATTTAACGTAAACAAAAAGCTTACTTCATCAATTTCACATAATCACTGGCTGAATCAAAAACGTCAACATCAAATTGTCCCTCTGCTCCCCCAAAGCTGGTTACACCTGTAGCCGAGATATCCACCTAGGATGCATATAGAAGATTTTAACAAAGAAACATATTTGATAGAACTACAAAGGACAAAGATTTAATAACAACTACAGAAGGGGTAAACGAATAAATTGTGACTGGAGTTGAGATATACATCTGGTAGATCTTCGGCAACCAAGTACTCCTTAATTGTTTTTGTGTTCTCAAAGATCTTGTCAGTGATTCCCTCTGGAGCAGGTCCACCATTTTCCATGTTGTATTTAATACCAAAATCCTGCAATATAAAAAAAAAATGAAAAAGAATCAAATGATTAGAATCCAAGAATTTTGAAAAGACGACTTTCAACCAATTTCATACAACAACATCTATGGTTATTTTATATTATCCAAAAGAAATATCAAATAATAATTTTCTTAATTCACCCCTATCTCAATTGTAAAGAGAACCTGGGTATATTATTTTTTTCAATTATCATGTCCAACATGTCTAATCCATTTCCTTCATCCAGAACATTTAAAGTAAAACAGGGCAACGACTGACCAATATAATGGACTATTATTATACACAAAAGAGATAATATGGAAACTTAAAAAGAAAAAGCTTAACTGACCTCATGAGGACCACCTGGATTGTGACTTGCAGTCAATATAAATGCCCCTGTTGCCTTGGATCCCTGATATTGATGCTTATAAGTCAAATTACTGTCATTATAAGCTTTATTTTTGTATACTTTTATGATTTTGAAACAGCTTTGCAAGAAAAATGAATATTGAAAAATGAATGGAAGATAATAAATTGATGTTGAACTTTGGAACAAAATAACTCACATCAGCCCCAACCCTTTCACGTATTACAGCTGATACAGCAGGAGTTGAAAGCAATCCATTTTGACCAACCCATACTCGTCGTACTCCATTTGCAGCTGCCATCTTAATTATAATCTGCAAATCAGACAAATATTTTAGAAATAGTGAACATGACATTCTCATTAAGAATCAAGCAATAAAAATTTATGCCAAAGAAATGAGTATAATAAGCATTACACCCCATCCATAATATATCCCACCAAAAGCAAAATCCTAGCATAGACAAATTCTTAATTATAATTGCATAGATGATAATGCTTCAGTTAGGTCGCAAGAAAGGTGCTTTCTGTAATCAGACATGTTCTCCAGTAGCTCAAGGTTATATCATCAAGTTAACAAATATTACCATCTACATCTTTGTCTAGTGGTGGATATAGAACACCCTCAATATGAACACAAGAACTATATGCAAAAGTAAACATTTAGTACACCAACTGCCCCGGGATAACAAACAAACTGGTGATTGAAGGATAATTTGAATCTTATCTTATTCAAGAACAAGAAAATATATTACACCTCTTTCTAGTACCAGACATTTTTCATGATCAAAGCGCTTAATACATGTTTTTTTGACACTCAAGTAGGCTCAGCCATCACTTCACTTTGTCAAAGGCGATTCCATTCAGACAAAAGTTTTCTTATTTTTTTTTCTACCACTTCTTTTTTAATGCGAGGCTGAAGAAAACAAAAGCACTTCAAAGGAACCATGAGTTGGTATTTTGCAAAGTGTTACCAAGTGATTTTGCAAAAAGCACTACCAAGCAAAAGCCCATCCTATAAAGCCCTCCCAATTGCACCCTTAGGCTCGGTTAGCCTTCTACTACATCAAGAAGTGTTTTTCATTGCCCAATTACATGTCATTCAATTTCAAAAATAATAACAATAACACAATCAAGGATAAAATTGTATTGCATTGCATCACATGATTGAGTAGAGAGAGAGGAAAAAGGACATTACAGGGATAATAAAAAAACATACAACAAACCAAAAAGAGATGGTATTTCACATGCTGTGTCTATTTTGACACAAGATGTACAGGTACCTGAATGGCGTCCTTCGAGTAATATCTGCCATCACCGGAAACAACAAGTGTAGCACCTATGCATATGAACAGTAACTTACTAGTTATCATCATTCACTGAAATAACTTCTAATCAGTTTATTCGAATACACACACACACATAAAAACATATTCAAAAGAAGTGATAAAAATGAATAGTGACATTCTTTATAAAATCAAAAACTAGAAACTGAATTTTGAACTGGAATTTTCAATTGAAAATTCCCAATTCTCCTTTAGGAGTAAGAATGGAGTATCTGAAGTACACTATTCTAAAGAAGCTGAAAAAATATTCACTAAGTTGAGTACATTGACAAAGTATTGCAGCATACAATAATATCAAGTAACCATTACACTTAATGATGTGTTTCTGGAACTGGAATACACAACTAAATGCACATCATCATTAGGTTTACATAAGTATTTTTGTTAAAAAAAAAAAAAAAGTAATCACTGTTAAACGTCCACCCTGAGCCTGACTTCCAAGTCTAGGCTTCCTTATTTAAACTATAGATCTGAACGTATATATAGAAATTTAAATATGAACAGAAATACAAGAATCTTAATAAGCATGCATAAAGCCCATTTAGGATAAAACCTTTACCTTTAACTTTTTCTGGTGTAAGGGCATTGAATGTTGACTGAACAAAATTTTGCAGGTAATTTGGTTGCTTAAACACTTTCACCTAAAACATCCAGCTAACACATTAGAAAATAATGCAAGGAAAAGCCATCTTAACAACAGCAATTTTATAGGGAACATTCTTGGAAAACAAATAGACTAAAAAAACTTATAGCTCTAATATCTTAAATTATAATCCAATCATATTGGTTCCTATAAATGGATCATGTTAAACGTAAAATCCAGGGACACTCGTAAAGACACTAGCGCCAAGAGTCTCAGTTTGATGCATCAATGCATTAATGCATTTGAAAATGCATCAGATAGAATCAGATTCTTAACTTTTTATGACTCAGAACATCCAGAGTCTCCCTCTAAAAACTTATATGTGAACGTTTTGAGTTAATTAACAACTTGAGCTAGGATCAACATGACGATCACACATAGCAACAAGATCCAGTACAACACTTAAGAAAAAATCTAGCTAAGTAACATCTGTTTAATCTTTAACTTAAAAATCTAGATAGTCAATTAATTAATAACTCCACTTCATCATATAAGTGAAATATCTACACTTAAGTAACTTAGTCCATTGCTAGATCTAAATCAATCACTAGTCATAATGTAACACGTAGAACTCTTCAACTTCAAGTGAGCGAACTTCATATAATCTCAAATTAACAACAAACGAGATCCGAATCAACGAGAACCAAACAGAATCGATCACCATTAAGCAGATTTGAAGATTTATGATGATGATCAAGAAAAGAACAAGATCCGATTTGATATCGAGAGTCGAGAAGATAAAGAGTGAACTGACCTTCTTGCGGAGGCCAGAAGTGCCAGGCTTCTGGCCGTCGATGGGCGAAGTCTCCTTGCGAGTGACGTTAAACTTCACCATGTTTGTACGGAGAATTTGAGATTCTTCGAGGAGTTCACGAGAGAAGTGTGAAGATTGGTGTGAGCGAGAGGAATTTATAGGAAATAAAATAAATTATGAAATGTAAGGTGGCAAGATCAGAGGGGAACGTGTGTAAGATTCTTTTTTCTTTTTCTTTTTCTTTTAAAAAAAAAAAGAGGAGGAAGATACAAAGAAGAAAAAAGAGACAGCGAGAGAGGGAGAATGGGGTTACGAATATGCGATTGGCAAATTAAAGCGGCACGGAAGTGTAAGAATATGTAGAAAGAAAACTGAACGGTTCCTGCGGGTATGGATCTTCGCTCACTCGAGTATTCATTGGATCGGAGTTGATACAATTTTGTAAAGTTAATGATAATAATAAAAGTTTAATTAACGAGAAATACTAAATTTAATTATTTTACTTTTAATATTTATTACATTATCCTTGAATTTTTTGCATATATACATAATTCTCAAATATAATATAATAAAATTTTCATATAGGATATAAAGGCTAACTACTAATTTATGAAGCGAACTATTAATGAATAGAGTTTGATTGATACATTCAAATTTTTTCACCCTTGGATAGCTCAAGTGATAAGATGAGTGTTGAGATGTGTGGTTAAAGCATACGGTCTCAAATTATAATCCTTCTGACTCTCAAAATTTAAGTAAGGGTTATGATAATGGGTTTTTGCGTTAATCTCTTTTGAAGATTAATCGAGATGCATACGTATAAGCTGGTTCGAAACACTTTAGTTACAAATAAAAAAACAGTGTCTCTTTGTTTGCCTTTTAATTTGAACATTAAAAATTTAAATAGGAGTAGACATGCCTATATTAAAATTTTTGAGACAGTTAGGGAAGATTAGTACACTTGTCTTATAGCCAATGTCCACGCCACACGATAAAAAGTTTATTATATAAATATATATTTATGAATCTTTCAATCTTTTTACCTACTCATTTGTGATGTTTTAAATTAGATAATACTATTAGAATCTCTTAAAAAAAAAATACTTGTGAGATATGTTAGATATTCCAAAATATTAGTAAATTAATTAATTTAAATAAAATATTGTGTTGAACTTTGATTATTGAACAATACTATAGATAAGGCTTACACTGTTAACTTGCATCCTTATTTCAGGAAATTGCTTGAATTTTGGTCAGCAAAATGTTTTATTGTAGGTCGTACTGAAATGTCGTTCATTTGAATATTTTTATAAATTTAATTTATCAAACAAATTATTAATAATAAATTTCAAATGCAAATTTTGTTTTAGAAAATATATATATATATATATGCACGAATATAATTTTTTATATAAAACATTAAATCTATCAATCGAATATAAATATTGTAAAATATAACAAATTCAATGTTTTATAATCAATGGCCAGATCTGGGCTTGGGCTTAGAACAGACAAAAATGATGATCAGAAAAAAGAACGGAGGTGTTCTTACTTCTTAGTATATTTTGTGGGTGTATTTAGAGATACTCTTCCCCATTGAAATTTTAAACTCCCATATACATATCTTAATAGACTTACAATTTCAAGAAAATAGAAAATTTCAACCATTTTCATGAAAAATATTTATAAAAAAAAAAAAAATATCGGTTATATATAAATTAAAGATTTAAAATTGACTTTTTTTTTTTTTAAATTGTACATTTACGAATAGCATTTTCTAAAAATATTTAGATTATTTTTAACCTCATAAGTTTGTTAATTTAACTAAACACCCCAGACAATTAAAGTTATAAATTGACAAAAACATCTCCACCCACCCACATAATATCGGCAACCCGACCATCACCATAAGAATGGTGAAATGGAGGTGCATATTGGTTGGATTTGACCAGTCGTGCACCGATCTGCACTGAAAATGTTAGATCTACGGCCACAGATCAGGCCATTGACGACCAAACAATGGCTAAGATATCTGACCGTTAACAATAGACATGATATGGCCATAGTTTGGCCGTTGTTTGGCCATCAACGACAGCAAAGATATGACCGTCGTCAACAACTAGATCTTTGACCGTAAAACTAGTCGTTTTTTTGCCAGATCTATAGTGGATCTTGCTGAAAATGGATAGATAGGCGCCATCGATCACCGTGATCCAACTGGGTTGTATGTCATTGCAGCGTCGACAATCGTTGCTGGCGAGTGATACTGCTTGGGGGGATGGGGGTGTTTTTGTTAATTTTAAAACTTTTATTGAGAAATGTAATTGTTAATATTTTAAGTTGAAAAGAATAGAATTGGATTTTGAAGAATATTAAAAACAATTGCATTTTTTTTGTTTTTAGGATAAAATAGTGGGAGAAGAGTGTGTCAAACGGACCCTATACTTTATTTTATTTTCATAATCATAGTTTTAATATTTATTAATAATATTTTTTGTTCAATACAATTATAATTTTCCTAACCTAAGGAAACCCATAGAAAAATCCTAAAACTTTTAGAGGTAAGTTAAATTAAAAAAAAAAAAAAAAAAAACTGAATAGAATATGATTCATATGGTAATAATGTACAACTTCATTTATATTGTTTTGGGGTTACTTATTGGATTGGAGAATTCCATTTGTATATGATAGGTCTTGTTTATAATCTAAAAATTTATTTGGTTTGCTTTTAAAGTTAATTATTGGATTGGGTAAAACTTTGTTAAAATATGTTTTTGTGTCTCATTATTTGAGGGGCTAATTTTAGTTATATAAACATTGTGGGACTAACTAATAAAATATATATATTTTTTTAGTATTAGAAAATAATTATTTTCTATCAACCAAACAAAATCTAAGTGACACTAAAAACTACTTTTCAAGTAATGTAAATAATTAAAGCTGTAACCATAAACACTTATTATAAATAATAATATAGTGTTTATCTTAACCGATAATGTTATCGAATCAATTCAATTCTATAAAAAATTAAATAAGTAAATAAATAAATGGGGCTTTGCCTCACAACCTTAATAAAGTAGCATTTCCCCTTTAATTAAATACAACTTTAAAAATAATCTCATAAAATAAACAAAAGTTACCATGAAGAATGAAATGAGCTTTGGATTCCTCTAATGAACTATAACTTTAGCTCGCCTCCACAAATCTAGTCGTACACTTGGAACTAGTCAAGCTGAGGATTCAATAAACAAAATCAAAAAAGCCCTTTTTTAAGGGTAAAATTGAAATTTAACATTTTCTTATTTGTTTAGTAGATAAGACTTTCGTCTAATTTCTTTCCATTTTTACACTTTATACTCTAACAAGGAAAGCCACTCTGGCGCTCAAGTAAAAACATTTATTATTCCTTCACAAAACCTTATATAATTAGTTGATTTATTTGTTAGTTTAAATAAATTTAACAATTAATTTTTAACGCTAATTTAGAGAATAATTAAAAAAATATTTTTTTGTACTTGAGTGGTGCCCGTCCCATGCTAACGTTAAGAGTCGCTAGAGTGAATGCATAAAAGTTGTGTTGGGTAAAAATGAATAAAAGGTTTTATCTACTAACTACCAGACCAATAAAAAAGTAAATTAACCACAACTGGGTGGCTTAACGGTCAACTATGATTCTTGGGTGTATTCTTCGAGAGGTTTTGAATTATTAATAAGGATGACTATTAAGGAGATTTACCCGACTGTCAACTTTAAGGTAAAACGTAAATATTAATTTATGCAAATCCATTTATTTATTAAAATTAGTTAAAAGTTTGATGTTATGGCATAGGAAGTTAGTACTAATTTTAAACTTGAAATTTTGACAAATCATTGAAACGGAAATAAAATATGCTTAACACTTCTAAGTTCTAACTATTTATAAATGTTTGGAGAATGAAATTTTTTAATTATTACTTTATATTAGTTTATTGATGAATTTCACACTTTCACCTTCTAATACCTTAACTAAATAGTGGATTAAAATTTTAGTAAATTAATTAATTATATTTTAACCACAGAATCACATCTTACAGAGAATATTATCACTTTATTCTGTAGATTAGTTTATATACCTTCATACATTATTATACAATGAAATCCAACATTTTTTTTAAACTTTGAGGAAAAGTTCAACATTTCCACTTGTTGATTATTAAGATTCATTGCCATGATTATATAAATCGACCTTAGACTAGTTTGGAGTTGTTGTAGCTTCTCACTTAGTTATTTATAAGTAATTTTTAGAAATAATCAATTTTATATAAAATCTACGATCATTTTATTTTAGTTAAGATTCAAGATTATTTTTGTATGAGCAGAAAATCGTATTGGGTTCTGGCTGAACCCAATCGCAATTGGCTCTATGCCATGGCCCACAAACAGTTGGCTCTATGTCATGACCCAACTCTAGTTGGTTCTACACCTAAGTCCATCCCTTAGAAGGTCCAATCTACGAGGTGGCCTATTTTATAAGCTAGTCCACTCTATGAGTCAGCCCACTACACGTGTTGGACTACTCTATGACTTAGGACGATCTGGTTTGCTTAACAAGTAGAGTCGCTTTATGGGTTGGACTATCATAGCTTCGGCCCATCAATTGCACGACCTGTTGTTGACTTTACGGATTGGACCCCATGACTGAGTCACAACTAGACTACAGGTCTTCAACCACGTAGCGCAATACTCGGAAGGGGGTTATATACCTTTACTAGGTCAATAGATGTAGAGGCAACCTAACTCCTCAACGGGACTCCGAATCCTATGGAAGCTCTAATCACTCCAACTTCCTATAAATACCGAGGTTGACCCTCTCAAAAAGGACATGAGAACTTACTATGAAATCCTCTTTCTCACTCTCTTATTCGTTCTCTCTCGTAAACCACCGCTCCAAACAATAGAATCGAGTTCTAACCACTCTACACCAGTAGTCATGCCTTAGCTTCACGATCACATTGAACCTTATAACACTATTTTATTCTTTATCCCATTGAATACTTATCACAATCATACTTACTTGAGCATCAGAGTGTTAATGGCTGACACCACACTACTGTCAAGGACTTTGCGTTCACCTTTTGTGTCTCTATTCATAGGTCTACAAGGTTGTCGATGGCCTGTTCTTCATAGTATCATCCTTGTAGGATCATCCTCACAAACATCTATGGTAGATTTCGACAGTCTACAACTTTTGTTTTAGGACAATGAATTTTGGTATGTGTAAGATGACTAAAATAGTTTTTCATATAATAAGTAGTTTATTTTTAAAATATATTAATAATAATAAATTTTCAAAATAAAAAACTTTAAAATATAATGAAATAAAAAACTTTTTAACTACATCGCCGGCATGCCTAAAATCACCGTTAAAGACACAACCAACACTAAATTTGGATGTAGCAAACCGAGAAAACATGACCGAATCTCTTTCGACCTGCTTAATAATGACATTTGATTCTTATTTAATATTTATTGCACATAATCCCTTTTAATTTATTAAAATAAATAATGCATACTGTAATCTGTATACAACTTAATTATAAAAATCCAATATACTTGAATACGGTACAACAAAATCCACGAATTTATCCTAGTAAATATGTTTAGAAATAGAATTATTGTATTACCTACACAATAATCGCCTTCAACTATTAAATCATCCCCTCAATTATTAATTGTACTTTCTTATTCACGAGAGCCAAACCAACTCTGTACGTATTAAATTTGTGTTCGGCATTAACTATTTAGTACCTAAATTGAACCAGAAGCCTGGTCAAAAGTCTACCAATCTCTGCCACACTTTACAAAAGTAGATATTTCTTCTCACGCCACATAACAGTCCCCAAATTAAAATTCCACCAGAAACCCGCCCAAATATTTTCAAAATATTTAATTTCCGCAACATGTTGCCAGTGCTGCACAAATTAAATACCCCTTTTTTAACAAAGAAAAAGCTAATCTGCAGCACCAACTTTTTACCCATTTTTTTATTTCGAAAAATGAAAAGCAAAAGTAAAAAATTAAATAAAGACAAGAATTAAAAAAAGAAGAGAAAAAGCCTAAACAGCCGCTGAACAATTTTTACATGCAAATTACATCCACATTACAACACTCACCACTACATAAATTAAAATTAAATTAAGATTAAAGATTAATTAAAGCTAAAACATCAATTAGTAGAAACTAAACTAACACACTAAACAACCTAATCCTCTCTCTCTCTCTCTCTTTTTTTTTTTTACTTTTGTTTTTTCTGTCAACCAGCCACCGGCGCCACTGCCGGCTTCACCTTCGGCGGCCGTCCTCTCCCTCTCGGCGGACCGGTTTTGTTAGTCGCAGCTGAAGGCGCGGCAGCGGGGGTTGTCTTGGCCTTCTTCGGAGGTCTCCCACGTGGCCTTACGCTCCCGGTTGGGCTCTTCTGTTTAGGTGGAGCAGGTGGAGCGAAGGGATCTCTTGACTTGGGTGGACGTCCACGTGGCCTGGGTGGGGAAATCACAGTGCCTGGTGGCAACGGAGCCTTCGGCTTCGGTGGACGGCCGCGTCCCCTCTTGGGCGGCGCGTTGGGGTCCGGCTTCATGTAGTTGTTCTTCACCATAACGAGCTGGCCGCTTCCTTTCATCTTGTTTAGGTGATGAGAGAGCAGTGTAGAGTGAGCCGCTGGCAGATCCGGGTATGTTGACTCCATTTGCTTCGAGATCGCCGCTTTAGACGAGCCGGTCTTCTCATTCAACGCCTCAATTGCAGCCATAATCATCTGATATAAACAAAATTATTCAAACAAAAATCTAGTTATTACCTGCACTTCTTCAAGAAAAAACACAATTATCTCAAAATGAAAATAAATTTTTTTGTAAATTTCTATACCTCCGGATATTGCGGGAGAGTAGATGGCTGTTGCTGCGGTTGTAAAATCGGCAGTTGCTGCTGCGGTGGAGGTGGGTTGAGGGAATCTTCGGTGGAAGCCATGAGTGTTTTGTGTGAGAGGGAGAGAGAGAGAGAGTTTTGTTTAGGGACTGTTTGGTGTGAGTTTGAAGAAGGGTAAAGTGTGGGGATTTAAAAGGTTGGTTTTTCTTGAGGTTTTGATTCGACGGAACAACGGCATGGGGATGAGGAGTGCTTGGGTCACTAATCCAACGGTTGGGGGATAATAGTTTGTGAAACGATCTGATGGTCGTTGTTAGTTTGAAGTATTTTCACCTGGATTGATGACGTGGGTTCGGACACCCATGGTATTTGCCGGTTTGGTCTTGGTGATTTGACGGTTTTGGACATGTTTTTGAATTGATCCCTTATCTCTAGCGTTTCAAAGTTTATTTAGCAATGTTTACGTGTGAAGCAGCAGCGTTCGTTGTTTGTCGTGGCCTTTTCTTATTGGATGGCTGAGAAGAAGAGAGAATCATTGTTTTTGATTGACGGATAAGATGACGACACGTCGTGAAGCGCACGTGGGATATGGTTCATCTGATTTTCGAATTTAAGGACCCAGATCCAGCATCCAAGTGCGGAATAGTGGGGCCCACACTTAGACCGTGTAAGGCTGTAAGCGGATGACGAAGAGCTATGATCGCGTGGGAATGAGGCTTACAACATTACCATGGAGGAGCGTGGAGAGGATACAAGAAATTGAATAGTTAGTCAGCTTGGAGTTGACTTATCTAATAGTACGGTAGGCTTCATTGTACGCCATCATAGCTCTCTGCCTAAAATTCAAAGGTTTCCGACCGTACAATTATTTATATCTGGACGAATAGACGATGTTTTGTGGATAGACATGTATGGATCTGACCTGTTGCCCCCTCGTATTAAAAAAATAAATAAATGTTAATTAAATCCACTTGTAAATTTAAAAAAAGGGCCTTTCAGAATTGGGGTCTTTTTCATTTTAAAGATATGAGCTCACTTTAAATGGAGGTCTATGGATAAATAAATAGCCAGTTATAGACTTTGATTTACAAAAATACCCTTATTCGTTACTTACATGAGATATTGATATGTAGGAATGTGAAATTAGAAATGTGTTTTACTAATAAATTAAAAAAATAATTTAATTTTTAAAACACACAAAATCAATAAAATTTTAACTTCACGAGAAAATGTCAAGTATTAAATACTTTGACGTGATTTTAATAACAATGAATATAACATGAGTTTTACCGAACATTAGATAAGTTTATGCATCCACAATCTAATCGAATTACTTAAAATAAATTGATCATCTCTATGACCATGATGAATCTCATAATGAGTAAACCATTTTCAATTAAGTATATAAATTAATCAATATGATTTATACAAATTAGCAACTAATTAATCAATACAAAATCGTATTAGAGGATTCTCAACATTGGGTTGGTTGAGACAAAGGAAAAAGGGGTATTTTTGTAAATCAAATATTAAACAAACTTTAACGATAACATCTAGAAGAGAAGTTCAACTATAATCTTATATGTTAGAGTGAAGCACACAAAACGCTGCCGTTGTGCATTTAGTGGAACATTGTCGTTTTACTCTTGTCATCACAAAGAAATCCAGACCATTGAAGGACATTAAAATCGACGGACCAGGATCCATTCTACCCACAAAATGTAATGCAAAAAACGACTTTACCTTGCTGCTGCGTTTTTCAGTTTTGTTGCTGGGTTTTATTTTCAGTTTTGTGTATTCTGTGAAAAATAGATCTGCTCTGTATCGTCTCTTTTCTTGGCTGTAATCTTTGTGTGGTTGGTTGTAATCACTTGTAAGGGTTGTGTTTCCCTTGAGTCTTGAGGATCTAAGTTTAGAGTTCTCATAGGAAGATTTCAGTTTGTTGTGTGAGAGATATACGCTGTTTTAGAGTGGATTTGGGTGTAGAATCTGTTTGTATCAGGTTGTATTAATCTTTAGTGCAACGAGCTCCTGAGTTTCTTGAGCTCAACATGGATGTAGTTTATCCTATATAGGATAAGCGAACCACGGTAAAAATTCGTGTGTCTTTGTTCTTGATTTCTTTTCATTCTTTGTTTGTGTGTTGTGTGTAAAATTGGTGGGTGATTTTGAGTGTTAGTAGTACTGATTATCTCAACAGTGGTATCAGAGCCATCAATTTAGGGTTCGTCAATTTTAGGGTTTACTGTTGAAATTAGGGTTTGATAAATTTTGGGGGTTTCTTGATTTCAAGATTCAGTGAGGTCTAGAGTTAGGAAATCTTCGAAAATTAGTCCTTAATTTCTAGTGATAACCACAAATTCGAGTGAAACCCTTGTTGTTCAAATCTATCTGAAAATTATCAAACACCATTACCATCAGTTACACATAATGAGTACCACACGGGTTGAAATCACACACTATGATGGCAAAGTTGATTTCAACACATGGAAGAAGAAAATGAAGGCACTTCTGTCACATAACAAAGTGGCAGTCGCATTGGAGAAGGACCAGACTAAATGGCCCGAGAAAAAGCTGAAAAAGAAAGCCGAAATTGACGAGGAGGCGTACAATCTCATCGTCATGAATCTGGCCGACAACGTTCTGCGAAAGGTAGATGGTGCTAAGACACCGTTAACTCTCTAGGGTAAGCTAGAATCACTCTATGCAGTTCAATCTGGCCCTAATCTTGCTTATTTGAAAGGTATACTGTTTTCTTATAAGATGGATAGTGCTAGGACCATAGAAGAGAACCTAGATGAGTTCTTGAAAATGACCCTTGTACTCAAGGGCACTGATCAAGAACTCAGTGAGTCTAGTTTAGCCATGATTCTCTTAAATTCCATTACTGAAGAATATATGGTTGTCAAGAATGCCCTGTTGTACACTGGAACTGCCCTAGTATAGACCTAATTACATTAGGTTTAAAGGCTAGAGAACTAGAGCTTAGGGTCTAGAAGAAAAATAACAGTAGTCTGTTTGTGAAAGGAAAGGGAGATTGTAGGCAGTCTGGGGGTAATTCTTAGTTTAATACTGGTTCTAGAAATAAAAAGAAAAACAAGAATACTGATAAGGGAAAAGGTGAAACAAGGAAATGTTTCTTCTGTAACAAGACTGGTCACCTAAAGAAAAATTGTTATGAGTGGATCAGGAAGCAAAAATAGAATAGTACAGAGAGCAATATAGCCTCTAGTAAAACTGATATCCAAGAATCTTAAGTGTTGACTGTATCTAGGTCTAAAAATGTAGAAGAATGGATATTAGATTATGGGTGCTCATTCCATATGAGCCCCAATAGGGAGTGGTTTCAGGAGTTTGAAGCTAGTGAGTTAGAGACTGTTTACATGGGGAATAATAATGCCTGCAAGGTTCAAGGGATTGGGAGTATAGTTCTAAGTCTTGATAATGGTAAATCTATCAAATTAACTAGGGTGAGATATATACCAGAACTGAAAAGAAACTTGATTTCCCTAGGTACATTAGATGAATTAGGTTGCTGTTATAAGGCTAAAGATGGTTGCCTAAATGTGTATAAGAATAAGAACTTAGTTCTGAAAGGTGTCAAACGGAATGGCCTCTACATCCTGTGTGGTAATTACTGTTCAAATTATGTTAATTCTGCTTTGTTCACTACTAATCTTACTGTTACAGAAAAGTGGCACCTCAGAATGGGCTACATGAGTCAAAAAGGACTCAACATTCTGAGCCAGCAAGGTATGTTTGGTAAGGATTCTATCGATACTTTAAATTTTTGTGAGACATGCATATTAGGGAAACAACATAGGGTGAGCTTCCAGAAAGGAACTCACCTGGCCACCAATAACCTAGAATATCTTCATGTTGATCTATGGGGGCCTGAAAAAACCAAAACACATGGGGGAATTAGTAGTTACTTTCTATCTATAGTTGATGACTATAGCAGAAAAGTTTGGGTTTATCTGCTTAAGACCAAAGATGAGGCTCTATCTAGGTTTAAGAGTTGGAAAGCATTAGTAGAGAACCAAACTGATAGGAGAGTTAAAGCTCTCAGAACTGACAACGACCTAGAATTCTATAATAGTGAGTTTGACCAATTCTGTAGTGATCAAGGAATACTTAGACATAGGACTGTGAGGAAGACTCCACAACAGAATGGAGTTGCTAAGAGAATGAACATGACTCTATTAGAAAAAATTAGATGTCTACTGTTCACATCAGGTTTACCAAAATCCTTCTGGGGTGAGGCCCTTAATACTGCAGCTTATTTGGTTAATAGGAGTCCCTCTAGTGCCATTAATTTCACATGCCCAGAAGAAAAATGGACTAATAGGAAGCCCAACCTAGGTCACCTTAGAGCTTTTGGATGTGCTGCTTATGCACACACCAGTGAGAGAAAATTAGAACCTAGGTCCTTGAGATGTATATTCTTAGGTTACCAAGAGGGGAATAAAGGGTATAGGTTGTGGGAAAGAGAGGCACCAGGGGTAAAAGTTATTATAAGTAGAAATGTTATTTTTAAAGAAAATCTTTTTCCTTGTAGAATCTCTAATAATCCTGCAGGTACCTCTACCACTGAGGAAATTAGTCAAGATCAGTACAATGGAACACAAATTGAGGTGGAGCAGGTCAAAGTTCAAACTGAACTGGAAAACCGAGAGCAAACACCTGAAATTTCAGATTTGGAACATGAATCAGAGGATGATCAAACTGAAATTTCATAACAGCCCCAACAGGAGTCACTGGCAATATACCAATTCACCAGAGACAAAAGCAGGAGAGAAATCAGACCTCTTGCAAGATACTCATATGCTGACTTAGTGTTTATAGCATTGGTTGCAGGTGCTGAAATTCAGAGATCTGAACCAGACAGCTACGATGAAGCAATAAGGTCCAAAGACAAGGAGAAATGGCAAGCTGCCATGGAAGAAGAGATGCACTCCTTGAAGGTAAATGGGACCTGGTCCCTAGTACCCTGTCCTAAAAAACAGAAGCTTATTGACTGCAGATGGTTGTATAAGGTAAAGGAAGGTAGGACTTCTACTGATCCTCCTAGATTTAAAGCTAGGCTTGTAGCAAAATGCTACACCCAAAGGGAAGGGATTGATTTCAATGAAATCTTCTCCCCTGTAGTCAAATATAAAACCATTAGGATCATGCTATCTATAGTTGCACATCTAGACCTAGAACTAGAACAGTTAGATGTTAAAACTGTTTTCTTGCATGGTAATCTAGATGAAAAAATCTTCATGAAACAGCCTATGGGTTTTACTAATAAAAACTGTCCTGAACATGTTTGCCTGTTACACAAATCCTTGTATGGGCTTAAACAAGCCCCTAGAAAATGGTATAAAAGGTTTGACACCTTCATTACCAGTATAGGATTCAAAAGAAGTGAGTATGACAGTTGTTTTTACTATGATTTCAATTCTGGTATGCCTGTGCATTTACTGCTTTATGTAGATGACATGTTGCTAATTAGTAAATCAAAAACCAGAATAAATGACTTGAAGTCTAGGCTGAATTCTGAGTTTGACATGAAGAACTTAGGTAGTGCTAAAAAGATCCTAGGGATAGTTATTGACAGAAAAAGAGAGGACTGTGAACTAAAACTTCAGCAATCCTCCTACTTACTAAAACTGGTATCCAGATTTGGAATGTCAGATTCCAAGCCAGTATCCATGCCTTTAGCTAGCCATTTTACACTTAGTAAGACACAAAGTCCCAAGACTAAATCTGAATTCATTAAGATGGAAAAAATTCCTTATGCCAATGTGATAGGATCAATCATGTAAGCCATGATTAGCACCAGACCTGACCTATCTTATTCCATTTCACTTCTTAGTCGTTTTATGTCCAATCCAGGTATAGAACACTGGTTAGCATTGAAATGGTTACTGAAATATATTAATAGTACAATATATGTTGGGCTGGAATATAAGAAAAGAGGAAACTCACTTGATCTTGTGGGATATGTAGACTCTGATTTTGCAGGAAACAGGGACACAAGGAAGTCTACTACCTCATACTACTTCACATTGGGAGGAAATTGCATAAGTTGGAAGTCCCAGCTTCAACCCATTGTTGCCCTCTCCTCCACTGAGGCAGAATACATTGCTGTAGCAGATGTATTCAAAGAAGGATTATGGCTTAAAGAGATCCTATCGAGGTGGTGATTGATGAGAAGACAGTAGTGTTTTCGGACAGTGAGTGTACTTCACCTAAGTAGAAATCTAGTTTACCACGAAAGGACGAAGCACATGGATGTTAGATATCATTTCGTGAGGGATTTAGTGGCTAAAGGAATCATAGACTTGAAGAAGATATCAACTGAGGATAATCCAACTGACATGGGCACAAAGGTAGTAACGGCATAAAGTTCAAACACGTTTGAACTCATGCTTTATAAAATAAGCAAGAAATAACAGATGAAGGATTCTTGGGAGGTAGCACTAGAGAGAATTAGACTAAGCTGTTTGGTTGTGTTTGTGTTTTTGGAGCTTTAAGGTGGAGAATGTTAAAGTGAAGCACACAAAACGCTGCCGTTGTGCATTTAGTGGAACACTGTCGTTTTACTCTTGTCATCACAAAGAAATCCAGACCATTGAAGGACATTAAAATCGCGGCCAGGGATCCATTCTACCCAAAACAGAATGCAAAAAACGACTTTACCTTGCTGCTGCGTTTTTCAGTTTTGTTGCTGGGTTTTATTTTCAGTTTTGTGTATTCTGTGAAAAATAGATCTGCTCTGTATTGTCTCTTTTCTTGGTTGTAATCTTTGTGTGGTTGGTTGTAATCACTTGTAAGGGTTGCGTTTCCCTTGAGTCTTGAGGATCTAAGTTTAGAGTTCTCATAGGAAGATTTCAGTTTGTTGTGTGAGAGATATACGCTGTTTTAGAGTGGATTTTGGGTGTAGAATCTGTTTGTATCAGGTTGTATTAATCTTTAGTGCAGCGAGCTCCTGAGTTTCTTGAGCTCAACGTGGATGTAGTTTATCCTATATAGGATAAGCAAACCACGATAAAAATTCGTGTATCTTTGTTCTTGATTTCTTTTCATTCTTTGTTTGTGTGTTGTGTGTGGAATTGGTGTATGATTTTGAGTGTTAGTAGTACAAATTATCTCAACATTATATTTAAAGTTCGGTAAAAACTAAAGGAAAAGAAAAAAATAATTTATTAATATTGTGGAATTTGAGGTAGGAAGTTATTTTTAACGATTTAATTTATATATCTATATAATCCTGAGGTCCACCTTCTTTATTAATGACCATTTGAACTCCACATAAGATTCCACGTAAGATGTCACATAGGATCTTAGGAGTTCTATAATTATTACAAGTGTCTGTAATTAATGTGTTAGGATGTGATTGGTTGATGGTTAGTGGATGTAATTAAAAGTTAAATGAAGCATTCAACCATTTAACTTTTAATTAAAAGTGAAAATATTTATATATCTATATCACATTCTCGTTAATACTAACCCTTCACCTCCAAAATTTTAATCATTAAGAATTGTATTCAATTAATGACATATTAATAAATTAGTGATTTTATTTTATTGGACATACCAAAGGTTTAAGCCCCCCACATTCAACTCTTAGATGCAAACACTTCATGAATATGTGAAATAATTTCAGTTGCAGCTCTAGAATTGCTATTTATTATATTAATAGCACATATTGGATATTCAAAAGTCTAATTAAAAGATATATAGTGTTATGACTAAGAAATCAAAGGCTGACGTGGAGTTGCGTGACGAAACATGGCCTGCTCCCGTCAGAACGGTAAGTGCACGTCAGGCCTGCCAAACGCCCTGGTGCTCCCACGTGTCTGCTAACCTGCTCCAAATCGCGTGAAATCGGCTTGGAAAATGGGTAATGGAACGTAAAATCAAATTAGGTCCTGACAATCACACCAACCCAAGGATTTAGTGATGATTACGCACATTCAACTGGGTATAAGAAGAGGAAGACCCCTTCATTAAGGGGATTCGACAATTTTACATAAAAACTCTCTCTCAAGCTTTTGTATTTGACTTTTCAATCATCTGTAAGTCAGTCCGCTTTAGCGACCTGACCCACCATATTAATACAAATCAGTGGATGTAGGATTTGCTATCTTAGCATCCGAACCACTTTAAAAACCCTCATTGCATTTACTTCGTATTCATAATCCATATTCACGTGCGTTCCTTGTCCAATCAACGTTGCGCACGTGTCGATTGGTTGGTGCCTAAATCACGCATCAACATATAGATTCATGTTAGTCCCTCTACATTTACCTAAATATTAATAACAATTATATAGTGACATCTCAAAGGTCTTAAGAAAACTTTGTTTATATATATATATATATATTCATGTTTGTCCCCTCACACATTCACTCAAATTTAAACTATTGATATTGTCATTATATACTGTTATTCAAGATTTAATATATTATTGGAATTGGTTTGTCTTTTTATTTGTTGATATGTTCCTTTCCAATGTTTTCTCACTATCTTAATTTACAGACTATGCACAGCTCTATATAGCAAAGCAAATATCTTGGTTTCAGGTAACGTCGCCTCATCTAAAAGGGTTTTCTTTCTCTAATATTAAAAGGGTCTTATATGTTATATTGACCGAATCAATAAGCAGTTTTATGAGTTTCAAAGTTCACTGTGATACTTCATAAATTCAAGAACTTAAGTTTTTAACTGAAAGTACTTTTTTTTTTTTTTCAGTTAAGTAACGAGGAAGGAGCTTTATGGTATAAGGGGTTCAATTGTTTTCTTCAGTTAGGTTAAATGCTCTCAAAGTTGGTTGATTTCGAAATGCCACATCAAGGTGAGCGGGAGAAAGCCAAGCAATCAAATTGAAAACACTTCCAGCACTGAAGACATAAGGCAAAGGTATAATAATAATTAGCCGAGAATGCATATACAATAGAGAATCCGGGCATGTTTTGTTATATAATGATGATGTTTTTATTACACGGAACTGAAAGAATGGCGGAGTTCATAAAGCTACAAGACAAAGAAATGGAAGTGTTCGAGAAGAAGAGAGAGGAGGTATTCAAAATCAGCGATGAAAAGTTGGCAGCATCGAAGTGCAGGTTTTACGAAGAATAGTGTGACATCGAGAATGAATGCAGTGCTATGCTGAGCAGATTGATTGAGGAATACGCCCACATTCAGGATTCGTACCTTTTGAATGATGAATACTCTGAAATTGTGTTTGGGAAAGAAGAACAGGGTTGTTAGATCATTTTTAGATTTTTTTAAGATAAAAATGTCATTATTTAATATACAAATAATGCATTAGTTTTAGCAGAGTATTCTAAATTTAAATATAGAATACTCTGTATATATATTATCTAATGTATTAGTTATTGAAATTGCCTGTATATGATAAACTACATTTAACATGATTAGTAAAATGTTATTGAATTTTCAACTTGTAATTAAAATAAATCTTAACACCTACATTAAATATATATTTAAAATTTGTACAAATTTAATACTTGATATTTGGTATATAATATTTTTATTATTTATTTTTTTAATTATCAATTCAATATAAAATTATCTTCAATACAAATAATTTAATGCCACACAAACTATTAATAATAATGTAAAAAAAAAAATTCTATAAGCATATTTGCGCAACGTGCGGGCTCTAAAGCCACCCTTGCTATTGCTCGCCATGTAGGATTGTTGAAAATTCTATAATTGTAGTCACTTGCTGAACCATTCTGTTTAATTGTAAGGAGTCGTGATGCAAAGCTATTTGATTGTACAATACAATTACAATAGACCATTTACCGAACATTATCCATTAACTATTGTAATGTCCTTTTTAGTTAATACTATATGAAAAGTTTATTTCATGCCGTTCATCATAATTGATGCAAGCAAGTTGCCGCACAGAATATGATCAATAAACATATCAAAGGAAGATTGTACTATAGAATTACAAGAGACCAGATGTCGAACCATAATTCATTGTACTATAGAAGTGTAACAGTCAGTAGTAAATTGGTCATAATTTGCTCAATAAAAATCAAATTGATGAGCGGTTTGAATATTTGGAAACTAGACAGACAGGGCTTTAATTTGATATAAATATGTTTTTTTGATAACTGTAGACCCACTGCTGAACCATTCATTTTATCATCACACACATTTCGATTTTCCCTATTTCTCGATTTCCATTGAATAGTCAGTAGTAGATTGGTCGTAACTTGCTCAATAAAAATTCAATTGACGAGTGGTTTAAATCTTTGGAAACTAGACAGACAGAGCTTTAATTTAATATATTATAACCTGAATTTGGATAACTGTAGACCCATTGCCAAATAATTCATTTTATCATAACACACATTTTGGTTTCCACCGTTTTTCGGTTTCTACTGAATAGTCAGTAGTAAATTGGTCATAACTTGCTCAATAAAAAATCAATTGATGAACAGTTTGAATATTAGAAAACTAGACATATAGAGCTTTAATTTGATATATTATACGCTGAATTTGAATAACTATAGACCCATTGTCGAACCATTCATTTTATCATCACACACATTTCAGTTTCCCCTGTTTCTCGGTTTTCATTGAATAGTCAATAGTAGATTGGTCATAACTTGCTCAATAAAAATCCAATTGACAAAAGTGATTTGAATATTTGGAAACTAGACAGACAAAGCTTTAATTTGATATGTTATAACCTGAATTTGGATAACTGTAGACCCATTGTCGAACAATTCATTTTATCATCACACACATTTTGGTTTCCCCGTTTCTCTGTTTCCACTGAATAGTCAGTAGTAAATTGGTCATAACATGCTCAATAAAAATCCAATTGATGACGGTTTAAATATTTGAAAACTAGACATATAGAGCTTTAATTTGATATATTATACGCTGAATTTGAATAACTATAGACCAATTGCCGAACCATTTATTTAATCACCACACACATTTTGGTTTCCCCTGTTTCTCGGTTTTCACTGAACAGTCAATAGTAAATTGACCATAAATTGCTCAATAAAAATCCAATTGACGAACGGTTTAAATATTTGGAAACTAGACAGGAAGGGCTTTAATTTGATATATTATACGCTGAATTTGGATAATTGTAGACCCATTGCCGAACAATTGATTTCATCATCACACACATTTAGGTTTTTCCCGATTCTCGGTTTTTACTGAACAGTCAATAATAAATTGATCATAAATTGCTCAATAAAACTCTAATTGACAAATGGTTTGAATATTTGGAAACTAGATAGATAGAGCTTTAATATGATATATCATAGGCTAAATTTAGATAACTATAGACTCACAGATGAACCATTCATTTTAATATTCTAAATTAATATATCAATTAACATCAGCATGCCCATTGATAAAAAAGTTAAACAAGTACTACATTTTTATATCATCATTTTGCTAAAATCTATTTTTTTGTTCTCCCTCTTTTTTATGGTCTACTTGTGCCTCTTTTTTTTTTTCTCCACATCTTTTGCTGCATATGATATTTGTACTGCATTTTTATCAAACATTCTTTGATATGAACAAAAAGACATAGCCTTCATTTGCTTCAACACCTCTGAATAACACTTTTCAGCCTACAATAAAAAGAATAATTTTAAAATTATATATCAACAAATTAAAAGTTAAATTGGAATACATTACATTTAGAAACACATATTGATTCAAGTTTACCTTGCAAATTTTCTATATTCAAAGCCAGTTGATGTTTTTCATTTGTTAAGCTTTCTATCTTTGTTCCAATAAAAAAAACACAAAACCGATAAATAATACTTGATAAAATATGACATTTAAAATAATTAAAAAAACAAACATATTCTAAAACAATTTTGATACCTTCTTTCTCAAGTCAAAATACAAGCTTTTGTATTAGACACACATTCTCACGAGGAGAATATTTTGTTTCTTGACTTTGTAAAATTTTGTTAAGTAATCGAGTTTGTCTTCCAACTTCTTCTTTTAGAAACTAGTACATCGTTTGCTACTTCCTCAAATACAACAACTTCATCATCTCTCTCACTTTCGGTAAACACAACTGAATCAATCAAACGATCAATTTCCTATTGCCGACTATCTGAAACCAAACCCTCAAGCCTTACAGAACGTCTAACATTAGCATTAATGCCTCTCTTCCATTTCCTTTTTGAAGAAACATCTATGTCATTCACACACTGTTTTCCTTTTTCAATGCTATCAAGATTAACACTTTATTAGAAACACAAAAGAAAAAAAAAAAAATAACTAAAATATATTAACAACTAATTACAACAAAATAAAGATTTACAACCCAAAAAAAAAAAATAATAATAATAAAATAAACCTCCTAAAATAATCAAACTTCCCTTCCTTTGGTTAAAATAGAACTTTTACTGCTATATCATTATTCAATTAACTAAAAGCCTTTTAAATAGGCAACACATCAACAAAAAATAAACTGAAAAATAGCAACAACTTTTAACCACTAACTCATACTCTGCAATACTACTAAAATGCCTACAAAATCAAACTTCACTTAATTTCCTTACAATAGAAAACCCTAACTCACTATTCTATTAATAATAGCAACAAATTCGACATGAAAAAACAAAATAATGGTTCCATTATTTGACATTCTGTTGAAGTAGACTGTTTAACAAATTAAAAACTTATAATTCACAATAAACCTACTCTCTATAATCTTAATAGTCAACAATAGTAACAAAAAAATAAACATAACAAAGAAATAGGACAAACACTGTAATCATCTTTGAAGTAAATCGCAACAGTAGCACCAGACGCCACTAACACAATATTCAATCTTCAAAGAGAGAAAGAAGTTAACAATGCTAGTGAATGAATGCAAAACAAAAAAGGGAAACAAAAAAATTAAAAACCTAAACAAACTAATAAACCGGTTAAATACCCAGTAAAAAAAATTGGTTTAACACTTATAAATAAATCGGTTCAAACATGTCGGTTCACACTTACAGATAATTTACTAAATTATTAAAACATATTGCTATTATTACTAACAATTGGCCGCACCATTTCCCTATAATTGTAGCCATTGTTAAACGATATTGTTTAATCCTATAATTTTAACCATTGCTTAACAATCCTATTTAATGTTAACAGTTAAGATGCAAAGTCATTAGTTTGTACAGTACAATTAGAATAGATTATGTTGTCCATTCCCCGTTACTAAATGTAATATTATAATGCCCTTTTCAATTAATACTATATTAAAAGTTTTTTTTGTTTTGTTCATGATAATTGATGCAATGAAATTACCGATCAATATTTTTTTCACAAATCTTGAGTACCTTCTTATTTCAAGAATCTCCATATCAAAACCATCAACTTCAAACCTGTCTGGTATAGTAATAGCATATTACAGTAAACTAAGTTTTCCATTCCGTGACCTATTTTTTTCACCAATAACAAAGTCATTAATCTTAATAAATAAATAAATTATCATAAATGTTGAAAACATAACTTTTATTTATACAATATGATAAAATTAATATTAATTCTTTTGTACATGATATTTCTTTATATCAACAATAAATATATAATATTTATTTCATATATAATATTTTATTTAATTATCAATTCAATATAAAATGAACTTCAATACAAAAATATATTTTTAAAACACAAAATAATAATAATAATAATGTAAACAAAATATAATAAACATACATGTGCAACGCGAGGGCTTTTCATCTAATTAAAATATGAAACTATCATTCTATTCTCATGGTTGTATCATATATGCTTATATATCACAAGGATGAGATTATATCATAAGCTATTCATGCAGCTACCTAACAACAAATGAAGTATTAATTCATTGAAATATAGCACATCTCAAGAAATATTTTTTTTAAATAGTTAATTATTAACCGAAATTTCTTTCCAAATGAAATTCAATACAATATTTCAATATTAAATTGGATTGGGTAATGAATTTAGCTGTAGAATTGTAAAAATAATTTATCCAAACTCAAACAAAAAATGACGCATCTCATTTTAATAAACCCAATTTGAAACATCTCTTATTCTCTAAGTAAATAGTATCCATTTAATATAGCTTCTTCAAATTTATAAAATTAGAACTAACGTACAATTTTTATAGAGAAAAATTATTTGTTATCTAAAACATGCAAAATTGATGAAGACCTAATATATATATATATAAACATGTTTTTAAAATAATACGATTCCTTATTAATTATATTAATGACTAAAAAAATTATTAAAAAATATTCTATGGCACGAACTAGGTTTTTTTCTTATTTTGCAGAATAGGAGAAAAATAATAATTAATTGCTGGTTGAATTGAGGAAACCAAGAACTCAACGAAGTAGGTTTTGACTATAAAAATACGCTTATCTCCTTTATATAAGATATTATAATTAACAAAATATAAAAATAATAAGAGTTAATGCCTGGAAAATAGGAAATAATCCCTCTAACAATCACTTTACCACAGTCAAATATTATCATTATTTGACTTATTCAACACAATCTACTATTTCTGAAAATATTGCCAGCTATTAACAATATGACACAAATTCAGCTTACTTGAATAATTCTTGATAGTTGGTGGTCACCTTTTTCTTCTTCCTTGTATTAATGTAAATTATAAATATATTATAATCTTCCATTTACTCTTACATAATAATTAGCTTATCTTAGATGAGAAGTGATAAATTAAGAATAAAATTTGAAATTATATTCTAAATTATAATCTTCCATTTCCTTGTATTAATGCAGTAATTTTTTTTTTCTTTGAACGTTTTCCCTCAAATCCATTTTATTAAATTATGCAACTAAATATTTGATAACATATTACATTATGTAATTATAATATACTAAATAACGTAAATATACAAATTTAAAGAAAATCCATTCAAAATAAAACAAGTCTTGTTAATTTCTTTGAGTACCCAGATGGATTACAATGAATACAGGTATTACAATTAAAAGTAGAGCAAATTATAAATAAATGTGATTTACTTTTTAGTTCCCTCTAATTTTAATTTAAAAAAATTTGTTTTAAACATAATTGATTTATTCATTCAATAATTGACCCCATAAAAAAAAAAAAAAAAAAAAACCCAGAAATTTTCTCATAAAAAAGAAAAAATCAGAAGATTTATTCGATAATTTGGACATTCATCTTCTGCACAAAATAAATCTAAATCACAATTTTACTGAAACAATTAGTTTCAAGGCTACAGCTTCCCGAACTATATATTTCCTCATTTTCATTTACATAATAGTAAATAAAATACAAACAATTCTAATAATATTCACAAAAAGAATAAGCAGAATCTCCTATATTGTTAAGCCCAGCTCTCCATCGGTCGTTTCCCATGAGGGTCTTTTCTGGGGCTTCTCGTTTGTGTAGGTGTTGAAGCAGAAGCTGTATTGGTATAGCTTGAATCATACGAACGTGTATGGGAAGAACTTCTGGTTTCACCACCAGATGTTCCAACAGTTGACGACAACGATGCTGCTGGTCTACGAGCTCTTCTGTATCTAGAACCTGGTACTCCTGGCCTTGTTGGTTCTTCTAGATTGCCAGGTCCTGGTTTTTTTGATAGCATCACCACGACACGTCGCATGTCCGGTCGTGTTTGGGGATCACCTTGTGTGCACAGCAAAGCTATTTGTATGCACATAGCTATTTGGTCAGCAGCCTGTGATTCTGCTAATTTGGGGTCGACGATATCCAAGCTCCTGCCTTTCTTGTAGAGTTTATATGCCTGCAATGACCAAATTATTGCAAAACTTAGAAATATAGACGATGGACCATAATTCAAGCCACTTATGTCACATTGAACAGAATATGAAGTTCATTTTGTCAGAAAAATGTACGAGAGACACCAAGGTGTTTCAAAATGCAGCATTCTTAGCTTCAAGATTCATTGTAACTGAAATCTTCATACTCCAGTCAAACAAATGGTTTGGATTGTAATCTTACCCAATCGAGTAGATTTTGTGCATCTGCATCCAAATTGAAGTTTGAATTCCTCTGTGCACTGATTAGCTCCAAAACTACGACCCCAAAGCTAAACACGTCTGCCTTAATTGATAAATGTCCATGCATGACATACTCTGGGGCCATATATCCACTGTACTCAAGCATTTAAGAGTTAGAAAAAGGACCCGATATTAAACTAATACCAATGAGTCAAACTTAGACTATAGTCTGCACACAATGATATTTCGATGCTTGACAACGTACTTGGTACCAGCTACACGGGTGTTAACATGTGTTTCATCTTCTGGAAAGAGGCGGGCCATGCCAAAATCAGCAATCTTTGGCGTCCACTTATCATCAAGTAATATGTTGCTAGCCTTTATATCTCTATGGATGATTCGTTTGTGTGAGTCTTCGTGAAGGTAAAGCAATCCCCGAGCAACTCCAGTGATAATGTCAAACCTTCGCTTCCAGTCAAGCTCCTGACTTCTATTGGATTCTGTATATAGAGATTATTACATCACAGTCACTATGACTATAAAGCAAATCGATCCATTGTATTGGAGCCTATAAAAGTAACAAGTAAAATGAATCACTATTTATTTTAATGTCATCAACTTAATGATCAAGCACATGGTTTTGATATTGGTGGTTCTCTCGCTTTGAGCTACAATGTTTCTGCTAGGATTGGTCAGAGTTGAACTGTTCAGACATTTAGTTGTTGGGGCATACACATCCAATTTTAACTTTACAGAAAGACAAGTCAAAGTCTTGTTGACTATCTTTCTCAGAGAGTTTTAGGCAAGAAAAAACAAGTTTTAAATGACAAAAAAGGAAAGGAATGAATATTTTCAAATGGATTTAATGGCATTGGTCAAGATTATTGGCACAATGAATAAACATGAGGGAGCAACTTCAAACACGCAAAAGGAATGGAAATATAAAATAAAAAGAAAAGAAAGAAAGATAGAACTACACCCCGGCAAGCACTGTGTTTTCTAGAAGACATGTTCAACTCCTACAACCTAGTTTGCCCTTCATTCTTGTCATTTTTGTGTTGTGTCATGGAAAAGATATTTTGACTAAACATATTGCAACAACAGAGAGCTCATAGTCATTGTCACCTTATTATAAGTTTCTGTTATTTCCAAAGTAAAAGATAAGTATTTCTCCCCTAAATTTGATGCATCAACTCATCAAAAAGAGTACTCAAGCCGGAATGAACTGAGTTAATGCCATCACAACTAATCATGCCAACATCATTGTCATTCAGCAGCAATTTTCAAGAAATTATTTTTTTAAAGGCCAAAACTGATTATCCAAGCCAATTTTCACAAAATCAACTCATTAAAAAAAATCAATTCCAAGAGTAGAAAACAAAAGTAGTAATCAAGATATAAACACTGTACATAACAAACCATAAATAAGCTTTAGATTGTCACATCTAATAGGGTAAATAAGCTGAACATCTGTAAAAACATTCTAAAATGGCAACATTTAGGAATCTCATCATAGCAAAGTATAGATTCCTACATTTCTCCCCAAGCTTTTAACGAAAAGAAGTTATTGACTTAATAGCAGAACATTCATTGCAACTTTATAGGAAAATTTAAAGATACAAACATTCAAGACTTTCTTGGAATTTTCATCTGTTCTAAGGTTTTATTGTACTTACTCATTCACAATTTTTACATATTTACATATAAGACTCACAGAAGTCTAGCAAAATATATGTGCTTCAAAAACTGGCTGAATCTGTAGGAAAAGTATATTAACTTAATTCAGAAATGATATAGGATCTAATCTGAGAAGGAAGATTTTCTGAGTTCTATTTGCAATAAACCATATTAACCTTGATTAATTTTCAAAGAACATTAAAACAAACCCGGCAAAGATTTTCTGTAGTCTGCATTAACATCAGTAGGCAGTATTAAGGTGTGCTCAATTCAGTTAATGGAAATATCTAGTTTCAATTTGACATGAAATCAAACCCATCCAGATGGATAGGTGCAAAATACTTACTGAATAGAAACTTGTCGAGACTCTCATTCGTGATATATTCATAAACCAATAGCTTCTCTGTGCCATGGACACAATAACCTAATAGATTAACAATATTTCGATGCTGCACACGAGCCAGCAACTTGGCCTCATTCTCAAATTCCTTCTTCCCCTGACTTGAGCCATGAGACAGTTTCTTAACTGCTATCTCTCGACCGTCATCTAACTTTCCCTGTAAAGAAAAATTCACAGAAACCTTCAACGCCTAGCTTAATTACCAGGAAAACAAAGAAAACCACCCCTTTGAAGAGATAAAATGTGAATCCAAGTGAAACATTCATAACTGAGATGTAAATACGAATACAGAAAAATCAATTAATCAATTGCACTGGCAGCCCTTTTGGCTTCTGATACCAACAATAATCAAACCTTTCTTATTAAACATGATGAATAATGCCAACATTAACACGTAAGAAAAATAAGACATTTTCATTAATTTGTTACTAGAATCATTTCTATAACTAGGCTTAAATCTTCATAATTTCTTATTATTTTATCTCATTTCAGCTCTTGATAAAATTAAAAAAAAGAGTGCAGAAAACTTCTAAAATAGGTCTATGTGAAAGCTTGTTAGGCAAAATTATTCCTTTCCAGAAGGAATAGCCAGACTTTTCAATTTCAGAATTTTCAAAAGAATTATTAAGCAGCAAAAAGCAACTTCAAGTGGATCTCCAAAGAAAGAAATCAATGGGAACAATCACAAAAACTGTGAAAACTAGAGGCTGAAAAAAAATGTAAAATTCACAATTGATTCTGGCAATTTTCTCAGCAACAAAACAGAACTATTGAAATTCCAAATAATTACTAAAAAAACAGAACTTTAACCTTGTAAACAGGCCCAAAACCTCCCTCTCCAAGCTTGTGATTAGGATGAAAATTTTTTGTAGCAGAAACTAAAGTTTCATAAGAAAAATTCTTCTGTTCCTGTGCAGCAATCTTCTCCAAGTCCTCTTCATTCTGTCCATCTGATCAAATCACACAATTCAAGAACAAAACATCAATCATATCAACACATCAATGATGAAATATAACATAGAGCTGAAGAAATGAAGTGGGGTAATGGAGTTTTTGTCCATTACGTTTGCTAGAACGAAAATTGAACTTCATTAGATTCTGAAAAAACTTCTTGGATTTGGACATGGATAAACTCAGCTCATAGAAACTCTAAAAAGAGCCCTATGGTTTCTTGAAATCTGGGAAATGATTAAGAATTGTGGAAGAGTAAGAAACGAAGGAGGACGTTGATAGTTGTTTTGCGTTGTTTCGTTTTGTGACTTTTATTTTTTTATTTTATTATCTAATTTTCCTGGAAAATTTGCAGTGTTGACTCAGGTCCCTGGTTGACCGTGTTGCTTTTTTTTGGGTTTCACATTATGTTATGGACAAATTACACAAACCAGCCCTAGATTCTGTGATCCGATTAATGCACCCAAATATTTCAAACCTCAACAATAAGATACCATTAAGGAATTGAAATACTTGGATTTTGTGCAATTACAAAATCATCCTATAAATTTAAAACATATATTTAGGATAATATTATGGCTTGAACCTTATATCATTTTTAATAAACAAATATAACAAATAGTAAAAATCTCATATCAATCCTAGAGCAAAAACTTAATCTATTGGTGATGACATGTCCTAATATGATCTATTGTGACATATGGGATCGCACTTGATGATAATGGGTGTATCATGGTTAGATTATTGGTCGTGTTATAACCATATAGATCAGATAGTGTCATGTTACCTACAATCTGTTTAGTTTGTGATTTTAAGGCATTGTAGTTGGTCGTGATCATTCTAATGATCAATCAGTTTGAAGTTCAAGAAATTTGTGTTGAAATCGAAAGGAATTTAATCTTAAATATTGAAAGACTGTTTAACCCTTGTATAGTTTATTTTCACGAATACTGTTTACTGTTAAATTTTGAAATATCTGGGAGATGAGTGTTGTTTTATAAAACATTGGGTAGGTTAATGTAATTTTTTCTTGAGTAATGTAAGTAACAGTCAATGCAAGAAAGCTCTGCGGCGTGATGATGAGGTCATCGCTTTGGTACTAAATCAAAGAAATAAAAAATGAAAGAAATGTGAATATTATTTTAAAGATATAATAATAATAATAATCTTCATTCAAGTTTCAATGGAAATGATATAAAGATATCATTTCCAATTTTGAATGATTTCAAGGTTCTTTTATACGCATTCATATTACAATATTCACATATTAAAAAATCCATTATTTTTTCATGGAAAATAAATTAAAAAATTGAGACCCTTCTCCATCACCAATAAGATTCCTTAACCGATGTACATATAAAATGTATATATGTTTCTCGTGTTTGAATAAATATAAATGTTCTCATTTATAGAAGACTTTCTCTTTAACCTAATAAGATTAGTAAATTAATAGTTCTGTAATTTTTCTTGCTGATTTACTCCTAAATTATTTCTAAAAAATTTACAATAATTGACATATAAAATAAAAAAACCATATTTGTAATATATATATATATATAGATGTGACATTGCATAAATTTCATATTTTTATTTTTTAAAAAGCTGTTATCATTATATCTTTAACACAAGGAGGGCTAGCCCAAAAAACATATTCATAAGAGCAATTTTTGTTTAATAATTGAATATTCCATTAATTTTTTTTTTCTTAGTTATTGACAAAATAATATTATATAATCAAATTTGCTTAAAAGTAAATTCTTATTTGAATTACAAACATAAAGTACTTCGGGTACGTTTGGTTCATTATTCTGATACTTTTTAGAATAATATTTTGAAAAAAGTAAATTTGGGTAGTTATTACATGGTAGGATTTAAAAATTAACAAAAACATCCCCCTAAGTTTGTTAATTTACTAAACACCTCTGTAATAAAATATTAAAAATTAACAAAAACACCCCCACTGACCCATTAAATATTGGCAACTGGCCACCACCGTTGGAGGGTGGTCGAAGTTGCTATATCGAATCACAACGACCATTGGATCTAGCCAGTCGCACCGATATGGCCTTTCTAGCCAGATCCACCGTAGATCTGGCTGAAAAATGTCAGATCTATAGTTAGATCTGGCCACGTTTGGTCGTCAACGACGGCAAAAAATATGGTGTCGTTGACAACTAGCTACGCCAAAGATCCGGTTGTAGATCTGGTCTTTTTCGGTGGATCTGGCCGAAAAAGGATAGATTGGTGCACTATCAGCCAGTAGTGCGCCATTATACCAGATTACGACCATCTTTCGATGGTGGTGATCGGAATCTAGCAAATGTGGGTTGATGGGTGTGTTTTTATCAATTTCTAAACTTTCTTTTTTGGGTGTTTAGTTAAATTAATAAACTTAGAGGGTTTAAAAAAATAGAATAGTATTTTCAGAATAGGAAAACAAATATATATTTTGGATATGATAGAAATAGGATAATGGAAAAATTGGGAAGCAAACCCACCCATTTTGAAAAGTAAGTACTTGAACATAAAGAAGGCACATGGGTTTTGATTTTAAGAAAAAAGTATGTTTGTCTTTTTTCTTTTTAAAAATAATTAATGGTTTTCAAACGTATCAGTCAATAAAGCAGCTTATCACAATGGTTATCTTAATCTATAGAATATTGGCGTTAGGCCGCCAAACAATCTTGCTTAATGACACGCTTAATTGTCTATCCTACTTCTCCCCTTGTGGGGGTCCAATCATATTGTATATGGTCATAATTTAAATCATGAAGTTAATAATAATATTAAATATAAATTAAAAAATTCAAGAAAAAGTAGTATTTGATTGTTATTTCAAAATCAATCGTAAATATTTAACTATTTTTCGTAGGACACGAGTGTAGATGATCTTGTTTTGACCCACCAAATATCTAGTTTGATTATTATTTAATCAAGTAAACTCAAAAATTCTTAGATAATATTATTTACACCTTTTATTCACCGTAAAATATTACAATTTTAGTTTTTTATTTAATATATTTTCATAAAAAAATAAATTCACAAGTTTGTTAGGTAGAAGAAGAGACATAATTATTATTAATATTCATTGAATAATCCTTAAATTATTAAATTACATTGGATTGATGGTTAAGATTTGTATTATTAAATTATTTTAAGATAGATAGCTTGACTCTTGGTTATAAAAAAAGAGACATCAAAACGAGGAGAATAGATAGCTTGACTCTTGGTTAATTAACATTTTTTTTTTAACATTTTCTCTCTTCTTTGTTTTCTCCGATTTTCTCTCATATTATCTTTTTCTTTTGGTTGGATACTTAAGAAAGATTATTCTTTTAGATTACAAGATAAGATGATATTTTTTTATTTTTTTCTTAAAATCTTTTTTTTTTTTAGCTTTCTTAATTAATGAAATATCATGAGTTATGAGTTTATGTTAAGTTTAATAAATAAATTTGAAATTGGAAGATTAAATTCCTAGATTTTGATGTGGATTTTGATTTAATTTTGTTTATGTTGAGGTATGAGTTAATTAATTGTTGTTTTAAGTTGGGTTTGATAAATTCTGGTAGTTATTGAGTTAATTTTGACCGGTTTAAGGAATTAGTGAAACCCTAAGTTATAGAGATTTGAAGATTTGCTTTAATTTTGACATATTGGTTAATTGTTTGATATTTAGGTTGTATTTGAAGAGTTTTCATGGGTTTATAAGTTGAATTTTATTGGGTTAATATAAATTTTTGAAAAGCCTAAGTTATAAGATTTAGGGCTTCAGTTTATAATTGATATTTTGAGTAGAGGTGGTTGGGTCCGGGCACCCTGAATTTTTTGGAGGAACCAGAACCGGTCGGTTCCTGAATAGGTGGCCAGTTCCAGGTTCTAGGTACTCGAGACAATTACGAAATGGTCCCTATTAGTTTAAAAAATAATAAAACACCTTTAAAATTACAAATACACCCCATTTGCTTGCAAAAATACAAATATGATTGATTATTTATTTCAGATGGCCCAAATACAAATCACGACATTTTTTATTTGATAAATTCTTTAAGTTTTCTCTTTTTAATCATTTTAATTATTTTAAATAATTTTAATATATAGTGTTCGCATGCATCCATTTTTAATATGTAGTAAATTAAAACCATATAAATTTATAACCATCCATTTATATTTATTTAATTGTTTAAGTTTAAATTAAATTTCACATTGCAAAGCTAAAATTAAATTATCTCTTTAAATTAAAACCATTATAAATTTATAACCATTCACTTATATTTATTTACTAATTAATTAAAAATTTACAAACCACCTCTTGATCAATTACTAAAAACCCCTTACAGAATTAAATATAAAAAAATTAGGGAGCTAAACGAATATTTACTATACCTGCATAGGAAGGCCAGGCCCGGGCCTAGGACTGGTCCGAGCCCTCACAAAAGTGACAGGCCCAGGACTATCCCAGCGAATTTGGGCCTAGACCCTCAGGACCGCCTGGGCCCAACGTTACCCACCTCTACTAAAAATCCTATCCACGACTCTCACCATACATAAAGTATTATATATATTTTTTGTTGAACAAGACTACACTTAAAGAAAGTTTATACAAACTGACGTGGAGTGTGGCATGCCACGTTAGCGTCGCGTAGCATGTGGACCTATATAACACTGACATAATGTTAAATAATATGGGTCTCATGTCACGTGGCACTGCCACATCATTTTGTACAAACTCTCTTGTACAAATAGTTTTTTTCATTTTTTGTTTTATCAATTTGGATAGGTAATATGATAATTAGTTTTTAAAATTATTGTTTATATATAATATAACAAAATGAATATTATTGTAATTGTATCTAATTTTATTTATATATTATCAAACATTGTTGCATATTATTAAAATATCATTTTACTCGACTAAAATATTGTTTTACTTGATTTAAACATCAATCTGTCCGTATTTAGTTCAATTTTTAGTTATCTTGCAAGAGAAAAAACTTTTACAATCTCACAAGTCACAACTTAATTTTGTTAATGATATATGATTATCGATTAAAATAGTATCATTTATTATCAATAATCACAACCATAATTCATTGAAAAATGTCACTATAATGAGTAGTTGTATAATCTAACACAATTACACAAATATGACAATATTTCATTGTTAACGTATTACTTTTAATGCATTAGCAAATTGAAATGGTGAGACCTTTCACGCAGGGGTGGATCCAGCCTAATTTGGCCCACCCTCAATTTTTTTTTAAATACTAATATGTACAATTTCTAGATTTTGGCTCACTCTAACAAAAATATTAATGGATAAATATATTAATATGCAATTAGTTTTTATTTTGGCTCACCCTAACATAAATTTTTGGATCCACTACTGCTTTCACGTGAGTTTATCTTCATCCTAGTGGCAAGATTTATATATAGTCTTCATATTAATGAGCTAAGGTCTCCTCCCTTGTTTACAGGAAGGGTGTTCAAAAAAATGTAAAAATCGAACCGAACCGGAAAACCGGTTAACCATAACAACGGTTCGGTTACATTTTAAAAAATTCAAAAAATTGAATTTTCAGTTTGGTTATCGATTTGGGAAAAAATAAAAAGTAGTTAACCGAAACCAGTTTTTTAAACCGGTTATATATATATATATATATATATATATATATATATATATATATATATATATATATATAAATAAAAAAAATAATAATATAAATAAAAAAATATAATATAATATATTAAATAAATAATAATAATATTTTTAATGTATTGTTAGTAGTGGTCAATGGATATGTATGAATGTTTAATTTTTATTTGGATTTACAATTTAATTTAGAAAAAAAAAAAGTTTTATAAAAAAAAGGGAAAACCGATTCGGTTAAAAAAAAAATCAATTAATCGCTTTTGAACACCCCTAGTTTACAGGGCAATTTTTTTTTATTGACCAAATAAGAGATGGATGGTCTTCCATAACTTTCTAAAATTGACTGATTTATTGGTGCCGCATTGACCTAGCCTTCTCCATGTTGTTTTCTAGTGTTAGAGGAAGCATGCTTTCTCAGCTTAACCTAATTGTCTTTGTATCACGGCTGACTTATTTCTCGTTGTATTCGGAAATTCGATTCTTAATCTTTATGGCACGAACTTGCACGGGTAAAGTTTGTGAAACCGGCATTTATTCAAATAAATCAACACGTTTTTTTTGTCGATAAACTCAATCAATCCGACGCATAATGTGGGGTGTCCTCAGTGTCTGGGCTCCGAGGTTTCAAAAGCTTGACAAAGTGGGGCTGGCCCATGAAAGCGAGTGTCAACGTTCTATTTCCCAATCAAAATTGACCAAGAATATTTGTATCTTAATTTTATGAAATAAGATTAAATGAAAAAAAAAAATCATTTGTAACCTGATAGAAATGGGAAATAGTATTTTTATGAATGTTTCTGAATTTGAAGTATCCCTTTGCTTGTAACTTGGGATTTGAAGATTAATATATAAAATAATACGGCATGCTTTCTTTGAAGTAATTTTACAGTAGAATAATATAATTTATTATATACATTTTGTAAGCTTTTTTTTTCATGAAAATGAAACCATTTTTTAGCTTCAAAGTTTGATGGGATTAAAGCATTTTGTAAGGTAAGAAGCCCACTTCGCTTAACCTAACACATCCTCCCTATGTTTAAACCAAATAAATAAATATATTTTATTTTATTTTCATAAAAACTACTATAATAAACTTTACTTCTATAAGTTCTGCTAGAAAATACCATATCAATTGAATCCTTAATATTACATTTAAGTTAATTCAATAGTAATTACCATTTTTAAGCGTTTTATCTTCTCACTTTCCAAGTGAATAATATATAATTCTAAAAATCGAAAATAATATTTAGAAGATCATTTTGTTGGGTGTCAATTATTTTGTGCATGGCTGTTTTGTCCTACTTGTGTGCACCATGTTTGGCTTGTCAGAAAATTGGATTGGGCTAGGAAAATAATTGGAATGTGACAAATTTTAGAACCCTCTGAGAAATTTGCTGATATTAATTTTGCAGTAACATGATCCCAATAATTCCAAATGGGTGTGAACAATTATCATATTTGTATCAAATTTTGCATGAATTGTTTTATCTATATCGCATGTGAAGGAGTTTATAATTGGATTTAATCAGGATGAATGTGAATATGTTAGACACAATCTAGGTTAATTAAGTAGGTGGATTTGGATAATAATAACAATTAATTGTTTTAATTAACTTTATAAACTAAGTCAAGCATATTGTAAATATATAACGTCCACCAACTCCATGGACTTTATGATAGTATTAGTTAAAAAACCTAATCTTTTTGACATTCCTTAACCCTACTCGATTTGACAATTTCATAGATTAAAATTAGTGTCGTTTAAAAAGTTAATTAACTGTGTCATTAAGTGTTTACTTTTGTGAGATCAATTAATATAAATATAATTATATTATTAAAAATATTATATTGTTTTTAAAATTAAAGAAAAATCTTTCGAGATACAAGAGTATTGAAAACCTCATTTTAAGAGTATTTTATATTTTTTTAATTATCATTGATGAGGTTAATATCTATGGATCTTTCATGTATTGAAATAAACTCATAATGTTATAAATAAAAGTGTTTTTGCCTTTGACAAATGAATTATTCAAGAATCCCAGACACTTTCAAATGGGTTGAATTTTTTAATTTCGGCCAATTCAAATATATTTTGCTTACGAATTCTCGAATGGTTTGAAAGTCTTTGATGGGACGGGTCAAATGTTACCAATCCAATATCTTTAACCTTATATTATAATTAATTAATTCAATAAAGCCTACCCTAAGAGAATCCACTCATTAATCCCAAGACATTCCCAGAACTTTGGTTTAATAAATTCATTTAAAAAAGCAACAGTTTGGTACATGAACATGGTGACATCTTTACATTCACAACTCCAGTCATAAACAAATTGAAAGCCACCTACCCTTAATTAACTTAAAAGACTATAATTATAATTATAATTATAATTATAATTAATCTTTTAATTAAGCACCCGCCGAAAGTTAGTTTAAAATGGTAGCTAATAATCATAATCCAGCTGCTGCCTCTTGATCCAACCCAAAAGTGAAGAATTTAATTAAGGCTGCAGCCTTCATTAAATTTTAGAATGATATTATCATCTTGGCCATGCACGTGGAAAGAATAAATTAGGGTTTGGGATATGTTAGTAACATAATTATAGGGTGTGTTGTAGTTGTAGATGGGAATTAATCTATAATTAATAAATAAGTTAAAAATTAATTAATTGGAATAAGATTGCGTAACATTATGAGTGCCACCATTAATGGCTTTTAATTAACAAGGGGTAAAATATGCTTTAGAAGTACGATAAGACTATTCCTTTATGATAATTTAACCTATGGTCACATGGTTTGTTATATGTTAATTGTGTGCACAATGCAAGATTAAGAAAATCCTATAACCAATAGATCGAATCCAACCTATTGAAGATCTTTGTTCATATAATATAATACGATAACTCAATATATCAAAGATCTTTATTTATATACATAATACAATATGATGACTCTAAACCTATCGAAGATTATTTATATAATACGATATGATACTTACAAAGAGTTAGTTGAGTGGTTATGGTTTGTTCTCCTAAGATTAAGAATATATGGTTCAACAAGGGCTTCGGGTAGATTCTACTTTTTTTTTTTTTTAAGCTTTATCCTTTTGTTTTTATATCTAAAAATCCTTGTCCTCGTTCGTAAAGTTTAAAATTGGAGTCTCGGTCGAACTCTACAATCATTGGCAAGTAGAAAACATTCTTATTAAACTCTAAAAATGCGAGAGAAAATTATTTCTCGCCTCCCAAAGATTATAGGGTTCAATGGGGCCTTCGCAAAGTAAGGTCACGAATGAAAATTCAAACCTTATGAAAACAATCTGGAAACCTGATGGCTCGAGCGGGCTTATTGGTTATCTTTTTAAATCTTTGATTGTGCGGTGAAATGAAGCTCTACTTTGGCTATTTGTGTCCAAGCTGGAAGTGTTAGGCCAACCGACAAATTTGTTTTTAGCAATTATATTGTCTTGCTTAACTTTTGTTGGTTTCTACCAACCAACTGTTGTTTTATTTATGCTTAAAGCAACATCCTAATTTCAATTTTTAAACCTACTCTCATTGTTTTATTTACTTCCATCTTTGTTACAAAACATTAAAAAAAAACAGAATAAACAAACACTCACTTTATATACTTACAGAAGGATGGATACATTTAGTATACAAAAGTACAAACACCTTGTGAAATAGACAAAGATAAAAGAAAAAGAGATTAAAAAATTAACCCCCAAAATAAACAACTCTCCTAATTCTCTAACTGTCCAATAAACTAATCCTAATTTTGCCTGGCAAACTTGGAATCTTTGTTGGATCATTGAGTCCAGGCCTTTTTCTCACAAACATAATACAAATTGACAGCTTGGTTGCCTTCATAACCTCACTACCCTACACACACATAACACTCATCATTCCACTTTTTTTTCCCCCAAAAAAAAGTGCATGATGAGCTCAACCCACCAAAAATTTGGGTTCACCTTTGACACCAAAACCATTAAAATCAAAATTAAAAACTGGGTAGACTTGCAAAATTTCATTTGTAGTCCACCAAAAGATAAAGATCATTAGGCTGATCTTTTAATTACCAGAAGCTTCCCTCTCCATCCAGGGACTTTCCTTTGAAATTTTGTTGCAATTTTCCAAGTGCATTTGGTGCTTCTTTGTCCTAGAATTTGAACAATCTGCAATTATCAAACACAGAATTTTAATGGACATGTAACAGATTTAAGTGACTTGAATTGATAAAGTAAGAAGTAAGAACAATACCTGTAATCTTTTTTTGGAATTGATTTGTGTTTTTATGAAGCAATATGTTCGATATTTCTTGCACGTTGCTCAACGCTTCTGAGATCGCGAAGATGTTGTAGGATTTCCTGGAGAAGATTTACTCCTTTATCTCCTTTTCTCAGGGAGCTCATGCAATGCTTGAGAAATTCTCTATCTGCCTCAAGTGCTTGTAGCCTTTCATAGACATAATCGACCTCTTCCTCAAGAGCAAACCTCTTGCTGTCCAGTTCAAATTTTGTGATAGAGGAGTTCTGCGATGCAACAGAATCAAACTCTAGTTCATGTCCATTGAGAATTCCATCTTCAGTTTCTGTACCAATTGCATCAAAAAGAGGAAGAAGTCTCTTCGCCTTAGCACCGATAATTTTCCTTTCTTGATAATGAAGTTTCCCATTCATTTCTTTGAAATGGCCATTGGCTAGCCCATTAATTTCACTTTCAAAATCATAAACCTCAGTATAGCCATTACCATTCTCTCTGTGGAAATGATCAATTGATTTTATATCCTCAAAATGTTGCTCCTCGTCGTCGTTTAATATAAACAATTTTTCTTCCAAAACCTTGAGTTGCTCTAGAATGGATAGCCTTTCATCCTCAAAGTTAGCCAATGACTCCTCCAAATATAGAACTGCATCAGCAGGAGTGTTCTGATTGCTACTTTCTTGGTTATTCTCAGGGCTCTCTACTTCCTTCACTTCGTGATTCAAGTCAATAGATAGACCATCGCTATCCTCAGCATTGCTGCAAGAAGCAGATGAAGTTCTGCTTCTTCTTCTTAACATCATCATTTTCTCTTTCGACTCATAATCATGAACCTTCTTTCGATATAATTCGAGCTCTTTTTCTATCTCGGCCTTCTCCCTCTCCCTCTTTACCATAAGCTCATTCAAAAGCTGCAATGCTTCCTGGTCATACTCCGATTGTTCCTCCATCATTCTTTGATACTGCAAAGCTTCCATCTGCATCGCCGCTTTCTCTTCCTGAAGCCTATTTATCATCGCCATTGTCTGGCTCGCTGCCACTGCTGAAGCACTCCTCTCTTCTTCTAATTCTGCATATAAACCATTTAACGCCTTTCGTTCTGCTCTCAATGCTGATTTTAACTTCTCAACTGTCATTACTCCATCTCCAGAATCAATGTCACTGATAACACTTCCACCATCCAAGGACTCTTCTGCTCCGGATTCTCTTCGATCAAGTAGTAGGAACTTCTTGTGTAATTGATGAAAACTATCAACAGAAGTCGGCGTATCAGGAACTTTCTCTTCTTCAATCTCATTAACCTCCGAGGGAATTGACAAATGATTGATTGTCTCAATTGTTATGGTCTTGAACTCTACATTATCATCTTCAACTTGCTTACAACCTAAAATCAAATCAATCACATTAGAAGATCAACTACAATAACTCCTGAAAGTTGTAATATAAGAAGATAAAAGCTTACCATTATCTACATGCAATTCAGAAGAACTAGCAAAAGGTTCTTGTTCATTTTGAATGTCATCAATTGGTTCATGCTCCGGAATCTCTGTCCCTATCGAGATCTCGGCATCAATTTCATCATTTTTCATTCGAAGTGCTTCATCAGAAACTGCAAATACATCAACAAAATTACTTCACTCATGCTCTAGTTTCATCAAACAAAAGTTAAAATAAAGATTCTACCAAAATAAAACTCATAATGTACCTTGATTAAAATCTGATTCCAATTCCACATCTCCTCCTGCTGTTTCCTCACTTGCTTCAGCATCACCTTGAGCATCAACAGACGGGGTCTGAGGCGTTTGCGCGATAGCAACTTGTTCGGGCTTGTCTTCGATTGAATCTCCAAATTCTGCTTGTATAAATGAAGACCACTCGTTCTCACTCTCATTCTCATTCTCTTTTTCATCCTCATTCTCTTCTTCCACTGGTTCAAGCACCATAGCCTTAGTTTGCTCCTCATTTTCATGGGCTGAAAGTGATTTCATTGCCTTTTCTGAACTGAACCTGTTCTCCACATTCTCCATTACCAACTCAACTTCTGTCCCAACATCATTCATGGTAAAATCCAAAATAACATCTTCATTTTCACCGTTTCCCTCACCTTCATCCCTCAATTTGTACCCACTTTTCCCTTCAGCCGTCGCCGGATCCATCAATTCAACTGGAATCAAATGACAATCCTCTCCATCTATGTAAAACTCTAAATGCTTAGTCGCACTTTCAGGAGTTGCTTGATTTTTACTCTCATCACAAGATGGATCCTCTGTTGAAGCCTTCAAAGCTTCCTCCTTTAAAGAAGAAGACTCTTGTTCTTTCTCTATAACAACATCCAGTTCATCATCTTCATTAGTTGAACAATTCTCCTCTATCTCCAATTCTCTCCCTTCAATTAAAATTCCCATGTCTTCAGCAATCTTTTGAACATCTTCAAGTTGGTTGGTCAAAGAATCCGATCTACTTTGATCAAAATGATCATCATCTCCATCTTGCTCAATCAAATTTTCCTTTTGGGGATAATCCAACACCTCCCAAGAAGGCTTAAACAACACATATGGAGAGTAAAACTTTCTCTCCAAGTTGACTCCACAACAAGAACATTTAGGCTCCACCTCATCATTTTGAGCACCATCTTCACCATTTTGAGCGATTCCAATCTGCTTGATCCATGGAAAGAAAGCATAATCCTTTGAGAATTCGCGATGCGACGAGGACGAGCAATCCTCACACATATCTTGCGATTCAGAAAGAGTTTGATGATTTGAGCAGAACCCCAGTTTAGAAATCTCTTTAGCATGATCATCGCACACAAGATCTCTATAAGAATCCTTCTTCTTTGAAGAGTCGAAGATGTGATCGAGCCTTGAACACCAAAGACAGGGCTTTTTGAGGCCAAAATACTCTGCATATTTGATGATTAGATAAGAAAACAGAGAATTTAAAAGAAGAAGAACGATCAAAGTCCATTCCAGAACTGCATAGACTAGAATAAGAGTAATCTTGTTGGTGTTTCTATGCAACATTGGTGGCAAATTTGTTGGCCGCCATTGATGCTTTACTCTTTTTCTTATATATATACAAAACCAGAGTAAAAACAGAGTGAAACAGAGCAACTTGCAGGCAGGCTATGTAAAAAGACAAAGAAGAAGATCTAAAACTGATGAGAATCAGAAACAAAAAAATGGAATTTTGAGAGATGGTGAAGAAGAAGTTATGGAAGAAGGAGAAATTGAGTAAGAAAGAGAGAAGGAAGTGGTTTTAATTAGACTGAGAAAAGGCGGGTTGGAATTGGGATGACAGCCAAAGAAGACTCAAAGTTTTTTATAAAAGAATTTAAAATTATTTATAGATTCAGAGAAAATTAAAGAATGTTTTTTCAAGTGTCACAGTATCAACTAATTCAACAAGTAATAGATTACACCATAGATTAATTAAAAAAAATGTATTTTAATAACATGTAATTTCCATTAAATAAAATTAATTCTTAGATTTTATTTGCCTTCTTCAAAACGTTTTAATAGTTAATCTCTTTTGCAAACGCCCCCGATATTAAAATCTTATGTGCGAGAGTTGAAGTTTTAACTTTTAAATATAAGAATTTTGGGTGGGGGTTAATTTGTTAGTTTTAGAAAGAGAAATTTGGGTTATAAAATGAAAAATCCCGGAACTTGAGGGGTCCACGGAATGTAAAAGAGTTAGGTGGACCACACTCAAAGTAAAGTATGGGACCCATTTAGGATGCCAGATGCTCCTCCTCATCATGCAAGTCTGTTTCTCTTCAAGCTTTTACACAACTGGATTTTTCTTTTAACAATATAATTATATAATTTTATGCTTGTCATGTTTGTGTTAAAATTTATATTTTTGTTATAAATTTATATTTAATATATTTGTAAGATTATTTTATACTTGTAATTTTAATTTTTTTTTTACTTTTTTAATGTTAATTATTTCCCCCCAACAAAAATATTTGTTATAAATATTAAAACATGAACATTTATGTCATTTACTATTTTTTTCATTAAATTTAACGGAGTTTTGTCTCTTTTTAAACTATTTTGAAACTTGTATCCGTTTTATCACTATATCCTCCCCTGATTGATAATATCTCATATAAAGAAACTAGTTAATTTATGAATTTTTGAGGATGTTATAAGATATACATAAATAAAATTTATTTGTTTTATTTTCATTAATTACCAATAATAATTGCGGATTTGGTTTACCTTAAAAATGAAATTAAGAGAGAATCATATGATTTTAAATGAAATGATTTCATTTCTTAATTTGTATGGCATGGAATGGTACTAATTTTGGGTTAACTCTGTTTTAAAAGAGGCAATTCTCATAAATGGTTTCATATTAGAAAACAAATGGGTTATCATTTTTAAGTTCATATTAGAAAGTATATTTAAAATTTCTAAAAATATTGAAATGCTTGAGACTTGGCAGTTTTTCATGGTAGATAAAATTAACCCATATCTATTGTGGATGTGGGAAATTATTAATTTCCTTTTAAAATATAACCAAAAAAATAAAGTGTTCTTTAATTGTTATAAAATGTGATTCAATTTGGGCAACTTCTTTCATGAAAGCTTGAGAATTAAAATGCTTAACAAAGTCTTAATTTGGTCAGAGTCCGATTGGGTTTCTTTGTTGTAGGCCATGGCTGCACCGCCAAATATTTAATCACAAATTCAACTATCTAATCATCATTTTAATTAATATTCCTTTTTACATTGAAATTGCTTTATCTGAATCAATTACCAACCAATTAATAACATTTTTTTTATATAATTTATTATTCATACAAAATTTCAATTTTTTTTTTTAAATTTTTCTTGCGTTTTGTTTTTAAAATAAAGTATTAAATTAATATTATAATAAAGATACCTTTCCAAACAATTTTAATTATAACCCCTTTTAAATCCGCTCCTAAAACTTAAAAAATATATAAATGAATTATACATAATATTTTTATAATCTCCCTCTTTTGGGAAGGGGCCTCAATTGTGTGCTTTTGCTTTAATCAATTTTACTCCACTAGCTTTTGATCAGCTGATGATCCAAAGTTAAATTCATTTTAATTTAAAGATCATTTTGTTTTGTTTCCCCTCTTCTTTTATTACTTTTAACTGTAACCATATAATTAATTAAATAACAAATATTTTACACTTTTTTCTGGAATTTTGTGACTGCTTTTTTACTTTAATTTAGGATTTAAATGTGAATTAGGGCTTAATTTATTTATTTTTATTTTTTTTTTAAAAACCCTCTTTATACTTTTAATTTTTTGACCAAAAAGTATAACTTAAATCTGAAATTTGTGTTTTCCACATGAATTTGCATTCAAAGAAGGTCCCATTTGATGTTCAAATTGTCTAGTCTATGGCATGATTTGTAGTGTTAATTAAAATATAAAAAATAATCTTTAATTAACTTAGGATTCATCTAGAATTTTTGTGGGTATTATTAAAAAAAAAAACATTTATGGCGAGTTATTATTTATTTTTGTTTATTTGTAATGTTTAATTAATTTAATTTAATTTTAATTAATTGTTGTTTCCAGACAGAGCTATATTAATTCTTTTATAAATAAATAAAGCTCTTAAGAAAATAAATTTATCAATATTTTAGATGCCAATCTAGAAGGTTTTCTGTATTTAAAATTTTCATTCATAAATTAGATATTCCTTGGATACCATCATACCCACATGAGTCTCTCAATTTTTATAAACTATTTTTTGAGTGAACAAAGTAAACAAGTAAAGTAAATAATAACATAAAATAACTTAATATTATATATATATTGTAAATATAATTGTTCAACTATTTTAAAAGCCATATCTAACAGGCTCTTGGACTGTTAATAAAAAATTAAATAAATGGTTTTAATTGAACAATTTTTAAGCCGTATCAAACAGGCTCTTGGACTGTTATTAAAAATTAAATAAATAGTTTTAAATAGGTCAAAATTTTCTAGAATGGTCCAAGATCATGTGACAAAGAACACGTTAATTTTTAAATTCATCAAAGTTTGGTCTAAAATTATGAGCCACAGCCACTACAAGTTTAATTAATTTTAATGGAAAGAGGGACCCCTTTGAGGCGTGGTTATAAAGAAATCTCCAACAATTGACAAAGTATTTTTAATCTTATAATTTTTGCTTAATCTCATACTATAATCATACAAACGGACCCCTTTTCCTCAGTCCCAATCATACTCTTCAATCCGTATTTTTAAGTTTCCATTTGCATCATTTAAACAGATAATTAGTTGTTATTTATGAATTGTGGTGACGGGTAGATGAATGAAAAAGTTTGATAAATATGTGGTAACAAATACTGTTATATTATTATTATTATTATTATTTTTTTTATGACCAGAGTGTCCGAAGCTAGTTTACACGTATTTCAACTTAATCACGAAACCCATTGAATAATCTTACAAATCTAATGTTTCAATGGTAAGAAAAACAACCCGTTTAGGGCTCATACCTATTATATTATTGAGTAATTTCACATTAACAATTTATTCTCATAACCCCAACGTGGTAGTTCAATTGGTCAATCGTAATTTATCAGGTGAGACTATTACGAACTAAACAGTTGAGCTATCACGTCGGGATTGTGAGAAGAGGTTGTAGGTCTAACATTTTCCTATATTATTGGATGATCTCACATACTTCAATTGTCTCATATAAATATTTCTCTAATAACTCTAGCACATTATATTATTGACGCTTATTCTTGATTAGGATATCATTTAACTGTTAGAGATGCCTTGGTCCTTAACCCTGATTAGAATATCATTAATCCAAAATGCTCTAAGCCTCAACCCTACTTAGGATGTTATTTATTTCGATGAGTGGATATCCCATCCAAAAGATTAAGAATGATATGTATATCTTTCTTGATAGATATAATTAAAATAGGATTAATCTAAACAAAAGTCTATTAAATTATACTAAGATATAGAATATTAAATATTCTCTAGATTTCAGTGCATAACATGTAATTTTTTTTGAAAAAAAACGAATAACATGGAGCGTAAAATATAAGGGTTGTTTAATAGATGAAAAGGCCCCAAGAAAAAGGCATATTTTATGAAAATTTGGTGTAGGGCTAGGCTCAAGCATCATGCAATATGAAAAATATCATATGATATAATTTTATTATAAAGATTGATTCTGACTTTAAATTTCAGTTGAGATAAGCATTAGCTATAGTTGAAGTGTCCAAATCTTTTGGACATTGACCCTCAAAACCCAAGAGCACTGTTTGAGATTCAACTTTCAAGTGGGTGGTGCACAAAATTAGGCTAACATTTTTTTTTTTTCAGTTTCAGGGATTTCACGTTAAGTTTTTTAAAAAAGAGTGTTTTTTGTATACACGAAAATTCTCAATTGCGAACGTTTTGAAAGTTTTTTAATATGTGAACCAAAGATTATGATTATAAATTATCTTTTTACATTAGAAAATTAGTTTTTTTTTTCTAATAAAATGATATAATAATCGGACTAATTATTATGATGGATGATTTTTTTTATTTGTAATAAAGTTTGGTTGGTTTTGATGTATGAAATTGAAAGGAACTAGAACTAGAAGTGAAGAGAATAAAAGTTCTCTTAAAGGAAGCTTTTGAACATTATTTTAGTAAATAAATAAATAAAATATTTTCGAAAAAATAATATTTTCTGCTATAAAGGACACATTTATATTTTAAAACTAAAACCCTAAAATTCAAGATATATATAAATTATATTTATATATGATGAAAAGGCTGAGTTTAAAGCTGATGAATTAAGAAAATCAAACTAAATTGAAAAAGAAAAAAAATTGTTGTTTTACCAGAAAATTATTAGATGAACAAGACTTGCATATTATATCATTTATATATTTATTTAATAAAATCTTATCATTTATGTATCAATTTTGAAAATAACCTTTATTTATGATAATATAGTTTATATGTAATAGCATTTTACTAGATAAACCCATCTATGGGTAGTTTAGGGCGAATAAAAGATGGGGCAGATAGATATATCATCTCAAATTCGATTCCCTATTTGAGTATCCGCGATTTAAGTGGGGATAAATGTACAAATAATATGATATGATTTTCTTTTATTTAAGTTATTTTCCGCTTGATTTGGAACCTAAAGAAAACAACATTTAATTTCTTAGTGAATAAAATAAAATAAGTAATTAAAGATGGTAGAAATGTCAGAATTAAAAGAAAAATGTAATAAGCGCAGTAATTGTGAATAATTGTAATATATAAAAATTTTAATGAAAAATTAATTATAATAAATGCATTAATATAGGGGGAACATGGTACTGTAAAATGTAATTAAATAATATTAATTGCTATTTGATATTACAGCATAACCAATTATTAATATCATCTATGTCACCTTTGCTAACATCAAACTACCACGTGCACATCAATAAAAGAAATGCATATTAAAAATATGATATAAATTAAAGTCAAATTTTTTGCTCTTCATTTAAAAAAAATTAACTATTAATTTTCCTTTATATTAGAGTTTTTTCTTTAAAAATAAAAAAAAGCATAAAAATTTATTATACAGTAGTAATAATTTTCTAATTTGATAAAATATATATTTATATATTGCTAATATTTCTTACATACACATAGGAATTACTGTAAAAGCAATTACAAAATATTAAAAAAGCTATTTCGTAAACTTCTGAAAATGATATATAAATTTTTTTTCTTTAAAAATAGATAAAATAAAATCTTCTAGCCCCAACAAAATTATCTTTGACAGATTTAGGTCTAGTAGGTATAATATTTTTTAAAATAGTTTTCAGTTGTAATTAAATAGAGCCAAGTTTCTGAAGAATTAATTTCCTAATGTAAAAATTAACTTGTTAATCGTAGGATTATTCAAGATTAGGAACTTAAACTGAGAATTAATGGTATCATAAGAATATAAATAATGGAAAAACTTAGGATTCCATGATTACCAAAATAACAAAGCTTTAATTGATTCATGAAACCCAGCTGTAATAACCACAAACATGTACTAATTAATTAAATATAAAATAAAATAAAAAAGAAAATTAACCCAAATGGAGATTGTGAATGTAATGATGAAGATTTGAGAGGTTTTGGGCCCTAATTTTTCTTTTGCTTTTTTGCCTTACCCTTCTTTAGCTTTTAGGCCCCTCCTTCGCCCTTCCCCCCATCTCCCTATGCTTCGGCTTTTGAAAAATCTAGATATTCTTTCTTTCTCTAAAAAGCAAAAAATTTAATTGAACAATGGTGCTATTGTTTTAAAACTTGATAGGCTTTTTTTTCAATTCTATAAATTTAGAAAGTGATAAGAAAATTGCCTTTAACACAATACCCATGAGGGTGATGGGTGTTAGTTGAATAGTCAGAACCTATGGTTTACTTCCACAAATGCTTCTTAGAAATTATCAGGTTAAATGGGAGCTTCAGTTGTAAAACCGGGTTTGTAAAGCAAGTTCGAGAATTTATAAATATATTTAAAAAAAATAAACAATACTTTTTATATTATTTGATTTAGAATTTAAATATAATTATTACCTTTTGAAAAATCTTAAAATATGTTTTTGGTTGAAATAAGGTTTGAATATAATCCTAAAAGCTAATTTAAAGCCTAAAAACAAAATGAAAATAGCTTCAATATTTCTTTGTAATCCAACCGAAATGTTTTGATTTTTATTTTTTTTAAGCCAATAACATGTTTTGGTGTAAAGCAAAAGTGGGCAAAGTTGAAGAAGCAATCCTATTTTGTAAGCATGCATATAACAATAACATAAGAAGGAGTTTCCTCAAAGAGAAACATTGCATGATAACTCCCAAGCATGCAAAAAAAATAAAGCACATGTGTTGCACTTGCACACCCATTATTCCATGCTTACTAACAAGGCAATTGTTTTCATTGGGTTTGGTTAAATTTTTAAGCCAAAAATTGAAGATTACAAGAGCATGTAAAGGAAACTATATATGTTTATCCTCTTTGGGTTATTATTATCTCATAATTGTTTAAGTTTCTCACTTTGATTTCCTACTAAATCATGCAACAATTAACATGCCCTTAAAGGAAATGATTTGGTTAATAATAATAATTGACCAAATACAACATATAGACCATATATAAATAATTAAAAATAGGCAACCAAATTGTGAGGAAATAAAGACATTCAAAGGAACATTAGGTATCCAACCAAACCAAAAGCCCAAAAGTGTGGATAAACATGTTATAAGTTAAAGCTCTCTTAGCATATAACTTACCCCATCGCAATGCATCTTTTTGTTCTTTACTAGAAATGGTATCCAATAGAATACAACAACTCAGTTCGCAGAAATTGATGTTGCATATCGTATCTGTGAAGCACAGAACTCAGGGAATCCAATTTTATCTTTTAAATCTTGGTTGATGAAGATGACATGGGCCAGTATTCACTTGCTTTTTTGTTCAACTTTTTGCCTTCTTTCAGATTCTTCAGCCGATTTCCAGGATTATAAGAGAAGAATCTTTAGGTTTGTTTTCTAGCAAGCTATTATTTGGGATTGGGAAGATGATGTTAAAGACGCATGAATTTGTCACTACATATTTTCAATTCTGATTTGTGAATGCCCATCAACAATTGGTTTCCCGATAACAATCAATACAGCAATCTTTCAACTACAAAAGGCATAAAATGGATGTGACCAAATCTATCTCATCTATTAAAATAATAATTGAATTAGCAAGTAATTTGAAAAAGACCCTTCAATACAAATTGATTTGAATAGGTTTGGAGGGGAAAAAACGAGAAAATGGAACTAATTATTACATCTTTTACTATTCACTCGACAACTTTTACAACCCAGACAAGTCATCAACTCAGGCCGAAAATTATCAAATTTTATGGAACAAAATGCTCCCCATCAGCCCAATCACTCACCTGGACAATATACCAAAACCAACTGCACCCGGGAAAAATTACTACACCTTTCAAAAGTTTCAATGCGTGTCATTACAAAAGACCTGGTGTGCCAAAAGGATTGGTTGTTTGTGGATGGCTGACGGGATTCACGGGAAATGTCCCGAAGCCAGTGTCACCGAAAGGGTTCGATGGGGTCATCATTAAATGTTGTTGCGGCTGCATCTGTGGCTGCGGCTGAGGCTGGAAGGTCGGTTGATATGTTCCGAAGGGATTGGTCTGCGGCTGAGACATTGCTGCCATTTGAACTGATGGAGGGGGAGCAATGGTGTTCGACATGGAAAATGGGTCCTGTACCTCAAATGGATTCGGGGCTGGTGCTCCATAGGCAGGCTGTTGGGCTCTATATGCCGCTTCATCATACAAACTGTTCAGTGTAAGGGAGTCCAGTCCACCAGCCTAGCATTCGATTGACAGTATAGTTAGCAAAAGACACATGCGCTAACTTCAGGTTCAACTATTGTTCCATCTGGCTATAGAAAAATACGAATGATAAATATTTTATTATCAAATGTGAAAATGCAGAAAATTCTAGGTTAGGCACTATATCTAGAACAACAAGCCTAGTTCCCAAAATACTATCAGCCTGACTTAAAAAGCCTAGTTCCCAAAATACTATCAGCCTGACTTAAAACTTTAATGGATTAACAGATTCATGATAAAACCACAGGACGGCCATACCAATTGCCTATCATTAGCTGCAGAAATGTCGGTACTTGGTGTGGTGACCAGGGCAAGCTCCCATCCAGTAGGATCAAAATCTTTTGGTTGACCAGCATGTGAATTGAATGTTGGAGCAGTAGCACCTACAGAAAAAGGCAACCACTTGATGAACATTAAAAGCAACAAAAATTGCAGAAGCACAGGCGGAAAAAGACTCTTGAGAGATAAGAATTAAAATTGCATTACCAGGTTCAGATGGAACTATGGCTAGAGCCAAGGCATTACTTTCCTCAATTGCAGATGCATTGGCGGCAGCATAGCTCAATCCCTGAACCCACCAGAACGGATAAACATAAAGAAATGTTATAGAGGGTGAATTCTGATAACAAATACAATGACTTAACAAATCAAATATCAATTACCAGCAGATCTGCAGAATCATTGTTGTTCTGTGGAGGAGGAGGAGGAGGAGGTGGAGTAGGAGGTGTAACCTCCTCAATAGAGACAGCAACATCATCCTGAAGGCTGAGGCTCAGGTTCATCACTAGGTATATTTGCATCTTCTGAAGGACCTTCATCGGGTCTGTACGTTAGTAGCTGTTAACAATCACATGTTAGTCCTATAGGATCTCCTTAAAACAATACTCAAGGAAAATAAGCAGTAGAGCTAAGGATAACTAAAATGAGTTAATGTGACTACATATCTACTTCACTTTGTCACCCCAAAATCAAGGCATCAGCAATATGTGAATCATTTCTCAACATATAGCTCTCCACCAGGGGCCATAACCTCAGGAAAGACTGAAGGAAATCATACTTTTTCTTACTTCTTTCAGATCTTATTCCTTCTCCTTTAAGGGCAATATCCATGATTTTGCTTCACACTGCCAAACTATCTGAAGAAACTCATCATACTCATACTTTGTCTCAAATAGATTTATTCCATTTTCCTCACTCTTCATCCAACCTCAAATCTCACTTCAGCCGTGATGTTTCTTAACAGGCCAGAGTATTCAACCATAAAGTATGGCCAGCTAGTACCAGTTCTTTAGCTTTGACATAAATGACATCCCCGATCACACTTGAATTCTGAAACAGAAATCAATTTCATCCTTACAACTCTAGTTCTATGTACGATTCTGTCCATATTCACTGACTGAGATTTTGACAATTTACACTATCATTTCTCACTCTTTAACAATATGCTGCCTTTCTCTGTAACTCTAGTTTGTTGTTAAAAATGATGAAGCCAGTCAGAGGCTCTAAATATAGATAAGAAAACCAACATAAAAGGGACATTGATTTTGTAAAACACTATGTTATCTACATTATTAAATTTGTACTGACCAATGGCTCACTAGGAACAGTAACAACCCGCGGTGCCTCCCGTATATACTCTTCCATTGTTGTAAGAAAAGATTGTGGTGGCTGGAAAAGGAAACAAAGAATTAACAGAAGTTTATTGTAACAAAGATAAGAACGAAAACAAACTAAAGTATCCTATTATCATTACAGCATCAATACCTCTCTCAGAATAGGAAACTGGAAATTCCGAGCAAGTTCCAATCCTTTGCAAACTTCGTAGAAACTAGAAAGACTCCCAGCCTGCAGCAAAAATGTATATATTAGGTGGCAATGAAACTTAAAAAAGTACAATTCATAACATAAAAGTAATATCTGAATGCATATGAAAGCTGTCAACTATATTCAACTTAATATCAAGATTAGACAAAAGAAATGCACCACATAACCTGCTGGCCAGCTCGTTTGTAGATTTCAAGGGCTTTGATAGCTTCATGTCTTGGCATCTCAAAGAACTGCAAGGAAATCAAAGCTTAACAGAAACAGAAAGCATAATAACATTTAGCTAAAACAAAACAATTCTTGCATAATTGACCAATCCAAATTACCTTATCAACAAGATTAATGATTCCATCATTAATAGCACAATAAATTTTAAAGCTCTCTTTCAGTACCTGAAAAATGTATATTGACAAGGTCAAAATAAATTTGAATAATTTTCATAATCAATTATGCATTATTTTTTATGTCACATCTTCTAACATGAATGCTTACGTTTGCTACAGTTAATATTGATTAATGATTTTAAAAAAACAAATAAGCGCATTACAATCAAATGCTAGAGAAAACAACAAATTTTTCATCTAAACAGAATTTAATTCACAAGTATCAAAATCTTCATTATCCACATAATGGAAGTATTAGTTCAATCGCACACATGTAACCCCCTCCCTCTCTTTCCTTCTCCCCAAAAACTTCTATTTTCCTTTTTCAGATTTTGTTTTAAATAGTTTTTTTTTTTTTTTAATATTTGGTCAGGAACAGGTACTTAGTTTTGATTATGCAAGAGTCTTTCAATCAATTAGGTACAGTTATATAAACTTGGCCCCACAAGGGATGACTTTTTTATCTTTGGATCACAGTGGTTCACATACACATAGAGGTACAGGATGGTAAGGCAAAACTTGAGGTGATAAAAAAGGTGAAATTACCAAAAAGAAAAATGGAAAATGGAAAAAGGAAAAAGGAAAAAGGAAAAAGACAGCATTCATACCAGAGCAAGAGCATACTGTATAACATAATTATGAAGTGCTGCACCTTCTGGCTGCAAAGACAACAGAGGCATGAACATTTATTTTTTCACAAATGCTAAAATGAACAACAAATGAGCAGAATGCAGAAGTATCTACACCACAAAGGTTTATATCCTTGTGTGGGCCAAAATCATAATATGGGTAAGAAATGTCCACAAATGAATTATTTAAAAACATATAACTATATTCATGAGAAAATTAGTTTCAAAAAGATTTAAAAGAAGTACCAGGCAACCAACAAGACGATGCAACAGTTGCTGCAAAGCAGGCAACTGCTCCAACAGTTCTTCGCTGTCCAAGTCCCTGGTTCTGCTGTAACCCTACCCATTGAAAAAGAGAAAGATTGAATGACACAATGAATACATAAAGATTAAAACAAAAATTGCCAGAATATTGCAGCTCAACACACTTGCAATAATAAAGGATACAAAATACTGCCAATTTAGGCCCATTGGTTGGTGTTCTGAAAACGTGTTTAATTAAATAAATTTTAAAATGGTTTGAGTAGTATCTTAATATTTTTTTATATCTAAATACATTTTTTTTAATTTTACACTAGCTTTCAAGATTGTATTCCAAAACTATTAAGTAAACATTTCAACTCATTTCAATCACATGCATTTCATAAATTTCTTGTGTCCCTTGGTTTCCAAAAAAAAAAACTTTATTTAATTATATATCAAATAGGTCCTTACTCCTTAGCATCATATATCCAACTGACGCTTTCTTATAACTTTGGTAACTGATACTTATCAATAAAAACCAATTTTGATCTAGAAAATTAGAACAGAACACAATTCCAAGTTACATCGTAAACAATAAATCAACAACATATTGGTTCAAGTTTTAACTATATCTAGAACTTAACTTGACAGATTCCCTTTTGCTAAACGCTAACACTGTGTTTGAATAAAAATTAAGCGAGAAGGCAGGAAAGCAATAAGAGAGGGAGACAGAGACGTGAAGAATCCTGGGAAGAAAAGATATATGAAGAAAATAAGTGAGAAAAGGATAAAATTATAGGTCAAAAATTAAATTTATACTACTATAAATTATTGCTTAATTCTTTAGTAGCAGCAGTAGGGAAGTGTATTTATACTACTATAAATTTATGAGAGGTGGAATGCCCTACTGATTGGTTCACATATTAATTATCTCAATAAGATAATCACAGGCTACTCTCACTTTAGTTCAACATAAAGTCACCAAATTTCATTCTCTTACAAAGAAAACCTTAAATTGTGCAAGGTTCTAGGTTAAGAAGGCACAGTAGCAGAGAATAACATCCCTAACAATTTTAGCCCATGAAGTCCGGTGAGAGTATTTCTCATTCAAATCTAGTACATGTCATCAAAGGCTCCAGCACTTAACGGCATGGGCTACTTGTTGTCACAGGTTGCTCAAAAGACACAGTGAAGCCGTGCATTAAACAAGTTTACTCCAATAAGACTCCATGGCATTTCAAGGGTGTCAAGTTCTAGAGCTCCTAATGAGACAAACTGTCAATAGCACTTACTGTCATGTTATTTTGCAAAAAGCACTTCATCATGTTAACAGCCTAATATATAACCATTACCTCCTTAAAAGAGAAATATAATCAAGCATGAGCACTGGTTGAAATTCCCACAATAATAATAATAATAACTATATCATAAGCATTACCCATGGAAGCTAAGAAAACAAAGAAAGGTGTCACACAATGTACTATAAGGATCCAAGGACTATAATTCAACAATCAAATAGTTTTCTTTGTTTCAAAGAAAAAATGATAACATCAAACTTTATCAACAAGAATCAAATTCTACAAAGTTGCTGCCATTCAGAATATAATTCTAGAAATAAAAAACAAGATGTTAGCAAACTTATACAATGTAGAAAACTGATGCTAAATCCACATTTAAACAGTCAAATGAAAATCAAATTTCACAATACTAATTTATCAACTCTCCATTTTGTTTTCTTTCCCAGGCACATGTTATCATCATAACTTTTATTCACTTCTGATTTCTCATTTCAACAAAAATGATGCAACCATTAAGGGAATGTACCTTATCCTCCCCTTGGGCAGGTTTTGGAAGACGTTCAGCTTCAATGTCATACTTTAGAACCCTGAAACATTCAAGTCGTTCCTCCAAAAATAGTGCATAGGTACGTACCCATGCAGAGCAATCCCAGGCTGAACATATATTAAGTATTAATTCAAGAATTCTCATCTTTATAAATAAGCAAAACACACCACATAGGTATTTTTGTTAATTTATACGGTGTTCACAGATCCAACAGATAAAAGATAATACTGAGAGCCAAGATAAGTGAAAGAGAGAGATAAGGGCATCAAAACTTACCAATTGGACTCGAATCATCTTTAAAATTAGAAAGTTGGAGAATGCGTCCTCTCTGTTGGAAATTCAGTAGTTCTTCTCGGAAAGTAGGATCGCCCTCCCTCAATGTCCTATGGATAACTATCAGTGTCTTTAATGCAACCTGTTGAACAACAAGAAACAAAGATATAACAACAACAACAATAATAATAGTAATATAAGAATTTGTTTTCCACATTAGAAGGATTCTAGTTTCAGGCAATAATTACAGCGGCAATTCAACTTATTTAATTACTTCATAGATATCAAAATTCATGACATGCAACTCATAATGCAAAAAAGCTTAATGAAATAAAATTAAGATCCATAAAAAGTTCTGATGCAAGGATGGCATAAGATACCCTGTAAACAAGACCATCACCAAAGGGCCAATGTACACTCCACTTCTAAAAATTCTTGCAATCTATTTTCACCTTTCCCATGAGAAAGCAAGATAAACAAAATTCATAAACTTTGCAACAAATATACAGCAGTTCCTCCAGCATTGCCAATGACCAAAAGAAAAGAACCATATGTATCTCTTTGTTCTTTAGGGGCAAGAGGGGGAAAATAAATCGCCACATAACTTTGATAGGAACCTGTTTTAGATGATTAATTAGAATCTTTCATAAACAGGAATCCAAAATAAGTGTAGGCAGAAAAACTGGACATCAACCATAACAGAACCCTCTAGGAAGGCACCAACTTAGCCACTGGTGAAATCTATTAAGCAACATAATCAGATCCAGGTCAATTCTAAGACTAGGATAGTTGTAAGGTAAGTGAGAGGGCTCCTCCTTGTCACCTTTAGATCAAAGGAAATACCCTTTACGCAATTCCTATTAAAAGCTAATCCTTTTGGACAATTCTTCACATAGCTTCCAACAAATAGCTAATAAACCAGACGTGAACTTTATCACAATTCCTATTAAAAGCTAATCATTTTTGGACAATTCTTCACCAACAAGGTTGACCAAGAATAACACAAATAGCTTCTGTGATCAGAATCTTCACAAATATCACAAAATCTTTTATCCAGTCCCGTGGTTAACATTATGCTTTGATGGCTCAAGAAATGCCTTAATTAGTTATCCAATCTTCCACAACCATCATCTTAGTAAATGAAAAAAAATCAAATTATCACACCAAAGCTCAAAACATTACAAACTAAGTTACTAACATCACGAGATTTGTGATCAATATGTTAATGCAAAAAAGCTTTTATGATAACAAATTCCGACCCTCATGTTTAGTTAAATTAGATACTCATGATAGTATAATAACACATGTTGCTGTCTACAATTATCTTCTATACATCTCAAATAAGCATATATAGGTGTAGCAAAGTAAAAGAGCGATAAATATACAATAATAAACAGATCTACAGAAACCAAAATTATACAACAAATATGTAATAACCAAATAAATGTTAAAATTAATCAAAATCATTACCGTCCAATTACGAGTCTTGGCCAATCGACGAGCAAGTGCATGAATGCAATAAGCAACATCTGCTCGAGGACGAATTGCAGATGTGGCAAACAAGATTTCTGCAAAGAATTTCGCAATTATTATTAAATTTTTTCACCAAAACCTCAATAATCTCGTTTTAAAAAAACTAAACCAAAATTAGATCCGTACAAAAATTAAATTAAAATTAAAACTAAAATTACTCACTCCTAAGGTGTCTCTCTTTGGGCGGACACTCGACGTGGTTGGTAGCTTTGACTATGGCCACATCCATATCCTAATTATAGCATAATCAAAAAAAATCAAATCGGATCTAAAGACTGAGTGAGCGAGTGAGAAACACAGAGAGAGAGAGAGAGAGAGAGAGAGAGAGAGTGAGAGTGATTGAAACGGTACCGCATAGTCGCTGTTGACATGAGCAAGGCCGACTTTGGTGGAGTCTTTGATAGCGCCATAGGCCTTTCGCCAAGTCTGAAGCGTTCCCATCGCAAGGAGACGGTGTCGTTCAGAGCGCGGAGATCGGTTTCTTGTTCAGTTATTACGTGTTGTTGAGGCCTGGTTTCTCTCTCTCAGCGCGTATTTAGATTCTGTTTTTCGCAGAATGGAGAGAGAGAGAGAGAGAGAGAAAAGAGAACAATTTGATCAAGATTGCCAAGAAATGTGCTTCCTATTTTATTTAGTTATTTTATTTTATTTTATTTTTTATTTGTGAGGCAAGTTCATTTATTTATTATAGAATTATTTCTGAAATGGTTGGCCTTTTGGCGGCCCCTCTTTTGGTACGCGTCATCATCATTTTTCTAGTTTCAGCTTTAGTTGGGGCCAGACAGTCAGGTTTATCCTGAAGGTAAAAATTAAAGAATAATGTTATGTTAACGTATAAAATAGTTATTTTATATTAATTTTGTAAAATTTTTGTTTTATTTTAGTATTCAATTGTAATTGTAAGTATAATATTATTCAAAATTTAAATTTTAAATTTTTTAATTTAATTATAAATTCATTTTCAATATTTTTATAGCAGATAAAATTCAATTATTTCATCAATAATGAAAGCCCACGGGTAAATAAGATTTACATTTTAGAAAGATATATCAATATTTGCTAGAGAAAGAAACTATGAATATATGATAATACTTATGCTTAAATTCTTAGACAAAAGATTAGCTTTGAAGAATAAAATATGAGAGTATTAAGAAAATGAACTTGACTTAAAATATAAATTTATATTAAATTATGACTTTTATTTTAATATTGAATACTTTAATATAAAATAAATAATTGACAACTATAGTAAAGAAGATTGGTGCCTCTGTGGGCCTAAGTGCCACGAGGGCGGTGACCAACTGTGTTGCACCGGTTTGGAACTACCTTTTATTAATTTAATTTAAATTTAATATATGTTTAAATAATAATAATAATAAATTGATTAAATACAAAGCAGAAGGAATAAATTTTTCTTGATCGGGTGGCCAAGTGTTGTCTCCTGGTTGGCTTTGTCCCAGCTGGGTTTGGAGCCTTTAAACTCCTTGGGAATGAGTAATTTATGGATTTTCTATAAATATATATTTTTTATGAATTTTTGGATTTTATCAAAGATAATTATCGTTTCATAGGAGTTGTAAACTAATATGTGCTTTAAAAATTATAAATATAATCTAAGTTTTCAATATATAATTTTTGGATTGATTATGATTTATGATTTCTATTTATTAAAATTAAAAAATAAGTTAATTAAATTCCCATAAAATTAAAATTGTAAATATTTGAGAGATAAAAAACTTTTATTATACATTTTTAAAGAAAAACGGACCATGGGGTTATGTCCTATAAATGCTTTAATAAATATAAAAAATGAATGCCTTGATAATATCGACAGTCTTTAGTGTGAAAGAAAATGATATAATTTAGGTTTTGACAAACCATAAAGGTTGCCTTTTTTAACCAAAGCAAGAAAATGACGTCCATCCAAAAGCCAACATTAATAAGAAATAAAGCCCACAAGCAATTGTGACAAAGTAGGGAACCAGAATTAATTAACCTTATGGTAAACCAATTTTATAATGATTTTCCAACAATATTTATGATACTATTAAGGACTATTATAGTTAAAAGGACAATTTTTCATACACTTATTAAAAGAAAATATATAAATTTAAAAATAATTCTTTTAAAGTGTGCTCTAAGGGTAAATATAAACAATACTAAAATAAGTTAGTTATTCTTAAATTTGACATAAAAATTAAACAATATAAATACCCTTAGGCCAATAACGAAGAAAGAAAAAGGGACAATATCTCCCAATTTATAATGTAATAAATCCTAGCTGTTTTATTTTCTTAATTTTTTTTCTCCTCAATTATTGATTGAAATGCTTTTATATCTTTCAATTTCTTTTTTCTATTAGACTTCACAATAATATATTTTTTTTTGGGGGATTTTTTTATTGTATATTGAAATTTAAGTAATTTAAATTTAAAAAAACAGTGTCCTACAATTGATAAATAATATTATTATTAAATATAAAACAACATTTTTACGTTCCAAAATTAATAACTAATCATATTAATTAATTAAAAGAAAACCAAAACTTTGGAGGCATAGTCACAACAATCCTTAACAAAGAAAAGAATATTTCTATATCTAATTGTTGAGTGTTCAAAAATCAAAATTAGTAAATATACGACTTTTTCAAAGTGGGCAGCTGGGATTTGGTTGCTAAACTTTGTTTTCTTCTGTTGTTAAATACCCAATATTGGCTTGACTTTGTAAGGGAGAAGTCAAATTGACAAAAGATAAAATCAGAATTACTTTTCAAATAGTCAAATTATTTTTATTTTTATTTTATAATTTTAACAAATTAAATGCCAAGGTTAAAGATTATGAGGATTATATGGAGTGAAGCATTGAAGTTTATTTATTTACGACCAAGATTTGAATATAATCTTAACCAGATCTCCAACTCTCAACACCCATATTTAGAATATTGGTGAGTATTCTTTAATTTATAGTGTATAGTCAATGAATTTTGAATTTCAAAGATCAAATTTCTAAGTCTTTGGCAGATACTAAAATGTTTCTGTATTTGACCACCCCATAAAAAAAAAAAAATAACAAAAAATGAGAAAAAGCATATTAAGACACTGGATTCAAGTATGAACTTCGAAAACATAAATTCTAAATACAAATTGAAACTCTAGGATCTGGATTTTAGATTATAATGAGATGCCAGACATAAGCTTAACAAGTGAATTGCAATTATGCATTACATTTATAATCAGACAAGATTTTTCAGGTGCAGACGTCCATATTATTTGAAATCCGGACTTTCATTAACAGAAGGCGGTAACGATAACCTGATAACTTAATATTATACAAAGTTTTGGCAATGGAACTCACCAGGGAAGTTCTTGAAAAAAGAGATTAACATTTTGTAATCATATTTCGATCTGATCTCGTGCGAGAAGCCGGCGGATGATTCGTAGTTCTGTACAAGAAGTAACTACATTGGAGAGAAGGCTTGAATTACTTACATGTTCACATAATGAGATCATCAATGAATGGTATGGTCTATGCAAGCTTTGTGGCTGCAAGAGCCAACAGGAGTGACAAAGTCCATAGGGGAAGAATCCATTTAATCAACAGCATCAGAATTCCTTTTCCTGCAAATTAAACACACCAACATTAAATCATATACTTTTAACATATCTCATAATATGAATAAAAAAGAGTATGGTAAAAAAATTTTAGCCTTTTGTCTGTCATATATGTAAATCTCATAAAGAATATATGGTAAATTTTTTTGGAGATCTTCAATACAATTAACTTTTGTAAATGGAAACAAGGCAAATCAAGTTGTCAGGAAGTAGAAATTCTCCTCTCCAAAAAATAGCTTCTCCTAAACTAAGCAACCTTCAATTGTCACGCTCATGAATCCCTGTTAAAAGGATATGCATTCACTAGTTTGTCTCCAACAAACGTTGCCAGCAAACAGGGACAATCCGTGATTACATCAAGGACTTCACAAACTTGATATTGGAGATCCCTGAGATGTCTGACAAAAACTCACTCTTCAACTTTATCGATGGACTACAATCGTGGGTGAAAATGGAACTGAGGCGTCGAGGAGTACATAACTTTGCCACAGCCATAGTGGTTGAGGAAAGCTTAATAGATTATAAAAACCAAAGAGAGCCCATTAGCAAACCCAAAGATAAGAAGGGCAACTTTGCTAAAGGTGCGGGAGACAGAAGGCAAACCAAAGAAAACAACTGGGATGCCCGCCAGGACACTACCTCATCCAAGGGCAGGGACAAAGGCTAACATTGGGACAAAAGCTCCCTAGAGGCACTCAACAAGGTGTGGTTTGTTGGAGCTTTTGCCCCAACGTTTGCCTTTGGAGGTCTCCTCCGTGGCGCCTATAGCCCAAAAGTACTAGTCTAGTCCCCACATGAACTTGTCAACTTCTTGCACCTTGCGTGAGCCACCAAAGCTTTTATGCTTTGGAACATCAATCCTCTGAACTTTAATGGTGCTGCTACCGAGTCTTGCAACCATGGCGCACTTGCGTCGCACTAAATTAGTGCTATTGATTTTGGTCTGGAACACGACATGTTTTGGCGAGTTCACCCATGAAATCGTCATGGATTTTCCCCATTTTAGTCCTCAACAACTCCTCCAGTTGGACCATCATGACCTTCACAACAATATGGATTTCGGTAACCTTCGTTTCTAGATCATCCATCCAATGATCTAGCTCATTCAACCGTGCTCACCCTTTCTTCTACTCGAGACAAACGTAAGTCAAAACTGGAAATAAGGTCTTTAGACTTACCTCGCGGCTTTGAGAGGTTGGTGTCAACTTTCTCCTGACGAACACGTTCTTGGGGATTTTCAGTTTCAGACGTCTTGGATCCCTTTGCTCCACTGACAATATCCTTTGCCATTGTGTATCAACCGAGACTCTAATACCACTTGTCACATACTTAATTCTTTGGCTAAGTTCCGTGTGGCCTTAAACTCATACAAACTCAAGGACTAACAGTAATGAAAATGAGCAGGATGAGAGTATAGAGAAAATTGTAAACTCTGTTGCTAGAAATTTTGGGTCCTACACATTATGCATTTACACAAAGTGGAGTGCCATATTTATAGGCAAAACCTCCTAAGGAAATGTCTATATACATTGAATACTTCATGTCTAAGTTTCCTAAATTAGTTGGTAATGAGCAAATCTTGAAATGGGTAAAGCATGAGATGGCTGCTCTTTAGCAATGAAGTCTCATAGCCATGAAGTTTCCTTGGCCATGAAGCTCCTTGGCCATAAAGCTCTTTAACCATAAAGTTCCTTAGCAATGAAGCTCCTTAGCCCTGAAGTTTTCTTAGCAAGGAAGTTTACTTAGTGGTGAAGGAGTTAATAACCTCCTTGAAGCTTTCTTACAAATGAAGAAACTATTTAACAGCTTCTAGGAAGTTCAAGTCTGACCGCCACTACATTATGCAGGGATGTAACTGCTGCCGTGCTCGCGTGACACCTTGCTCTCTTGAAGACTGCCTACTATTGGCTTGGGATGCAAGATGGCATTGAAGGGTATGTACGAACGTGCCTTATTTACCAGCAAGACAAGGTAATGCAGCAACAACCAGCAGGCTTGCTAGACCTGTTGCCGTGTCCGAGAGACCATAGGAGAGTGTCTCAATAGACTTCATCACCTATTTGCAAAAGTCTGAAGGGTTCGAAAGCATTATAATCATAGTGGACAGGTTTAAAAATATGCTACCTTGATCCCCGCATACACAGATTGCACTTCAGAAGAAGCAGCTAGGTTTTCTTTCGCAACGTTGTCAAGCTATGGGGCATTCCAAGAAGCGTTGTTAGCGATTGTGATCCTTGGTTCACTGGGAGGTTTTGGACAGAGTTCTCAACTAGCTTCCACCCCCAAACTGGTGGCCAAATCGAGCGCATCAACGCACTATTAGAGCTATATTTACGACACTATGTGAGTGCTAGCCAATGGGATTGGACAAAACTTCTTGATATAGCCCAATTCTCATATAATTTGCAGTGGATGAGGCAACCAACAAGAGTCCCTTCGAGATCATCATGGGACAATAACCAAACACACTTCTTTCCTTGGCCACATGCTATGATGGGAGGAGCCCCGCAACATTCAAGTTGGCCAAATCATGGCACGAACCAGCGTAACTTGCCCATGCTACCCTACATAAGGCAATGAAGAGAATGAAAAAGTACACTGACAAGAAAAGAAGGCATGTTGATTTCAAGAAGGCGACCTTGTCCTTGTAAAGTTGTTGCCTCAACAATTCAAAACGCTAAGAAAGGTGCATAAATGTCTAGTGCGCAAGTATGAAGGCCCATTTCCAATAATTCAGCGCACATGCAAAGTTTTGTAGACTCCAACTTCCTCTGAAATTGAAGATACATCCGACATTCCATATAAGCTTGCTAAAGTCCATTCCAGGAAGACTCGGAGGAGCCATCCCGAGGAGTCTTGACCCAAGCACCAACAACCATTGCAACATCCTTTGACAAGGAGGTTGAAGAAATACTTGACAATAGAGTCATTAGGTGACGTGGCATGCCAAATTATCGGGAGTACTTCATCAAATGGAAGGACCGCCCGCTACAAGCCAATTGGGAGACCGAAGACTCATTATGGCAATTCCACTTATCAATCTAGAGCTACAAGGAATAATGCGACGAGGGCATCGCAGCAATAGGTGTGAGAGAGTGTCACAACCAACCTGCTTAACGACACAAGCATCATGCATGACGTCGTGGGCAACCGGCATAACAACTTCTTAGAAGTTCTTCATTAGTAAGAAAGCTTCAAAGAAGTTATTAACTCCTTCACCACTAAGTAAACTTTCTTGCTAAGAGAACTTCAAGGCTAAAAAGCTTCCTTGCTAAGGAACTTCATGGTTAAAAGAGCTTCATCGCTAAGGAGCTTCATGGCTAAGGAAACTTCATAGCTAGGAAACTTCATTTCTAATGAGCAATTACCTTATGCTTCACCCATTTCAAGATTTGCTAATTGTCAACTAACTTAAGAAACTTAGGCATGAAGTATTAAATGTATATAGACATTTCCTTTGAAAGGTTTTACCAATAAATAGGACACTTCACTTTGTAAATGTATAATGTGTAGGATCCAAAATTTCTAGCAATAGAGTTTATAATTTTCTCTATACTCCCTTCCAACTCATTTTCATTACTGCTAGTCCTTGTGTTTATGTGAATTTAAAGCTGCTTAACACCATCTCCTAGTGTTAAGGCCGCACAGAACTTAGCCAAAGAACTAAGTACGTGACACTTAGCAGTCTACTGAATTTTTCTAATTCTAATTCTAATTCACTAGAAAAATGTTGTCACATCAAGCCATTCCTAACAATGAAGACAAATTGCAAAATCCATCAGCACTTAAGCTTTCAAATCTTTAGCAAATGGTTCAACAATTTTGAGTTTTAGTTTATCCAAGTTGTAAACACTTACTCTTGAAACACAAAATTTAAGGCTTATATGTCATCTTGATCAAGAATAAAAGAAACTAAATCATGTTAAGAGCTCACTGAAAGATTGATGAAATAAGAGAAAAATCAATACTGGAGGATCGGAGGCGTTTCTCGGTGTGACTAGAAAACCACTCTCCAGTCTCACGAAGCTGCTTCTCAACAGGTCCTTCAAATACGCCACTAAGATCTGGCAAAATCCCATTAAATACTATCTTCTTCTGCTTCTCCGAGTCCCTATACACATTACAAAAGAGGAAAAAAAAAATCTTCAAAATTTAGCATCACTGGCAAAAAAAATGGACAAGTTTCACTCATTTATCATTAAAAAAGCGACATTAAAATCCAGAATTTTGAAACATAATAACAGTAAACAAAATTAGACTGTCACTTTTACATGATTCATCATGGTTCACAATTAACAGATTCATCCGGGTAATGTTACTGTTCCCAGTACCACAACAGATTCCTAATGATAAAAGGTTCAATATTAGCCGATAATGTTTCCAATACTACAGTACGAAATATCCTAAAGTTAAAAAAGTTCGATTTATTTACTGAAAAAAAAAAGTTGCTTAACAAAAAAAAAAAAAAAAAAAACCAAATGGAGAAAGACTTAAAGGAACTTGCCTGGGTTCATTGTCACGAAAAGTGCCAGCACCGATGGCTCGTTCAATCTCCATAAGTTGGAGCTGTTTCTGCTGCTGTGAGTTATTTTTTCTGGGGATTTTAGGTTTACGTGAAGGAGGGTTTGTGGGATGGTTGGTCTGAGGAGAAGTAGAAGAAGAGTTATTGGTAAAAGAAGCTAGAGTTGTGTAATGGCTGCAGGATAAGCAATACATGATGGAGTTCGAGGGTCTGGTTTCAGTTCAAGATAGGTTGAAGTAGAATAGATATTTTGGTATACATATATATGCCAAAATTCATCCAATTTTTTTTTTTTTTTTTTTAATTTCATAATTCTGTTTATCGACTCCCGTAAGTGTTAAAATTTACAAAATTTTATAATTTTCAATAAAAAAATGATATTAAAATTTTGTGTTCTTCTATTTACTGACAGTGATCCGAATTTAAAAAAGTTATATCAGAGAATAAGTGACTAACTCTATATATAAGTTCCTGTTTAGACTTTAAAAAAAATGGAGGATCAATAAATAAATAAATTGAATTAATCTTTATTTTTTGTTTGATCCAAATTTTGTATTCCACCCATGAGAATTTTATGAAATTTGAAGAAAGATCCCAAAATATTTATAATGATTTTTAGAACTTCAAGAAATTTAAGGTTAATATTTATTATTAATGAATTCATAAAAATGGTGTTACATAATGAAGCAAATGTGATTTACATAAATTCTACATTGTCTCAACATCAAGTATGTATTTTGTTTCATCAAATGGGCAAATTCCTCAACAACCGAAGTGCTCTTGTCCACTGTGGTCTCTGTGAAAGAACAATTCTCCTCAAAACTGGGACTGCACCAGCAGCTATAATGGCCGAGTGATTTTCACTGTGCATGCTCAGATTATACAGTATTGCTAAGCCTGCTTCAACAGCTCTTTCAGTCCCTTCTTCTATGAGCTTCACCAATGGAAATATTCCACCCTCTGACGCAATGGCTCGAGTTGAATCTACCACCCCTTCATATATTATTCTGTTCAGTTCTACAACTGCAGCTTCCTGAGCTTCGGGCGAGAACGAGGATTTCATTTGCTCGATGAGTCTTGGGATTGTCTCATAAAGCGTTACCTCCATGTTGATTGGATTTTCGTAGTCGATGTTGGAACCAGACAGAGAGCTTAATTTAACTAGACAGGAAGCAACCCAGTCTTTGTAGTAAAGAGGGATATCTGACTTTAGGATTCTGCGCAGCAGTTTAGTGAAATGAGAGGAGTCTATGGTTTGAGAAAACTGCTTGGAATCAAGCAATTTTGTCAGTAGCCGCGATGCAGCAGAGATTGTGAGACCAGCTTCTTCAATTTCAAGGGCATATTTTTCTGGTTGCTGAGCTTCAACATCAGATTCTAAATCTGCAGGAAATAACACACTTATTCATTTGAAACAGGTGCGAAGATAATACTATTCCATACCACTCAGAGATAGCATTTAAACTAGGCTTCTAGAACTAAAACTCTCTATGTAGTGGCAAATGTAGGATTTACTCGAGCTACAAAAAAGTTTGCTTGCACAACATGGCAACTCGTATCTTCAGGGAACTAAAGGGTTAAACTCAGATGTGGAGGATTTACAATGCTGAGGAACCATCACTTCAATATTCAAGCTTATTGGAAATCGGTCAACAATAGGTATTTAAATTCTAGCTACACTCAAATACAAGGCTAAATTTTATTATCATGAGGATCAAACCACATGCAAATATGTGAAGTTAACACCATGGATAGATTTTCTGGGTTCGCACACAAGCTATGATACCATGATGAGGAATTAGCAATCTCATAAGGCTTAAGTTTAAAAAAAGGATCCAAAATAGCATTCAAACTTAAACATACAGATATGAGATAATTAGTCTTTACAACGTAGTGTTATTGTTCCTCATACCTTCCAAAACTTTTTGTTGGAAAATGGCATCCAGACCAGATTCAACATCCGCCGAAATGATTGTGTCCATGCTTGGGTCAATAATTGTCACAAACTCAAGGACAGAAGCTGCCTTCCTCTGTAAACTAGGGCAAGAGGTCTTCAGAATGTCAACCAGGCGACTGATGAAGACAGAGTCCAACACTTCTTTCATATAACTGGTTTACAAGATTATCAGCACCAAACTTTCACCATTTTTTCATCACTAAACTACCAAGTTACATGAATAAATCACATGTCAAACTAAAAATACACTTTCAAGCACGCATGCACACTAAAAGTTTGGTAAAAAAATGACATCCAATCAAAAGCTTGCACAAAGCTAATTTTTACAAAAAGAGATCTAAACATGAACCTAGATCTAGGTATTTCTTTCCTAACCCCCTAGCCTAACCAAATTAAACAGATATTACGGCTGGAATTTCTTCAAAGAGTCAGTTGGAGTTATCCCATCCCCAAGCCTGGTGATGAGTAGGTCAAGTCCAGGTTAGGCCTACCTGAATTGCACTCAGATAGCAAAATTTGTTATATATCTGTACAGTTCTAATATTTTTTATAATGTTATTGAGTTTGTACATAGGTTGGGTTGGCCAAATAATGAATGAGGTCGAATTCAGGAGGGGCAGCTTAGTTGATCCAGCTGAAACCAACCCAAGCTCTATCAAAGGTTAGCTCTAGTACACCCGTAAACTAGAGTTTCAATCCTTTCCCTACAATAGAGCACTGAAACAATTGTTAACCCAAAGGAAAATGTATTCTGCAGAAATTTCAATTTACATTTTTTGTCTCTGATAGGTGAGCATTGGTCATAGGGAACTCAAAATTTTGTTGATAAACCATTGATTTTGTTTGTAGGATAAAAAGTACATTTATACTAAACTAATCCTAATACTACTAGAACAAGAAATAAGAAAATCCTAATACTACTATTACAAGGAATTATAAAATAAGAAAACAAAAATTAACCTTCCTAATTTAACTAAAATCCTAATACTACTATTACAAGGAATTATAAAATAAGAAAACAAAAATTAACCTTCCTAATTTAACTAAAATCCTAAAATAACTAAACTTGCAAAAATAAAATCCTAACTAAAATTAGAAAATCTAATAACAAAAAGGAAAATAAAAACTAATCTTAATTTAGGAAAATTTGTCCTACATCATACTCCCCCTCTAAAAAAAACTTGTCCTCGAGTTTTGCAATCTGACGGGTAATACTTGAAGTAGAGAAGTAAGTCATCCGTTGGAGCAAACAAATACCCTATGTCATCGATCTTCCTTGGAGAATTGTCTTGCACCACAATCTTCAAGTCGATGTTTCACCCTCTTGATCCTCTACTTGATGTATACTTCTTGTTGAATGTAGTCTTCTGACTCTTCTTGCTCAATCTACTCCTCTAGGACAAATTGCTCTTGCTCAATCTTCTTTAATTATATCTTCTCTTTCAAATGCTCAACTTCAACATGTTTATCTTTAATTTGAATTTCTTGTTCTTCAACCACTTAATTATGATTTTGGTGAACTATTTCAAACATTTGTTCTTCAATGCTCAAATCATGAACTACGTCAAAAACCGCTTCAAAGATTATCTAAGAATTTTTTTCTCCTTCCGTTGGTGTACCATCAATGTAATACTCGAGATGTCAAAGATATGTTCCAACTCTAAGTAGTCCTTTAGATGTTAAAAAACATAAAATATAACTAAAGGCAAAATAGTCAATTTATTTGGAATGGTATGAATTAATTATCCATAAAAAGGTATTAGGGGCAAAATAGTCATTTTGCCTATGGATAAACATTGCAAAAAGTCAAGGATGAGTATGCTTAATTGTATTTAATTAAATAATAATTATGTTTAGAGCCAAAAGACCAAATTGCCCTTATATGAGAAATTAAGGACTTATGAATTTAATAATTAAAATAATTGGGCCAATAAGGTGATTAAATGTTATAAGGGAAATGACCATGAGAAGTCAATAAATTTTGGCCATAAATTTCGACCAAGAGAGGAGAATGAACAATTTTTCATCAACCTCTCACAATTTCTATCAAATACTTAGATTAGTGGAATTTGAGAGAAGTTGTGAGAGGTTGAAGAAAAATGATTCATTCTCCTCTCTTGGTCGAAATTTATGGCCAAAATTTATTGAATTATCATGTTCATCTTCCTTATAACATGTAATCACCTTATTGGCCCAATTATTTTAATTATTAAACTCATAAGTCCTTAATTTCTCATATAGGGGCAATTCAATCTTTTGGCACTAAACATAATTATTATTTAATTAATGCCATTAAATGCAATTAAGTCTACTTATCCTTGACTTTTTGCAATGCTTATCCATAAGGCAAAATGACAATTTTACCCCTAATATCTTTTTATGGATAATTGATTCATACCGTTTCAAATGAATTGACTATTTTCCCTTAATTATATTTTATGTTTTTTAACATAAAATTAACATCTAAATGACTATTTAGAGTTGGGAATATACTTTTGACATCTTGGGTATTACATTTTCTCCCCCTTATAATAATTTCGTTCCCGAAATTATAAAAACAACTTCGGGTATCGACTTTTCCTATCTTGCTCCACTTCCCAAGTAGCTTCTTCTATCTTGTGATTCCTCCAAAACACTTTTACAAGTGGAATTTGCTTGTTTATGAGTTCTTTTATTTTTCTATCAAGGATCTAAACTGAGCGTTCCTCATAAACCAGATCATCCTGTAATTCCACTTCCTCTGTCTGAAGCACATGTAAAGGATCACTAACATACTTACGCAGCAACAAAACATGGAAGATGTTATGGACTCTTTCCATACTCACTGGCAACACAAGTCTATAAGCTACTTTGCCTACCCTTTAATCTAAAGGATTATTTAAAGTTGGGAACATACCTTTGACATCTCAGGTATTACAAGCAACTTCTTGATTAGGTTCTAATTTAGAAGTCATAGATGAGAGATTCTTTAGGAACTCTTGATTTGAAATTGGGTTAGAAATACGACAAGGTGGTTTTGGTTGTGACTCTTTTTGTATGACTAACTTGTTGTAGTTTGGGTAGTATGGAAGATTGGGTGGCTAATAAAACTTTTGATGATATTCTTGTGGTAAAAATAGGGTGGTTGATAAAACTTTTGATGATATTCCTGTGGTAAGAACTTTTCTATTAATAATTTCTTCAATTTAGACCATATTCTTATTGGCCTTTTTCCCATCTACTTCTATTATACTCCATATGTTTCCACCAATCATATGCTTAGCTTTCTAATAAAAGACATGTTTAACGTGCTTTTCTTTCGGAATATTCACCAAGTGTTCTTCCACTTCCTTTAACCAATTAAGAAAATCTTCCACATGCAAATTACCATTGAAATAAAGAAGATCAATATTTACCTTATGACAAGTAGAACTTTTATCATAACTTAGGTGTGGATTCTGAGTGCATTTTCATGAGCATGCATGACATATTTTGGGTCTAAACAAGTGAGTTGTTTTATAGATTTGATCATGTGTCAACGAGGCCGATTACGCACTCGACCTGTTAGGGAAAATAATCGATCCTCAGGGTTAAGGGAGGATTAGGAAAAGAGGATCGAGGGGGAAGCTTTTATGGCCCATGTAGGGGGAGCGTAAATGGAAGGGTCGGAAGGGAAGCAAGAGATAGAACAGGGGATTCATTCCCCTAATAGTGAGTATGGGATAGCGCGAACCATTGAGGGATTGGCCCAATCGTTTACTTGAGCTACTCGTCGTCGGGCAAAGGACAATTCAAGGAAGTAGAATACCATAAAAAAGTGTAAGAAGCTTGAGGATGGCCTTAGGAAGAGAATCATAATAGTAGTGGTTAGATACTCCTACTCAGATTTTGTTTGGCTGGTAGAATCCGCCATGAGGGTAGAGCGGAGTGTAGTTAGGAAAGAACGGGAGGAATCGTGTACAAAGGCGTGAAAGTAGTTTCTCTAGTACATCTAGTACCTGGAGCTCTAGGGCCGGCGGGAGATAACGGAAATTTAATGGCCAAAGGTCAAGCAATAGAGCTTTTAGTGGGAAACATAAGATGTTGTGTGACAAATATGGCAGATACCATGAAGGGTAATGTTGAAGCAGAGCTCCAGTCTGTTATCAGTGTGGACAACATGGACATATTAAGAGAGAGAATGCCCCAATTTGTCTCAAAGTGGGAGGGTATCTCAGAGGGTTGTCCAGTAAGGCACCCAGGGAGTAAGTAGTCGTGTTGAGGGACAATAGAGGTCCCAACCTAGGGAAGAACCCACTACGTGCAATAAAGGAAAGACTAGTACGAGTCGTGGCAGCAAAGGTAGACAAAAAGAATGGAGATAACTTTATAATCAGGCCGAGTAATTACCATGACCCAATAGGAGGCCTAGGCCACATTAGAGGAGGAAGTACCCCAGAAGGAATGTCAAGCGTACCTAGCACCAATAAAGTTAAGGGGATTGAAGATTCAGCTGCAAGATGTGGTGACCATGTACTAAGGAGAGATTGTAGAGTTTGACTCAAAGTGTTTATTATGCTAACTAGTAGAAGTGAACATCATAGTGGCACAATGGAAGCATGGTGGGCCCATAACCCACGATCCCCAGGACCATCCCTTGGGTAGAGATTCAATGGAATACTCATACGAAAGAGGAAGCAACCTAGGAGTGCAAAGAGGATATACAAGCATAATACCCAGAGTTACTCTAATCAAGTGTTTAAATTTTAATGACGAAATTCTTTAAGGGGGAAAGATTGTAATACCACATATTTTATGGGATTTTTATTAGAATATATTTTTGGTTTTTGGGGGATGAAGTGTAAAATTTTGGAACTTTGGAGGGAGTAGAGTGTAATAGCTAAAAACAAGTAAGGACTAAAGTGAAATTTGCCAGAATTTTTTTTAATAAGTGACAAATTTTAAAAGATAGAATCGGGAAGAAGATAAAAAAATGAGAAAAGAGAGAAGAATAAAAGAAAAAGAGAAGAGAAGGAAGGAAGTTATGCCGAGAAGAAGAAAGAGAGAGGGAGAGTTTTCTTTGTCTTCCTTTGATCATTTCCGTGTGAAGAATTGAGAGAGTGAAAAGCAAAATTTAAGTGAAGAGAAAAAGAAGAAGAATTGGAGAAGTGAATGGAATAGTATTGCATTTAAAATTCATGGTTTGTTATTGCATTTGTTTTTTGGCTTTAAGTGTGTGTTGTACATATATATAGATATGTGTGTGTGTGTGTGTGTTGTTTGGGGATTGTTGATTGAAATTCCAGCAAAAAATGTGGAAGGGCTAGTTTGATTGTGTATTGTGCTGGAGTTAGGGGGTGGGAAAAAGAAGTTTTGAAGATGAGTTTTGATGTTAGGGTTATTGAAACCTTATTTGGTGGAATTGTGTTTTGATTGTTTTAAATGAGTTATCGTATGCATGTACATATGTATTAGGATTTGATGAAGGGAAGTGTTGTGGAATGAGATGAGTATTGAAATGGTTAAGTTGAGAGAAACCCAATAATTTGGGTTTGCCTTAGTAAAGAAGCACTGGATTTTGGGCCTTAAGAATGAATGAATATAGGATTTAGGTTTGCATCTTGATTAGGTTGCAAGAAGAAAAATGAAGCCCATTTATATCGGGCTATTAGGGTTTTATTTGAGAAATTGATGGGTTTAATTATATTGGTGAGCTAATTGAATTGGTGGGTTTAATTGTTTAAGTGGGCTGACCTATAATTAATGAGGCCCAATTACTTGGTTTAGATAATTAGATTCATTAAGGAATTAGTGGGTTAACATATTAAGGAGTTTGAGTATTTTACTTTAGGTCTGCTGGAATTGGGCTATAGATATAGCCTAATTATGTGTTAGAGATATTGAGTTTTATAATTAAATTATTGGGCTTGATTTGTTTTGGTGGGCATAAGGGCTAGGTTTCCTTGTTTTGGGTTAGCGAATTGATTGTTATTGGTGGAAGGATTCCCATGGGGTAGATTGTCATTTATGTGAATAGTGAAGCACAAGCAGGGGGTTAATTATAAGGATTTAGAATATACAGGAGTTTCACCTTAAGGGTTTAAAAAGACAGGCAGTTGATAGTAAGGATTTAAAAGTGTAGGAGTTTGACTCAATGATTCAATGGTTCAGAGGGTTGACTGTAAGGATCTGAAATGTTTGGGACTAACAAAAATGAATGAAAAATGTAAGGGGTAAATTGATATTTTATATTATGTATTTCTGGACGTTGCACTCGCTTTTGCATGTTGGCGTTATTAAGAACTATATGGCACCCATATTCGAATTACTTGAATGAAAACATGTAATATCATTGAAGCTTGGGAAATTCGAAGGTGTGAGTGTGGAAGCCTTATTTCGGATTGTAACCATCGTTTTAGTACTCGTCCCTTCCAGACATCAACTAGTATTTATATTTGGCCTCATACGCCAATGAGATGTCCTGTAATACTTAACAATGACGACCCTATACCATCCTATCAAGACAGGACGAGCGTCTGACGAGCTTCAAACGGGATTACACCGATTGGGTATTGCCTTGGGTGGGATTTGACGATACCACACTAAGCAGCTATTATCGTGGATTATGATACCCTAAGGACAGACCTTGGGTGGGATTTGATGGTACTACACCAAGCGAATATTGGCCGAGTGGATTTTGAAATCGAGGATAGACCTTTGCTGGGATTTGACAATACTACACCAGGCGGATATTGGCCTGAGTGGATTATGACAACCCGAGGATAGACCTTGGGTGGGATTTGTGAGGGATGACAACCCGAGGATGTACCTGTGGGATGACACAGATAGGTAGGTATTGGCCTGGTCAGGACTCGATTAGCCTCATGTGTGCATTGAGATGACCAGTACTATTGAATGATGATGACTCTATACCATCCTACCGGGACAGGATGGGGCGCCTGACAAGCTCCAGGCGAGATTACACCTACCAGGTATTGGCTTGGATGGGATTTGATGATAATTACACCAAGCAGGTATTGACCTAGATGAGTTGAGATTATTTGGGTGGGTATTGGCCCTTTATTTCGCCAGGCGGGTATTGACCAAGGTGAATTGAGATTATTTGGGCAGGTATTGGCCTTTTATTACACCAGGCTAGTATTTGCCTAAGTGGGTTCGAGATCATTGGGCTGGGTATTGGCCCAGGATAGCTCCCTAGGCGGGTATTGGCCTAAGCTGATCAACTAATTTGTTTGTCTATATTAGGAATTGAAAATCGAGATGTATGATGTAGGTTCCTAGGTACTAGAGTGGTGGTTATAGTGGCTGCATTAACTGAATGAGTAGAATTTGTGGATACCCAACGAGCATAGGCTGGGGTGGAATTTGTGAATACCCAACGGGTATAGGCTCAGGCGAAATATATGAAAAACTTTATTTCGAATTGTAACCACCGTTTTAGGATGGTAAAGAGTCGTCATCGTTCGGTAGTATAGGTCAGCTCATCACATGCATGAGGTCAAATATAAGTACTAGCTAATGTCTGGAGGGGGACGGGTACTAAAACGATGGTTACAGTCCAAAATAAAGTTTCTACAATAACACCTCTGAATTTCTCAAAGCTCCAATGACATTACATGTTTTTATGCAAGTAATTCGAACATGGGTGCCATCTAGTTCTTAATCAATGCCAATATGTAAAAAAGAGTGTAACGTCCCAAAATACGTACATGTAAAATATCAATTTATCCCTTACATTTTTCATTCATTTACTTAAGTCCCAAACATTTTGGATCCTTAAAGTCAACCTCCTAAACTATTGAATCCTTGAGTCAAACCCCTTCACTTTTAAATCCTTACGATCAACTATTTGCCTTTTTAAACCCTTACAGTCAAACATTTGTATATTCTAAATCCTTACAATTAACCTCCAGCCTGTGCTTCAATATTCGCAGAAATGATAATCTACCACTTGGTTATCCTTCCACCAATTACAATCAATTACTAACCCAAAAAAAAAAAAAAAAAACCTAGGGCTTATGCCCACCAAAGTAAATCAAGTCCAACAATTTAATTATAAAACTCAATACCTCTAAAACATAACTGGGTCATATCTATAGCCCAATTCCAATAGGCCTAAAGTAAAATACTCCGACTCCTTAACATGCTAGCTACCAATTCTTTAATAAATCTAATTATCCAAACCAAATAATTGGGTCTCATTATTTATAGTTCAGCCCACTTAAATAATTAAATCCACCAATTCAATTAGCCCATCAATATAATTAAACCCATCAATTTCTTAAATAAAACCCAACAGTCCAAACAACCAACTGGACCTTAATAATAACAGTCGACGCACCTCAACAATAAACCCAACTGCCCAATATAAATGGGCTTCATTCTTCTTCTCACAACCCAATCAAGATGCAAACCCAAGTCCTATATTCATCCATTCCTATGACCCAAAATCTAGCGCTTCTTCGCCACCGCGACAAAGTTTTCCCCAGAAAACTCCCAGCCATTCCAGAACTCTTTTGCCGCAACGAAGCTTTTTCTTCGCCGCAACACGACTGCGATTTCACCCAAATTTCTGGGTTTCTCTCAACTCAACCATTTCAATACTTATTTCCTCATTCTATAACATTTTCCCTCATCAAATTTACCCCAATACATATGTACATGCATACGATAACTCATTTATAACAACCAAAACACAATTCCACCAAATAAGGCTTCAATAACCCCAACTTTTTTTTCCAACCTCCCAACTCCAACACAATACACAATCAAACCAGCCCTCCCACATTTTTTTGTTTAGTGGAATTTCAATCAAAAATCTCCAAACAATACACACACACATACCACAAATGTATGTATGTATGTATCACACAATTAAAGCTAAAAACAAATGCAATAACAAACTATGAATTTTAAATGCAATACTATTCCACTCAACTCACCAATTCTTCTTCTTTTCCTCTTCACTCAAATTTTTGCTTTTTACTCTCTCAATTCTTCACACAAAAATGGTGAAAAGAAGGCACAAAGAAAACTCTCCCTCTCTTTTTCTTCTTCTCGGCCAAACTTCCCTTCCTTCTTTTCTCCTTTTTCTTCTCTTCTCTCTCTTTTCTTTTCTTTTTTTTTTTTTTTTTTTCCTTCTTCCCGATTCTTCCTCTTTTAAAATCTATTACAATTCAAAAAAAATATCTGACAAATTTCACTTTAGTCCTCATTTGTTTCGGTTGTTACACTCTACTCCCTCCAAAGTTTCAAAGTCTTTTAAATTCTAATGAAAATCCCATAAAATATGGAGTATTACAACTTTGCTTAGAACCTTGTTGATAATAGTTATTTGCAAAAGCTCTTCGATTGAAATCAAGAATCCATCTCAATGACATCTCTAACATCTTGTGTTGTTATGGTCCTCATCATTTACTCATTGCTAGAAAGATGGTCGCTATCTCGATTATTAGGCGATTGACAAAACGGAAACACAAAAAAGGATTAAAAAAAAAAAAAGCTAACACGTAGCTTTCTTAGGGATGTTGAATCCACGACAAAGAATCCCATAACGGAACTCAATTTTATTGATAAACCATTGATTTTGTTGTAGGATAACAAGCCTATTTATACAAAACTAATCCTAATACAATAGAACCAAAAAAAAAAAAAAATCCCTAATACTACTAGTACAAGGAATTATATAATAAGAAAACAAGACTTAACTAAAATTCAAAAATAACTAAACTTACAAATACAAAATCCTAATTAAAATTAGAAAATCTAATAATAAAAAGGAAAATAAAAACTAGTCCTAATTTAGGAAAATATGTCCTACATGGCTACATCAGTTATGAGAAGATATTGCATCCTGTTGCTTTACAAGCAAGCATGACTTTCGCCAGACCATCTAGACAAAACAATCAAACTTGGCATTACCTAGACAAGGAGATCCATTATGAAAATGTATGATTTTGCTTGCTTTATATTCTGTTTTCATCTCACACAGGGTAAGCAAAATTCAAAGTAACAAATGATAAGAATCAGCGTAATAGCACATAACAATGGAAAAAGAAAGGAACCAAAAGCAGGAGATGGGAAAAAAAAACCTTGTATTGGTTTCTGATGATGGTATCTCAGCTGTGGTTCCAGATCCTGTAGAAGCATCGAATCCCTTTCTCGATCCATTAACCAGTCCATCATAAAACTGGGATGCATCAACATACTAGGCAAGTCAGCAGAACACTAAAAGCATTTATAATTTTCTGCATGAAAGTGCCAACTAACCTTTGATTTCAATTCTTTACTCGGGTTTATGATACGACCAAGTATATTCAAGGTCTGCATTGCAGCAAAAATTCACATCATCATCAACACAAAATCAGAATTCTTATTCAGAAATTTCTGAGCCAACCAAAATAACGATAAGACCTTTTCCATCAAGCTTTCAGAGATGTCTGAGTGCTTTAGAGTATTAACCAAAGGATCAATAACACCTTCAGCTTCAATAATCTGGCAAACACCATGACTGCATCAAGAAAGTGAAGAAAATATTAATTTTGAACTATGATACATCAAGCACGTAAAAGATAATAATTATTTAGGCCTTATTAACATATGAAGATAAACTCATAACAAGATGCAGAAGTGGAGTAAAGCATATATGTTAGACACAGATTTAAGGATCAAATCTTAATACAGAAGCCATTTCCAACATGCAAAAATGGAAAAAACAAGAAGCTAGATGTTGTATCACTGTCAATGCCCAAGGTGGTATCCATCACTGTTACATGACTGTACAACAGATATCAAGATTTGCAACTTCACAAAAAAATGTTGAGAGTCAAGCCTTTTGACATCATTCACCCAAGGAACCTCCTTTAGGAAGAATAGCATTAGCACTAGGAAACCTTATTTGCTTAGCTTGTTCATGACAGATGGACCAACAGCAAGTGCAGGAACTAGAAACACCTCTCTCTCTCTCTCTCTCTCTCTCTCTCTCGCACACACTCTAAGGCTGAGAGAAAAATCTTGCACCAGCAACTTAGAATAGAATAAAAAGTGCTAATTCACTACTCTGACACAAGATTTTTGAGACAAGCACAGGTGCCCCTTCATTGACTGGCAAGTAAATTACTGATTCAACAACCAACTAACGCTTTTTAATAAAATAAAAACAAAAATGACTACTGTCCTGCTTTCTTATAAGAACTCATTTGAAATTAAAAATGTTTAGCTAGCAAGATCAAGTTTGGCACTTAGGACAAGAATTAAAGAAAGGAAAATTCAAATACCTGACAGACAGTCTCTCCAAAGCACATGTTGCAGCCAATCTGACAGCATCATTATTATGGTCTAAAAGCCCAACCAAAAGCTTGATAGCCCCAGCTTCCTTGAATGACACCCGTATATGTTCATTAATAGATGCATCCGCAATTGACTCTGCAGCTCTTGATATGGCTGCCTCATCTTCAAGTCCAAGTATTAAAACTAGTCGAGCCACACCATCCATCAATGGCAGAAGTGTTACCCGCTGGCCAGTAGGCAAATCAGATTGAGGTTTCCTTTCATCTTCCAACTCTATAGCCCCAATACGAGCAAGAAATTGTTGTTTTGCCCGTCCAACCACTGCATTCATCTTGGCTTCCTCTATGTCCACATTCTTTTCACTAACATTTAATCCAAGGAGTAGTTCATTGGCACCATACCTGGAAGGGCCTTGTGAAGTCCGCTCAATCTCAGTACCATCTGGTAAACTAGGCCATGAATACAAACCAGGTCTGAAGGACTTATATGCAGCTGAACCAATCATGGGGACAGGAACCAGACCTTCCTCTATAATAAGAATTCTATAATATTCATCCTTAGCAAGTTCAATCAGTGCATTCCTTGCTTCCTTTCGTATGACTTTGGATCCTTCCACATCAGTTTTTAAGAGCTTTGCCTGCAGGAAGTATCCAACATAATTGGCCTATATTGTTACAATTAAAATTTCAAAATAGAAACATTCCAAGATGTCCATTGAAACTTTCTCTACAAACAGATCCCAACTGAATCTGCTGCAGTAAACAGATTCACTTTTCAAAACAAAACCGATTGTAAAGATGCATAACTTTAAAAGTCTAGAAAACAAATCTACACACATTCAATTTCCACAAGGTGTCCAAATATGCCACAACTGTATACTTTACATATTTCTCAGCTAGATGGAATCCAATCCAAAATGAAGATATTCATCAACAAAAATCATACCAAATAAGAAGGATGCTGTTATCGATTCATGAATCCAACCTCTGTTGTTCCTTTGGTCTGTTGTCATTATTTTATTTTTCACAAATATAAAATGCTTTTGCTTTACTTATGTTGACAGAATATAAACATCATTAAAGTGTGAAGCACCAAATGAATAAAGAGTTTGATTTAACTTCTGAAATCAATCAATACTGTCAACCGAATAAAACATCATCTTACCAGTTTGGGAATAACACCTGCTTCAACCATTATGTTGTGATTAGAGCGGCTTAATGCCAGATTTGCCAAAACCCCTCCAGCCGCTTCCTTTACATTAATGTCCTCATCTTCCAGGGATTTAATAAGTAATGGCAAAATATCAGAATTTGCAATTTTCAATCTAAGCTTCTCATCAACAGATAAGTTCCACAAAGTACATATACTCTGCTCCTTCACCTGCAGAAATAAGTTCACAATATGCCTCAATTTTCCACAACAAAGAAATATGAGAGAGAAATTCCAATGGCGGGATACCTATCCTATACCTCAGCAGTCAAAGAAGATTGACTCAGCAATCCAGTAATCTCTTCTATAGCTCCACTTTCTGCTACAGAATCTCTATATGAATTGATTGAAGATATTGATCGTAAAAGGCCTGCAGCTGCTTCACATGTAGCACTAGATTCTGACTTAAGAAGGTTAATGGTGAGATTTATGCAGCCACTGAACTGCATGATAGCATCAATGCACTTCTTTCCACCTAGCGTGTATTTCCATAGTGCCACTATTGCTTGTTCTCTGTCGAGTGGATCATTGTCCAGACCAAGCATCCGGACAAACAAGGCAACATAACTGTCACCAAAAGTAGAAGAGCTATTTTTTATTTCCTTAGTATCCTGAAATCAAAGTGACAAGCTGCATCATTATGTAGCTTGAACTAATGAACAAGTGTCATCCTTATATGCAAACCAATGTCAATAAAAGCAAAAAATACTTCACATTGCAAAAGCCCAAACACCTTAGGGTTGAAAAATGCTCCAAATAGTACTTTAAAAATAAAAATAAAAATCCTTAAGACCAAATGGCATTATGTTAATATCTTTTGGAATCTTGCTCAAAAACTTTGGCCTATAGAAAGAGAAAAATTATCTAGTATGAACTTGTGGTCAGCGGTGAGAACAAGAATCCATGGCAACAGTATCAATATTGAAAATCACTACCAATTCAGCTAGGCGGTCTAATCTGCAGTCAGCAAGTCATTACAGCACGATTCTAGGCACACACACACAAAAAAAATATATATTGCAGGAACTACAGCTGACAATGGAGCATCAAACAAGTCTATCTAGATTCTCAAAATAACCAACATGAGAATTCATACAACTATAAATTGATTTCAAAGAATTCTAAACCTTTCTTCAAGCATGGCCACTTGATGTTCAGTAGGCTATTTACATTCCGTCTTTAATTCATAACCCCTGATGAGGACTCAAAATTTTCATAATAGCTCCACATAAATTCTACTAAATAAGTTGTTTCCCAAAAGAAAAGGAACAATTGAATGCACAGGACTTGTAAACACTTCTCTATACGTACAACACAAGCAAGTAAGACCACCAAACTTAATTTCCAAACCATATTCCTACAAATTCAATATCGTCGACGAGTCAGTCAGACGCTTCACTAAAATTATAATCAAATTTTATGACAACCTGCATCAAACTTCTTATAATACTAGCCAAACTTATAACGTGAAAACGTAAAACTTGCAATATCAAAGATAAAACCAATAATAATACTAATAAATAATAAATAAATATACTAAACACGAAGAACCCATTATTACCATAAACAATCTCAATCAACATTTACAAGAATTTCGAAGTAACCGATATTCCCATATTAAAAAATGAGAATAATTAAAAGAAAAAAGATATAGAGAGACTTACAACAGAAGAAGAGAGTTGAGAATTTGAATCAGAGGCACCATCACCACCACCACTACAACAACCACAACTGAAGCTTGATAAGAGTGTAGGGAGAGACAAAGGTTTGGGCTTAAAGATAAATAAAGCATGGGGGCCAAAGTGAAAAGATGAAAAGGTTTTGGAGTTTCTTCTGATTCTAGGCATTGTTTTAATGGAGGAGGTGGCGTTAACTCTACCCACATCCACATTCCAATACTGAGGCTTCAACTTCATGCTGAAGTTGAAATGAGTTGCTGGGAGTGCTGAACCCAACATTTTCTGGTCTTTCAAATGCTCAAAAAATGGGAATTGTAAAGGTTTTGAAAGAGGGTTTTAATGGCGAAATTTTTCGTCTTTTGCAGGCACACTGGTTGGGAACTTGGCAGTCGGAATTTACTAGATTTTTGAGATTTTTTTTTAATATATAACTATTTTATCACGAATAAAATCATAATACATTTTTTTAAATTATAATAATGGATAGTTCACATATATCATTTTTATATGAGTAATACTATATATACATTATTTTCATACAATATTATGTAATAAGATATGATTGACTAATTTAAAGTTAAAATTAAACTTTCACCTAATCATATCTTGCCACATAATATTGTATGAGAATGATGTATGTGTAGGATTATTCATCCCTTTATATACATATTTCAGTATTTTATTTTTAAAAAAATTCTACAAAGATAATATTAATTTAGGCACACATACATTATTCTGATTTTTCTTAAATTTATTTATATATCCAATACTAAAAACAATTATTTATAAATTAAAATTTAAAAGTGATAATATTTAATAATATCTATATATTAATATAATACTGAAGCAGACTGCTTCTTCTGACACCACATAGGATTGATATATGATCGCCATATAGGATGTTGTTAATTGGTCTACGTGTTTGCTATTTATTGGGCTTGCTATAATAGTTATGGTTTCAATTACCAGTAATAATTTCTCAAAATAATATTTTAAAGATATTCACTAAATGTAACTATTTATCACAATCTCTTAACTATTGATATTCTACATATATACATTTAATCTAAACATGATAATATTCATGAACCCTTCAGTTATCACAACAATTTAGTGGAAACTATGCACTAAATATGTTCAATAAATATAACTATTCACGAGAAACAGTGTCTTGCTATTCTGCCTTTTCGCATTTTGTTGTTCCTAATATTTAAAATATATTCACTAAATCTAACTATTTATCACAATCTCTTAACTATTGATATTCTACATATGTACATGTATTTAATATGAACATGATAATATTCATCAACCCTTCAGTTATCACATCAATTTAGTGGAAACTATGCACTAAATATGTTCAATAAATATAACTATTCACGAGAAATAGTGTCTTGCTATTCTGCCTTTTCGCATTTTGTTGTTCCTAATATTTAAAATATATTCACTAAATCTAACTATTTATCACAATCTCTTAACTATTGATATTCTACATATGTACATGTATTTAATATGAACATGATAATATTCATCAACCCTTCAGTTATCACATCAATTTAGTGGAAACTATGCACTAAATATGTTCAATAAATGTAACTACTTACGAGAAACAGTCTCTTGCTATTCTGCCTTTTCACATTTTGTTGTTCCTATATAAACATAATAAAATACAATTTGAAATATCACACGTCTTTGGATTAATATCTTTGCAGGATAGTTATGACAATTTCGAATATTTTGTTTAAAGATATTAATCAATTGTGAGATGATTGGATATTGATTGTCAGGGTTTCTAGATTGTGGGAATGTTTTAATTTTAGAAGGGACAACGAGCTGATTAGTCTTGATATGATTCTTATTGATGAAGAGGTATTATATATTTTTGTTAAATTATATAATTTTACCAACATTGAAATTGTGTAAGTTCGTTAACCTTTTTTATTTGTAATTATTTTACAGCATGATGTGATGCATGGGGCTATACCAAAAAATATAGTTGTAAAATTTAAGAACCAAATTCGTGAAGGCCATATATATCTGATTAAAAATGTGAAGTTTATACCATGTGCTGCTACTTACAAGCCTGTTGAAGGTGCTTATTGTTTACAATTTCTCATGAATACTTCCATCGAGGAGATCAAAGAAGTAACAGTTGCTATTCCAAAGTTTAAATTTCAATTTGCTGGTATCAATGATCTGCAAAATAGAAAAAATGACACATCTTTGTTATTAGGTAAACCTTTTATTACTATTCATGTTGTACATCTATATTATCTACTATAATTCTAAATACAGTAAATGGTTTATAGGTGAGATCGAAAAAATCGTATCAACAAACAGTTATAAACGAGATATCATTTTGCAGATTGAACAGTAAATTCTTTTCTGAATATCATAATAATGTGGTACGATTTGATTATCTTACATTGATGTTATTTTTAGGGAGACATTTAGAGTTTCATTATGGGAAGAAATTTCAAAAAAAATTGATGAGAGCTTGCTAATGGGAGATGACAAATCAGTTGTCATAATGATCACATCAACAAATGTTAAAGAGTTTCAAGGTATTTTAGGCTTTTGATATTGGATAGAAATTTATGGTTTAATAATTTGTGATTTTAAATGTACAGGTAAGATATATCTTAATAGTACTTCGGGATCAAGAATCTATATCAATCTAGAAATTGACGAGGTTCATCTTTTGCAGAGAAAGTACGTGTTTTAGCAGCCTTTTCTGCAAATATTTTAAGAAATAATTACACAATTTATGTCTCATTTGTCATACGATTTGCGTAATGAAAATATTCCATTGTTAAATTGCAAAAGAGAAAGCTAAATGAGATATCGGTTGAGGAGGAGATGTTTCAAAATAGAGTATCTTTGAAATATCTTACCAGCCTTACGTGGTATAACTGGGATTGGATTACAGAATATACAATAAAGGCAAAAATAATTGGAGTCAATGGCAGATTTGGTTGGTGTTACTTATCTTGCAGTGTTTGTAAGAAGAAAATTCCTAATATGAACAATATCAATTTCTACTGTCTTAAATGCAACAAGGAGATAAAATTTCCACAAATGAGGTGAATCAGTTTTTTATTGAAAATTAAATAATTGTTGTAAGACAATGCATTATAACGTTAACATTTGATATTTATTAATGAATATTGTTTGTTATAATAGGTATAAAGTTGATATTGCATACGAGATAGCCTTGTTGAAGTGGCTTTTGTAATGTTTGATTCAGTATGCCAGAAATTGGTTGGATTGTCATGTTCCCAGTTATTGAAAACCCAAGAAAACAATCATGAAAGAATTCCAGATGTTGTAAATGCTTTTTGTGGAAAGACTTTTGTTTTCAAAATTAAGTTGTCAGAAACTGATTTGAAACAAGGATATGAGACTTATACTGTATTAAAAAAATTTCTAGTCAAAGATGAACTAGAAAATGATTACAAGCTACAGTGATTGGAAGAGGTCAGTATATTTTATTTTTTATTTTAAGTAACATATTTTTAAAAATTCAAATGATAGCAATAGTTGCTTGACATTAACATGCTATTAATAGTTTATACAAAAATTACAGGCCGTTGAAGAGGAAGATGGAAAGGATTCATCAACAGCAGATGCGATTCAACATCAGGCTTTAACACCAAAAATTACTGACAAAACATCAACTACCAGATCATCTGTCGAAGAACAAGAACAATGTAGTACAATGCAATCTTCTAATTCAGGTACCTCAAACATAAGTAAAGAAAAGGGTGAAGGAACAAAACACCAAGAGCTAGAATACAATGAACAGGCAAAAAATATTATCGATAAACCTTCAGCTGATGGTAAGAGATATCAAAGCTCTAGAAGGAAAAAGTTGAGATTTTGAGAAAATTGTTGTTCTTTTCTTCTTTTTCTTGTGTTTTTAAATATTATCATGTAATATTTATTACTAACTAACACAAAGTAGATATTTGTATCTATTTTTAGCAAGAAGTTTTTTGGCAAAATACAAAATTTCAATTGTTAGTGCAACATAAATATTTACAAACAGTTTCAAAAATACAAAGCAATTAACAGGTTTTTCCTGCGAACTTTATATAAGTTAATGTTTCAAAGATTATTGACATCAGCAGAGATACTATCTTCCAGCATGACTTCTTCTAAAAAATATGCACAGGCTTCTGGGAAACTCGATTTAAATGCTTCAGCACAATTAAAAGTTGACTACCTCTTTTTTTTTTAGATAAATCATGTAACAAATTGTTAACATATCCACATATATATAGGATTCAAAGCAACGAATCCTTTAAGTGATACAACGCATCTCATCAAATTCACGAAATTCAACAATATACCTTATCAATATATTAATGCTCGCATTTATTCATGCATATTCATTATAACAAATATTATCTAAATATATCTACCCTTTCACGTTCTGTACCCCTCCACATTCAATTAGACAGAAACAATGAAAGATAACGTATAATCATAAAACATTTATCATGAATGTGAAGAGTTTCTCTTGATCTAATTTAATAATAATAAAACAGTTAACATTTACAAAACATTGAATATATCTATTAGTAATAATACAAAATAGTATAAACCAATAACAATCAAACACTTGCAACAATTAAAGCCTAAACCAATAACATGTAGACACTTGCTTTTTGGGTTTTGATAAACATGTCTGTCACAATATCAGCAGCTTGATCTCTCTGTCTTTCTGTTTTTGCAAGAGCAGGTTGTAAGTCTACGTTTTCATCCAATAATTCTTTTTCCTATTTCTTAAGGACATCAAGCTGTTCCTCGACTCTTGCACAAGATTTTCCAACGACTTTTACAATCTCCCGTTTGTCTTTTAATTCATTTACAGTTTCTTCGAGTCTTTTTTGTAACAAAATTATGTCCCCAGTACACCTTTTCTTCTCAAGTTCTAGAATCCTCTGATTTCTTTCTAATCGTGCAATCACATTGGGTGAATCTAGCCACGTTGCTTTATTTCTAAGGACCCTAAGAAACCCTCTCAACAGAAATATTATATTGTAATTAGAAGACAAGTAAATAATTAGAAACCTATAAATAAAAAATGACGTAACTGACTCCACTCCATAACACTTTGAACTATTAATATCATTATGCTTTCAACATCAACTTTTAGAAACTAAAAAGTCTAAGAAACCTAGTGAACAGAGACATTATATGATGCGTACAAAACAAGTAAATAATCAAAAGTCTGTAAATAACAATAGTATAACTGACTCTATCCCCATAAACACTTTGATACTATCATACAATATTAAATGTATATACTAAACAATATAATAACCAAGAATTGTACTATAAAATGGACAACTATATTGACTAATTATAGCAATAATGGAATTAATTTCAAACAAAAATAACCTAACAAACTGCACCCCATAAACACTTTGAACTGTTTATATTATAATGCTTTCAACTTCAACCTTTCAGTTACCATGAGTAACCATTCAAAATAATAATTTAATTGTATTGATTAAATCATGACATAACAAACTATTAAATGCATATTTTTGTGCTCAAAATTTAACGGTCATAAATTTTTCTGTTTTTTAATTCAAACATGAGAGGAATACAAATGAATCTGCAATTCACTGAGGGTCAACTTGGGAAAATGAGGCAATTTTAGATTGACTTTCCAAAGTGAATTAGTTGGGTGGACAAGAAAGCAAGGAAGAAGGGGTAAAGATATACTAATATTAGTAATAATTAACTGAATGTGAAGGGGTACAGATATATTAATATGCATGATTATATGTTTTGTTTGATGAATTTAGTCTGATTCATTGTTTATATCTATATAATTCTGAAGCACTTGATATTTGATTGTCACATAGGATCTCAGAAGCTCTATAATTGCTACAAGTGTCTACATGTTATTGGTTTAAGGTATTTGGTATTATTAATAATAGATATCTATATAACAAGATACATTCAATGTTTGTTGGATGTGTTTAATTAGATAAATACACTTCACATTCACATTAAATGTTTTATGATTATATGTTTTATAATTAAAATTTAATTTTATGATTATACGTTTTGTTCGATGAATTTAGTTTAATTAATTGTTTTTGTTTAATTGAATGTGAAGGCTAGGGGTAAAGATATGTTAATATTAGTAATAATTAACTGAATGTGAAGGGGTACAGATATATTAATATTAAAATTAATTAATAATAATTCATATGCATGATTATATGTTTTGTTTGATGAATTTAGTTTGATTCATTGTTTTTGTTTAATTGAATGTGAAGGGGTAAAGATATATTAATATTAATACTAATTAATTGAATGTGAAAAGGTACAGAAATATTAATATTAATTAATATTCATGAATGAAAGTGAATATTAATGGATTGATAAGGTATTATTTTGAATTTCATGAATGTGAAAAGAGAAGTTGTATCAGTTAAATGACTCATTACTTTGAATCATATATATATATATATATGTTGATATATTAATAGTTTGTTACATGATTTATCTGAATTGTACCAAGTATTTTAATTTTAATTTCAATGCTAATGTTAATATTTACTTGATATATATGAATGTGAAGTGACATATTTATTACCATTCATGAATTCGAACAGGTAGTTTGTATTAAAAGCAGAATTCATTAAATTGAAACTATGTATATGTCTATTATGTGCTGATTTTTTGTGCGGTTTATCACAACAAATAGAGGTGTTTATGCTGAATTTGTATAGTTATATAATTTCTCCTAGATCATAATATTTGTTCACGTTGCTTAAAATTACGTGGTGTCAAAGTTATTGCATCAATTTGTCTATTTACAATAACTATAATTGTAAGTTTTCTTAATGTCTAAATGCAGTTGAAAATTTTTTTTCTTGGTGCTTTTATGCAACCAGACTAAATTTAGTAACCCATTATTTTCTTTGAGTATAAACTCAAACTTCTTGCAGAAAGAGTTTTTCAAATAGAAATTTTTAAGTTTTTAGTGAACTTTTGCGTAGAACTTAAGTTTGGATTAAAACATATGCGAATGTTTGACAAATTCTTGAATATTCATATTCATATTTGGCTAATTTGACTAACCTCTTGACTTGAGGACGAACTAAGCTCCAGTATCAAGCTCTTTGGAGAATCAATGATGCTTGATTCATTATTAGTTTTTGATATATTCATGGAGCTTGGAACTACAGTTCCCATCTTTCTCTCTGTGTTTGACTAAGAGTTGTTCCACCTACAACAACAACCTATACACCATCTGTTGAGCAACCGTAAGTGATCATTCCAAGTGTAGCCAGCCATTGCCTCACTAATAGGTGCTTACTTTAAACCATTGTTTGTTTATGAAATTTCATATTATTACTGATTTATTTCTGAACGTAAATTGATTTAGTTTTTATTCTTTTATTATGCAGCCAACCTTCAGCAATGATGGTCACAGTGAGCATTGATGGGGATGACATTCGGAATAATTTAATGAACACTTCTTTTTTGGCGTAGACACAGTATGAACCATTTAATATATATATATATTGTCCATTTATTTTGTTTTTCTGTGTCTTATAAACAATGATATATTGCAAAGTGTTTATCAATGAAGCATATTTTATTATCAAAAAGTTGCAAACTTTACATTCTTAGATAGGTTATACATGTTTTGGTTGTGGACTTTGTAGCCAGTAATAGTTTGTGTTTTGTGGCGAATAGAGTTTGTATTAGATGATGAAGGATGACAAGTTTTTTTTTTTTTTTGGCTCATTTCATGGTGCTGGGTAGCCTCTTAAAATGGTGAAAGATTTAACTGTTAGACCTCAAAGCAATGGTTATATTCCATGCAGGAACTACTAATTTTAAGAAGGGCAAAATTGTCATTTCAATTATATTATTATGTACCAAATTGTTGTAAGAAAAATGTTGCAACTCTTCTTTTGCTTTGAAAAGGGAATATATCCTATCACTAAAATGCTCCAGTATTATTTTCTTATTCAATTAATTAATTTATTTGTGTCAAATCCACTTTCATAAGTTGTGGGACTTTCAACTTCTATGTATTGAATTCAATTCCTGCTGAATTACAAACTGACATTTTCAATCTTCCATCACTTGCATTTTATCAAATTAAAAGAGGAATGTAAAAGATCTATACTGCATACATTAATTGAATGCATGTGAATCATCCCTATTTTATCAACATCAATAAGCAGTAAACACAGGGACTAATTAAACATAAAAACCCAATTAAAAAAAAAAAGAACAATAACAAAATGTTCTATTATAATCAATATTTGACATATTTTTTTGTGAAACAATAATCGTTTACAATTTCTTAACATATAAGAATTCGATAATAAAATAAAAATAATATAATAAATAAACCCGCACAACGCGCGGGCGTGCCATCTAGTTATGTTATAATATTGAGTCAAATATTGTAAATATTATAAGAATAATAACAGATGTGTAAAGTTTCTACAAAATTACGAAAGAAAATTTTTATAATAAAAGAAAATTACAAAATTACCTTTGAACGAGAGGGGGAAATTTAATTGTTTTTTTACTTTAATTTCAATGACAAGAAAATATATTGAGTAATTTCTGAGTTTTTGAATTCAAATCATCTTATAAAAGTCTATTATGTTGTCCATGTATATCATTATTAAAAAATATATATATTTACAAATAAATTTTACATATTATCAAAATTTAGAACTATTAATTATAAAGATCATTTTTTTTTTTAATTTTAAGGACAAGTACTATTTTTTTTAGGATAACCGTAGGTGTTCAAACCGATTTATGTACACCTTAACTAATCTTTTAAGGTCTAAAGGCTAAAAATGTTTGTTGAATAAAAACTTAAATGACCACCACTATGCCAAGTATTATTGCTGTAACTAGCATTATACATAAATCTTTTTCACTTGAAATAAATTGTAATAAATATAATTTATTCCATTAGAATTTAATTCTACACCTTTTATAATTTATACTGTATGAGAATAATCTTTAGTATTTAGTAATAATTCATAATTCCACATAATTTTAATATTTATTGAATTACTTGAAATCAAATTGTCTAATAATATATTCTTCCATGAGTATAATTATTTAAAAATCTTAAAAAAAATAAAATAAAAATGCAACTATCTCAAGCACTATTGAACACATAGAAGAAAAATTCAACATTCAAATTGGAGCTTTCTTAACAGTTGCTTTACAAAGAAGCAGGCAGCAGTAATCAATTAATCATCCCAAAGATTTACCACAACACCATAGAAAGAACTCTTTTGCTCAGGGAAGAAATAAGAAAATATTGGCTCAGCAAATCGGCCCCGTAAACAACCTGCATGAAAATTTGAAGAACAGCAGAAAAGCAAAGATGTAAAAATGGCGACAATTATCAGCAGACGCAAAGAGAAAGTAAGATTGACTGGTACCTTCAATGGATCTTAACTCTCTTCATCTATCAGGATAGTAGAATCATTGCCAACTCCAAGGTCCATTAAAGAAGCCATTTCATCGTCAACCAACATTGGTAAAGGGAAGCCCTAAAAAATTCAGAGATGTAAAACTTACCCAAGATAAAATTCTGAGGCAATTGCATGTTTTTTCTATGTAAAATTCTTGCATATTCGAAATCTAGACGGCTCCGTTTGGTTCAACATTGGGAATACTACTCTTGGTATTCCCAAAAAAGTTAAACAGTAAAATATCAAAAATCTCTCATTTTTGGGAATACTATTTTCAATATTATTTAATTTTTTTTAAACCCTCTAAATTTGTTAATTTAATTAAATACCCCTAATTTTTTTTAAAATTACAGAAACACCCCAATAATCCACATTTACAGTTAGGCCACCACTACCGGAAAATGGCCGAATGTAGGATGGCGCACTACCGGCGAATCGGCGGTAGCAGCCGATCTAGCCTTTTCCGGCCAGATCCACCGTGGATCTGGCCGGAAAAGGCCAGATCTAAGGCCAAAGATCGCCGCTGATCGCCGATCTTTGGCCGTAACACTCACGACGGCCAACAAACGGTCGCCGTTGACCATCAACGACGATCGTTTGTTGGCCATCGTTGAGAGCAAATACGGCCATATTTGACCATAGATCTGGCCTTTTCCGACCAGATCACGATCAGATCGGCGGCCTACCATGCATCCACCGTGGATTTGGCTGGAAAAGGCTATAGCAACGCATGACCGGCAAGATCCAACCGGTCATGCGCCCATAAGGCGACTCCGGCCACCTCCGGTGGTGGTCGCCGACTGGGGGCGTTTGAGGGTGGGTTAGAGGTATTTTTGTTAACTTTTAATGTTTTATTATAGGGGGTATTTTGTAAAAAAACAAACATAAAAGGTATTTTGTTAATTTATAAATTCTACATCGTAATACCCGCCCAATTCAACTTTTTTTTAACTTTTTTCAAAAAACTTTTCCCAAAACCCCCAAATTTTGAACCAAACGAAGCCAACATGTCCGAGATTTGGGAGAAAGTCTTATAATTGATAAAATGTTGTCAGAATGACCATAGGTTCAGCATGTAGGAACATCCTGGTTTTAATTAATCACAATGCTAGGGGTTTTTATGATCATTAATGTTTATAAATAGAGTGGTGGTTACGACAAACCTCTTCCTGAAGAAATAATTTCAGTCTGATAGACTTCAGCTTGAAAAAGCTTTCACATAGACTCTTTAGCTTCCCAACCTGAAATGAATATACCAATTAGAAGTGAATTCTAAAAAAGTATTGAGCACTATAAGTGGTTGTAGAAGAAGGTTGGGGATATAACTGTGGTAGTGGCCGGTAATTTCTTCGTCAACGGAGGCTTCTCACCAATTGATGCACCTACACATTTGAGGGTGATAGCTGCATACAGTATAAGATGAATGCCAACACTGAAAGTCCATAAAAGAAGCTAGAAAGAAAATCTAGGATTCATACACAGAAGTCCTGATGCCATCTTTTGGGGTCCTGCGGCTCCAATTGACGGCCTTTCATCCTCAATTCCATAGAAATCCTTAAGTTCAATAAACCTGTATTTGAGTTTTCAGTCCACAATTAGGAGGAAGAACATCATTACTGAAACAAAATAGTAACGGAGAAAATATTCCATCAGGTTTGTGATAGAGTTTAGTGGTCAATGTTAAGTTTGATCCTTTTGACAGGAGTATTGAATACACCATATTTTATCTGTACCCCTTCTCAATGATAAGCTGACAAATAGAGGAATTGAACTGGCTATGGTCGATAACAAATGCTTCACTGAAGTAAAATTACCTAGGATGCAGCTGTTTTATTTCTTCAGGATTGTCATGCAACTTTGACATAACAAGGCGAACGTACCTGCAAGAAAGATTCTGGATCATATTGTGTTCTAGTGAATCAACAACAATGAGCTTAGTTAGATACCATTAATATCTAAGTTTTCTGTTCCTCTCTCTAACATAACACACTATAATTTTGCAATACCATTTTTTCTATAAGAAACAAGGAACATGTGAACATTTACTAACCTGTTAACTATCTAAAAAATACTATGTCCCATATAAAACTTTTTTCTATTCCCCACTTCTTTTCACATATTTTCCTTCTCTCTCTCTCTATCTTAAGTGAAGGATGTTGTATCTCTATATAGATGTAAGAAGCAAAAGTGTTTAGATATGCTTAAGACCTCCTTTTTATCCAATTAAAGTACTCCATGCAAAGAATTTTCATTAGAATGAAAGTTCTTTAAAAATTGAGCAGTTATTCTTCTACAAGAGTTCTATCTTCTGTGTGAACTTATTAGCTACAAAAATATAATTGCAACTATCCTCTTGTCTAATTTTAAGCCTGTAACCTACCAAACTGGCCACTAATTACCTCACACCTGGCAGAATCTCATCTCAAACCTATGGCTGCCACAATAAAGCTTGAATGCATGTCAAGATAAAATTGGTTAACTGAACATTCAACCTGGTTGTGTCCTTTTTTCTTATGGGCTTTCAGATCTTATCATTACTTTACCCTTAAGAAAATAGCTGCTAACAGCCAAGAGGAAATCTAAACATATAGCACAAGTATTTCCATAAATGTACAAGGGTAGGAAACAAATGGGTGAGGACAGTAGCTTATATTAATCAGAAGAGGTGAGCACTGAGCAAACTGGTACAGAATAAAATATTTACCGAATCTCAGAGTCCTTCCTTTCACGAGGGCTTACCTAAAAAGGTGTATTAAATACAGATGCATTAGATTCACAACCTTGAATAAAAACAAAAAATTGGATACCATCAAAGTACTAATGTTTTACCTCACTCCCATTTAGTATTTCAATCTTTCCTAAACGTGCAATCAATACAAACCTTGGGATACCACCTCTACCAGGATCTGCTATTGGGTTTTCAGAAAGCCTTATTTCCTTCAATATAAAGAAAGAAGAGTAATAAGAATATAAGCCATTAACCAACCTAGGATTTTGTATATGGATCGTGAACCAAAAATAAGGAGCATACAAGTTGTGTGCGTATGTGAGAAAGAGGAAGAGATAGTAATTAGTGCTGTAGTCTTTTAGCATATGACCTGGAATATTGTCAATATTAATGAACATTTTCAAGTAAAAATCGATAACAAGATCCCGAAGATTGTATAAATATCATGAAGTTGCGGTATGTTTTTGGCTCCTAAGATGATATTAAAGAGGTTTTAATATGTGACGGATGAAATAGACATTACCATCAATTTAGGAAATAAATTCAGTGTGTCAATTGAGGCCAGGTCCTCGATCTCATTATTTCCTGAAAAAGCAAAAATCAGAACAATTGCGGAATAATCAAAGAGAAAGGAAGCATCAAAGCTCATTGGAAGTTCTCACAAATTACCCAGAAGAAGGCAGCGCAAGTTCTGAAATGGCATATAGCTTTTCTCATGAGATTCAGATGCACCGAGCAGTTTGCATATTGCATCATCATCAGGGTAATAGATGCGGCTCAAATTGTTCTTGTTCAAATAAAGCTGCTCCAAGCTGAAAGCAGAAACCGTATTTAACAGATCACAGCAAAATTTAGCAACTCACAATAGAAAATTTTATACCAAAAGTTGCTGATAGAGGAGCAGTCAGTTCTTTCTAACCTTCTTAGCTGAGAAAGCTTTAGGATTTCATTCCATTCAGCTATAGAGTTGTCTTCCAAATTCAAAAGTCGCAAGGTCTCAAATCCTTGAACAACAGGTGATGACACAGGCTAGAAACCAGAGCATGAATAGAAAGAGTCATTGAACAAAAAGATTGAGCTTTAAAATTATTGAAAGGCAAACAACTAAAGTGGATAAAGAAAGCAGAGATGAGCAGAGAAAAGACGAAATCCAAAAATATTTCTTGTTTTCTTAGAAAGCATGGGATCTACATAGACATACTCCACGAACTGTTGCTCTACTCCAATACTATTTATTGTTCATACTCATAATAGTTTCTTCCAAAATTATTTGGTTGTATATTTTTTCTTTGGAGAATAAAGATTTGATTACAGAAATAATATGATCAATGAACTATTTTCTCCCCTATCTCTACCTAATAGTCTTCCTTTATCTTCTAAAAGAAAAAAAACATATTATGAACTCTTCTCTCTCTACTTTTCTTTCTATCTCTCTAGTTTATAGCACTTTTATAATTTTCATTTTCCATCCGTAACAAGATTGCAATCATATGATAAATTTATGCATAACAGCCACCCATTATCTTGGTGAAATTGTAATAATTTGCCAAAATAAATTCTCAAAGATAAGGACAAACAATAATATGCTCAGCTGTGTCTAAATGAGATTATTGAGTCACTTTAGGCCATAAATTAAGGTTTTCCAACAAGCACTACCTGTATGGCACTTATATTATTTCCCATGAGATGTAGCTCTTCAATTACTGGCAATGAAGGCTTGATTATTTCAACCTGAATATCAAGAAAAATATGGTATTTCAAAATTGAAGTATATTAATAAAACATGGAAAGAAAAGAGGGAAGGAGAAAATAACCTACCTGGACCCAATTTATACCAGTATTGTTTAAAACTAAAATGCAGATGCCTTTTAGTTGTGGCAGTCCAGAGATATCCTTTGACATTATATTGTTAGAAAAATTGACAGCAGTGAGACCTGGTAACTGTTCACAGATGGCACCAACAACCTGCAAGGAAAGACCAACTCAAACAAGATACCAGGCTATGCAACAGAAGCAACTTTTACTCATAAAATATTCTAGAAAAACATTAGTTTATATGCCACTAACACCAGCGCAAGCTCTTCAATAAGCTTTGAATAAAACTAGCCGCTCAAAAATCGGATTCATCTGCTACAAATAATGAACTTAATTAAAAAGAAATTCTAATGTTTACCATCTATTATTGCCAACAAAAAAGGCATCTGCACATTGTGACAAGGAACTACAAACTCACCAGATGTATATTTCAATATCTGGAAAACAAAATTTTATAAAAGCACCTCGAAGATGTTGGAACAAGTCATCAACTACAAATTGCATTTCTTTTTACCCTTTTTTCCCTTTGGGGGAGGATGGAGACTTGTTGTGAATACTCACAAATGTGTACTGAATAGGATTTTTGCCATGAGAACCACGGAAAACATACATGGGCCCTTAATTTTAAAACTGTAACAGCAAATTGCTTTTTGTAAGAATATCATATTTCCTACTTTTTCGCATCGCACATCAAACATCAGCTACCTTAATGGTATGATTTCTGATGCATCTTAAGGTGTTAAAGCCTCAGTTCAATTGTTTACAATGAGCCAATTTGTCAAGTGGTGAATCGGGATTTAAGAAATTTCAACAAGGACAGCCTCATATAAAATTTATAGAAAAGACCATGAATTAATCTATCTAAGAAAGTATATAATTTGGCAAAAATAATAGTTCACAAATGACATGAGTACAAACTGTGATGCAAATAGCAGAAATGTATATATTAGTGGAGAAACACATAAAACAACTCTTACACGCTACATATTGCAGGAACACACACCTTCCATTCTGAAAGCAAATTTCCAGTCAAGTCAAGCTCCTTTAGTTCTACAAAAGTTTGAATATCAGAACTAAATATAATCGCCAACTCAGGCAAAAAAAAATTTGAATCATTTCAGTCATTAATTTTCTTTCAACAAACAAAAAGGAAAAGAAAGCAACTTACTCGGCACAATAGTACCAATATCAACTCCAAGAGAGCTAACACCCATATAAGATAATGAGGCACTCTTCAACTCTTCAAATTTACTTAACTTATCTTGAATTTTTTCTTTACCCACAAATTCAACAGACACACGTTTGTTCGTCGCTGATAGAACATACATTTCATCTACAAAATAAGCCAATTCAACAAGAATTTAGCTACATTACCCAAAAACAAATGCTCATAACATTACCAAAAACAACAGAAATCACATGGAATGTGCCACAACATAATTGGAAACTCCATTGTCAAAGTAAAAGAAATATACAGTAACACAGCATTGCTACATTTTACCAATCACATTATTGAAACTAAATAGTAACGTTACCTGACCAACATCCAACTACCCACTTTAACAAATAAACTGCCATGTTACCGATTGCTAAAATCCCAATAACGTTAACGAAATGAGCATTTCGCAAAGCCACAACATCAGTTTGTAAAGAGTTACCTCCATCATTTTAGAAATTTAAAACCTATAATCTGAAAATTTTATCATTTTCGAGCTCTAACTGACACAGTAACATTACTGGAACAGTATCATATTATTAATAACATTTATGGTAAAAATAGAATATAAATGTACATTATATACAGTATAAACCATCATTTATATAATTATCATTTTTTTTTCACTGTAATTATCTTGGTAACGTTACTGAACCAGTAGCATAGAATTTACAATTTAACAAATGTTCCATTCTAAAAAATAATAATAACAATAAATAAAAACAAAAATAAATTAATTAAATTAATCACTGACCTTCTTCCTCTTTACTAGCCTCGCCTTTGTATCTGAGTTGAAGAGCTTCAAGCAACGAAATACCTGGACTCAAGTTCTGGACCCGAACAAAGGATCCGGACTTCTCGGATCGTGCATTGAAGAAACGGACCCCGTTGACGGAGCCGTCGTGCTTGCCGTTGCCGTCGCCATCCCAATCGACTCCGATCCACGTGCCTGAATAGCCCTGCACTTCTCCTACGTACTTAACCGTACCGATTCGACGCGTGTCGTTGGCTGAGTGAACTCGCTGCCCGAGTTTGAATGAATCGGCGGCAACATTACTGGAATTGCTCATTTGAACTCAAGAGAGTTTTCCCGATGCAAACAAGTTCAAATCACTAAAGAAGAAAGATATTAAAGCTGTTATCAACAATAGCCAAATTTTAATTTTAAGGGTATTTTTGGAAATTACTCGATTTTCAAAACTTCTGAGAAATAATCAAAGTTTGATTCAATTGACGAAAATATCCCTCCACCATTTGATAATGACGAATAAATTATTCCTGATTTGACAAATTTTTCTCCAGAGTAATTTAGTTAAAATAAATTGTAAAAATTTTAGCAAAAGATTATCTTGTAAATAGACTAAATTTAAGAGAGATGAATAAATATATTAACATTAAATTGATCTCACCGTAAAATAAATAAATAATTATGTGGTCACCATCTTAAGACTTCAAACACTTAAATGGACATTATTTATTATTATTCTTTTGTTTTTTTCGTAAGAGAGGGAGAACCCATGCATAATTCTATGCCATGAAACCAAATTCAAAGATAAGAAAAAAAACGAATCAAACACAAACACAGAAGCAGATAGAGTAGAGCTCTGAAATGAGCTGCTCATTCAGCCTCCAATCTCTCAAGGCTTTGCCATCTCTTTCCTCTACTCAATGCAGAAGAAGAACAAAACCATCTCCTCTCTCCATTACATCTCTACAAAAATCAACCAACCCCATCAAGATTAATAAGGTAACTCAACTTTTCCCTCCTCCTTTTTCTTCTTTGAATCATGAGTTTCACAAACTAATTTCATGGCAGAAACTTCTTTCGAGCTTATCCCAGAAGGCATTTCACTTCTTAGATGAGAAAAAATCTGGATTGGCAGTTCAACTTGGAGCTATACTTTTGGCTACTGTAAGGATTCATCCATTTTAATTTTTTTTTTTTTTTCCTTTAAGCTTAAATGGGAATTGTTAATTTTGGTTAATCAGTTTGAGCAGCCAGCAATTGCAGTAACTGGAGAGAATAATTATGATGTAGATTTGGTCACAGTTATAATAAAACTTGGAATTATTGCAGTTTGGTACTTCCTTATCATGCCGGTGAGTAATTTTTTTTTTATATATATTATTATTATGTATCCTTTTTTTCCGATAAAATGTTGAATTTTCTTATATTTTGTTAATCTTATAGTTGCTTAATTAATGGCAGCCAATTATAATGAACTGGCTTAGAGTAAGATGGTATAAGAGAAAGCTACTGGAAATGTATTTGCAATTCATGTTTGTCTTCCTGTTCTTCCCAGGGTGAGTTTTTTTTTTTTTTTTTTTAAGTAAGCAATGTTAATGTTATTTTATTTAAATAGGGATACTGATTTCTTAAATTCTAATTTACAGGCTACTGATTTGGGCACCATTTCTCAACTTTAGGAGACTTCCAAGAGATCCATCAATGAAATATCCATGGTCTACACCTGAAGATCCTTCACAAGTTAAAAATTATTATTCGAAGTTTCCCTTTGCCGAACCTGAAGATTATGAATAAAAATTAATTATACTATCAAAATCTTGAGTTTCATATATTGAATGTAAAGACATGCTTATTTTAGTCAAAATAATTACTTGAAATAGAGATCAAAGATTGACACAAATGGGTAAAATTTAATCGTATGGAAATTTCATTTCTCAAAGGCGTTTCTAAATGTATCTCGCTCATTAACTTAATCATTCATATGATTAGAATCTACAAGCAACAAAAATAATGAAATAAAGCTATCTTTTTTGCGTAAACCACCACGTAAATGGGACGATCTTCTTCAACCTTATTTTCCAGGGAGAATCCGGCTTTTTTCAAGCAAAATCTAAATGTCTGTATTCTGATACCGTATTCAAGTCATCAGATCATTTCATGTCCCTAAACAACGTTAAAATTAAAAGATATTCCCCTTTTGCCTTACTTGGTCAGAAGCAGAAAGTTCAGAAAGAAGAGAAGAAGCTAGTATTGGTAAGAACAAAACGATGCTTTGCATCAGTAATTGCGACACACATAAAACATCATGCTCAAAAAGATCCGTGGGAGTTGAAAGCTACAGAAATTTTCTTCCAATCAAGGGACTCCATGTTCGGGGACATGAAAGCCGCACCCACAGCCAATGCAACAGCAAGGACGGCAACGCTTTTGAGGCAACCATGGCCGCTTGACAACTTTCCCAATATATGTTTACAATACTTGTCTGAATTCTTGAAGAGTGCTAGGAGTGCAGCGTCGGCCCCACCAGCAATGGCATTCTCATTCTATAAAAAAGAAGTTTGAAAAAGGGCATTAATTAAGTTAACTATGTTTGCATAATCATTAGAATTGCAATTGAGATGGTCGTGCAATGTTAAATATCCTAAAATAATAGAGGGCTACCTTCTGCCTAAAGCTCTTGAGAGTTGTCTTCAAAGAGTCGAAAGGTAAGAGTTTTGAAGATTGCTCTTTCCATTCACCAGAAAGCTTTTTCAGAACAGCGACACTAGCTTCTAGATTGTCCTGATAAACCTTGTCCTGTTTATATGCACGGTATGATAAAAAGAATATGTAAATTCTACATGGCAGAGCCAAAAGAAGAAATGGAAAAAACTGCCATGAACAAAGAGAGATAAAAATTAGAACAGCTTACCCACTGCTTGTAGCAATCAGCATTTTGCGTCAAACACCAGATGAATATGCCAGCTGCTTCATTTGATAACTCAGGAGTGCCTGTAAAAGACAATTATCTCAATATAAACTTCAAAACCTATCATCTTTCAATATTTTCTTAGAAAACAACCGAGATGAAAATGTAATTCAGGTTTGCATACTTTCTCCCGCTAGTTTGACAGAAAAACTCAGTATCTGCTGTGAAACTTGTTTCATTGCTTTGCTTCCAGTGGCACCAGCAAGAGCCACCTCTCTTAAGGTGGGATATATTGCCTCAAACCTTTCTGTAGCCTACATGAATCATCACATCCAAACAGAAGTATGACACCAAATCTATATATATAAACCCAGACTGTAAATGCCCGTTGCCAATACACACCTTTACTCTAGCTGAAGATGTAGGGAATGTAAGTCGCAACAGTGTCTCAAGGGCAGCAGGTGGCACCAAACGCTCCCCCCTTCTAACTGCTCCATTCACTAAGATTGTACGAGCCTTTGGGGTAGATAAGATTCTGCAACCAAAATACAAAATGTCAGAAAGAGACAAGAATTTGAAGCGAGAAAATATTGTAAACTTTAAAACCCTCCATACCTCTCCACAAGCTGCAAAATTATGTCCCTGGACAGTGGATTGCAACTTTTGCTACCAACTACAGGCAAAAGATTATGTGCCCATGCATACAACCCAACAGCCACATCCCCTTGAGAAGCCTAGACAACAAAATTTTGGTAACTGGCATAAGAAGCATATATATGGTGGGAAGATTAACAACTAGCATAGTTTGTTTTCCAAGTAGATCCCTTTGTTATGCTAATACATAGTTGTTTTTCACTAACCTGTGTAATCATCCATACAATAATTGGAAGTTTATCTTGTCCCTGATACCTTTGACTTTCCCTCAACATCGGTAGAACACTAATTAAGGCATCAGGTTTTCGTCGCAAAACCATTGTCAAAGCCACAAAAATTGCAACCTGCCATTTCAATAATACATTACTTAAATGCCAATCTAATGTGAAAATGTTTTAGGATTCATTTACAAGCTAGCATTTGATTTATTCCAAAGACAGCTCACAATAAATTGGAGTGTAAAGGTAGCACAAGAAAGAATTAAGCAATTGAAATGGTCACAGCTTAATATCTCAAAATTATAGGTTCACTCTACAACTTAAAACTCTAATATAGAGAGGGGAAAAAAAACTTATGCTGCGTTTGTTTCGTTATTTCACCACTATCCTATCCTTATTCCAAAAACAAATGCATGTTTGTTTCCCTATTTTCAAAATCATATTCTAAATTAAGAAACTATTTTAAACCCCTTAGGTTTGCTAATTGACAAAAACACCCCCAACAAAAAAATTTATAAATTGACAAAACACCCCCACCCACCCATAGTTGTCAGATTCCGGCAACCACCATCGGTGGTGGCCAGGATCTGTCACAACGGCACACTACCGGCCGGAAATACACCGATTAGGCCTTTTTCGGCCAGATCTACGAACGACTAGCCAGATCCGGTCGATCGTGCGCCGTAACGCCAGATTACGCGGTGGTGGCCGGAATCTGGCCACTGTGGGTGGGTGGGGGTGTTTTTGTCATTTTACAAAAATTTTATATATTTGGGTGTTTAGTTAAATTAGCAAATCTAGAGGTTTTTTTTGTTAATTTTTAAATTCTACCTTGTAATAATCACCGAACTCTATTTAACAATAATATTTCAAAAATACTACTCAAAATAATAAAACAAACACACCCTTAGCATTTAAATGGCAACAAAATCTAATGAGCTGCCTCTATTTAATTGCAAACCAACCGCAATGAATGACTATAAACAAAGTCCACAAACCTATCACAAAATAAAATTTTCCATTATGCACAAACAAACATATACTCTAAACAAAAATCAACAAAACTAGCAACAATTCAGCTAATTTTAAAAGCCCTAAACATCTCTTGGAGCAAATAATATCAAAGCCAAAAATTGTCGATCCTGGCAGTTAGTTATTCATCTCTCGTTATAAGTGATTACAATCTCATTAGAGAATTATGGAGAATTGGTGTCACCTAGCTTAGGCCTCAATGGAAGAAGATAAAACTTCTTGCATCCAAAATGCAATGTGGCGTATAACAAGTACATTGAGAATAACCAATCAGCTCATGTTTGTGAAAGTTAATCATAATTGATCAGCTGCATCCTCTAACCCTTAATCTAAAGGAGAAGGCATAACAGAGAGTGCAAAGCACTCACTTCTAATCATTAAGGGTTATCTAAATTGAAAATATCAAATCACCAATTATAAAGTGAACACTGGGACATCCTACGAAATTCAAATTCAAAGCTGTAGAACAACAATGAAAGATCTTTTAATGAAAGGTAAGCTCATTGGTTATTAGAAATAGACAAAATTTTGAAATGATCAATTGTTATTTTTATCATTAAATTTGACAATCATAAATTGGTTCTGAAATATGGCAAATGTAGTCTTTCATTTGGCAAAATCACTACTCTCATAAGTCTGACTATGTCCATATGCATTAGAAGTAACACTATATTTCTCAATTTAACTTTCAAGCTGCCCTAGTTGGACAAAAATGTCAGCATGAGAGAACCTATTCCATGACAAACTCACAGTTCTTACTATTAAAGAACCTGTTTCCTGGGTTAGAATAGAATAAACCCTTCAAACCTACTAGCAACATTTTTCAAAGTTAATCTTTTAATTGATCCAAGTTGGAATCCAATAATTGATGTGATTATGAAAGTAGCACTCAACAAAAGTCACAAACATGTTTAGGGTTTAATTTTATAAAAAAAATATATATATATATATAGATTGCATTAAGAAAAATTCAAAAATAAAACCGCATACGGTTTTTTAACAAAAAATGACTATCTTTAAAAATTATCTCATATAATCTTAGGAAAGAATACATGTTTAAAGATATAGATAAGAGAAATGAGCTATTAGCTAACAAAACGATAATAAATATAGGCAACCATTGGTACTGCAGTTATACATAACCATCCACCAAAATCATGCATAAAAAGACAAAGACAGATATAAGCAAAAGCATCCATGGCAGAAAGTTTTACCTGGGATTTTGAAGCTTGTTGCACGACCTTCTTAGAACCCTTTGCACCAGCATGATGGGCATCCAGGTCAACAAGAATGCTATCCAAAGACCATAATACAAAGGACGAAAGTGCTTCAGGGGATCGTTGGTTGATCCAGTCAATTGATGTCTTATAAACAGCATCCGAAATGTGAGAAATGGGGATCTGTTATAAAAATATTAACCAATCAGGTAAACAAACTAGCAAAAAGAGAGGGAAAAAAAAGCTCAACAGTTCCCCTACAGCCAGGTAGAGTTACCAGACATTTTATTTCTTGATGTAAATATCCCCATTGACCCCAAAAAAGAAAAAAAGAAAAAAAAAAAAAAAAAAAAAAAACCCTAATATCAATCATTCATCACCCAACATGAAACTCTAAACAGATAATTAAATAAAAGCAAATAAGATTTATAAAATGTGCCTCCTCATAACCCAACCCTTTCAAACAATTCTTCAATTTTACAAACATTTGATAGTTCGACATCACAATGTAAGCTTCATAAAACAAAATCACGAAACTTACATCAGCAATCTTCGCCACAGTGTTCTCTTTGAAAAGCTTCATCCAAGGGAACTGAGACGCACTGACCGCCGAAAATGCCCTCCCGAAATAATCAGCAAACCTCATCATTTGTATCTCTTGCTGGGATCCATACGTGCCCTAATCAAACAATCCAATCAAAAATCAACAGGATCGAAACGAATCACAAACAAAACACGCACAATTCGCAAACCATTTCCTTCCTTACCGATATATCAACAAGAAATGCGGCGAGATCGGCCGCGTCAATCTTGGCTGCAGCTTCCGCCACAGAAATCTTCGGCTTCTTCGGCTTCTTTTGCTTCACCTTCTTAACCTCCTCGGCCTTGCCGTTTTCGGCAGCCTCCGCGTCACTCTCGTCTTCGTCCTCGTCGTCAGATCGGTGTTTCGATGTCACTTGAGGAGCGTGAACAACAGCGACGTTCGCCTGCTGAGCGCTGACCAATCGACGACGTCGTTCCTCGGCTTGCTGCTCGAGGTTACGGAACACACTACTCTTATCTCCATTAACGGAGCCGTTAATACGAGCGGTAACGGCGGACGGATCGGCGTTAGGTTTAGCGGCCTTGCGCTGGCGCTTGACGACCTTTTGCCAGCCGTGATCGTTGTTGTTATTGTTGTTGGTAGTGGAGTTGCTGGTGATCTCGGGAGATTCGTTGACGTTTGAGTCGACAAGGGCGGGTTCCATGGCTGGTTTTGATTTTGATTTTGGTGAGGTTTGAGGATTTTATTTGATTTTGTTTTCGTTTTTCTGCTTCTGTTTTTTTTTTTTTTTCGATGGAGAGAGAGAGAGAGAGAGAGAGAGGGGGCAGGGGGGAGAGGATTGAGGGTGTACTTGGAGTAGGGGCTTTAAAGAGAGACTAGCTGTGGGCGTGGAGAGGAGGATTTATGGAAGTAGACCTTCTGTGTTTGCCATTCGTTGGGAACGAAATTACAATATTGCTACTCTTCAAATTAACGATCCTCATTTTTGTTTTTATTAATTTTCATACTTCCCCTAAGGTATGACAATATAAAAATATTCTCCTGAGGTTTCAAAAATAACACAAATCCCCTTACTATTAAGTTTTAAGTATTAAAATAAACTACAGAAAGACAATTTAGACCATAATACGACGCTATACAAAGTCTATGGTGTGAATAATCATTCTTGACCATTACTTATTTTGGTAGATAAATCCATAGAAAAACTATCCCATTATACTCTTTTCTTAAACTGAATATCATATAGTTTTATTTATTGTATTGAGTTTATTCTTGGTTCTCATTATCCACATAATTATACTAAAAATTGACCTTGCAAATTAATAGGATAATAATAATAAATTATAAATACATAAACTTCAAAAGTAATAGCAACTTATTCAAATGACTATTATAAAATAGGGAATTTATCAACACCCCTTAAGTATCGTGAAGGAACATTATTACGCACAAGTTCCATAAACTAGCAATGCTATCTCTTTTGTTGCTCTCCACCTAAACATATGTTGGATTGATCATATTTGACAGTGAAAATACACACCTTATGAGTAACAGTGTAACCCTTACGACAAGAACGATGGTAAAGGTATTGCCATGATCTAGTTGTATTTAATTGAAGCAATTAAGTGAATGTCAACTAAATTTAGAGATAAAGTTGTGAATTTATGGAATTTGTAAGAATCTGATTGTGTTTTTAAGAAACTTATGGTGTCAATGTAATTCCTGTAGTATCAATCAAATTTAGAGGTGTTGATTGTTAGTTTATGGAATTTGTGAGTACTGAATTTTTTTTTAAGAATATTGGGGATGTCCACTAAGGTTTTCTCTCAAATAAATTATTAGGCGAGAATGTGATAGGATCATCATCACGTGCCAGCCATAAGATTTAACTAAATTAAATGAAATGTAGAATGGTAACTTTTTTATTACTAAATTAAGCTTTTTGAAATTTGAATTGCCAATTTTAAATGTTTGTATATTTAGAATATTTCCTAGCATATAAAATTTACTAATAAACGTACTCAGTTTGAAATTTTATATGAAGAAATTAGCAAATGGTTATAATATTTATAAGAATTTTAATGAAAAATTTACAAATTCCAAAAATGTTTTTATGGAGGTTAATAAATTTCCCATTTCTAAAATTTAATCTTCATAAAATTTCTATTTTAAATTTTTTTTTTTTTTTTTAAGTGTAAACGACTTTTTTCCACCCAAGATTTGCCTTAAGACACTTTTCCATCTAAAAAGCTTCAAAATACCATTTTCTCCGCCAAAGTTTATATTCCGTTAATACTAAAATACACTTCACTTTTTAGCTGGTGTTCGATGAGTTATTAAGAACTAAGATTAAGAGAGTTTTTGTAAAGTGGAGGTCAGTAAATTGAATGGTAGTAATCAATTGAATATTCGTCGCTAAAATCAATTAAGAACAAAGGAATCCTAGTTTTGCAGTGGCTGACAATCGACGAGAAATCAGGTGTTGAATTGAGAAGAGTTTTATAAAGAAAAGACTAAAGGTTTAAATGGTGGTGATGGAGAGAATTTTTACCATCAAAATCGATCAGAATTAGCTTTGGGTATTAACGGATTATAAACTTTGGGTGAAAAAGTGGTATTTTAAAACTTTTGTTTAAAAGGTCAATGGGGCAAACCTTGGGTGGGAAAAGTACGTTTACTCTTTTTCTAATAATGAAATCAGTGGCCAATTTTAATAGCTATAAGAATGTTTTCTTTTTTGAGATAAAGATATAATTAATAAATTTATATTTTTAGATAATTTATGAAAAAAAGTGGATGAAGTTGAGTAAAGAAAGGAATCGGAGTCAAAGAAAGGCTACGGTAGTTAGTTTCGTAAATTATGATCAAGTTGAAGGGTCATTTTGACGAAGGGGGTCGAAAAAATCAACGGTAGATCGGGCCCACGGTCATGTGGGTCAGTCGGATCACATCCACTTCTATTTATAATGTTTAAAAAAATAAAATAATAATCAGGGTCAATCGCATATCTATTGATAGCAATATGGTCGTGCAATTATCATTCACGTTGAGGAGTATCACGATATCATGATGTTGACTTGATACAGATTGATTGATAAGAGTTTATTTAAGTAAAAAAAAAAAAAAAACATTGGGCTTCAGAGTGGGCCAGTCCACTTAGGATTAACTTGGGCTTCGAAATGGGCCTATCCAATTAGATTCGGAAATATCATTTATCCCCCATCCTTTTGCGAAGTGATTTTTAGCCCCTATCTAATTGGTCTTCACAGCCCATGGCTAAGTATATTTCTTCTATAATTAAAAAAAAAAAAAAAAAAAACTATTTAAATCCTGTTTAATATCGAAAATAACCTTCTAAACTTAATTATGTTTTTATTTTACACCCTATTTCTCAAATCAAACTTAATTAGGTTTTTTCTTTACACTTTTTTTTTCCGCAATTTCCTAAATTCAACTTATTTTCTCTTCTTCGAATTCATCATGTTATGTAATTACTTTTTTCCATAGTTTTAATATTATATTTTCATCAAAAAAAAAAACAAATATTTAAATAAAAACAAAATATTTTAATGACTATGAAAATTTAAGATTAGGTTACAAAAATTTAGAGTTACAGTTTATGTAACATTACATGTTAAAAATTAAAACAAAAATATAAAATAAAGTATGAGTGTATTTAGATATTATAATGTTATTTCTAGTCATTTAAATTAAGATAAAATATGTAAAAAAAAATATTAAAAGTGGGGGCTAAAAATCAATTAGGTGGGGTTTAAAAATCACTTTCCCATTCTTTTTATTTCATTAGTCTTTATTTCTATCCAAAATAAAGATAAAAATAGAATTAGAAATAATATTGAAGTATTTTAAAGGGTTATTATCATTAAGAGGATTTAGGAGACCCGTCCCGACCTGCCCCATATGGGGCGGGGAAGCCCTAGGTTTTTTGAAGATTGGGGCGGTGGTGGAGGGAAAAGCCCTTGCACTTTTTATGAAATTTCATCTATGTCCCTTAGTCAATTACCATAATGCCCTCATTTTTATTGCATTCTCCATAAAATTCTATCTCTTTTCACTCCTCACTTTTTCAACTAATTACGAGTGAAAATACCATTTTACCCCTAATAAAATTTTAGGGAATTTTCTTTACACTTGCTCAAGATAACTTTAACAAAATTCAACTAAATGTATTAGGGCATAATAAAGCTATGTACCTCGATGTGGGCGTTACATTTTCTTAGGCGAAAGTACTTAAGAGGATAAATGTGTGACGTTGAGTCTCTTCCCAGCCAATGATGATAAATCACCATATTCTGGTAATTTGCCGATTTAATTGAAGTACCGTGGGAAGTTTTCGCATGCTCAAACAACAGAACCAGAAATTTATGGGTCATCTCAGTGGACTAGTTGACATTATCACTCATCTAATAACATTATGGTGAGAACGACAACCAAGATTGGGACATCGTAATAATCAGCAAACACATCACCAACAAATATACGCACAATTAAACCGTATAAACTAAATAGAGATAAATTGTTACCTCATTCGATCCAACACTACTTGAAGCCATCAATGCAGGGGAAGCTACGGGCAACGTTGACCAACAGGGTGTATGACAGATTCCAAGTCTAGAAAAACGTCGAAACTTCCTCTTCTGGTTCTGTTGTCTGAGCGTGTGAAAACTTCCCACGGTACTTCAATTAAATCGGCAGATTACCAGAATATGTTGGGTGATTTATCATCATTGGCTGGGAAGAGACTCAACGTCACACATTTATCCTCTTAAGTACTTTCGCTTGAGAAAAGTATATCAAGCATGACGAAAATTGCTTCAACACGGGTTTCAGTCCAAAACTCCAACATGTCCCTTAGAGGTTTGGCAAGAATATATCAAGTTAAATTTAAAAATTTTAAATTCATATTAATCTATGACATCGTACTTTTACGCATGTTTTTTGGGACTGACATATATTAATGTATGTTTGTTTTTCATTACCAGCAAAACCCACAAACGCAACAATTCTTCCACAAGGGACTTCCTCACAAGGAGCTTTATGAAGTCATATTTAAGAAGCAAACTATCACAGGGAGATATGCGTACACATCTACGTCTCAACCTGTGGAGAACTTCACATCTTCCGATCAGGGATTGGTTGACATTGATGATAGCGACTTCGAACTTGATCAAGATCAAACGACAGAGGAAAAATAGTCAAACACATCTGGTCATGGAAGACCAAGAAATAGAAGGAAGAGAAGCGACCTAGGACACGCACTTATGGATGTCATTGGCAAATTGACAGACGTGCTTGTGGAAAGGAGTATGGAATCTAGGGTTAGCAATCGCAGTCGAGATGAGGGGAACAGAGAGAACACCAATGCTCTATTTGATTCGTATTCCATGGGCCATTGTATTGACAACTTTACGTCTATGCAAGTACCCTCAGAGTTATACATACCGGTTGTCAAGTACTTATATCAAAATCCAGGGTGGCGGAAGATATTCGTATACCTGCCACCCAAGGAAAAGGCTAATTGGATATAATGACTTTTGCAATTTGTAAATGAGCTTGTATGTCCTAATTGTTTCCCCACAGTTTTGTATATGCCAGTTGACACTTTTTCCTTTTACAGCTAACCCAAACCCTTTTTAGCACCTTGATTTGAAAAATGTACCCTAATGTTTGTTATTGTATGAATTTATTCATTGTGCTATTGTTTTAATGTGAGAGAACATGTTTCATATAAGTTCGGGATTGTAATTAGAATTAAAAATTAAATGTTATATTTTGGTAAGTACTACAATAGCTGTGAAATGATGGTTAATGTTTTACAAATGTATAGGTTTAGATGGCGTCGTCTAGGCATATAGAAAGAAGACGAAATATTGGTTGATTTAACAATTGCATTGTGCACTATTGCTGCGTTGGAAACATACTTCAGAACACACAGGCGTCAATTACGACATACATCTGTATTAACTGGTCATGATTACATGTTGGAAGTACTAAATGGTCATGATAATAGAATCTTTAGGAAGTGTTGCATGGACAAAAACTGTTTTACAAACTTATGATACATTTTGGCACAATAAAGGAAATTGCGAGCAACCAGGAGGATGAGTATTGAAGAACAAGTCATGATATTTTTTACAATCGTAGGTAAAAATGATACAAACGGTATGATGATGAAAGATATCCTACATTCGGGTGAGACGGTCTCTAGATATGTTGGTGAAGTTTGCGAGGCGATATGTGAGTTGAAGACAGAGTTTATCAAACCACCTGACTTCAGTGATGTTCCACTGGAAATATCGACCAACCGAAAATATTACTCTTTCTTTAAGGTACTTTTCATTATTTTTTATGTTAGTGGGTAGTTAAGTTCATTGTGTTATTAATGTTGATAGTCTGTTTATATTACTAAAATTCAGTTTTGATGATAGGACTGTGTTGGAGTCATTGATGGCACACATGTCAATGCTTGGATTCCATAGGAGTTGGCCAATATGTACCGAAATCGCAAAGGAACGTTGTCACAGAATGAAATGATTGTATGCGACTTTAAGATGATGTTCATTTTTGTCGTCACTGGGTGGGAAGGATTTGCACATGATTTAAGAGTTTTAAATTCAGTTCTTGATAATCCTAATTCTGGATTCCCACATCTTCCACCATGTATAAGTACCTTCTTTACGTATTATAACATACTAACTCCATTTTTTAGGCTTTGGAATTCAAATAGCATGTGTGATTTTATTATAAGAAAATATTATTTGGTTGATGCGGGTTATCCAAATAGAGAGGGATTGCTTGCCCCTCATAGGCGAGTGCCTTACCATCTTCATGATCACTACCATAACCGAAGGAGACCACAAGAGTTGTTTAACTACAGACATACATCACTCTGCAATGTTGTCGAGAGAACCTTTGGTGTTTTAAAAAAAGGGTTCCGTATTCTCAATGGAATGAACAATTACTCGGAGAAACAAGCTAAGATTATTATGGCATATTGTGTACTTCATAATTTTATTAGAAGGTACAATATGGAGGACCCTATCTTCCAACAGTATACTGAAAATACGAGTAATGAGCAAATATATTTTGATGTCCAAAACGGGACAGAAGATAGCGCAAATAAAGAGGGATCAAGTCAACCGCAACAACGTATTATAGACGACATGACGATTCTGCGGGATAACATAACGACTGAAATGTGGGCAGAACATATGACCATGTCGTAGTTGTTAATGGAGTATAAGTGTACAAACGATTCTAAGGGTTGATAATTAGTAGTTTGTCATATATGTATTAATATTGTGTTTTTAAACAGTAGGATTAGTGCTTGAAATTAATATAGGAAATTTGTTTTTAATTTAGTGATTATGAAATTACCAATCAAATGTTTAATATTATTAAAATGTAAATTTATAAGTTTTTAGGTTATAATAATACATTATTTTAACAAAATGCACCAAAATATTGTATCAATAAATCCTTTATAAAAAAATATACCAAACAAATATTAAACAATTTATTCAACTCTAATAACAAAGTCAAAATACTCTACCAAATACATTTTATTCAAATCATATTCTCGTAATAATAACCCAACTCAACTCAACAATACTATTTCAAAAATCCTACCCAAAATAACAAAACAAACACATCCTACGGCTGTGTTTAGTGCATTATTTCTACCATATCCTATCACTATCCTACCTAAAATACACATTTGTTTCTCTATTCTGAAAATCCAATTCTATTTTATTTAACTATTTTTAAATCCCTAGGTTTGTTAATTTAACTAAATACCCTCTAAAAAAAGTTTAAAAATTGACAAAAACACCCCCACCCACCCACATTTGCCAGATTCCCTCTACCATCGCCAGAAGGTGGTAGGAATTGACAGGAATCTGGCGTAATGGCAAACTACCGACTGTATTTGCCAGTAGTGCGTTGATTTAGCCTTTTCCGGCCAGATCTTTGTTCATAGTTGGTCATCAACAACAACAACCAAACGTAGTCAGATCTAACCGTAGATTTGGCATTTTTCGGCTAGATCCATCTGACCAAATCCACAATGGTTCTGGCCAGAAAATGCCATATCGATTAGATCCAGCTAGTCGTGCGCCATTACGGTGACTGCCGACCACCCTCCAACAATGTGGTCGACTGCCGATATTTAATGGGTTGGTGGAGATGTTTTTGTTAATTTTCAATGTTTTATTGTAAGAGTGTTTAGCTAAATTAACAAATCTAAGGGGGTGTTTTTGTTAATTTTTAAATTCTATCTCGTAATATCCGCCCAACTCAACTTTTTCAAAAATTCATACCCAAAATAATAAAACAAACACATTCGTAATATCCTAAAAACAATATAGGTATGAGCCTTTTATTTACCGATTCCACATGATTGGGCTTTAACGGGCCTACAAAGTTAGGCCCAAATCTAATTGACACACTCATGTTTAATACCCAGAAGTCTGGCAATTGGGCTTTTTAATTTTGTATCATATGCAGTATATGCACTTTATGTGCTTGAAGAAGATGAACAAATTTACAAAATTAAAATTCTCTAATTAAGTTAATATAAAAATTAAAGAAGAAATTTTACTTTGAAAATTGATTATTGGGAAATAATAAGTTGAGAGAAAGAAACTGGGGTGACCTGGATTACAAATAAACCAGAAATTATGTTATAGAGGATAATTACGTATATAAATAGAGTAATGCTACCCTTCTCAAAATATATCTCAAAATTCATATCTTCACAAGTGTGTAATTCTATGTGGTGTCTTTCTACATACAAATAAAACATAGCTATTTTGAAAATAAACTTGACCAAAAATTATGTAACATATATTTAAAGATGATTATTTCTACAATAGAGAGATTAAAATAAAAATTACATTAATCCCAAACTATCCTCACTCTTTAGAACTAAGCCTCTCTTCCACATAGATAACATCATTGTATCAAAAACAAACTTAAGCATTCTCAGTGCTCACTGGGAAACACCCATCAAGTTGAAACTTTATAATTCCTGAAGGAATGCTAGACCAAAGATTACTCATATTATTTGTACTCAACAATTTCACCAAATTATCAGCATCAATTAATTTCCTATTGTTAAGATCTACGAAGCTTTTGACCTTGATATTTTTTAAGTAGTGCCGCCAACATTTGAAATCATGAGAATTGCAACAACTCACATCCCTATCCTTCAGCTCGTTATATAATGACTAATATTCAAGCAAATATCAAATAATTAATTCACTTGAAACATTTTCCTTGGGCTTAAATGACTAGTTGGATTACAATCTCTAATCTTATAATAGAAAAGCGTATCATCTAAAGATGTTGTAATTCCTCCTTCATAGAACTAATTTGATTTTAACAAACTCCCTATGGTAACACATCAATATTAACTTCATTGAACATCTCACACACCAAAAATTGACTTAACTTCCTATTGAACAAAAACTGTTCTCTAAAATGGAACACTGCTCAATCCTGGATTTTTCATAAAAACTCCTCTCACCAAAACAAGTACATACATGTTTATCCAGTAAACTTTTCAAGCCATTTTCCAAAGTCAAATACCATTTAAAACATGATTTTCTTTTAACTCTTTCAAAACTGCCAAACTTTTTCCAGGATCAATGTTGCTGACTTGGTAAATTCATAACAATTTGACCTTTAACTGAAACCTCATGAAACTTTCCAGAATTAAACTGGACACATAAAGGAGTCTCCAGAATTTAAAATCACTCAATTTGGATGAGTAAATGCATATTAAATCAGTTCTTAAAAATGCATGCTCTACAGAAAAACACAAAATTCCAGGATTACAGAGCAGACTTCGAAAATTCATAAAAAATCCAATACTCCAAACTTTTGGATAAAATAAATTTTCAAACAACCCTCAAGAAGTCTAAAACAAAATGTCTAAAATTTAACTTCAATCGCAAACCCAAAACACATATAGAATTTTCGGAAGTTCAGGCTGTCAGAATTTCACAACGTAACTTTTTTATAACCAAAACCATACTTTAATAATTCTTGGTTCTTTAGGATTAACATATAAGCTCTACCCAAATAAAACTATTGTATTAAATCTCCAATTTTAGTCAACAACAAAAGTCAGCCACCATATCCAACATACTATTTCCTATAATTTCTTTTCTATTCACAAACATTGTGAACATGCATAAAAATGCACATATGCATGTCCAAATTTATCAATATATAGTTGTTAGGGCAAAAAATTATCTTGGACTTAACGAGGCCCAATAACGAAATAAACATGTCATAGCCCAAGGCCTCAACCCAATCCCGATTGGGCTTACGCTTAAAATCACCTTGTGAACTACCCACTCTATGAGTTGGGCTATCCTATAAGTTAAACTAAACTGGATTTTAGCCCATTAGTCTGCAACAGTCTATAAATAGGAAATCAGAATCCCATTCTATTTCCTCTTCTACTAAGATTCCAAATCTTACTCAAACTATCAAACGATCTGATAAGGTCAAGAAATCATATCTCTTTCATGATAGGGATTATCTCCCAAAATAAGACTTAGTGTCCTACTAAGATTCCAAATCTTATTTAAACTATTAAACTTAATCTGATAAGGTCAAGAAATCATATTTATTTCTTGATATGGATTATCTCCCAAAAAAGAGGACTCAATGTCCTACTAGGATTCCAACCCCTTGGGTTCACTATAAAAACAAAGGTTTGCCCTCTCATTAGGCATGCAATCTCCCATAGTCAATCTATACTACTCAAAACCATCTATTTGCTCTTAAAGTTCTTGCTCCCAAGAACCCGACGCCTCTGCCGTAGTCCTAGCTTTCGACAAGACTCCTGGTAATTCTTCATCTCCATAATTCTTATCAAATAATCTCTTTCAGCCTTGCTGACTTGAATGTCGGAGTGCCTACGGCAAACACCACCACAGTGTTTTCCGGAAGCTTCACGCTTGCCCTTTCATGTGTGCAGGTCTAGCAAATTGTCAGTGGCCTCAACCTCACGGGATTAGACCCTATTTTCATGACGGTAGATTTTTTGCATCTACAATAGTCCACAATTCCATACCCTTCATTCCAACCATTACTTCCACCAAATAATTTCCAAACAAACCAGCCTTACCGAAATTAGCTGGAATTCTCAATCATCAACCAAATCAAACATGCGGAAACACAAAATTCTCCTTTCCATTCATCAACATTTGGTATAGGCATAATTATTCATACATGCATGTCCACATAGTACCCACACTTACTTCCAAATTTCATTATATATAACATCATTCACATGCATTCCAAAGATAGTTTCCAAAAGATGAATATAACCATATCAAAGCTGAAACTTTGGTTGCTAAAAAGGAATCAATACGTACCTCAAATAATTTGTACTGGGCTTCGAATGTTTGCAAAGACAAAGTCCTAGGATAACAAATCCAGAGAAGACAATCCAACAAAATCCTGTATTCTGACGGTGGCACTTTTGTATATAACTCAAGATTCCCAACATTTCAAGAGGGTGATGGAAAACTTTTCCTGAATTCTTCTAACTTAAAAGAACTCTAACAAATCAAAAAACAAAGCAAAACAAAACAATAAGTGGTGGAGAAGGATCATAAACGAATGTAAAAAGAGTGAAGTGAAATACTAATAATTAGTTATATGGAATTTATACACATACTACAGTTGGCCTTACAAATATCCTTAGATCTTTAATTTGATTGGATACTCCTAGAAATTCCCTCAGTTTCAGGCTCCATTGAGTGTCAAACGTAACTTTAGATAAACATTTAACTTGCCATGGACATAATGCATTTATGCGTGAAGTGGGAATAGGACTATACTCGTAAGTAAAGGAAAGTAAATCCGGAGCATCAAGGTCAAGTGCCTTCATATTAACACAGCTACTAACTCGAAACTTCTTAAGCTGATTACTTTAAATCGTAATTCTTTCAAGGATATTGCAGTACACAAGGATCAAAGCCTCGAGCATGGGAAAGCTTGAGATAAAATGATGAAACTCTTGGTCTGCAAGACCAATGCCCATAAATTTTAACTTTTTCAACCATGAGCACCCAACAATGTCAATCACTCTTGGCAATATTTCCTCACTAAATTCAAGGACTAACTCTTGAAGATTGGAGCAACAATTTCAACACTTTCAAGCTTATCTGATCCGATAGACATTATCTTCAGTTTAAGAGCTTTTAAAACACATAATCACTTCAAACCCCTACATTCCGAAAAAAATATTTCTTCAAGGAGAGGGCATTCACTACTAAGCTTCTGGACCATCTCTTCATGTATAAAAACCCAGTCCAAACTTAGCTTTATAAGAGAATTAAACCTTATTGTATCTGAGGTATTCTCCAACCTACAGTTAACTAACTTCAGAGTGGTAACTGATCCAGCAGAAAAGATTGTTTGAGGCAAAGTGTATTGTGCATTGCTTTCTGTAAAGAATTGCAAATCCAACTCTTTAACCCCATTTTCTATGGCCAATCCTATCCATTTGTCAATCTAAGGAGCCGATTCTTTTGCAACTAGAATACTTATGAATAGCCTAAATTTGAGCATACAAAACTTGAGCTCGCAGAACCGAAGCAGAGAAACATCAACAAATTCCATAAATTCTTTCAAACGATCACGGAGTGCCAAGCTCTTCTCTTCAAACACTGATGTAACATGAGCACTCTCATCTCCAATGAGGAAATAAGTTTGATCAAAATCAAAGATAGGGAAACATATCTCAAGCGATCACGGAGTGCCAAGCTCTTCTCAACAACGATGTAACATGAGGCACTCTCATCTCCAGTGAGGAAATAAGTTTGATCAAAATCAAAGATAGGGAAACATATCCGTATGTGATTCCATCTCTTAGACAATATACTAATTTGAGCTACCTCTTTTGCGGAAAGGTAGGACATAATATGATGAATTATAAAAGGAGACAAGTCTGAAATTCGATCCACTATCTTATCCATTATCTTCAAATCTGTAATATTCACATTCATGATATAACATACTAAATTTTCAAGCTAAACTCTTCTTGGACAAAAATTCGATTAAGAATAACAATATTTAAAAAAAAAAATTTACAAAATTGATCGTAATGTAATAGAATTAATCAAGTAACATATTAACCAAAAAAAGAAAAAAACATAAATAGAGCCTTACTTGTAAATCCGATGCAGAACAGTAGTGTCAACAGTGTTGAACAGAACAGGATACCCACGCCATCTAGGTTTAGGAAACAGAAGCTAACCCAAATTTTAACATAAAACACAATGGAAGGTGAGGAGACACAAATTGAAAGAGAAATATTTCAATTTCAATTTTGACCATAATGTGATAGAATTAATCAAGTAACTGATTAACCAAAAAAAAAGTAAAAACAGAAACAAAGACTTACTCATAAATCTGATGCAGAACAGTAGTGTCCAAGAATTGAAATTTCAACATTGTTGAACAGAACAGGTCGCCCACGCCATCTAGGCTTAGAAAACAGTAACTGACCCAAATTTTAATGGATTTTGACACAAAACACAACGGAAGGTGAGGAGACAAAAATTGGAAGAGAAATCTTTCAGCACTTGCATTTTAAAATTTCGATGAAAATATGTTAAACTGTGATTTTTTAGTAAGTAGTCAGTAGTGGTTGAAGGTTGAAATATAGGTTACAAATATAAAAAATGTCAAAGTACGGAAACTAAAGTTCAAAATTACTAAAAGAGGTTCTCAACCCCCAAATAGTTAATTAAATAACAAAATTACCGTGGAAATTTCATTGCCATTAGTGAGAAATCTATAACAAATGGATTTGAGGGTCCGCTTATTTAATTATTCTTCCCTATCTTATTAATACTACAGTAAAACCTCTTTATAATCATAATGGTGGAAATAAATAATTTTATTACTATAAAGAGGTTATAATTTAATAGATGTGTAGTTACAAAAAATTCTTATTTCATAATTTATGTTTTAGTAGTATAACATTAGGATTTCAATTCATGTTTTAATAGTATTAGCGTTTCAATTTAGCGTTTCAATTGCCTACTTTTGAAACGGATAGAAGATCGTGTCTTGGAACCAACAAAGATAGATGTTCTTGATAGAATTGTAAATGCAGTTACTACATGGTCAATTGATGTAAAGCCACAGACAATTGTCAATTGTTTTAAGCATTATAAAATTAGGACCTTTGGTGTCAATGAATTGCAAGTTACAAATGAAGCGGATAAGGAGAATCACAGATTCATTGTAGAATTGAGTGATCAGATTCGACAACGTTACTACACCAATCGAATAGATATTAATGTCTTCCCCAATCATCCAAATAAGCAACAAGTCATGTATGTTTTAACTGAAGAATAAATCATTGTTACAATTAGACAAAAAGAGAAAAGAAATAATCATGAGGATGATAGTACGGAAATACAAAAAGTTTCATGTCAAGAAGCTCTACACATGCTTGAGAAACTATAAATATTTTGGAGTAATGTACCCGTAAGTTAAAAAATGTGGTAACAACTCTAAAACATAAATCATTGTCCCAAATAACTTTACATAAATATTTTATTTCATCTTAAACCCTTAATGCAACATAACATATTTTTTGCAATATACAGATAATTATTATTATGTGGAGGCAACTTTCCTTAAGACGAGAATTAGAATAATTATAACTTATTACAATGTGAAGTTTATTCTTATTTATAACTATCCCGAATTGGGAATAAAATTTTTTATGACTATGTAAAGTTTATTCCTATATAGGATATTACTATAGAAAGGTTTTACTGTATTTCTAAAATACACGTTTGTTTCCCTATTTTGAAAATACTATTATATTTTATTCAACTATTTTTAAACCCTCTAAGTTTATTAATTTAACTAAACACCCCCCCAAAAAAAGTGTAGAAATTGACAAAAACATCCCCACCCACCCACATTTGCCAGATTCCAGCCACCATTGCCAGAAGGTGGCCGATGGTGGCCGGAATCTGGTATAATGGCGCACTACGGGCTGGATCTAGCCGGTAGTACGCTGATCTATCATTTACTGACCAGATCCACCATGGATCTAGCCGAAAAAGGTAAGATCTTTGGTCGTAGCTGGTCTTCAACAACGGCCAAGACATGGCCTTCGTTGACCATCAATGACGGCCATATCTTTGGTCGTCGTTGACGACCAAATACGACCAGATTTGGCCATAGATCTGGACTTTTCTGGCTAGATCCACATTGGATCTAACTAGAAAAGGCCATCTCAACGCACGACCGGCCAAATCCAGACGGTCATGCACCGTAACACTAGATTTTAATCAGATTCTGACGGTGGTGGCTGGAATCTAGCAATTGTGTGTGGTGGGGGTGTTTTTGTTCTTTTACAAAAATTTTATATATTTGGGTGTTAAGTTAAATTAGCAAACCTATGAGGTTTTTTTGTTAAATTTTTAAATTCTACCTCATATAATCACCCAACTCTACCTACCAATAACATTTCAAAAATACTACTCAAAATAATAAAACAAACACACCCTGAATATTTACCATATTGTCATTTTACCGTTTATTTTAACACTAAAAACTTAATGACATGAAAATTTCTATTAGCACTATAACTATAAGAGGATTTTCTTAGTTGATTATACCTCCAAAGGATTATTGATTGAATGGTTGGAATGTAGGGATAACATGATCGATAGGTTGTGAGTCATTGGATCATAGGCCACAACTACTTGGGTAGAGGCCGTTGAACATCATTGGACAGGCTAAGGCTAGGTAGAGGCCGTTCAACATTTTTTGGACAGGCCAAGGCTACATGGGCTTAGGTCTTTTGATGGTTGTCATTTTTGGGGCTATTTGGAAGGGTTAACTTATTTTGTACATAAGCAGACAAACTGTCAAACAAGATCCGATGGAGTCTAGCCTTTGGTAGTGACAAGTGAGCACCTGTTAGTTTCGAAAATATTATTAATTCAATCTTCAAATTTATCAACAATTTCAACAATTTAGCCTCCAAAAATTATATTAACCTCTTAACGTTGTTGATATATTTTGATATAAACGTCATTTCCTTCAAACTTAAATGGAATAACGTAACGGTTCATCAAAATATGATTTAGGATCGCATTTTGAAACTAGCAAGTGTTTACTACAAAAAGGGTCAAACTCACAAGGATTAGGATCGTATTTCCAAAATCCAAAACTAGCGAATGCTAATACGAAAATGTCAAACAAGTGGGGTTTAGAACAAGGCAAATCGGCATTGATCCGACCATGCCTGGCTTGATCAAGGCCAATAGCATCGGCTTCATTGTCGGAGTTTCTATTTTTTTTCAAATATTTTAGTTTGATTTTTCTATATTTGTTTTTACTTTCTTTAGTATTTTTTATTTATTTTTAAAATATTAAAAATAAAGTCAGTTATTAAAATAAAATAAAATTAAAAATTTTAAAAACTGATCAGAAAAAATTCAAAGAGATATGTTGTTAAGATTATTAAAACGAAAAGCTTCAAATTGAACTTGAAATTTTAAGAATTTTGTACATATAGTAGGTTGTTGATATGATCAAGCTAATAGTTATTAGTTAATTTGTTCTTGAAGAATTGAAGAAAATCTAAAAAACCAAAGGTTTTAATTTTTACATGTTTCATAAAACTCTTTCTCTTGTAAAAGGAAACAATATATATATATATATATATATATATATATATATATATATATATATATATATATATATATATATATATATATATATATATAAGATTAGTGTTTATGATTAAAATGCCATATTTAGGTTAGGGTTTATGATTAGAAAGTAGAAGAAATTATATATATATATAAGATCAGTGTTTATGATTAAAATGCCATATTTAGGTTAGGGTTTATGATTAGAAAGTAGAAGAAATTTTTTTTGATTAATAATACAAGGGTTAACGTGAGAAAAGTTAATACGAAAGAATTTATACCCTCTCTAATAATTTTTATGGAGGATAATATTTTAATTAGGTAAAAGAAGAAAGAGGAATCTATTGAGATAAAATGTAAAGGGCCAATAACATCACTCATAAATTTTATCAAATATAACCTGAATTATTTTTGCATAAAGAACAAAAATAATATCATGAATGCAATTGATACATCGAACATCATATAATATCAAAATAATGAACCCCAAGGAACTGACCTCGTCGAGGAGGTTTGCTTCTTTCATTTAGTTCTTGGGTGTGAAGCTTGGAGCCGCGTATCACATTTTGACTTATCTCATTCATTAGGTTTATAAGGTGATCAATGGACCCTAAGATTAGTTGAGGTGTTTGCAAACTGGTATGAACACTCTGATTAAAAAAATATATATCAAAACCATAAATTACGGCTGCATTTGGTACACTTTTTTTAATAGCATTTGTAAAACCCTATTTTGAATACATTTTAGGGTAAGATTCTGAGAATGTGTTTGGTACATTATTGGAAAACATTTTCTGAAAATATTTAGATTACTTTTTAACCACATACATTTGTTAATTTAACTAAAGATCCCCCCAACAATAAAAGTTTATAAATTAACAAAAACAACCGCACCCACCCAATCGGCTTCTGGCAGCTAGCCCCCACCGTCAGACGGTGGCCGTCAATCACTGGAATGGCATATGATCAACTAGATTTGGCCATTCGTGCACCGATCTTGCCTTTTTCGGCCAGAAACTAGCCATTGTTAACAGCCAAAATTTGATCGTCGTCAACGGCTAGATAGATCTGGCCAGAAAAGGCAAGATTGGCGCATGACTAGTCAGATCTAGCCAGGCGTGCATTGTTCCAATGCTGTCGGTTGGCGACGACGATGGCTTCTGATGGGTGAAGGTGAGAGTGTTTTTGTTAATTTATAAACTTTTATTGTGAAAAGTAATTGTTAAATGTTTTAAGTTGAATAGAATAAGGATTGAATTTTGAAGAATATTAAAACAAACACATTTTTCATTTTTTATGACAAGATAATGGAATAAGAATATTGTTGGAATTGTCGACTACTTCAGCATTAATGGGTAACGCAGACGTATTCGGGGGTCCCGCTAGGCGATTTTAGGCTTTTCCATGTATAACCGCTGTAGGATTTCCTTTAAGTTACTAATTCCTTATTGGGTTGGGCTTAGGAATAGGAATCCTTGTAAAACTAGGTTTAGTCTCTTAAACCTAGTATATAAACATACTTTTCTCTTGTTATGGGAGTGATAGCAAATCATAGGGCAATTCATTCCTTGTAAATAGAGAGGTGAGGCATATTGCAATAATATTGACTTAGCTGGACGTAGTCGACATTGGGTGAACCCAGGGTAAATCGCGCTTGTTATTTTCTCTGTTTACTGTTATATTTTGTTCCTATTATTGCCTCTATTTTGTTCAATTGGTATCAGAGCCAGGTTTTGTTAGATTGTGATTTAGAGATGACGGGATCAAAGGTTGAGATTGAGAAGTTCAACAGAAAACGCTTCGAGCTTTGGAAACTACGGATGGAGGATTTACTCGTTGATAGGGATTTGTGGGGTGTAATTGTGAATGATAGGTCGACAGTCGGGACTGTCGTTGTTACGACGAGTGAAATGTCTAGAACTGCATTGTCAAGTACGCTTGGGTCTAAACCTGCAACGCCACCTGAAGGAGAATTATCAGCGACTGATCGTGCCGCACTTGGTGAATGGGACAAGATGGATTGGAAAGCCAGAGGTTTGATTCGCATCTGTCTTGAGGACTCTGTTCTAACGAATGTGATGGATCAGGATACGGCTAAGAGTTTATGGCAGAAGTTGGAAAATATATATTTGAGTAAGTCTTTGGTGAACGTATTGTTCCGTCGCAAGAAACTCTACAATCTCCGTATGCATGATGGGGATTCTCTTGCTGCACATCTTGATGAGTTTAATACTCTGGTGAATCAACTACTGGTTGTGGATGTACAACTCACCGAATCTGAGAAAGTGGTAACATTGTTATGCTCACTGCCTGATACGTGGGACAACCTGATTGTTGTGATTGGTGGTGGAGGATTGACATAGATGTCGTGGGAATCTGTATGTTCTACATTGTTGGCAGAGGATATGCGGCGAAGAGGTTCAGAGGGTTCGTCTAAGGATGCTTTAATTGCTAGGGTACGAAACCTTGATAGAAATTCTAATAAATCTAGCGACAAGGGAAAGTCGCGAGGTAGATCTAAGAGCAAGGATAAAAGTAAGATTAAATGCTAGAGATGTCAGGAATTTGGGCATTTTAAGAAAGACTACAGAAACAAACCGGTGAAAGGGAAGGAAGCTGAAACTTCGTACAAACAGGAATCAAATGGTGATATGTATGTGGCTGCTGCATGTATGGCTGGATCAGACCAATCAGTCTGGTATGTTGATACTTGTGCGTCATTCCATATGACACCTCACAAGGAATGGTTTTGTGAGTATGAGACATACAATGGAGGAAACATTCTGTTAGGAGATGATACTGCTGTGAAGATTATTGGCCGCGGGAAAATCAGGCTGAGGTTGCATGATGGTTCAGTGAGGACGCCCCTCCCCAAGTGATGCACATCCTCGGTATGAGTAGAAATCGCTCTGTTGGAACAATGGCTGACGCAGGTATAGTATTCAATTGTGACAGAACATCCTGTAAGATGACTCGGGGATCTATGGTTATTGCACGAGGAGTTCGACATGGTACACTATACAGCCTGCAAGCATCAGTTGTAAGAAATTCCTCTTTGGGTGGTTATGTTTCGGAAAAAGAGGCTGAAAAAGAAATTGATTCTGCAACATTGTGGCATCAGCGAATAGGGCACATTGGAGAGACGACTTTGTCTACTTTGGTGACTCAGAATATGGCTGAAGGTATTCCTAACTGTTCCATGAGTTTTGGGTTTTATGAGGAATGTTTACAAGGCAAGCAGAGTCGGGTTAATTTTCAATCGACAGGCACGAGAGCAACAAAAATATTGGAGTTAATTCACAGTGACATTTTTGGGCCCACTCCAGTGGAATCTATTGGTAAATCCAAGTATTATGTATCTTTCATTGATGATTTTTCTAGATATTGTTGGGTTTATTTCATGCGCAGCAAGTCTGAGGCTTTTGAGAAATTTCGGGAATTTAAAGCCTTAGTTGAGAATAAGTTTGACAGGAAGATTAAAGCTTTGCGAACTGATAATGGCAGTGAGTTTTGCTCTAGTAAGTTTGAGCAATTTTGTGCGACACACCGAATTGCAAGGCAGAAAACTACACCTTACATGCCTCAGCAAAATGGAGTGGCTGAACGTCTCAATCGGTCACTGTTAGAGAATGCTAGATGTATGCTGAATACGACAGATTTGAGGTCTGAATTTTGGGCTGAAGCTACCGCAATGGCTTGTTATTTGAAGAATCGGTCTCCCACTTCTTCTGTTAAAGACATGACGCCGTATGAAGCTTTGTATGGTAAGAAACCTAATCTGTCTTTTATTCGAGTTTTTCGTTGTGATGCGTATGTGCGTGTGCCAAAGGAGAAGAGAAGCAAGCTTGACAGTAAATCTGAGAAATGTAAGTTTGTGGGGTTTAATGATGGCATCAAGGGATACAAGTTGTGGAATCCTGTGAGTAGAAGCATTATCTACAGCAGAGATGTAATCTTTAGAGAGGTAAAACAACGTGTGGGAACTCCTGAAGATCTTGAGTAGTCAAAGAAAATTCAGTTTGATGTGACTACAGTAGAGCAAGAGAAGGAGATGACTCTTAATGTTGCTGCAGAGACTGAAAATTTAGAGTCTATAGAATCTGACCATGAAGATAAACTTGATAGTGTGGCTGATGAGAGTTCTGTGGATGATTCAGAGGATGATTCTGAAGATGAAGTTGTGGTGCCATCAACTTTGAGGAGATCTACAAGAGTTAGAAAGGCACTAGTTCGTTTCTCTCTAAGTGCCTTGAGTGGATTACATGCTTTGAATGTGATTGGTGATGAACTTAGGAATGTAAATGAAGCAAGAGCCATGGAAGATGCAGATCTGTGGGAGGTTGCGATTAATGATGAGATGCAGTCACTGGACAAGAATAGTACATGGATCCTATGTAAATTGCCTAAGGATAGAAAGGCAATTGGTTGCAAGTGGGTGTTCAAAAGAAAGTTGCAGGCAGATGGGACAAATACAAAGTATAAGGCGAGGCTCGTTGCAAAGGGATTCTCACAGATTGAGGGTGTTGATTATGGTGAGATTTTCTCTCCTGTGGCCAAGTTAACATCAATCAAGTATGTTCTATCTATTGCTGTTGCGTATGATCTTTAAATTGAGTAACTTGATGTAAAGACGACATTCTTACATGGAGATTTAGAGGAGGAAATTTACATAAGGCAACCTGAGGGGGTTTGTATGTAAAAGGAAGGAAGACTTGGTATGTAGGTTGAGGAAGTCTTTGTATAGGCTTAAACAATCACCAAGGATGTGGTACCAAAAGTTTGACTCCTATGTTCTTCAGCATGGTTATAGCCGCAGCAACGTGGATCACTGTGTGTACGTAAAAAGGTTAGAAAATGTCTTTGTTATTTTAACCTTATATGTAGATGATATGTTGCTGATAGAATAGCAAGGAGTTGATAAATTCTGTGAAAGGTTTGTTGGCTGCACAATTTGACATGAAGGATCTTGGGGCTGCAAACTTTATTTTGGGTATGCAAATTACTAGAGATCGGCAGAGTTGTAAATTGTGGTTAGGGCAGAGAAAGTACATCGAGGAGGTGTTGAAGAAATTTAACATGGTAGACTGCAAACTTGTGAAGACTCCTTTGACTTTGGGAGTGAAATTGTCTACTGAACAGTGTCCTAAGTCTGAGAAAGATGCTGAAGAAATGACACATGTGTCGTATGCGAGTGTTGTAGGTAGTTTGATATACGCCATGGTGTGCACGCTACCTGATATTGCACAAGCAGTGGGAGTTTTGAGTCGCTTTATGTCAAATCCTTGTAAGGAGCATTGAAGTGCTGTAAAGAGGGTTCTTAGATATCTGCGTGGGACCTCGGATTTATCATTATGTTATAGAGGCATGGCGACTGGGGATGAGCTAGATGTGATAGGTTTTGTGGATGCTGATCGGGGAGGTGATCTCGGCAGTAGGTGTTCCACAAGTGGGTATGTATTCTCTTTATTTGGTGCTACTATTTGTTGGATGAGTAAAAGGCAAAGTACTGTGGCTTTGTCATCGACTGAGGCAGAATACATGGCATTGACACATGCTGGCAAGGAAGCTATGTGGCTTCGAAGATTGAGTTTAGAGCTTGGTTTCAAGCTTGATGTTGTGAAGATTGGGTGTGACAATCAATGGGCTATTTACTTAGCCAAGAATCCTGCCTTCATTCGCGATCAAAACACATTGACATACAATACCATTTCATCAGGCAAAAGGTGGAGGAAAAATTGGTGTTGTTAGAGAAGGTTGATACACTTGTTAATGCTGCAGATTTTCTTACCAAGGCTATGAGCTTAGCAAAGTTTACATGGTGTGTTGATGAGGTAGGCCTTCATTGTGTGAAGTATTCGCCAAGTGGGAGAATGTTCGAGTTGTCGACTACTTCAGCATTAATGGGTAACGCAGACGCATTCGGGGGTCTCATTGTAGGATTTCCTTTAAGTTACTAATTCTTTATTAGGTTGGGCTTAGGAATAAGAATCCTTGTAAAACTAGGTTTAGTCTCTTAAACCTAATATATAAACATATTTTTCTCTTGTTATGGGAGTGATAACAAATCATGGGGCAATTCATTCATTGTAAACGAGAGAGGTGAGATATATTACAATAATATTGACTCAGTTGGACGTAGTCCATATTGGATGAACCAGAGTAAATCTTATATTTTGTTCGTGTTGTTGCCTCTATTTCGTTCAAATATAAGATAGTGAAAATAGTGAAACAATCGAGCCTACACTATTCTATCAAATATCATATAATCTATTGTATGGTATTATATCCGATGTCGAGTTATGCTATGCAATGTAAAATAGGTGAGAAGGAGGCAACGAGGTAGATTCATGTTTTTAGTTAAATAAAAAGACATTTGAGAACCTCTGATAAACCCTAAAGTTCAAGAAGACCGTACATAATTCAAGTGAGGCCGAATTACTATTACCTTTCAATCCCTAATCTTGATCCTGAAGCTCAATTTCGAACTCAATTCGGTACATTTCCTTACTCTTTTCTGCAGTTACCGCATCAATTATGTTCAAATTAAACTTTTATTTGCTTGTTAATTGATTGTTCTACCATAATCAATCAGTTTTGTTAACAAAAATCTTAATAAATTATAAGTTAAGCTCGTATTCACCTGAACTCTTTTCACTTGCTTTTGGTCTCTTCACATGAAATGGAAATTGTTGGATTCGGTTTTGAATTTTTTTTGTCGTTGATAGAGTTTTAAGTAACGAGATGCCACGAAAGCCTAAAGGGCATCGCCGTTCGTTCAAACCTCGGCCGTTAACTTTCTCTCGGTTTGCTCGGTCGGTGGCTCAAGTGGCTTCAGTTCAAATGGTCAGGGGCCAAACACACAAAGCAAGATCCCATAGAGAGTCTCTTCCTAATTCAACAAGTATTGTCATGTAACTGAAGATTATTTGGTTTTCTATGTTGCTATATGTGCTTAAAATCTTTTGGTTTTTATTTTTTATTGATTTGAGCTCTTTTAGGTAATGGATTTTTGGAGAAGAGTTTGATAGAGAAGCATGATCAGTCTGAGTCTTCTGAAGATGAAGGGTTTGAGGTAAGGAGTTTTGTATCCTGCTAGTAGTTTGAGTGAAAGTTGAAATTTTCAATTATTTTGTTTCTTGCTATTTCATGTTGATTTTGGTATGTTACATTGTAGGGAGTTGTCCAAGCAGATTTTGTGTTCTTTGATCCAAAACTAGATGACTTCCATGGAGTTAAGGTTTTGCTACAGACTTACCTTGATGATACGCAATGGGATTTGAGTGGTTTTGTAGACTTGATATTGGCACAGACCACTGTAGGCACTGTTGTTAAAATAGAGGATGATGACGACAATTCTCCTTTTTCAGTTGTGACTGCTCTTAATTTAGGCAGATATAAGGCAAGCTACTTCCACTCTTTTCTTTTTCCTTTTTCTTCTTAAATGGTTCCAGTGGATAACATGTGGTTAACTTTGTGCCATCTTTTAGAAGACATGAGGGGTTAGTATGTGTGGCACCATCAGTATTAGGAAATTTCAAATCAACATTATTCATAATTGAACATGTTATGATCTCAAACGTCAGCTCGATATAGATATGTAAATCACTCTCCAATTAGTTTCATACTTCTTTTAAGCCTGTCAAGAAATGAGCTTGACGAGACAGTTACAGGTTAAGATATGCTAATGCTTTCTTGACAAATTTTGGCTGTGGTGTTTCTCTCTCTCTCTATGCTGTGAATGCATGGTGTGCTATGTGTTTGATAACTGGCAGATATTTGCGACAGTTGTAGTGAGCTGATCACTGTATCTACTGGAAATCATTCGTAATGGCTAAGAACCATAGATTTCATTGTTACCAGGATCATAAATGTATAATGGAGCTGAAGGAGTATCTCCTTAAAGTATGCCAGGAGAAAGATGCAATAAATGACTTGAGATTACTGTTGGGAGAGCAAGCACATGAAGTAGGTCTGTTGGTCTCACAGCGTGTGGTGAATCTTCCTCCTCAGCTTTTACCACCTATGTATGATGCGCTTTTTGATGAAGTCTCATGGGCTACAGAAGATGAGGTTAGATTGAGTACTACAGTATGGACAGGGAGCCTGTATAAGTAATGTCTCTCTTTACCTGCTGGAATGACTTTCTGTACTGAACTTACTTTTTCTTGTTTCTCTCTTTGAAGCCAACAGAGGAGCTCCGGAATACCTTCAGCTTTAAGTTTTATCTGCTAGTCTGTAAAATTTACAAGGTTTACATTTTAGCATCGTTCTGCTGCTCATTGCTCTGTTACTATTTTGATTAACTAATGGGTTTAAGAATTCTTTCGGAATATTCTGTCTTTCCGTGTCTACGGATACAAAATAACAGCTCAAGAATGCGGGCCAGAAAAAGAAGCAAAGTAGTCAGAGTGACGAGGAAATAATATATATTAAGCCAGAAGATGAAATTTTTCACCAGGTGTTGACTTTTTTTAACCCTAGAATATGTATTTTATTTTTTTATTTCTTTGTTATTTTTACCCAAACTTTTACACCTTTGAGGCATGTCTTTAACTTATTTTTTTTTCATTCATTCATTTGATTGTTTTGTCTGATACATTTCAGCTCAGCTGTTGGTCCTTCAGTTTTCCTATGCACACTCAGCAGGTTGAAACTCAAGAGGCAAGTGAGATTGTTGTCAGCTTATTTTGATTTTCACTGTGACACAACTTATGAAATTAACTAAAGACAATACTAACGATTAATCAAGAGTTACAATATAAAATTTTGTGTCTTATGTCAAGATATTTGCTTTTCACCTTATGTTGAGGTGTGTTTTTGTTAAATAATGCGTGAGGGAGGCAAGTAGGCATTTTTTTCCCAGTTTTTCTCTACTGATATCATTATACTCTTGCCTTTCCAGTGGTTCCACATTCACTGGAATTGTTATTTACAATGATTGCGCTGTTGTCTTTATTTTTGTGACTAATAACTCATAACAAGAAATTCTAATATACGGTTTTAATCAATTTTTGCAGCTGAAAAATTACCGCTTAACAGGGCTAGTGATGGCTGTAGAGGCTGAAAAAATTTCTACTTTCCGACAGCAGTTGCAATCTTTAATTGCCGAAACCTGAGACCTGAAGGTGCAGATTTTGCTTCATCTAATGGTATCTTTTTCTTTTACTTAAACTTCCGCAAAACCTTCCAAATTTGGTGATTCATTTCAATTTCATTGACAGGTGTTCTTTATTAGGTGAGATACTTACAGGTGCAAACTTTGAGCCCCCGGTTTCTTACAATTTTTCTTCAGCTTCCAGTGTGGTAATCTGTTCTAGGATTTAACCCAATTTTGTCATCACTGCTACTAATCAACCTCTTTTACGTTTGCATTTTATAGGAATTGAAATCTGCGAACACTTATAAAATCTAAAGCAGGATAAATTTTGTTTCAATTTCCGCTCATACCTTTTATGTCTTCCCTTTGTTTTTCTTTTCTTCTTGATCAAAAGTTGAAGTGTATCAAAATGTATATGTATTGCTATAAACCGGAATTTTAAATGGTATCTGGGTGAGCTGCCTTCGGTTATTTGGGAGAACTTTTGTGTGGAATTTATTTTATACATCACAATAACCTATTGAAAGAATTTTATTATCCTTAGGGTCTGTTTGGGAGTTTTAGGGTAGCGGTTATAAGGGTAAACCATCGTAACGGTTTTGAGGGTAAACCACCGTAACGGTTTTGAAGGGTTTTATCTCTTGTATTCATAGAGAACAGAAAGACAGGAAAGGTTGATGCCAAATATAATTAAACTCAAACGAGTTGTGTGCAACAAAGTGTTTGTGTGCAGCAAATCAAAACCATTCACTCACTTCGTGTGCAGCAGCAAGAGATTTGTGTGCTAGAGAGAAGTGAACAGCAGCGACAGATTTGTGTGCAGCAAAGGGAGTGGAAAGAGGGTTTTTTGGAATAAAAGTTTTAAACCAGTCAAAACACCCCAATTTGGGGTGTTTTATAAACTCCTCAAAAATACACTATATTGATTTTGAGGGGGTGTTTAAACCAGTCAAAATCAGCCTATTAAAAATCTGGCAAGTGAGGGTTTTTAAACACCTCAAAACCAGTCTAATTAAAAACCCTCCAAAACCAGTGAAAAAAAAAACTCTCAAGCAGACCCTTAATGATTCACTGTAGAATTTAGAGCATCAATAACATGAACACAAATTGTTTGATGAAACATTGTTACGTTACTTTGTTAAGTCACAAGCTCTGGATTTAAATCATTTTCTTTCCTTTGGGTGCTTGATCCATAATTAAATGATATATTTTAATTAATAATAAAATGTATATATTACCCTTTAACTAAAGTACAAATCTTTTCAGAATTTATGAGATTTCATACATAAAAAATGCTATATCCACCGAACAATTATATCGAAAAATTGCATCGAAACACGTGAAGGCCGTCATGTTGGACGATTGAATACTGACATAAATGAATGGTTGTCCAATGGTTTCGGACGGCCGTCCATACATCCTGGACGGTCGTTTATAGTGGAATGGACGACCGTCAATAAAAATTGTTTTGTTTTGTTTTTTTTAAAATGGACGCCGTCCAAATTTTATGGACGATCGTCCACATTATATGGACAGCTGCCGGTCCATCTTCTGTGGACGGTCGTCCAGTCCCATTTAAAAAAATGGACACCCGTCCAAATTTTATGGATGGCCGTCCACATTATATGGATAGTCGCCAGTCCATCTTCTGTGGACGGTCGTCCATCCTATAGGACTGCCATCCTGAAAGATGGACTGTCGTCCATTCACAAAAGATAAAAAAATGTATCAAAAATTGATAAGCATTATGGAGCAAGTGGAGAGGTCAAATTAAGCAGAAGGTACTGTTTTGGCATTGACTTACCAATTAAATTTCACTAATAACAATGACCACACATGACCACACAAAAATTGATAAGAAATATGGAGCAAGTGGGTAGCCTATGCAAATGTATGGACGGGCATCCATAAGGAATGAACGTCCATCCAAATGAAAGGGACGCTCGTCCACAATTTGTGGATAGGTGTCCCCAAATTTTTTTTTTTTTTTTTAATTTTCTTATTTAGATTAAGGACGGGCGTCCCTTATTTGGGGCGCCTGTCCAAAATGAAAGGACGATCGTCCATAACTTATGGACGACCGTCCCTAAATGTTTCTAATTTTTTAAAAAGAATTGTTAATGGACGGGCGTCCAAAATTAAGGGACGGGCGTCCATTAACATATGAACGCCCCATCCAATATTAATGGACGGCCGTCCATAACCTATGAACAGCCGTCCCTAATTTTTTTAATATTTTTTATTTTATTTATTGATGGACGGGCATCCTTTAAATGGGGATGTCTGTCCGTAGTAAATGGACTCCCGTCTATATAATATAAACGGCCGTTCACTAGAAAAAATTTAATAACGTCAAATGCGTTGAATGGTCTAAGTCAGAGGACACGTAGGCCGGTACAAAATTTCGGTGTAAAAACCCCGATGTCTATAGCATTGTTGTTTCGTACATGAAATATTCACCATCATCTCCAGTTTATTGTGCATTTGGAAATTAATGCTTCGAATATTATAATATAAATTGATTTTAAATGAAAAAAAAAAAAACCGAAAAAGCATTTTATTTTACTTCCTTTAGAGAAAAGGTAAGATTTGCAGCAAGAACTCAATCATAGCAAAACAACAAATGCTTGATAAGGTTTTGATCCATTAATTGCCCAAAAATTGGCCTAATGTCCAATAAACTCTTTGATAGGGAGTGAGGGGGCCAATTAATTCCAAAAAAAAAAAAAAACCGATGCAATCTATCATGCAATTCATCATTACTATTGTTAATGTTGAAACAATGAAGCATATCAAGTTGAGACACTGACCATTTCCTTTGTATCATTTGAGTTCCAAGTAATTGTTATGGGAAGAAGTACTGTCTACAATAGCAAATACTTGGTAACACATTGACGAATTAGCCACATATACATGAATAACACCATACCAAAACACCAATTATTTGACAACAAATAACTTGATTCATGAGAACCTACCTCCGGTCCCAAGTCAAGAACTACACCTAAAGCTTCTAACACATCAGCACTTCCACATGCAAGAGAGCTAGAACGACTTCCATGCTGTTCAGCAAATAATCGAACAGTTGTAGTTTGTAGCACAAATTAGGTCTCTAAATATCATATTAGGAAATTATTGTAAGGCATTGCATAAGGATGAAAATGACTCCAACCTTAGCAACTTTTGCACCACAAGCCGGGACAAGTATTGAAGCACCAGTGGGAATGTTCACAGTGTTTGCACCATAACCACTCGTTCCAACAATTTCAACCTGTAATACCCACATTCGGAAAATATAGTAAGGATTATTTTATAGTTATAGTAAATATATTTAACTAGTTTTATAGAGGAATTCCATAAAGTTTCAGTAGAGGCAAAATTGTCATTTCACACAGAATCACGTATTCAAGTGAAAAGTGAGTATGATAAATATAATGTATTAAGTGTGCTAGCCATGAAAATAGAGTGATAGAAAGATTATGGAAAATACACGTGGTGTGATGCCGAGATAAATACGTGTTTGTAAAATAATAAAAAGAAATTAAAGAATAAGGGTAAAATAGTCTTTTCACTCACAACTAAATGAAAGAGTAGGGAGTGAAAATGACCAAGAACATGTTCTAAACCCATTGAAAGTGAGGGTATATCGGTAAATGCACGTATGACATAATTGGAATTATTATAAAAGTGCAAGGGCAAAATGGGAATATACATATATTTTATTAGTTATAAGGCTTCAATTGACAAACCCTAGCCATTCTCACCCTTGAGCACGCCACCTCTCCTCCATTTTCTCTCAAGCTTCTTCATCAAATTTTAAAGAGAAATCATAGGGTTTAGCTTAAATTTTTGTAGATTTTCAATCCTAAAGCATCCAAAGGTAAGATTCTAGTACAAAAGTGTGTATTGAAACTTTAAAGTTTTGAATTCTTATGTTTTTACATGATTTAGGTCCAAGAGGAAAAGAATTTTAGCAAACAATCATTAGTGTTGTACAAATTCAAGATAAGTAAACCCAATCTAAGCTTTAATTTGAGTAGTATATGTATAAGTTGATTCTTGAGTGTTTGTGTATAATGTATGATAAGAAGTATTGGTTGTTTAGATGCTTGTTTGATGGAGAATAATGTGTAGAAGTTCAGCCAAGATGAGTAGTTATGTAGATGTGATATTTTGGTTGAACTTTGGATGAAATTTTAAAGTGTTGATGTTGGAATTTGGAAGTGTTGAATCCGGCCAGAATTGAAGTTAAGTTTGGTGAGTTTTTGCTCCAATTTTGGTGGATTTGGAGAGATGTGGAAGTGTCGCCAACCAAGTATTTGCATGTGCATGTGAATTGTTTGATGAAAATTCAAAGAGAAATGCATGTATGAGTTTGTTAAGTCTTGTTGAAGAAATTGTTTAAGAAAGGAAAGAATTGGAGTTGAAAGGTTATGTTAGGCTTAACCAAGTGTAAGTTTTAGTATTCAAGAGTGCATTTTGTTATGTCAAAATTTAGAATAACACTTGGGTTATGTTAGTTCAATGAAATGAATGGCCTTTAGCGTATGGTTCAAGCTGCTTGAACTTTTAGCATTAGTTTGAATGACATATTGTATTTAATCATTGAATTATGAGTTTGAAACTTATGACTTTAGAAAAATGATGGCAAGAATTGCATATTAAATTGTTGCAATAGTGTAGTATTGATGATAGTAAAAGATGGGTGATTATATTATAATATTACAATATGCCACCATAAATTGTCAAGCTTGTATGCTTGAAATTAGAAAGATCATTCAAAGAATGGCTTGGGCCAAATAAGTATATTGTTATTCCTTGTTTTGAGATTAGTTATAAACAATATGTAATCAGTGATTTTATTGTATAAAGAATAGAAAAATTTTTCCCAAGTATAAATATCAAAGAAACATCAAAGAAATAGAAGTTTAGTTTATGTATTAAATACATGACCATTTTAGAAATTAATTGGTATGAGTATAGTTTTCATGCCTTATTATACATTACAAGCCATAGAATTTGCTAGAAGATCTTGAAAATATTTTGTATTGGCCAAAAGTTTAGTTAAGAATATTAAAAAAGAAATTAGAATTTAGCCAAAGGATATATGTTGTGCCATATGTTAGATTGAATTTACAATGATTAATATGACAATATAGATTAATGTATAGAATGTAGCCAAAAGAAAAGAAGAAAGAAGGGCATGTATAACAATTGAAGTTGATGGTCATGTAAGAGAATGCAAATTTATGGCATTAAAATTTGTATTTAGAAAGTTGTACAAGACATGTTTGTTACATTAGAAAAATATTAGAGAGTTGTTTAATGACATGGTTATGTGACATATAAGTTTGAGAAATTGGGCAAGTTAGTAGACTTAATACCTAAGTTGTGGCATAGCTTTTTATAGAAGAAATTAGATTGCCCAAAATGTAGAATTCATTCCCTAATTGAATTGTGCCGTTTTAATATCCCACTAATAGAATTATATCATAGTAGAATTTGTGAGAGATAATGTACTTGTGTACGTGTACATTTTACATAATATGATAGAATTAAAGAATTACAAAATTATGTAGAAATTATAGAATCGCGTACGTACACACGATGCATAGAATTCAGAAATAAAGAATAAAATAGAAAATGTTTAAGTTAAGCGTGTTATTAGAATAGAACTTTGGGATTTCTAGAAAAGTATAGAAATAAAAGCCTTAGAATTAATAGAATACATGCTAGAGTCAGGCACGTATTTTGGGATCATGCATAGACACATATAAATGCATAGACACGTATTTTGGGATCATGCATAGACACGTATTTTGGGATCATGCATAGACACGTATTTTGGGATCATGCATAGACACATATAAATGCATGACATAGCATAGCATATATTTCAAAAAATTTTAAAATTATTGGAAAATGTCTAGCTAGTCATTTTGCAGATTTACAGAGCATGTTTTCAGGGGGCTGTTGCGATGAGAAACCTGTGAGCATTCGCGCGTTAGCTAGTGGCGATAGAGATGCAGAAGTTTTCCACATGCACGCCGCCATCAGTGAGCGGCCTCAGAATAGAAAACAGAATTGTACAGTTCGCTAGAAGTGCATATAGATGAAGACTGTACCTAGAAAGAATTTCAGAATACGCTTACACGGCCAGGGTTTCAAATCCATGCCTCAACCTAGTTCGATCGGCAAATCAGAATAGAATACAAAAAGAAAGAAAAATAGAATAAGAAATAGAAAATAGAAAGAATTTCAGAAAGAAAGAGAAATAATTTCATAAAGAATTAGAAAAGAATTTTCAGAAAGAATACAAACATGATCATTTGCATATGCATCAGACATTTTATGTGCATTGCATCTCATGCATTTATGCATAGATTAAACAGTTTATTTTATTATTGCGTGTCTGACTAGCCAAGAAAAGAAAATAGAAGCCCATGAGAATAGAGAAGAAAAGAAAATAGAAGTCCATGAGAATAGAGAATAAAAGAAAATAGTAGCCCATGAGAATAGAGAAGAAAAGAAAATAGAAATTCATGAGAATAGAGAAGAAAAGAAAATAGAAGCCTACCACACGGGATACTAGACCTTAGAGATGCTATCAGTAACTCGTGGAGTTTAGGCAAGTGGGAAACTATGATAGCCGACCTAAGCGGAACCAATCAACACAACGATCAGACGAAATGATGGTCAAGGCCCTCCTTTTATCCCACACACACATACACCCACACAACTTCTAACATCATCTAAAAGGGCAAGTGAATATTAAACAACCACATAAATAGAGAACATGAATATAAATGAAGAACATGTACATAAATGAAGAACAAGAACATAAATGAAAACATAAATATTAAACATGTTAAAGAACATAAATTAAAATATATATATATATATATATATATATATATATATATATATATATATATATATATATATATATATATATATATATATATGGGATCTTTTGCTATCTATAACATTATCAGAGTATTACAACATTCTTGAGGTTGAGGGAAAGTTAGCAATATGAAAGAAACATGGAAGAATTATAGTAAAGATGTGTAGAGAAAGTATGGAAGTGTAGAGAAAATATGGAAGAGAAAGTGAGAAACAAAAGTTTAAGTTTTACAAAGTTCCTCCTCCTCTCCGAGAAGGTAAAAGCCTTTATTTATAGATAAAAGGGGTACAACCACTAATAAAGAAGACATTAAATACAAGACTAACCTTTTTGACTTTTGGTTTTTTTTTTTTTTTTTTTACATTACGTAGCCTACAATTCTTGACAAAACATAATCTTACAATACTTGACTTTTTACAAAGGATACGGGAGATATTACATTGAAATGGCAAATTGCCATTTAGTCCACTCCTATTTTACATAAAAGACACAACTATATATTTTAGGACACGCAGATCTTTAATCATCTGACAAGTTGGTAACGTGCCACAAGTCTTCATCCTCGAAGTCGAGACAACCCATTGATTGAATCCAGTCAGGATTTATCGGGGAGATGTATCTGGATAAGTATCTGAAGAAATGTCTGGAATCTGAGATGTTTGCTTTGCAGATGGACTGGGTGCATGCATATATTGTTGTCGCCTGGATTTATGGAGATAGTAATTACGAGACTGCTGAAGCTCTTCTTCCTGCACAGTATCTGGCTGTGAGTCCGGGTACCACCATTTTGGATAGGCTGAGTCGGTATCGAATTGAGCATTGATGGAACATATGCATGTCTGTTTGGCTTGGAGTAATTTCTCAGTGTAGTCTGGAGGAAAGAGTTCCCACGGAGCATCATCATGAAAGGATGGCCATAATGCATCTGGAATGATCTGATTTTTTTCAAAAAGGAGTTTTTGAATCGATCTAGTCTCAACCGGACGATCAAACATATTATGAACGAGGTCATATGGATAAGACTGATGAAATGTGACTTGATACTGAGAAAAATATAGGCCATCAAATCTGATAGAGTGATGTCTGTGAAAAAACATCATAGACCATGCCATTTTTGTAGACATATGACCTTTGTATCGGGCAAGTTGGTGAGCAAACACAGATTTTCATTTGTCGAGGGTTTTGAACCATCGGAGAAAAGTCATCAAAGAGCGTAATTCAGGGGTTGAGGTTGACTGGTATTGGGAAATTATTTTCAACATATGATGGATCGGGAATTGGATAGCAATGTGGTATTGATGTAACATATACCAAAAGAACCATAATAATTCTTCTAGAAATATGATATCAAGTCCTGGAGGTAAACAAAAGATTTTTGATAAGGAGTAATCTGGATGGACCCCTAACATATCATGCATGGATTGACCACATTTTTCAATGCATTGAAGTTGGTAAGAAAACATGAGGGTGGTAGCATTTTCATCAATGGTACGTGTTTGAACAAGGGCATCGAATTCAGGAGGTACGTCTGGAGTATGGTTTGGTGAAGAGGATGATGAACAGGAACTGGACTGGGTTGATGGTTGGAACATGAAACATGGAAGAGGTTTGGATCTAAGGTTCATGAAACCAACTTGTTTAGTTTTAGGTCTGGATAAATAATCTGCAATGGTGTTGGTATGACTTTTAATATGCTGGATGGTGAAGGAATATTCACTGAACCATTCTGCCCAGCGAAGTAATTGCTGATGTGGAACCTTTTTCTTATGGAAACGAAGCATTTGATCAAAAGACTTCATATCAGTTTCAACAAAGAAATGATGTCCAACAAGGTGGAATTCAAACCTTTCAATGGCATTTTTTACTGCTAATACTTCCTTGAAAGTGGAATGATAATGTTGCTGGTGTGGTTTGAATTGTCCACTCTGGTATCCGCACAAATGTCGTACCTTGTCCTCATGTTGTTCAAAAAGCACTGCACCCCAATGAGTGTCACTAGCATCCGTCTGAAGAATGCTTTTCCTCAAAGAAGGAATCTTCAACGGCTGTGTATGGAAGGATAAGCGCTTGAGACTCTTGACTGCATTTGTCTGCTTTTCAGACCATTCTGGATGATTCTTCTTAAGCATCTGGGAAAGTGGAATAGTGAAACGAGAAATGTTGGGAATGAAACAGCACATGTAATTGGCAATTCCCAAGAATTGTTGTATTTCTTTCTTGGTTGTGAGAACATCTGAGAATTTTTGCAATTCATTAGCAATATGAGGCTAAAGATCATACTTGCCATCAGCAATCACCATACCAAGAAAATCAATCTTTGTTTGTCCCAACTGCATTTTCTTCTCAGAGAGCATGATACCATAAGTGTGGATGATATCAGCAAAGTCACGAAGAAGACGTATATGAGATTCCTCATCTTTTGAAAAGAGAAGGATATCATCGATACAAATGAGACATGTATGCGTGGGGAGCAAAAATCTTCGCCATGGCTTTCTCAAGCGAGGAAGGAACGACTTTAAGTCCAAAAGGCATGACTCCCACCGGTAGTGTTGATTGGGAATGCAGAGCGCCTTATGACGATCATCGATGAATTCCAAGTTGCCAAAATCCACTTTGAGATCAAATTTGGAAAACATCTTTGCATTATGGAGATTTGCAAAAAAAACTTGTCTGGAAGGTAGAGGAAATTTATCATCACGGAGAAAGAAATTCAAGGGCTGATAATTGATAATAAGTCTGTGTTTTCCTTTGGCCTGCTCTGCCCGTTTATTGACATAAAAAGCTTCACATGCCCATTGAGAGTCTGTAGGTTCAATCAATCCTTGAGATAAAAGCCGAGTACATTCTTGTTGGGCGAGACCGAGATGTTCTGGTGACATGCCGGAATGACTAGCTTTAGTGGGATTGATATCTTCTCTCTTGATGAATGGAAGACAGATAAAGAATTCTGAATTCTTTTATAATGGATGAGCACATTTAGTAAGAAAATCAGCATGAGAATCTGAGCAAGAACGAGAAATAAGCTGGGTCTTGATCTGCTCAATAGGATTGCCTTCAATCTAGAATAAATTAGGTGTGGTGGTCCAGATTGGAAAAACATCTTGTACCGAACACCATCAGGGAGGATTCTAAGTTTATTGAGTTTAGAATAAACATCAAAACCTAGAACCATGTCTTTGCCCGGTAAATCGGAGCCAAGAACTTTATGAAAAGTGAAACAGCCTGGGAAAATTTGGATTTTAATGGGTTTGCTGATCAGATGAGTAGTGAAAGTCTCACTATTAGCAGAGTAGAATATTTCCTAATGAGGTTTCCACTGAGAGGCTGGAAGGATCTTAGGGTTGATAATAGTACGAGTAGCACCAGTATCAAAGAATGCGATGACTGAAATAGGATTTGAGTATTTAGTGGGGAAGATTTGAACTTTTATTGTAGGTATGTGACATGAAAAGGCTAATGATGGAAGGGATTGTGGTGCTTGTTGGATATGGTAGAAATAGTGACAATCATCTGAATCAGAGTACTCGACGTGGCTGCAAACTGGAAAATGGTGTCTGAAGTGGGTTCGTCATCCATTGAAAACCAACTTTCAACATCATCATCAGAAAAATTGATATCTGTGAGCTGAGAAAGTTGTTGCATCATTTTGACTGACTGCTTGGGCTTGTTTGGACAATTTTTGACAAAATGACCCGGGCGGTTGCACAAATAACACCGATTAGACCGTTTGCCTTTGCGTTTCCTTTTCCGAAGAAACTTGCGGTTCTTGAAACGTCAAAATTTGCATCGAGCTGGAGCATTAGGTGGAAAAACTTGATGCATCTAGAATGAAACTTCTTCTTGGTAGGACAAGAACATAAGCGATCTGATTTGCATTTGATCTGCAAGTCTGGTCGTTGACAAACCTTTGTCAGCTGTTTAGAATACTTCATATAATCGTCAAAAAATTATTTTTGAGAACAGAGCTTTTCTAGAGCAAGAATAACAAACTGGTAAATTTTGCCAAGAGAAGTGGATCTAAGTTGTTTGTTCTGGGACTGCATAAGCTTGGTTGCTTCATGACTTAGGGATTCAGGAATTGATGCCAAAAAGGCTTGCTTCATATTAGGATCATCCATACCCCTAAGTATATGATATCTTAATACCATCTCTTTGTAATGCCTATCAAGATCTGTCTTTTTTAGAGAACAGCATCGCATCTTAAAGTATTCTTCTCTGACCTGGTTCTCATAAAGGTGAGGTAATCCACAGAATTCATCATACATGAGATATAGGGCTTGGTTAATAACTGGCATTTGGATGAACAGATTTTGTCTATATTCTTAAAGACTTATCCACCAATCACGGAGAATGCCATCAAATCTAGCTGTAAACTACGCAAGTACAGAGGAGACTTGGGCATTAGGTTTCAGCATCTCAGCTTGTAACCAGGCCTGAAATTGATACATCCGAGTTCTCCATTTATGTGAAGGAAGATCGTTGACGGTAAAAGTGTGGAGCTTTGCTGAAGCTGTATAAGAGTCACGTTCAGCCATAGTATGATGAGATTGTCGATACATAGGCGGAGAGTTTGGAATGGAATCATCACCTTCAGGCATTTCATCATCAACCTCAAAAACAACAGGTGGTCTGGACGATTCAGGTTGATAGGTCATCAGCTGGGGAGAAACATAAGGATGTTGATCAGAAGTATTACTGTTAGAGTCAAAGTTACTTTCAAATGATTCATCAGTTGAAGGTAAATCAGCTTCTGATTCTGTTTGGAAGGTAGATAGAGAATCCTGAGAAAGACCAAAAGTAGCAAGACGTTGCCTTTCTGCCATGTCTCTCAAAAAAGAGCTCATAAAATTGGAAGAGACGGGATTTTCTGAAGAGTCAGGATTAGCAGAAGGTTGGCGGTCTTCCATCATCATTATGTGCATTGGAGCCTTATCCTTAGATAAAGGACGATGAGGCTTAGGAGATGGAGGATCTGAGTGACTGGAAGAGAAAGAGTTAGGAATATCAGCGGATAGGGTCTGCGGCCTAGCAGAATACTTTTCTCGCTTCTTTTGTTCTCGTTCCAACTTGATCTTTTCATCACGTTCTTTACAGAGCTTGGCATATAACTGTTCAGTGTTGCCAAAAGCTTGAACAGCACAAGAAGGTATATGAAGTGAGACCAACGATTGGCTAATTTTTGGGAAAGGGGAAAAAGAGGGTTGTGGCCATGCTGTTGTGGAGTCAAAAGGGTTTGGTACTAATGACATTTCAGGGAAAGTCTATGGTTGTCTGAGTTTTTGCTTAAGATATTCCTGTTGAAGCGATGTCATTTGGGTTTTTAATGACTTCATTTTTGCTTCCTTCTGGAGAAACTGAGCTGAATAGCCATGAGAGCTGCTGACAATGTGCATTAATTCTTGATGGAGCTAATCAATCCGGTTTTGGAGATGGTCAATTTTTTTTGTAGCTGAGAAATCAGCATAGTTTGGTTCTGAGACTAAGAGTCCACCTGATGAGCTACTAAATCCAGTTTTTGTTCAAGTCTGGTAATGGTTTTGTTTTGGGCTAAAGCATTTTCAGTCTGCCAATTGAGAATTGCTTCGGCTTGGGAGAGTTTGGGTGTGGATCCATCAGGTTGTATAGCTTTGGAAGGAATAACTCTTGGTTGTTGAGTGGCAGTTTGCTGAAGAAAAGGAAAATCTGTATCATAATTGAAACGTTGTCCTGTCTTTGAGGGCTCAGGGGATTGGATCATCATAACGGACTGAACAGGGGGAGTATGAGCAAGGGGTGAATGGGTTGGTTTATGTTCTTTTGCAATCCACCGCAGAGACTGTTGATAACATGATAAAGACTGTTTGAAGTAAGGTGATTTAGCAGGTTTGGATAGTTGTAAAGGTGATTTAGGTTGAGGTGTCGGAGGGATGTCCCATGAGGGATTACTGGATGGTGAATCTTTTCTGGCTAGTGGAGAATATTTGACATAATAGTCAAATTTACCAGACGGTTGACCAAGAAGACCAACTTCAGGATCATGTTCTTCAAATCGGGAATGAAGATCTGTCTGACTGCAACGAGCTTTCTTCTTTTTCTAGTTGAAATAGTTTCGTCTTGGAAGATAATGCTCATCGATTTCCCAAATAGGATCATCACGGCATTCCGAGCATTGGCAATCAAGATCAAATGGAGTGTGACTAGTGACTGGATCATATTGATGATAGACAGAAGCACCAGATTGTTGAAAAGAATGAATGGAAAGTCCAGGTTCCCGTACTTCGGTGGTGGGTATGACCGGAGTGATCATGAATTGAGTTTGTCGAAAACTCAAAGGTGGAGCACTAGGAGTTGCTGGAGCTTAAATCTGATAGTTATTGTTCCGTCACTGTTATCATACATGGTAGATTCTGTAGAAACCACCGGAGTTTCTTTCTAGACGCATTAAGTTTTCTCCACCTAATGCTCCGGCTCGACGCAAATTTCGACGTTTCAAGAACCTCAAGTTTCTTCGGAAAAGGAAACGCAAAGGCAAACAGTCTAATCGGTGTTATTTGTGCAACCGCCTGGGTCATTTTGCCAAAAATTGTCCAAACAAGCCCAAGCAGTCAGTCAAAATGATGCAACAACTTTCTCAGCCCATAGATATCGATTTTTCTGATGATGATGTTGAAAGTTGGTTTTCAATGGATGACGAACCCACTTCAGACACCATTTTCCAGTTTGCAGCCATTGATACTGAGTACTCTGATTCAGATGATTGTCCCTATTTCTACCATATCCAACAAGCACCACAATCTCTTCCATCATTAGTCTTTTCATGTCACATACCTACAGCAAAAGTTCAGATCTTCCCCATTAAATACTCAAATCATATTTCAGTCATCGCATTCTTTGATACTGGTGCTACTCGTACTATTATCAACTCTAAGATCCTTCCAGTCTCTCAGTGGAAACCTCATCAGGAAATATTCTACACTGCTAATAGTGAGACTTTCACTACTCATCTGATCAGCAAACCCATTAAAATCCAAAATTTCCCAGGCTGTTTCACTTTTCATAAAGTTCTTGGCTCCGATTTACTAGGCAAAGACATGGTTCTAGGTTTTGATGTTTATTCTAAACTCAATAAACTTAGAATCCTCCCTGATGGTGTTCAGTACAAGATGTTTTTCCAATCCCGACCACACAAACCTAATTTATTCCAGATTGAAGGCAATCCTATTGAGCAGATCAAAACCCAGCTTATTTCCCGTTCTTGCGCAGATTCTCATGCTGATTTTCTCACTAAATGTACTCATCCATTATGGAAGAATTCAGGAATTCTTTATCCGTCTTCCATTCATCAAGAGAGAAGATATCAATCCCACTAAAGCTAGTCATTCTGGCATGTCACCAGAACATCTCAGTCTCGCCCAACAAGAATGTACTCAGCTTTTATCTTAAGGATTGATTGAACCCACAGACTCTCAATGGGCATGTGAAGCTTTTTATGTCAATAAACAGGCAGAGCAGGCCAGAGGAAAACTCAGACTTGTTATCAATTATCAGCCCTTGAATTTCTTTCTCCGTGACGATAAATTTCCTCTGCCTTCCAAACAAGTTTTTTTTGCAAATCTCCATAATGCAAAGATGTTTTCCAAATTTGATCTCAAAGCTGGATTTTGGCAACTTGGAATTCATCCTGATGATCGTCATAAGACTGCTTTCTGCATTCCCAATCAACACTACCAGTGGACAGTCATGCCTTTTGGACTTAAAGTCGCTTCCTTCCTTGTTTCAGAAAGCCATGACGAAGATTTTTGCTCCCCTTCTGCATACATGTCTCATTTGTATCGATGATATCCTTCTCTTTTCAAAAGATGAGGAATCTCATATACGTCTTCTTCGTGACTTTGCTGATATCATCCACACTTATGGTATCATGCTCTCTGAGAAGAAAATGCAGTTGGGACAAACAAAGATTGATTTTCTTGGTATGGTGATTGCTGATGGCAAGTATGATCTTTAGCCTCATATTGCTAATGAATTGCAAAAATTCCCAGATGTTCTCACAACCAAGAAAGAAATACAACAATTCTTGGGAATTGCCAATTACATGTGCTGTTTCATTCCCAACATTTCTCGTTTCACTACTCCACTTTCCCAGATGCTTAAGAAGAATCATCCAGAATGGTTTGAAAAGCAGACAAATGCAGTCAAGAGTCTCAAGCGCTTATCCTTCCATACACAGCCGTTGAAGATTCCTTCTTCGAGGAAAAGCATTCTTCAGACGGATGCTAGTGACACTCATTGGGGTGCAGTGCTTTTTGAACAACATGAGGACAAGGTACGACATTTGTACGGATACCAGAGTGGACAATTCAAACCACACCAGAACATTATCATTCCACTTTCAAGGAAGTATTAGCAGTAAAAAATGCCATTGAAAGGTTTGAATTCCACCTTGTTGGACATCATTTCTTTGTTGAAACTGATATGAAGTCTTTTGATCAAATGATTCGTTTCCATAAGAAAAAGGTTCCACATCAGCAATTACTTCGCTAGGCAGAATGGTTCAGAGAATATTCTTTCACCGTCCAACATATCAAAGGTCACACCAACACCATTGCAGATTATTTATCCAGACCTAAAACTAAACAAGTTGGTTTCATGAACCCTAGATCCAAACCTCTTCCATGTTTCATGTTCCAACCATTAACCCAGTCCAGTTCCTGTTCATCATCCTTTTCACCAAACCGTACTCCAGACGTACCTCCTGAATTCGATGCCCTTGTTCAAACACGTACCATTGATGAAAATGCTACCACCCTCATGTTTTCTTACCAACTTCAATGCATTGAAAAATGTGGTCAATCCATGTATGATATGTTAGGGGTCCATCCAGATTACTCCTTATCAAAAATCTTTTGTTTACCTCCAGGACTTGATATCATATTTCCAGAAGAATTATTATGGTTCTTTTGGTATATGTTACATCAATACCACATTGCTATCCAATTCCCGATCCATCATATGTTGAAAATAATTTCCCAATACCAGTTAACCTCAACCCCTGAATTACGCTCTTTGATGACTTTTCTCCGATGGTTCAAAACCCTCGACAAATGAAAATCTGTGTTTGCTCACCAACTTGCCCGATACAAAGGTCCTATATCTACCAAAATGGCATGGTCTATGATGTTTTTTCACAGACATCACTCTATCAGATCTGATGGCCTATATTTTTCTCAGCATCAAGTCACATTTCATCAGTCTTATCCATATGGCCTCGTCCATAATATGTTTGATCGTCCAGTTGAGACTAGATCAATTCAAAAACTCCTTTTGAAAAAAATCAGATAATTCCAGATGCATTATGGTCATCCTTTCACGATGATGCTCCGTGGGAACTCTTTCTTCCAGACTACACTGAGAAATTACTCCAAGCCAAACAGACATGCATACGTTCCATCAATGCTCAATTCGATAGGCTCGCCTATCCGAGAATGGTGGTAATCGGACTCACAGCGATATTGTGCAGGAAGAAGAGCTTCAGCAGTCTCGTAATTACTATCTCCATAAATCCAGAGACAACAATATATGCATGCACCCAGTCCATCTGCAAAGCAAACATCTCGATATACTTATACATCTCCCGCCGACCGGATTCAATCAATGGGTTGTCTCGACTTCCAGGATGAAGACTTGTGGCACGTTACCAACTTATCAGATGATTAAAGATCTGCGTGTCCTAAAATATATAGTTGTGTCTTTTATGTAAAATAGGAGTGGACTAAATGCCAATTTGCCATTTCAATGTAATATCTCCCGTATCCTTTGTAAAAAGTCAAGTATTGTAAGATTATGTTTTGTCAAGAATTGTAGGCTACGTATTGTAAAAAAAAAAAAACCAAAAGTCAAAAAGGTTAGTCTTGTATTTAATGTCTCCTTTATGAGTGGTTGTACCCCTTTTATCTATAAATAAAGGCTTTTACCTTCTCGGAGAGGAGGAGGAACTTTGTAAAACTTAAACTTTTGTTTCTCACTTTCTCTTCCATATTTTCCCTACACTTCCATACTTTCTCTACACATCTTTACTATAATTCTTCCATGTTTCTTTCATATTGCTAACTTTCCCTCAACCTCAAGGATGTTGTAATACTCTGATAATGTTATAGATAGCAAAAGATCTCATATATATATATATATATATATATATATATATATATATATATATATATATATATATATATATATATATATATATATATATATATATATATATATATATATATATATATATATATATATATATATTTTAATTTATGTTCTTTAACATGTTTGATATTTATGTTTTCATTTATGTTCTTGTTCTTCATTTATGTACATGTTCTTCATTTATATTCATGTTCTCTATTTATGTGGTTGTTTAATATTCACTAGCCCTTTTAGATAATGTTAGAAGCTGTGTGGGTGTATGTGTGTGTGGGATAAAAGGAGGGCCTTGACCATCATTTCGACCGATCGTTGTGTTGATTGGTTCCGCTTAGGTCGGCTATTATAGTTTCCCACTTGCATAAACTCCACGAGTTACTGACAGAATCTCTAAGGTCTAGTATCCCGTGTGAAATTAGAGATATACAAGAAAATAATAGAAATTAGATACATGCTAGAAAAGAACAGAAATTAGAAACATGACAAACAGCAAGGAAACTTAGCGATTTGTTGAGTAGAGAAAGAGACAGAAAGTTATAATCTAGCTGAAAGAGAAATAAAATGATAAAGAATAGCACAACACTATGAGGATTTAGATGAGAAAAATAGAAGATTGCTAAGTAGTACGCCTGAGAATAAAGAGAGAAAGCAAGCAGAAATTTAGAAGAAGTACAGCAAAAACAGGGACAACGGAGTAAGAGAATAGTTAGATTTGGTTTATTTTCTAAGCATTTATAGCTCACCCCGTTGCTTTCCTTATTTTTGTAGGTATTAGATTGCAGTGGTTGGGAACGTCAAGCTGGCGAGAAGATTGCACACACTGTCTCAGTGAAGAATTTTAATGTGGATTGATGTATGTGAGAAATAATCTTTGTGTAATAGTATGTTATAACTGGAATAAGGATAAAAATTTTAGACGAACCAATTCTCTGGATTCTCTCTATAAGATACTCAGTGAATACTTGCCTAGTGAGACATTACACAACCACACCATCCAACCCTTCCACCTTCCTAGCATACTTCCCCTTCATTGGTGGACTTTAGTAATAGAAGGTCTATCACAATGACCCTACTATTTATCCAACTTTCAATCAAATATAGGACTAAACAAGAATTTCCCCCAGTGAGATTACTTAAAAAGAAGTTCCTTGTCAACTAACCGTTGAGCGACTCAGGTCACATGGGGCTATTTTTCCTTTTCTAATCACTTATTCCTTCGCTTAATCGAACAATTATCTTGTGTTAATCGCGATCTTCTTACATGTTCTCGCTTCAATCAAGTCCACACAGAAAATACCGAGGCAAAATCAACTAAGATCTAGATTGTATTAGTACTAACCTTGGAAATCTGTATCCACAAATCCAGTCTTAAGAGCTTTTGCTGATAATAGTGTTTCGCATGCCAAGGATACTCCTTCAGCTAAGTTGTTCACATGGCTCCTCACCAACAAGCAGCTTGTAGCATTTAGGATCTGCCCAATTGTTATCGATCAATAGTTAGTCCTTAAAATGAGCTAACTCACAAGGCATACCAGTACTGGAGAATAATATTACTTTCATTATATACCATGGATCGTCTAGACACCATAATCAGCGATCCAAAGGGTACATATGTACCATAACTAATTCGACACAACAAGAAATAGGGAGCATTCAGTTGGGCTTGAAAGCAAGCAAAGAAAACTAACAAATGCATCTGCAACTGACAGTACATCCCTTAAGACCTTTGCATTATAAACTAGCAAGCTAGCAAGAGTGCACCGAGGAATTCCAAACTTCACTATCAAATACAAGTACTCATTTCACTATAAAATTCAAGTATTCAAACAACAAAAGAAACTATTTAAAAGTAGAAAAAAGATGAGCTGTAGCACAATCTCCATCTAGTATTAACTCAATTAAAAAACAAATGTACCAGTTCAAATGGTTAGATTATAGGAAAAAATGAATTATAGATCAGTGATAAGATCTTATAGGGGGATCAAATGAGAATCTCTCAATCTTTTCTGGGGTGACATCAAGCACCAGACCATGTCCTAGATTCGGATCATTGTGCATGATCAAAGTAGATTCATGAGAATAAAATAGGAACAAATAAAAAGATCTAGACGGTTGAAGGGAGCTAACATCTCTATTTGGTAAGTAAACATATATGTTTATTGCCGAGAAAGATTCTTACCAAGAGGACTCATCTCATCTAAGCACTCTGAGTCAACAACTAATGCTCTTTTCATGCCAAACTCTTGCAACGCATTGGCAATTTTGAGTACCTAACAAGAAAACCAAAAAGAGACTTCCAAACATGGCAAGTTACTCACCAGCCAAAAACAACCAGAGCTTTCTTTACCAAATCAAATAACTCATGATATTATTAAAAAGCCATTACACAATGCAAGATCCATTGACATCATAATTGCAGTGGAATAAATGAAAAGAGAACATACATATATGAATAATCTTGCAGCTAAATTTATTGATTAATCTGAAAAGCATGGAGAACCTCAAAAAATAACTCCAAAATGTTAGATGCCTTACAACTCTAGAGTGAGTTACTATTTTAACCTTTCATCAGCCAAGACATTGAAATTTTAACAAAGAAGTAAATGACCAAGAAATGTTTTGGTTAATTATGTTAAATTAAGAGAATTCTTCATATAAGATATGATATTTATGTTATGGCTACAGCGCACTGTAAAGGCACTTACCAAGTCTTCAGTGTATACACCAACCACAAAGCAAAAGGCACCCGTGCAGGGATTCAACATAGGGCCCAAGATATTGAATACGCTTTTTACTTTCAGCTTTTCCTCACCGGCCTAACAATATTCATTACTGGATGATACTTTGGAGACATCATGAAACCAATCCCTGCCTCATTTACACACCTTCTTACATCCTGTTTTCAAGAAATAAAAAAGAGAAAAGTTTGAGCCAACAGCATATATTATAGATAAAGTTTTGTTCTAAATTTATGTTCAAAGGTTGAGTAGACCAAAAACTCAGAGGTCTGATTTTCAACCTAATCTGTGGTTTATGAAGTCTGCTTTGAAATTACCAAAAAGAGAAAAGGCAAGATTTTCTGCAAGAACTCAATTATAGCAAAACAACTAATGCTTGGTAACGTTTTGATCCATAAATTGCCCAAAAATTGGACTAATGTCCAATAAACTCTTTGACAGGGAGTGAGGGGGCCATTTAATTCAAAAAAAAAAAAAAGGAACAATGCAATCTATCATGCAATTCATCATTACTATTGTTAATGTTGAAACAATGAAGCATATCAAGTTGAGACACTGACCATTTTCTTTGTATCATTTGAGTTCCAAGTAATTGTTATGGGAAGAAGTACTGTCTACAATAGCAAATACTTGGTAACACATTGACGAATTAGCCACAAATACATGAATAACACCATACTATGACACCAATTATTTGACAACAAATAACTTGATTCATGAGAACCTACCTCTGGTCCCAAGTCAAGAACTACACCTAAAGCTTCTAACACATCAGCACTTCCACATGCAAGAGAGCTAGAACGACTTCCATGTTGTTCAGCAAATAATCGAACAGTTATAGTTTGTAGCACAAATTAGGCCTCTAAATATCATATTAGGAAATTATTGTAAGGCATTGCATAAGGATGAAAATGACTCCAACCTTAGCAACTTGTGCACCACAAGCCGAGACAAGTATTGAAGCACCAGTGGAAATGTTCACAGTGTTTGCACCATTACCACCTGTAGTGATGGCAATGGGCCAGGCCGGGACCGGGTACCCCTTGGCCTAGGCCCAAGCCCGACCTCATAACACAGGCCCAAGCCCAGCCCGAGCCCCTTACGGGTATGATAGGCAAAGCCCAAGCCCGGCCCGACGGGTTTTTTATAACCGTAGGCCAGGCCCAAGCCCGCCTTTTTTAATAATGTTTATTTTTAAATATTAATAAATTTCAAATTTTTTTTATATTTTTAATTTTAGAAATAGTTTTTAAATGTTAATTGAAGCTATTTCCGCAAATAATTTAAGCAATAAGTGAGCAATTAAAACTCCATAATATTTGATTATACTAACTTTTCAGCTGTGCATAATATGTTATGGTGAAATCCACTTTTATAAGTTGAACCAAACCCATCTAACTCATTTAAAGGCAATTTTAACATGTTAAACCTTCAATATAGGATGAAAATTGAGGTTAGGGTTTGGGAAAAATGAATATATATATGTAGGATAATATTGTAATTAAATATATAGTATAAGGGTAAATTAGTAAAATTAATACTAAAATTTTTGGGGACAGGCCGGGCCGGGCCTAAAGATATACCCATGCCCGGCCCGTACCTGAGGTCAGGCCTTAAAATCCCGCCACTCCGAGGTCGCCTTAAAATCAAGCCCTGTGCCCAAGCCCAAGCCCGCCAACCTCGGGTAAAGCCTGCCCCTTTCGGGCCGGGCCGAGCCGAGCCAGGTACCCAAAAATATCGGGCCCATTGTCATCTCTAACCACCCGTTCCAACAATGTCAACCACACCATCCAACCCTTCCACCTTCCTAGCATACTTCCCCTTCAATTGGTAGACTTTAGTAATATGAGGTCTATCACAATGACCCTACTATTTATCCAACTTTCAATCAAATATAGGACTAAACAAGAATTTCCCCCAGTGAGATTACTTAAAAAGAAGTTCCTTGTCAACTAACCGTTGAGCGACTCAGGTCGCATGGGGCTATTTTTCCTTTTCTAATCACTTATTCCTTCGCTTAATCAGAACAATTATCTTGTGTTAATCTGCCAGATCTTCTTACATGTTCTGCTTCAATCAAGTCCACACAGGAAAATACTTAGGCAAAATCAACTAAGATCTAGATTGTACAAGTACTAACCTTGGAAATTTGTATCCACAAATCCAGTGTCTTAAGAGCTTTTGCTGATAACAGTGTTTTGCATGCCAAGGATACTTCTTCACTAAGCGTTCACATTTGCTCCACCAAGCAGTCATGTGCAAAGATTTAGGATCTGCCCAATTGTTATCCGATTAATAGTTAGTCCTTAAAATGAGCTAACTCACAGTGCATACCAGGGTACTGGAGAATAATACTTTCATTATATACCATGGATCAGTCTAGACGCCATAACTGGAGTTGATCTAGTGGTGCATATGTACCATAACTAATTCTAGACACAATAAGAAATAGGGAGCATTCAGTTGGGCTTGAAAGCAAGAAAAGAAAACTAACAAATGCATCTGCAATTGACAGTACATCCCTTAAGACCTTCGCATTATAAACTAGCAAGCTAGCAAGAGTGCACCGAGGAATTCCGAACTTCACCATCAAATACAGATACTCGTTTCACTATAAAATTCAAGTATTCAAACAATAAAAGAAACTATTTCAAAGCAGAAAAAAGATGAGCTCTAACACAATCTCCATCTAGTATTCACTCAATTGCAAAACAAATGTACCAATTCAAATGGTTAAATTATAGGAAAAAATGAATTATAGATCACTGATAAGATCTTACAGGGATCAAATGAGAATCTCTCAATCTTTTCTGGGGTGACATCAAGCACTAGACCAGGTCCTGGATTCGGATCATTGTGCATGATCAAAGTAGATTCATGAGAATAAAATAGGAACAAATAAAAAGATCTGGACAGTTTAAGGGAGCCAACATCTATATTTGCTAAATAAACATATAAGTTTATTGCCGAGAAAGAATCTTACCAAGGGGACTCATCTCGTCTAAGCCCTCTAAGTGAACAACTAATGCTCTTTTCATGCCAAACCGTTGAAACGCGTTGGCAATTTTCTGTACCTAACAAGAAAACCATAAAGAGACTTCGAAACATGGCATCAAATACAGCCAGAGCTCTCTTTACCAAATTAAACAACTCATGATATTATCATAAAGCCATTAATTACACAATGCAAGATCCATTGACATCATAATCGCAGTGGAATAAATGAAAAGAGAACATCGTTGGATACATATATGAATAATCTTGCAACTAAATTTATTTATTAATCTAGAAAGCACAGAGAACCTCTCAAAATAACTCAAGAAAATTAGATGACTTACAACTCTAGAGTGAGTTACCACTATAACCTTTCATCGGCCAAGACATTGAAATTTTAACAAAAAAGTAAATGATCAAGAAATGTTTTGGTTAATGATGTTGAACTAAGAGAAATCTTCATATCGGATATGATATTTATATTATGGCTACAGCGCATTGTAAAGGCACTTACCAAGTCTTCAGTGTATACAACCAACCACAACAACAGGCACCTGTGCAGGATTCAACATAGGGCCCAAAATATTCAATACAGTTTTTACTTTCAGCGTTTTCCTCACTGGCCTAACAATATTCACTACTGGATGATACTTTGGAGACATCATGAAACCAATCCCTGCCTCATTTACATACCTTGTTACATCCTGTTTTCAAGAAATAAATAAGAGAAAAAAGTCTGAGCCAATAGCATATATTATAGATAAAGTTCTGTTCTAAATTCGTGTTCAAAGGTTAAGTAGACCAACAACTCAGTGGTCTGATTTTCAACCTAATCTATGGTTTATGAAGTCTGCTGTGAAAATACCAAAGTGAGATAAGGCCAGATTTGCTACAAGAACACAATTATAGCAAAACAACTAATGCTTGGTAAGGTTTTGATCCATAAATTCCCAAAAATTGGTCTAATGTCCAATAAACTCTTTGACAGGGAGTGAGGGGGCCATTTAATTCAAAAAAAATAAACGATGCAATTCATCATTACTATTGTTAATGTTAAAACCATGAAGCATATCAAGTTGAGATACTGACCATTTTCTTTGTATCATTTGAGTTCCAAGTAATTGTTATGGGAAGAAGTACTGTTTACAATAGCAAATACTTGGTAACCCATAGACGAATTAGCCACAAATACATGAATAACACCATACTATAACATCAATTATTTGACAACAAATAACTTGATTCATGAGCACCTACCTCTGGTCCCAAGTCAAGAACTACACCTAAAGCTTCTAACACATCAGCACTTCCAAATGCACAAGAGCTAGGAACGACTTCCATGCTGTTCAGCAAATAATCGAACAGTTATAGTTTGTAGCATAAATTAGGTCCCTAAACATCATGTTAGGAAAATATTGTAAGGCATTTCATAAGGATGAAAATTACTCCAACCTTAGCAACTTTTGCACCACAAGCCACAACAAGTATTGAAGCACCAGTAGGAATGTTCACTGTGTTTGCACCATCACCACCCGTTCCAACAATGTCGACCACACCATCCAACCCGTCCACCTTCCTAGCATACTTCCCCTTCAATTGGTAGACTTTAGTAATATGAGGTCTATCACAATCAGGGGCGGACCCAAGCCTCAACTTTTAAAAAAAATTTGAGAAGTTTTTTTAAAAGGTAAAAAAAGAGAAAAAAAGTTAGGTTTTGCCTTTTTTATATTCAAGTTTTTCTTTCCCAATTCTCAACTTCCCTTCCCTTTTACATGCGTATCTGGATTTAGAGTGATTGTAATCCATATTTTTGTAAACCTTTGTGTATTTTACTTTTATTAGAGTTGTGATTGAATTCTAAATTTATGTAGAATATTTTTGGTGAATTTATGGTTATTGTAAATGATAATCCTATTTTTTCCTATGATTTTGTATTGAATTTCGATAGGATTTAGGATACTTCTCATACAAATTGGGCTATAATTGCTACCTAATTTTATTAATTTGTCTTTGTAGGCCTAAACGATGATTTTGAGTATAGATGACAGTTTTCAGCGTAAATTACTTAACTTGAGCTTGGAAACTTAGAATGACCTGATTTTAGAAGCTTTGGAAAGCTGAGAAGCAGAGCTACAACTTTCATGTTTTGGGTTTTTCCTAATTCTGACTAGGACAAGGGTGAAAACTTAGCTTGAAGTCGTGAACAGTACGTTGGAAACCGAAGGAAAACGTCTTTGGCTGTGCTTCAAGTATTTCTTCCATAACTTGAGCTGTAGACCTCAGATTATTCTGATTCTTGAACAAGTAGAAACATAATTTAAAGGGCTACAATTCATATTTTTAACACTTTTCCATATTAAGACTCTTTCATGCTCAAATTTGGCTCGAAAGATTCTCTCTGCGGCAAGAAAAAAGCTTCGCTGCGGCGAAACTGCGTCCGATGTGAAAAATAAAACGACGCTTTTTGGCTTGCTAGGGCTTGGTCCTTAAGTGAAAGAGGTATAAATTAGCACAAAAACATAAGAAAAAAGGCCTTGGTTCGTCATTTGGAAGGCAGCTTTTGGAAGAAGAAGATTATTGAAGATTTGGGCTTCAAATTAGAGAAGATTTCTCCAACTTTTGCTTGTTTTTCAACGATGAATCTTGATTCAGTTTGTTTTTGTTATTTCGTTTTGTTTTTGAGTATGAACTGAGTTGTTTAGCTGAGGTTTGATGTAACCTTGATACAATGATTCAAATTTATATGAATTGATTTACTTTGAGTTTTAATTTCATGATTGAGTTTTTATCTCTTTGCTTAATAACTTTTGGATGCTTGATTACCATTCAAATGTATGTTGTTCACGATGAGATTGAGAAATGATTTGTGATTGTGCCTCTTGGGATAAATACCGTAGATTAAGCAAACACTAGAGATAGGTTTAGCGATTTATGAGAGATAGGTTTAGCGATTTATGAAATCTAGATAGAATTCCATAAAGCTTAAAAGACTTTGAGCTATTAATCTTCATTAAGCTTAAAAGACTTTAAACTATTAATCTTCATTTTGTTAGGTGCGGAAGCTTAATAGGGATAAGTAGGAAAATATAGCCTGAGAATGTATGTTTTACAACTTAGGGAATTCGATTTTCAATCAAGGAATTAGAACTTGGATAATAGATTTTATGATTTTGGTTAGCATATCTACGTGAAATCAACACCTTAACATTTTTTTTAGCATTTTGTTTAATTAGTTAAGTTGTTGGGTTTCGCTTTAATTTCATTATCATTCATTTATATTTTCTTAAATTGTATTTAGTTAGTTAATTTTCTATCAATCCAATTTATTGTTGTTTCAATTAGGACTTAAACTAGAGAAATCGGTACTTAGTAACACTATCCTCGTGGGAACGATACTATACTTATCACTTTATTACTTTTTGCGACTAGTGCACTTGCTATATTTGCATGTTTGTCAAAAATATGCATCAGTAAACTCTTTTGATTATATTGGATTTAAGTGAATCGTTAGATTATATTCCCGTGGTTTTTTTATCTCTTCACATTGAAGAGGTTTTTCCACGTAACAATTTTCTTGTATTTCCTTGTGAATTGAATATTATTTTCTTATGTTTTTACTAGTTGATTGGCAAACAGTGGCGGAGCGAGGGCCCCCCTTAGGCAAAAATCCTAGGTCTGCCACTAATCACAATGACCCTACTATTTATCCAACTTTCAATCCAATATAGGACTAAACAACAACATCTCCCAATGAGATTACTTACAAAAAAGTTCCTTGTCAACTAACCATTGAGTGACTCAGGTCGCATGGGGCTATTTTTCCTTTTCTAATCACTTATTCCTTCGCTTAATCAGAACAATTATCTTGTGTTAATCGCGGATCTTCTTACATGTTCGCTTCAATCAAGTCCACACAGAAAATACCGAGGCAAAATCAACTAAGATCTAGATTGTACAAGTACTAACCTTGGAAATCTGTATCCACAAATCCAGTGTCTTAAGAGCTTTTGCTGATAATAGTGTTTCGCATGCCAAGGATACTCCTTCAGCACCATCTCCAACCCATTGCACCAAATTGGTGTAAATTTTGGTGCAAAACACTATTCCATCTCCAACCCACAACATCAAATATTACACCAAAAAGAATATTCCTTAAAATATTCTTTAAAATATTCTTTTTTTTTTCTTTTATTGTAATAATTAACAATTAATCTATTTCACTCATTAATTTTGTATATATTAATTAAATATTGGGAATGATATTTTTATTAAATAATAATTATTTTGAAAATTATACTAATTTAATAAAATTAAGCATTTATTTATTCAAATAAACATTACATTTTTGTATATATTAACAAAATTTTATTCAAGGATTTGAATTCTATAACCGATCTAAGCCTATGTGAGTTTTTTTCAAAATGAGCAATCAAGAATTATGCAAAAAAGAGCTCAACAACAAGGTCAAGGATCTCAAAATAACTTTAGTTCTTTTCAATATTTTGATGATCTTACTGAATCCAAAACTAATCTACCGGAATACTAAATTGTTATTTTAGTTTATGTTGTATTTTCTTTTAATTTTAGTGTTTTTAAATTAATGTTAATTTTTATTTTGAGTTATTATAGTTTAATATTTGCATTGTATAAAGTTCTATTTTTAATTTTTCATCATTTTTTTAATTATATAATTATTATGAATTTATTATTATAAATAATAATCAAATTAAATTAAATACAAATTAGCAAACTTGGTGTGATTTTTGGTTTAAAATTTAATACTCAAATTAACCTAACAAAATTAAAAAAAAAAAAAAAAAGCAAAATTAAAAAAAAGAAAAAAAATTTATTGGTGCTACAGTGCCACACCATTTTGGAATTTGGTGCAGTACTGTAGCGCCACACCAAATTGGCGTGACGCTTTGGCGTGGGTTGGAGATGCCCTAAGCTGTTCACGTGGCTGCTCACCAACAGTGCAGTTGCAGCATTTTGTTATCTGATTAATATTTAGTCCTTAAAATGAGCTAACTCACAGTGCATACCAGGGTATTGGAAAATAATATTACCTTCATTATATACCATGGATCAGTCTGGAGACCATAACTGGAGCTGACCCAATGGTACATATGTCCATAACTAATTCTGGACACAACAAGAAACAGGGAGCATTCAGTTGTGCTTGAAAGCAAGCAGAGAAAACTAACAAATGCATCTGCAATTGGCCCTCTCTTCCCTGACAGTACATCTCTTAAGACCTTCGCATTATAAACTAGCAAGAGTGCACCAAGGAATCCCGAACTTCAATATCAAATACAGATACTCATTTCACTGTAAAATTCAAGTATCCAAATAATAAAAGAAACTATTTCAAAGCATAAAAAAGATGAGCTCTAGCACAATCTCCATCTAGTATTCACTCAATTGCAAAACAAATGTACCAATTTAAATGGTTAAATTATAGGAAAAAATGAATTATAGATCACTGATAAGATCTTACAGGGATTAAATGAGAATCTCTCAATCTTTTCTGGGGTGACATCAAGCACAAGACCAGGTCCTAGATTCGGATCATTGTGCATGATCAAAGTAGATTCATGAGAATAAAATAGGAACAAATAAAAAGATCTAGATAGTTTAAGGGAGCTAACATCTATATTTGCTAAATAAACATACAAATTTATTGCCGAGAAAGAATCTTACCAAGGGGACTCAACTCATCTAAACCCTCTGAGGGAACGACTAATGCTCTTTTCATGCCAAACCGTTGCAACACGTTCGCAATTCCGAACTTCACTATCAAATACAGATACCCATTTCACTATAAATACAAGTATTCAAACAGTAAAAGAAATTATTTCAAAGCAGAAAAAAGATGAGCTCTAGCACAATCTCCATCTATTATTCACTCAATTGCAAAACAAAGACTTTCTTTTGAGCTGCCTTTGCGGCCACTGGTTTTTTACCCACCGGAAGTCCCTCAACAAGAACAGGCGCCTTATCCACATTAACATAAACTTGTTTCTGTGATTCAAAGGAACAAAAGAAACCAGTTGTTAGCAAAGAAGAGCAGAAAGAATCAAGTGAAAGATTGAACATTTGGGTTAAAAAAGACTAACCTTGTTATTCTCACAGCTGGTGCATTAGCGAGTAATTGAGGGCAAAAACTCCTAGTGATGGGGCGAGTAATCTGAGGCTGAGGCTTGCCATCGATTCCTCAAACAGTTACGCGATTGCCAATATCACCTAGTGCATGGTGGTTACTCCCATCAGCCGCCGCCCCGGCTTTCTTTTATTGCTTAACCGCTCCTCCTCCTACGAGGCTACGACTGCCTCACCTATAATCATCAAAAGAGACAACTTTTATACAAATTTTAAAGAATGCAAGAAAAAAGAGTTAAATAAGTTAGATGAGAAGAAACAAATTAAGAGAGAACAAAGAGAAAACCAATTGTTTAAGATTTCTCACAAATAGAACAGAACAATCTGAAAAATATGAATAACCATTTCTTGTCCTTCTTATCAAATTTTCCCGTCAACCAAACAAATGGTCAAGGAATTAATATCAAGACAGAAGAAAAAAAAAAAAAGCAAAAGGGCTTCAGATAAAATATTCAAACCATTGAAAAATTAAAAAAAAAAAAAAAAAGGGTCACCAAGAATCAAGAGATTCACCATAAGTCCACATTTTTTAGTTCAATAAATTCAAATCAAACATAAAAAGGGCTCAAAATCAACACAAAAAAAAAAAAAAAAAAAAAAAAAAAAACAGAAGAAGAAGAGAGAAATCATCAAGAAAATTAAAGATGTTTATCATCGATATACGAAATATACCTCTGGCTTGTTGTGGAACAATGGGTCTTGAAGCCATGTCTTATTTTCTTCTTCTTCTGAAAATGTTACTGTCTATTAATGAGAAAGAGGCGAAGGGAGAATGCGAGAAATGGGTCTCTTTTGGAAGCTACAATAAGATACAACGGTCGAATTCCTTTTGATTTTAGACCGTCAATCTTTCTTTATGATCCAACGGTGAAAGATGCGCTGAGCAGTGCGGCAAAAATTTACTGTTTATGTTGAATTATGAAAATTTTCCAAGAGAATCTGACAAAATAAACACACGGATCATCAATGCAGAGTAGTCAATGTTCTAATCCTCTTCCCTCTAAAAAGAAACTTGCAAGAACCAAGTAATTATATGTATCCTTACCCAAAGATAAGTTAATTCATGGGCTATCACCAAAAGGCTAAAGGCTCAATCTTCTTTCTCGGGATATTTGTACATTTTATAAAATGGAAAAGGCTTACGGCAACCCAAATAGGTTAGTCCTTGTAATGGGCCTATTTTGTTCATTTTATCAATGTTTTAAAACCCAGCCCGGCCCGACCGATTTAATCGGTTCAACTGAGACTCGGAAGTTTCAACGGACTGGGTTTATATTTTTCCTATTCACCCAAAACCCTAGGATTTAAGAGGATGATCGGCGAACAATTGATGGCTAGGATTTTGGGGCTTTTGAAGAGAAAGTGCCGTGGATGCAATAGTGGTGATGAAGTTAATTTCCAGTGAGTAAATAGACTGAAAATCGAACAAAACTGGCAGCGGTAACAACTGGCTTTTGTCGGCGATTGGCAAGGCTAACAGAGGTGAGGTGAGGTGGGTTTTGGTCGAGAGGAAGAGGGGAGTAATTTCTGGGTGATGGGGAGGGTTGTCGACGCCGGCATCGATGAGATCTGACCTAGAATGTCGACGCCGACGTCGGTGAGATCTAGCCGAAATCGAACATATTTCGACCAGATCTTGGATATATTTTACGGGGAATGGACTTAAGGGACGATTGGGATTGCATTTGGGGTTGCATCAAGCTATAATAAGATACAATGATCGAATTCCTTTTGATTTTAGACTGTTAAGTCTTTCTTTATGACATTTTATTACTATTTATTGACCAAACTACGATACTTTTATCTTATCAAAATTAACAAGAATGGATCTATTCTATTAATAGGCCTTTTAATCAATTTTCCATTATAAACAACATATCCAAACATGCTTAAACTCCAAACTAACCAATCAATCACTCCACACTTATCTCATGTAACCTGCTGCAATTTCTTAGACCAATTTTGTCTCCCACCCGCCTGTAAGATCTCAACAGAAGCATCTATAAATATTTTGTCAACACTAACTTAGACTCAAGACTAAAAACAAACAAAAACAATAGTTCTTGGATCAATTCATATAATTGTCTCAAAAATTTCATACACACATAAGAAATATAATAATTAAGAATCAACCCAGCACCAAGATAATTCAAACATCAACTCCATTTTCATTATCGAACCTCAAACATCCATCAAATCACAAACCAATAATCTAAAGACCTGGATGATTTTATGCACAACATTCGTAGACAAATAATTGATCTCTAGTATTCGCATTACGACTCACATGGAAATCGTAGAATCAAACTCCATAGGCTCACTTTTCAAACCACTCTCCACTAATGTAGACTTATCACACTACCTCGGATCAATAGGTCTTTATAAAGATTGTAACGTTAGGCTAAGGTATGGGGTCATGAAAGAATGGAAATGATTTACACAAAAATTATGAGACTTAACCTTTACAAACACACTTCCCTTTGCACCCAACTTTTCCCGTACTTTATCGAGCTTTTCATTCCAAAATAGCATAAACCCTAGCATATTTTCACACTCCTGCAACGTTTCTCAATATTCACTTCTTCCTAACTTTCCTTTCCTTCTTTTTTTTAATCAATTTTTTTTCTTTCTTTTTCTTTTTCCATTTTTTTCTTTTTTTTTTTTCTACTAGGAAAATAACTTGTAAGGAAGAAAGCAACATACAACCCCACCTTAATATTCTAAACACCGCACAACCCCTAACCTATTTCTTTCCATAAATTCAGGTTGTGGGAAGAAAACTTCACAACTCTCCACCCTCACTTGTCTAAGTACTCTCACCAAGCTTGCGCTAGAATTAAGTCTCTTAAAAAGTTAGGAATGTGTTTTAAGCTCATCATCAAGGTAAGTTATAATAAGCTAAATGAAAGAAAAACAAGGCAAAAATGTGTTTATAAAGGCTCAAAGGGTTAATTAGTGATAATTAAAGTATAAGGTTGGCTTGAAATGCTCAGTCGGTCCAAAAATAGCATAAATAATTTCCTAAGTAATGTGAATTCTAGGATTTCGCCTCAAGTAGTCAACAAATGAATTTAGAGTCTGTTGAGATCGCAACAATATCAATGAAAAATTCACACATAAAACTTCTCTAAGAATTTAGAATAATCAACAATCATACCAAGGACTAAGAGAGTCTCAAACTATACAAAATTAACATTTAAAATTATCCTTAAACTTGAAGCAAAATTTAACATCTCCTAAAAGTCACGTGTTATCACAATTATAGTCCTATCATTGACATACAAATTGATGGGGTCGAAAAGAGGGAGTCGTCGAACACACATAACATACAAAATTCGGCTAACTCTAAATCATGTCGAGGATCAACTAAAATGAGTTATTTAAACTTGATATGTGAATATTTGTTACCTTCCAATTAAGTTTCAGCACCAATGAACCTTCCTAAGGTATATCTGAAGCTTCCTGGAAACAATGAGTGGGCATAGACGCTTTCAAAACACTTTTGGAGCTAGTATGTGTGAATCCTTTACTAATTTGTGTTGAAAAATAAATTTTAACACAAAAAAACTAAATAAATGAACACAAGGCTCGGCCATGTAGGAGAATTCTGAGAGCAAAATTTTGATCTAAAACTCAAATGGCATGTAATAGTGATTTTTGGCTTATCTATATAGTTAGTGGAATTGGACAATTTTATTTTAGCCCAAAAATTTACATGACATTTATGCAAGTATTACTCCACCAATCATATCTTGTTTTAGCCCACTATTACTAAATATTTGACAAGACAATCATGTATGACTTTCTCCACAAATATGGTAAACCATTTAATACATTTAATCATGTCTCCGAATGTTTTCCGTAACTTGTCTAATTTAATTTTACGCACTATTCTAAATAGTTTAAATTATATTAGAATAATTTGTTTTTCACATATGTTATTTAGGATAACTTTTATCAGCTACCTAGGGGACCCATATGGAAATGTTTAATAATAGGCTTCAACATATTCAATTATGTATCCCTTTATCTTATAAATGTAAGGTACCGAATGCGTTAGTGTTGTCTGACTCCACCACAGGGACAATGCTACACTCCTGAATTAAACATTCTGTTTATCAAAAACTTTAATAATTTGATCCAATTAAATTATCTCATTAAAGCCTAATTATTTAGCGACATCTACATATTTACCCTCATGGAATATCGATAATTGGAACTAGGTCACTAAACCGATATACCCTTCCAGTTACATCTTTTCCTTGCAACCAGTTTTACTCCCACTGGATGATGAATGTTTCTGAACACTTTATCAAATGCTTGGCCAAGTCTCATCATTCAGGACCTTGTAAAACCCACGAGGGAGTATCCCTTAAACCTTTTGAAGTTATAAATTCCATATCTATGGAATAGTGTTCTTGGACCCATATAGTCACAATCCCAATTAACCAGGGTCTTAATATGTTAAATAACATAATCTCACCTTTTACTCTAATCAAAGACCGTAACCTACAAATCAAAGGTACACTACCTACTTAGGAATAAGGTACATATGCCTAAGCACTACGGTGTGAAGTTTATGTCTATTATGTTATGATAGTTACGTAGAATTACTAACTTCACTTGGTCCAGTTCAATGCATATCGAATGCACAAGTGTCTCTGGCCTAAAATCCTCATTTTAGTGATTCGAGATTCATCACCCCCACAGAGGCAAACAACACAACAACTTTATAATAACAGTGCCTAGCTCTTGTTTTATGGTTGTGAACATAATTTTGAGCTACGATAAAATCTCGTATATCACATATATGACTGTAAGATTTTGGATCTTGGATGAATTAGGAAGTTGATAGGACTCTATATCCTATTTTGAAACGAAAATGGGCTAATGGACGGGAGCCTAAGTGGACTTGTGACCAGGCCTAACTCGTAGAATGGCCTTGGTCGTAGAGGAACCCAATCTGTGAAATGGGCTAACTTATAGAAGAGCTTGGGCCCAGTCAGGATTGAGCCATGGCATTGGGCCATGCATTGTTTGTTTCGTATTTGGACAAAAGGTCCAAATAAGGCCCGTTTCCGGGTGTATACGAGTCGAGCCGAGTCGAGTATTTGGACACTTGAGCTAAGTTCGTGATGAACAGTGTCGAGTTCGAGTTCAAGTTGAGCTTGTTCGAGCTTGAATACTTGGGCTCGAGCTCTTGAGTATGGGTGGGTACTCGAGCTCAAGCTTCGAGTTTATTGTGAGAAAGGGGATGTTTTTCATTTTAAAAACTTGAAAATAAAAAAAAAAGTTACAAAACTTGCAATTTGGCCCTTCGAGTGTGATGAGGCTCGCAAGCCTAAGCCGAGCCTCGCCCGAATCGAACTCGGCTTGACCCTTTAAACGAGCCACTTGAGCTTGAGCTTGACTCAATTGACTTCAAATCGAGTTTGACCTTTCAGGAGTCAAACTTGAGTAGCTTGCGAAGTGCTCAACTCGCTTCTCATTCCTAGGCCCGTTATGATTTTTGGCCCATACAATAATTTTTATATAATCAATATTATGTAGTAACATACATTCATAAAATGTCTTTAACCAATTAAATTAATTTAACTTAGGACATTTAAGGGTTTGAGTCAAAGTTAAGTTCATTTTGAAATGTTTATTATACCCTTTTATCCATCGTCGATGGTAAAAACAAGAAGGCAGGGTAGGGATGGGTGTAAAAAAACTATTTTTTTAACTTAGATAGCATTTGGTAACTTGTCTAATAACTATATAGTATTTGACTATTGAAAAATTCTGAATGAATAAGACTGAATTGAGTATTTATGATATATTTATTTGTAAAAAATTTATTATAAATATTAAGTGTTTGTTGGTGTGTTGTCGCAGGCAACCAAAATTAAAACCTAAAAACACATGTAGTAGTGTGAGTAAGGATCGTTCCCACGGAGAGTGTCTAACTGAGTTTTATGTTACGTGAACAAGGCTAGGGGGGTTTGAGTAAAACAGAAACAATTTTATGAAAAACAATTCAAATTAAATTATCAAAATCAATCAAAATAACAAACCTTGTCTAAGTCAACATCCACCATCGGAATTTTACAACTGATCATCGATGCAAGTATATATCAATTATTACTTTGAGTATTCACCGTTGGAACTATTTTCCTATATCTCCTTAGTTGCAATTAATTAGGAAACAATCAATCTAATTAATCTTACTACTAAACAACCCAAGACAAGCGTTAAAGATTTAATCTAGTGGCAGCCTTAAGAACTAGAGAGATCGATGAAGCTGAACAACACAAACACAAGCGGTTGTATTTAATTCAGTCGAGTGTTCTTCTTAAGATTTAATAATTCTTGACGCAGCAAATTCTTAACTCTTAGTTACACACAAATTAGAGGGATCAAACAATTACGGATTTGATATCTAATTTAGCAATAGATTACAACAAATAATAAACTAGTAGGCCTCCTAGTAATTAAATGAGACAATTATGAAAATAGGCATAGAAGAACATCCAATACTCAAAGCATATATTGAACACTAAAAACATATTAGATCTCACAGTTTTATTGATTCCGAGGCCTCCGTTTCCTTCGACCAAGTTATGAAAATTTAGCCGCTCATGACTATCATGAAAAACTCAAAAGAAGTTCAAGAAGAGGAGAAGGAGAGGTATGTGTAGTCCCCTCCAATCTGATCTCTCTCCCCCCTTTAAAATATCCGATTCAAATCTTTTTAATCTACTAAACTCCTAAAAATATTCTAATATCCTAAAATAACATTTATCTTAATCTGATTAATTGAAAATAAAATAAAGTCCTAATATAAAATAGGAAAGTGGTGTTTCCAGCTGTAACTTGTGTGCAACAGGTCTTCAAAACTTCCAATAATAAACTACCTATTTGACTTGTATGACAATGCGGAATGTTCCAGAATGTCAGCAGTGTAGGTGCATCAACTTCAGACCCAATTACAACCTTGATGCAGCGAGTATCTCTCCAAACTCAAAACATGAAAGTTTTAGATCTCTTTCTTCTAGTTCCATAGCATTTTGAATCATATCAATCGGAGCTAGGATGAGAGAGTTATGCCCAGATTACGAAGTAATGTTGAAACTGTTCGAATTCACCTAATTAGTTTCGTTTAGCATTTAACGCCTCCATTTGCATCCTAAATCAAAATAGAATAATAATGAGTACATTTAGGCACCAAATAAGTATAAAAGACTAGACATTAAGGGGGGTAAATATGATATTTGCATTCTCATCATTTGTTTTTATAAATTTTAAATATCTGAAAACTAATGTTCTTATATAGATATCCTTATCAATATTAAATATGATATATTTTTAAAGTTTGTATTACAAACGATGAATTTGATAGAATATAAAGAAAGTATTTTAATTTTAATAATTTTTACACCACTCTTTCACGATAATATTGAATTTAGTTCAATACAATTTGGTATAATTGAGTCAGTGGCAGCTATAGAATTATTCTTTTAATAAGGTGCGAGAGGGCGTATAGCTGTCAGCTTGGTAAGTGGACGTATTGGACTTTTGCTCTGAAATAAAATAATAAAACCTTCGGAAAGCTTCCATGCTGGCGGCGCTGGATATTAAGGCTGCTACACCTCTTTGTCGTATGAAAAATGATATCCTTACTCACCCTCTTTACTCACTTCTTTTACTCACTTTTGTTAAAATGATATATGATACCCGTATTATATATATAGTACCCATACTATACTATATATTTACAAAAGTGAGTAAGAGCAGTGGCGGATCCAGGATTTTTGCCCGGAGGGGGCCCCTTTATTCCGCCACTGTTTGCCAATCAACTAGTAAAAACATAAGAAAATAACAATCAATTCACAAGGAAACAAAAGAAAATTGTTACGGGGAAAAACCTCTTCAATGTGAAGAGATAAAAAAATCACGGGAATCTAACGATCCACTTAAATTCAATATAATCAAAAGAGTTTACTGATGCGTATTTTTGACAAACATGCAAATGTAACAAGTGCCCTAGTCGTAAAAAGTAATAAAGTGATAAGTAGAGTATTGTTCCCACGAGGATAGTGTTACTAAGTACTAATTTCTCTAGTTTAAGTCCTAATTGAAGCAACAATAAATTGGAATGATGGAAAATTAACGAACTAAATACAATTTAAAAAAAATATAAATGAATTATAATGAAATTAAAGCAAAACCCAACAACTTAACTAATTAAACAAAATGCTAAAAAAAATGCTAGAGTATTAATTTCACCTAGATACGCTAACCCAAATCATAGAATTTATTACCCAAGTTCTAATTCCTTAATTGAAAATCGAATTCCCTAAGTTGTAAAACATACCTTCTCAGGCTATATTTTCCTATTTATCCCTATTAAGCTTCCGCACCCAACAAAATGAAGATTAATAGTTCAAAGTCTTTTAAGCTTTATGGAATTCTATCTAGATTTCATAAATCGATAAACCTATCTCTAGCATTTGTTTAATCTACGGTATTTATCCCAAGAGGCACAATCACAAATCACTTCTCAGTCTCATTGTGAACAATACACATTTGAATGGTGATCAAGCATCCAAAAGTTATTAAGCAAAGAGATAAACACTCAATCATGAAATTAAAACTCAAAGTAAATCAATTCATATAAATTTGAATCATTGTATCAATGTTACATTAAACCCTAGCTAAACAACTTAGTTCATACTCAAAAACAAAATAAAATAACAAAAACAAACTGAATCAAGATTCATCATTGAAAAACAAGCAAAAGATAGAGAAATTTTCTCTAATTTGAAGCCCAAAATTTCAATAATCTTCTCCTTCCAAGAGCTGCCTTCCAAATGACGAACCAAGACCCTTTTTCTTTCATTTTCGTGCTAATTTATATCTCTTTCACTTAAGGACTAAGCCCTAGCAAGCCAAAACGCATCGTTTTATTTTTCACATCTGAAGCAGTTTCGCCATGGCAAAGCTATTTCCTTACAGCGGTGAGAATCTTTCAGACCAAATTTGAGTATAAAAAATTCTGAATATGAAAAAGTGTTAAACATATAAATTATAGCCCTTTAAATTATCTTTCTACTCGTTCAAGAATCAGCACAATCCGAGGTCTACAGCTCAAGTTATGGCAGAAATACTGAAGCACGTCCAAAGACGTTTATCTTCCATTTTCAACATACTGTTCATGACTTCAAGCCAAGTTTTCACCCTTGTCCAGTCAGAATTAGGAAAAAACCCAAAACATGAAAGTTGTAGCTCTACTTCTTAGTTTTCCAAAGCTTCTAAAATCAGGTCATTCTGAGTTTTCAAGCTCAAGTTACGCAATTTATGCTCAAAATTGTCATTTATGCTCAAAATCATCGTTTAGGCCTGCATCGACAAATTAATAGAATTAGGTAGCAATTATGACCCAAATTGTATGAGAAATATCCTAAATCCTATCAAAATTCAATGCAAAATCATAGAAAAAAATAGGATTATTATTTGCAACAACCACAAATCCACCAAAAATATTTTACACAAATTTAGAGTTTAATCACAACTCTAACAAAAATAAAATACACAAAGGTTTAAAAAAAGATGGATTACAATCACTCCAAATCCAAATCCGCATGCAAAAGGGCGGTTGGGAATTAGGGAAGAAAAACTTGAATATAAAAAAGACAAAACCTAATTTTTTTTTTTTTAACTTTTTTTTTTTTTACCTTTTAAAATAACTTTTCAAATTTTTTTTTTTAAAGTTGAGGGCAGCCTGGGCCTACCCTCAAGGGGCCTAGGTCCGCCCCTGAGTAAAAGAGTTAGTAAGGCTAGCATTACTCTTTTCATATTCAACACCTATGCTTATGCCTTTCCTCTTTTTCTTTCCTAATTTTGGATTTCTTTTTTTCTTTTTCAGTTAAATTCTTGCTTGTTTTATAATTCAATGGCTACTACTTTAGTCTTTGATAATAATAATAGTCAAAATAAATTCAGAAATTATTTTTAGTTATAAGTCTTTTATATTTACCAATTTTTTATTTTTCCTTTTTAATCAACCCGAAACACGTACGGGGTATTTATTTTATTATTTTGAGTAGTATTTTTGAAATATTATTGATATGTAGGGTTTAGTGATTATTGCGAGATATAATTTAAAAATTAACAAAAAAACTCATAGGTTTGCTAATTTAACTTCACACCTCAATATATAAAAATTTTGTAAAATGACAAAAACACACCTATCATACACACACAGTTGTCAGATTCTGACTACCATCGTCGGAATCTCGCGTTAAATGTTTCGCAGTAAAGTTTTCATTAAATTAATGCTTTTGTAAATAAGTTATTCATTTGAAAAAAAAAAGAAAACGTTTTAAGGAATTGTACATGTTTCAATACACCAAAGAACGATAAGTTCTATTGATATTTTATTTCCTCCGTTGAAAAAACTTAATTATTTGTCATTCAAATGCCAAATTTGATTGAAGCAGAATTATTTGTTCTCTTTTTTATTAAATAATTTTTCGAAAACCACGGTTAGCTTCACACTATATTTTACTTATTGACACAAATATAATGTTGTTATTTTCATTAATTAAAATTGTATAAACATTTGTATTATTAAATTAACTTTAATTTTAAACAAAACCTTACCGCAAAACAAAACAAGCTAAAAAAATTTTAATCTACATTAAATTCTAAAAAGTGGTTGTCCAATTGAGATGGGCTTTTCCCGGTATTGATGGACCTGATGGGAACTGACCCGTTATCCATCCACTGACAAGAGCAGGAGGTTGTCGCTGCTCTGTGACCACTGACCAGCCTCGCGCTGTGCCCTCCACTTTAGGAACCACGTGGTCTTCGCCTTCGCTCAGGCCACATGGCTCAACTCCCTACTTGGATTGGGCGAGTTAGCATAGGCCCCAACAAGCGCAACCTTAGATGCCCAAGGCAGCATCCAACCACTTTGATGCCCAAGCTTGGTTACAGGCCCTAGTTACTGAGCCCAGCTGTACATTCCTTTTTGCCAAGTCGTTTATAAGGCATTGTGTTGTATGTTGTTTTTTCGATGTGGGACAAATCGTTAACCTTAATAGCAACTTCTCATAATTTGTGTTGCTATTCGACTATCCACAATCCTTATAGAGTGAAAAGGATCAAACGAATTAACAAAATAACAACTTTAGGGTGAAATTTCATAAATGATATTGGTAAAAATTACGCAAAAAAACTTTAAATATTAATAAGATGGAGTTTTATTTCTTAACATATGAAGGCTTATGTAAGCTGAAAGAAGGGATTAATAAATCAAAATTTACCTTTTGGATATATCTACAACTACTTTTAGGTAACACATATAAATTAATTTTTAATTCACATAAATCAATTTTAAAAGGTCTGAATTTACAAGTAAACTGATGTTAGAATAAGAATAGCTGATATTAAATATTAAATAGGGTGCAGCGAAAAATTAATTATCGCCACCACTAAAGAAATCCCAGTATGAGCCAGGCTGCATATTTTAAAATCCGGCTAAAGCCCATTAAATAGAATAATATTATAAATTTGGTTTTCTATATATTTAGACCTCAAATAAGCAAGTAATTTAGATGGGATCAGATCAATCACAAAAAATTCGAAAATATTACAAGAGGAAATACAACAACTATACCATAATTTAAACTTTTTACTACATCTTAGGTGAATTCTTTTTATTTTTTTTATCATTACAAAATAATATAATCGATAATTATTAAATTATAATTTCTAAATACACTCATACTTTACTTTATATATTTTTTTTCAAATTTTTAATATTAAATCTTACATAAACCCTATCCTAAATTTTAATAACTTAATTCTAAATTTTCATAATCATTGAAACCTTTTGTTTTATTTTAAATATTTGTTTGTTTGATGAAAATATAATAGGATTAATAATATGAAGAAGAGAAAATAAGTTGAAATTAGGAAATTTGGGGGAAGGTGTAAAGAAAAAAATCTAATTGAGTTTGATTTGGGAAATAGTGTAAAACAAAAAACCTATTTAAGTTTTTAATTGGGAAAAATAAACCTAATTAAGGTTAGGTCAACATTAAATGGGATTTAAAGATTTTTTTTTTTTTTTTTAATCATAGAAAAAATGTACTTAACTATGAAATTAAACGCAATAAGGATATGTTAACAAACGAATTTCATAAATTTTCTCTCACAACCCCAATGTGACAACTGATTTTTGTTTTCTAATGAATTTTCCCGTCTACTGATGTTGCCTATGAGTGTAATAAGAGTACTATATTGGGTTTGTGAGATTTATTTATCATCATAGTATTGTTCAATTAGACGAGGGCTATAAATCACTTTGCATCAGCTTCTTGTTTACTATCTTTCTTTCTTGTAGTTAATGATTGGCCCGTTATTTTGTAAATAAAGCATATGAACATAAGCCCATGAGCCCAAAAAAAAAAAAATGGACACACCAGCCCATGTTTCTTGTTGAGAGGATTTTAGGAAAGAATCACATTTTTATTGTATATATCCTCGTGATATTGACATTAAATTAATAAATCATTATATACTTTATTGAATAAAAAGTTGGGTAAATGACACTTACACCCATGTTACAAGAAATATTTTGAATTTAGTAGTAAGATAAATACGCGTTTTATACGCGAATTATACGGCTAATTGTATAATTCACGTATAAAACACGTATTTACGTATTTTGACAATGGTTGTCGAATTATTCGCGAATTATTGAAAAAAAAAAAACTGATCCAAACTAGTAACAGATCTATGACTGTTAAAGCAAAAATCAATGACCCAAATCAAACTTCCAGTGTCAAAACACAGACCCCCACATTCAATAATGTATCCAAACCAAGAAAAAAAAAAATGAAAAATGAAAAGAGAAAAAAAGAAACTCTCTTTACTGGGAAAGACAAAAAAACAAAACCAACCCATGAGCGTTTGAGTCACAACGGAGCTATAAAAAAACGCAAGAAAGAAAAAAGAAAAGAGTGAATGGATGGGAGAAGGAAGAAGGAAGGTGGAGGATGGATGAGTTGGAATTGCAGAGATTAAAATAAAGAAATGATGATAACGCGTTGGTGATCTGAGAAATGAGAAGATAAAGCTCCGGAAGATTCGAGAAACTGAGTCTTTGTCAAAGAAACAGTGTCGTTTGGTGTCTTTTAGAATTTAGAAGAAGAAAGACTATGGCTTCGTTTGGTTGGATTTTGGGAATACTACTTTTAGTATTCCAAAAAAAGTTAAACAGTAAAATACCCAAAAACTCATAATATTATTCAACTTTATTCAACATTTTTTAAACCCCCTAAATTTGTTAATTCAATTAAATACCCCTAAATATTTTTTAATGTTTTTGTTACGGCGACTCCGGCCACCCTCCGGCGGTGGTGGCCGGCTGTCCGTATTTGAGGGTGGATTGGGGGTGTTTTTGTTAACTTTTAATATTTTATTATAAGGGGTTTTTTGTAAAAAAACAAACATATGGGGTATTTTATCAATTTGTAAATTCTACATCGTAATACCCACCCAATTCAGCTTTTTTTTAACTTTATTCAAAAAACTTTTTCCAAAAACACAAAATTGTGAACCAAACGGAGCCTATAAAAATAAATCTAGATTGCTGTTGATTCTCTTTCACTTTTCACTGTTCTACTTTTAATCAAATTATTGATTATTAAATTAAAAATAAAACTATTACCGCATGTCCACATGACTTCACTGTTTCATTTAAACATAAAAATTTACCATTTTCAATATTATTGACTGATGTCAATTAACAATATTTATTTATTAACAAAATAAATATACGTTTTTTTAAAATTAAAATCTTGGGTTATTGTTCTTAATAATATAAAATGGAATTTGAGTATATTACTCAAAAGTTATGAGTTCGAATCTCTACGACTACTAACAAAGGATAATCACTGAAGATTTATCTAACCGTTAACTTTATGGTCTCGAAAAATTAGTTGAGATACGTGTAAACTAATTTAGAGTCCAAACTAGTTTATGCGTATCTCAACAAATTTTGATTTTGTTATGATTTATGTATTTGATTTGACACTATAGTTGAATCTTAGCTAAATATTGTGTTTGAGTCTGGTGACTATAATTTGAAAATCAGTTATATATTAAGTATTTGTGTTATTAGTTAATTAAATACTTTGCATTTGAAATGATATATTGATTTTAACCAGATAGTCCATAAAAGTGTTAAAACTAAGATTGATATTGCCGTATTTTTCAAAACGTATTATTAATAATGCACCGTATTAAACCCGTATATACCCGTACCGTATTTTTCCTGTATCCGAATTTTATGGTCGAATTTTTATAAACGTATTTTTCAACGTTTGCCGTATTATACCCGTAAAATTCCCGTACCGTTTTTTTGCCGTACCCGTATTTAAGACTTTTCTTTTCTCTTTCATAGAATTAATCTTTATCTTTTTACTATATATAAAACCCAAGTATTAGATTAAATTATGATAAATGAATAAATTTCTTTTTATATTAAAAAAAAAAAAAAAGAGAGAGAAACAATTTTAAGTTTTAAATATTTAAAAAAATTATTTTATTTGATACATTTCCTTCTCTATCAGTCAATTAAAAATTATTAGTTATTAACAATGAATTTCAATTTCAATATAAATAAAACTCATGAAATATTTTGATATTATAAAAAAGTATTTTCGAAAATTTATTAAAAGTAACAATTTATAAATTATGGATTATAATGTGTTTTGGATTAATGGTGTTGCTTTGAGATAGTGACAACTAAAATTTGGTGATCGTTGCAGGAGAAGTAATCCCTATCGAATCATAAGGTCTCATTTCCGTAATAGTTTACACCATTGTTTTAAAACCCGGACCGGAGGGCAAACCGTTTTGCTGTCCGGGTCACGGTTCAATCGGTCCCAACCTTGGCCTTGGACCGGCTGCTTGGACCGATGACGCGGCAATATTTTATTTTTTAAAAAATTACATATTAACCCCCTTAAATCTTATATATTACAAAAATTTTCCTAAAAAAGTTCAAATTGGTCCCTAAAATTTTTATTTATTCCAAAAATACCCCAATAAAATTACCAATTAATCCCTAAATTTTTGATATATCTTCAAAATACCCCTATAAAATTACAAAGTAACCCTCATAATTTTAAAATATTTCAAAAACCCCCTGAGACCTAAACCAGGACCGGAGAAGCTCACGAGGTTCACAGGTCCGGACCAGGAATCAGGCCGTGGTCCGATCCGGTTTTTAAAACAGAGGTTTACACTTGAAATTTGATGAAACGTTGGTGTTAGGGCCAAAAATCGCCCTTGGCCCAAATAGGAAAACGGGTCCGATTGAGTGGAAGAGACCAGGCCCAATCTCGGTGCAGGCCCATTTGGTACAAGATACAGCCTTGAGCCCAAACCATCAGAGCACAAGCCTCCTAAATCCCAGTTCACTTCCTAGATCCACGAACGAATCCAGAGCCCACGGCCCAGGACATACACTTTCCTATTCCCACCCGATCAATCTCCGCAGTTCGAGGTCACCTTCCTGCTGATGATCTTTCCTACTCGAAGGGTTACTTTCCCACCCGATTGGGATCACCTTCCTATCCACCACACCTGGTAAGACGCACCACCTACCGCCTTAACTCCTGGGAGGTTGTATCGATCGAACTAGGACTCCTAGTTCTACCGGGATGCCAGGATCAGGGAGACCAGACGATTATTATATAAACGAGAGGCCACCTGCTCACGGAGCACATCATTTAAGGCATCTTACATACCCAAGTTAGACTTGCAGAGCTTCAGCATACTCACCAAGTAATCACGGAGTCCCCAGCTAGACTTCCGAATAACCTCTACCCCTACATGCCCACAGATCACAGCCTCTTTTAGCTCTTGACTTGACATGCTGCGGAGTACCTACGGCAAACATTGCACCTGGTGTTTTCTGTTGCTTGCACGCGTTTGTTTCTCTCTAGTGTGCAGGGTGCGGAGGATCGCTAGTGGCCTCAACCTCACGGGATCAAACCCCCCTTCCGTACAAGTAGATTTTTACGTCTACAGTTTGGCGCCCATCGTAGGGCCTCTAGCAATCATTCGACTCAACGACCCTTGCTACGTAGAGGAACTTTCCACGGCTGACAACACAATGCTAACCACCCCGGCCTTGAGGAGGCCAAAGGCCTGGAGGAAACTCTGACCGACCCTCACACAATGACAACTAGAACTTGAAGGTAGCCACGCTAGCATTGGAAGCCAAGAAAACAATGTAATGGTCCAGACTGAAAAGGGGCGCATCCATCAAGGCTGAAAACCGTATCGCCAAAGAGAAGGTGAGTCAATTCTATGATCTAGAGTTTTTGCTTGGCCAGGTACCTCCTAATCGGTTTCGCGCCCCTGTTCCATCCATGCAAGGCCTACTCTGCACGCATGCAGCCCTCCGGTCCTACGGTAAAACCAAACTATCCATTAAGCTTATCGGCGGTCGAGAGTGCATCTCCCCGACACTTGGAGATAAAGATACACTAACAAAACACCATTCAGCCGATCAATCCCAGCCTCGAGATCAAGACGATCCAAAGGTCGACGAGAGCTGCACCCATGGGGCAAAAGCCCGAAACCACCCATTCTTACCGAGTCCCACCCTCCTCACCTCCAGTCCAACCATCCCTGAACACAAACCCCATTAACGGATCGGAGCTACCACCCTCACGGGTTAACGGTTCCAAAGGCCAAACCAAACCAAACTTGACTCGAGTCCATCCATCCCGACGGACTGAGTGACTATCAGACGACTCCCCTGACTATTCATATAGGGCAAAACATCAGAACAGTTACCATGGGAGTCATCCAACCGGAAGGAATGAATGAAGATCCGTGCTACCAGGGAGTGCACGAAGGAATGACCCATCAGACTACCCCCACCCATGAGGGTTAAGGGCCTTAACGAGAATGTGCCAAGGACGAATGCAATGGTAGACCCAGTCAGACGGGATGACCTAGTAGTATTTTCCTCTCCTATGGAATAGGTACTGGCTAAGAGGCTGGCCAATATGGAGGCAGTGATGAGACGCATCCTAGGAATGTCGGTCCCAACCAAGAAAAGCAGGCCCCACTGCTATGCGGATTCAACCTTTGCGGATGAGATTGCCCTAGCCGACATGCCCTAAAAGTTTACCATCCCCAACATGAAACCGTACGACGGCACAACCGACTCGAATGATCACATAGCCTCATACAAGCAAAGCGCCAGGTGTTCTGTCTCAATACCCCTGCAGCCGTTGAGGGAACCGCATGTGCAAAACTTTGAAAACTTTCGGTTCGAGCTTATTCAGGTTAGCACTCTAATGGTACACGAATCTCCCGAACGGGTCCATCGACTCATTTGCTCAGCTCATCGACACCTTTCTTTGGGTGGAGCGCACGTGACGCAAGAACCTCGAGAAGGCGTCAACCTGGAACCTATCACGAGTATACCAAAGAAGGGGAGAGCCACCGAGAGAGTATGAGATAGGGTTCGAACAAAGAAAATATCTCCTCCATCCCGGCGTAACCCCCTGAACCCCTAACCCCAGACAGCGAGTGGACAGCCTTGAGAAAGGAAACTTGGCTTACGAGCTGGATGAGCTATACTTAAAAAACTTACTGGGCCCAGGTTGCACCACTGGAATAAGGCAGCCTGCCCGGCGGAGGGCGGTAGATCCGGGAAATAAGATGGGAGGAAGATGAGATAAACCGAGCAACTCACTCCAGATACGACCCGAGGCGGAATGACAGGAAGCCGGGGAAGCCAAAGGACCAGTGGAACACCTATGCTATCAACCCCCATCATGTCTGAGTAGATGCGACAACCATATGATTGCCAGCCAACGAGAACCGATAATAGATAGTTCGGATCAAACCGATACAAAATACCAGAGTACAACCTCTTCAACGTCAAACCGACCCAGGTCGTCGCCATTATGAAAGGGATGGGATCCACCGTTAAGTGGCTGGGCAAGCTCAATCCCGAGGCAAGGAGAGACACGACCCAAATGGTGTGAGTTTTACGACGACCATGGACATAACACTACAGACTGCATCGCCTTACGGCTAGAGGTTGCTGCACTTCTAAAAAGGGGACACCTCCGAGATCTGCTAACAGATAAGGGAAAGAACACCATTAGCTAGAGAAGCTCAAAAGAACCATCACCACCTCCGCGGGAACCCACACCGAAAGGGCTCTGTTCGCTCATCTTTGGAGGATCAGAGATCAATGGGATAAGTTACTCATCAGCCAAGCGATATGCCAGAGCCAACAGCAACCATGAAGTGCAGTCCATCCATCCGGTCTCACGACCACACACTCATCAGGTAATTGAGTTTGAAGATGATGAGCCAGTCACCTTGGCCGCTCCTCATCACGATGCTCTAGTTGTCTCCCTACAGATCGCCAACATCCTAGTGAAGAGGGTTTTCATAAATGGAGGTTCCTCAGAAAACATCCTATTTCTTGAAACAGAGAAGGCTATGGGTTTGGAAGAAGCAAACATCAACAGGAGGCCGACACTGCTAGTTGGTTTCAGTTCTGAGTAGAAGTATACCATCGGAGAAATCATCATTCCCATTTACGCTAGTGGAGTGAACAAACAGACCATCTTCCTAGTGGTTGATTGCCCTTCACCCTACAACGTCATCTTGGGCCGGCCTTAGATCCATGACATACGAGCAGTCCCATCCACTTTCCACCAGACGATCAGATTTCCTACCAAGTGGGGAATACGAAAGATTAAGGGCGACCCCAAAGCTTCCAGAGACTGCTACAAGAATGTCTTCAAGGGCAAGGGTAACTCTTCATAGCAATTACAGTCTCATCCAACCCCTCCGACCGAGCCGGATCAACCATCTATGGAAGAGTTGGATGAAGTACAGATACATCCAGACGACCCTAAGAAGAAGACACACATAGGTTCCCGCCTCAAGGCCGAGACAAGAGAGAAGTTGGTAGAATTCCTCAAAAAGAACCAAGACTGTTTCGCCTTGTCCTATGCCAACATGACCGTAATCAGTCCAGACGCAATGGTTCACCAACTCAAGGCAGATCCAGATCACCCGCGCCAATGAAGCAGAAGAGAAGGAAATTCGCACCAGAGCGTAACCGAATTGTCAATGAAGAGGTCGAAAAGCTACAGAGCAATGGCATGATCAGAGAAGTCCACTACCCCGAATGGTTGGCGAATATCATGATCGTAAAGAAAAAGAACGGGAAGTGGGGAGTCTGCATCGATTTCACGGACTTAAATAAAGCATGTCCCAAGGACCCTTTCCCACTCCCACATATCGACATGATGGTTGATGCGACGCGAGTGCACGCGCACCTTGCTTCATGGACGTTTTACGAGGATACAACCGAGATCCCTGATATACCAGAGCGACTAAGAGAAGCACAACCTTACATCACGGAGAGGGGAAGGGGCCAACCTGTTGCTATGAAGGTGATGCCATTCGGATGCTTAAGAATGTCGGGGCCACCTACTACCGTCAAGGTCGAGGCAAGATATTATACCCTGGAAACACCACGGATGCCATAGGTATACATCGACGACATGCTCGCAAGTCTCGATGGCCGAACAACACCTTGACCACCTCAGGCCGAGCATTACACCGATCCTCGAAACTCTGAACATGAAGCTAAATCCAGCCAAGTGCTCATTCGGTGTCTCGTCAGGTAAGTTCTTGGGCAATATGGTGACTCAACGAGGGATAGAAGCCAACCTTGACCAGATCAGAGCAATCCTTAGTATACCGTCTCCGACTTGCGTTAAAGACATCCAGCGCCTAGAAGGACGGGTGGCCGCCTTGAGCCGCTTCATCTCCAGATCAGCCGACAACTGTCATCTCTTCTTCCATGCTCTCAAGAAGTCCAAGAAGTTCGAGTGGATCGCCTCCTGTGAAGAAGCCTTGCAACAGCTGAAAAGGTACCTGACCTCCCCTCCGCTCCTTTCCAAACCTATGGACGGGGAGAAGCTCTACTCTTACCTAGCGGTCTCAGAGACAGCCATCTCAGCGGTACTAGTTCGAGAAGAAGAAACGAAGCAATTATCGGTTTATTATGTAAGCAAGTCACTCCTCGACGTGGAAACACGTACAGTCAACTGGAGAAACTGGCCTCGTCCTCATCCATGCATCCAAAAAGCTCAAGCCATACTTTCAGTGCCACTCAATAGTTGTACTCACCTTCTTTCCACTCAAGAAGAAATTGCACAAACCAGAGCTATCAGGCCGACTCCTACAATAGACAGTAGAGCTCAGTGAGTTTGACATATCCTATCAGCCTCGCACTGCCATCAAGTCCCAGGTGTTAGTTGACTTCATTGCCGATTTCACCCCGAGTACCACCACCCAAGCAGAAAGTGAGTTGTTATGCATGAACGGCGGATTACCCTCCAAATAGATTCTCTTAGTGGATGGCTCGAGTAACATGAGTAGAAGCGGACTTGGATTAGTATTGATTGCACCAAAAGGAGACATCATCCAACGAGCAATACGATGTGGTTTCAAGTGCACGAACAACGAAGCGAAATATGAGGCTCTTATAGTTGGACTTTCCTTAGCCAAAGAAATCGGAGCAAAGAGACTAGAGGTGAAGTATGATTCCCAACTCATGATCAATCAACTGCAAGGCACGTATCAAGCACGCGACTCAAAGATGACATCCTATTTGAGCATGGTCAAAGAGCTGCAGGCCCAATTCGAGGAGTTCTCCATCGTTCAAATCCTTAGAGCGGAGAACTCTCATGTTGATGCCCTCACCAACCTCGGCTCAGCCCTCAAATGTTCTTCCCAATCATCCACCCTCTATTATTCATGTAGTGGCCAGCCAACTGGAAGGAACAACAACCAAACAAGCCACCCGAGAAAGCCATGGGTGTTGAACTAGCCGACTGTTGGATCACTCCGATAGTGAGATACTTGGAACACAATGAACTCCCAGATGACAAGAATGAGGCACGCCGATTGATAGCAAAAGCCGCCAGATTCACCATACATGAGGGCCAACTCCTTAGAAAATCATTCTCGGGCCCCTATCTCGAGTGCACAAGTCCAGAGGAGTCCTAGAGTGTTCTCGCCGAACTCCATGAAGGCGAATGTGGAAACCATCTTTGGGGGACACACGGCCGCACTGCCGGGTGATCACTGCTGGATACTACTGGCCGACCATACACACTGATTCGATCGCTTATGTGAAGAAGTATGACAGCTGTCAGAGGTTTGCTCACGTCTCATACCTCCCTCCAGAGTGACTCCACTCCATCCTCACACCTTGGCCCTTCATGAAGTGGGGAATAGACATGTAGGAAAGCTACCAACTGCACCCGGGCAACGAGTCTTCATGTTAGCGACTACTTTACCAAGTGGATCGAAGTCGAAGCCGAAGCCTTTGCACAAGTCAGAGATTGAGAGGTAAAAGTTTTCATCTGGAAGAATGTCATCTGCAGGTTCGGGATACCGAAGGAGATCGTCACCGACAATGGATCCCAGTTCATCGGTTCAGGCTTCAGGATTTCGTGACATGTGGGGAATAAAACTAAGCTTCTCAACCCTCCACAACCCTCAATCTAACGGCCAAGCCAAGTCATCGAACAAGACCATCATTCAAACATTAAAGAAGCAGTGACAGAAAGCTAAGGGTGCATGGGCAGATGAGCTACCCGGAGTCCTTTGGTCATATTAAGAACCACGGCTCGCTTGTCAAGGCCAAGGCAAGACCCCAACTTCCCTACGGGTCACATCGGTTACTGAAACAATCATCCCAGTAAAGGCCCAAGTATCAGGTCTCGTCCCACCTAGACTCCGGAATAGGGTTGATGAGGAATCAAACAACCAGAATCTTTGGCAGAACCTGGACACCTTTGACGAGCTACGCGAATGGGCGAGCATCCGAAATGCAATCTAACAGTAAGAGGCTGCCCGACATTACAACCGCAACGTGAGGATCCAGACTTTCAAAGTAGGCGATTGGGTCCTCCACAGAGTCTTCCAAAATACCAAGGAGATCAACTCTGGCAAACTCGGTCCCACCTTGAAGGCCCCTACAAGATAACCAAAGAAGCAGGGAAGGGTGTTTACAAACCTCCGAGGGGACCCCAGAAACAAAGACATCGAATGGTAACAATTAGAAGCGTAGATTCACCTCGGGAGCTCTACTTACTAGGTGAACTTGTCTTTTTCTGTTTTTTCCTTTTTTTATTTTAAAAGGATGAGTGGGCCTATCCACCTCCTCATAGGCAGTCCTTATGGCCAAACATTAATGAAGTATTATTCAGAAATTTTTCGTCTTCAAATCGACTCCGGTTGATCAATTGTTTGTAACACCTTCAGATCGGCCCTACCCAATCCACGAAATCGCACCATCGAATCGGCCCTGCTCGATTCACGATAACACCTTCAGATCGGTCCTGCCCGACCCACGAAATCGCACCATCAAATCGACCCTACTACTTGATTCACGATAACACTTTCAGATCGGTCCTGCCCGATCCATAAAATTACACCTTCGAATCGACCCTGCTCGGTTCACAATAACACCTCCGAATCAATCCCGCTCGATTCACAAAAACACTTTCGAATTGACCCCGCTCAGTTTACGAAATCACCTTCGATCGGCCCTACCCGACTTACAAATTTACGCAATCGAATCAGCTCAGCCCGATCTATGACTCACACCTTCAAGTCGGCCCTGTCCGATCTAAGAATTCACACCTTCGGATTGACTTCATTCAATCCAGGAGACTACGTACTCAGTCAGCCAGATCGAGTGAATGGTTCTTACACCTTCAAAAAGCAAAGCACCAACCTAGCCCAATATAAGGCCTACATGCCTTAGCCACTAGGTCATACTAAAGTAACAAACACAACATAGTGCATCTACAAGTAAAGACGGAGTGAATAGCTCACTCATCCATGAAGAAAAGCATCAAAAGTTAAAACAACCAAGTATAATATATACAACCTCACACGGCTCAGTTCAGAGTACAAAAAAAGGCTTTAAATGGCTTAGTCTAGAGTACAAAAAAGCACACGAGCCAAGGAAGAGAGCATCACAGGCCCCAAAATACATAAACAAAAAGAAAACTAAGCTAAGTATCCTCAGTTCGAGTCGCCTCCTCCATACGAGCTACGAGTCGTCATGTACACCACCTTGCCAACACCCGTCCCACGTCACTGGTCACTCACATCCCCGGACACAGCGGACCCGTCGACTGCGAGCAAGGTCGAGCAGTGTCATCAAATCCTGCCCGTCCCCGCCTGGCCAAGTATTGTCTCCCTCTTCCAACAACTCTCGCATGAGTTGGATGTCTTCATCCAGATCCTAGCATGAGTTCACCCCGGGCCTTGATGATAGCATCATCAGTAATAGAAATACACCGTTCCTTGAGAGACTCGATCTCTGCGGTCTTCTCGGCCAACTCATACCTCAACCGCTCCAGCTCACACTGCTCATCCCAAATCGAGGAAGCTGCAGCTCTCCCCTGCTCGGCCTTCCGTGATGTTGCCTCTCTCTAGTGCAAGCTGGTGTTCGCCTTGGATACATCTTGTATCCGCTTCTCCTGCGCCACCACAGACTTCCTCAGATGAAGACTACTAGTGAACACCTGCACAACAAAATAGTATCATCAGCAGGGTTCGGGAGGGAACAAAAATAACGACAACTAGCCATACAGCAGCGGGCTACCCCCGGTCAGAATGTCTGCGGCAAGCGAACCCATCTGGTTCAAACTCGCCTCGTCTGCCGGGAACAAAAAAGAGTTGGCGACTTACTCGTATGGAATCGCGTTAGTCAGCCTCGTCGCGATAGCGAATGTTGAATGTAATATCCCGCCTCATATCCATCGCCGCGCGCAGGGACGCACCCGGGCCTCCAGACCGCGAGTCTGTTGGCTCGGCAATGTAAGCTAACACGTCCTTTACTTTCCTGTCCTTCCTAGCCAAGGATTCCCTCTTCCTCTTCTCCCGACGCCGGGCGATGGACTCGCTCGCACTCGGAACGGTCAATTTCTTCATCAGTGTCTCTGCAAGATTCAGCCCGGACTCACCAAAATTGATATGATTGCGATGCATCTTGACTCGAAGCCATCCCAGTGCCTGAACGTGAAGGGGAAATGAGTACCTCGTTGGACCGCCTCTACTTTGGCCCAAAGAATGTTGGTCCTCAGATTGGACTCTACTAATACCACTCGCCAATCCCTCTGCTCCTTCGGAATGGCTAGAACCCTCTGGGTTACCACATCCAAGCCGTCTCTGCTCTGCCCAGCTCGATTGTATTCAAGCTCTGCAAGCAAAAAACACAATCAAGATTTAGTAATCAAAGTACAAAAACAAAGTTCTCACCGTACTGCCACTAGCCTCCGAGATCTCACCTGTCCCCATGTCTCCAAAAACGGCAGTACCCTCATGCAAGAAGTATTGGAATCCTTCCGAGTTTTTGTCAGCTGGACCCACGCAGGTCGATCACCAGGTGTGACCGGTCATGCCTCAAGTTCAGCAGATACTAACTCTTCTCCTTGTCATTCTCTTTTAGGAAGTACAAATACAACAGCTCGTGCAGCCCGAACCTCACCTGGTTCCGAACACATAGATATTCTAGAGCCATCAGCAATCTCCAACCATTCGGCATGAGCTGAGACGGGGCAATCATGAAGTGGTTCAACACCTCCCAGACGAGGCGAGGGACAGGTAACCTCAATCCATCGTGAAACCACTTCTCGTAAACACTAACCCAGCCCTGTGCCTCCCAGTCGACTCGCTCGTACGACCGCGGCGCCCGAATCTCAACCAAAATCAGAATGTGATACAAAGTCTGGATACGCCACACAACATTGTCCTTCAGCACGAGCGGATAATCCTTGGTCAAAATCCCACTGCCCTATTGGCTTGGTGGCTTCCTTCCTGAGCTACTCTTGGGACGAGGATGGACTCACCAGAAGGCCCGCGGAGTCTTCCCATACTTCTTCCATGCTCCCCAAAGAACCACTCGCAGTCCCGCACTCGTCCCTGGGGTAGCTACACTAACTCCAGTCGGTATGCCCATCGGAAAGCCCCTCTCGGGCATCATCACTATGGTGGGAACATGCTCATACTAGATTCCCCACAGCATCATCCCTGCAACTCCACTCGAGCTGCCAGCCGCTGCGTAGCCGACATGTCCAGCATCGCCCAAGAACCCAACCGACCGGCTCGATCCTACACTTCAAACTCCCTAAAATCTAAGTGTCAAGAGACCGCTCGCCCCGAGCTACCGACCGAATCAAGGTATAACACTCATGGCTACTCACCTACTGCTGAACAAGCAACGGTCGACCTAAGGCGGTTGACCTACCCGCAAGCAAGCATTGGTCAAAACGTAAACCCCGGTAGCCCACCATCTGCCTACCGCAAGCCGTAGCCCAGTCCCAGGTTGATTAAGACTTTCCTCCTTCGCCCCAAGTGACCGACCCACCTTCAAGCTCAACCCCATTAGTCCATTCGCCCGTGGTCACCGACTCAAACGCCCACACTGTCATACCACCTACTCAGTCTGGATGACCGATCACCACTCCGCATGCTCCCCTAGCCACTCAGTCGGATGGACCGAAGGACCTACATACTCAGTTAAACTAGAATCCAACTTGTCACTTGATTCGGTCAAGCAGACCGACTAAGCCGAATCAGGGCAACACTAAAATCGTTTTTTCTTGGTTCCGTCCAAAACGCCTGGAAAAACACCAAAAAACCAGCCAACTCGCCGGAAACTCACCAGAAACATCAAAATTCACGCCTATTCTAAAAACGTATATTCTAAACTCCTCAAAACCAGTCGAAACTACTCAAAAAATTCAAAAACTTCACCCTAATGTCCAAAAAGCCAGCAAACAACGAAAACAAACCAAAATCAGTCCAAAGAAAAGGGTATTTACCATAAAACGACAGACTACAGAGAGAAAGCCGCCGATACTCAAAGAAACCGAAACGAAAAGAAGAAAGGAAGAAGAGAAAATTTTCAAAATGCAGATAAAGGGAAAATGGAAAATGGAAGACGAAGAGTCTGCAATCTCGTTTTTATAAGGGAAATCTGACACAAGCCGACACGTGGCGGCCCACGAGTGGCCAAGGATCAGAACGACTCCTTGTTTTCCTGCCTCCAGAACGAAGATTGATCAACACCGTACGTGTGGTAGGGATCTAAGCAACCTAGGAAACTGCAGCATCGTACGGAAGCCACGTTCCATCGCCCTGCCTTCCCTACCGAGCCAACACACGACTGCCAGATTGGACCCAACATGCCCCCACGATTCACAAGCCCAAGAGGTCCTCCCGAATGGTCGACCAACCTGGAACGACCAAGCCTGAACTCTCCAGATAAAAAGGTGGGAGGCCTCGCCCATTCGTCCGCTACCATTCATCCTTCCATCGTAGCAGAATGGGCGGAACCTTACCTCGAGAAGTTCGGATATTTCTTCCACTCGATCTCCCGAGCACCCCGACTAAGCGAACATTCAATTTGATGTAGTCCCTGACTCGGTCGACCCGACATGCCGAGCGGACACCCCGGCTATAGAATTGCAGCTCACCTCTCTAGTCGGTCGGACGTATCAACGCGTGAGCACGTGAGCCCCGGCTGGTTGTACATTCCCATTCCACACCCTTCACACCCATCAGGGCACACCACTTTGCAATGATGGCATACTCCAGATCAGTAATGGATAGTCGAAGCGACATCCGAGGCCAAGAGCCACATGCAAGTCAATCCGAGGTGCGTCCACGCCAATCGAATAGGTCGAAGGGAAGGAAGGCCGCCAGCCCGCGAATCTTACAACCTACTCACAAGGCTTAAAAATTTTTAACTCGAAAGAGTGGGGGAGGGGGCAAAGCATTGAGGGCCAAAAATCGCCCTTGGTCCAAATAGGAAAAGCGGCACGATTGTGGTGGAAGACCGAGCCCGAATCACGGTGCGAGCCCATTTGGTACAAGATACTGGCTGGCCCCAAAGGAAACCTTATCGAGCACTTGAAGCCTCCACCAAAGAAATCCCGAGTTCACTTCCCGCAGGATCCACAGCAGAATCCGAGCCCACGGCCCACTTATCACGATCACTTTCCACATTCCCCAGATTAATCTCCTATTCGAGGTCACCTTCCTATTCATATCACTTTCCTACTCGGGAAGGGTTACTTTCACGATTACAGGGATCACCGGCCATTCCTATCCACCGGTAACTAACAAGCAGCTCACCTAAGCCACCCTAACTCTTCGGAGGTTGTATCAGAATCGCACTAGGACTCCTAGTTCTACCAGGATTGGGAGACTAGACAGTCATTATATAAACAGATGTCAGCCCTCTCACATAGCACATCACATTACACCTTCATACCCGAAGTTTTGACTTGAGAGCTTCACATCACTACCATAGTCACAGTCCCCGACTAGACTTCCGGTAACCTCTCTACTCCGTAACCCTCACTATACTAGCCTCTTTCAACCTTGTTGACTTGAGCGTCGGAATGCCTACGGCAAACACCACACCGGTGTTTTCCGTCCGCTTCACGCGTTTGTTTCTCTTCGTGTACAGGTGCAGCGGATCGCTAGTGGTCTCAACCTCACGGGATCAGACCCCCCTTCCGTACAGTTAGATTTTTACGTCTACGGTTGGTAGGTTCTTAGTTACTACTTCAATTTAAGTTACTTTGATCTAATGAGAACTTTGTCTTCTACTTATAGTTAAACGACTACCATTCGGACTCGTTTTTCAATTAGATATATAATTTTCACTACTATTTCTACTTTTGCGCAAACAATGGGGAAACCAATAAATTACATATGGGAGGATCAAAGTGTGATGTTCAATGAATGAAGAGACCAAAGAAAATATGCATTTAGAAAAATAATAAATATAACTGTTATTATAACTTTCATATTACATAAAGGAAAATATTATGTTTATAATCTTTTCTTATAAACTTTTTCTCTCAACCCCAATGTGATGGCTCGCAATAAGTCTCACCTGATAAATTACGACTAATCAATTACGAACTGTCATATCGAAGATATAAGAAAAAATTTGTAAAAAGAGATTGTGAGTATAGTATTACTCATACATAAAACGTAACATATTCATAAATATATTATTACTCTAAAGAAAAAGTAATACACCAGTAACTCTGGCCTTCCTGAGGGCACATCTGCCTAAGTCATCAAACAAGACTTGCCGTCCGTTGAAAGGGGACCCCAAAAACTTAAGGGGATTCTGACTTTATTGTGTCTGCAAAATAAAGTTGAAGCAAAATTCAATAGGACAAGAGGCACATGGTAGGGATTTGAAGGGCTTATAGGTTTAATGAGTTCTGAATTGATGGGCCGGGCCAGTGGCCCACAAAGATGGGTTATAAGCACGTGGCATGGACCATAATGTCTTTTACATTTTTTTTTTTTTTTTTTTGAAAAACAAAATTATTTTCAGGTTTCAGCATGTGAGAATTGAGTTTCTTATGATTTTATGGTCCAATTTGTTAGGTTAAAACACAAGGGTTGTTTGTGTTTAAAAAGTTCTGCTATTTAATTTAAGGGTTTTTTTTTTTTTTTTTTTTTAATCACAGATCTCAATAGTGAAGATTTTTAAGGGGATAAGTTTGATAATTTAATTATAATTTTCCTTTATACTGTATATAATAAAATTCTGTAAAATTAAAAGAGGAATTTATGGTTCATGATATTTGAGAATTAAACAATTTCAGTCTAATGTTACGCTATTTAACAATATTAATCTCAATTAAATAATAATAATTTTCATTCAAATTTATCTTTCTCCTAGAGCTGAAACATTGCATTAAACATATTTGCTTTTTAGTTATATAATTATATTTTGTAAGAAAAATTATTAATTTATGAATATAATAAAAACAACTCAAGTCAAACTGAGTAAATATTTTTTTTTCTCTTGGATTAATCCAATCTATATTTATTTACTTTCGAGTTCACTCAACAAAATTATTGCTTTGAATTAAACAATTATATATTTATGTTCAAATTTCATATTATCATTTTATCATAAAAAATAAAAAATTATTAAGTGATTTTTTTTTTATGATTGGGAGTGTTCGAGCCAATTTACGCATACCTCATCAAATTTCTCAAAATGTTGAACTATCAGTGGAGTAAGAACTTTAATTGTTACACTTATTAGCGCCTGAGAAAAAATTCTAACTTAATACCTCTTGAACAATACACCCAATACTCTAATAGTCTATATTTAATCACTCGACCACCTAGAGATTTACTACTATTTAAATATTGTTAGCATTGAATGTAATCATACTGATTTATTTTTAAATTCATACAATCATTCATCCACCTAAAAAAAACACTACAATTTTATTTTTAAGAATTAAAATATATTATTTTATAAAAAAGATAAATAATTATGTAAAAAAATTATTTTATTTATTATTATTATTTTGTTAAGGATAAGAGACACTGTAGAAAATCTCCACGTGTGTTAAAAAGTGCACGGATTTTAGCCGCCTGAGATCCCCACAACAAGACCGACCAAAACAGGATGGGTCAAATAGATTTGGTCACTTTCATTTTTCCATCACATGTGCTATAAATAGTATAAATTAATTTAACAATCTCTAACCAACTCAAATTTGCACATGCTAAACAAGGTAATTAAAATTAACTAATCAACCTAATTTATTCCTTGCCTTATCCAGTTATCCTAAACCTTTCGAGCCTCAAAATTGGTGTGAAACAGTTAATTAATTAATTAACTAAGTTCATTAACACCATCATTATATTCAATCTATTCTTTGAAATAGTTACAACATTGTAATAATGAATTTGATACATTTTCAATTGATGATCTAAATGAAAAGTTGATGTCAATTTGACGAGAGAAACTTATATATCTGAATCTTATCCTCTCGTTTTGTTAATATAATAAGATCATTCAATGAAATAAATCATTTTATTATTTTCATTTTGTTTGATAATTTAATTATAATTTTCCTTCATATGTAATAAAATTCTGTAAAATTAAAAGAGGAATTTAGGGTTCATGGATATTTGAGAATTAAACAATTTTAGTCTAATGTTTCGCTATTTAACAATGTTAATCTCAATTAATTAATTATAATTTTCATTCAAATTTATTTTTCTCCTAGAGTTGAAACATTGCATTAAATATATTTTCTTTTTAGTTATATAATTATATTTTGTAAGAAATATTATTAATTTATGAATATAATAAAAACAACTCAAGTCAAACTGAGTAAATATTTTTTTTTTCTCTTGGATTAATCCAATCTATATTTATTTACTTTCGAGTTCACTCCACAAAATTATTGCTTTGAATTAACTAGTTATATATTTATGTTCAACTTTCATATTATCATAAAAAAAATATGATTAAGTGATTTTTTTTTTTTTGAAGCGTTCGAGTCAATTTATGCACACTCCATTAAATTCCTCAAAACCTTTTGAATAATACACCTAATGATTTTTATCGAACTATTCAACCACTTAAAGGTTGTTACTATTAAGTAAATATTGTTAGCATTGAATGTAATCATACATATTTATTTTTAAATTCACACAATCATTTATCCACCTTAAAAAAAACACAACAATTTTATTTTTAAGAATTAAAATATATTATTTTATAAAAAAGATAAATAATTGTGTAAAATAAAACTATTTTATTTATTATTATTATTTTGTTTAAGGATAAGAAACACTGTAGAAAATCTCCACGTGTGTTAAAAAGTGCACGGATTAATTAATTAATTAACTAAGTTCATTAACACCATCATTGTGTTCAATCTATTTTTTTGAAATAGTTACAACATTGTAATAATGAATTTGATACATTTTCAATTTATGATCTAAATGAAAAGTTGACGTGAATTTTACTAGAGAAACTTATATATGAGAATCTCATCATCTCATTTTGTTAATATGATAAGATCATTTAATGAAATAATATCATTTTATTATTTTTACTTTGTTTTATATAAATTGTCAATGTGATTTATAAATAAATATATTCGTTCATAGATAATTATCATGTATTTTTTTTTATCGATGTTAATTTGACGATAATCATCATTTGTCGTTTATCAATGATTATTATAAACACTATTTTATTATCGGACGGTTTCATTATATTAGTTAAGTTAAATATCGAGGTTGTCTCATTAAGTGCTATTTCATGGGTTTCTAGATTATTATTTCTTTTGTAGTCGGTAACTTATGATTAAGTGGGATTAATTATGGTTAAGGGAGAATGTTTAATGTGAAAGGTCTCCTAATGCTTTCATTTCAAGAATTCTTTACGACTTTAATTTTGTTAGTGTTGTCTAATCTTAATTATCTTTACTTAATGCATCTAGATTTGGGTTGTCAAACAAAATTATAGCTCCCAAAAATATTAAAATGCTTCTAAAAATGACCTTTAATTTGGTCTTGCTTTATTTCATCTTTTTATCATTTTTTTAAGGAAAAAAGAATTGCTTTGGAGGAACCTTTTCTTATCTATTATTTTTTATTTGGATTAAATGTATATATCAGAAAATAAGTAAAAAAAATAAGAAAAATATATTTGTATCATTTCATTTGTCTAATCAGCAGTCACTGAATTTACCAAGACTTTTTATTATTTATGATTATTATTATAACATCTTTTTTTTTTTTAATTGTACTATTATTTTAATTTTATATTTTATCTTTAATTTAGGGTTTTTATTTTTGTTTAGGGGGCAAACATGTCAGCTTTTAGCTTTGAGGTGTTCGAGAAATATCTTGGAAGATGACTCATCAAGGCCTAGGTCCCACTGCCATCAAGGAGACCAAACTGTTTATTAAGAAAAAAGGAAAGTGCTAGATCATTCAGCGCGTGACTCTCACGCTTCGTTCACCGAGAACACGGCGTACCTTTTGGCATGATGCTCACTTTTATGGTTCAGTGCACAGTTTGTCAGTGCCAGCCTGTCTCATCACCTTCACGATTCGAAAACGCACCCGCCAAAGAGCGCGTACAGTGTCGCCCTTGTGTGGTTGTAAATTTTTCTATTTTAGAGATTGAATTTTGTGTCAAAAATAGGAGGGAAATGGAGAAAAATGAAGAGATAACTTTCAATATATATAAAATTAGTGATAAGAAAAAAAAATAAAAATTAGTTTATTTTAAAATAATTGGTAACTTAGTATTAAATAGTTAAAATATGTCACATCCCAAATATGTAAAACTCTATCTCAGTTTAGAAAAAATAATTTATATATTTTTCTTACACACACTTTAATTAATCTTTCGACATCTTAGAACTGTCAATCGAATAAGAGCGTTAGTGATCACCTTTATTAATACTTAAAAGAATTCGAATTTAAGAACTCATGAACATTTTTTTACTCTTTTATCATTAGATCACCCAATAAGTAATTAATAATTTATACATTGAATAATATTATTTACGATATATTGTGTTTAAACTACAAAAAATATTTGAGTAAATGTCATTGCTTGAGATGTTTGTTTGTACCAAATCCACTCAAACAATGAGATATTTTCTAACCCTACGATCACTAAAAAAATATTCACTACTTTAAAGTGTGTTAATGGGTTTTGTTTTGTGTAATGTTAAAAGTAGATACTGAGATAGAACTTATGCATACTCGAAATGAATGGTATGTTATGCGAGATTTCTTATATAATTCTCAGTCCTTTTTAGAGATTTCTTATATAATTCTCAATCCCTTTTGGAGATTTATACGGTTGATGCCCCTTGAACATGAGTAGGATTTTTATGGCTATATTTCCATTATTTATTCTGGCGTAATAGTATCCGAGATGATGGCTAATGGTTATGTTCACAATTGGGCATGAGAAGTGGTAAAAAAATTCAATATCATTCATGTTATAATATGAATTTAATCATATTCACCCGTTTCCACATATTGTAGGAAACATATTTTCTTATATATTTAAAATGTCAGGAAAAAATTATAATAATGTAGAGAGAGAAGATTTGTAGGAAACATGCCAACTAAGCTACACATGGTGATGTTTCTTAATCCATGATTTGATTAACATTTGATTATTTATTTATGTAATGTAGTATTGTCAGCAGATAAGCTTACATCAAAACATTTATGAGTCTTCATGGAACTCATATGATTTTTTTTTTTTTGGAAAAAAAAAAATTGGATAAGATTATATTTTATATTATAAGGTAATTAATTAGATAGTGATATGAAATTACATTCAAATAATATATGGTTGATTGATTAGTATTTATATAATACTCAACAAGGTTGACAATAATCACAATATATGTGGGCATGGATTTAAAATTTGAATTCTTAAAATATATTGAATATCATCAAAATGTTGTTTTCTATCCCTAAAATATACTATACTATAAGATTATTTAAATTACTGTAAATGGTATTTTAGTTACATATAATATGATCTTACTATGAATAATATTATTTCCTTATTGATTTAATGTATGGATCTTCTATTAATTAATTTTGTAATTACCGATAACCCCTAATATTGGCAAGTTTAATGATGTCTACTGGGTCCGGTTCCGCAAGTTACCAATAGTAAATACCCAACAAGTGAGAGAAAAAGAGAAAGAGCGTATAAAAAACGGCCTCCAAGGCACGAGTGGGCACAGAGAACAACGGGAATCTGAAACACGTGTAATGATCACATGGGTGCCGGTGGGGGCCGTTTCGTCAAATAGCCAGCATCAGTACTAGTACTTCAAGTAGTAAACACCTCATGGTTATTGCTAAATGAACTACAGAAGTGGGACTTGGTCCACGTGTAATGATCACGTGGTCTCAGTTCCAGCTGCGGGCCTTCTAGCTGCCGTTTGTTTCTCATAAAAAAGCGAGACGGGGTGGGCCACGTTCAGTAATAGAACGTCACGTCGTATATATTTGTTTTATTTAATTTTTATTTTTATTTTTATGGTGGAAAAAAGAGGGAATTTGTGAGGATTAGAAGTTGGAAGCCGTTAAAACGCCGTTAACTTGTTGTTGCTTTTTTTTAAATATTGGGATTCTGACTGACGGGTTGAGTGGCTGAGGTTGACGGCCGGTTCGTATTGTCAATTGGTCTCCCTCGTGTAGGGCAGACCTGACACATTTGATTAATCATACTAAATATTATCCACGCGCCACGTGCACGCACTTGCTTTCAAGACGACTTTATTTTTGTAATTCTATTTTCTCTTCCACAAAATTTGATTAATAAAAGCGCACATGTGATTTTAGTTTATCCTCAACATATTTTAAAAGTTTAATATTTTTTAAATCAAAAAATATTTTTATTTATATATATTTCTTAAAATATCTCTTACAAAAAAAAAAAAAAATTGACCATAAATATGTGGGCTTTTCAACCATTTGCATTCAATCTTTGACCCTTAGCCATTGAGGCTAAATCTTGTGAATTTGGGATGGGGATGACCTACAATTTGTGGTTTCTCTTTGGGATTGTTTCTTTAATTATTAGGGTTTTTTATGAATAATTTTATGTATTTATTGATATAAGAAATCAATCTCACGACAAGTATTCATCAATTGTCTTTCTTATGTTCAATACATTCTTTGAATTTGATTCTACCTTAAAATGGAAAAAAAAAAAATTCATGTTCTTTTTTTTTTTTTTTTTTTTTGGATAATCTGGGTATTCGGGCCAATTTGTACATATTTCAACTAATTTCCGGGGTCTATTGAATATCTTACAAGTCTAAAAGACCAAATAATTAGTTATAATGTTATTGTGGTAGGTGATCCCAAGAACTAAGGTTTGAACACAAAAACTCAAAAAAAAAAAAACAAACCTCCTTGATTGTTGTACTAATCCACCGGGGACCAATTAATGTTCTTTACAACAATTGATTATTCAATTAGTTTATAAGAAGAGAACCCATTTTGTGATTGATGGTAAAACCATAAATCCATACATAAAACACAAACTGCTCCAATTTCACCATGAAAGTTCATCCTACCACAATCAATTTTATCACAAACCTATTATTCTCTTCAAACTAAACCCTAGTTTGCCATACTAGATTTAACACCATTATTCTTAACCAAATAAAAATAAACATAAATCTTCCATGAGCGGATACATACTTAATGACACGGTCTATCAATTAAGAATAGATGGATGTATCTATGATCAAATGCCCAATGTGCATGTGCTCTGTGATTTTCAGTGAGACGAGTGTACGTATATATGTCAAACCATAACATGTCAAAATGCATATATGTGCATGTGTCTGACATTCACGTGCTCTGTGATTTTTAGTGAAATTAGTGTAAATATATTTGTCTAACCATGACATATTAACATGTATGATATGTATTTAATGATTGGATAGATGCATATGTATCTGTCTTATTAAAACATGTTCTAAATTAGAAAAAAAGAAGAAGATGCATATACATTAACCAAATCCAAGCACGTCATGTCAACATGCTTTGTGGTTTTTGGTGAGATTGGTGTATGTACATCTGTTCAACCATGACATTCTAACGTGTAAGATATATATATATATATATTCGATTATGGATAGATGAATATGTGTCTGTCTCATTAAAAATGTTCTAAAATTAGAAAAAAATGAAAAAATGATACATATGCATTCATTCAATACGAACGAAACCACATCAATATACATGTGTTCATTGATTGGACTAACATACATGCATCCATAAAATAAAATAATATAAAAAATAAGAAAAAAAGAAGGAAGAAGCCAGCATATTTAGAGAGGCAAAGAGTGAAGTAATCTTAGAAATAAATGGAATGAAATTAAATCAAAGTAATTAAAAAAGAAAAGTAAATTACCACAAAAGTAGAGCAGTAAATAAATTTGGAAGGTCTGTTCCAAACCAAAAGTAATTAAAAAGAATAGTAAACGATTTTGTAGCCTTCAAAGTTCAAACCAAAAGTAAATAAATAAATAAACAAAAAATTATTTATTATAATTTTTGCATCTTTATCTGTTCCAGCTGAACTGAGTAGTAGTTGTTCTCACTTCTCATTTCTCAAACTCCAATCTCCCTCTCTCTCCTTCATTGAAGCTCGCGCCCCCATCACGAGCCTCCTCTTCTCAACTCAAATCCACTATTTCTTCGCTTATAGCTCTTCTTTCATCTTCATTCACTCAAAACTCGAACCTAGCACCCCCCAATGCCCAGATTCTTTTTCTTCACTCTCAGAACAACCTAAGCAGAAATCTTCATTTTCGTTTCGTTTTTACTTCCATCATGAAGAGGGAGCATAACCAACTCGACCCACCAGCCAATTCGGCGCCCGACGCTGGAAAAGCCAAGATGTGGGAGGACGATGCAGCGGCGGCCGCGGCCGCGGATGGAGGGATGGATGAGCTCTTGGCGGTTTTGGGTTACAACGTGAAGTCTTCAGACATGGCGGAGGTTGCCCAGAAACTTGAACAGCTTGAAGAAGCTATGTGTAGTGTTCAAGTTGATGGGTTTTCTCAACTCGCTTCGGATTCGGTTCATTATGACCCGTCGAATTTGTCCACGTGGCTCGAAGGGATGCTCTCCGAGTTCAACCCGGACCCGTCCACAATCACTTCTATCGATTTCCCGAATCAGCGACGGATTTTTGAAGAAGCTTGTACTTCCGATTACGATCTCAAAGCGATTCCCGGTAAGGCCATGTATAATGACAATACTGCCTCGTCCATTTCCACGACCAGAGATCCCAAACGCTTGAAGACTGAGATGTACCAACCCGAGTCAACTCGTCCCGTCATCCTGGCTGACTCACAGGAGAACGGAATTCGGCTCGTTCACGCTTTAATGGCGTGCGCGGAAGCCGTTCAGCAAAACAACCTCACCATCGCTGAAGCCTTCGTTAAGAATATTCGGTATTTGGCGATTTCTCAAGCCGGCGCGATGGGGAAAGTCGCCACGTGCTTCGCGGATGCCGTTGCGGGTCGAATCTACGGGCACTACCCGCAGAACCCGATCGATCATAACTTCGCGGATCTTCTCGAAATGCACTTCTATGAAACTTGCCCGTATTTGAAATTCGCTCATTTCACTGCGAATCAAGCCATTCTTGAAGCGTTTGAAGGTAAAAAACGAGTTCATGTAATTGATTTCTCTATGAATCAAGGTATGCAGTGGCCGGCTTTAATGCAGGCTTTGGCGTTGCGGCCCGGCGGTGCGCCCAAGTTTCGACTCACCGGGATTGGCCCGCCGGCCCCGGATAACTCTGACCATTTACAAGAAGTTGGCTGGAAGTTGGCCCAGTTGGCGGAAACCATTCAAGTTCAGTTTGAGTACAGAGGTTTTGTTGCCAAAAGTTTGGCCGATCTTGATGCCTCCATGTTGGACCTCAGACCGAGTGAGGTTGACTCGGTTGCTGTCAACTCAGTCTTCGAGTTACACAAACTCTTGGCCCGGCCCGGTGCTATTGATAAAGTACTTTCGGTGGTGAAAAATGTTAAGCCGGATATCCTCACCGTTGTTGAGCAAGAAGCGAATCATAATGGTCCGGTTTTCTTCGACCGGTTCACTGAGGCGTTGCATTATTATTCCACCATGTTTGACTCGTTGGAGGGCTCAGTGAGTGGCCCGGAGAAGGCCATGTCGGAGTTGTACCTGCAGAAGCAGATTTACGATGTCGTGGCTTACGAAGGAGTTGACCGAGTCGAGCGCCACGAGACGCTGGCTCAGTGGCGAACCCGGTTCGGCTCGTCCGGGTTTCTCCCTGTTCACCTGGGCTCGAACGCGTTCAAACAAGCCAGTATGTTGCTGGCGTTGTTCGCCGGCGGAGAGGGGTACCGAGTGGAGGAGAATAACGGTTGCTTGATGTTGGGTTGGTACACGAGGCCGCTCATTGGCACCTCGGCTTGGAAACTCGCCAACAAACCTGTTCGGTTTCACTGAGTCTCTTTGAGTTGACTCGCTAGTAGTGTATCAAAAAATTTGCTGTGAATGTGCTAATCTGAGCTGGGTTGCCATGAATGAGACCCACCACTGTCTCATTCTTTTTTTCCCCCACTAAATTTCTTGCCATTATTTTTAATTTAATTTTCTGTTTTTAGGTATTTTTCTTAATTTTTAGGTCTCTTTTTTTTTGGGTGGAATCTGTGTTTCTCCAGGGGTGAATTAAAAATAGGTAACATTGTATTATATATGGGATATTTTATATATATATAACTTTGTGGTAATAAGAAATTAGAGTTTTTTTTTTTAAATAAATTTAGTGATGGGTGATGTAAAGATGCGCCAACTAGTCTTAGGTTTTGTGATGGAATTTTGAAAAAAAAAAAAAAAATTGGTAGAGCTCCACTTTGCAAGTGGATGTCTAAAGATCTTTGAATTTATTTTATTTTTTTCAGAAAAAATTGATTTTATGTTTTTTTTTTTGGTCGGGCACATGATAAATTTGGGCAATGTTACAACACATTTAAAGTGAATAATAATAATAATTTACATTGAAGTTTGAATGAAATAAATACTTATAAAATTAAATGTAGCATCCAAAAATTTGATTATGATTTAACTGGGTTAAAATGAAATATTCAAAGGTAAATGGGTTGATTGGTTAAGAAGTTTTTAATAATAAAGTGAAACATTAAATTATAAAACTAAATATCTTCATTCGTAATACGATGACATTTACCAGAATGTCTGTTGGGTGCGACTGCGTGATGTTATGTGTATCAAATAATAAACAACTTTAAGTAATATTTTGTCAACCAAATCTAATGTTTGACAACTCATCACATTATTAAGCTAACAAATTACTCCCCTTTAATCCTAATTAACACAAAATTATCAAAATATTTATATTACAGAAACTTTGACTTTTACATTTTGTCTAATTATTTACCTCCATATGTTCCCATTACAGAAAGCAGACATGCAATTATTGGTCTACAATGAGATATTTAAGATATCCGAAATAGTGTATATATATATTAAAATTTCTAAAGATGTCTACATCTTGTAATTTGTAACGGGTGAACTAAGCGTCAACAACGATTGATCGTTGATATTGATTTTTGCTTTCCATTTAGCCAATTATCCATAGATTATCGCGTTAAAAACGTCGACTCACTATTTTATACTAAATTTTTATTTTCTTCATAAAATAGCATGACAAGATTGATTTGTGATTTCTTCATAAAATGATGCCCCCACAAACCAATGGTTGGTATCAAAATTCAAATCACAGTCTAAAGATAATGAAACAATGGTGGGTACTCTTGACAAATTGTGACAGAGCTACCAGATCTTCCTGTCCCAAATTATAGGCAACAGTCAAATAGAAATAAATAATAAAAAAAAATAAAACAAAAAAGGGAAGAGATTGGTGAATGGTGATGAGGATTAGGGAACACTAAATTAGGAATGAATGAATGGAATTGAAGCACTATCTTATTTTAATCTAACATTATACGCTCAAGTCTCAACATTGAAATATATTAAAAAATAATATTAATATGAAAAATAGTTTTAGGAATTGTGAGCTGAGCTGACTCCCACATAAAGACTAATCACATCACAAACCCATTTAAGCTTTACGTTTCCTATTTGCCTTTCTTCTTAAAAGTTTTTTTATTTTATTTTAAAGAAGGTGGTTTAATCTGAACGGAAGATTTTCTGATTTTACTTTCTATTGAAAATGACTTACTATTCCACGTGTTTTGGTTTCCACTTGCATTCAAACTGAGTTAAAAAAACATAACAATTATAATATTAATAAAAGAACCAATAAATTTGGATATGTAGAAAATTTAAATAGGTCAAATCTTATGATGCCAATAAAATTTAATCTAAATAAGAGTGTTAAACTTTCAACAAATAAAATGACTAATACATGATGATATTATACTTGCCATTAACCAAAATTAAGTACAATGAATTGAAGGAAAAATAAATAAATAATATAATAACAGAGATTCGAAATTCTTGTATATTTTTATTAGGGTAGGTGGTTTTGCATGATTTTTAAGTTATACTAATCATAGCATTAGGAAGCCAAGTCATAGGAAGAAGATTATTATATGGTCAAGATAGTGACATTAATGGTATAATCAAATTTATACATTGAAAAAAAACAACAAATTTATTTTACTCTTGTGCTACGCGCTAGTGTTTTTCAACTGAATTGCATTTACTTACTTAGGAAAACTCAAGCCTTATAAACTATATTCTAAACTCATTCGCTCACGTCCTTGTAAGGTTGTCACACCCACCTAATCGGGTAGGAAAACTCACTTGATACCAATTGCCAAATTCCAAGTCCAATCAAATAAAAACGATCCACTTGGGGCTTGTACGATTTTACTTTTGAATTTCATACAATCGTTTTTCATCTAAAACACTTCTACTTAATTAAAAAGACCTTAGTCTTATGAATTGAATCACACAACTCATTTGGTAACGATGTGAGATATGACAAATTATCTATAAATTAATCTTTTTATTTTATGTATGTTTGTCTTTTTTCTTTTATTTATCTTTATAATTTAATGGATTTATGATAATGTAGCTATTCTCTTATCTAACATGGTTGTTTTATTTAGTTACATGCAATCATGCATGTAGATTTCAAATTTGATATGTTAAAAAAAAAAAAAAAAGTAATACCCACCCCTTTTTGCCTTCGACTATGAGAAGAGTAAACGTGTCACGTGAATATGTAATAAAGACTCAATTCAGTTAAGATTTATCATATTTGAATAAGCAACTTGAAATCATAGAAGACAGAAAGGCAATTTGAAAAGTTGAATAAAGATTCAAGAAAGCATTAAGCAAAAGCACCATCTCCATGAGTTTAATTTTCTTCCAACTGGACCAGCCAACATTTCAACACTTGGCAAAAGCATATAATATAATTAAAAAATATTCTTTTTCTTTAATGTATCCCCTACTCATCAACTTTCCTTGGTCTCCAGGAATAGGAATTCTGAGCTGACTCCCACTTCAATTTAATCACATTACATCTCCATCCATTTCCTTTTCTTCTTTAAAGAATTTCTCATAAGGAATAAGGTTTTCTTAATTTAAAACAAGATGATTAAATCTTGTTGTTCTTTGTTATAAACAAGCGTGTGTTTTACTGAAAATTTTAAGTATGTCATATTAACGCGTGTGGAACACACGTATTTTATTGTTGGTTTGGTTTTATTGTAATAGGATGCATATAAATTTTCTCATTTTGTTTTGGGATAGACATGAATAAAAGTCAAGAGTATTGATTATATCGTTGAGAAAAAATTGGTCTTCGACAATTTGCAATGTCTGTTGTTGAATCATTTAATAATAAGCACTTACAATTGGCGCATGCATTAATAATTGAACTAGATATATCGATATTTTCTTGACGTGTAACCTTTTGTTGTTGTATTAGTAATTTGAGATTTGAGTAAAATATGAAAAAACTATTAGTGGATTAATTGAAATAAAATCATATGATTTTGGTAAATTTTAATTGAAATAAAAATAATTTGAAGTTTGATGGCGATATCATACTTATCCAAACATTCCAATTTACCTAGCAAAAAGTACAATGAATTTTAGTGTTCATTTATTTGGGTTGTTGGTCCCATTCATGCATCTTACATAGTTCACTATAGTTTAGGAAGAAGCCAAGTCAATGGAAAACTATAGGTTGATTTTATTAACAAAAAAGAATTTAAAGCAAAACTTTAGACTAAAATATACAAGAAGTGGAAAATATGAAAGCGTGAATGTGACTCTGTGAGTGTGACCCACTTGTGATTTATAATTTTACAATTGCTAAGCTCAAAATGAGTGAGGCAAGCGAATTTGTAGTAAAAAATATTAAGTTTCCATAGACTTCTTTTAGAAGTTGGGGGCCACAAATGTCTAGACAGGAGATCATGCTTCTTACCATATATTGTATCTTGAGTAGTGATTTGACTATTATAATTAAGTTTTCTTTTTCTTGTTATAGTATAAAACTTATCTTATAAAATATGTAATTATTTTATAAAAATCGATTATTTAAAAACATATCCTTATAAAAATCGTCATGATCTGGCATACTTTAATTAGACTATTAAACCATACAGTTAAATGTTAGAGTCGAACTAGACTACCAGTCTAGCATAGTTGAGCGTTATATATTATGATTATATCATTTATTGTTTTATTAAGAGTATAAAATAAATTGATTAAACTATATAGTAAAATGTTATTTTATTTGTTGTAATTAAATAAAATAGATTGATTATTGTCTTCGACTCTCCGTCTCATTCAATGGATCTTGTCAAGTGGAAGACCCCCTATATGAGTAATACAAATTCCCATCGTTTGAGTAATGCAAACCTAATTCGAACTCATTCGTTCATGAAATAAAAATAAAAATGTGACACCAGTAAAATATGGGACGCAAATATTTTCTTTGTCTATTCTCACAATAACAATGAAAGGAAATGCTAGGGTTTGCCCTATACAAATCTTCACGACCACAAAGTACAGGATTTCGTTGATAATTTCGGATAGGTTTTGCAGGGCAAAGTCAATTGCAAAGGGAGGGCCAAGAGTCTATTCATTTCAACCACCTTATTGCAAGTGGTGGCCATTCAGTTTGACCCTTGGGTGAGACAAGCCACCATAATATATGGTTTTGGTGGGCACTAATATTTAAAACCACAGGGATAGCATGAAATTCCACATGTTGTACCATATTAAGTCCTTAGATAAAATTTTCTCACAAATCTGTTGTTTGATTTTACAAAACTTTGCTATTTGCAAGTTTCCACAACATCATTGTGGCTGTTACAGATGTGCGGGGCAGATGATTTCTTGGTCCTCAGCTGGGACTTATGGGTTTAGGGGGACATCCTTTGTTGCTCAAACCGCAATAAAAAATGCTATTCGAGTAGTAGCGGATCAAAATATGCAACGAGCAGAAGTCATGATAAAAGGTTCGGGTCTCAGAAGAGATGCAACGTTACGAGCTATTTGTAGAAGTGATACACTTTTAAGTTTTGTACGAGATGTAACTCCTATGCCACATAATGGCTGCTGACCCCCTAACATTATTTATACTGAAAATAGTGTGTTTAATGGTAGCACTCCAACCCAATTAACAAGAAGATCTGTTACCAAATTCTAAAAAATTTATTTTACTGTATATTAAAGGAAAAGGATATTTCATATAAACAGTCTTTGTCGTGCTTAATGCCAATATCTTTCAACGGCCAAGAAAACACCGCGTAGACATGTCAAAGGGCCCATAATTGATTGTTTGATGTGTATCCGTAGCATCGAAGATTCCGGAGTGAAAAGGAATAGTAGTTTTCGTGACCTGTCAGTGTTCGTAAATGTCAGGATCAGGATCACTCGTGAGTTCGAAACAGTTTCTGGGAACAACTTTTATATATATTCGGATAAAGTCTACAAGCACTGCCTTGGTTCTTTGACCACAACTTTTATCTCTTTGTTTTGTTGAAATTCAGAGAGGACGCCGTCGTTTAGTTTGTTAAGTCAGATCAATTTGTGAAACGGCACGGTATAGACCAATTTTGTAGACGAAGTTTTCGATTTGTCTTGTGCCTCTTGTCTTGTCAACACCAAGTTTTGTAAATGTCGCTATTTGATTTTGAGGAGATTCTTCTTTTTATATGGAGGTCAATTTTTGTGAATATGACTAATTTTACAATTAATTAATTAATCATTGTTTAATTGAAATCTTGATTTATGTTAAATTGCAAGTTTAATTCTTTATTTACCATATTCAAGCTTTCAATCCAATGGTAATTAACGGGTTAGTAACATTACGGTTGCAATAATATACTGAAGGGCAAGATATGAAATTGAATGTTAAAAATTTAGTATAAATATGATTTGTTAAATATTATAAGTATGAAATTCAAATAATAATAAAAAGTCTCAATATAACACGGTTTCCTAGGCGTTTTAAAAAAACCTTTTATCATCACTTTGGCTGAATTCATTATTCCGCTACTGCTCGAAAAATATTTAATGTTACAGTTTGAATTAGGGGTGGACCTAGGAACTAATTTTAGAGGGCAAGTAAAAAACAATGAAATAAAAAAAAAAAAAAAAAAAGGAAAAAGTAAATGAGGGGATTAACTCAAGAAACATTGATACAAATATAAGGGGGTTAAAGCAAAAAATCAAACTAAACTACTGAAAAAAGATTTGTTTGAGTGGGATGATCAACCCCCACTCATCACAACATGGGTCCGTCCATGGGTTGAATGCATATTTTTAACTTGCATTTAAGAAATCACCCGCCTCGTATATTTTTATTAGTCATATTGTTGCCAAAACTGACTCGAATATGAATATCATTCACTGGTATGTCCATTCGTATGTGAGCTACTTCTTGCCATATTTTTACCATTTCATAATTAAAGATCAGTATATTCTTTGTGTTTACATTAGTGTATGGTTGGAAAATCAATATGCTTAGAGATAAGTGTTTTCAAAGAAATTTCGCAACAATTAATAAATAAATAAATAAATGATCAAGAGATAAAATAATCACAAGTGAAAACACCAAATTTGTACTGATCGAGGCTATACTTTCCCCCGCAAAATGCAAAATAAAAATATTATCAAAGAGAAATAAAGAATAACAAAATGTAAAGCTAATATATTTACATGATAATCAAAATTGACTCAAGCCGCCAAGTCAAAATAATCAGACATCTTAAAACCCATAAAAAAACACAGGCCCAACAAAAACTAACCAGCCCTACAGATTTATAAATATCAGCCCAAACCAAAATAATAATGGTCTGGTCCAACGGGTCCATTGATGGACAAAGCCTAACCATGACACAAGAAACAGTTACAGTGAATATGGGGTGATGGAACGAGTAGAGCTGTTGGTATTTGGTAACCCATCAATGAATTAAAGAAACTCCATTTCTTAAGACACCTGATATCAAAATTTTATATTTGACACCCCATAAATATCATGAATGCCTTTCATTTCATTTTGTTTATATTTTAAAAGAGTTAATATTTTATTCCTTTAACTATATGCTATATACTCCCACCATCATTATTCTTAAAAAAGAATTTTAGATAATTAAATTGAAAGTTTTGAAAAAATTAAAGGAAAAGAAACCTAAAATTAATCCCAAGAACATTGTGATAATTAAATTGAAAGTTCATAAATATGTTGTAATTCTCAAAATAATTTTTTTTAGAATCTTTGATAGCTAGTAGTATCACAATTCAATTAATCTCAAAAGAGGCTTGTTAATAAGTTGTAATTCTCTTCTGCAAAAAAATTATAAAACCCTCATTTAAAAAAAAAAAAAAAAAGGTTGCGAGTTTACGGTTTAGGGTTTGCTGATAAGAAATATCAATAAATTAATCTAATATACTTAAAAGTGATGTATATTATGGTAATTCTAGATTATACGTAAACTTTTAATTTTACAAAAAATAATTTTGGGGCTTAGAAAATACAAAGGTAGATCAAAATAAAAAATCATGGGCCAAACAAGTTAAAATCGCATTTTAATCACTAAGTTCATTGATTTTGTTCTTTGTAATCAATATCAAAAGATGGCATTTTAAATTCTTCTTCTTATTATTTTTTTATTGTTTGATGAAGAACAATAATCTTTTTTTTTTTTGTTGGCAAATTCGAGAGTACAAGGGCAGTATGTTAATATTTTATTTTGGGGTAATTTGTATTTCCATTTCAATTCTCATGTTCAATTTTTTTATTTTTATTTTTTTGAAAGATTTTAATGTATACCATAACCAATTTTCTTTCTTTCTTTAAGCTGTTGCCCACCGTTATACTAATCTTTTTAGTAACTCCAATTTTATAAGAGTCCATAACAAGAAATTCGTGGAGTCCATTTTTTCAATTAACCATAAGAAAGAAACTTTAATTAAATGGAATTGACAAAACTTGAAAAGAAAACAGAAAGTGATTATGAGGTCTACTTTAAATTTCTCTCTCTTATTCTGGTATATTCTAGTATATGCCCATCTGATTAATAAAAAAAAAAAAAAGCAATAATTTCATTTTCGTTAAAGCAAAAAAGAAAAGGGAAATTTTATTTTCCTCCAATAATATATAAGCACATTTCATAAATTTTAAACATTTTTTAATTTTCAAATTAGGAGAATTTGTTTATAAATAAAATCTACCGATTCTACCCACAAAGAAAGATTGAATAATAGTATTATATGTGCCTTGCCTTTCATTATATTTCTCTGATTATTTATAAAACTCCCTTTTCTTAAAGTATTTTATTATTATTTTAAAGTTAGGTTATATTTATTGATTTTGTTGACAGACAGTTTACATTACAAAATATGAGACAGGAAATAGTTTAGAAATATTAAGTGTAATTGTAACCTACTACCTACCATGGATCAATTTAGAATTAAAAAATATTTCTCTTTTCTTGGTTTTGCTTTACTGAAATTGAGTAGCAAGTGGTCACCACAAAGAGAGATTATAATATTTACAATGAGAATATAATTGCACTACAAGTCACCTTAAGACTTTTACTTTGTTAATTAGTGGATTAACGTATTCAGATGTGCAAATTTACATCTAAATTATGTTGAATTTTAAGTGTATTTAACGTTTGTATTGAATTTTAGTCGAAACTTATATTGATTGATGATTATTTAACATAAACACTAAAAAGTAATAAATTAACCAAATTTTTCTACACCAAAAACTACAAAGTTTTAAAACAAATGTAAATGTTTGCTCGTAATTTGAAATTTCGATTTTAGATAATTTTTTATACAAGTAATTTAAATTTTGAAGTTTTTTAACATAGGGATCAAAGGTCAATAAATTAATCTTTGACTTAACAAAACATAAAAATAGAAGTTAATGATTTAATGGTAGAATTTTGATTCACACATTAAAAGTTGTATATATATATATATATATATTCTCCTAAAATCGGACATTAGAACTTGGTAGAAAAGAAAATGAACAAGTCAGAAATATCTTTTTCTTTTTTGTACTCGTACAACTTAACCGTACTTGCAAGAAAAGAAATAAATAAAAAAAGAAAAAGATGATTTTATTTTCAAAAGGCCCACCGACAAATTGATGACAAGATATTTTGCTAGTTGACACGGCACTCTTTCTTGATGTCGAAGTGTAGATACCAAAGTGCTTTTGGAAATGACCAGTGGACCACACACACAATTTCCAGAACCACTTCGAAGCTAAGGCGGTGTTTGTATTTAGGAGTTTCTAAAAGCTCTTTTGAGTTAGTTCCAATGGTTTACATTTAGTTTTGTAAAATTATTTAGGGAGGATTTTATTCGTATTCTTTCATATTTAATCAAAATGCTTATTATGTTAATCAATTTATTTATTTTTTTCGTAAAAGTTAACGAAATTTATTATTGTAATATAATTTGAAAAGTTGTTAATTTTTTCAAGCACACAATTATTCTAGATCTATGATACATTATTTAAAATAGATTAAATTTAAGAAACATCTTTATTTTATAAACAAGTTGTATTTTGGAAAATACAATTTTATTTCAAGCAACGTAGCTACGAAGAGTTATTAATCTTTTATTCATTTTACGAAGTTTTAGAAAAATCTTTAGTGTGATGCAAGGAACAACTTCATGTATGAAACTCGAAATACCACCTTATAAATGGGATGACAACATAAAGAGGATTCAAAATAAACCTTCAATAAGACAAACACATGTAAATTATTTCAAAAACTACCACATTAGGTCATAATAACACAATAAAAAATATCATTTTATTAATTATTTATTTATTTCATTTTGATAATCTCAAAATTTCCCCAAACCGAGTTTAAAGTGGGTTAATCTTTAAAAAGCAAGAAATAATGACGTTTTGATAATGTAGGTACCCATGAGTAAACTCGAATCCCATATCTTGTGAAAGCAAACCACATAGCTGGTCGCTCGGCTAACCCCTCGCGGGTCAATACAATAAAATTTGAACCACTCTGGAAAAGGTGACGACCCTTAGCCGACGTTAAGAGGGGATGACCCTTGGCCAACCTCAAAGTCCTCTAATTCGGTAAACGTTAAAAGGGGAAAATAACCTCAAATTTTAGTGGTAGGATCCACAACCCAGTTGCCTAAAACAATTAGATACCGATACACAGATACAATCCATATGTTTAAAACGAGGATAGCTGGCATATTAAGACCAAGAGTTATATCAATTGGAAAGGTGATTTTATTCTATATAATTTAATGGTTTCGGGAAAAATGCGATTGAATTGTTCAAGTTTTCATTGGAGATTATTTCCAGGACATGCTGCCAACCACTACAGGAATCTGGTTCAAATTCCTGACTAAATTTGCAAATCTCAGAAATTCAAGTGTTCAACATCTGCATCAAAATTTCACGGAAATAATTTCTAATAATCTCCATAAAAAGTTTGGCCTCGATACAAATACAGATTTCCATCAGACTGTTTCTAACTATTATGCATGCCCAATGGAGATTTAAGAATAGCAATAGATATTGTCGAAAAGATCTTATCAGCTTATTCAAAAGAGTTCGGAGTGTTCCCAAATTATGAGCAATAAATTATAGTTCACCCACCATCTCATTTAAAATATAAACCTAACCTTTCAACTCAATCACAGAAAGTCTTGAGACATCCTATTCTACCTATATTCACAATCTGGACAGATTCCAAATTGTATGCATAGTCCAACCTAGATTATACCCGTACACTTGACATTAATTAAATCAAATAATTCGCATTAGAATGATTATGTCACCCAACACATCACCATACTTTCAATGAATTAGGTTTACAGAAACTTCCTAGCAAATTCAGGCAACTTGCCATATGCCTATATCTCAAAGTGTAAGAGCATTCTCAAGGAAAACAGTAGATACAGCAAACAATTGAGTTAATCAATCAAACAACTCGAATTTATTCGAAAAGAAAATAACTCAAAAGAGTAACAATTGTAACTCAAGTATATTCGATTCAAACAGGAAACGAAAAGCCAATAGAACAAAACCAATAATCACAGACAAAACGATTCAACTTCCAAAATATAACAGGGGAAAAGACTCATCATTACAAATTGATGATGATGAATCTTCCAGTAAATTTATTGAACATTACTTAATGGGAAGAGATCTTAAGATTGAGGGACTTGTTCAGCCATGTCTTCCACCCACCGCTTCCCCGTCGGGTAATGGCAGTATCCAATCTTCCAGCATCTTCAATCTTCTCAGTCTGTGGCTTCTTGCACAACATAAAATTTCGCACTCCATGCGATCCAATTGTATCCCACGGACTCAGAGCTACAATCCAATTCAACCAAATTAAAATCAATATCAACTTCAATTTCAATTTCACAAATTCATACAAAAAATCCAGGTTTTAAATTCCAACAAACTAGCAAAAGAAGATATAAACTTCCCAAACTTTTTACAAACGAAAAAAAACCAAACTTTTTACACAATCAAAAAACCAAAATACATTAAAATCATAATATATATATATATATATTTTTTTTACAAAACCATAAAACAAACCTGAAATCAGATGGAGAAAGTTTTGACAATTATTGAAATAACAAAATCACGAAAAGGTAAAGTTTCACAAAATTGTCGAATAACAAAAGAAAAATCATGAACTTTTAAACCAATTTAAGAGATGGGTATTGAAAAAACTCACCACCAGTGCCAGCATTGGAGCAATAAAGCAAGAAACCATTAAGATCAGACCCAAGAATCGGTAATCTTCCTTCACGAGCATAAGATTTCAAAGCGGTATCAATAACAGCAGCAACAAGCTCTTCTTCATTCACCACAAACCGGATCGGGCCGGCGCTGCCCAGCACCGTAATGCTAATCAAGAATCTGTTGCCCTTTGGGGCCGGATTCTTCCTTCTGCTTGTACAACAACATTGTCGGTTGCAAAATAAACAAAATCTAACACAAAATCTTGAAAGAATGTTAATGGAATTTGAGCTTATGGGTCTTTTTTTAACTTATTCTTCTTGTTGGTTTAGTTTTCGAGATAACAATCTACACTTTTTAATCAAAACACAAAAAACCTAAGGGTCGACGCCGAGGCAGCGGTAGTACCAGCCTTCTTTGCAAGATCCAAAAGCAAAAGGAAGAGATGAGCTCGCCCTTGATTCACAAAGGGAGAGCATCAAATTACTACTCTTCAATATTGTTTCTACCATTCACAAAAAATTTCTAAACCAAACAAAGATTGACGCTGAAAAAAATTAAAAATCTCCGTCTCGCCCTTCTCAAAAGAACGACTTTTCGAGAAGCTTTCGAAAATCTGAAATATGGGTTTTGATTGTTGAGAGAATTGAGAAGTGGGTTTCAATTGTTGAGAAATTATTTGCTCTAGGGGGTCTTTATATAATAAACGAGTGGTCGGGGTAAATTAGGGTTAGGGTTTGTTTTCCAGTTGGCTTCGGTTTGACCTCGTTGTGCGCTTGGCTGTGCTGCGTTGTGTTTCCGTGTTATGATGTAAAAGGCTTACCAAAATACGGCGACGTATCAAACTCTAAGGCTAAGGCTAAGGCTAAGAGCCTAAAAGGAAAGAGTTAATAACATTTATCTCCTTGAGATACAATATAACACCAAAAATCTCCTTATGGGAAGGAATTTTGTTATTTCTAAAACCTTCAAAAGATTTTTGTTATTATACCATATCTCAAAGAAGGTTTAATATTAACTCAACTGGAAAAATAAATACCAAACCAACCTACATTCCAAATATTTCTCTTTTTTAACAACTATTTGTTTTGGTCAAAATTATTTTGTGAAATTCAAATAGAACTTTTTATACCAAATATTTTTAAATTTGTTGGGTTTTTTTTGGTTTTGCCTTTTTGAGAACTAGTGTCTCAAAATCTCCAAGCAAAATAGGGTTTCTAATTATGAAAAATTTCCTCTTTTTTTAAATTGTCTTTTTCTTTTGGGATTAATATAGTTGTGCCGTAGAATAGCAATCAAATTTTCATCCATCTCTCATGCATTAATTCGATATTATTTATTTTAGTCATTGCGTAATCTTTGATATACATTTGCAGTATTATTGCAACACACTAATAAAAAGTTATTTTAATGGTTAGTATGTAGACGTAAATAATATTATTAAGATTTGACGGTGTAGATCACATGTGATAAATTGAATATTTGAACTATATTTTGCTATTTTTTTTACCAAAAATTATATAAAACTTTGTAAAGTATTTGTGGTTATATTAAAGAGGGTCTCAATCGTTTACTATATTTTTTTTCCACGTAAGATTTGTTGATGATCATCTCAATTTTAAAGCAAATTACTTGCCTACATAAACGGAAATGCAACCTTGGAGGGCAAGACCAGAATATTTAGTAACTACTAACTACTATTAGTTTTGTTGATTTAAATTAAACTAGAATACTCAAAACTCAAAAGTAGAATTCTTTAAAATTATCATTTCATTATACTACTTTTAGTATTTATTTTAATATACTTGAAGTTGTATAAATTTATTTTATTAATTCTGTTGTAAATAGTGAACAAGATAAAAATTCGGAGAAATTTGAGAGAACTATTTATTAAAAATTTAGAAATATTCCTCACCAACTAACTAAATTTATATTTAAAAAAATTTCAAATTTAATTAAAGATTTTAACTAAATTTTGTGAATCAAAATTGAGCCACCTTCTTTGTTGACTGCTGTTTTGACTATTTTAGACATGTGGTATTTTATATTTAGAACGTGTGTTGATGCTTGTTTCTCTTGATATTTTCATGCATTCTCTAAATTTATCACCGCAGATATATTAATACTAATAATTTATTAAAATTTAAAAATCACAAAATTTCATCCAACAAAAAAAGAAAATAATAATAATAACGTATGTATTTAAAACGTGTGAGCCAAAACATCTATTTTTTAAATACTAATTTTGAAAATTTATCTTTTACTTTTTAAATATTTTCAAATTATTTAAAGGTAAATAAATATATCAGCACGTAATTGAATATAAAATATAATAATAAAAAAATCTTAAATTTGGTAGAAATTTGATTCAAAATAATGTCTATAATTTAATAAAATGGGTTGTGTAGAGTATAAATTTGTGACCTATATATATAATAAAGAATCATTAAATATATAAAAATTCTTTATTAAAGACAAAATATATAATCTCAACTCAAATAGTTTAGCAAAATCCAAAGAGCACTTGTGGGTAGACTTGATTGATCACATGTGTGTCAATTGGACGGAAACAAAATCCCAATCTCTCAATTATTTCATTCAAATCAACCTGAATTTAAATAATTTATAGTACACAAGAAGATTATATAATTAGGAGGATATTCCCAGTGATTACAGTTTACAGCCACGAGCCAACCCCATTTTAATAATATTAGCATTAGATGCTCATTACATTTTATATAATAAGAAGGAAGAATTTGATACTTTAATAATTTCTGTATGAAATGCACCAAGTCCGTTAATTTTCTTGATTTCTTCTAGCCAGCTTTTTCAGATTCGTCTTCGTCTTCAGCTTCAGGAATCTCTAATATAAAAGCTCAAACCCCTTTTGTCATTTCTAGAAGCCATGCATTTTGAATGGCTTTGGGTGTTTATAGTAAAGAAGAAAAAAATCATCTGGAAGACGCATAATATTTGCTGTAAATTAATAAATAAAATAATCAGGCTGTTCCATGCGGTTGCTTAATTTTGGAATATTCAGTTTATTCCCTTTTTTAGCGGTTGTCTATATCCGAGATTTATCATAAAATCTTATATTTTATTTCTCTTGTTATTGAAGACAATTTAATGATAACCTACAATGTAAATTTTATTTTTAGAAGGGAGATAAACGAAGAAAAAAAAAAATACTTGCATGATAAATTAAACTTGATTTAATATATCGGAATGGAAACAAATTTGATTTGATTCTTTTTTTTGTTGGTGATCGAGAGTGTCCAGATGGTTTTAAAGTTAACGATCATATATATCCTTTAGTGATCATCTTTATTAACATTCGAGGTGACTCGGACTCAAGAATCTTTTGAGTTATACACCTAAAAGTCATTGTCCAACCACTCGATCATCCAAAGATGATTACGAAATCATAGTCATCTTATCTAATTTCTATATGCTGTCATACAGTAACCACATCACCAATGTTACGAAGCACCACACAAAAATTTTCAGTTACTACTTGTTTGTGAAGCATTTATATCAATTAATGTATGTATGGATACATGGCTTGAAATGCAACAGTGGGCAGATATACATGTTTTAAGTGCAGTGGCGATGTATTTAATGTAACATATACAAGAAGGATGTTTCGGCAACTTTTCTTTGTTCCCACGTTAGCTGTGTTAGTCATGAATTGTCTATTTGGTTAGATACGAATACGATTGATTCGTTATAAATGGTCAAATAAAGAGGCGGCAATTTCAGAAATAGGGTTGGCTGGCTGTATGTTAATTTCCAACAAATATTGATACTTATATTCGTTAGAATATGCTCTAACTTTGTGTTTTATTTAATTGGGAAAATGATCAATCAAAAGCTCCTTCAATTGCTTTACTTTTATAATTAATAACTTAATAAAAAGCTCAGCTTTGACTGTTTGGATACTTTGAGAAATTCCTTCTTCTTTGTGTATGTTTCTAATTTACTTTACTTTATATTCGTTTGGTACATAGTTACACTGAATAAGCAAAAACAACTACCCAATATTGATTTTACTTGTAAATTTATAAAATAAATGTATTATGTCATGGATACATCCATTTAGAAATATGTTGATTCGGAAATACTCTCTATTTGTTAAGATTCCTTTTGTTTGTTACGTTAACTTAATCTCCCTTTTTCTAATAATCAAGTTAGCTTGAAATGTCACACAGGATAAGGAAAAGAGCCTAACCAGTATTAATTGCTGTTATAAATTGGACAGAACAGAGTAGGGGCCAAGCCAGAAAACTTATTCTGGGGAGCCAAAAGGTAATGTTTAATGGATGAAGGTTACATTTTAAAAGGTCAAAGTCAAGTTAAAAAATTGAGGGGGTCAAAGTAGTAAAAACTGAACTAAATTGATAATTTTCTATTATAAAATTTAGAAATTTTTTGAAACTGGGCATCCTGGGCTTGAATATAGCTCTGGCCTTGGAAAAGTATTATATTATCGATATTGCGGAATATTTAGTCAAACACATAACCAATAGGTTCAACTAAAATACAATAAAGAAGAAATAGAAAAAAAAAAAAAAATAGAAGACACAAGATTTAAGAATATCTCATTAGGAATGAGATTCTTAATCTGATAATCGATACATCCATTCACATATATGTTTATTCAGAAATACTCTTCTTTGTAAACTAGCGGTGTAAATGTACGGAGATTATAGATCAAATGTAGAATGTTGGAAAAACTTGAAAGGATCTAGAGCTACCCCACAAAATATTCTCAATCATCTTTGAGTCAGTGTCCACAAAATAGAGTAGATTCTTTACAATCCTCTGATAGGACATCATTTGGGAAATTTCTGGCAATTAACTTAACTGCCCTGATTGGGGATGAGGATTTACCTGAGGTGGTTGGTTTTCTTTCACGAGGAAGTTGCAGATTGTGCAAGAAAATGACTAAAAGAGTTGCCATTATTTGACCTCTGATAGGACATCATTTGGGAAATTTCTGGCAATTAACTTAACTGCCCTCATTGGGGATGAGGATTTACCTGAGGTGGTTGGTTTTCTTTCACCAGGAAGTTGCAGATTGTGCAAGAAAATGACTAAAAGAGTTGCCATTATTTGACCACTATGAAATTCAATTGAGATCTCTCTCCACATGCATCAAGATTTGCAATTTGCAAAGCACTGACTGCAAATGTGTAAGAATGAAGATGAAATCACTAGTTAAGTCACTCACTTTTTGATGATTAGGTTCATGGAAAGATTGGGAAAAGGACAAGATTGATTGGCTCCCTTTTTGCTTATTGTTGGATGAATATGATAATATTATTTTCTGTCTCCGCAAGGATTTTGTATTTGAATTGATTGGAGATGCACTAGTTATGTTATTAATTAAATATAATGCTCATTTGAGTTTGAATGAGATGAAGATTAAGTGGGGCATTATTTCTTTGAGTATTGTTATTGGCGTCCCACTAAAACTCTTTCTACATTGAAAATTATAAACTCATTTATGTTCCATATATATCCTTGTCTTCTTTCCGTAATTGATCTAACTTTTATACAGTGCGAACTTCTAAGTAATAATGGATGCGGTTATAAACAAATCTAATCTAAACCATAATAAAACATAGAGTAATGATGAGTTCACAGCTCAATCTCACAACTTTCAACGTGACAAGTCGCAAATGAGTCTTGCTTGCTTACTATAGGTTCTGTTTACTCAATTGCGAGTTGACCAATTATGAATTGACATGTCCGAGGTTGTGAGATTAGATTGTGGATCTAATATTATTGTAAAACATATACACAAAGCAAGTTGTTGGCCTAAATCAATTGTCTATAACTCATGTAATGAGAGCGACTTCGGTCAATATTGGGTTAAAATCGAGTTAACGAAGATGTTGCATTGTCTGTTTCTAATCTCCGAGATTTGATAATACAAAGGTCAACATTTGGAAAGTTAATAAAAATGAATTTGTACATTCTTTAGTAATTTTTATGCAGGATAATGTTGTAATGAAGTGAAAAAAGGAAATTGGGGTCTATTAAGATAAGAGTGATGCTATGGGTACTAATGGATGGGTACTAATCTGTGTACTAACTAAAGCATAGTACCCGTACTATGCGTATAGTACCCGTACTATGCTTTAGTTAGTACACAGATTAGTACCCATCTATTAGTACCCAAAGTATTATTCTTAAGATAAATCGTGGGGGCCAATAGCATCATTCTTTTATGAATAATACTTTGGGTACTAATGGATGGGTACTAATCTGTGTACTAACTAAAACATAGTACGGGTACTATACGCATAGTACGGGTACTATGCTTTAGTTAGTACACAAATTAGTACCCATCCGTTAGTACCCATAGCATCACTCTTCTTTTATTTAATTAAGGATTTAAAAAGAGTTTTAGTGGGCTTAAATAACACCACTCTAATTCTTTTTCATTTGTTACGAGAAGAAGTTATTGATGTTTACATTGGCTATGTTACTTTAAAGCATTGGTTAAACACTTTGGGGGCGTTTGGTTCAGGAATGTTAGATTACTGGGAAGATAGATTACCTTAGAAGATTACTGAAATCTTTAAAAAAATGTGTTTGGTTAGTTGGTGAGTATGTTATATGAATATGTTTGGTTATGGGAAATTAATTGATGGGTATGTTATTTAAATTACTAAATTGTCCCCCTTTTAAATATTAATATAAGATTATTTTTATTATTAATTTTTGAATAATTTCTTTTAACCCCCAATATTTCAGATTTAGCTAAAACACCCCCGCTTATATAAAACTTTAATTTATGACGAAATCACCCCCACCTCCTGCCGCCACCGCAAACCACCGTCGGAAATCTCCGAAAGCTCTTGTGAGTACCTCACCGTGATGAAGAGGCTCCGATATGGCCGTTTCTGGCCATATTGATGGCCAGCGCCAAATCAAGCCGATTTGGCGTAATGCCTAGTTCCATCGATCTGGCTCGAAATGGCCAGAATAGATCTGGCCTGATATGGCCGTTTTCGGCCATCAATATGGCCGAAAACGACCATATCGAAGCCTTCGAAGCCTCCCACGGAATTTCGTTCCTTTTTAGGGACTCCGACGATTTTTCGACGGCGGTCTGTGGTGGTTGGCCGCTGTTGGCGGTGGTGGCTGGGTGGCGTGGCGATGGTGGCTGGGTGAGTGGTGGTCTGTAAATTATTTTAAATATAAGGGTATTATTGTCCAAAGTTTTAATTAACAAGGGTAAAATTGAAATAGAATATTAATGTAAATTTGTTTTAAAGTAGGGGTATTATTGTCCAAAATTTTTATTAATAAGGGATAAAATTGTAACAAAAAAAGATAATCCTGGTAATCTCAGAATACCTAAGAAAATAGAGGTAATCAGATTACCTCTGATATTACCAATAGTAACCACTATTGGTATTTAAAGATTACCAGTATCTTATATTATTTGACAACCAAACATGATAATCAAGTAATATAAGATGACATAACCCCAGTAATCCCGCTTAACCCCCAACCAAACGCCCCATTTGGGTTTAGTATAGAGATTGAAAATTGTTTCCACTCAGTCAGTTAGTATTAGGTTAGGCGTTGGGTATATGATGTTATATTTTTATATATTTGTGTCAACCTTACTAGTAAAACTTCTTTATCGTTCATAGATATAGGTGAATTATGCTGAATCATGTTAAATATTATTTCTCTTTGTGTGATGTGATTTATATCTATTCATATGTATTAATATTGATATCCATTATTATTTTCACACATGATCCCTTGACAATTATCTCACAAGTTTCAATGCATGGCTATAAATTTTCACTGAACTCTACCACAACCTTAAGTTTTGGGGTTAGATTCTCTAACTTGACTTTGAAGGAAAGTCTTTGTGATTGTAATTGGATTTCAAATTATATTAACTGGATGTTAAAGTGTGCTTATGCACTTTAATTTTTCATTAATTGGAAAAGTTGAGTTGTCATATATATTATATAAGCCTAATGGGGTGCTCATGATACATGCTGAATTTTTATAATTCATCTGGACTGAATTGGATTTCTATTCTTATCAGATTTTCATCCCAAATTTTCGGGAGTTTTGGAACCAAACAGGGTTGAATTTGGTTAATGATATAATCCTTTGGTACCAAATCGTCGAACACTCTTAATGTCAACAAGAAGTTCACCTTATCCGAAAATTAATCTTTTTATGTTAATAGAGTTTTAGTATAACAAACCTCGACAGTCTATACTTTTTTATGGACAAAATGAAGTTAATTAGTTGGCAAAATCCTGAAGCTAAAAAGCACCATTAGTTCAAAATCTGTGTTTCAATTTTGCTAAAAATAAACAATAGGTTCAGCTGCAAATCCGTTGGATCACAAAGACAATAGTTAATATTGTTTTTCTATCTTTTTAACAGTTTTTATCTTAATAAATTATCAGATTTATGATATATTTGAAGCAAATTAAATCAGGAACAATTTGCATTTAGAAAAAAAAAAAGCTTCCTCAGGTTCAAACTTTCGTATGCTTTATCAAGTTTTCTATGATTGAGAATCAATATTGTATGTGCAACTTATATGTGTCTGCATTTGTTAATGTTGCAGTGGCAATTTTTCCGAGCTTTTATCGAAGTTAAAAGATTCTTTGGTTATTGAATTATCTGCAGCTGAAAAATGTCTCGTTCAATTGAGAGTATGTTAGGCCTTCTCAAAATTCGTGTGAAGAGAGGCATTAATCTTGTAGTGAGCGATACGTTTAGCAGCGATCCTTATGTTGTAATTACCCAGGGAAAACAGGCATGATTTTTTTTTTTTTTCATCTTTACATTCAGAATCAATGTACAGTTTGCAAAAATCACCTGCTTGAGGATATTCACTATGATCCTTTTTCTACATGAATGTTGTTGCAGAAATTGAAGACCAAAGTGGTGAACAATAACTGCAATCCTGTATGGAATGAGGACTTGACTCTTCCAATTAGAGATACTAACATTCCAGTTCATTTGGTAAGCAAAACATTAATTTTTCTGAAATGGAGCATGGATAATATTTTCTCCTATCTTTTATGTGTCAAAATTTATTTGCAGACCGTGTTTGACAAAGACACATTTACTGTGGATGACGAAATGGGAGAAGCGATTATAGATATTAGGCCATATATGGAGAGCATAAAAATGGAGTTGAAAAATCTTCCCAATGGCTGTGCAATAAAGAAGCTGCAGCCTACCAGGGAGAACTGCCTCCTCGACGAGAGCGGCATCATCTGGAACAACGGAAAAATAACTCAAGACATGGCCCTCAAATTGCGAAATGTGCAGAGTGGCGTTGTGGAGATCCGCCTCGAGTGGGTTGATGTTTTAAGGGTTTGAGATGGCTCAAAACTTGATCAAAATGAATGTGTTTGTTGTATGTTCATGAGCCTTTTGCTTGAAATAGCTTATTGTATTTGCTCTATATACTATCCTAAACAAATGTGGATCTGAGATGACATAATTTATATAGTCTTAATATGTTCCTTTTGAGTGATAAAACTCTTATCAATTGGCCAGTTTTGTTGTAAGGAGAACTATTAATTCTGTATCTTTATATTATCTTATAGATCTTTATGTATATGCAAGTTACGAATCGAAGAAAAATGGATCCATAGTTAAGACTGGTGACTGAACAAATGATTTTATTGATGCTGCTACTTATCATTTCTTCTATGTATCTTGAGAAAAACACTTTCTTATAACAGTTGTACATACAAACAACCAATTATGAGACATTCCGTTCATATATGAAATATATATATGTTTCTCATAATTGATTGATTGATTGTATATACATTCATTATCTGAAATACTTTTACGAGATGTCACGTTAATGCGTGTGATATATACATGTTTCATGATTGGTTGATTGTATGTATATCTGTCACCTGAAAGACTCTTATGAGACATTACGTTAACACGTGTGACATATTCATATTATGATTGATTGGTTGTATGTACATCTATCAAATGAAAGGTTCACTCCATATATCATGACGTGATGTATACATACTATTTACTCTGATTTTCCAACTTCAAGATCTCGGTTTAAGAGTTTCGCAAGATAATCAATAATTTCTTGTAATTAATTTTGACTGAATTCTTATAATTTCTAGGATTTTCTTTGAACATCTTTCTTGCACTTGGGTTAATTGACATGGTGCAAATCTTTCTCATCCTTCTCTTGGGTATAGGCAAGTTCTGCAAAACTAATCCGGAAACTGATGCTCAGTGATGTAATTTGTTGCAAGGTAAGTAATCTGAAGCTGCAATGCCATGTTTAAGGCAAAATATTAAAAGAAACAAAATGGTTAAAGGTTATGACCTTTCACATCAAAATTGTTTATGATATCTGATACACTTTGTATAAACAGAGGCTGAAAAACTTGAAGGCCACTCAATTTTCTTCTCAGTAATTATCGTCTTCAAGAAAACTACGTATGTTACAGGAAGTCATAACAGTCAATTCAATTTTTTTTTTTTTCCAGGATTTCAGAATATCTGCTCTTTGATACCTCTCATTTAGATAATTTTAGTCATGCACGTTTTTTACACAGAATACAGAAGCCTCCAAGAATATACCTTCGTTCTCTTTCACGTAAGGATTGAAGAAATATCAATTGCAAATCATGAGACAAAAACAAAAACATTGATCTAATGCAAGGCTTGAATAAAAACAAGAAAAAAATCTGAGTGTTTGGAAGTTTATTTACAGATATTTCCTTCTCCTGGATAGGTGTTTTATTGTAAGGTTATGGTTTATTTGGCTAATCTTATCTTCTCCAACTAGGCAATTTCAAAAATCCCCCCTTCAAATACTTCCAAGCAAGGCCAATTAAGAGCTCCAACTTGAACAAAATCAATGGCTTCCACCGCAACTTCCAAGATATGCTTGCAAAACAATGCTCCAAGAACAATCTTCTTTTCATCACCAGGGAAAAAACCATTTCAAACTAACCTTAAATTTCCATTTCTATCCTCTCCGAGTAAAAAAGTACGCGTAAAATCTTCTACTGCGACCAAGTACAATGAAGTTGTGGATGAAGAAATGGACAGAATTAGAAGGCTCCAAAACGGGTCTGATGTTCGCGGGGTTGCTTTGGAAGGCGAAAAGGGCAGAACAGTTGACCTCACGCCATCGGCCGTGGAGGCCATTGCTGAGAGTTTCGGCGAGTGGATCAAAAGTAAATTGGAGGAGGAACGAGGAGGGCCTGTTGAGGATGTTAAAGTGTCACTTGGTAAAGACCCTCGAATTTCAGGTGCTTCTTTGAGTGTAGCAGTTTTTGCTGGCCTTTCTCGAGCTGGTTGCTTCGTTTTTGACATGGGACTTGCCACTACTCCTGCTTGTTTCATGAGTACATTGTTGCCTCCGTTCGCTTATGACGCTTCGATAATGGTAGATTTATGTATAACATATCATGTTATTTGTAATTTCGTTTTAACTGAAACTTTCTTGATATTGATATTTGATATTGTTTTTCAGATGACTGCTTCTCACTTGCCATACACTCGCAATGGTTTAAAGTTTTTCACTAAGAGAGGGGGGCTTACCTCGCCGGAAGTGGAGGAAATTTGTGACAAAGCTGCCCGGAAATATGCCAATAGGCTTGCTAAAGTGTCCACTTTGCTGACAACTCCTCCAACGAGAGTTGATTTCATGAGCGCTTATGCAAAGCACCTCAGAGACATCATCAAACAAAGAGTTAACCATCCTTTGCACTATGACACTCCACTCAAAGGCTTTCAGGTTTGTTTCTTAATTTCTTTGTCATCTAGGGTCTGTTTGGTACAGCTTCTTCTTCGAGTAGAGCTTATTGGTGAGGAAAATGTAAAATTCATTTTTAGTATAAATTTACCAGGAAGAATTTTAATATACAAAATTTATCAAGTCAAATTTATTAATAAAAAGAGTCTATGGGAAAATATTTAACTTATCAAAATCTTATAAGAATTTTTGAACCTAAATTTTTTTATAAAATGCTTATTGTTTTAAAAATGTTTTTTTAACCGGTAGATAAGTCCGACCAAACATGTTCTGCATGTCATTCCTGTTAATTGTAAAATTCTGATTCTGTTGCACCTGAAATGTCAGATAATTGTGAATGCTGGAAATGGATCAGGAGGGTTCTTTACTTGGGATGTTTTAGACAAGCTTGGTGCAGACACTTTTGGCTCTCTGCATCTCAATCCAGATGGGATGTTTCCAAATCACATTCCCAATCCTGAGGACAAAACTGCAATGGCTCTAACCAGTGCTGCTGTGCTAGAATACAAGGCTGATCTTGGGATTGTTTTCGACACCGATGTTGACCGCAGTGGCCTGGTTGATAGCCAAGGAAATCCAATCAACGGTGACAGGCTCATTGCACTAATGTCTGCAATTGTGTTGAAGGAACATCCTGGTACTACCATTGTCACTGATGCCAGAACAAGCATGGCGCTCACAAAATTTATTAATGAAAGAGGGGGAAACCATTGCTTGTATCGCGTTGGTTATCGAAATGTTATTGATAAGGGTGTTCATCTTAATGATGATGGCATCGAAACTCATCTGATGATGGAAACATCTGGACATGGGGCTCTTAAAGAGAACCATTTCCTGGATGATGGTTAGTCGTTCGCAATATTCTTTCATTTCTCCTGAATTCCATCTCTTCCATGGACGTCTGTATTTTAGCAGGTTGAATGTAGATTTCTGAGTTACAACGGATCCTGATACCATTTCTGTTCGTTTTCTACAGGGGCTTACATGGTTGTAAAAATTATTATAGAGATGGTATGCATGAAACTTGCAGGTTCAGATGAAGGGATTGGTAGTCTAATAAAAGATCTTGAAGAGCCACTAGAAACAGTTGAACTGAGGATGAACATTATCTCTGAGCCTAGACATGCAAAGGCAAAAGGTTCTGAAGCCATTGAAACATTCCGAAACTACATCGAGGTAGTGTTAGTAACCTAATTTGCAGTAACAATTCACATTCAGCTGCTGAAAACACTTTGCTTTTATGTAATTAGTTAAATATTAACTCAATTTACTAACAGGAAGGGCGGCTTCATGGATGGGAACTAGATTCATGCGGAGAGTGCTGGGTGAGTGAAGGTTGCCTTGTCGACTCAAATGACTCTCCGGCTGCCATTGATGCTCACATGTACAGGTACGAAGAAATTTTCAACCTGAACAAGTTTCCCGGCATTATATAATATAGACGTCTACTGCAAGTCAATATAGACTTGCTATAGTTAGACATCTCCAACCCAACACTATTTTCGTGTAAAATACTAAAATGGTGTAAAAAATTTACTCGGACCCAACACTAAAAACTACACCAAATTGATGTAAGTGAATAGTACACACCAAATTTGGCATGACATTATTCATTCACACTAATTTAGGTGTGATATTATTCATCTACTATAAAATATATTTTATTTCTTTATTTTTGTTATTTAATTTGTATTTATATTAATTTGATTATTATTTATATTAATATTTATAATAATAAATTCATTAAAATTATATAATTTAAAAAATGATGAAAAATTAAAAACAAAACTTTATTCAATACAAATATTAAATTACAATAACTCAAAATAAAAATTAATACTAATTTAAAAACACTAAAATTAAAAGAAAATATAACATAAACTAAAATAATAATTTAGTATTCCAGTAGATTAATTCCGAATCCTCTAAGATCATCAAAATATTGGAAAGAACTAGAGCTTACCATAGACAAATTAAGGGTAAAGAGGCTCACCATGCTTTTTCAAAATGCATTAATTGATCATTTGGGGAAAGAATCTACTAATTCAGAAAATTAAATTACTATCAATATAGAATTTTACTTTTGTGTTATTGTCTTTTTTTTTTTTTGGTGGCATTTTATATTAGATGTAATGTTTTTTTATATTAAATGTAATGTTTATTTGATTAAATAAATGCTTAATTTTATTAAATTAGCATAATTTTCAAAGTTATTATTATTTAATAAAAAAATCATTCCCAATATTTAATTAATATATACAAAACTAATTACTGAAATAAATTAATTATTGATTATTAATAGAAAGAAAAAGAAAAAGAATATTTTAAGGAATATTTATTTTAGTGTAATATTTGGTGCAATGTGTTAAAGATGCAATAGTGAAATACACCAAAAGTCACACTAATTTAGTGTGAAAGTTACACCAATTTGGTGTTTGTGGTTGGAGATGGTCTTAGGTATATAGCTCAGCAATAGAAAAAAAATTAAAGCAGAAGACTGAAAAAACCTACATATTTTCAGGGCTAAGGTTTCAGATGAAGAACATGGACAATATGGATGGATACACCTTCGACAGAGTATTCACAATCCAAATATTGCTGTAAACGTGCAATCAACTGTGCCTGGAGGCTGTCTATCTATCACAAGAGTTCTTAGAGAAAAGTATGCCACATTGCCAAGTTAATATCGTCCATATTTGTTTCGGAAAAATGTAAGTTTCATTATACTTATGTTTGTGGTTGTCAAATCTTCTCAGGTTTCTCATGGCAAGTGGAATGGACAAAGTGCTTGACATTTCTCAGATTGACAAGTATGCAAGTAGTAGCTAGTTGCCTGGGCTAGTAAAGATGTGATAGTTCTTCGAAAACTAATGTTGTTTGATCACAATTTCCTCAAAAAAATTCGCAGTTTATTAAGATGCGAATATGAGATGGCCTATTTTGTACAGAGAAATTACACTATTTTCTTCACCCATATAAAAAAAGTATATATAATTTACTTTTTTGACCGTTCAATATGTTACTAAGGCAAAACAAATTTCCTTTTTGATCCATATAAACTCATAATTTACTTTAGTACAACTAACATGGTGTGGAATGTCAAGACTACAATGAAAACAGTGAAATGCATGTACCTGTTGAAGAAGAAAATTCAACTATAGACATAAGAAAAATTCTAACATATTGGAAGATAAAAACACCTGATACATGTAAACTATCCGATGATACGATTTATAATAAAGCTTCTTATCCCTAGTCAAAATATTAACTCCACTCGAGTGAAACAGTACCAGTATTGTAGATGACTTGTAGATACAGCATCCATATTTGCAGCCATCACTAGAGGCAATCCCAGCATCTATCTGGTGTTTGTCAGACTCGGACCTTGGAATTGCCAGAGCATCACCAGAAATCTCACTATCAATTCCCTCTGTCACCCCACTGTTGGAACCAATGACAATGTTCACGTGCTCATTACTTGTTTTGCCTTTTTTTTTTGGTATGGATAGGTTCACAGTCACAATTATCATCTTCAGCACTCCTTTTTAAATTACATTTAGTTAAAGAAGGTTTATCACTCAATGGCACCTCACAAGATTCCGTTGCTTGAGCTTCAACAACAAAAGGTTGTTCATCACCATCACTCAGCATTGATGAGTGACTTCTTGATGAGCATGAAGGCATTGCTCCATCAACTGCCATGGCATCATCACATAGATTATAATCAATCGTTGCATCCTGACAATTCTTATCTGATCGGACAGCATTATCGATAGAGCAAGTGTCCTCAGTGGTAGTTCCATTCACACCATGTAACTCCTCCACTTGATCGTTTTTATACCACTTGAAGTTTTAGTCATACCAACAACCATGTTTGACTCATTGGGCACAGACAGGGAGGGAGAGGCCTGTTCAGAGGGGGAATTTTCATCTGCTTTGTTAGAGCGAGCTGTTAGCTCAGTGTCATCTTTGAAAGCACCATTCTGATTAGTCACATCACATTGCTCCATGTAGTCAATTGTTGATGGAGGCATTTTAACAGCCAGTCGCTCCTCTTCCATCACACTTTGATGACAATCTTTATTTGAAAGAACTTCAAATCCATTTTGACCAGTGCAAGAAGCATCTTTGGAAGGATTAATGTTAATTGCAGCTTCTGTATTAACGGAAACTCTCTCTTCATTCTTGGAGAAGCAATTACTGGATACAATCTCATCAACAGAAGCTAATCCAGGTGGGGAAATACATATGAGTGATGGGTCAACATCTGCACTCGCACAACAAATTTCTTCTTCAGTAGTCATACCACAAACACTGCTTTCACAGACTACCTGATTAATGAGTCCACTACCCAAATCATTTGCAATACGATCAGGAGCATCTTGTTCATCCACAGAACCCTTCTCATTGTGAGATGATACATCCTCATTCACGCTCCGACTATCATTGATTAATTCTTTATCTTGAACAGCAGAAACCCCCCCTACAGTTTGTTGCTCAATGGTATCCACAGGTTGTTTCTGAATAGTATCTACAATAGTTTGGCGGCTTTCCACATCTACTAGTGCATTTAACTGCTTCTGTACAGAGACTGCTAAAGAAATAGCGTGATCACGAATCAAAGAATCATGGTGTGAACAGTTCAACATCTCAATCAGGGCTTGGTTGTATTGAAACAAACTTATAGAAGGCATAATAGATCCTTTCTTGCGACAGACTCCAATGACTTTTAACATATGCTCGCACAGGTAGCCCATTTCTGCCCAACTACAATTGCAAATACCAAACTGGGAACCGGGGTTCCAAACAACATAAGCTTTATCTCCTTCATGTTGGTCTGTGACTATTGCACATCTACCTTCAATGACAACATTGGAATCTGGAATTTTTAATGCTTTGCGCCACGATGTTAAACCACTCACCCACTCATCTTTCCAATATCGTGCAAAATCATCCTTCCCTGAGTATTCATCCAGCCAGAAGTAAGAATGTACTTTAGTACCCAACCTATCAACCAGCCAATCAGCACGTTGATAAACACAAGGATCCTTCCCATTCAACAACCTTAATTTCAATTGATTGTGGTAAAACTCCATTGTTGCACTAGTCTCCTGGCTGGCAATCGGAAGAGTCTTTAGTGCAGTGATCCAAGTCCCTGAGACAAAAGAACATATATTTGTAAATCTCTTTAGGAAATTAGAAAAGGTTTTGACAGAAAAAATCAATGCACTAAAGATATCAGAGTGAAACTTAATACTCCACATACTATATCATAAAATTTCATCTCCTTCACAGCACAGATAGCTATTACATCTTGGAAACAATTCTCAAGAAAAGATCATATTTTCCACCCCAAAAGAAGGAAATGTAGAAACATGTCTGTTTATTTTATTGCTTGTAGAGATACAACATGAATTTACAACTTCCAGTAATTCTGAAATCCCATTACAGTGCAAAGAAGATATGGCACACCACTTCAATGGTTTCAAACAACAGTTCAGCAGTGAATGTTGTAAAGTAGAGAGAAGAAAGAACAATTTTAGAGATTTAATTTTAAGGGACAATTGAAAATGAGACCCACCTATCCTGGGATACCAAACTGCCTTGAAGTAATCCATAAAATCTGAGGCATCCATGAAGTCTTCCATGCAATACTCAAACGCATCCACAGTTCCATGTCCTTTACAGATGCCATCCACAGCCTGTCCAAGCTGCTTCAAAATCTCAGCACGCATCTCTGTTTCTGAGCATCTCTTCACTAAGTTCTTATGCCATGCATGGCGGACCCGCCAGAAAGAAATCAACACAGAGCACTGAAAAACATCCCTGAGTAAAATGATGAAACCTCAGTTCATATTTTTTATTAACAAAACAGAGAGGATGTTGTTGCCCCTCATCATTTGATAAAGGCCCACATAACTACCAACAAACTGTCCAAGGCCAACTCTTGGTTCATGTTAAGAACCAGAAAGAAATCACAGCTCACAACCTTTGAACTTGATCTTATTTACATGGTTCCAAAATCGTGTTATTAAAAATTACAGAACAAATAGGCATACACATGAAAATTTGAATTAATAAACATTGAACCTAATGTTGTAGCTGGTGAGTATGAAGAAAACTAATGGCGTGAAATTGAGGTTTCATACCTTACTAGATGTATATAAATTAATATAAATAATCATGCAAGCTTTTCCTAGTTCACCGTCTAGTTATAGTCCATCAGAAATTTTCTCATGAAAAACCAAAGGTAACTATAAAACATACAACAACCTTAATTGATTTCAACAAAGACTAACCTGATTGTAGGGACATCGGCTGATGGATCATCAACTATAAACCCAGCCAGCTTCCAAGTAGGATCTTTTGTGCAAACTCTATTGTAAAGAGCCCTCATCCATCTGTGTGCATCAGCACTAGAAAATCTTGGGGCTATTACCCAGGCTACTGGGATGGCCTTGTTGTCGGAGTTGAACACGATGAGACTGTGTAAAGGATACTACATTTATAATTGCAGAGAACAACAGAATTAGCTTCCGAGTTATTTGAAGGTCCTCATGGAACTGACAACAACAATTAACACTATTAGATCATCATCTAATGCAAAAATGACACACCTTCAATTTGTTTGTTCCAAACCTTGAATCAGAAGCCACAAGGCTACGGTTGCCAAATCGAATCATCTGCTGTAACTGCCACTCTGTTTGAATGCCCAATGTGAAAGGTTCATAGTCAGAAAAATCCTCATAGAAGAAAACATGACTCTGGTGGCTTTCAACCCACATTCTGATGCTGCTTGCATCATCTGGGTCTAGTTCATATGTAGAACGCCGGATGCTCCTCTCCTGTCTTCGAACATACCTGTGGGTTAAGAGGTCATCACGATTACAAGGACCACCCTGTTTCTCCACTGATTCATTGTGTCTCTGCATTATTGTCTCCACAGAGACCCCAACATATAGTAATGATAACACACGAAGTCGGAGATCTTCTGATATGTATGGGGCAAACATAGCACGAGTTCCAGCAGCCTTCTTGTCTTGTGGGCCATGACATGGCGATCCATTCTTATCTACATGCTTATCATCATTATATATGATAAGTGCTACAGACGGTTCAGCAATTAAACGCTTAACAATGAAGTGGCACGTGCACCCTCTCTTAGTATTAGGCCGTCCAGCATTTTTATTCTTTGGAATGTATGTATTCCTACTAGGTCGGACAATGCCACCCTTCCTATGGTCATCAGGACCAAAGGAACACCAATACCTACAGATTCAATAAGATCACTTAAATTCGCAAGACAAAGGCAACAAAGTAGTAATTTTTATAAGAAAATTAGTTGAACTTACAAAATATATTCAAGAATTCCATCAACCTTGGGTTTGTAGGATGCATTTGTTGAACGCCGCCGCCTTGCTTCAACATGAAATCTTGTTGGACAATCTTTGTTGGCAGATTCACCCCTCACAAAATCATCCACTCTAGCAAATGGGATAAGAGCAACTCTATCTAATTTGTCGCGCCAACCTTCCACCTTTGACCAAACAATATCAACAGCGGAAAACTCTAAGGTTGGAGGACTCTGCACAGGAAGGGACAAAATTTCATCCCATCTTGCCATCTGCATGGACATTACAGATTTTAGGAAAAGTTTTATTCAGAATTGAATTTATTCCATGTGTTGGTAAATTTAAAGGGAACACAAAAATGAAATTCCCAAACTTTACGCGCATATAAAGGCAATAGGATTTAGGAAGCATCAAGTTGCCGCGATTCTGATTAAAATAGAAACAAAAGGAAGAATTTCCTAGAGCTACAGTTAGAGCTTGCGATAGGTTCAGCTTTCATAATCTTTAATTAGGTTCAATTGAATAAATTCAGCTATGATTGGAAAGTTCACATAGGAACAATATTAATAAAAATCAAAATTCAAGTAAACAAAACCAGAATTTGTTTATTAAGAAACTGAAAGAAATACAAGAAACTAAAATCTCTGTTTTCAGACCAGAAAGAAAAGCTTAAATAATCCAATACCACTTCACTATCATAAAAAATATATAGTATTTTCTTATAATTTTCACTAAGATTTTCCTGCACTTTCTCACCAACCAAACAAAGCTTCAATGCCAAAAAAAAAAAAAAAAACTGAAACCTAATATTATCCAACTAAAAAAACAGAGATGACATGAAGCTTCACAACAAATAGGTTACACCAAAATCAGTTGTAATTATTAAAAATTTATTCATCGAGATAAATGAATTAAAGGGAAAAAAATTACACGAAAAATAGAGACAACAATATGAACCTCAAGAAAAAGTGATTCCCAAAAAAAAAAAAAAACATAAAGCTTGAGAAACGAGTCTTCGCGAACCTGAAACGAGGCAGAGAAGAAGAAAGATAGTTGCTTGTAATGGTGAAGAAAATGCTTCAAGAGTGGTTTGATGTCAGGGAAGGCAGAAGAAGATGGTGGCTACTTGAGAGTACGAACAGTAGGCGAATTTGTGTGAAGGGGTTAAATGAAAGAAAATGAAATATTAAAGGATGGGTTTACTTAAAATCAGGGAGACAAACAATTACACCCCTGTAGTTTGGGAACAAAATGCGGTGGAAACAATGCCCATTTAAATTAACTTACACCATTCGTGTTTAGAAAATATTCAAACACCTCCCAAAATTTAACGCCGTCTAATTTGAAAGTAATGGCAAACACTGAATTATTTGAAAGACTATTTTGCCCCTTTTTGTCTTTAACTGATACCAAAGTTTAAAGAAATTTCCTAAAAATCCCTTTAAATTTTCCCTAAATACATTTAAACCATCTTGTTAATATAATTTAACAGTCGACTCCCTCCCGTTCAAAAGAAGCAGGTTGGGCCAAGGCAGGTGGGTACCGGGGTTTGGTTCGGTTCCTACCAGCAAGAGCCGTCAACAGGTAGGTTCCGGTTCTAAATTTTTGAAACTGTGCGGTTTCGGTTCTTATAGTTAGGAATCGGAAGCGGGAACCGAGACTAATATAAAATAAAATTAAAGAGTAGAGAGGTTAATAAAAACTTTTGTAGAAAAAATAACGTGAATACATTTATATTTATATTTTGTAACATTTAAAGTAAGTTTGTTTCTTTTGAGAATCTGCCTTTACAAAGTAATGGAGTTTGTAATTTTGAATTTTGAATTTATAATTTGTAATTTTATTTTTGTTAACAAGTGCCAGGGGGGTATTTGTAAGTTTTAAATAGTTTTTTTACCATTTTAAAAACTTTTGGGGGTTTGTAATTTTATAAGTTACTCAGAACCGGAATCGGAACCATTGTTATAGGTTCCGGTTTTGGGTACCTCACCGAAGGCGAACAGCGATTCTAAATTTCAAGGAATCGTCCGTTCTTGTTTCTTCAAAAAATGCAAAGTATCCAGGACCGAACACCTCTACTCCCCTCCCCTCCTGACATTCCACCCCAACGCATGGCATAGCCTCTTCCTTCACTACCAGCCCACCACTCTTTTTCTACTGTCTCTCTCATGATTATCTCTTTCTATTTATCAAATTAAAGAATTCGCAGCACATTAAAGAAAAAATTTGGTGAAAAGGCAATTTTGTCCCTTTCTTTGTCAACTGAGCTTAGACGTCGTTTTAGATCAGGGAGATGTTTGATTATTTTTTAAAATCTTGCGGGGTAAGTTGTTTTTGATTTAAAACATTTGCTAATTTAAAATACCTCTTTGTTTGGAAATCTATCAAGTACCCCTCAGGCTGTCAAGAATGGTTGATAGTATTTTAACATTTGACTGTTTCTGATAATGGAATGTCTAAATTACCCTTCAAATTTGAACTAATGAATTGACATCTAATATTATTAAAATTATTTAATAGGATGTTACACAAAATTTAAAAATAAACAGATTTTTTTTTTCTTGTTAATTTAATACTGAATAATAAAAATTTAGTCAGATTTTCTCTTATTTAAAACTGTAAAATTTGATTATTTAGTGTCCCCTTGAATCATGTAACAGGTGATACGGTGCATATATCATCTCTGACATAAAAATCCTCAAACAATAGAAGATGTTTTTAGAACTACACTAAATACATGTTATGGACAAAGGTCACCCAGATTAGCCTAAATAATTACTTTACAAGAAATTTCACAAAGTTTATACTAAAGTTATATAGTTTTCTTGCGTTTAGAGCATCTCCAATGATGTTCTTTATTTTGAAGAACATTTTTCATATAAATAAAGAGCATCTTTATTAATTTTAAAATATAAAGAACATAATTTTTATTCAAATCCAATACTCTTTATTTTTAAGAAAGAGACTTAATGAGAGAGAGAATTAATAAATAAAATACATATAAACTTGTAGTTTATTAATTAAAATTAGGATAGAAAGTGAAATTTGACTCTTTAAATGTGGAGAGCCAAACTCACTCTCTAATTTATATTTTAAATATAAAAGGTCTGTTGGACTCTTATTTTTATGGATAAACTCTTTATAATAAAGAGTTTGAGTCATATAAAGAGTCATTTGGAGATGCTCTTACTATTAGTAATCAAAGTTAATCTTTATATGACCTCTCATTTGTCCAGTAAAATGACCGATATATGAACTTACATAATCTATCATTTTACTCTCTTAATTAAGATTATCAAACAATGAAGTAGGCATAACATTTGTGTTTTTTCATTACTCATTAGGTGATGTTGATTTTTTTTCAAATAACTTGCCATACTAATCCCAGATAGTTATATGAATGATTAAGATAAGCATCTCATATCATATACTAGTTAATTAGTTTGTGTTACATTAATCCTAATAATGGGCTTGTTTTCATTTTTCAAAACCAAGTTATTGGTCTTGACCTTGATTAATTTAATTTAATTATGATAGACAAACACTTAAATTAAAAGTTTTAGTTTAATTATGTTAGATAAATATATAGTTATTGTATTTAATAACTATCAATCACATTCAATATAACGATAGATGAGAGAGAAAAATAAAATTACTGAGATGACATAAATTCATTGATTGGTAGTATGAATGATGTGCTGGGAGGGATATAGAATAAATTTTATGAAAGGCAAATTAAAAATATAATAATAGTCATTGAATATGTGTATTGAGAAGCAAATAAGTGAGGCAAATCTAGAAAAATCACAACCTGAAACCAAGAAAAAATAATGAATATTTTTTACTCTAACAAATATTTCCTTTTTGGTTATTTTACGAAGAATTTACGTACTCATCATAATATATATTTATCAGCTTCGACTAGCCACACAGGCAATATTGCACATACTGAAGTTCATGAATAAATGCATATTGTTTGCTAGCAGAAGCATGCATGCAAGACACTCCGCACATAAATGAAAATACATCTTATTTAGTACCAGAAGCCAAACTCCGTATTTGAGACATCGATCGATCCAAGCATGCTGCAAACTAACTTGCATGCATGCATGCATTTATTTGTTGCAGCAGACGATTCTCATCTGTTGCATTACAGTTGAGGAGAGCTCTGTGTGTTTGCCTGCTGGGTAAGGTGAGCATCAACGTCTGTGCAGGTATCAACAAGCCCGTGAAGCATCGCTTTTGGATCCTCAACATTCGCGTTCAGCTTCTCGTATTCGAGAGTCCAGTGTGGCACACTGCCCTCGTCCCTTGGCGTAACTTCAAGACAGATCTTGAAGCTCTTGAACATATTTAACACAGTTCCTTCAATTGTTTTGTATGTAGCTGACTTGTTCTTGTCGTCTATCGCCACTTTCTCCATATTAAATAAAGTTTTTCCGTGTGTGTACCGTTACCACACAAGCGAGAAAAAATACAAATACACACACACACATATATATATATATATATATATATATATACACGATATCCTATTTTACTCAGTTTTCAGCCTATAATGAATCTCGATTATAAGTGAATTGAAGAGTATTTTTAAAGCATTTTCTTTACCGTCTAATTAATACTGAGGTCAAATAAATAGCATTCTTGAGTTTGTCAAAAATCTACCGTCTAATTAATATTGAGGTCAAATAAATAGCATTCTTGAGTTTGTCAAAAATCTGTGAATGAAACAAACAGAAAAGCTGCATAGATCTAATACCTCATATATATATATATATATATAAAATTTTCGATGCAGATGAGTTGCGAAGATTTTAATATGCAAACTTGCTCGATAGTCGTAAAACAACTTAATACTTCAAGCAGTTTTATAGATGTTAAAATTTTCAAAACATCTGCATACTGGATGCTGACCTACCAAGGATAAAGTTCCAGTTGTAAACGCAGCCATCTTTGCCCCATTGACCTTCAAGTAAATCAACACTCTGAACATATTTAGGGCTTGTTTTGGTCATGTGGTAAGGGGTCAAGGTAAAGAACTCAAAAACCTTGTCAGCAGGAGCCTTGAACTCAACATCAGCCTTCATCTGTCCAGAGAGAGCCATTTTGTTTACTTGTTTTGATTTGTATTCACACAGGAGAGGCAATTGATGATGGTTGGTGACATTAACCCTCCACGGCCTTCGGCTTATATAGAAGGAAGTGTGAGTTGGTTGCTATTTTTCAGTTTAATTTGTTTAGATCCTGCCACGTCGACAACTGAAGGGTTTTCACCTAAAAGTTATTCTCAAGGAGAATTATACAACTAAAAAATGGTTTTCGAAAAGGCAAAGGGGAACATCATAACTATAAAGATAAATTATCAAGAAGGGAAAATAAGATTCTAGTCAAAGTACTTTGAACGGAAGAATCATGAAATTTCCCTTCAATTTTCCTTTTAAGCTATATTTATGCTCATTGTTTGAAGTTATTGATTCTATTTTCGATTTACTAGTAATTATAACATGCAACAATTGATGACAAATTTGAAAGTCAATGGTTTATAGTGTTATAAATCTATCAATTATTATTATGAGTTTGGAAGTAATTTTATGTTTTTAATATAAGTTGAAAGATAATGAAAAATATTGATTAAAAATCCCATATTCTATGTTAAGTTTTAGTAATCATATATAATCAATTAACTAATAAGATCAATTTAAAAACATTTATGCAACTTTTTTGATTCCATAAAAATTCGATATTTTTTTTAGATATGGTAATTAACCATCATTTATTATAATTTGAACTTAAGACTGAGAGACGTTTTCAACCATGTGTCCTTTTATACACCCTGCCACAAGTGAGTGGTATAAATTCGATATTTATATATAGGAGAACAATATTCTCAAACCACTTGATGAAAATGGATCCTTTATTATGGTCCACAAGGACCACAACCATGGAGTAATGCCAATAAGAAATCTGGACCATCTTGTATATATAATATCGTTCAATTGTCTTTTGTTTTTTCCTTTAATTCTCAACATTATGCTTCAGAATAATTTTATGAAAATTCAATGCATAAAACCTGAAAATATTATAAATATATTTATAACTTTTAAGTCTCTATTAAGATGAAAAATTTTAACAGATAAGGAAATATATTTGTTAAAATTTTGCATAGCATGCTTTACGAAGGAGTTTTGTTCAAAATTAGTTCTATTTTTTTTAATGGAAATTATTTTAAAGCCATAAATAATTATCTATAGATAGATGCTGTCTTCCTCATCTTCGACATGATTATATTCGTTTTCCTATTCATTCAATTAAAATATGCATTTAAATCTATTGCAGATGAGCATATTTACTTTTTAAAGCAAGTAACGAGACTATGAGAATACTGATAAAGCAATTGAAATCTATGGATGACAATAATTTCATGGCTCATTATTCGATTCTTATTCCTAAATTTTAAAATTACCGAGAAAATAAATAAATAAATAAATAAATAAATAAATAAATAAATAAATAAATAAATAAATATATATATATATATATATATATATATATATATATATATATATATATATATATATATATATATATATATAACTGATCAGTATTTGGATAATAATTATTTTGTATTTCAATGAATTAAATTCTTCGAAAATTAATTAAGAAAATCTTCAATTATCATAAATTAGACCTTCCTTAAACTAAATACAAAGGGAGTTATACTCATAAAGGGGACAAACTGCAAATATGAATGAAAAGGGCAATTAAGTGATTACCAAAAAAAAAAAAAAAAAAAAAAAGAAAGAAGTAATAAATTATTACAAAACAAAACAAAACAATTGTAATAAGAGTTACCCAACCAAGTTTTAATGTTCCAAGTCTTTCATAAGAGAAATTTCTCTCAAGCAAGTGCTTGGTAGGGCCAATTTCTTTCCTGTTGCAGTTTTCTTCACTACCACTTTATCATTGATTTTGAAGTCCACACACTTGATAACAACACACTTGATAACAACCGATTGCTGAGTACTCATCTATGATATTATCTTGTATCGTGCTTCTGACAATCCACACACAAAAGAAAAAAATAGTACAAGATTTAAAAAAAACCTCTCAACTAAATAAAAGTTTTATAAATCCAGATTTTTCTGCCTTCAGTATGTTGGCCATTTGAGGAGGTGAATCTATTACTGTTACCCTCTCCTCCAAGTTGGCCATTTCAACAACTGAAACTATCTCACCACTCAAATATCAGAAAATCATGAAGGAACAACCTGAAGCAAAACAAGTTATCCTACAAAACTAATGAGTGTGCTTGATAAAAATACAACTAATGAGTTGATAGAGACTGTTTGCCCTTGATTGATAAGGTTGAGCAACGGTTGAAGTCATGGAAAAAATCAAAGTTTATCCTATGCTAGCCGGTTGCAACTAATTATTTTGGTGCTATCTTCTCTTCATGTTTACCACGCTTTCATTTTTCATCCTCCCTAGTTCAGTTATTTAGACCATAGAAAAACTTATGCAATCCTTTCTCTGATCTGGCAATGATATGATTAAAGGGAAGGTAAGCGTTGCTTGGAATCTGTTCTTATGGATTTTAGGACAACAACAAGCGTTTGAATACTATGGTTAAAGTTATGCTGTATTAGTGCATTGGTTAATGCAGCATCGTTTTTCATCATTTATCTTGTGGTGTGTAGAATTCATGAGCTTTTTTAGCTGGAGGTTTGATCTAAACATCAGCCTTCAGCTGTCCATAGAGAGCAATTTTGTTCACATATTTTGTTTTGAATGATAGGAGAAGCTTTGATTATGGATGCTAAACCCCATTGCATTCTTCTTATGTAGAAGGAGGGAACATCACTTATTAATACAAGAATCTACATAAATGGCATGTAGAATATTTTGATTTCATGGTCTACGTAAATGGCACGTAAAATCTACGTACATGGCACGTAAATGACACATTAAATCTACGTAAATGGCATGTAAAAGGCACATGAAATCTTCACAATTTCTTTCATGACATTTATTAGCACATTGTCGGGTTTAATATCTCGGTGAATGATATCATGAGAATATAAATATGAAACACCTTTCAATATTTGAAGCAAAAACTTATGCCAAAAAAGCATTAATAATTAAAAAAAATTTACTGCTAAAAAGTGCTAAAAAATTAAGCTAAGTCTAGTATATGATAGAAATAATCAAAGTGAAAGAAAAGATCAACTTACTTTCTTCAAAAGATTAAACTTCTCAGATGTTAAATCAAACTCTGTCTACACATGAAGGAAAAATACATCAGCAATGAAATAAGTAGCAAATAACAACAAAAAACAAAATGCAGTTTCAAGAAAAGTACTACAACTTAAAGAGAGGTTCACTGCACAAACCACAAGAACAAAAATTGCATTAGACCAATAACAAAAGTAGATCAAAATAGTTCAATTTATTAAGCAAAAACAAAAAAAAAGTTCAATAAAAAAAAAAATCAATCCACTGTTCAATGTGATCACTTCCGCGCAGAGTGATCACATCATCATGTCGCACCAACAAATAGAGAAAACAGAGCAATCTCCAGCCAGCGATGAAAAGATCAGATTTCACTCCCTCTCTTATTCATATATTTCAACCCTTTCGTGAAAACTTTGGATCCAAGATTTTTTTTAGGTTGATATCCAAATGATCCATCACCAAATGCACTTCTTCATATAAAAAAGGCATCCTGTACATGTCCTGTTTTTCAATACAAGAAAAACAAGACACGAGATGCTTTATATTAATATAGATTAAATATTTTCATATCAAAACAATATTAATGTTTTATTTATGGATAGACATTATCATTAAAGATATATCCAACGAAAATAAAAATGTAATGAAAAACAAAGAAGACATTTTGACAATAGTAAGAACTAAAGTCAAAGGGCAAGATGTATAGGCTAACATTGTGTGGTCTAAGAATCTATTAGGTTAATGATGAGCTTACTGGACTACAAATGCCCGAACAAGATAGATATAATTGAATGTCCATCTAACTAATTTTTTATTTTAAGATTATACTTTTACTAAGACCATAAAGCGCAATTGTTTATGAGATATATCAATATTCCATAATTCTTGGAAAATTAATTAAGAACATCTTCAATAATCATAAATTAGACCTCCCTTAAACTCCATGCAAAGGGAGTTGTACTTATAAAGGGGACATACTGCAAATATGAATAAAAAGGGCAATTAAGTGATAACCACAAAATAGACCAAAAAAAAAAAAAAAAAAAGTAATAAATTACTACAAAATAAAACAAATCAATTGTAATTAGATTTACTCAACCAAGTTTTCATGTTCCAAGTCTTTCAAAAGAGAAACTTCTCTCAAGCAAGTGCTTGGTAGGGCCAATTTCTTTCCAATTACAGTTTTCTTCACTACCACCTCATCATTGGTTTCGAAGTCTGCACACTTGATAACAATCGATTGTTGAGTACTCCTTATCAATGATAGTATCTTGTATCGTGCTTCTGACAATCAACCAAAAAAAAAAAAAAAAAAATTGTACAAGATTTAAAACTAACTCCAAACTAAATATAATTTTTATAAATCCAGATTTTTCTACCTTCGGCATGTTGGCCCTTTGAGGAGGTGAATCTATTATTGTTACCTTCTCCTCCAAGTTGGCCATTTCAATAACTGAAACTATCTCACCACTAAAATATCAGAAAATTATAGAGGAACAACCTGAAACAAAATTGATTATCATACAAAACTAATGAGTGTGCTTGATAAAAATACAATTCACAGAGATTGTTTGCCCTTGATTGAAAAGGTTGAGTAACAGTTGAAGTCATGGAAAAATTGAAGCTTATCCTATTCTAGCTGGTTGCAGTTAATTATTCTGGTGCTATCTTCTCTTCATGTTTACTAGGCTTCAGTTTTCATCCTCCCCATTTCCGTTATTCAGACAATAGAAAAACTTATGCGATCCTTTCTTTGATCTGGCAATGATATGATTAAAGGGAAGATAAGGGTTGCTTGGAGTCAATTCTCATGAATTTTTGGACAACAATGGGCGTCTGATTATTGTGGTTAAAGCTACGCTATATTAGTACGTTGGTTAATGCGACGTTGTTTTTCGTCATTAATCTTATAGTGTGTAGAATTCATGAACTTTGTTAGTTGGAGGTTTGATCTCAACATCAGCCTTCAGTTGTCTACACAGAGCCATTTTGTTCATATGTTTTGTTTTGAATGAATAGGAGAAGCTATAATTATGGATGCTAAACCCATTTGCCTTTTTCTTATATAGAAGGAGGGAACATTACTTATTACCATAAGAATCTACATAAGCAGCAAGTAGAATATTTTGATTTCATGGCCTACGTAAATGGCACATAAAATCTACATAAATGGCACGTAAAAGGCACATAGAATCTTCGCAATTTCTTTCTTGACATTTATCAGCACATTGTCGGGTTTAAGATCTCATTGAATGATATCATGAGAATGTAGATATGAAACACCTTTCAATATTTGAAGCAAAAACTTCTTCAAAAAAAAGTATTAATAATTAAAAAAAATTTCCTACTAAAAAGTGCTAACAAATTAAGCAAAGTCTAATATATGATAGAAATAATCAAAGTGAAAGAAAAAATCAACTTACTTTCTTCAAAAGATTAAACTTCTCGAATGTTAAATCAAACTCTATCTACATCTCTGCTGATAAGTTAGAAATCTCAAGTTGCTCGATTTGTGAAAACTTTGGATCCAATTTTTTTTTTAGGTTGATATTCGAATGATTCATCAACAAATGCACTTCTTCATATTAAAAAAAAAACATCCCGTGTCCTGTTTTTCAATATAAGAAAGATAGCACCACACAAGTATGCTTATAATATATTAATATAGATTAAATATTTTCATATCAACACAATATTAATGTTTTATATATGGATAGACGTTATCATTAAAGATATATCCAATAAGTATAAAAATGTAATGAAAAAAAGAAGGCATTTTGACATTAGTAGGAACTAAGGTGAAAGGGCAAGATGTATAAGCTAATATTTTTTGGTCTAAGACTCTATTAGGTTAATGGCGAGCTTAATAGACTACAAAAGCTCAAACAAGATAGATAGAATTGAATGTCCATCTAACTAAAATTTCTTTGTTTGCGATTATACTTTTACTAAGATCATAAAGCGCAATTGTTTATGAGATATATCATTCCATAATTCTTAGAAATTAATTAAGAAAAGTCGACCTTCCTTAAATTCCATGCAAAGGGAGTTGTACTTATAAAGGGGACAAACTACAAATAGGAATAAAAAGGGCAATTAAGTGATTACCACGAAATAAACCAAAAAAAAAAAAAAAAAAAAGGTAACAAATTAAAACCAATTGTAATAAGAGTTACCCAACCAAGTTTTAATGTTCCAAGTCTTTCATAAGAGAAATTTGTAACATCTACTGAAAACTAGTACAATGCATGCATAATAACAATAGAAAATTGGGCCCAAAGTTTTTCTTTTCATTACAACTCATGTGTCTTTTATACATAAAGAGTACTGTTTACAAAAATGTATTTTAAAAGACAAAACAGGGGAAACAGTGTAGCTATTCCTCATTGCTTGCCGACGCCCCTCCGACCACAACATCACCTAGAACACTCGTGATCCAAATAAAGGAAAAGGGGTGAGCACAAAATAATGCTCGTAAGTAAAACTCTCTCTCTGTCTCCCCGTATAAATAACTCTTAATTCTTTCCTTATGCTATTTCGATTCTGTTTCTTTTTCTAATAACATCATGGCCTCATCTTACCGGAGGTACGGCCGGATGGCGTTCACACAGCACCATCACACTCTATGGCTATCGGGTGGAATTCACACAGTACCAACCCGTTCTTAGTGACTACCGAGTGAGGATCACAAAGCACCAACTCGGTTCTTTCTAACTATCGGGTGGAGGTCACCTAGCACCTACCCGTTCCTCATGGATTTTGGGTAACGATCACCAAGCATTTACCCGTCTCTAGTCACTATCGGGTGATGGTCACAAAGCATCAACCCGCTTCTACTAGCCGTTGGATGATGATCACAAAGCATCAACCTGCATATCTCTTAACTAACCGGGTAGTGGTCACAAAGCATCTACCCATCGCTACTACTCATCGGGTGACGATCACAAAGCATCGACCCATCTCTCTAAGGGCTATTCGGATGATGATCACAAAGCATCAATCCGATTCCCATAACGGTCGGGTGATGATCACAAAGCATCATCCCAACTATACTACTCTTCTAATTCACTCTATTGTAGCATTTTTCAATGCTCTCTACCCTTAGAGTAAATTTTACCCACTAAGCTCTCTACTCATAGGGTAATTGCATAAACCATTTCCTTACACTTTCTTAGGTCACTTTTCCATGTACAACTAGTGCCTATGGATGGTTCATCTTCATCAATGCACTTATGAGATGCCAACATGCAATGTTGCAAGAATTAAGGTTCATTTCTCATACTCAAACCTCTATTAGGCATTTCATCAAACAACTCATGTGCACTATGAAACTCTATCATAGCCATGATTCTAAAACTTTTCTTAACCATCCAAATTGGGGAAAAACCCCTTCACAAAGCCATAATAACCTGTCAAACAAAACACTTCCAAAAAGGGTTCCATAACACCCCTTCAAATCCATCTCAACTACCTTGCCAAACCAACAACCCATTTCTCAAATTTGCAAGGTATAAACAATCACAAAGCATAGAAATCTCTACTTAATCCTTCATACATGCTAGATTACATGCACATCACATACATACATCATTTCTATCAAAACCCTAATCAAGAAAATTCATAAATCTCAACTTGGGTTGGGTTTTACTTACTTGCTATGTAGAGACTTCACAAATCCTTCTTTTCACTTGCTTAGCTTGACTTTTCCTCTTATCTTAACCAAAAGAATGAAAACCCTCAAATACCAAAATGAACTAAGGCTCACAAATCACACAACTTAAGGAGAAATCCTTACCTTAGGAAGCCTTAGGTTGCTTTTCCACCCCAAATCACTTCAAAACCCCTTGGAATACCTTGATCAAAAGAGAAGAGAAGTTGAGAGGAGAAGAATGAAGAGTCACGTTTGAGAAGAAGAAATGAGGGGTTTCTTTGATTCTAATTCCTTTTAATGAAATATAAACACACTCATCCCCATTTTGCCCTTATTATTCTTTGGGAATTCCATCCATATCCTTTGATTCTTTACAAACTCACCCCCATATCAACACATTCTCCATGAAAAATCCTTACAATTAACTCCCCACTTTTCCTGCTAATTAGGGGTAGAAAGGTCAAATTGTCCTTAAGGAAGAAAATATCTAAAACTCAATCAACAATTTATTCGGGCTATCGCCGCGGCGAAGAAACCTCTGTCGCCGCGGCGAAACTGTCCAGCAGCTTCCCCCGTGGCTTCAACCTCTCTTCGCTGCGGCGAAGATTCGTCTTCGCCCCGGCGAACCACGGCAGACTGAATTTCTTCTGTTTTCAACCAATTTCAGGGCAAACATTCAACACAACACTAAATCAAACAATAACACCAAAATCAACTCAAAATAAGAGCGAAAGAGGAAACAGTAACAACGTACCTCAAGCGGGGCATTACAAAATTTCTCTCAAGCAAGTGTTTGGTAGGGCCAATTTGTTTCCAATTACAGTTTTAATTCTTCACTACCACCTCATCATTGGTTTCAAAGTCCGTGTTGTAAAGAATCGTAAACAAATCAAGCAAACATCAACCAACAAACACACACTCAACGCAAACCAAACAGATTCAACACACAGTATTTACCGTGGTTCACTTGTTTAATATTGAACAAGCTACGTCCACGTTAAGCTCTAGAATATGGATGCTCGCTGCACTTTCTATTTCGATCAGGAACGATTACAACCCTCAACCTCTCTCTCTTACAAGATTTCAACCAAGATCAAACAGGATTTGAACCAACAACAGTAAACCTACAATCTGAGATAAGAACACTACACCAGGTTCCCTCCCCACCAAGAAACACAACTCAATGGACTGATTTCCCGTAGATTTACACCCACACGAACAAACCCTAATCTTGAACCCTAATTTGTAACTCAGAGAGATATTAAACAGAGAGAAAAAACGCGTTAATGAAAAACTAAAGAGTCATCAGCTTTTATAGGTTTGACTCAGCCTTAGTCCTCAGTCGTTAGATCTGGATTCAAACCAACGATCAGGATTGAGCGTCGGTTTAAGTCACAACGGTGTCGTTTTGGAACTTCTTAGCTTAAGTTAAACGGTGTCGTAATGAGGCTTCACATTTAACAGTCCGCCTACTTAATAACAACTGATTGTCGAGTACTCCTTATCTGTGATAGTATCTTGTATTGTGCTTCTCACAATCCACAAAAAATTAGTACATGATTAAAAAAACTCCTTATAAAAGTTTATAAATCCAGATTTTCTACCTTCGGCTTGTTGGCCATTTGAGTAGTTGAATTTATTATTGTTACCTTCTCCTTTAAGTTGGCCATTTCAACAACTGAAACTATCTCACCACGCAAATATCATAAAATCATAGAGGAACAACCTGAAACAAAACAAATACAAAACTAATGACTATGCTTGATAAAAATACAATTCATAGAGATTGTTTGCCCTTGATTGGTAAGGTTGAGCAACGGTTGAAGTCATTGAAAAATCAAAGCTTATCCTATGTTGGCCGGTTGCAATTAATTATTTCGGTGTTGTATTCTCTTCATGTTTACTGGGCTTCAGTTTTGATCCTCCCAGTTCAGTTACTTAGACAATAGAAATACTTATGCGATCCTTTCTTGGTCTGGCAATGATATGTACTTAAAGGGAAGGTAAGGGTTGCCTGGAAAGATGTGTGTACTCCTAAAATGAGGGTGGCTTAGGGAATCGGCCTCTTTGAAGAAAGAACGTTGCCTTGATGATGTACCACCTTTGGAGTACAGTGTCAGAAAAGGACTCTTTATGGGTCAAATGGATTCAAACCTATAGGTTGGGTGGGAGGAATTTTTGGAATATCCGAACTGCTTGGGATGTTAGTTGGTGCTGGGCAAGCTGTTGAAAAGTAGAGACAAGGTCAGAAATCATATTGGGATTGCTCTTGGCAATGGCTAGGATACATCTTTTTGGTTTGATTATTGGCACGCACAAGGACCCTTGGATAAGATTATTCCCTTACGCATCTTCCTTGAATCAAGCTTGGGACATAATGCCCCGAGTCAATGACATCCTTAGAAATGAGAATTGGGAGTGGCATGAAAATTTTGGGGAGGACTATCACACACCTCTTATCGCCACGGCTGGCCCCAGGGATACCATCTTTTGGCAGGATAAAAATGGGCAAAGGGTTCGTTTCTCTACTAGGCAGGTTTGGAAAGATCTATCCATGGAAAATGGATCCACTCCTTGGAGTTCGGTAATTTGGAATGACACAAGCATACCTCGTCACTCATTTATTACTTGGCTTGCCAAAAATCGAAAGCTTTTAACGCAAGATAGAATGAGAAGATGGGTGAGACTAGAAGAACTTTGTAGTAGACTATGTAATGGCACCATGGATTCACATGATCACCTCTTCTTTGAATGCCCTTATTCTCAGAAAAGTGTGGAAATCTGCTCAATCTAAAGGGCACTTTCGGCCACCACTAGGTGGATGGAATAAAATTGTAAACTAGTGTACAACTAACTTTAGAGGCAAAAAGATCCAAACAGTTGTATGTAAATTGTTATTTAGTGTTGTGGTGTATTTTATATGGTAGGAACGTAATTTTTGCCTGTTCAAAAACAAAGGGAGAAGTAATGATAATCTGGAAATTATGATTTTTGGAGAGGTGAAAGCTCCAATGCCAAAAAAAAAAAAAAAAAAAAAAAGCAGAGATGTTATGAGGCTTCACAACCAATAGGTTACACCAAAATCAATTGTAATTATGAGAAATTTATTCATCAAGATAAATGAATTAAGGGGAAAAAAAATTTACACCAAAAATAGAGACAAAACAATATGAACCTAAAGAAAAAGTGATTTCAAAAAAAAAAAACAGAAAGCTTGAGAAACGAGTCTTTGCTGGTCATAATGGTGAAGAAATGCTTCAAGAGTTGTTTGGTGTTAGGAAACGGAGGAAGAAGATGGTGGCTACTTGAGAGTACAAGGAGTGGGCGAATTTGCGTGAAGGGGTTAAATGAAAGAAAATGAAATATTAAAGGATTGGTTTTCTTAGAATTAGGGAGAACATTAATTACACATATTTTACTTGTACCCGGCCTACCCGTTTATTTTGTGGGTGGGTCGGGTATACCCGCGGGTACCCGCAGAAATAAAATAATAATAATAATAATAATAACTACCTCAATTCCTAAAACTTATCACCGTTTCTAATCTCCAGCTGCCAACCACTTCTCGTCCCACCATCAACCCTAATCTCCATCTTCTCTTTCACTCTCATTCTCAACCTCCTTTTCCTTCTCCTTGCTTCACTCTCTGTCAACATCCCACCTCTTTCTTCTCCACTTTAAACAATTCTTTTTCTTCTTCACCCGCTTGAAATAATCATCACCCGTCGACAACCATTGCCGGTCATTTTGGGTGATTTCTTGTCGGACTTTTGCAAATCTTGACATGAAATTCTTCCTTTGCTTGTTGTAATCTTTTTTTCAGTACCAATCAACGAAATTTTGGCCTTAATCTGCCGTTTTCCTTCGCCTTGCAATCGCTAGAGCCCCCGTCGTTTCTGGCCAAATTGGCCTGATTTCTGCAACGTTGGAGGACAAAACAGTTGGGTGATAATTGTCATTAACTCATTTAAATCTTCGTTAACTAATCTGCCTAGCAAACCTTTAAAATTTATTTTGATTTTAGTATTTTCTTCGTTTTGTTTTGTAAGTTATAAATGTTTACTGAGTTTTTGTGTGTTTTATCTTTAATCAGAACTTTATAGCAATAAAGTGGCGTTAAGTCTGGGCTCACCTCCAATTCATTGTAGGGAGTGAATGTCTTTATATTTATTGAAATTAAAAAAAAAAGTGTATGTAATTCTTTTGTGAGAAAATTTAACTCCCCGCATCCTAAGTTTCCATTTAACAAAATAGCCTTAAAAATGTTTTTCATTTTTTTGATTTATTTTTTAATTTAGAAAAGTTGACGTGACATAGTTATGATTCATTAAACATGTAAAATGGGTTAAAATGAAAAGATTCAAACATATATGGGCAAAATCATAATTAATAAAAGTTTTTTAAAATTTGAAATTTAAAAATGAGTCCTACCCATTCAAATCGCTTAATTGAAACTGATTAGGCAAAAATCAATTTCTTGAACCCTAAATAGAATCTCTGCGATTTCCGACAATACAGTCCACATTCACAATCGAAATTGCAAATTTTCAAACCAAATTCAATCTTAAAATCGATTTGTTGAACCTTAAATGGAATCTCTGCGATTTCCGGCGATACAGTCCACATTCACAATCAAAACTGCAAATTTTCACATCAAATTCAATCCTAAAGCTTCCTTTCTTAAAACCATGGCTGACATTCACAATGAGGAGGAAAACCTAACGCCACTTCGAATCCTAGAGTCCGACAGTGCAAGCAGTTCAATGGCTGCTCCGATGGATCATCCGATCAGTGAAGGTGGTCCATATGCAGAGGAGACGGCGGCGACACAACAACAGAGAGAAGAATTGCAAAACGGTTCTGAAGAGGAGGAGACCGGCGAGAATTCAGGCGAGGAGGAGGAGTCTGGTGAGAATTCAGGCGAGGAGGAGGAGACCAGCCAGAATTCAGGCGGGGAGGAGACCGGCGAGAATTCAGGCGAGGAGGAGGCCGGCGAAGAAAGGGTACGTATTTGTTTTGGGAGTTCTGGTACTGTATTGTATCTTAGTTCGCCATATTGCTTAGTCTTTGTTTGGTGCATGGCTGTGGTGTTGACATGTTTCATGTCAGTGATGCTACTGGTTTAGATATGTGATGGTGTACTTCTCGTGTACTGCTTGTGGATGAAAAACACTGGTGGAATTTGAATGATTAAAAGCTTTTCATTGTGTATTGAACTATTGATAGATGAATTAATCAGGGGTCATTTTTATCCTGTGATAAAATAAGATAGTGCAATTAAGTTTTTGAATTCAGTAAATTCATATATCGGTAGGAAGAAATGTATGCAAGTCGTAATAACATCCATTTGCTCTGTACTGTCGCTTAAGCGATCTTTTGTATCGCTTAAGCGATTTATTGTTTTTACTCATGGTCGCTTAAGCGATTCTAGAACGCTTAAGCGATCTTGTCCGAGGTAGAATCAACATCTGCCCAGATCTAAGATCGCTTAAGCGATCTTTTGTATCGCTTAAGCGATTCATCGCTTTTACTCTTGGTCGCTTAAGCGATCATGTCCGGGGCAGAATCATCTACCCAGATCTAAGATCGTTTAAGCGATTAATCTTTACTCTTGGTCGCTTAAGCGATTCCAGATCACTTAAGTGATCTTGTCCGAGGCCGAATCATCTGCCCAGATCTAAGATCGCTTAAGCGATTCATCGCTTTTACTCTTGGTTGCTTAAGCGATTTCAGATCGCTTAAGAGATCTTGTATGAGGCAGAATAAACATATGTAAAAGATCGCTTAAGCGATTCATCGCTTTTACTCTTGGTCGCTTTCGCGATTGAGGTGATCGCTTAAGCGATCATTTCTGGAAAACTCTTGGTCGCTTAAGCAATATATGTGGTCGCTCATATATCGCTTAAGCGATCATGGTCAAAACAGATTTTTCCTACTTTTCTCCTGAATTATGTAATAATCTCTCTTTACAGAGGTAATTTCTAAATTGATTGTATGATACTTTTTCTTTGTTAACAAAGTATGTTGGCAGCCTATTAGCTATTTTGGTTTATTTTTTTTTGCTGATATTTTGTTTATATCGATTATGCAGATTTTGCGGACCGTAAACTGTAAAGACTATGGGTTGGACATTGTAAGCGATAAGGTACCGTACTTCCTTGTAAGGGTGACAATGAGGTCGAGTTGGGAAGTTTTTAAGAGAATAAAAGGGATTTTAAAAGGAGTGAGGAATGGTGAAGAACGATTCAAAGAGACTTGTTTTGGTCATTTTTTTGATATCGAAACAAATTGAAAAAAGGCGTTCTGGGGGCAGGGAGTGCATTATATGTTGTTGCAATCAGTAAAAAGAAAAAAAAAGCAAGAAATGTGGTTCGTGGTGGACGGAAAGCCACTACGTTTTGGAATGATGGAATATGCTTGGTGACAGGCTTAAGATGTGGAGAATTGCCAGATGTGGATGAGGAAGAAAGAATAAAGGAGAGTAGGGCAGCCATAAGTTTGGCTAACAAGGTTTTGCAGGGGCAAGCGTTTATTACGAGACACAATTTAGAGGTAAGGATAGAAGCAGTTTGGTTAACCGATTCAGAGAAGTTCAAACTGTGCTTGGTATTGTTCTTACATTCGATCCTAATGGTTGGTGACTCAACAAAAGCCGTTGATATTGATTGGGTGATGTTTACAAGCAACTTTGACTTCTTTAGTGCTTATCCGTGGGGACGGGTATCATTTAAGCGAACCATAGAGTCCTTGCAAGTAAAAGACATGGCGTTTAAGCACTCCCAATGGGCCGGGAAGGATAGACCGAGCACGTACAATTTGTTTGGCTTCCCATGGGCAATGCAGGTAAATATTAATAGCTTTTTGTTATATTTTTTGTAATATATGTGTTTGCATTATGATATGGACTGTTTTTTTTCACAATATAGGCTTGGATGTATGAGACCTTCCCTGTCTTCACTAAGGCGGGGGGAGGATGAAGACTTCGGATGTGCGACAAAAATTTCCTAGGATGTTGCGGTGGCACGTCGAGAAGTGTACCCATTGGGATTACGATCAAATAGACATTGAAATTAAAGCACCTCGGGTAAGATTAAAGGATTAAGCTTTTGAATATGCACTTGCTTTAAAATGTTGCTTAAATCTGATTGATTTTGTTTCTTATTACAGGGAGTCGTCCGCCCCTTTCTCACCACTACTAGGGGTGAAATGGAAAAGCATTATGTCACATCTTTCCAACCACTAAAGGATGAAAGCGATGAAGGGATAGACTGCCTAATGCGGGACCTAGAAGGGGTCACACATGTGAGGGCAATTGTAGGGCCACTGCTTGAGAATGTGGTCGACACCGAGGATGATGAAGCTCCAATCGGTGGGAAGGGAGGAGGAGGAGGATGAGGAGAGGGAGGAAGAGGTTCGTATGCCTCAGCAAACTGGTACAACAAGTTTCGCTTTGCCGAGGCGTCGAGGTCTGGAGAATAAGGTGGTTGACCTCATCAATGGTCTGTTTGAGAGTTTTACAATAGCCGTTTATGAGAGGTTTGACAAGATGGAAGAACAGATGAAAAGGGTGGAGAAGAAAGTGGATAAGGTGGTAGAGAAAGTTGGTAGGGTGGAGAAGGAAGTTAGTGGAGTATTGAAGGCGGTTGAAGTGCAACCTGGGCTGAAAAGAGAGAGCCGAAAGAGCAAGTTTGTCAAATCGCCTTACACTGTAATAACACATGGAAAAAGGAGGAGGAAAATGAAGGAACAAATTGAGGAAGAAGCAAAAATGGAGGAGGTTAAGGAGGTTGTTGGAGGAAGTGGGGTAGTGATAATGGAAGAGGGTGAGGCGGGAGGCAAAGGAAGCGGGGATGTACAAATGGAGGAAGGGGGAGGAAGTGGGCAAGCGAAAATGGAGTCAAAGGTCGATTTGTATAGGCCAATAGAGGAGGAAAAGAAAAAACTCTTCTATGCCTATTACAATGAATCTGTAAGTGATGCCCATGTAAAGTGTAAGAGCGGGGATTATCCTCGGGAATGGTTTGAACAGATTTTGACGATGTGCAGGTGGCTTGACAACTCGGTGAGTTATTTTCGCTTAATTTTCCTTATTTTTGCTTATGTTTTCCATGAGCTATTGTATACTTATCATGTTGTTTTTATTTGATGCAGCACATCGATGAGGTATTGGCACTGATGAGGCTACGAGAGACCAGTAATGGTGATCTATTGTATCCCGATTGTGCCATCACCGATGTGACCTTTGGCCAAACGCTAGTAACGACGTATCGCAGTTTAATGAAAAAGGCCATTGGTAGAGGTGCAGCAAAAGGAGCCAAGTGAAAAAGATTGGGCCCAGAAGGCTTGGACTTCGTCCCTGATGATTTTAAGTTTGATGACAGGATCATGTAGTATGTACGGGGGGAAAGGCCCAAATATGGCCATAGTTGGGCAAAGGTTAAAAGAGTCTACTGCATCATCAACATCAAGGATATGCACTGGATGGCAGTTGTCGCGCTTCTGGAGAAAGGGTTGTTGAAGATCCTTGACTGCAACCCAACTATTTATTGAGACAGGCCGTTGGAGATCGAGTTGGAGCCACTGTCCATGTTGTTCCCACGGCTATTGCGCGACAACGGGATGTTTGAGCAGTTCGATGATCAAGTACTGACTGAAAAGTGGCCACTCAAGCACTCTCCCGTCCCAATAAATGAGTTAAGGTAAACTTTGTATAAAACTAACTTACATAATACAATTGTTCTATAAGCTGATTCTAATGCTAATGTCTTCTTTCTATTATAGTGCTGATTGTGGGGCATATGCCTTGAAATTTATTCAGTTTGACATGACCAACACTCCGATGGACGGCTTGAATGACGAAACAATGAGCAACTGTCGGAAGCGCTTGGCTGTTGAGTGCTTCCATGGGGAAATAGAACCGTTTTGAGTGACCACAATCCAATCAAAAGGTTTGGAAGTTGGACTTTGAATTTTGTAGTTTATGTGATGTTGATGTTGATACTTGGGTTGTGGTGCTGATGCTGCAAGTGTCATGCTTATACAAAGCTTTACCGAAAGGGATGAACTTAGTGAACTTCTCAATCTTGCACTCCATAACTTATCCTCTTTGGACGCAAACATTTTACACAATAAAAGCTTCTGTTTCGGCTTCCCTCTGTTCATGAAAGCGAGTGAGACTCCTACTTTAAGCTTAGTTTGGTTAAATAAAGTAACAGATGGTGAAAGCAACAGTTGGGTTCGTGAAGAGAGAAAATTTGGCTCCCCGGACATCCCAAGTTTCCATTTAACAAATTGGCCTTGAAAAAGTTTTTGTTTTTTTATTTAATTTACAAAAGCTGACGGGGCTGCAGGTGTGCTGGATAATTTTCTAGGTTCTTGGCAAACAATGAGAGGAAACTTCTCAAAGTGGCTTGGGGTGTCATAGTAGGCTGCCGGCAAGGCATTCGTAATCAAGGCTGGTGGGCATGAGGAGGCATCTGCAATCAAGGCTGGTGGGTAGGAGGAGGCATCTGCAATCAAGGCTGTTGGGCAGGAGGAGGCATCTGTAATCAAGGCGGCTGGTAAGGCATGGTACCAAACAATGATCTAAGACAGTGATTATACAGAATTCGAAAACTTCTCAAAGTGGCTTGGGGTGTCACATGGTACCAAACAATGATCTCAGATAGTGATTATACAGAATCCGAAAACTTCTCAAAGTGGCTTGGGGTGTCACATGAGGGAGAAAAGTAGGAAAAATCAGTTTTACCCATGATCGCGACCACATATATCTCTTAAGTGACCAAGAGTTTTCCTCAAATGATCTCTTAAGCGACCAAGAGTAAAAGCGAAAAATCGCTTAAGCGACCAAGAGTAAGAGTGATCATAGATCTGGATAGATGTTGATTCTACCTCGGACAAGATCGCTTAAGCGATCCAACATCGCTTAAGCGACCAAGAGTAAAAGCGAAGAATCAATTTAAGCGATACAAAAGGATCGCTTAAGTGATCATAGAACTCGGCAGATGTTGATTCTGCCTCGGAAGAGATCGCTTAAGCGATTCGAGATCGCTTAAGCGATTCGAAATCGCTTAAGTGGCCAAGAGTAAAAGCGAAAAGGATCGCTTAAGCGATCATAGATCTGGGCAGATTTGATTCTGCCTCGGAAGAGATTGAAATCGCTTAAGCGACCAAGAGTAAAAGCGAAGAATCGCTTAAGCGATACAAAAAGTTCGCTTAAGCGATCATAGATCTGGGCAGATTTGATTCTGCCTCAGAAATGATCGTTTAAGTGATCATGTCCGAGGCAGAATCTCTTAAGCAATCATTCGTGTGGGCACTTATGTATTCTTAGTTCGTGATCGCTTAAGCGATCGTAAATCTCTTAAGTGACCAAGTGTGAAAGGTTAGAGTCGATTAAGCGATATCATAAATACCACTGGATCTCTTAAGCGACTAAGTCTAAATACATAGGATCGCTTAAGCGATTAGGTAAATCACTTAAGCGATTCTGTGTATTCGGAATTTTTTTATTGTATTTCAGAAGATCGGTTAAGTGATTAACGCTATCTTAAACATATAAGGTGTACGATTCGTTCTCAAACTTCGTTTACTCCTTAAAATAACAACTCTTTTAAAATCAGACCGAGAAGAATCTAAAAAAAGTATAATATTTATCAATGCTCTAAAAATTTCATCGTCTTCTTCTTTATCCATATCACAACACTCCCAGGAGGGGCTTAGTCGAACTCAACATATAGGGCCCTTTACGCATTCGTTCAGTGGACCATGACCTTTATTATATGTTTATTAAACATATAGTTCTTATATGCCTATATCAAACATACATGGTCTATGTCCACGCCTATACATATAGGTGTACGATCGCTCAGAACATACTGCTATATTCAACTTAAACATATGAAATGTCTATATTAGATTGTGTAGATACGGTTCAGGCCGATGACCGTTATTATATTTTAATTAAACATATATTTCTTTTATGTCTATATTAAACATATATGGTGTAGAATATTTACGTCTATATTAAACATATGTCCATAAACTTGGGAGATAACTATTGAAGTAAATTACCCTTAATCACTTAAGCGATCCGGTTTATTTAGCCTTAGTCGCTTAAGAAGGTTACAATAGTTGTGCTGAAAAACTTATTGTGATAACAGGAGCGAGGCGTTGTTCATAGTGAAAAAGTTTTTGAAAAATTCTGGCACTCTCTTGGTCTACAGAGTGCAGAGCATATGGTTACAGAGTTCAATTTTATATATCGGTTAAGCGAACTTATATACATAAGCCATGATTTGCTTAAGTGATATCTCGCATCGCTTAAGCGATCATGTCTAATTTCCTTTGTACTGTACAATAATCATTCTCAAATTCAAGGCTAGATATTTGGATCGAAGAGAACTAGATAACCATGTAAGCTTAGTGAACATATCTTCTTCTTCTTTCTTCAGAACATAAATGGTGCGTTTGGTTGAATATTCTTATCCATATTCCCAAAATATTTGTTTGTTTAATTATTTAGGAAATATTAGTATATTTTTTTAATTAATTTAGACCCCTTAAGTTTGTTAATTTCATTAAATAGCCCAGAAAAAAGTTTAAAAATTAACAGAAACACCCCCACCCACCTACCTATACTTGCCAGATTCCTGCAACCATCGTCGGTGGTAGCCGAAATCTGGTACAACGGCCTACAAATGATCGGAATTGGCCGATAATTCACCGATGTAGCCTTTTCCGGCTAGATCCACAATGGATTTGGCCGGAAAGGCCACATCTGGCCGTCATGGACGGCCAAAGAAATGGTCGTCGTTGACCAAATCTTGGCCATCATTGGCTGACAACGACGGCCATATTTGGCCGCCACGATGTACCTATCTCGGACGCTTATTTACCATCGACGGCCAGATCTGGCCATAGATCTGGCCTTTTCCGACCAGATCCGTGGTTGATGTGGCCGAAAAAGGCTATATCGACGCCCTACCCGCCAGATCCGATCGGTCTGTGTCATAACGCCCTTTTTTGGCCAGATTTCGATGGTGGTGGCCAGAATTTGGCACCGTGGGTAGGTGGGTTAAAGGGTTAAATTTTTTTAAACCCCCCCAGGGCGGGGTATTTTAAAATTAATAAACTTAAGGGGTCTAAAAGTAATTAAAAAAATAAACTAATATTTCCTAAATAATTAAAAAAACAAATATTTTGGGAATAAGATTGGGAATATGGATAGGAATATTCAACCAAACACACCCTTTATGTTCTGAAGAAAGAAGAAGAAGATATGTTCACTAAGCTTGCATGGTTACCTAGTTCTCTTCGACCCAAATCTCCAGCCTTGAATTTGAGAATGATTATTGTACAGTACAAAGGAAATTAGGCATGATCGCTTAAGCGATGCAAGATATCACTTAAGCAAATCATGGCTTATGTATATAGGATCGCTTAACCGATATATAAAATTTAACTCTGTAACTATATGCTCTGCACTCTGTAGACCAAGAGAGTGCCATAATTTTTTAAAAACTTTTTCACTATGAACAACGCCTCGCTCCTGTTATCACAATAAGTTTTTCAGCACAACTGTAACCTTCTTAAGCGACTAAGGCTAAATAGACGAGATCGCTTAAGTGATTAAGGGTAATTTACTTCAATATTTATCTCCCAAGTTTATGGATATATGTTTAATATAGACGTAAACATTCTACACCATATATGTTTAACATAGACGTTAAAGAACTATATGTTTAATTAAAATATAATAACGGTCATGTTCCACTGAATGAATTGTACACCCTATATATTTAATATAAACGTAAACATTCTACACCATATATGTTTGATATAGACGTACAAGAACTATATATTTAATAAAAATATAATAACGGTCATGGTTAACTGAATGAATCATACAGCCTATATGTTAAGAGTTCGAGCAAGAAAATAGCTTTAGAGTTGAGATATGGATAAAGAAGAAGACGGTGAAATTTTTAGAGCATTCATAAATATTACACTCTTTTGAGATTTTTCTCGGTCTGATTTTAAAAGAGTTGTTATTTTAAGGAGTAAACGAAGTTTGAATGACTAATCAATAGATTGTTTGTGCAGATGGTTTTGCACAGTTACAGCTCCGTACGATTTGTTCAATAAAGAATACTTTATTGCCAACAACTAACAAAAATAATAGAATAACAATAGATCTTTCAGCTTTTATGTACTGGTTGTTGGTGACAAAGACCGAAGTGTTATTTTCACATTCTATTGAAATGAAAAAAATAATTAATCATAATAAAAATTAAATAAAAAAGGACTAACAACAATAATATAATAAGTGTAGATAATTTAATTTTATGTACGGAGTTGTAACTCTGCAAAACCATTTGCACAAACAATCTGTTCAGTAGTCAAAGGAACTTCGTTTACACAGGGTCGCTTAAGCGATTTTCTATCGCTTAAGTGATCAAGTCCGACGCAGAATAAATCTGGCAGATGCACGATCGCTTAAGCGATCTAGGGTCTCGCTTAAGCGATTATTTGCTTTTACAAAGTGTCGCTTAAGGGATTTTAGATCACTTAGGCGATGGAGTCTGAGGCAGAATTAATATCTACCCATGTGCATGATCGCTTAAGTGATCCGTGATATCGCTTAAGCGATTCTTCTCTTTTTCACTTGGTCGATTAAACGATCATGTGATGGGCAGAATCAATATCTGGCCAGGTGCACGATCGCCTAAACGATCCATGATATCGCTTAAGCTATCATTTATGAAAAACCCTTTGTCACTTAAGCGACTAAGTAACGCTTAAGCGATATACTTAGTCGCTTAAGCGATCATGGGCAATACATACTTTTCCATCTTTTCTCCTGAATTTTGACAAACTAAAATTACCAACACATATTAATTCCATACTTTCTCCTCAATTTGACAACCTAATTCCAAACTAAAATCACCAACAAATATTTAGGCCATGTAACAAGAATATTAAATATAAAGAATGATTTATTCAAGGTAACAATAGAATTTAAAACATCAATAATTGAAAACAATAACTCATCAACGGTTGGCCTTGGCAACTCCCTGAATTTCATCCTTCTTCGAACCTAATTTTCTAGATTTGCATGTGATTACTTCGCAACCGCTTCTTCTGGCAGGTTGCTTGCAAATTGAGCACTTATTCATCTTCCGGGGAACCTCAGAGGCTGATGGAATACACTTAACTCTTTTTCTCCCCTTTTCTGCCTTCTTGAATGGCGGATGGATGATAATGTGTAACACCTACTGAAAACTAGTACAATGCATGCAATTAACAATGGAAAATTGGGCCCAAAAAGCTTCTTTTCATTACAATTCACATGTCTTTTATACACAAAAGTTACTGTTTACAAAAGTGCATTTCAAAAGACAAAATAGGGGAACAGTGTAGCTATTGCTCCTCGCTCCCGACGCCCTCCAACCACATCATCACCTAGAACCTGCATCCACAAAGGAAAATAACGGGGTGAGCACAAATAATGCTCGCAAGTAAAACTCTCAAACTGTCGTCTCCCCGTGTGTGACTCTTAATTCTTTCCTTTTCTAATTCTCGTTTCTATTTCTGTTTCTATAACATCATGGCCTCATCTTAGCGGAGGTACGGCCGGATGGCGTTCACACAAAGACCATCTCACTCTATGGCTATCGGGTGGAATTCACACAGACCAACCCGTTCTTAGTGACCACCGAGTGAGGATCACAAAGCACCAACTCGGTTCTCTCTAACTATCGGGTGGAGATCACCTAGCACCTACCCGTTCCTCATGAATTCTGGGTAACGATCACCAAGCATTTACCCGTCTCTAGTCACTATCGGGTGATGATCACAAAGCATCAACCCGCTTCTACTAGCCATTGGATGATGATCACAAAGCATCAACCTACATATCTCTTAACTAATCGGGTAGTGGTCACAAAGCATCTACCCATTTCTATTACTCATTGGGTGACGATCACAAAGCGTCGACCCATCTCTCTAAGGCTATTCGGATGATGATCACAAAGCATCAATCCGATTCCCATAACGGTCGGGTGATGATCACAAAGCATCATCCCAACTATACTACTCTTCTAACTCATTCTATTGTAGCATTTTTTCAATGCTCTCTACCCTTAGAGTAATTTTACCCACTAAGCTCTCTACTCATAGGGTAATTGCACAAACCATTTCCTTACACTTTCTTAGGTCACTTTTCAATGCATATAACAATGCACATGGATGATTCATCACTACTAATGCACTTATGAAATGCCAACATGCAATGTTGCAAGAAATAAGGTTCATTTCTCACACTCAAACCTCTATTAGGCATTTCATCAAACAACTCATGTGCATTATAAAACTCTATCATAGCCATGAATCTAAAACTTTTCCTAACCATCCAAAATGGGGAAAAACCCCTTCACAAAGTCACAATAACCTCTCAAATAAAACACTTCCAAAAAGGGTTCCATAATACCCCTTAAATTCCATCTCAACTACCTTGCCAAACCAACAACCCATTTCTCAAATTTGCAAGGTAATAACATTCACAAAGCATAGAAATCTCTACTTAATCCTTCATACATGCTATAATACATGCATATCACATACATACATCATCTCTATCAAAACCCTAATCAAGAAAATTCATAAATCTCAACTTGGGTTGGGTTTTACTTACTTGCTATGGAGAGACTTCACCAAATCTTCTTTTCACTTGGTTTGCTTGACTATTCTCTCAACTCTTAACCAAAAGAATGAAAACCCTCAAAAACCAAAATGAACTAAAATCCACAAATCACACAACTTAAGGAGAAATCCTTACCTTAGGAAGCCTTAGGTTGCTTTTCAACTCCAAATAACTTCAAAAACCCCTTGAAATTCCTTGATCAAAAGAAAAGAGAAATTGAGAGGAGAAGAAATGAAGAGTCACGTTTGAGAAGAAGAAAATGAGGGGTTCTTTGATTCTAATTCCTTTTAATGAAATATTAACACATTCATTCCCATTTTGCCCTTATTCTTCTTTGGGAATTCCATCCATATCCTTTGATTCATTACAAACTCACCCCCATATCAACACATTCTCCATGAAAAATCCTTACAATTCACTCCCCACTTTTCCCGCTAATTAGGGGGTAGAAAGGTTCAAATTGCCCTTAAGGAAGAAAATATCTAAAACTCAATCAACATTTTATTCGGGTTGTCGCCGCGGCGAAACTGTCCAGCAGCTTCCCCGAGGCTTCAACCTCTCTTCGCCGCGGCGAAGATTCTTCTTCGCCCCGGCGAAGCACGGCAGACTGAAATCCTTCTGTTTTCAACCAATTTCAGGGCAACCATTCAACACAACACTCAATCAAACAATAATACCAAAACCAACTCAAGATAAGAGTGAAAGAGGAAACAGTAACAACGTACCTCAAGCGGGGCGTTACATAATGTCAGCCAACTCTGGCGGCACTACCCACTGCTCTTCTGGAGGCATTGGATATATCGTTTCTTAATAAGCTAGCATGTAGTGATTTGCCATATAGAGAGGGGAGCAAAGTTCCATGTAAATTCTTGAACCAAAATCCGGCTTCTGTTGGTGTTTCAGTGCTGCTAGTGCATGAGGACAAGGTAAACGTTGAATGTCAAGCACTTTACAGATGCAAGTTTTACTAACAAGGTTAACTAGAGCATCCGAACCATAGCCGCGCACAATGAACTCTTAAGCATTAAGAGGATAGACAAACAGTGCATTTGACAGTTCCATACGTTCTCGCAATAATTTTTCAGTTGACGGAATAAGGGTTGTAGTAAAATTATCTGATTCCGTACAACGCTCATGGAACCATCGTGACAATGTCTTCTGGATTGCATCAAAAAGTGCAACTATTGAAAACTCTCTTTCTATTAACAACTTTGAATTTATGGACTCGACTATGTTCGTGGTCATGACATCAAACATTCTTCTAGGAAAGTAAGCTCTACTCTATCGCTTGAAACCAACATCATGCTCAAGATAGTTAGCAACTCTATCATCCTTGATTCAGATTTGTTGGAAGTGCTCCTCAAACTCATCAACCCGATAAGCTTTTGCTGCCATGTAGTATGTTTGAAGGAGGCCAGCACACTTAAACTTTTGTTTTATGTTCTCACCAAGGTGCCTCATACAAAATCTGTGATGTGCTTGAGGGTAAATAGTGGCAATCCCTTTCTTTATAGAGTTGTGCCTATTGGATATTATGCACAACTCGTCACTGTCAGGCACTATCGTATGTAATTGCTGAAAAAACCAAGTCCATGACTTGTCATTCTCAGAGTCAACCACATCCCATGTAACAGGATATGTGTGATTCTCGCTGTCCTGTGTAGTGGCCACCAACAATGTACCTCCATACTTTCCAGTCAGAAAGCAACCATCAATAGCCAACACCTTTCTAATGTTTACAAAACCCCTTATAGCAGAACCGTAAGCAACAAAAAAATATTTAAACATCATATTCCTGTCCCACTTCAAACCCGTCTTGCTACCTTGGTTTGTCAACTCAAGCATATAACGGTACGCTTCTAATACTGCGTACCCATGCTCCGGTGTGCCCCTCACAAATTCTTGTGCATGTTGTCTCCCTTTCTAGCATTTCCAGTAACTAATAGCACATCCCAACTCTGTGTGCACAAGTCTCTAAATGTCTTTAAGAGATAGACCTTTCCCTTCAATGAACTGACTTTTTACAAATTGTCCAATAACATCAGCGGAGGCTTGTCGATGCTCACCTGAAATATGTCCCAAACCACATGTGTGCTCACGGGTATATGTGCTAAGAATAAATTTTTCGGACTCCGCCAACCTTCTACAATAAACCTGCCACTTGTACTTTTAGTCACGACATGCAACCGTCACAACCAATGAATTTAACTTTTTGGTGATCAACTCAAAATTACCTCACGGTAACAAGTTTTAGCTTCCTCACCACTTCCTCTTTGTTGTCAAATAAATACCTTATGCGCAACTCCAATCCATCCATAAAAACATGAGCTGATTTACTGCTACCTGCAATTGCCTCCTCTGAACCTGCATAAACGAAACGACCATAGTGTTCTCTTCCTCGCAAAGTACACCTTCTGCATAATCTGTATTTAAAGGAATCTCTACATCTGCGGGAACATGTGCGGGGTCCTCCTCCTCAACATTTTCATTCTGCCTCCCATGACCAACCTCTTATACAGTGTCCTCCTCACCACCCAATTCACCGTCTACTTTTGATTTTTTAACTAACAAATCAATGCCCTCGTAGTTCAAATTAAAACCAGGCAAATCTCCGCCAACTTCCTCGTTATCCCCTTCCTTTGAACCAACTTCTACGGTTTTTCTACAAAAGAAACCTTTAAAATCGGCCTCGAACCATTATCGGCCACATCAATCATATATAACTTTATACTTTCATCCGACTTTAATATAGCAGGAGGTACCTTATAATGTTCAGGAACTCTGCTTAAAACATACTTCACAACTATATCACTACGTGAGCAACTCAAATCACCTCTTCTTATTATTTCATCAATCAACTCATCAAAACCAACCTCTATGCTCACAGCAATTGGTATAACTTCTTTGCTCTTCCCAATCCACTTCTAACTACTTTCTTCCTCCACCCACTCACCAAAATATTCAACACCCAAAACAACTTGTCCCATGTCTAATAATAGCCAACTACCTATAATGCAAGAAAAAAAATATTCTTAACTGATGTACTAAGGGTTGAAATATTTTAAAAAGTATCTGCACAGTCGCTTGACAGATCTAGTATATCGCTTAAGCGATCTGGTATATCGTTCACTAGATCCCTTAAGCGATAGAATTAAGCGATCCAGTATAAATAAGCATGATCGCTTAAACAATCTTATGCCATTTACTGATCGCTTAAGCGATCTGTTGCTATACACCAGACTTTTAGCAAATCGGTTAAACAATCTTATGCCACATACCTGATCGCTTAAGCGATCTATCTACTGCATTACCAGACGTACCAGATCGCTTAAGCGATACACTAGATCGCTTAAGCGATCTATCTGCTGCATTACCAGATGTACTAGATCGCTTAAGCAATCCATCATATCTAGAACACATTTTCAGTCATCTCCACCTACAATCGGTGCTACCACCCCCAGCTACCCACAATGCAAGAAAATTTTCAACAAATTTCACTCCTTTCAACTTCCATTACATCAAACACAACCCAACAACCTAAACAACTAAATCAAAATCATAACCTAAACCCAATCCATCATTAAATCTTTGTAAACCGAAATATAAAATCGAAAGGGTAGATACACATACCTGGACGAAATGTCAGGAGGAGGAGGATCTGTGTTAGAGAAGATGTTAATGGCGAAGCAATGCGTTAATGTGGCGGGAGGAAGAAGAAGGAGGTTTTTGGGTTTGTTTGCAACAATTTCGACTCTTTGGGGACATATTATAATTTTTAAAAGATTACACAATTATTCATTAATCCTAATTAACCCCTAATCATGTTAAATTAAGCTTAATAAAAAAACAAGGCCATTTAGTTAACATTTACACACTATATAGCCTTTTAATCAAATTTTAACTTAAAATTGGTCTTTTAATAAAATCCCCCTTCTTTTGTTGTTTATAATGTTTGACAAATGTTTAATTCCATTGTAGTTGTTTTTTGAATGCATGGCAAATGATAAATAATTCCAGGATGGTTTTTTAAGTATGTATTTTACCTAACTCAACAATAATACAGTGAGGAAAGGCAGGTGTTCCAAGTTTCAACTATGATGTTCAGTTTTATTCTTAGTGTATTTATAAATTATGCATTTAATTTTTTACATTACAGTATAAATGCAATGAATAAATTAATCTATCCCTTAAATTTTAAAGATTGAATTATAATTTGGTAGTAGTTTAATTGATGAGAAATTGAGTTGTCGTGAACTTTTGTGGTGAATTGAATTGAATTTGGAGAAGTTGATTGTGGGGATAATTATAAAAAATGAAAACTATGGAAATTTTGGGGGTTTATAACTATCAAAATTGAAAACTTTCTTGAATACGAGTGTGGAAATCCGGTTAACCGAACCGGATTGTCCATTTTACTAACCGCACTGATTTTTCGGTTCAAGGGAAATTGCAAACTAAAACCGGTCTGGATTCTCCCTTAAATCGGTTACTAATCGGTTCGATTAGGGGTTAATCGATTTATAAACCAGTTTTCCTCTTCAACACTTCAATAATTTCTTTCATTTCCTCTTCAAGATCTTTACTCCATCCATTTTTCTCCATATTCATGTTGCTTTGCTCTCTTTTATATACTTTGTTGTTTGTTTAGGAGTGATTTGAAAGCCACCAAACAGCATGCTCAAATGTTTTAGGGAACTTCTCTATCATTTTACCTAGCAAGGGAAGTGGGTACGCTTGGTCAAGCGCCAAAACTTTCTCCATTGCTTCTTTCACATCGTCTTCACTGGGAGCCCTTAGAGCAAGGAAAGTGTGTATTTGTCTCTGGAGCTACTTGAATAATCTTGTTGCATTACATTGCTCTTTTGCAAGTCGTGAAGGCTGGATCTTGTTCACGGTAACCATCATCCTCGCGGCTGCAGAGAACAAGAGAGTTGATGATAGCTTCAAAGCCAAAACTGATGAAACGCTTGCGCCACTAGTTGCAGCAATACCATCCATGGGGGCAGTAGTGAGAGAAATAATGTTGATAGAGACACAGTAGAGGGTGACAGAGACAATGGAGAAGAGACACAGCAAAATGGAGAAGAGAAGGTGAGAGTGACGGCGAATATGTAGTTGGGTCTGTAGTTTTTTTTAGGTATTTAGTTTTAGTCTTTTAGCTCTAGGTTTAAACTTTTTAGACTTTTAGTTTTAGGGTATATTATAATATATTTTTTTAATTTTTAAGGATAACTAGGTAAAAAAGCCGGTTTCGATTAACCGGTGTGGAAAAATGCCTAAACAGGTAATCGAATCGGATAAGCGGTTTGGCCATTTTTCCAAACCAAAACCGAAACCGATTTTCCTGTTAACCGGTTTCTGTAACGACTCGATTCATATAAAAACATGCACATTGAAAGCACACGTAACCATAATATAAAAAGTTGGGCCCAAAATTTTTCTTTCATTAAACACATGCATTCTTTATACAAATTTATACAATGTTTGTGACATATGCAAAACTATCAAAAAGGGTGGACAAGTAGCCATTTCTCTTGTGTGCCGATGTCCATCCAACGTGTCCTTCATCTAGAACTCCGCAAAACATAGGGAACAACTGGATGAGCACAAACAAGGCTCAGTAAGTAAACCCCTAAACTCGATTATTCCCGTAACTCTTTCTTTACTCACTGTCTAATTACTCTTTCTCGTAGCTCCTCTATACTAACTTTCTTTCTAGTAAGTCACGGCCCCATCTGACCGGAGGCACGGCTGGGACTCGCTCCCACTCCCGGTGACTTCTACTCATTCTAGCCGATCGGACTTGGTTATGCATGGATTCGGAACCTTTTGGCCATGTGAGTGCATAGAATCTCTCGGGTAAACTTGGGTATAGCCCTCATCCGCATGTACACTACGGGCTACACCACTACTCTTTCGATATTCGCCGCTTTATCGATGCGGCGTACATGCGGGAATACTCTACCCGTACTCACAGGTTCCCCATCGCACAACCTACTCTATTCTCTTATTAAGCACTACTCTCTTATTAAGCACTACTCTAGCTTTACTCTATAGTGCTCATTCTCTTTTTCTTTCTACTCTTAGAGTAGTCTAAACTCATAAGTCTCTACTCTCTTTTCTAATGCATAAGTAAAGCATAATTAATGCACATCAATGACTCATACTCATTATGCATTTATGAAAGGGAACTATAACATATAGCAACAATTAAGGCTTTTTACTCTTACTTATTGTTCTCTTGAGCATTTCATCATACAACTCATGTGCATGAATAACTCTACTCTAATTCTAACTTTTCTGTTTCTTTAATCAACCAAATGGGAGAAAACTCCCTCACAACAATCTAAATTCCCTGTCACAATTCAAACACTTCCATAAGCTTGCTCAAAACTTCCTCCAACTTCTATCAAACTCAACCCAACATCAAGCAAATACCACACTTCTCATAACTCATAACTCAAACATAATTACTACTTTCAATCAACAATTTAAAAGGAAACACATATGTATATCAATCCACTCAAAAGAGTTCTTAGATCTCAACTTAGGTTGAGTTTACTTACCTTATGAGAAATTGGCTTCTTTAACACTTCTCCTTTCCTTTGGAAGCTTGCTTCTCCTCTACAACTTAACCAACAATCACAACATGAGATTCTAATCAAAACATAGGAAAACTCTCATCTAAAGTACAAATCCTTACCTTAGGAAGCTTTAGGTTAAAACCCCACAAAAAAGTTACTCAAAAAGGCTCTTGGAAATCCTTGAAAGATTGAAGGAAATTTGAGAGAGTTTAGAAGAATGAAGGAGGCGGTGGAATTGGAAAAATGAAGAACATTCAAAGGCTAAACCCTTTTTAATACCTCTTAAAACTCATTCTTCCCAATTTGTCCCTTGCTCTTTTATGGAAATTCCATCCATATCCTTTGATTCCTTACTAACACACCCCCATACTAACATATTCTCCTTGAAATTTCCTTACAATTTACTCCCCACTTTTCCTGCTAATTAGGGGTAGAATGGTCAAATTGCCCTTAGGGAAGAAAATATCTAAAACTTAACAAACATTTTAAACGGCCTGTCGCCGCGGCGAAGAAACTTCTGTCGCCGCGGCGAAACTGTCCAGCAGCTTCCCCGTGGCTTCAACACCTCTTCGCCGTGGCGAAGATTATTCTTCGCCCCGGCGAAGTACGGCAGACTGAACTTCTTCTGTCTTTTCAACCAATTTCAAGGCAATTATTCAACACAACACTCGTACTAATGTTAATCAAACAATAATACCACGATACCATCTCAACTAAGAGCAACCGAAAGAACAGTAATTACGTACCTCAAGTGGGGCGTTACAGTTTTGGTCCGATTTTGTGGTTAGGTTTGGTTTTTGGTCCTTTTTTTGCAGCCCTAGTGAACAATATGGGTGCCCACGGGTCTACCTGTACCTGCATAAGGTAGGGTCTAGTTCATCATTTTGGACCTGTTTGGATCCGTACTCTTGGGACTTGTACCCGTTGGGCCTGACACATACTCGGCCCACATGCTTGTTTTGCCAAAGTCTAACTACACCCTTGTAGTTCTGGAAAATAACTGTGGAAACAATGCCCATTTAAATTACTTACACCATTTGTGTTCAAAAGATATTCAAAAACCTCCCAAAATCTTAACGACTTCTAATTTGAAACTAATGGCAAACACTAAATTGTTTGAAAGACTATTTTGCCCCTTTTTGTCTTTTACTTACCCCATTTGTGTTTAAAAGATATTCAAACACCTCCCAAAATCTTAACGCCGTCTAATTTGAAACTAATGGCAAACACCAAATTGTTTGAAAGACTATTTTGCCCCTTTTTGTCTTCAATTATACTATAGTTTAAAGAAATTTCCTAAATCCCCTTTAGATTTTCCCTAAATACATTTAAACCCTCTCGTTAATATAATTTAACAGTTGACTCCTCCCCTCCTGACATTCCACCCCAACCACGGTGGCGCACAGGCGCAGTCTCATCATTCACTACCGGCCCACCACTCCTTTTCTATTGTCTCTCTCATGTTTATATCTTGTTAATATAATTAACTCCTGCAACTTCTTTAATAGATGTTGCCTTTTTTTTTTTTTTAAAATGCGGATCTTATTAAATAGCGTCAATAAATAAATGCTAATACAATTTAATACCAATTACCAAATGATAAAAATTCAGTGAAGTTTTCTCTTATTTAAAACTTTTTTTTTTTTTTATTATTTAGTGTTTCCTTGAATCATGTAACAACTAACAGGTGATACAGTGCATATATCATCTCTTATATAAAAAATTCTCTAACAATAGAAGATGTTTTTAGAACTACACTTAATGTTATGGACCAGATTAGCCTTAATAATTACTTTACAAGAAATCTCACAAATTATATACTAAAGCATATATAGTTTTCATGCTCTTACTATTAGTTATCTAAGTTAATCTCTATATGACCTCTCATTTGTTGTGTAGTTAAAATGACCGATATATGAACTTACATAATCTATCATTTTACTCTCTTAATTAAGATTATCAAAAAACGAAGTAGGCATAACATTTCTTTGAGTTAGGATCACCGGCCCCGACTCACTACTATATATATATATTATGATATATCGTCAAGGGAAGAAGAAGAGAGAATATTAAAGCAGCTTTGACTAGCCACATGCAATATTGCACACACCAAGTTCATGAATACAAGCATATTGTTTGCTAGCAAAAGCATGCATGCAAGACCCTTCACACATACAGAAAATAAATCTTATTTAGTAGAAGAAACATGCAAGACACTCCGCACATAAATGAAAATACACCTTATTCAGTAGCAGAAGCCAGACTCCATATTCGAGACATCCATTGATCCAAGCATGCTGCAAATTAACTTGCATGCATGCATGCCTTTTATTTGTTGCATCGGACGATTCTCATCAGTTGCATTGCAGCTGAGGAGAGCTTTGTGTGTTTGCCTGCTGGGTAAGGTGAGCATCAACGTCTTTGCAGGTATCAACAAGCACGTGAAGCATCGCTTTTGGATCCTCAACATTCGCGTTCAGCTTCTCGTATTCGAGAGTCCAGTGCAGCACGCAGCCCTCGTCCCTTGGAGTAACTTCAATATAAATCTTGAAGCTCTTGAACATTTGCAAGCCAGTTCCTTCAATTGTTTTGTACGTGGCTGACTTGTTCTTGTCATCTATTGCCACTTTTTCCATATTAAATGCAGTGTTTCCGTCTGCGGTCTGCGTATGTTATCACATAAGTGAGAAAAAGTAACACTTATCAAACACATTATTTTAATATATATATTAAAATTCCGGTACAGATGAGTTGTGAAGTTTTTAATATACAAACTTGCTCGATAGTCGTAAAACAACTGACGACTGCAAGCAGTTTTATAGATTTACACGTTAAAATTTTCAAAACATCCGCATAATAGATGCTGACTTACCGAGGAGAAAGTTCCAGTTGTAAACGCAGCCATCTTTGCCCCATTGACCTTCAAGTAAATCAACACTCTGAACATATTTAGGGCTTGTTTTGGTCATGTGGTAAGGGGTCAAGGTATAGAACTCAAAAACCTTGTCAGCAGGAGCCTTGAACTCAACATCAGCCTTCATCTGTCCAGAGAGAGCCATTTTGTTTACTTGTGTTGGAAATTAAAATAGAATAACATATATCCTAACATAATCCCAAGATCATAGTCACCATTGCAATCACATTTGTATATAAATGAACTACAATGAATTTACACAACATAAATACCTCATTTCCTTATCTCTGAAGCAACAAAGTAATCTGGAAGAAAAACCACAAATGTATTTCTGTTTTCCAAATTCTAGAGAGAGAGAGCGTATATTTTTTCTTGCGTTTTTTAGAGTAACAGTGTTTGTGACTCAAAGAAAGAATTTTTCTTTTATAAGTAGCGGTTAGAGAGAAACTGCATTTGGCAGTTTCATCTCACACACGTCGCTTGGGGTAACCCATCATAGGTGTACCCCTTATCCAATATCTCCCACTCACACATGATGGGACTATCTCTCTCTATGCTTTTTTAAGGTTCATACCTTAGTAAATATGCCGTGTGACCATGCATACTTCGAGAGCACGTTAGTCATATATCTGTTAGGAATATATAACTTCTCGAATTGTGAAACTCAGGTTGTATGTTGTATGCAATACCCTAGATTACTTATCACATGTTTTTAACAATCTCATTTACAAAAAAAATATCCGTTGTATTCATAATTATGTTCTATCTTTACTTAAAAGTAAAACATAATTGGTCGACCAATGAATACATGTGATTATAATGTGATAATTCAAAATCGTAATCTTCCTCTTTTCTCGATTCTTGCAACTTTTATTTAACTTGCTTTTCTAGAAATGTCCCAGTAGATTGAATTTATCTTAATCCTTTGGTAATACTCTAAGATAGCAATCATTAAATGAAGTTTTCAAGAAACAGAATAGAGTAATAAGGGTATTTTATGAGATTTTATTCAAAAAAACTCAGGGTCTCACACAATGTTAAAGTTGAGATTTTGACTTTCATTACCCCTTTGGTCAATGTTTTGCACATGTGGTATGAATCACATGCTACAGCATTTCCTCCTTTCCCATGGAGTGCATGTCTCTTTTCTTGTAAATGCTGTACAGATTTTAGTTCAGACATGCCTAATGTCTAACTTGAGTTCACTTTACATACTTATAATTCATCAGAACTCTAATCTGGCAATTAGACAGATAAAGTGATCATTTATCACTTGTGGTCACATTTCATTATGACATTATTTTAATTCTTTTTCTAGGTGACGTTAAACATTTTAAGCTTGGCTCTCTATTATCACCTAGATAATAAGCTTAAAATCGTCTCATCTCCATTCCTACGAAGTAATGGAGGCGATTATTGCCTGTGTGAGAAGGCCAATCTTTTAGTTGTCCGACATGCTTTTCAAAATAGACATATATAATATTTACATAACTAATATGTATATATATGCTCCTTCATGTATGTTCCATAATAATCGAAATTGAGCATTGACAATATTGTTATTTAATATTGATAAGACAAATGTGAACAATTTTGGGAAATCTCAAAGTATGAGTACATTCAACACCTACGTAAGCCTAGAGATCTAACATTTCTATTGAAAGTATCTCTCGGTATAGGCTTTGTGAATGGATCCGCAACCATGTCATGTGTAGATATGTACTTCATGTTCACCTCCTTTTGTGCCACCAAGTCTCGCACAAAATTATATTTGATATCTATGTGTTTCGTTTTACCATGATATTTGGGATCCTTAGTGTATGCTATTGCTGCTTGACTATCACAGTTTATTCTTATTGGTTCAATAGCAACATTAATTATTCCCAGATGATTCATGAACCGTCTCAATCAAATGGCTTCTTGCACTGCAGCTGAAAATGCTACAAACTCAGCCTCTATTGTAGATAAGGCTATGCATGATTGTTTTTTACTGCTCCAAGATATGGCCCCGCCATTTAGTAAGAAAACATATCCGAAAGTAGATTTCCTCTCATCTAAATCTCCCCCCCAATCAGCATCGGTGTAGCCTCTCAAGTGTAAATCATTTCCTTGATAACATAATGAGTAATCAGCTGTCCCTTTTAGATCTCTTAAGATTCTCTTCATTGCTTTCCAATGTGCTTGTCCTGGGTCGGACTGGTATCTACTTACCAACCCAACGGCATAACAGATGTCGACTCTAGTGCACATCATGGCGTACATGAGACTTCCAACAACACTTGTATAAGGAACATTCTTCATTTGTTCCTTTTCTTGTGGAGTCTTCGGACACATTTTACGACTTAAAGTCTCGCCTTTCGTGATAGGGTTGTCTATGGGTTTACAATCTTGCATATGAAATCGTTCAAGAATTTTCTTAATGTATGGTTCTTGTGAAAGAGATACTAATTTTCTTGAGCGATCTCTTGAAATCTTGACTCCAAGAATATATGCAGCTTCACCCATATTTTTCATCTCAAAATGAGATGATAACCATCATTTGATTTCATTGACAAATCCCTTATCATTTCCAGCTATAAGTATATCATCAACATATAATGATAATATAACAAATTTGTTATTGGATCTCTTTGTATATACACAATGATCTTCATTTATCATTTTGAAATCATACGACATTATCGCATTATGAAATCGAATATACCACAGTCTTGAGGACTGCTTGAGGCCATAAATTGACTTTAAAAGTCTACACACTTTGTGTTCTTGACCTTCTCTAATAAAACCTATTGGTTGATCCATATAGATTTCTTCTTGTAATTCTCCATTGAGAAAAGCAGTCTTTACATCCATTTGATGCAATTCAAGATCCATGCTAGCAACTATAGCTAGAATAAGTCGGATTGAGGTAAACCGCACAACAGGTGAAAAAGTTTCTTCATAATCTATTCCTTCTTGTTGTGTATACCCCTTCGCGACTAAGCGAGCTTTGTATCTTTCAATATTGCCATCAGCTTTACGCTTGATTTTGAGAATCCACTTGTTCCCAATGGCTTTGCGTCCTTTCGGTAAATCAACCAATTCCCATACTTGGTTTGATTTCATAGACTCCAATTCTTCTTCCATTGCTTTCATCCATTTTTCCTTAGAAGGGCAATTAAGAGCCTCATTTACATTCCTTGGCTCTTCGTCATCTTGTGGAGTAACTAGAAAAATTTCCCCCTCAATCTCAAATCGTCGACGTGGAACTTGTTTCCTGTTTGATCGACGTATTGGAGATTGATTGGTGTTACTCCCACTTGGACCAGCTATCATAGTTGGATCGCTAGTAGGGAATGATGGAGGATCTGAAACTGATTCATCAACTTTCATATTGCTCCCACTGGGATGAAGTATAACCAACTGATTGTCGGCAACAGAATTGCCTTGGTTTTGTGTTTCATATAGAAACAAGTCTTTACCTATTTCGCCCTTCTTAGGAAAATCGGTTTCTAAAAATGTGACATCTCGTGATTTAAACTCAGTGATGCTACCACTTTCTTGTTCTCCTATGAAGACGTATCCCTTTGAATGTTCTGAATATCTTATAAAGATACATTTCTTCCCCCTTGGACCTAATTTTCCATATTTATGGGAAGGATAATGAACATAGGCAGCACATCCCCATGGCTTTAAGAGACTCAAATCGGGTTTCCGATTTGTCCATAACTCATATGGTGTAGTAGTAATAGATTTGGATGGTACTCGATTGAGGATATATGTGGCAGTCAATAAGGCATCACCCCAAAAGGTGATGGGCAAGTTTGCTTATGCCATCATAGACCTCACCATCTCAAGTAGGGTTATGTTTCTTCGTTCTGCAACACCATTTTGTTGCGGAGTTCTAGGAATAGTTAATTGACGTTCTATTCCCATTTCATCACAAATTTTTTTGAACTGATCAGATAAATATTCACGTCCTCGATCGGTTGGTAGAACTTTTATCTTTTTATCTAATTGATTCTCAACTAAGTTTTTAAACTTTTGAAAGCATTCTAAAGCTTTTGATTTTTGAGAAATCAAGAAAACATAACCATATCGAGTGAAATCATCTATAAATGTGATGAAATAAATAGCCCCATGTCTAGCCCTCACATTCATTGGACCACATATGTCAGAATGAATTAGTTGCAATGGAACTTCAGCTCTTATCGCTTTTCCAAATGGTTTTCTTGCTGTTTTTCCAGCTAGGCAATGTTCACAAGTAGTCAAGTCTACTTTTGTTAAGGATCCTAACAAGCCTTCTCTGGCTAGTATATTCATTCGTTGTTGGCCAATATGGCCAAGCCTTGCATGCCATACATTCACATCATCATTATTAGAAGATGTAATAAAGGAAAAACAAACATTACTATTATTATAAGCAACATCAAGTACTATAAAACCATCGGAAAAATAACCACAACCATATTATGTTGTGTCCAAAAATAAATGGACACCAAGATCGGAAAAATTTAAATTAAAACCAAGTTTAACAAGTTCTAACACGGAAATCAAATTTCGCGAATATCGGGTGCATATAACACGTCATGTAGGTATAGGATTCGACCTCCGCGCATGATCAATTTGCATGTGCCGATCCCTTTAACTTCCACTTTTGAATTGTTACCTACATATATCCATTTTGTTTCCCGTGGTATTCGTCGAAATTCCACGAAAGCACTCTGTCTTTCGCTATGTGGTCTGTTCGTGAATCTACACCACAAAGGATGAGACTCGCTTAGAAAAATGAATCGGAAACATTTATATAACTTACTTGTGCAAACAAGTAATTTACCTTCTTCGGCTCGCTACAATCGCGAGCAAAATGTCCCTTGTTACCACAATTATAGCATTTCACCTTTGCCATATTCCTCTTCCTGGCAGGATGCTTTCCTTTTCCGTGTTTGAAGAACTTTCTCTTCTTCCCTTGAGCCTTTTCAGTATTGCCTTTTCTTTGGGATCCACCTTGGAATTTACGTTTAAATCCCTTCCCACCATGTGAACTGGAACCAGCCATATACACATCAATATTTGCCTTACTCGCATTAAGGCGATCTTCTTCCAGTTCCAAATGGCGTATGGCATCTTCTAAATTTCTGATGCCCTCATTATGGGTAAGGTGTATTTTCATATGTTCCCAATTTTGAGGCAATGATCTTATGACAGCTTGAACCTGTTGTTCATCTGTTAGGACATGACCTTCATCTCTTAACTCACTTATCATGTTTGACAAATGCCATAAATGTACTCTCATAGTATGTTCAAGCTTTTTCTTATATGTGTCAAATTTGATAATGAGTGACCGGAGTTTGGTAATGGACGTACCGCCAAACTTTGTAGCAAGTGCGGACCACATGTCCTTTGCTAATTCTTAATCCCTGTACTTCTTCATGAGATCATTGTCCATGCTGCTCAACAAAGTAATGCGAGTAGTGGAATTCTTCTTCTTCCATATGTCATAAGCGGCACGGTCTCGTCTATGTTGAGCCGTGACTCCCTCTTTAGGCTCTTCCATGGTTGTAGTAAGAGCTTCAAGAACCTCTTGTTCTTCCAAAACATATTGGATTTTCATGTTCCATATCTCATAATTGTCGTCGTTGAATTTTTCTCCTTTGTTAAGTTCGGCGACAATGTTCTTAGATGCAGATGCCATTTCTAAACAAAATTACACGTTGGATAATGCATGTTATTCAATGCTCGGAACATACATGTTCATTTAATTAATTATACCAATAATAATTGTATATTAGATTTGGAATCAAAAGTTAACAATGTCAACAATCATCATCCAAAATTTCCAATGTCCAATTATCATAGATATAATTAATTGCAATTCTAAAAATATATTTAGTCACAATTATATAAATATAAATCAACATCAATTCACATAAAATTTTAAATTTTAATAAACAAAATTAATTACATTATGTAAATAGAATTCAACTTGTAATAAAATTAAAACAAACAAATTCCAAAACAACAAAAAAAATTAAGTGTACGTGTGAGTTTGTAGAGTTCTAATCATGTTCATAACCCTTTCCCTTTGAGCGGGTGCTCTAGCAACCATTGCACGTCTATAACGTAACATTTTTCTGTAACAAATACAAAAAAAACTATTTATTTATCAACCTTTATTTGATAAATAATATGTATACGTGTTTATGGTTCAATAACAAAATTAGACTTATAACAATATACAAAGTATTCATTTTTTATTGCTTACAGCAAAAGAAAAAAATTTAGAATACTTTACGCGCCCCACGCGCCGACAGGATCAGCCACGCGCCCCCACGCGCTGACAAGAAGCGGCCACGCGCCCTCACGCGCCGGTAGGAGCTTCCACGCGCTTCTAACTCGAGTTTGACCCGTTGACCTTGTTGACTTACGGGTCGGGTGTTGCTTGGGTTTGACTGACCCATTTGGTCTTATGGGTCGGGTTTGACTAATTATCGGGTTTGACTAACCCGTTTGTTCATTTGGGTCGGGTCTATGGGTCAACTTGACCATTTTTATTTTGGTTATGGTTTGGGCCAAATAGGAGTATATTGGGCTTGTGAATACAATTAACACAAAAGCAAAATTAGCCTAGTGGTAAGGGAATTAGGCTTCAACCATGGAGACTTGGGTTCAAGTCTCACCACCCACGCGCCTATTTGAATTTTTTTCAAAAAGAAGTCAAACAGAAAAAACGACATGTCATTCATCAGTTTGGATAAAAAACGATATGTCGGTTCTTGTCGTCTTCAACCTCTGTCTGGGTCTGCAACTGGGCACCCGACCCGAAAATCAACCCATACGAAACCCGAAACTTCAAAGAGACATATCTAAGTCATTTTAACTCCATTTTTTATGATTCAAAAACCATTTTCTTCATAATTTCATAAGGAATTTAATGGTCTAAGAATCATTACCAAAAAGACAACTTTTTACGTACAAAATTTGGAAAAATCAGAACTGCATTTGAAAAAAAACAATAACATGCTTCAACATTACAGTATGAATTTCAAACAATATGAACCACGGCTCTGATACCAATGTTGGAAATTAAAATAGAATAACATATATCCTAACATAATCCCAAGATCATAGTCACCATTGCAATCACATTTGTATATAAATGAACTACAATGAATTTACACAACATAAATACCTCATTTCTTTATCTCTAAAGCAACAAAGTAATCTGGAAGAAAAACCACAAATGTATTTCTGTTTTCCAAATTCTAGAGAGAGAGAGCGTATATTTTTTCTTGCGTTTTTTAGAGTAACAGTGTTTGTGACTCAAAGAAAGAATTTTTCTTTTATAAGTAGCGGTTAGAGAGAAACTGCATTTGGCAGTTTCATCTCACACACGTCGCTTGGGGTAACCCATCATGGGTGTACCCCTTATCCAATAACTTGTTTTGATTTGTATTCACACAGGAGAGGCAATTGATGATGGTTGACATCAACCCTCTACGGCACTCGGCTTACATAGAAGGAAGTGTGAGTTGGTGGCTATTTTTCAGTTGAATTTGTTCATGCACTACAACCATTCAGATCCTGCCACGTCGACAGTTGAAGGGTCTTCAGCTAAAAGTTATTCTCAAGGAAAAATATACAACTTAAAAATGGTTCTAGAAAAGGCGAGGGGGGAACATCATAACTATAAAGATAAATTATCAAGAAGGAAAAAATAAGATTCTAGTCAAAGTACTTTGAACGGAAGAAATCATGAAATTTTCCGTCAATTTTCTTTTTGGATAAGCTATATTTGTGCTTATTGTTTGAAGATATTTATTCTATTTTTGATTTACAAGTAATGATAACATGCAACACTAGTGAAAAATTTGACCGTCAATGGTTTATAGTGTTATAAATCTATCATTTATTGTTATGAGTTCGGAAGTAATTTAATGTTTTTAAACTAAGTCGAAAGATAATGAAAAGTATTGATTAAAAATCCCACAACAACCATTTAAAAATATTTTTGCAACTTTTTTGATTCCATAAAAATTCAATATTTATATAGGAGAACAATATTCTCAGACCACTTGATGAAAATGGATCCTTTAATATGGTCCTCAAGGACCACAACCATGGAGTAATGCCAATAAGAAATCAGGACCGTCGTGCCATATAATATCTTTCAATTTATTTATTTTTTTAATTTAAGTCTCAACATTATGCTTCAAAATCATTTTATGGAAATTCAATGCATAAACCCTTAAATATTATAAATGATATTATAACTTTTAAGTTTATATTATGATGAAAAATTTTAACAGATAAGGAAATATATGTGTTAAAAGTTTGGATAGCATGCTCTACCAAGGAAATTTGTTCGAAATTTGTTCAAACTTAGTTCTATTTTTTTTTAATGGAAAATATTTTAAAGCAAGAAATAATTATCTATAGATAGATGCTGTCTTCCATAATTATATTCGTTTTTCCATTCATTCAATAAAAATATTAATTTAAATCAATTGCAGATAAGCATATTTACTTTTTTTCAAGCAAGTGAAGGGACTGTGGGAATATTGAGAAAGCAATTGAATCTATGGATGATAAAAATTTCGTGGCACATTATTCAAATTCTTATTCCTAAAATTTTAAAATTTTCAAAAAAATATAAATATAAATAAAAATAAATAAATAAATATATATATATATATATAATTGAGTATTTGAATGATAATTATTTTGTATTTCAATGAATTAAATTCTTATTCATAAAATGTTGAAGGGCAAAATGGAATGTAAATAATATGTTTCCTTAATTGTAAAACAATATTATGTTTCCTTATTATAGGAGATTTTAGATATTATTATAATATTACGTTTCCTTATTATATAACTTAATTTTTGTATAAATAGACAATATTGATTCAATTATAATCAATTCAATAATAATTGAATTCACTAAATTATCTCTTTGAGTCTCATTTGTTCATAATTCCGACATGGTATCAAAGCTTCCATGTTGAATTAGCTTCCGCTAAGCTAGCCTCTCTTTTCTGTCCCTGCAATTAAAATGAATACTCGGTTAGCACAATACTCAGCTAGCCTCTCTTTCTGTCCCTGCAATTCAAACAGATACTCGGTTAGATTTTCCAATGGCAAGCAACCAAAGCTCAAACTTTGACATAATCACCAACATTTGCATCTTTTATGCAAGTTTGTGGTTTATGCCCACAAGCTTGAGGGGGAGTGTTGAAGTGAAAAATGGAATACAAATAATATGTTTCCTTAATTGTGAAACAATATTATGTTTCCTTATTCTAGGAGATTTTAGATATTATTACAATATTATGTTTCCTTATTATATAGCTTAATTTTTGTATAAACAGGAAATATTGATTCAATTATAATCAATTCAATAATAATTGAATTCACTAAATTATCTTCTTGAGTCTCATTTGTTCATAATGTTGACATAAAATTTTAAAATTAAAAGCAATTTAATCATGAGTGTAGAGTATTAATTTTTGTCAAACTTATGAGTTATGTGTGTGCACAACAATTATGTGTGCACAGAGGCTACCAGTCCTTTTATTTGGCTTGTTTCATATGTTGTGTGTGTGCACATTAGTTCTTAGTGCACACTGTTTGCCAGACGTGTGTCTTGGCTTGTTTCGTTTTGAGTGTGTGTGTGCACAACGATCTATGCTTACACTCTCGCTTTAGATATTTTGCAACCCAACACGAGTTGCATGTCTGAGAAAGTGAAAAAGATATTATTTATCTTTGTCTCTTGATATTTAGGACCTTTTACATGTATCATAATATCTTTAATTGGTCTTAGGGAATAAAGTTATCTTTCCCGATTTGTTTTGTGGTCCAAACCAAAAGAATGAATACTTTCCTTATTTGGACAAACATGGGTCAACCCCTTGTTGGCTGATGTGGCACTATATTGTTGAGCAAGAAATCCTTTATTATATAATACTCTTTCTTGCATAAATGAATCTAACCTTTTGACAATTTGTTTCATTGTAATATGAATTTCTTAGAGTATTCTATCTCTTAAGGTTCAATGTTCATTTCTCTTTTGTGCCAAAACCTCACCGTATCAAAAATAGACTTGATGACTTTTGGAATGTGGTTCCTTTGCTGATGTTGGTGCGTGGCGTCGGTGCTTGAAGCTTGGTGGTTTACAAGTTATTCTTGGGTGTGTTCTCGGAGAGAAGAAGCTCTAAGGAGTTGCTACACGTTAACGATTTAGAGTGTGGTGCTAAGTGTAAAGTTGAACTGGGAGTTCTTTTTACTGTAACTTAGATCAGCTTTGAACTATATCGTGTAATGTGTTTTGACTTAGTGGATTGCTTCGATCTGGACAAGGTTCCATGGATGTAGGCTAAATGTGGATTTAGCCAAACCATGTATATGACTGTGTTCTTTACTTTCTGCACTTATGTTTGGTGTGGTTAAAAATTGGAAATCTCTTAATCAATTTGGTAATATTTCCCTGCACGTTAAAATGGGTACTTAAACATCGAAGTTTGTTAACACATCGAAGTTTGTTAACCAATCCCCAACAAGTGGTATCGGAGCTGGTTCTGATAAGTTACTTCAGTAGATCCTTACCCATTTTACTTGGTTTTGTGTGCATCTGAGTGGTCTGGTTGTTGGACGAAGTCTGGTTTGTGTTGCGCTTTTACTTCAGATCTGCTGTTTGTCTGTGTGTACACTTCCATTTGTGTGTTAGCATCTGTCTGATTGTTTTTCGTCATGAGTTTCTTCACTGAAGGTGGATCTGCTCATAGACCTCCTTTGTTAGATAACCTTAACTACTATAAATGGAGACCTAGGATGCATGCTTTTCTAAAATCTATAGATGAAAGAGTTTGGTCCACGGTTATGAATGGTTGGACAGCCCCGATTATTGTTGAAAATGAAGTGTCTAGACCAAAACCTGTTGCTAGTTGGACTGCTGATGAAATAACTCTCGCTAATTATAACTCTAAAGCCCTTCATGCTCTTGTTAATGTTGTTAATGTGAACCAAATGAAAGTCATAGCTAATTTTGAGCTTGCTAAAGATGCTTGGGATAGGCTTCAAGTCAAGAATGAGGGAACTAGTGCCGTTAAAAGAAATAGGCTTAGAAGACTTGTCATTGATTTTGAAAATTTGAACATGGAAGAGGATGAGACTATAACTGATTTTTATGGTAGAGTTTGTGATATTTCTAATGAATGTTTTGTTTGGGAAGAACATATTCTAATGTTAAACTTGTCAGGAAAGTGGTTTGCTCTTTGCCTCAGAGATTTATGTCAAAGGTCAACCACTATTGAAGAATGCTAAGATTTGGACACTTATGGAACATTGATGAACTCATTGGCTCTCTCTAAACCTATGAACTGAATCTGCAATGATAGGAAAAACAAAAACCGAGCAAAGGTTTGGCTCTCAAACATGAGGTTGATTCGGATCCTTTTGATGACTGTGATCTAAGTTTATTGGATGATGAAAATTGTGCTTTATTTATAAACAATTTTGCAAAGTTTTTAAAGAAAAACATGAAAAAGCCTCATACTAGTGGTTATGGTCGAAAACCTTTTGTGAAAAAGCCTTATGACCATCAAAACCCTCGTACCTTTACAAACAAATTTTCAAAAGATAAAGAAAAGAAAAATAAAGGTATCAAGTGTTTTGAATGCGAGGGCTTCGGGCACATACAATCTGCGTGTGCTAACACATTGAAAAAGAAGAAAGGTAAAGCCATGGCTGCCACTTTAAGTGAGAGTGAGCATGATGAGAGTGATGATGATGATTCCGGTGATTATGAGAATGTTTTAGCCTTCACTGTGAATCAAGAAGATGGTAAGAGTGAAGTTTCGGACGACACTGAAGATATTTATGCTGAGCAACAAGAAGCATATGATAAGATGTATGACCAACGGCTAAAGACTGTGAAAAAGTTAGAATCTCTTGGTATTGAGAATGCTTCCTTGTTGAAACAAAAGCAAGCATTGTCCGAAAAGATTGTCGTTCTTACTGCTAAACTAACTAAGGCTAAGGCCATCATTAATAAGTTGAATGCAGGTTCTCTTGAGCTTGATGAAATGCTTGGTCAAGGAAAATCCTTCGGAGATCGGTATGGTTTGGGCTTCAGTGCTGGTGCTAGCACATTGAAAGTTGGTGCTAACATATTTGTGAAAGCCACCAGAACTCCTACTGAAGGAACTATTGTGAGACAGTTTACAAAGGTATCAAAATTCATTCCTATTTTTTATTTTTGTAATAGGAAAGGTCATATCAGACCCAAATGCTTCAGATTTATTGCTTATTTGAAGAAAGTTTTTAAAAACCATAGTTTTGTTGCTAATATAAATCATAATACTAACAATGGTTTTTCTTCCAAAAGAGTTTGGAAACCTAAGGCCGATGTGAACTGTTTTGTGTCTCATACTTCTTTGCTTGCATTTCAAAATGATCTTTGGTATCTAGACAGTGGTTGTTCAAGGCATATGACAGGTAATAAATCTCTCTTGACTGAACTTGAATCGGTTGATAGTGGACATGTCACTTATGGAGATGAGAAGAAAGGTAAAATTCTTGGCAAATGATCAATTGTGCTTCCTAATTTTTCAGTTTTGAAAGATTTCTTACTTGTTGATGGTTTGAAAGCTAATTTGATTAGTATTAGTCAAATTTGTGACAAAGATTTTGTAGTTCAATTCTCAAAGAACAAGTGTCAAATCTTGAATGGTAAAGGTGTTTCTCTACTTGAGAGAAAAAAGTCAAATGACAATTGTTACTTGCTTTCTAACGTGTCATGTTTTAGTTCAAAAACAGATTCCACTAACTTGTGGCACGAGAAACTTGGTCACATGAACTTCAAGGACTTAGTAAGACTCTCAAAGAAGGAAGTAGTTAAAGGACTACCAAAACTTGAACTTCCAAAAGTTAAAGTGTGTGGTCCATGTCAACATGGTAACCAAACCAAGATATCTCATAAAACTTTCTCTAATCTCAATAACTCGTGTTTTGGAATTGCTCCATATGGATCTAATAGGTCTTATGCAAACCGAGAGTTTGGGAAGTAAGAGGTATGTGTTTGTTTATGTTGATGATTTTTTAAGGTATGCTTGGGTTGATTTTTTGTGTGAGAAATCTGATTCTTTTAATGCTTTTCAGAAATTGGCTAAAGGGTTGCTTGTTGAGAAGAGTTCTAAAGCTACAAAAATAGCGAGAATTAGGAGTGACCATTAAAAGGAATTTGAGAATGTTGCTTTTGCTAGTTTTCGTGAATTGTAGGGCATATTTCATTAATTTTCAGCACCAAAAACACCTCAACAAAATGGTGTTGTGGAAAGGAAAAATAGAATGCTTCAAGAGATGGCTAGGGTAATGCTTAATGCCAAAAAGTTTCCTACAAGACTTTGGGTAGAAGCCATTAACACAGCATGTCATATTTCCAAAAGAGTTTACCTTAGAAAAGGTAATATTCAACTTCCCTATGAGCTTTGGAAAGGTAAGAAACCTGATCTCTCATATTTTCATGTGTTTGGATGCAAATGTTACATTTTGAATGATAGAGAGAATCTAGGTAAGTTTGATTCTAGGAGTGATGAAGGAATTTTTATTGGATATTCTTCCAATAGTTGTGCATCTAGGATCTATAACATGCGTTTTAAAAAAGTCTTAGAATCCATTAATGTTGTGTTTAGTGATACAAAAGATTTTTCAGAGTGTTCTCAAGGATATGAAATTCAAGACATATCTGTTCCTCGTGTGCCCACACAAGATGGTTTGAACACTGTTGAATCTCTTAAACCTAAGCCTTTGACAAATGTGCTGTCACCTACTACTGGTGCTACAACAACGAGATTTGCTCCATGCAAAGAATCATTTGCTGATTTATCATTGCAAAATGAGGGGGATAAAGCTGATTGTTGATCTTTCTAATGAAAACCTTCAAAGGAGAAATCAAAGAAGAAAAGATCCACCAACATGGGTTCAAAAGGCTCATCCACTTTCAACCGTGATTGGAGATCCAAATGACGTAATGTTTACAAGAAGGAGAAGACAAAATTAAATTAATCATCTTTGTTATGTGTCTCTTGCAGAACCGAAGAATGCCAAGAAGAAAAAATGAAATTAATCATTTTTTTTATGTGTCTCTTGCAGAACCAAAGAATGCCAAACAAGCTTTGGAAAGATGAAAATTGGATTGAGGCCATGCAAGAAGAACTAGAACAATTCAAGAATGATGTGTGGACACTTGTACCAAGACCAGAGGGAATCAACATAATAGGTACCAAATGGGTTTTCAAAAATAAAACTGATGAGTTTGGTAATGTTGTCAGGAACAAAGCTAGACTTGTAGCTCAAGGATATACTCAAGTTGAGGGAATCAACTTTGATGAAACCTTCACCCCTGTCGCTCGACTTGAATCAATCTGCTTGCTACTGTCTGTTGCTTGCTGCCTCAAGATCAAATTATTCCAAATGGATGTCAAAACTGCCTTCTTGAATGGAATGCTTACTGAAGAAGTATATGTTGAACAACCGATTGGCTTTCAAGATCCCTACAAACCTGATCATGTATTCAGATTGAAGAAAGCTCTCTATGGTTTGAAACAAGCCCCATGGGACTTGGTATGAAAGGTTGACAACTTTCCTTCTTGAGCATAACTATGAACGAGGTAATGCCGACAAAACTCTTTTCATTAAGCGTGCTAACAATGAAATCATATGTGCACAGATGTACGTTGATGATATTGTGTTTGGTTATACATCTCATTCACATGCTTTTGAATTGACTAGTCTGATGAAAAATGAGTTTGAGATGAGTATGGTAGGGGAATTGAATATGTCTCTTGGTCTTCAAATTAAACAAATGAATAATGGAATGTTTGTTTCCCAATCAAAGTATGCTAAAAGCATGTTGAAAAGATTTTGTCTTGAGAATGTAAAGCATGCTAGAACCCTTATGAGTGCTACCCTTAACCTGTGCAAAGATGAACATGGTAAAAAGGTAGACAATAAGATCTACTGAAACATGATTGGAAGTCTTCTTTACTTAATTGCAAGTCGGCCTGATATTTGTTTTAGTGTTGGTGTTTGTGCTAGGTTTCAAAGTAATCCATCTAAGTTGTAGTTGAATGCAGTGAAAAGAATCATGAAATATGTTTCATGTACGTGTGATTTTGGCCTTTGATACTCTTTTGATTCTAATAGTTGTTTGGTTGGATATAGTGATGCAGATTGGGCAGGAAGTTTGGATGATAGGAAGAATACTTCGGGTGGATGTTTCTATCTTGGAAACAATCTTGTGACATGGTACAACAAGAAGCAAAATGCAATCTCCGACATTTTTTGTGATTATGGTGTTGATCAAGATTGTGTGACTATTTTTTGTGATAACACGAGTGCCATTAACACCTCTAAGAATCCAGCCCAACATTCTAGGACTAAGCACATTGACATAAGACATAAGACATTATTTCATTGGAGAGTTAGTTGAGGAGAACATCATTGCACTTGCTCATGTGAACACAAAATCCTAATTGGCTGATTTATTTATAAAAGCACTTGACTATGACACTTTTGTTTTCTTGAGGAAGTCCATTGGACTACTTCAACTTGAATAGTTTTTCATTTCAGTTGATGAATAAAGCATGAACATGCTACTTTTATTTTTGTTTGTCAAGACTCATTGCTATGTGCTAGCACTTTAATTGTCATTCATTTTTTCTTATCTGTGTGCTAACTCTAATATGTTGTGTCCACTGAGACTCTCTCTATAACATGACCTTATTGCATCATGAGTTGATTGTCCATTCTTGTCACCATTATGAAAGAGCTACCTTGCATGAAGTCTGAAAGTTGTTTTGAGTAATTTTCTAATTTGCAAAGACCCCTATATTTTGGAAAATCTACCATTAAGAGGACTACCTTTTTGCAAGTTTGAAAGCTACAATTTGGTTACTGACAGGCTATTCGTAAGTGTCCGAAATCGTACAAGTAGTAAAACTCGAGTAAACGAGTGTCGAATCCCAAGGGAACTACCTACCAAGTACCAAACTATTATATTCTATTGCTATTTGATTAAACTGAAGTTTAAGAATGAATTTAATGAAAAAGTAAATAAACTAAAAACTAAGTACTAAATAAAGGCAGAATTTGTAAACACTTTGAAGTAAAAATCAATATGACTAAACCTAGGGCATAGATTTCACACCAATTTAATCCTATGCATCATCATCTGTTGTTAACCTAATCAAGCTTATTCTAAAAGCCAAATCCCCTATTATTCCACTAACTCTCTCTCGAGCAATTAGCAAATTAACCGTTAAGCAACAACCCAAGATATCTCTAAGTTGGATTTAGGAGCTAAGAGATCATTAAGCTCTATGGAATTTACCGGAGCCTCACAGATCGCGGTAACCTATCTCTAGCGTTCGCTCAATCTATGTTTTTATTACCTACGACAAATCAGGTTTCATCTCTCGATCTCAACCTAACCCATGATATCATTCAACTCTCGGGCCCTTGAGAATTGAAAGCATTATGCACAATAATAAAACTTAGAATTAAAAGCTCAATAAGAATTAACAACAATCCAAGTCAACACATATTCATAAATTGGGCTATATCTTAGCCCTAGAAAAGAAAATTAGTTCATAATGAAAATAACAAAATCCATCATTCTATTCAATGACATCAGTTCAAGAAAGAAAAAGATAAAAACTTCTCTAATCGGTGAACAAGAGCTCTCAGGATCCCGATCTCCAACTTGATAGCCGTCTTCCTCTTCCAAAAGTCCCCTTTAATTTCTTAAGAACTCTTTTTTATATCCCTAGAGTTCTTGGTCATGCTTAGGAAAAAGATTAGAAAACTTAATCCCATTCAGATTCGGATTAGGGTAATGAATTAACACAAACCCGTGACCCATCACCGCGGCGGTAAGAATGGTCACCGTGGTGATCGTTCCTTCTGTCCAAAGCATCCTTAAACTTAAGAATTAGATGAATTCATCAACACAAACATTGTATCTCTCTGAATAAGCTTTCCAACGCCACCAGAATTGTCAAATTCCGACTTCTACAGCTCACGTTATGATAGAAACATCGAGGCATACTCATAATGAAGAATTTCCAGATTTTCCGTAACATCTTCGACGTACCACAACTCCCTCATTTCGACCCTGATTCTTGTGCTGTTTGTTCCTACACGTCGTGAATCCTATCGACATCATTCTTTTCCCTTCAACAACCTGTTTGAGCTTGAAAACACTCAACATGCACCCATGATCCCATAAATGGTATGTATGAAAAAAATAATCCAAATTCCACACTTTAAACACATTTTTCCATAAATAAACCAATTAAATCACTAACAAAATATAAATATTCAAGCTCTTATCACAACCCTCAACCAGCTTTTTGCTAGTCTTTAGCAAAACAAGCGATAAAATAAGTCTCTAAGCTTGACAAGAAAATAACTAATTAAAAACCTAAATCTAAACTATCCTAAATCACTTTCGTAGATTGACACGATTGCATTTAGCGTATGCAACAAGCCTTTAAACCCCTAGGTGGCCCTAGTTGGACGAGTTGTAGTCTAGTGAGGGTTTCCAGCGATGATACCCACAAACATCCCCACTAAACATATCCTAAACTCCAAAAGTAACAAAAACATTAAAAAAAAAAAACACACTAACAAAAAGTCTTGGATCAATTCATAAAGACGTCTCAAAAATTGCATATACACAAAATAAATAGATTAATTAAAAATCACCTAAAACTCACAGACAATGCAAACATCAATTTCATTTTCGTTATTGACCCTAGAACATCCATACAACCACAAACCATTAGTCTACAAACTCCGATGGTGTTATGCACAACACTCATGAACAAAATTTTGATCTCAGTATTCGGGTTATGACTTATATGTGAATCATGGAATCAAACTCCATAGGCTCACTTTTCACATCACTCTCCACTAATGTAGGAATTTCACATTACCTTGGATCAATAGGTCTTTGTAAAGGTTGCAACTTTAGGCCAGGGTATGGGTTCCAAGAAAATGATAGGAATAACAAAGTAAGAGAACTCGGTTTTCCTCATGCAAACTCTAAAATCAAATCGAACTCCACTTCTTCTCAACCACCACCCACTATGTCCACTAATTTACAACCCTCAAACTTGTATCTTTCTTATTTTTGATACCATAAATGCGGCGGGGGAGATGCGTCTAAGGTGTACGTGGCGTTGTTATACCAGAGGTCGCCAAGTACTGCTAGGCAGTTTTTAAGGCGGGTTCTGGTTTCTAGCCGAAATACCCTTAAACTAGGCATAATTTTTTTTTTTTTAACACTTAATAAAAATAAGAAGGCTGAAACATGCACATCCCCACTGATTTTACAAACACTCCACAACCCCCAACCAATTTCTTCGCACACGTGGGTTGTGACAACCACACTTTCTTACCAAAACTCGTAATAAGCTTGAAGAACAATAAAGTCTCTTAATGATAAAGCAGGTAGGATTGTGTTTTAGGATCAAAATCAGGATAGGGTAAACATTAAGTTCAAAGAACGAAAAACAAGGCTAAATTGTGTTTACAAAGGCTCAAAGGGCTAACTAGCGATGACAAAAACAAGGGTTGGCTTGAAAGGCTCAATCGGTCCAAAAACAACCTAAATCATTTCCTAAGTGATGTGAATTCTAGGATTTCACCTTGAGTGATTATCAAATGAATTCTAGAGTTTGTTGAAATCATAATAAAGTTCATGTAAACTTCATACATAACACGTCTCTAAGTAGGTGACTGAACCACTTTCAATCCATAGTTCACTAGGGTCTCAACTTCATGTCATTAATATTCACACACATCCGTAAGCAAAGGTAAAAATAAATGTCCTCCATTAGTTCTATATTATTGCAATCACATTCCTATCATAGACATATGACTTCATCCAAGACAAAAATAAAACTCACAACCTAAAATGAAAGAATAAATAAAAATGCTCTCTAAATCCATACAAAAACAAATTCTGCTCAATTTAAGTTTCTTAAATTCCTACCCCCAACCAATAAAATCAACATTGTCCCCAATGTAAAGCGTAGGAGTAAAAGAAAGAGAACGTTACCGCATTCCTCAACAAAATAAAGCCGTCCAGTCGTATACACTAGTCGTTCTATCAAAACAGATAAACCACTCAACAGACCTTGTCGGCCATCAGAGTTATGCAAAATACAAGAATGGCCAAAAAGAGCATGAACAAAGAACAAGAAAACAATAAAACAAAATAGACTAACAGTTCACAAAGACTCAAAGAACGCACAATAGACAAAATAAAAGTACATCAAAATAGAAAAATAAAAGCGACTAAAACAACTGCATTGACAACATTAACTAAAATCTACTCCTCCATACTCTCCTCAGAATCCTCATCAGGAGCATCACCGTGCTCCTCATCCGTTGGGTAAACAAAATCAGTCCATTCATACCCCGGTGCTGCTATCCCAGCATGAGCAAGTTGCAATCTTTGCATCTCATGTTGCACCCTCATTTGCCCACTCATCCATGTCATCCAGGCCTCTTGATGATTCTGTTGCTGTTTCAACTTTTCTATGTCTTCATTCAGCTTCAACAATTGATCTTTTTGGGAAAGCTTCGACGATGAAGATGCTTTGGTCCTGGGTACCTCTACTCTACCCCCAATGGTTAAATTTTACAGAAACTGCATGGTAAGACACACTCCTTGCAGAATAAAAACTTCTTCAACATTCAATGGCACTTTCGCTTGCGTACACAATGCAGTAATCAGGTGGGGAAAATAAAAGCTCGTCTTGGAACGCTTTGCCTAATGGGTAATCTCTTGAAAGATAATTTCACCCACATTCATCCTCATCTTCTGGCGGATAGCATACATTAAGATTGCCCTAGCTTTACTAACAATATTCATGTGCTTGGATGGCATCAATCGAGAGCATACAAAATATAACCACATACGCGAAATTGAGTCCAAGAACTTACTTTTAAAGCGGATGTGTTCCCCAGCCGCAATAAACCATGTAGCTCTCCCTTCAGCCAAAGAGTTTATTACTGCGTCAAAATCCACTTGTTGCTTGAATGCGGCATAGGCATCGTCATTGAACTCAACTTGCAGCAACCCATAAAATTCATTAATCGCAGCTGTATTAAACACGATCTCTTTACCTCTTACTATGGTTCTCCCGTCAACGCTATCAGGAGCGTTGGCATAAAACTCCTTGACCATAGAGGCAACAGTAGGCGCCGGGGGCTCTTTGCAAAATTTCTTCTAACCCAGAGCTTGAATCACATCAGTTATTCCCTCAAAAGCTTCTGTAAACACCAGCCCTCGTTCTTCAATAAATTGCCCCGGTTGCTTTGCAAAATTTTCATACCTTTCCTGAGCAGACTGGCTAACAAACCGGGTATCACTAGAGGCCTGCCTTTTTCCTTTGTCACTCCTATCACTTCCTGGTTTTCTTTTGGGTGCCATTATCACAATTTTGAACTCAACCCAAATACTCAGTCAAAATACTAACACTGCTCAACAGAAATCAACTCACTCCCACAAACAACAACTGCCCTTCTTCAATCAAACAGAATCACAACAATAAACACTCCCACGAAAATCACCCAATCTCTATCAATAGTCATAATCAACACAAAATCATCCCACACTTCCACAAAATTCAATTCAATGGGTTTCCAACTTCACCAATCAAAATTACTTTGCAAATTGGGTGAGAAACACTTACTTGAGCCTTGATCTGTCCAAATATGCCTTGAATTGATATTGATTAGATGAAATTTCGAAAACCCCCAATTTCTCTTTAGAAACCCTAACCTTGATTTTTTCGCGAAACTCCTCTGGTCTCCTTAATCTGCGTAATGTGATGGGAATTTGAGTGTGTTAGTAAGCAATGAAGTACAAATTGAATGATTTAAACGAAATTTGGTGGAGAGCAACTGTGGGAGACAGAAGCATTTAATGTAGATTGTTTGAAAATAGAAGAAGAAGAAGCTTATTTAAACGCAATATTGCGTTGCCTGGTGCGATCGCTGTTGTGATCGTATGCATCGTCGCGGCGATCGCTGTTATCATCGCGGCGTCACTCTGGATTCACGCTCGCTGCAGCGATTAAACTCGTTGTTGCGGCGAGCGTGATTAATTTCAAATGGGTTCTGTCGTGCGCGTCATTCATGCTCGCTGCAGCGATAAAGTGTACTGCCGCGGCGAGCGTAATGTCCTTCCAATTTATCCTTGCGTTCGTTTTGTCAATCACCTGCAAACAATCCGAAAATTAAAAACATGACACATAAAACTTAAAACGAAAGAAAATAAAAAATACGAAACAGAACCTCATTATACGTAAATAAAAATAAAATAATAATAATAAAAAAAAAAGCAAACAGAACCGAAATATTGGGTTGCCTCCCAACAAGCGCTTGTTTAAAGTCTTAAGCTCGACTCCTTTTCTCTCATCAATTAAGATTCTAAAGAAGAATTGAAACCCTCTCGTCGGCATTCCCATTCTCAATATAAGGTTTCAATCTTTGCCCGTTGACTTTGAATGTTCCCTTCGTTGGGTGGTGAAGCTCTATCGCCTCATGCGAAAACACGTGATGAATGATGAACGGGCCAGACCATCTTGAGCGCAATTTTCCTAGAAAAAGTCGCAGTCTCAAGTTGAACAACAGCACTTTGTCACCCTCCTTGAATTCCTTGTTCACAATGTGTTTGTCATGCTACTACTTAGTCTTTTCTTTGTAAATCCGAGCATTCTCGTATGCATCATTGCGAAACTCTTCCATCTCATTGAGTTGCAGTAAACGTTTTGCTCCAGCGGCTTGCAGATCAAAATTCAGAAACTTTACTGCCCAATACGACCTGTGCTCTAACTCCACTGGCAAGTGACAAGCTCTTCCGTAAACCATCCTATAGGGCGACATTCCTATTGGTGTTTTGAATGCCGTCCTATACGCCCATAGTGCATCATCAAGCTTAGTTGCCCAATCCTTTCGAGAGGTGTTCACTGTCTTTTCCAGGATTCGTTTCAGCTCTCTATTTGAAACTTCGACTTGGCCACTAGTTTGCAGGTGATATGGGGTTGCAACTCGATGTGTAACTCCGTACTTGCTTAACAATGCTGTGAATTGACGATTGCAAAAGTGAGAACCACCATCACTGATAATGGCTCTTGGCGTGCCAAACCTTGAAAAGATATTCTTCTTTACAAACTTGATAACGACACGAGCATTGTTTGTTGGCAACGCAGTAGCTTCCCACCCAACGATACATAATCTCTGAATAACAAAAGAAAAATGAAACGGTTAGAAAACGAAGAAGGAAAAGGTCCCATAAAATCTATCCCCCAAACATCAAACAATTCTACTTCCAGGATATTGTTTAAAGGCATGACATTTCTCTTAGACATATTCCCAACCCGTTGACACTCATCACAACTCATCACAAAACGAAAAGCATCTTTAAAAAGAGAAGGCCAGAAAAATCCTGATTGAAGAACTTTTGCAGCGGTCTTTGTCGAACCGAAATGACCACCAACTTCCATTGAATGACAGTGACGAAGTATATTCGTCATCTCTTCCTCTGGCACACATCGTCTTATCATCTGATGGGCGCAATGCTTGTACAAAAATGGATCCTCCTAGAAGTAGTACTTTAAATTTGCAAAAAATTTCTTTCGTCTTTGGGAGTTCATTCCAGGGGGCATAACCTTTCGTGCCAAGTAGTTAGCAATGTCCGCAAACCATGGTCCTTCCTGAATAACAAACAATTGCTCATTCGGAAAGTATTCGTTGATTGGCTTTTCTTCCTCTTGAACTTCTTCATTGGATTCCAATCGGGATAAATGGTCAGCCACTTGATTTTCTGTTCCTTTCTTGTCCTTGATCTCCAAGTCGAATTCCTGTAGGAGCAATACCCATCGCAATAATCTTGGCTTGGAGTCTCGTTTTGCTAGGAGGTACTTCAGTGCAGCATGGTCCATGTACACGATGACCTTGGTACCTAGCAAATAAGAACGAAACTTATCAATAGAAAACACTATTGCTAAAAATTCTTTCTCAGTAGTGGCATAATTCAGCTGAGGTCCCGTTAAACTCTTACTGGCATAATAAATCACATGCAAGACCTTACCTTTTTGTTGTCCTAAAACAGCCCCTAAAGCATAATCACTCGCATCACACATGAGTTCAAAGGGTAATTCCCAATCGGGTGTAACAATAATAGGAGCAGAAATTAATTTTTCTTTTAAACAATTAAATGCGTCTAAACACTCTTGAATGAAATTAAAAGGAACATCCTTAGCTAAAAAATCACAAAAAGGTTTAGAGATTTTAGAAAAATCCTGTATGAATCTCCTATAAAAGCCCCATGCCCAAGGAAGCTTCTGACAGCCTTAACTGAATTTGGAGGTGGTAGTTTCTCAATGACTTCAATCTTTGCTCGATCCACCTCAATGCCGTTCGCTGATATCCGATGACCTAACACGATCCCATCTCGTACCATGAAGTGGCATTTTTCCCAATTGAGCACCAAGTTAGTGTCAACACATCTCTGCAAAATATTAGACAAGTTAGTTAAACACTCATCAAAAGAATTTCCAAAAACAGAAAAATCGTCCATAAAAGCTTCAATGGACTTCTCAACCATATCGAAAAAAATTGAAATCATGCAACATTGAAAAGTTACAGGAGCATTGCACAAGCCAAAAGGCATTCTTCGATAGGCGAATGTTCCGTATGGGCACGTGAAAGTCGTCTTCTCTTGATCTTCCGGCGCTATGGCAATTTGGTTGTAGCCTGAATATCCATCTAGGAAACAGTAGAACTCATGGCCCGTTAACCTCTCCAACATTTGATCGATGAATGGCAATGGAAAATGATCCTTACGAGTCACGGAATTCAGTTTGCGGTAGTCAATACATACTCTCCATCCTGTGACCGTTCGTGTTGGAATCAGCTCGTTGTTGTCATTCGGGACCATTGTCATTCCTCCCTTCTTTGGCACCACTTGGACTGGACTCACCCATGCACTATCCGAAATTGGATATATTATTCCTGCATCTAAAAGCTTTAACACCTCCTTCTTGACCACTTCTTGCATTGATGGATTCAATCTTCTCTATGGTTGGACAGTAGGCTTGTAACTTTCCTCCATTAGGATCTTGTGCGTGTAGATTGAAGGATTGATACCTTTGATATCCGCAATTGTCCATCCAATGGCCTTCTTGTACCTTCTCAAAATGCGCAACAACTTTTCTTCCTCTACAACACTCAAAGAAGCATTAATAATGACTGGAAAAAAATTACCGTCTTCTAAAAATGCATACCTTAAATAAGCTGGTAGTTGCTTCAGCTCAAGTGTAGGTGCCTTCGTGATTGGTAAAGTTGACTGAGACTTCACAGCTCCAATTTCTTTGATCAATTTACCCTCGGGACGACCTAAGGGTGGTAAAGCTCTTAAGTATCTTAGACACTCACTTATCTCTTCACTATCAACTTCATCCTCCTAGTCTCTAGAATTCATCAAACAATTCTCTTCAAAATTCTGCTCCACTATGGTGTCGAGAACATCAATCTTAAAACATGAATCTAACTCAAACAGACGCTTCATAGATTTGAAAACATCAAATTCTACTTGCTCATCTTCTACCCTTAAGATCAATTTCCCTTGGTGGACATCTATCAATGTTCTACCCGTGGCCAGAAAAGGTCGCCCTAAAATTAGAGGTATTTCCCTATCTTCCTCCATATCTAACACTATGAAATCTACTGGGAAAATCAGTTTGTCTACCTTAATCAGGACGTCTTCGACTACCCCCCTAGGATATGTGATCGATTGATCAGCTAATTGGAGAGACACGGTGGTTGGCTTCACTCCTCCCAATCCAAGCTTCATGTAAATGGAAAACGACATTAAGTTAATACTAGCTCGTAAATCGCATAACACTTTATCAAAATAACAACTACCAATAATACAAGGGATAGTAAAACTCCCTGGATCTCGTAGTTTCGGTGGTAGTTTCTTTTGAATCAGCGTGCTGCATTCCTCTGTCAGCATGACTTTCTCGTGTTCCTCGAATTTTTCTCTTGTGCGTGAGGATCTCCTTCAAAAATTTTGCATACTTCGGCATCTGTTCAAGCATATCAACAAAAGGAATATTAATATGTAAACTTTGAAACATGTCAATGAACTTACCGAATTGCTTGTTAAGCTTCTGATTCTTTAACCGTTGTGGGTACGGCAAGGTTACCGGCTTGAAGGAGTTTTCTACTCATTTGTTCGGTCGCCGCGGCCACCATATTCATCGTCGCGACGATCGTTGGATAATCTTGACGAAATTTGAATAGCCTCACGCTCACCGCGGCAACCAGTTTCATCGCCGCGGCGATCGTCCTTCTGCTCATCCTTCAGGTTTTCTTCTATCCTCTGTTTTTCACCCTCCGAATTTTCCAAACTTCTTCCACTCCTCAAGGTGATTGCATGTGCCTGTTCCTTGAGATTTTTCTCTGTGTCACTCGGTAAAACCCCTTGACTTCTTCCTACTAATATATTGTGAATCTGCCCAATTTGAGTCTCAAGGTTCCTAATAGATGCAGATTGGTTTTGAACCAGGACGTCGGTCTTCTCAAACCTCTTGCTTGTCTCCTCAATGAACTTGGTTAATGCATTTTTCGAGTTTGATTTTTGTTCTTGATGTTGAAATGTAGGAGCTTGTTTTTGCTCATTATTGTTGCTCCATGAAAAATTTGGGTGTTTCTTCCATGCTGGATTATAAGTATTAGAATACGGATTCCTTTGCCCTCTTTGGAAATTGTTGATGTAGTTGGCTTGTTCATGCTGAGCAAACTGGTTTCCCTCTTGGCAATCGTTCGACGCATGATTTCCTGCACAAAGGTCACATGTTAGAGAAGAAGATTCAATTGCATTAATTTTCAACACATTACCTAATTGCTTTTGGATGTTCGTAAGTTAAGCAGCCAATGCAGTGTAACTGTCGACTTCGTGCATTCCCGCTGATCTCCTTGTTGAATTTCTTTCTAGAGTTCTCATATAGTTGTTGTTCGCCATCACCTCGATCAGATTGTATGCTTCTTCTAGCGTTTTGGTGTTCAAGGCTCCCCCACTTGCAACATTAATCATGGCTTGAATGGTTGGTAGCAAACCTTGGTAAAATGTTTGCACTTGTGACTAGATTGGTATACCATGGTATGGGCACCTCCGTAAGAGATCCTTAAACCTTTCCCATGCTTCATACAATGACTCTGAATCTTGTTGGTAAAAGTTGGTAATCACACTCCTCAGTTTGGCCGACTTGGCAGGTGGAAAATACTTAGTGAGGAACGCTTGAGCCAACTCATTCCATGTCGTGATGCTCCCAAATGGCAATGAAATCAACCAAGCCTTAGCTTTATCCCGTAGAGAGAATGGGAAAAGCCTTAGTCTGATTGCATCCTCGGATACCCCATTATGCTTGAATGTGTCGCACAACTCAAGGAAATTTGCGATATGCAGGTTGGGATCATCATTCGGTAACCCAGCGAATTGGATTGACTGCTGAATCATTTCGATAATTGCTGGCTTAATCTCGAAATTGTTCGCTTGAACGGGTGGTCTCCTGATGCTTGAATAACACCCATCAATAGTAGGACTAGAATAGTCCTTCAATGCTCTCTGAACCACTGCTGCTCCACCCATTGCATTTCCTCCTAAATTATCCTCATTCTCATTCTCTTGATTTTGCATATTAGGATTGACAACTCCTGTGTTCGCCATTGACCTTTCATAAATAGCTTGCCTCTTTTCTTTTCTCAACTGTTTTGCGGTTCTCTCGATCTCAAAATCAAGTGGATTAAGATGACCACGACCTCTGGAACGTAAACTCTCCAAATTCTAGCTGAAAACCACAAATAAGACAAACAAAAATAACAATTAATCAGTAAATAGAAATAAAACAAATCAAATTAGCAACTAAATATTTCGTATTGATATTGGTAAAACAAAATGGTTCCCCGGCAACGGCACCAAAAACTTGACAGGCTATTCGCAAGTGTACGAAATCGTGCAAGTACCAAAACTCGAGTAAACGAGTGTTGAATCCCAAGGGAACTACCTACCAAGTACCAAACTATTATATTCTATTGCTATTTGATTAAACTGAAGTTTAAGAATGAATTTAATGAAAAAGTAAATAAACTAAAAACTAAGTACTAAATAAAGGCAGAATTTGTAAACACTTTGAAGTAAAAATCAATATGACTAAACCTAGGGCATAGATTTCACACCAATTTAATCCTATGCATCATCATCTGTTGTTAACCTAATCAAGCGTATTCTAAAAGCCAAATCCCCTATTATTCCACTAACTCTCTCTCGAGCAATTAGCAAATTAACCGTTAAGCAACAACCCAAGATATCTCTAAGTTGGATTTAGGAGCTAAGAGATCATTAAGCTCTATGGAATTTACCGGAGCCTCACAGATCGCGGTAACCTATCTCTAGCGTTCGCTCAATCTATGTTTTTATTACCTACGACAAATCAGGTTTCATCTCTCGATCTCAACCTAACCCATGATATCATTCAACTCTCGGGCCCTTGAGAATTGAAAGCATTATGCACAATAATAAAACTTAGAATTAAAAGCTCAATAAGAATTAACAACAATCCAAGTCAACACATATTCATAAATTGGGCTACATCTTAGCCCTAGAAAAGAAAATTAGTTCATAATGAAAATAACAAAATCCATCATTCTATTCAATGACATCAGTTCAAGAAAGAAAAAGATAAAAACTTCTCTAATCGGTGAACGAGAGCTCTCAGGATCCCAATCTCCAACTTGATAGCCGTCTTCCTCTTCCAAAAGTCCCCTTTAATTTCTTAAAAACTCTCTTTTATATCCCTAGGGTTCTTGGTCGTGCTTAGGAAAAAGATTAGAAAACTTAACCCATTCAGATTCGGATTAGGGTAATGAATTAACACAAACCCGTGACCCATCGCCGCGCGGTAAGAATGGTCACCGCGGTGATCGTTCCTTCTGTCCAAAGCATCCTTAAACTTAAGAATTAGATGAATTCATCAACACAAACATTGTATCTCTCTGAATAAGCTTTCCAACGCCACTAGAATTGTCAAATTCTGACTTCTACAGCTCACGTTATGATAGAAACATCGAGGCATACTCATAATGAAGAATTTCCAGATTTTCCGTAACATCTTCGACGTATCACAACTCCCTCATTTCGACCCTGATTCTTGTGCGGTTTGTTCCTACGCGTCGTGAATCCTATCGACATCATTCTTTTCCCGTCAACAACCTATTTGAGCCTGAAAACACTCAACATGCACCCGTGATCCCATAAATGGTATTTATGAAAGAAATAATCCAAATTCCACGCTTTAAACACATTTTTCCATAAATAAACCAATTAAATCACTAATAAAATATAAACATTCAAGCTCTTATCAGTTACATTTATGAGAGTTATTTGCCCTTTGATCAAAATGAAAAGAAAAATCTTTATTTACTGTGTTGATAAAGAAAAATGCATAATATAGTTGGGCATGAGGGAAGGGGGAGCTTCTCTTGCAAAAATTTAAACTTGACCAATGTGCCATTTCACCCCCTTGAGGACACTATCACACACTAAGACAAACTCTTGGAAATTTATCTCACTTGTGTGTGATTAAGGAAGTGTTGTTTTGATTGCACCATGTTGACAACTTCCGTATGAGTTTTCGTGCCTTTTAAGATTGAAAATCTGATCTCTTAGGTTGTTTTGCACAGATTGACTGTCTTGACCTTCAAAAATTCATGTAAAGCATTTAATAATTTAAATTTGAATTTTGCTCAATAAATTCTAGTCTTTTGAAATTTTTTGATGTTCTTTTGGGATATTGTGTGCTCACACGATTGCATATGTACACTTATTTAGGATAGAGTTCTATTTTTGGTAAAACTCTTTTTCAGCATCTTAGAATAGCCGCTTGCCATAAATGTGTTGCCCTATTTTTTCTTTGCGTCAATCTTCATTTTCTAAAACCCTATCACGCCTTCTGTGTTCCCTGTTTTTCACATTTTTTTTTCTCTCAAATCTTCACTGATTTTTCCCATGTTTTTCTCACATGGATTCAAGAAAGAAAGCTATTGAGAACCCAAAAAGAAAGGCTATGGAGGAATCTCTCAAGAAGGGATTTCAAGACTTGAAGAAATCCAACAAGAAAAAGGCGATGAAGGAGAAGATGCCACCAGAGTCTGATTTTACGACTCCAAAGGAATCCCATGAAGAAGAAACCAACCATTCACCCTCACTTGGTTCATCCCCCATTTCCAGTGATCACCAAAATTCAGAGCGCTCACAGAATGAGTTAGCCCCTGTCTAACCTGAGAAGACACTTGAAAAATCTTCTTCAGCATCAGATAACGCCTCAGAGAACACGCCGATAGCCACTCTGAAATTGTGCAAAAAAAGTTCTTCAAAGAGCACGCCTATAAAGACTTTGACTCCAGCAGAATTGGCGAAAAAGAGAGGAAAATCCGTCATGGAGGAGCCTTCGTTTGGTAAAATTTTTCCTTTTGTTTTACCTGTTGTTGAGAATAGATTTAAGAGCCACATTGTCAAGAAGACAATTATGAGTGAAGTGAATGTTAGACTAGAAGACTTTGATGAATTTCATGCTTTGATGAAAGAAAGAAATTGGTTAGGGACTGTCACTAGGTTGCCTGCCCTTATACAAACTCTTGTCCAAGAGTTTTATGCCAATTTTGGTTTTGACAATGCTGACTCAAAATTGAACATACATAATGATAAAGTTTATGTTAGAGGACATTAGGTCTTGTTTACTGAAAATGTTGTAAGGGATGCTCTCGGTTTGAAGAAGAGCAAAAAGAATGTTGATTTGAAAAGTTTAGAATTAGACAAAATTGTCAAAGTCATCACTGGTGGTTCAATTACTGTTTGGCCAAGAACTGGTGTTCTTTAGCCTGGTGTGCTCACATCGTTTTACAGATTATTGTTTAAAATGTCACTGACAAATTGGCCCCCTTCAATGCACAATTCGACTGTCAGACCTGAATGAGCACAACTCCTTTATGGAATTGCTCAAAGGAAAAAGATTGACTTGGTTGAGTTGATTTTCACCAGTATTAGAGTTGCAGCGCAATCAACTCACTCTTTACAGATTTTGTGATTTCCTTCTTTACTTTACAAAATCATTTCCACTTCACAAGCCTAAATCCTATGAAGTGGAACCTGTTTTGAAGATAAAGACTATCACCAAGAAATCTTTCAGACAATACAAGGAACTTGCCACCATCTTCCTCAATTGATCAAGGAAGGACTAACACTTGGCAGTCCAAGCTTTTTGTTGCCATGTAGGACTTGGAGACTTCAATGGAGTTTGTCCTTCAATATGTGAAGGAAATTCACATTTCTCTCTGCTCACAGATGGACAAAATGGAGGCTGATCTGAAAAAGAAGAAAAAGAAGAAAGAAAAGACGGTTCTAATAGAACCTGCTGATCAGAATGTGGTACCTCTTACTCCTCCAATGATCCTGTTGTCGTTCCTGCATCTGCCATACCTACTAACGATGCTGCTCCTGAGATTCAAGTTGAAGAAGGAAAGGCAGTTGATGAGGAAGAAGAACAAGTTTGTGACAAGGAAAAAGAAAAAGCTACTGATGACCATGAACAAGAACCTCTTGAAGGTGCAGCTGTTCAAGATTCTCATGTGCGCACTGACGCTGCTCCTCCCATTCAAGATGAAACTATTGACACCTCCCCTGCTGTAATTCCAGAAGTTCAAGTGGAGGACTCACATGTTATCATCACTGCCTCTCCATAACACAGAACCAAGAGGAAAGCTGGTCGCTCTTCTCTACCCTCTCGAAAGTCATCAAGACTTATGAACAAAGAGGGGGAGTAAGAAGTATGGGGGAGTTTATAGCTTATTTATGTTTTGGATAAACTTAGAATTTTTTTGTTCTCTCCATAGGGGAGTTTGTTACTTTGTTTGCTACTGTTTTTTTTAACTCCTTAGTTATCTTACTTTGATGTTTTATTTGTTTTATCTACTAACCATGTGTTCACATTTGTGTTGTTTTGGTTATTTTGTTATCATGTTTGTTTGTGCAAATCTGCAGGTCTTAAATGGTTTTTTTAAATAGGTTTGTACTTGATCTTTTTTATTATTTTTTTTGTTCATAAGTTTGACGAAGGGGGAGAATATAGAATATTCATTTTTGTCAAACTTATGAGTTATGTGTATGCACAACAGTTATGTGTGCACACTGGCTGCCAATCCTTTTATTTGGCTTGTTTCATTTGTTGTGTGTGTGCACATCAGTTCTTAGTGCGCACTATTGCTAGACTTGTGCTTTGGCTTGTTTCGTTTAGTGTGTGTGTGCACAACAGTCTGTGCTTACACTCTCGCTTCAAATATTTTGCAACCTAACACGAGTTCCATGTCTGATAAAGTGAAAAAGATATTGTTTATCTTTGTCTCTTGATATTTAGGACCTTTTACATGTGTCATAATATCCTTAAGTTGGTCCTAGAGAATAAAGTTATCTTTCTCGATTTGTTTTGTGGTCTAAACCAAAAGAAGGAATAGTTTCCTTATTTGGACAAACATGGGTCAGCCCCTTGTTGGTTCATGTGGCACTATATTGTTGAGCAAGAAATCCTTCATTATATAATACTCTTTCTTGCGTAAATGAATCTAACCTTTTGACAATTTGTTTCATTGTACTCTGAATTTCTTAGAGTATTCTATCTCTTAAGGTTCAAGGTTCATTTCTCTTTTGTGCCAAAACCTCACCATATCAAAAATAGACTTGATGACTTTTGGAATGTGGTTCCTTTGCTGATGCTGGTGTGTGCCGTCGGTGCTTGAAGCTTGGTAGTTTACAAGCTGTTCTCGGGTGTGTTCCTGGCAAGAAGAAGCTCCAAGGAGTTGCTACACGTTAAGGATTCAAAGTGTGGTGCTAAGCGTAAAGTTGAACAGGGAGTTCTTTTTACTGTAACTTAGATTAGCTTTGAACTATATCATGTAATGTGTTTGACTTAGTAGATTGCTTTAATCTGGACAAGGTCCCATGGATGTAGGCTAAATGTGGATTTAGTCGAACCATGTATATGATTGTGTTCTTTACTTTTTCCGCTTATGTTTGTTGTGGTTAAAAATTAGAAATCTCTTAATCAACTTGGTAATATTTTGCTGCACGTTAAAATGGGTACTTTAACACCAGAGTGTGTTAACCAATCCCCAACAATGAGTATAGTATGCAAAATAAGGAATGATATACTAAATAGAGAAAGTTTTGCTCATCATTCAGATCTTGTTCAATAATGTCATTAATTTCTATTTGAAATTTTTTAGATAGCAATAGTAGTAACAATGGATTGTATGTGTTACTATTATATGAAGTAGCTCAAAAGATTGAATGTTAATGAAACTCTTGATATCCTAGAGTTTGAAGAGGATTATTCATGTAACCGACCGGGAGAGTGAGACCAAGTCGATTGGACGAGAGAGGTCGACTGAGTGGCGAAGAGTCAAGTGACTTTTCTGAAGAGTAGAATTCGAGTGGATGTCTTGGGGATGAGCCGAGCCCAGGCGCGAATAGTTGAGTGACTCTTCTAAAGAGGACTTCAACAAGTTGATGTCTTTGGGATGAGTTTAGCCGAGCCGAGCCGAGCCAATCTGAGTCAAGAAGAGTCGAGTGACTCTTCTAAAGAGCAGACTTTAACGAGTGGACGTCTTGAGGATGAGCTGAGCCAAGTCGAGTCGAGACTTTTTAGTAGAGGATTTTAACAAGTGGACATCTTAGGGATGAGCCAAGCCGAGTTGCAAACAATCGAGTGACTCTTTTGAAGAGGAGGCTTCAACGAGTGGATGCCTTGGGGATGAGCCAAGTCGAGTTGCAAATAGTCCAGTGACTCTTTTGAAGAGGAGACTTCAACAATTGGGCATCATGGGGATGAGTCGAGCCGAGTTGTGAAGAGTCGAGTGACTCTTTTGAAGAGGAGACTTCAATGAGTGAGAGTCTTAGGGGTTACCCAAGCTGAGTAGCAAAGATTCGAGGCATCTTTGGGATGAACTGAGCTAAGTCGCAAAGAGTCGAGTGACTTTTGAAGAGACTTAAAAGTGCGCATCTTGGGGATGAGCCGAGCCAAGTCCCAAAGAGTCGAGTGACTCTTTTGAAGAAGAGACTTCAACGAGTGGGCATCTTGGGGATGAGCCGAGTCACGAAGAGTCGAGTTAAATTGTATTAGGAATAAGTTAGTAGATATGCACCTAGATTATGTACCTGTGTTTCAATCATGTAATGGGGTGTATTTTGTAGAGTTTCAAAGTAAGTAGGAGTAGGAAAACACAGTGTTTAAACACTTGTCTTGTATCTTGTAAACGCTGCATTTCACATATAACAGTAGCTATATAAACAGTGAGCTGCTCAACTAATTCAGTTAGTGAACATTTACTTACTCACTCAATATTAGAATTCTTCAATCTTCTCAAATTCTCTCAATCACTCAAGTTATGTACTCTTTCTTTGCTTTTACAAAACCTTACATGGTATCATTCTCTCAATCTCTCAAGTTAGGTACTATTTCTTTGTTTTTACAAAACCTTACATGGTATCAGAGTCGTAGACTAGCGTCAATGGCCAATTCAACTTTAGATTTCTCCAATAACTTTTCAAAGATTGATATAGAGCAGTTCAGTAATGGCAACATGCAACACTCCACAGCTCACTCATCTCAACCTACACTCTTGGTAAAGTTAGTAGAAGGAATTACAACTTCAGGCGTTTGCAAGTTCTACCTGCATTAGCTTCTTATGAGCTAGATGAGTATGTAAAAGGTACGAATGTCTGTCTTTCTCTGTTTGTGATGGAAAAATTAGATGGAAGTGAGCAATTTGTTAAACGACCAAACCCTAAATATTTCAATTGGAAGAAAAGTGATCAGTTTTTGGTTAGCTGGTTATTGTCCTCAATCTCGAAATCCATGTTTCGACATGTTTCAAAGTGTCAAAGTGCATATGAAATTTGGAATACACTTGAGTTACATTTTCAATCATTTTCTAAGGCAAGAACCTTACACCTTATAAATATGTTGCAGACCACTAAAAAAGACTTTTAGAGTATAAATGATCATGTTTTGACAATGAAAGAGGTAGGAGATGAACTGAATGCTTGTGGTGTACATACTGGTGATGAAAAACTTTTATTGTACATCTTAGATGGATTAGGGCCAGAGTATGATGCCGTATTAGCTAATCTTACCTTTAATGTCAGTCGTATCACATTTCAAGAGGCACAATTTTTGTTGCACAAGCATGAAATGCGATTAGAAAAACAGAACAATGCATTATTGAATTTTCATGAAATGTCCACTGACTTATTAGCCTCTAAAAATAATACATCTGTGACAAAACTCTTCTAAAATGGTATCGAATCAGCCTGGTCTTTTGCTAAGCTTAGTAGGGCATAGTTATCCTCAACCCTGAGTGTTATCTCAACTGCCAATACAGACTCAGAATACTAGTTTTGGACCTACTGGCTATTCACAATTCTTCAATGGAGGATCAACTTTGAATCAGTTAGAAAGTTTTCAAGGTGATTATGATAGATTGCCTTAGAATCATAGTTCACAATTGGTGCCTAGTGGTTTTATACCTTTTCCTAAAGGTCGAGGAAGAGGTAGAGGTTATGGGAAGCCTAGGTTGATGTGTCAAGCATGTGGAAAACCTGGACACTCAACTCTTCACTGCTACCACAGACTTGATCAAGATTATCAGGGGTTCTCTACACTTTTTTTTGCTAATATAGGCCACTCCTGGCCATATCTTAATGCCTCTGCACATAATTCCTTTCCAATAGCTCCTAACAATTCTGCTCACGCTTTATTTTCAGGAACTATTGGTACTACTAATCTTTCTCATCATAATGTAGCAGGCTATCATGACTAGTTAGCCTATGGTGGACAGATTCAGAATCAATTCCCACATAGTTCTACTAGTTTTTCTAATATTCCACAAGGATGTTCTCAACCTCACCAAAGTTCTGTTTGTCCTTACTTCATTACTATGCATACTAATCTTGCTCCTTTAATTGATACTAATTCGGTCTCAGGTCATTTAGCTTCACAAATGGCAACACCACAAACTGTGAAAGATCAGTCTTGGTACATGGATTCAAGGGGCATCAAATCATATGATTGCTGACTCTTCCAACTTGCTGACTAAGAAAAATTACTCAAGAACTTCCAAAGTCCAAGTTGGTAATGAGGAATCTCTACCCACTACTCACACAAGTATATTAATGCTTCCATCTTATGAATCAAATAGGCTTGTGCAGCTTCGCAATATTTTATGCGTTCCTAATATTGCCAAGAACCTGTTAAGCATATCTCAAATTACAAAAGAAAATAATGTAATTGTGGAGTTCCATTCTAATTGTTGTTTGGTAAATGATAGAAGCAGCAAACAGGTTTTGCTTTAAGGCATAGTAAAAAATAGGCTATATCAGTTGGATTGTTCAACCGCTGTTATGCCTACTATTGGTGATCCTAGTTCTAATTTGCATTCTTCATTGCCCATGTCTGCATCTTATGCTATAGCAGATCATGGGAAGTCTTCCTTAGCTACTTCTATAGATATTAATAGTTCAAGTATAAATAAAACTGATGGATGTAGTACATTTGCTGTAATGCCTAATTCCTCATTGCTTTAGCATGCTCGGCTAGGCCATCCTAGCTCCAAGTCTTTACATATTGTATTAAATAAAATGAATGTAAAACATTCTTCTGAATGGAATACAAATTACTTTTGTGAAGCATGTGTTTTTGGTAAATTGACACAATGCAGTTTTCCCACTTCCACCTCTAAAGCTATTGCATCTTTGGAATTGGTTCATACTGATTTATGGGGACCTACCCTTGTTATGTCCAGTGAGGGATATTGCTACTATATCATATTCTTGGATGATTATAGTCGATACACTTGGATCTATCCACTCAAACTCAAATCTAAAGCTTATGAGACATTTACTCAGTTTCATGTGTTTGTAGAAAATCAATTGGGTGCTAAACTGAAGTGCTTATAGTCTGATTGGGGTGGTGAGTTCAGGCCTTTCTCTAAGCACCTTAGTCACCATGGGATAATGTTTAGACATCCCTGCCCTCATTTGCACTAGCAGAATGGGAAAATTGAGAGAAGACATAGATCAATTACTGAATTTGGGGTTTCTCTCTTAGCTTATGCTTCCATGCCACTTAAGTTTTGGTGGTTAGCTTTCTCTATAAGGGTTTACTTACTTAATCGTTTACCTTCAATTGTGTTAGACTATGTTTCTCCTATTCAAGTTCTTTTTTAGTAAGCTCCTAACTATCATGAATTGAGAATATTTGGCTGTAGTTGTTACCCCTACCTTAGGCCATATCATAAACATAAGTTGGATTTTCATACTGAAAAATGTGTGTTTGTTGGGTCACAAAGGCTACAAATGCATGTCCAAAACTGGCAAACTCTATGTAGTTAAACAGGTGAGATTTAATGAAAGAGAGTTTCCCTTCAAGACTGACTTTTCTAGCTCTAATGAAACTAGTTCTGCCTCAAATTCTCATTTGCCTACAGTTCCAGGCTCTAATCATTGGACGATTCCTAATCTTGACACCAAAGCAAATTCTTCTACTAATGCATCTGGTACAATTCCTACTAAGGATCTGTCTTCAAATACTTTAAGTACTCCAGCTGTAGTCTCCTCATCTAAAGAATTGCAGTTCAGTGGCTCTTCACACCCTTCCACTTCTACTTCTCCAAGTTCTGCACCTACTGATCCTCCTAGTATTAAACTCCTAGTATTAAATTAGATGTTGTACTACCTTTGACATCACCTAGCTAGCATTACCAACTCTTCCACTAACAACCATCCCATGGTCACAAGATCTAAGTCCGAGCATTGTCAGATCTCAGCTTAGGCCTACTTATCCACCCAAACCATTCTTAAGGAACCTAAACATGTCAAAGAAGCTTTGGCCATTCCCAAGTGGAAAACAGCCATGGAAGTTGAATATCAAGCTTTATTGAATAACAAGACTTGGGAGATGGTTCCATATGAAAAAGGTATGCATGTAGTTGGTTACAAATGGGTATTCAAGACCCAACTTAATTCGGAAGGTACCTAGCAAAAGTATAAGGCAAGGTTGGTGGCAAATGGGTTTCAACAAACCCTTGGCCTAGACTATTTTGATACCTTTTCACTAGTTGTAAAAGTAGCCACCATTTGGATAATCTTCTGCTTAGCAGTGTATCATGGATGGGATATTCATTAGCTAGATGTAAACAATGCATTCCTCAGTGGAGATCTCACTGAGCAGGTTTTCATGATGCCTCTTGAAGGTTTTTCTTCCTCAGCCTCTTCACCATAGGTTTGTAAACTTACCAAAGCCTTATATAGCCTTAAACAGGCACCCAGGGCCTGGTTTTATAAACTAAAAGCTGCACTATTGGCTTGGGGATTTCATAACAACAAGTCTGATTTAAATTTATTTTTCTACACAAATGAATCAGCTGTGATATATTTACTTGTCTATGTAGATGATATTTTAGTGATAGGTAATGATATGCAACTCATCAATAAGGTAGTTCAAGACTTGAACAATCAGTTTGCTCTTAAAATCATGGGACAAGTCCATTATTTCCTTGGCTTTGAAGTAAAGAGAACTACCTCTGAACTGTTGCTTACTCAGTCCAAATATGCACAAGATTTGCTTGAAAAAGCTAGAATAGAGGATTGCAATCCTTGTACAACTCCAATGCTCATTGGTACAAAACTTGGTAAAGAGGATGGTGAATTATTTGAGCAACCAACACTTTATAGAAGCATTATTGGTGGCCTGCAGTACTTGACACTCTCCAAACTTGACTTAGCTTTCACCGTGAACAAACTAAGCCAATTTCTTCAAAGTCCAACAGTAGCACACTGGACAGCCTGCAAGAGAGTCTTAAGGTACATTAAGGGGACTCTTACTCATGGTCTTTTTTTTTTTTTTTTTAAAAACATGCACAATTGTAGCTTGAGGCCTACTGATAAGAGTGTAATTTATATATTTTTATTCCTTTCATATTATGTTTTTCGTTATGTTTTATGCCTAGTTGAGTTGATTAAAGTTTATTTTGTAGGTTTGGCATATTTAGATAGACTTTATGAAATACTTGAGAAAAGATTAGGAAATTCCAGAGTTTTTGTTATTCTGACCAGTGCTGCATTTTTCAGGTTTTTCAAGGAGTTAGATTTCTCAATTGCAAAAGTGTTCTTCAATAAAAAGTAAAGTAGACGAATCAAGCTTTCCAAGAGGTATTATGGGCGAGAATACGAGTTCGTTTGGGCCATCATTAGTTGTTGCAAAACCGGACCTGGAATCCTACTCACTCCGGATTCCCGGTTCATATATCGAGTCTTCGAACGGGCCTAACTCGGAGCTTCGTAAATCGAAATCAGGTGATTCAAAAGCCCAGATTAATCTACACATCCAGGAATAAAAACTTTTATGAAGTGACCGAGCCTAGAAAAGTTATTTTTCATTGCGAGAATCCTGGTGCAAGCTGGAGACGAATTCTGTTTTCCATATCTGATAAGATTTTGACAATTTTGGAAGTCTATCTTTTAGCAAAGATCTAGGAAAGTAATTTTCGTGATTCCTGGGGTAGAATTAAGGAAAACACATGTTATTTATTGATGAGTTGTTAGGTTAAAAGAGGGGGGAGAAGAGAACAGCAATAGTTTTTAGTTTTTTCGGTTTTCTTTTACTTTCTACGTCAAGATGTGAGGCTGATCTTTCTTTGTCAGTTTAAGGGGATTTTGAAGCCTAAATTCATGTCATTGGTGTAACTTAACTTCAGTAACATTGTTCTCAATCTCGTTTTTATTGGAATTGTTTATGTTATTCTGTTTCAATTGTTTATAATTTTCTGATTGAGTGATTTAGTAATAGCTTGCTGAGTTGTTTAATCGGAATTTTATTTGTTAGAATTAGGAATTGTGATACGTAATTGTCCTATTTCTATTCAATGAGTAACACATGGTGATAGATGATTATGGACAAGTTTTCATTCTGTCATCTTGAATAACATAACCTAAGTTAAATAATCTGAGCCTGCGTGATTGTTGCTTAGATTGATCTATTTTCCTAATTCTTAAGGCTGCCATTGAATTAAACTTAGAGAGCTTATTCTAGGTTGTTCAAGGGTTAGGATCTACTTGAAGAGCTTATTTCAATAGTGACAATTAAGGGAAAATTGGGTAATAGAGCTTGTTGTTTCCTAGGGTCAGTAGTTCCATAATAACGAGACAGAATAATGTTACAGTTAGTATATCCAATGCATGTTTAGGTGGATCTTGAACCGAGAACTAATTGCTTTTAATCTGATATTTTCTACCATTATTTGTTTTAAGTTTAGATTGCATTGATCACACCCCATTTCGTTACTCTGTTGTCCTGTTTACTGTTTAGGGTTTTATTGTATTTTTCTGTTGTTTTCATTGTGGCTATTGGCATAGAATATAGGATTTAATCGAATCATTCCCTGTGGGATCGACCCTTGCTCACCCTATATACAATTTAGTAGTTAGGTTAGTAAGGTTCATTAATTTGGTGCATTCGGCACGCTACCACCTATGTTGATGCCGATTGGGCAAGTGACATCAATGATCAAAAGTCTACCACTGGATATGCTATTTTCCTTGGTCAAAATTTGGTTTAATGGAGTTCAAAGAAGCAAAAGGTTGTGTCTTTGTCTTCCACTGAAATTAAGTATCGATTATTAAGTTAGGCTACAACATAGGTTTTCTGGATTCAACATTTGTTTGAAGAATTGGGCATTCCCATCAATCAAGTTCCAGTAATTTGGTCTGACAACATGAGCATAGGGGCTTTATCTTCTAACCCTATGTTTCATGCTCGGACTAAACACATCAAAATTGATGTGCACTATGTACGAGAACTGGTTGCAAGGAAAAGTGTAGCTGTACAATATGTTTCTTTTGAGTACCAAAAGGTTGATATTCTCACTAAACATTAACTATAGCAAGGTTTCATACACTATGAGAGAAGTTAAATGTTGTCTCGACATTGCCTAAGGTGCTTGAACAGTCACAAGAAAATTGATTCTCCAAGTAGTGCATTAAAGTCAGTACTGTGTAGTGTAGTTCATGCATACATCAGTTCTACAACAGATAAGACCTCAAAGATGCTTAATAAAGTTGATAGTTCACAAAAGTGTTCAGTTTTAGGGGAGATATTAAGGAAAAATATGATTCTAGCTTTGGGGGAGATATTGAGAAACAAAGCAAAATGTAAGTTTAGTTTAAGAGGGAATATTAGGAATAAGTCAGTAGACATGCACCTAGATTATGTACTTGTGTTTCAATCATGAATAGGGTGTATTTTGTAAAGTTTCAAAGTAAGTAGGAGTAGGAAAACGTAGCATTTAAACACTTGTCTTGTATCTTGTAAACAACACGTTTCACATATAACAACAGTTATATAAACAGAGAGTGCTCAACTGATTCAGTTAGTGAACATTTACTTACTCAATATCAAAATTCTTCAATCTCTCAAGTTAGGTACTCTTTCTTTGCTTTTACAAAACCTTACATATTGAAAGTAGTTAAGTAGAAGGTAAGGATGCTTATTAGTTAGTTTTTGGGCCCAAATTTTATCGTAGGAACCATTTGTTCAAATTATTTATTGTAAACATACAAATATACATGATTTTTCACTAGCAGTAGCATGTAAGAGACTCCATAATACATTAAGAAATTTAATACATCTTATTTAGGAGTAGAAGCAACACATCGTTGAAGTACACGTCGATCCAAACATGTAAGCATGAATTAATTTGTTATTGTAGCTGATGAGAGCTTTGTTTATTTGCCTTATTGGTAAGGTAAACACCAACCTCTTCGCAGGCAGCGATAACAATATCAAGCATTGAATTTGGATCCTAAACATTCGCATTCAGCTTCTTAATATTCGCGATCAGCTTCTCAACATTCGTGTTCAGCTTCTCATAGTCAAGAGTCCAATGCAACAAACTGCCCCCATCTCTTGTTGGAGTAACTTAAATGCTGACAGTGAAGCTCTTGAACAATTTCATCAGAGGTCTTCCCATTGTTTTGTAAGAGACTGACTTGTTTTTGTTATCAATTCCCACTTTCACCTTATTATTTATAGTTTTTCCGTCTATAAGTTGATCACACAAATTAGAAAAGTAACACTTACTATCATGCTTTTACTTATTCTTGCTGTAAACTTTCAAATGCAAAAAGTTTGATTGAATTTTTATCTTTTAGTATTTATTGCTAATAATGATTATGCCAATAAATATGTGGTAAATCTTACATATATAATTAACTGCAAGATAAGGTATTTGACTTGCCAAAGAGATAATTATAGCAGTAAATAGAGCCATATAATAAAGACTCTAAACTTTATTAGGGTTGGATCTGGTCATAAAAGTACACCGTTTTGTGATGCTAGAACGACCTAGATGATGTTGATTCTTATGGATTTTGGAAAACAACGAGCGCTTGATTATTGTGGTTAAAGGTACAGTAAATTAGTGCATTGGTTAATAAGACATTGTTTTTTGTTATTTATCTTGTAGTGTGTAGAATTCATGAACTTTGTTAGCTAGAGGTTTGATCTCAACATCAGTCTTTAGTTGTCCACAAAGAGCCATTTTGTTGATATGTTTTGTTTTGAATGAATAGGAGAAGCTTTGATTATGGATGCTAGAACCCTTTGCCTTCAGAGGGTGCATCACTTATTACTGCAAGAATATATGTATATGGCATATAGAATATTATGATTTAATGGTCTACGTAAATGGCACGTAAAAGGCATATAGAATCTTCGCAATTTCTTTCTTGACATCTATCAGCACATTGTCGAGTATAAGATCTTGGTGAATGCTATCATGAGAATGTAAATATGAAACATCTTCCAATATTTGAAGCAAAGACTTCTGCAAAAGAAACTACTAAAAAAAAAAAAAAAAAAAAAAAAACAATTTTCCTACTAAAATGTGCTAAAATATTAAGCAAAGTCTAATATATGATAGAAATAATCAAAGTGAAAGAAAATATCAACTTACTTTCCTCTGAAGAAGTCATAGAATCGAGAAAAGGAAAGTCGTAAAACTTTCCAGGAAAACAAACAAGAATTTGATAGAAAAACAGAGCAAGAAACTGCTGAAAGATTTTTATTAAAAATTCAGGTAAAAAGGTACAATGCAATACACGTGTAGTCTTCTTTTATACTAGGTCTAAAGTATAATAGAATCAAGTTGGCAACGGTTGTAACAGAATCAAGTTGGCAATACAAATGGTGAGGCAATGAGGCAAGTGGCAATGCAAGTTGCACTCCTTATGCTTATACATGTCAGCACCATTACGGCGTGTAGACTGCTGAAGGGTTCATGAATCTTAGTCATTCATTTGATTCTGGAATATGATTATCTTTAATTGATGGTGTCTTATAATTTTGCAGGCTACTGATCGTAACATCCTCCCTCAAGCTGATGCAATATAGATTACAAAAGCTTGCATAGTTGTTAGACCGATCGTCACAGTCTAAAAATTAAACCTAAATACCGTAGTAGCGGTAAGCAGGATCGAATCCACAGGGAGCAAGACTAACAACCTAATGTATTTTAAGTAGCGGAAATGAAATTGGCAATGGATTAAAGAAACTAAATAGACTAAATGCAAATAATGAAATAGTGAAATTAAAACAAATAAAGACTTTATAATAAAAATGTTGCCGTTACGGTTTTGGTACGACACGAGACCGACTCACACAATTCTCCTCCACCCTCTACGATCCCCTAAACCTACAAGGCAAGGTAAATCAATGAAATGGTTTCCCGACACTCTAGGTATAATCTATCCTGTCTCACCCGATCACTCAAGTTCGATTGGTTAAAGACTATCATTGAACGTCGATAAACGCTACAAGGCAATACCACTAGTTGGTACACGATTAACAAATACAATTTGTCAACACGTAATATCCAATCAACCAACTTCACAATAAACACAACAATAGTAGAAATTAAACTAAATCCGAACACAACTCAATTACAATCAATGTGAAGTAATGAAAAGCAATATTCATCATTTAATTATTCCAAACCAACGTTTATCATTCAGCAAGTTCTATGAAAACATTAAATCATAATGGACAACAATATTCATCACAAATTATGCTCAAATCATATTAAAGTATCGAAATCAATCATGAAACAAAAACAAATATAATCCGAAGCACAATACTACCAAATGTCCTATAATCGGGCTCATCCAAGTAGTCGAGAGCCGATGAGGAGAGTCGTGGAGTCAATCTCGATCTCGCCTATGCCGTAACAGACAACCAGGAGCTTAGCCGCTCATGGTGGTGATGACGGAGGCCGAAACGGTGGAAACGGAGCTGACCATGGCGGAGAGGAGGTAACCGACAGCGATATGATGCGAAGAAGGGGCGAAAATGACCAACGGACAGCCCGGAATACGAACAGCCGCGGTTCGCCAGAAAACATTAATTTTCCGGCGGGTCTCCAAAAAACGGTGGCGGAAATGGGATCCGAAGGTACCGATGGAAAGCTCTGGTGATGGGGAGTTCAGATCAGGTCTTAGGGAGGTGAGAAGTCACCGGAAATGAGCAGGATCTGGCCTGGAAGATGAAGGCTAAATCACGGATTTCGACGGCCTGCGGCGGCGTTGCTGAGGAAGTGTAGATCCGGTTGTGGGGAAGGGAGATCGACCCTTGGGGAGCCGAATCGTCATCGAAAAACAGCCAAAACTGGCCGGGAAGATGAAACGCCGCGGTGGAAGATGAAACGCCACGGTGGTGCTTGGTTCACGGTGGTGATGAAGGGATGATGGTGACCGGAGCAAGGGGAAGCCGAATCGTCGCCGGAAAAGGAGATGACTCGTCACCGGAGCTTGATCGGAGAAGGTGAAGGGTCGTCGGAAAAATGAAGATGAACAGCCCGCCCGTTAACGCGATCTGCACTTTTCTTTTATACAACATATTGTAAAATTTTGTTTAGTCCCTGCACAATTGAAAAGTGACAAAATCAGCCCCTTAAAACATGACATTTTACCCCCTAAACAGCATAAATGAGACAAAATCACCCTTAATCCATAAACCACAACCCAATATCAACTCATATATTTTCCAAAATCATTCCAAACACGTTAAATTCATAAGAAAAATATTAGGAAGCGATTTTCGTGAATAAATTCATAAATTCTTTAATTGTCTCAATATACTTCAATTTAATCACAAATGGGGTATTTTTATCACCAAAATAGAGTCACTTTCATGACTCTAACAATAGTTAGCAGCAGACGTTCATATTCTAAAGTAAAAAACTGATGCAACACAGCACACACCTTTGTCATCGTAACATCCTCCCTCAAACTGAGCAGTAGCAAGCTGTAAAAGTTTGGAAAGGCAAAGGTGTGCAAACCAGTTTAGTTTTGACTTGAGCAAACAACAGAAGAAATTGACTGGTTGCAAGAGATAATAGGAGACAAAATGTCCTCCCTAAAGCTTGTAGGACAGTTAAGAGTAGATTGTGTGTCTTCCTTAAAACTGACAAGAGAAGTCAAGCGTAGTTTACCATGCAACATTTGAAAGCGTGTGATGGGCAGAGGTTCTGTAAGTATATCCACAATTTGAAATTCAGTGGCAATGTACTGAACAACTAGCCTTTTTGAGAGAACCAAGTCTCGGACGTAATGCACATCAATTTAGATGTGTTTAGTTCGGGCATGGAACACATGATTTGCAGCCAGGGCATTTGCACTATTGTTATCACACCACAAGACCGATTGAGTAGGAATATAAATCTTCAATTCGTGCAACAATTGCTAAGCCCAAATGAGTTCAATAAAAGCTTGAGTAAGTGATCTATATTTAACTTCTATAGAACTCAAAGCCACCATCTTTTGTTTGCGAGATACCCAACTAATAAGGTTGCCAAAAAGACAAACACAGAAGCCACTGGTAGACTTTCTATCATTGAGATCATTGGCCCAATCTGCATCGACAAAACCTTCTAACACTAGATTTTGAGAAGGCTGAAATCTGAGACCAACATCAAGAGTGCCTTTGATATAAAGTAGGACTCTTTTTCAAGCAACCCAATGAGACATAGATGGACTTTGTAGGAATTGACTTAATCTATTAACAACAAAAGCCAAATTTGGTCGAGTCATAGTTAAGTATTGTAGGCTGCCAATAACACTTCGATACAAGGCTAGATTATCAAATAAGGCACCATCATCTTTAACCAGCTTGGTATTTGTAGCTATAGGTGTTGAACTAGCATTGGCATCAAACATTCTAACCTTTTTAAGTAGGTTAGTAGCATACTTAGATTGATTTAGATGAATACCAGAATTAGTTCTTACAACTTTAAAGCCAAGAAAGTAACTTAATTCACCTAAGTCTTTTAAGGCAAAAGTTTTATGTAATTCATCTATTAGCTGCTGAATATAAACAAAGTCATTACCTGTAATTAAGATGTCATCTACATATACTAGTATATAAACAACCTTCGTAGAGGAATGGTGAATGAACAAGTTGCTAACTAATAAGGAGTTCTGAAAATCTTTTTTCCAATAGCACTCCTTTGAGTTTCTCAAACTAGATGCGAGGGGCCTGCTTAAGACCATACAAAGCCTTGTTCAATTTACATACATGAGCAGGCTTGTTGGGTCAATAAACCGAACTGGTTGTGTCATGTAAACAACTTCAGTGAGATCACCATTTAAGAAGGCGTTATTGATGTCCATTTGTTTAATTTTCTAGTTGAATTGAACAACCAATGTAAGGATGATTCTAATAGTACATGGTTTGACTACTGGAGCAAAGGTTTCAAAGTAGTTGATTCCTGGAATTTGCTAAAACCCCTTAGCCACCAATCGTACTTTATGCCTGGAAATGCTACCATCCATGTTATACTTAATGTGAAACACCCATTTTTTATCCACTAAGGTCATTTGACTTTCATAGGGAACTAACGTCCAGGTGTTATTTGCCTGCAAAGCATCATATTCCTGTTTCATAGCTAAAAACCATTCTGGAGAACTCAAAGCTTCATGTACATTTGAAGGTTCATTGAGTGGTGTTGCAGAAGATGTCTCGGCAACAAGAGCATTTGTTTTGCTCTTGGATCTAATCAACATAGGGTGTTTATTGGTGTTTAGGGGTTGTAAGACTGATGAATTTTGAGACAAGGGAAGTTGAACTTCTAAATGAATTGCAAGAATTGATGAGGATGTGGTATTATTCATGACTTGATACAGTCTTGAAGGTTGATGCTCTGCTGATGTTTCAACATTTTCAAAGACTTTATCTTCAGAAGTCTAATTCTGAGATTGAGTTGAAGAAGAGGATGTTGTCAGATTACCATCTGAAGACTTAGTTGCTTATCCTGTAAAATCAGTTAGTAGTGCACATGGAAGTTGCCAGTTAGAGGGATACACTACGGACTCAATTGGTTGCTGCTGAGGAGCTAAAACAGCAAGTTGCACATCCTTGGATGGAAAATTTGTTTGATCAAAATCTACATGCCTGGAAATATAGACTCTTCCTGTTTCACTTAGACACAAGTAGCCCTTGTGAGAAGAGCTATATCCAATAAAAATGCAGGGTTTGGCATGGTAATCCATCTTATGAGAATTGTATGGTCTTAGGTTGTAACACCCACATCAAGGTACGTAATTTTATTTATGCCCTAATACCCTTAGTTGGATTTCTTTGAAGTTACCTTAGACAAATGTGAAGAAAACTCCTTAAAACTTTATTAGGGGTAAAATGGTCTTTTCACTCCTAATTAGATGAAAAAGTGGAGAGTGAAAAGAAGCAAAATAATGTGAAGAAGATAATAAAAATGAGGGTATTTTGGTAATTGACTAAAGGATATAGATGGGATTTCATAGAAAATACAAGGGCAAAATGGGAATACATGCATATATTATTAGATATAAGGTTTCATTAGAAGAAACCCTAACCATATTTCAGCCCTTGTACACACCACCCTCACCCCTTTTTCTCTCAAATTTCTTCACCAAATCTCAAAGAGAATTCATAGGACTTGGCTTGGATTTTTATAGATTTTCAATCCTAAAGCATCCAAAGGTATGATTCTAGCACAAAGTGTATGATTAACCTTTAAAGTTTTAAATTCTTATGGTTTTTATATGATCTAGGTCCAAGAGGAAGAGACTTTTAGCAAAGGGGGGTTATATCACACATTCAAGGTAAGTAAACCCAATTTTAGCCTTGATTTGAGCAAGACTTGTGTAGAATGATTCTTGCATGTTTGTATATGAGAATTGTTGGCTGTTTTTTTATGTTGAATGATGTATAATTTCCAGCCATGAGAAGTAGTGCTTGAGTATGTGATGAATTGGTGGAATTATGGAAGAATTAGTGATGGAATTTTGAATGTTGAGAATTGTTGAGAACGGCTAGGTTTGATGCTATAGTTAGTGAGTTTTTGCTCAAATTTTCGTGGATTTAGAGAGATGTGGAAGTGTAACCAACATAGTAGTTGCATGTGCATATGAATTGTTTGATAAAAATCCAAAGAGAAAATGCATGCATGAGTTAGCTAAACCCTATTGAAGAAAGGGTTAGAGAAAGGCAAGAATTGAAGTAGAAAGATTATGTTGGGCTTGACCAAGTGTAAATGTTAGTATTCAAGAGTGCATATTGTTATGCCAAAATTTAGAATATCACTTGGTCATGTTAGTTCCATGAGATAAATGGCCCTTAGTGCTTAGTTCTAGTTACTTGAACCTTTACTACTTGAATAGCATATGAAAGTGTTAGAAAAGAATTGTATGTTAAAGTGTTCCTTTGATATGGCATTGTTGATAAAAATGGTAGAATATGTCATGACATACCTGTAATGACTCTCTTTCTAGCTAGTATACTCGTAAAATAATAGTAAAACTTACTAAATATATATAAGAAAATATATACATATAAACGAGTATAAAATTATGGGCCCATATTTAATTTTCTTTATACACAAAACTTTACATAATATAATAAAGTCTCAAAATATTAACTTGACAGTTTTGCCTAACCCTTCCGCTGCGTGATGTTCTAAGTGATCGAATCTCACCTATTTCCTACAAAAACATTGAAAACAACGGGGTGAGCACTAGTTGCTTAGTAAGTAAACCCGCTATGCTACCCTTCTCTCTCCGTTGCTTAAATTCTGAATTTCTTTCCTTACTTCACACTTCCCAATTCTTCTTTATTATTTCTCTACTCTTACTCTGTTTTTCTCTTTGTTCTTTCTCTGTTCTTTCTTTGTTCTTTCTCTATTCTAATTTCCCACTACTCAGATAATGGGCATGGTATTATGCATATATATAATGCAAATGCACAAATGTATAAAATATGTATTTTCTTTTCTATTTTTCTTATTCTGTTTTCTATTTCTTTTCTCTATATTTCTTTCTTTGCTTCCTTTTCTAGCCTTTCTTTCTTTTCTTTTCTAATCTTTCTTTTCTTTCCTTTCTTATTCTTTTCTTTCCTTTCTCATTCTTTTCTTTTCTTTCTTATTCTTTTCTTTTCTTTTCTTTCTTATTTTTTTCTTTCTTATTCTTTTGCCGATTGGACTCGGTTGAGGCATGGATTTGGAACCTTGGCCGTGTGAGTGTATTTTTCTTTCTTGGGTATAGCCCTCATTCACATGCACTCTTACGGACTGTACCAATTCTTCTTTCTTATTCTTAGGCCAGTCACTAAAGGCGGTGTGCATGTGGGGAAAATTCTTCTTGTCACTCACGGGTTCCCCATCGCAACAACCTTTTCTTCTTTTTATCTTTTTACACTTCTTTAAATAAAATTCAGTTTTGAACTTCTTTAATATTCACATTTCTTTCTATTTACTCTTTAACATTCTTTAGTGCTTTTTCATGCTCTTATGAGTATGTATGCATGTAGATGGTTTCATGCTTATATCTCTTCCTAAATTCCCATGTTTAGATGCAATAATGCAATATGGAATGCAAACATTTCATTCTCTACCATCTACCAACTCATCTCAATATAACACATAATCATACTCATACATGCACTTCTCTTTGACATTTCATCAAACAACTTATGTGCACAAAGCAACTCTAATTTGGCTACACTTCTATCTCTTTTCTAAGCCACCAAAAATTGGGAATAAAACCCTCCATATTTAACGCCAAACCTGTCCAAAAGATACACTCAAAAATTTCCACTCCAATTCTTCCAAACTTCATCCAAACATTCATCAAACATCAAATACACCAACACAACTTCTCATGGATAAGTTAAAATCATCATTCAACACCAAATCCATTAACAATTTTTCATATAAAACATATATATGCATAAAAGAAATTCTCTACACAATATTACTTAAATCATACTTAGGGTAGGATTTACTTACCTTATATGTGAGCAATCCAACACTTTAAAAATCTTCTTTGATCTAACTCTCTCTCTCTTACATCCTATGAACACAAATCATCAAAATTCAACACTTTAAAAATTAAAACTCACTTCTTAGTGCAAGGATCTTACCTAAGGATACTTGAGATTGAAAATCCACTCAAAAGTACCCAAGATCTATGAATTTCCCTTGAAGAAGAATGGAAGAAATTGAGAGAATATGAAGGTGAAAGTGGCGTGAAAATGGATGAAGAGTGGCTAGGGTTTCACTCTTCAATCCTTGATATAACATAATATTATATATTAGTTTCCCATTTTGCCCTTGCACTTTCTTTAAAATTTCATCTATGTCCCTTAGTCAATTACCATAATGCCCTTATTTTATTACATTCTCTATGAAATTCTATCTCTTTTCATTCCCCACAATTTCAACTCATTTGAGTAAAGAGACCATTTTACCCCTAATGAAACTTTAAGGCAGTTTCTTCACATTTTTTCAAAATAACTTTAATAAAAATCAACTAAGGGTATAAGGGCATAAGTTAAGTTACGTACCTCAATGTGGGTGTTACAATACCATTATGCCATAATGAATTTCAAGTTTGTGTATGTGACCTTGGAAAGAAAATCAAAGAATGGGCTTGATCATGCATATATTGTGCATATGATTTATATATAGCCTTGATTTGGTAAATGAGAATATTAAAGAATATGTTAACAAAGAATGAGAAAAAGAAAGAAAAGAAAATGGCTTGTAGATTTATTTTAAGCTAACATGCAAATATGTATATTTTCTCATTTACTAAAGAATGCAAGTGTAGAATTTCCATAGCTTGGAAATTTATTTAGAAATGTGTATAGTATATCTTTCTATTCCTTTTCTACAACATGTTATGTTAGAAGGTTGTTGCGATGGGGAACCCGTGAGTGACAGAGATGCAGAAAATTCCCACATGCATGCCGCCATCAGTGAGCGGCCTCAGCATAGAGAAACAACATTTGTACAAGTCCGTCAGCAGTGCATGTGGATGAGGACTGTACCGAGTAGAAAATACCTACATGTTCACCGCCATCAGTGAACAGCCTCCGCATAGTAGAACATAATTAGTATAGTTCGTCAGCAGTGCATGTAGATGAGGATTGTACCCACTATACACTCACGTGACCAGGGTTCCAAATCCATGCCTCAACCTAGTCCTATCGGCAAACCAGAACAGAAAAGAAAAGAAAGAGAAAACAGAAAAGAAAAGAAAGAGATATAGCATAAGAGACAGAAAACAGAAAAGAAAAGAAAGAGATACAACATAAGAGACATAAAATAGAAAAGAAAAGAAAATTCTTTTCTCAGAAAAGTTTATTATTTTGCATATGTATTATGCTACTTACATGATTTAGTATTTCTTATGTGCTCGATGATGTACAGTTTTATAAATTGACTTTGCACATTGGTAAGTAGCAAATTAGAATATCAGAAAAGAATGTCGAATATCAGAAAAGAATGAAGAATATTAGCAAAGATTAAAGCGAGAAAAGGAAAGTCAAAATATGAGTAACGGAGGAATAACAGTAGTGCAATTTGGTTTACTTACTAAGCAATTAGTGCTCACTCCGTTACTTTACTGTTTTGCAGGTACTAGATGATTTACAGTCAGGTGGGACGTTAGGAAGTGGAGGAGTTTGGTGGCATTATTCAAGATTATTTTGTACTTATTAAAGTATATCAGTTATCTTGTGTATATATTTAAATGAATTAAAATTAGAACTTTCAGATTTTACATTATATACCTATATGTATATATGTTTACAAAAGTTATTTAGTGGATTTTGTCATATATTTCTTAAAGAATTACTAGCTAGAGAGAATATTACATAAGTAGGGAAAACACCTACAGCCAAAGACTTTTAGTAGGGTGTAATCAGGGGCTTTGTGAAACAATTTCTCAAAAGGAGATAAGTATTGAAGAATTGGAGTTGGTAACCTGTTTATCAGATAAACTGCAGTATGAAAAGCATGCCACTAGAATTGAAAAGGCATTGAAGATTGCGCCAGTAAGGTCAGGCCAATTTCTGTAATATGCCGGTGCTTTCTCTCAAATTTTCCATTTTTTTGATGAATATGGGGGCATGGATGCCTGAACTTGATGCCATGAGAATATAAGTAAAGTAAAAAACATCAAAACTCACCCCCAATCTGTTTGAATACATTTAAGTTGAGTTTCAAGTTGTCCTTCCACAAGTTTATGAAATTGTTTGAAAATCATAAAGGCTTCTAATTTTTGCTTTAATGGATATATCTAGGAATATCAGCTGAAATCATCAAGGAAAGCAATGTAATATCTATATCCTTCCTTTGAAACTATTGGTGATGGACCCCATAAGTCAACAAAGATCAATTCCAATGGCTTTGTGCTGACTGTTGTTGACTGAGAGAAAGGTTGCTGATGCAAATTTCCAAATTTACATGCTGAGTAATTGTGCAATATTGATTCTGAAGTAGGAAGTTTTTTATTCAATGCATTATGTATAACAGCTTGAAAAATCTTATAGTGAGGGTGGCCAAGCCTCATATGCCATACAACTGAATCATGCTTATTAATGGCAGAGCTATATTTGACAAATGTAAGTTTTGAATTCTCGAATTGTCTATTGTGGAGACAGCTTCTATGTCAGTGGAAGACTTTATTCTTGAGGCAAAATTAACAGAATCATGCACTAATGGTCTTGCATAAGAACTCCGAGTAACAAGTGAAGACAGCTGATATAATATATTGCTAAGTTTCCCTTCTAGCAGGATTGTTTGCATCTCCTTGTCCTTTACAACACACAAGTCAACAAGGAACTCAACACTAACTGCATTATCTTGAGTGAGTTTTGATATGCTGATCAAATTTTTTTTTGTAATTTGTGGTACAACTAATACATTATTGAGTAGCAACTTATGTGAAGATAGTGATGTAAAAAGATGAAGATTGCCAATGTAGGTGATAGAGAGACACTGACCATTTCCAACCTGTAATTTTTCTAGACCATCGTAAGCTTCAACAGTATCCAGAGATTGCATGTTTGAACTGATGTGACTGGTAGCTCCGGAATCAAGATACCATTGAGAATCTGCCACTAAAATTGGCTAAGCAAAGTAGGACATTGGACATACATTATGAGAAACTTGTTGTTGCTGTTGCTGTAGTTGTGGTGGATTAGGTTGTGATGTAAGTGTAGCTCTAACTTCTTTTGATTGATTTGTAGAGCTAGGATCTTTTTGTAGGTAATACACTTGGTTTGCTTGTTCTGAGAACTCGGTTTGATTGGGTGAAAATGATTGTTGTTGAGTGGTTTGGTGATATTGAGTCTGGTTTTGGGGACCATTATGGGACAAATCAAGCATATGATAACATTGTAAAGCCGTGTGGCCAGGCTTTCCACATACCAGATAGAAAAATTTTGGCTTGAAAAGGTTTATGCCTCTTCCTCGTTCGGAGTTTGGGTTTATCCTTCTTACATCTTGCACCATTAAGGCGCTGTGAAAATAAGGAGAAGTAGATGCTGATACATGATCTACTGGATTTTAAGTGTGATTGTTAGGTGAAAGAATGTTGTTTGATTGAGTTACTGAAGTCTGAGGCGGGTGGTGAATTGTAGTGTAATGTAGGTACATGATATTGTGTTGAAGAAGTGTATGGTGCTGGTATTGGTGCTATTATAGGTGTAGGATATTGAATGGTATTGATGTATGGTAGATGTCCTTTATTAACACTATGATAGGGGTGAATTGAGGTTTGTTTTTGTGCTATTAAGGCAGAGTTGTCATGGTATAAGTTGTGTGCACTATTATACCTTTCTAGTCAGATTTCATGTTTGTGGAGTAAGAATTGTGCCTCCTAAAGAGTAAGATCATCTCCTCTAGCTGATAAGTGCACTGATACAACATCATATTCAAGGCCTAAGCTGTCTAGAATATATGCTATCAATTCTTCAGTACTTAAAATCACTCCACTTACTAAGAGAGAATCAACATAACCTTTCATTTTGAGCACAAATTCATTGATGCTTAAGGACTCTTTCTTTGCATTCTGCAATAAGTTCCTAAGATGCATTGTTCTAGCCTTTGATTAGATAATAAAATGATTTTCTAAAGTTTTCCAAATTTCAAAGGAACTTGAGAATTTTGCAACATATCCAAACATTGATTCAGAGATTGAAGAATATAACCAGCTCATAAGAAATTGATCAATTCTTTTCCATAAAAAATAGTTAGGATTAGCTTTGCTCACCAGGTCTTCGGTTTCAACAACTTTACTCAAGGTGAAAGGCTTAGGACAGGGACGTTCGCCATTGATGAAACCTTCAAGCTGGAATGATGTAAGAGCTGGTGATACTTAAGACCTCCAGTAGTTGTGGTTCTTTTCTCCTAACTTGACAGCAACAGTAGGTAGAGAACTTGGAAAGCTGAAGTTCTTCAGCTGATCGTTATTATGAACTGATTTTTCCAGATCTGTCATTTTGATCTTGCTCTTAGAGTTGGATAAATCTTCAAGATCATCCATTTTAATGACAATTGAAGAGCTCTGATACCATGAAGAAGTCCTAGAATCAAGGAAAGGAAAGTCGTAAAACTTTCCAGAAAAACAAACAAGAATTTGACAGAAAAACAGAGCAAGAAAATTGCTGAAAGATTTTTATTAAATATTATGGTAAAAAGGTACAATGCAATACATGTGCAGTCTTCTTTTATACTAGGTCTAAAGTATAATAGAATCAAGTTGGCAACGGTTGTAACAGAATCAAGTTGGCAATGCAAGTGGTGAGGCAATGAGGCAAGTGGCAATGTAAGTTGCACTCCTTATGCTTATACATGTCAGCACCATTACAACGTGTAGACTACTGAAGGGTTCATGAATCTTAGTCGTTCATTTGATTTTAGAATGTGATTATCTTTAACTGATGTTAAATCGAATTCTATCTGCATCTCTACTAATAAGTTAGAAATCTCAAGTTGCTCAATTCGTGAAAACTTTGGATCCAAGAAGTTCTTCAAGCTGATATCAAAACGATCCATCACCAAGTGCACTTCTTCATATAAAAAAGCATCATGTGTCCTGCTTTTCAATATAAGAAAGATAACACCACACAAGTATGATTCTAATATATTAATATAGATTAAATATTTTTATATCAAAACAATATTGATGTTATATATATGGATATACGTTATCATTAAAGATATATCCAATAAATATAAGAATTTAATGAAGAAAAAAAAAAAAAAAAAAAAAAGAAGGCATTTTGACATTAGTAGAAACTAAGGTCAAAGGGCAAGATGTATAGGCTAACATTTTTTGGTCTAAGAATCTGTTAGGTTAATGGTGAGCTTAATGGACTACAAATGCCCAAACAAAATAGATAGAATTGAATGTCCATCTGACTAAAATTTCTTTGGTTAAGATTATACTTTTCCTAAGAGCATAAAGCACAATTGTTTATGAGATATAGCATTCCATAGCTCTTGGAAAATTAATTAAGAAAATCTTCAATTATCATACATTAGACCTTCCTTAAACTCCATGCAAGGGAGTTGTACTTATAAAGGGGACAAACTACAAACAAGAATTAAAAAAAAAGGCAATTAATTGATTACTACGAAATAAAAAAAAAAATTGTAATAAATTACTACAAAATAAAACAAACCATTTGTAATAATAGCTACCTAACCAAGTTTTAATGTTCTTGGTAAGGCCAATTTCTTTCCAATTACAGTTTTCTTCATTATCACCTCATCATTGGTTTCGGAGTCCCCACACTTGATAACAACAGATTGCTAAATACTCCCTACCTATGATAGTATCTTGTATCATGCTTCTGACAATCCACACACAAAAAAAAGTAGTACAAGCCTAAAAAAAAAAAACTCCCAACTAAATAAAAGTTTTATAAATCCATATTTTTCTACCTTTGCCATGTTGGCCATTTGAGTAAGTCAATTATTATTGTTACCTTCTCCTCCAACTTGGCCATTTGAGCAAGTGAATAATTGTTGTTACCTTCTCCTCCAAGTTGGCCATTTCAACAACTGAAACTATCTCATCACCACTCAAATATTAGAAAATCATGGAGGAACAACCTGAAACAAAACAAGTTATCATACAAAACTAATGAGTGTGCTTGATAAAAATACAATTCACTAACAATTTAGGGTTTAGGGTTGCTTGCTTACTTGGAGGGCTTGGATGCCAGAGGGGGATGCCGGTTCCAGTTCCAGTAGGGGTTCGATGATTGGGGTTTAGGGTTGCGGTTAGTTGGCTGGTTTTTCAAGTAAACACAATCAGAATTTGTTTATTAAGAAATGGAAAGAAATTGATGGAATAGACTGCTGTGATTACGTCTTGATCATAAAATGCCTTGATTGAGCCTTGATTTGAGGCAATTACGTTTCAATCAATCATCCTAAAACTATGTAATTAGGACTTTATTACAGGATTGCATTTCCATTCTTACACTCACGCTTTTTGTATAAACTGAACAATGTACAAGCATACAAAGAATATACAGAAAATACTTTCTCCTATAATCTCTTTTTGGCATACTATACTCTGGCAATCTTTATACCTTCTCTGCCACTCTTGCCATCTTTTTCTTCAAACTCTGACAGAAATACAAGAAACTAAAACCTTTGTTTTCAGAACAGAAAGAAAGTATTAAAATAATCCAATACAATAAACTGAAAGAAATACAAGAAACTATAATCTCTGTTTCATTACAGAAAGAAAAGCTTAAAATAATCCAATGCCACTTCACTATTCTAAAAAAAGTACAAGATTTTCTTATAATTTTCACTAAGATTTTGCTGCACTTCCTCACCAACTAAATAAAGCTCCAATGGCCAAAAAAAAAAAAAAAAAAAAAAAAAAACTGAAACATAATATTTTCCAAATAAAAAAAAATATTACAGAGATGTTATGAAGCTTCACAACAAATAGGTTACACCAAAATCAATTGTAATTACAAGAAATTAATTCATCAAGATAAATTAATTAAGGGGAAATTTTTTTTACTCCAAAAATAGAGACAAAACAATATGAACCTAAAGAAAAAGTGATTCCGAAAAAAAAAAAAACCATAAAGCTTGAGAAACGAGTCTTTGCGAACCTGAAATGAGGCAGAGAAGAAGAAAGATAGCTGGTCGTAATGGTGAAGAAAATGCTTCAAGAGTGGTTTGATGTCAGGAAACGGAGAAGAAGATGGTGGCTACTTGAGAGTACAAACAGTAGGCGAATTTGTGTGAAGGGGTTAAATGAAAGAAAATGAAATATTAAAGGATTGGTTTACTTTAAATTAGGAAGAACATAAGTACACTCCTGTAGTTTGGGAAAATTATACAGTGGATACAATGCCCATTTAAATTAACTCACACCATTTGTGTTTAAAAGATATTCAAACACCTCCCAAAATCTTAATGCCGTCTAATTGGAAACTAATGGCAAACACTTAGGGCATGTTTGGCTAATTATTTCTGTCTATATTCCCAATCTTATTTTCAAATAATGTTTGGCACATTATTCCGGAAATATTATCCTATTTTTTTAATTACTTTTAGACCCCATAAGGTTATTAATTTTATTAAATACCCCCTAAAAAAAGTTTAAAAATTAACAAAAACACCCCCGTGACCCATACTTGCCAGATTCCGACAACCATCGTCCGATGGTGCGGAATACTGCCTACAATAAGGATTGATCACCGTGGCCAATTGGTAGGTAATTCTGATCATTTTTCACCCCCGACGGATCCACGGTGGGATTTAGCTGGAAAATGCTAGATCTGGCTATTGTTGACCGAAAACGACGGCCATATCTTTGGCCGTCGCTGACGACCAAAGATAGCCATCGTTTTGGCCTTTTCTGGCCGTCGCGGCCACAGCAGGCCGTAGATCTGACTTTTTTCGGTTAGATCCGTGGTGGATCTGGCTGGAAAAGGTCATAACGATGCGTTACGACACAGATTCGACCGGTCTATGTCATAACGCGATTTTTCGGCCAGATTCTGACGGTGGTGGTAGGAATCTGGCACTGTAGGTGGTGGGAGTATTTTTGTCATTTTATATATTGGGGTGTTTAATTAAATTAGTAAACCTAGGGGCTTCTTTATAAATTTTTAAATTTTACCTCGTAATACTCCCCTATTCAACTACCCAATATTATTCCCAAAATCCTATCCAAAATAATAAACCAAACGCACCCTTAATTGTTCGAAAGACTATGTCACCCCTTTTGGCTTTAATTGATACTATAGTTAGAAATTTCCTATAATTCCTTTAAATTTTCCCTAAGTACATTTGAACACTCTTGTTATTGTAATTTAACAGTTGACTCCCTCCCCAGTCCCCTCCAGACATTCCACCCCAAACACGGTGGCGCAGTCTCATCCTTCACTACCGGGCCACCATTTTTTTTCTATTGTCTCTCATGTTTATCTCTTTCTATTTTTCAAATTAAAGAATTCGCAACACATTAAGAAAAAAAATAAGGTATTTGTTAAATATTCACCACAGTTGGGTTTTTTTTTTTTTATTTTAATTTTTACTTGTCAAATTTTGAATCTTACTTTAGTTTAAGAAAAAAATTAATGAAAAGACAATTTTGTCCCTTTTTTTTTTTTGTCAACTGAACTGAGCTTAGACGTCGTTTAATATTAGGGAGATGTTTAATTTTTTTTTTTTTTAAATCTTGTGGGGTAAGTTGTTTTAAAACATTAACAAATTTAGAATAAAAATGCTATATCCACCGAAAAAATTACACCGAAACAGGTGGAGCTCCTTTTCTCTAACAGGAAGCAAAAAATGCTAAAACCAAACAACACAAAATATAAAAAAAAAAATGTCTTTCACGCTTTCCCACAACCCATGTGCTTTTTTGACGCCACTTCCTCTTCTTCATGGCCTTCCATGGCTTTTTAGCAGTTAATGGAGAAGAAGAATCAGAAGAAGAAGGGAAAATGACAGGAGGAAATCAACACTTACTAGTAGATGATGACCTCAGAGAAATAGGCAAGAAAGCTGCTTGGAGTGTTAGCTCTTGCAAGCCAGGCAATAGCGTCTCCTCTCTTCGTGATGATAATCTTGATAGGCAGTAAAACTTCTCTCCACTCTCTCCAATTGCTTTTTAGTTTTATTAAAAAAAACTAATATGTAATGGACGCCCGTCCATTCCTTATGGACGGGCGTCCATTATATATGGACGACCATCCTTACACAATGGACGGGCATCCATTTGAAATGGACGTCCGTCCATTCCATATTTTTTTTTTAAATTTTTATATTTTAAAAAAAAATTAATAACGTTAAATGTGAGTCAGAAGACACGTAAACTGGTATAAAATTTCGGTGTAAAAACCCCGGTGTCTGTAGCATCGTTGAATTTAGAATACCTCTTTGTTTGGAAATCTATCAAGTACCTCTCTGGCAGTCAACAACGCTTGATAGTATTTTAACATTTGACTGTTTTTGATGATGAATGTCTAAAATACCCTTCAAATTTGAACTAATGAATTGACATTTAATATTATTAAAATTATTTAATAGGATGTCATGCAAAAAACTTAAAATAGAAAAGATAAATAGATAAATAAATTATTTAATGAATTAACAAAGCATAACTATTAAAATAATTAAAAAAAGCATAGAATCTTGTACAGACATGTAATATATTCAACACACCAAAGACTTCTGCAATACGTAAATTTATCACATATCATAGTTAACTTATGCTCTTATATCATAATTTCTAATTAACTCCTCCAACTTCTTCAATAGAAGTTGCATTTTTTTTTAAAATGCGGATCTTATTAAATAGCGTCAAATAAATAAGTACTAATACAATTTAATACTAAATGATAAAAATTCAGTCAAATTTTCTCTAATTTAAAACTATAAAATTTTATTATTTAGTGTTTCCTTGAATCATGCAACAGCTGATCTACAGTGCATACATAATCTCTTATATAAAAAAATCTCAAACAATAGAAGATGTTTTTAGAACTACACTAAATGTTATGGACTAGATTAGCCTAAATAATTACTTAACAAGAAATCTCAGAAATTTTATACTAAAGCATATATAGTTTTCATGCTCTTACTATTAGTTATCTAAGTTAATCTCTATATGACCTCTCATTTTTCGAGTAGTTAAAATGAACGATATATGAACTTAGTAGTGGATCCAGAAATTTCTGCTAGGGTGGGCCAAAGTAAAAATTAATTATACATTAATACTTTTGTCCATTAATATTTTTGTTAGGGTGGACCAAAATATATAAATTATACATATTAATATTTAAAAAAAAAATTTCATGACCTACCCAAAAAGTGGCTGGATCCACCCCTGTATGAACTTACAGAATCTATAAATTTACTCTCTTAATTAAGATTAACAAACAACGAAGTAGGCATAACATTTGTGTTTTTTTATTACTCAACAGGTGATGTTGAATTTTTTCCAAATAACTTAAATGAATGATTAAGAAAACCATCCCATATCATATACAATTGGTGTGTGTTACATTAATCTTAATAATGGGCTTGTTTTTAAAACCCAGTTAATGGTAATTTATCACTAAACATGTTGGTCTTGACCTTGATTAGTTTAGTTTAATTATGATAGATAAACACTTAAATCAAAAGTTTTAGTTTAATTATGTTAGATAAAAACTTAAACCAGAAATTCAAGTTATTAGATAAAGATTTAGGTGATAGAAGAAAGTCTACGGTATTACAGAATGTTGCCGTGGTATCATAAGTCGATGCATGAATAATATATAGTTATTATATTTAATAACTATCAATCTCATTAATATAAAGATAGATGAGAGAGAAAAAGTATTGAGATGACATAAACTCATTGGTTGGTTATGAATGATGTACCGGAAGGGATATAAAAACTAATTTTACGGGGGCAAATTAAAAATATAATAATATAACCATTAGATATGTATTTTGTAAAGTAAATGAGTAAATCAAATCTAAAAAGATCAGATCAAAATATATAAAACCAAGACAAACTAATGGACATTTTTTTTTTGAGTTAGGATCACCAGTCCCAACTCACTACTATGTAGGTATTCTAGATTGATAAAAGCCGGTTTCTTACTCTAATAAATATTTCCTTAAATTATTATATAATGGCTGTTATTTTACGAAGAATTTACGTATTCATCATAATATACTCGTCAAGGGAAGAAGAACAGAGAATATTAAAGCAAATTAATAGCAGCTTCGACTGGCCACACAACACAAGCAATATTGCACATACTGAAGTTCATGAATACACGCATATTGTTTGCTAGCAGAAGCATGCATGCAGGACACTTCACACATACTGAAAATAAATTTTATTTAGTACCAGAAACATGCAAGGACACTCCCCACATAAATGAAAATACATCTTATTTAGTACCAGAAGCCAAACTCCGTATTCAAGACATCGATCGATCCAAGCATGCTCCAAACTAACTTGCATGCATGCATGCAATTATTTGTTGCATCAGACGATTCTCATCAGTTGCATTGCAGTTGAGGAGAGCTCTGTGTGTTTGCCTGCTGGGTAAGGTGAGCATCAATGTCTTTGCAGGTATCAACAAGCACGTGAAGCATCGCTTTTGGATCCTCAACATTCGTGTTCAACTTTTCGTATTCGAGAGTCCAGTGTAGCACGCAGCCTTCATCCCTTGGACTAACTTCAATACAGCACTTGAAGCTCTTGAACATTTTCAAGAGAGTTCCTTCAATTGTTTTGTATGAGGCTGACTTGTTCTTGTCATCTATTGCCACTTTCACCATATTAAATGCAGTTTTTCCGTCTGTGTACGGTATCACACAAGTGAGAAAAAGCAACAGTAATCAAACACATTATATATATATATATATATATATATATACATTTATATATGCATATAACTTCCGGTGCAGATGAGTTGTGAAGTTTTTAACATGCAAACTTGGTCGATAGTGGTAAAACAATTGACGATTGCAAGCAGTTTTATAGATTTACATGTTAAAATTTTCAAAACATCCGCATACTAGATGCTGACTTACCAAGGAGAAAGTTCCAGTTGTAAACGCAGCCCTCTTTGCCCCATTGACCTCCAAGTAAATCAACACTCTGAACATATTTAGGGCTTGCTTTGGCCATGTGGTAAGGGGTCAAGGTATAGAACTCAAAAACCTTGTCAGCAGGAGTCTTGAGCTTAACATCAGCCTTCATCTGACCAGAGAGAGCGATTTTGTTTACTAGTTTTGATTTGTATTCACACAGGGGAGGCAATTGATGATGGTTGGTGACATCAACCCTCTACGGCCTTCGGCTTATATAGGAGGAAATGTGAGTTGGTTGCTACTTTTCAGTTTAATTTGTTCAAGCACTACAACCATTCAGATCCTGCCACGTCGAAAGCTGAAGGGTCTTCACCTAAAAGTTATTCTCAACGAGAAATATACAACTAAAAAATGGTTCTAGAAAAGGCAAGAGGGAACATCATTACTTTAAAGATAAATTATCAAGAAGGGAAAAATAAGATTCTAGTCAAAGTACTTTAAGCGGAAGAAATCATGAAATTTCTTTTTGGATAAGCTATATTTATGCTCATTGTTTGAAGTTATTGATTCTATTTTTGATTTACAAGTAATTATAACATGCAACAATCGATGACAAATTTGACCGTCAATGGTTTAGAGTCTTATAAATCTGTCATTTATTGTTATGAGTTTGGGAGTAATTTAATGTTTTTGAAATAATTCCACAGATAATGAAAATATTATCTAAAAATCCCACAACAACAATTTAAAAATATTTTTGCAACTTTTTTGATTCCATAAAAATTCAATATTTATATATAGGAGAACAATATTCTCAAACCACTTGATGAAAATGAATCATTTAATATGGTGCACAGTACTGCCAATAAGAAATCAGGACCGTCGTGCCATATAATATCATTCATTTTTTTTTTTTCAGTTTAAGTTTCAACATTATGTTTCAAAGTAATTTTATGAAAATTCAATGCATAAACCCTGAAATATTATAAATATTATTAATGATATTATAACTTTTTAAGTCTATATTAAGATGAAAATTTTTAACTAATAAGGAAATATATGTGTTAAAATTTTGGATAGCATGCTCTACGAAGGAATTTATTTCAAAATTAGTTCTATTTTTTTTAATGGAAAATATTTTAAAGCGAGAAATAATTATCTATAGATAGATGCTGTCTTCCTTATCTTTGACATAATTATATTCGTTTTTCCATATAGATGAGCATATTTACTTTTTTAAAAGCAAGTAAAGGGACTGTGGGAATATTGATAAAGCAATTGAGTCTATGGATAATGATTTCGTGGCACATTATTCAAATTCCTATTTCTATTTTAGATAGCAGCAGCAGTAACACTGGATAGTATGTGTTGCTATTCTATGAAGTAACACAAAAGATTGAATGTTAATGAAAAACTCTTGATATCCCTAGAGTTTAGGATTATGCATGCATTTATATCTGATGACTTTAAGTTTCGGCAAATTATTTAATTAATTAATATGAATGAATGCGCTGTGGAACCTTTCTTTATTCTTAATTGTTGGGGTTTTGGCCTTTGAAAATTTCTTGATTTGATCCTTCCAATTAGTAATTAGTTTCTCGTTAGCATTATGTTCTGCATATTAAGTCTCTTTCACAATCCTTAAGGCTAAGATAAGATATGTGCGAGCTTCAAGTAAAATGTTTTGGTTCTTTTTCTTTTCTGTGCTGATGATTACTTCGTTCAATGCTTTATTATCAGTATATACAAATGAAGCCTTGGCTGTCTGACTTTTCGTTTATGTTTCATTGCTGGGAATATTTATTTTTTTATGCGCGCGTTAGTGAGGAAGTGTTAGTAAGAGTTAGAAAAAGGTTAGTTAAGTAACCTATAGACTGAGTTAGTTAAAAACTGTGTTAGTTAGCTACTGCTGTGTGTTGGTTAGCTACTGTTATGAGCACAATAAAAGTGCGTTTACTGTACAAAGTAAAAGTAAGTAAAAAACGCGTGAATTTTTCAGAACCTTTTCTTCATTCTTTCCTCTGTATTTTTTCTTCTATTTTCTCTTAAAACTCTCATGGTATCAGAGCTGTCGACTAACGTCAAAGATGGCTGATCCTACTCAATTCTCCCTCAATTAAAATAAATCAGATATCAAATCTATCATTGAGCTTGTTAATTCCACAAACACTTCATCAATGTCTTCTTCCTCTCTTCCTGTAATTTCCCCCAAATTAACTAGGGATAATTACAGGTTCTGGAAATCATAAGTGCTATCTGTTGTGGGCTCTCATGACTCAGAGAAGCACCTTACTGGATTGGTCTCATGTCCAACACCGTTCGTTAAAGTTCCAATTGAAGGCACTGAAGGATCGACAGAGAAGAAGTCTAATCCAGCGTATAATCAATGGAAGAAGACAGACAAGCTATTAGTAAGTTGGATTCTTGGCTTTATATCAGAATCTATGTTCTCAGTAGTGTCTAAGTGTCAATTTTCTGCTGATATGTGGATTGCACTGGAAGAAGAGTTTCTTACGGAGTCTAGAGCTAAAACTGTGCACATTAAGAATTTGTTGCAAAACACTAAGAAAGATAATCTTAGTATCCATGAATATTTCGTAAAGATGAAAGGATTTGCTAAAACATTGTCAGCTAGTGGAATTTTAATTTCCGATGAAGAACTAATGAACTACATTCTTGATGGTTTAAGTTCGGAGTATGATGCCGTTGTCGTAAATATTGCTACAAGATTGGAGTCTAGGATAGATCCTATTTTTGTTCAGGAAGCATAGATTATTTTGCAAAAATATGAGCTCAGGTTAGAAAGAGCAAACCTAGTTGCAAATTCTGTTGTCAGCACTGAGTTTCATGGTGGCTCAATTCATCTTGCTAATCTCACTACTGATACAACTCAAACAAAATATCAGAGTGAACAACCCTCGCTTAATACTGGACAACATCAGTTTTCTCCTATACAGAACCCTTCCCAAAATTTTGCTCCTCATCAACCTGGTGCTGGTTTCAATTTGTCTATGAACCCAACACCACAGAATCCCTTTTATCCCTCACAATTCACTGGTGGGAAGAGGCAGAGTTATATGCCAAGTTTGTGGAAAAAGTGGACACCTTGCACTGAATTGTTATCATCGGTTTGACACAAGCTACACTGGAAGAAATAGCTCACTAGTCAGACCACCAAATTTTGATAATAGTTACTCCAGAACTCAAGTTGGTTTTCAGAACTTACCATACTTCACTCAAAGTTCACCTCAACCTTCTTATCACCCCATCATAAGTCACCAACCTTATCACCCCAACATAAGTCACCAACCAATTGGATTTTCCCCCTTATCCTATCTAAGCTCAGGAGCACAAAACCTCAATTCAGCTAGCTTTCTATCAGGACCCAATCAAAGCTCAGGCCAATCTCACACAAATTCTGGCCCTCAATCAGCCACAACTACTGCTCCTAATCAAGTATATCTGTCCCAGACTCAGCCATCAAATTTCTCTAATCCTGCTGCCAACTACATTGCTGCACCTTCTACTGTCCAGGATGCAGCATGGTACATGGATTCTGGAGCTATAGATCATGTGACTTCAGACCTGTCTCAACTTGCAGTAAACTCAAGCTACACTGGTACTGAGCAAATTCAGGTTGGAAATGGTGAGTTACTCTCTATATCACATACTGGTTTTACTTCATTACCATGTCAATCTAGGTCTCTTTACCTTAAGCATGTTTTATGTGTTCCTCACATTAGAAAAAAACTCTTAAGTATGTTAAAATTTACTAGAGATCAATAATGGAGTTATTGTTGAGTTTTCTGTTGATCACTGTGTTGTTAAGGACAAACAGTCCCAAGCTGTTCTTCTTCAAGGAAAGCTTAAAGATAGTCTTTACCAACTCCAAATTCCAGCCATTCCAGCTTTTCCTTTTGTCTCCAAGTCCAATCTGGCTGCAGATCATTCAACCTTTCCAGTTTCAGTCCTTAATTCGTCAGTTGGAGCTCATGCTCAGGCTTAGTCTTCACAAACTTTGCTTTCTGCATTTCCTGTTGTTCATACTATTAGTAATGCTAATAAAGATTGTGAAATTACAAGTTCAAATAATGTTGCTGTTAATAATTGTTCTCCTGCATTTGTACCTATTTGTGATAGCAATGCTAAGTCTGTACATGTATCATCTTGTAATAATGATACTGAAACCAATAAAGCTATGATTCAATCTTTTTCTACTGCAAAAACTAATGGTTTGTTATGGCATAAACGTTTAGGTCATCCTAATGCCACAGTTCTTGCAAAAATTTTGCACTCTTTGAACTTAAAACATACAGTCACAAGCACCTTTGATTTCTGCACAGCTTGCCAATTTGGCAAACTTCACCAATCCAACTTTCCTAGGTCCACTTCTAGAGCTTCTAAGCCTTTAGAATTAGTACACTCTGATTTGTGGGGACCATCACCTGTACCTTCACCCGAAGGCTTTAAATACTATATTCAATTTTTAAATGACTATAGTAGGTTCACTTGGATTTTCCCTTTGAAAGTTAAGTCTGAAACACAACTTTTATTTAAACGGTTTCACAAACTAGCTGAAAGACAATTTAGTACAACTCTGAAATGTGTTCAAACTGACTGGGGAGGTGAATATAGAAGTTTAGTTCCCTATTTTCTTGATCATGGCATTACCTTTAGGCATCCGTGTCCCTATACCTACCAACAAAATGGCTGTGTGGAAAGAAAACATCGACAAATTGTAGAACAAGGTCTCACACTCCTTGCTCAAGCTACTATGCCCCTAAAATATTGGTGGTTTGCTTTCCAAACTGCTGTCTATCTTACAAATAGGCTACCTACTCCTGTTTTGTCTAATCTGTCACCTTTTCAGGTTTTATTTGATCACCCTCCAGACTACTCAGGAATTAGAACCTTTGGCTGTGCTGTTTATCCTTTTATTAGACCTTATAACTCTCATAAGTTTGCATTCCACACCACTAAATACACTTTCATTGGGTATAGCATGCATCACAAAGGGTACAAATGCATGGATTCCAATGGTAAAATTTACATATGTCAAAGTGTCAATTTTGATGAATCTAATTTTCCCTTTGCATCATCTCCAATTCTAGCACCCAAAAATCATGTTTACTCTTCTTTTCCTTCGCACTCTTTACATACAACCACAGACACTTGTTCATTACCCCATACAACTAGTCAGACCACTTTATCACTGTTAGAGTCATGAAAGTGACTCTATTTTGGTGATAAAAATACCCCATGTGTGATTAAATTGAAGTATATTGAGATAATTAAAGAATTTACGAATTTATTCACGAAAATCGCTTTCTAATATTTTTCTTATGAATTTAACGTGTTTGGAATGATTTTGGAAAGTATATGAGTTGATATTAGGTTGTGCTTTATGGAATAAGGGTGATTTTGTCTCATTTATGCTGTTTAGGGGGTAAAATGTCATGTTTTAAGGGGCTAATTTTGTCACTTTTCAATTGTGTAGGGACCAAACTGATATTTTGCAATTTGTTCTATAAAAGAAAAATGCAGTTCGCGTTTCCAGGGGGTTGTTCATCATCTTTTCCGGCGACCCTTCGTCTTCCATTTCCGACAACCTCCGGTGACTCTTCGGCTTCCTCGTGCACAGATCGTCGTCATCCCATCGTCCCGGACACCACCGCGAATCACGGAACGCAGCCGCTAAGTTTCATCTTCCACCACCGCGACTGTTCATCTTCCAGGCCAGTTTTGGCCGTTTTTGGGTGATGTCTCAGCTCCCCAAGGGTCGATCTCCCTTCCCCATGGCCGGATCTACACTTCCCTTGCTTCAGCCGTCGCGAAAACCGTCCGAAATCCGTGATTTTGCTGCCGCGCCTCTTCATCTTCCAAGCTAGATCCTGCTCATTTTCGGTGACTTCTCACCTCCCCATGACTTGATCTGAACTCCCCATCACTAGAGCTTTCCATCGGTACCTTCGGATCCTATTTTTGCCACCGTTTTCCAGAAGACCCACCGAAAAATTAACGTTTTTTGGTGAAGTACGGTTGTTCGTATTCTGGGCTGTTCGTTGGTCGTTTTTGCCCCTTCTTCGCATCATATCGCTGTCGGTTACCTCCTCTCCGCCATGGTCAGCTTCGTTTCCACCGTTTTGGCCTCCGTCATCACCACCATGAGCGGCTAAGTTCCCGGTTGTCTGTTACGGCATAGGCGAGATCGGGATTGACTCCACGACTCTCCTCATCAGCTCTCGACTAGTTGGATGAGCCCGATTATAGGACATTTGGTAGTATTGTGCTTCAGATTATATTTGTTTTCGTTTCATGTTTGATTTCGATACTTTAATATGATTTGAGCATAACTTGTGATGAATATTACTGTCCATTATGATTTAATGTTTTCATAGAACTTGCTGAATGATAAACGTTGGTTTGGAATAATTAAAAGATGAATATTGCTTTTTATTACTTCGCATCGATTGTAATTGAGTTGTGTTCGGATTTAATTTAATTTCTACTGTTGTTGCGTTTATTGTGAAGTTGGTTGATTGGATATTACGTGTTGACAAATTGTATTTGTTAATCGCGTACCAACTAGTGGTATTGCCTTGTAGCGTTTATCGACGTTCAATGATAGTCTTTAACCAATCGAACTTGAGTGATCGGGTGAGACAAGATAGATTATACCTAGAGTGTCGGGAAACCATTTCATTGATTTACCTTGCCTTGTAGGTTTAGGGGATCGTAGAGGGTGGAGGAGAATTGTGTGAGTCGGTCTCGTGTCGAACCAAAATCGTAACGGCAATATTTTTATTATAAAATCTTTATTTGTTTTAATTTCACTATTTCATTATTTGCATTCAGTCTATTTAGTTTCATTAATCCATTGCCAATTTCATTTCCGCTACTTAAAATACATTAGGTTGTTAGTCTTGCTCCCTGTGGATTCGATCCTGCTTACCGCTAACTACGGTATTTAGGTTTAATTTTTAGACCGTGACGAGATCAGTCTAACAAAATTTTGGCGCCGTTGCCGGGGAGCAACGTGCTTTTGACTTTGTTTGTTTGGGTAGTTATTAGTTTTTATTCTAGGTTTATTTTAGTCTTTGTTGTTTTGTTGTTTTGTTTGTATTATTTTCTTTGTAGTGATTACTTTGTTTGGGTGAATTGTTTAATTTTTGTGTTCCATTTAGTTTGTCTCTTTGCATTGTTAGTTAATTATTTTCTTTTTAGGTTGTTTGCGTAATTTCATTTTTACTTTATTTTATTTTATTTTCATTTTATTTTCATTGGAATAGTTTCATTTGTGTTTGTTTTTGTTTTGCAGGAAAATTGCAATTGGGAAAACGCTTCAGCGTGTCGTGAGCATTGAAGATCCTGCACATCCCGATTGTGAAATTCTCTTAACCTTTGATTTTTCTTTTATTCCTAGGATTTAATTTTTGTCCTTAGTATTAAATTCTTTTAGGTTGTATTGATAAATTTAGTTTTGATTAAACATTTTGTTGTGTGAAATTTCATTGAGTATAGTTTCGTTAGATTTTAGATTTGTTTTAGTTTTGTTTCGTGTGCTTAGTAAAATTTGTTTCTTAGGTTTTGCATTTAGTTAATTTTCTTTGACATTGTTGTTGCGTTGCTTGTTGAGCCTTTTGTGTGTTTGGTTGGTGAATGCAAACTAGAAGGTCTTTTAACGAAGAGTTATTACCTTTGAATCTTGAAATTGAACGCACTTGTAAGAAGAATAGAAAACAAGCACGTAGGATGGCTGACCAGGATGAACCCGCACATGTGCCCCTTAGCCAACATTTCGCATCCACCACCTACACTTCAGCCTCATGTATCCATATCCCCAATGTCCAGACACAACACTATGAGATCAAAACTAGTGTCATCCAATTGTTGCCAAATTATTATGGGAACTTAAATGAGGAGCCATGCAAACACTTAGATGAATTTTTAGAGGTTTGCTCCACAGTTAGACTTCAACATGTGAATGAAGATGTCGTGCGCTTAATTTTGTTCCCATTTTCACTTAAGGATCGAGCCAAACAGAGGCTCAATTCTTTGGCAGCAGAGTCCATTATCTCTTGGACCCAAATGCAAGAAGGATTCCTAAAAAAGTATTATCCCATTGGTAAAACCAATAGCATACGACGAGCCATTACTAGTTTCGCTCAACTTGATGGCGAGGAATTTTATGAGAGTTGGGAATGTTTGAAGGAAATGCTTAGGAAGTGTCCCCATCATGCAGTCCCTAGGTGGCAATTAGTTCGTAGTTTCTATGACGGACTGACCGAGAGGCATAGGAATATGGTAGACGCCTCTTGTGGAGGAACATTTATGCACAAGGACGAGAATGAGTTATGGCAACTCTTCGAGACCTTAAGTGAAAATTCAATGCACCACATTTTGCGTCTAGAATGCCTATCTCAGGGCAGCCATCCAAGAAGGGTGGCGTGTATGAGGTGTCACGGTTAGATGACATTAGTTCCAAGTTAGAGGTGTTGGCCCACCGATTTGACCAGGTTGTATCTATACAAGGGCAATCCTCTACACAATCATCTCAGAAGGCGAACCAGAATGTTTTTGCCATGCACTCCACTCTTGACCATCCGGTTGAGGAACCTGCCCCTTACTCTTTTAAGGAGCAAGTGCAAGTTGCACAAGGCTTCCAGAGACGGAACTATCCGTACTCCAACACATACAATCATGGGTGGCGTAACCACCCTAATTTTTCATGGAAGCCACAACCACCTCAGAATGTCCCTAATAATATGCCATACAGGAACAATCCTTCTAATCAGCAAGGCAATTATAGGAAGCAACCTTCAATCCAACCACCCATCCAACCTAGGTTCCCACCTCCCGTTCAGCAGCCTACTCTAGTGTCTAGTTCACTAGAATCAATGATGGCTCAAATGCTCCAAACCATGCAGGAACAAAAAGCCGACATGAATGCTAGGTTCCAGGATTTAGAGCAGAATACCCAACTTCTACATTCTCATTCCCATTCCCAATCCATTAGTAAGCTAGAGACATAGATTGATCAAATAGCCGAAGCAGTCAATAGGAGGGAACAAGGCCAATTGCCTAAACAAGTCATTGGTAACCCTAGTGGTTCTTCTCAGCAGAGAGGGTTTTCCGAACAAGCTAAGGCCATGATGACTCTTCGGAGTGGCCGAGAGCTAATTAGGCTTGAGAGGGAAGTAAAAGTCCAGGGTAGAGAAGAGGAAAGTCTAGGTAGAGACCAAGCCAAAGAGAGTGAGAGTGAGCCTCTTGTAGAGTTAAGTGTTCAGAGACCGGGTAAGGAAAAAGTTGGGGAGAATGAACCATCCCCTGCATCGTACATACCGAGAGCACCCTTTCCTCAATGCTTAGAGCCCCCAAATGTTCCCACTACTAGGAAAAGCGCTAGGATGGATGAAATGATTGAGTTGTTTAAGCAGGTGCAGATTAACATTCCACTCTTAGATGCCATTAAGCAAGTACCTGCTTATGCCAAATTCCTCAAAGACTTGTGCACGCAAAAGAGGAAAATGAAATCTCACACACCTAAGAGTGTACATTTACCAGAAAATGTAAGTGCGGTTGTCTCAAACCGCATTCTCTCGAAGTTAAAAGATCCTGGAGCTCATATTATTTCTTGTGTGATAGGTAATGTCATGATTGATAGAGCACTCTTAGACTTAGGGGCGAGCGTGAACTTATTACCCACTTCCGTGTATGAACAGTTTAACTTAGGTGAGCTCAAGTCGACTGAAGTCATACTACAGTTAGCTGACCAATCGGTCAAATGCCTAAGGGCCTAATTGAGGACGTGTTAGTTAAGGTTGAGGAACTATATTTTTCGATGGATTTTCTTGTCTTAGACATGGAGTATACGAGCAGTGGAAGTATGCCACCGATTATTTTAGGGAGACCTTTTTTAACAACGACAAATGCTTGCATTAACTGTAGATCTGGAGAGATGGAAGTGTCTTTTGGGAATAGGAAATTGAGACTTAATGTGTTTAATGCTGGGTTAGGACCAATGCGTGAGGACGATAACGAGTGTTTCATAGTTGATGCTATTGGCAGTCTAGTGGAGGCTCACGCCCCACAGATGTTATGTAATGATGCAATTTACACTCTTATGAATCCATTTGTTGAGGAGATATCTAGCTTGAGTGTCGTGTCTGAGATTCAGGAGGTTAGTGCGTATATAGCTAGGTCGCCCACTCTAGAGCGTCGACCTTGGAACATCAAGTATGAAGCCTTACCACCTTTGTCTAAGACGACACAACCGAGGTCAATTGAGTCTCCACCAATCTTAGAGTTGAAAGCCTTGCCTGATACTCTAAAGTATGTTTTCCTAGGACCTAACAAGACCTTACCCGTGATCATTGCCGCCAACTTAGATAGTGAGCAAGAGAAGAGATTAGTGGCGGTCTTGACAGTACATAAGGAAGCAATCGGTTGGTCGGTAGCCGATTTGTGAGGGATTAGCCCTTCTTTGTGCATGCATCTCATATTTTGTGAGGAGAATGCTAAACCGGTGCATGAAGCTCAAAGAAGGTTAAACCCGAACATGAAAGAGGTGGTGAAGAAAGAGGTGATCAAATGGCTTGATGCGGGTATCATTTACCCTATATCTGACATCCAATGGGTGAGTCCAACCCATGTTGTACCTAAGAAGAGTGGCCTCACCGTTGTTGAAAATGAAAAAGGTGAGCGAATTCCTACCCGTACTCCCACAGGATGGAGAGTTTGCATTGACTATAGGAAGCTCAACCTAGCCACTAGGAAAGATCATTTCCCGCTCCCATTTATTGACCAAATCCTAGAAAAACTTGTAGGGAAAGCTTTCTATTATTTTCTGGATGTTTATTCCGGATATAACCAAGTACCAGTTGCCCCCGAAGACCAGGAAAAGACCACGTTCACATGTCCTTTTGGCACGTTTGCCTTTCGTCGCATGCCCTTCGGGTTGTGCAATGCACCAGCAATGTTTCAAAGGTGCATGTTATCGATATTTTCTGACATGGTGGGTCAATTCCTTGAAGTCTTCATGGATGATTTTTTTGTGTTTGGTACATCTTTTGATGATTGTCTCGAAAAACTTGAGTTGGTGTTAAAACGTTTCAAAGAGACAAATCTCGTTCTTAGTTGGGAAAAGAGCCATTTTATGGTTCAAGAGGGAATTGTCTTAGGTCATGTAGTTTCCAAGGAGGGGATATCGGTGGATAAGGCAAAGGTAGAGTTGATTTCTCAACTACCACCGCCTTCGTCAGTCAAACAAATTAGATCTTTCCTAGGCCATGCAGGATTTTATAGGCGTTTCATCCAGAATTTTAGCAAGATCTCCAAGCCTTTGTGTGATTTGCTTGCTAAAGATGTGCCATTTGTTTTTGATGACTCTTGTATGATTGCCTTTACCATTTTGAAGGAAGCGTTGACCACAACACCCATCATGCAACCTCCTGATTGGAACTTACCTTTTGAAGTGATGTGTGACGCATCGGACTATGCCATTGGTGCGGTCCTTGGCCAACGGGGGAATAAAAAGCCCGTTGTGATCTATTATGCAAGCAAGACCCTCTTCGATGCTCAATGTAATTACACCACCACGGAGAAAGAGTTGCTTGTAGTAGTGTTTTCCCTTGATAAGTTCTGGTCTTATCTTCTTGGGTCTAGGATAGTTGTCTTTACAGACCACGTTGTAGTTAGGTATTTGTTAGCCAAGAAAGACACTAAGCCTAGACTAATTCGATGGATTTTGTTGTTGCAAGAGTTTGATCTAGAAATCAAAGATAAAAAGGGTAGTGATAATGTGGTCGCCGACCACTTGTCTAGACTCTTTACAGAGTTTGTCCCTGATCAATGTTTGAATGAATCTTTCCCGGATGAGCAATTGTTTGCGATATCCCAATCCAAAGCACCTTGGTATGCCCATATAGTCAATTACTTGGCCATAGGACAATTACCATTAGGGTGGACCAAAACTTAGAAAGATCATTTCTTTGCAACCATCAAGCATTATTTTTGGGAAGACCCGGACCTTTTCAGGGTGTGTGCAGACCAGATAGTTAGGAGATGTGTTCCCGACCACGAGTTTAGCAGTGTACTTGCATTTTGTCATTCTTATGCTTGTGGTGGTTATTATAGTGGCAAGAGGACCGCTTTAAAGGTCCTCCAGTGTGGTTTCTATTGGCCCTCTATTTTTCGTGATGCATTCTTTTATTGTCGTGCTTGTACTTCATGTCAAAAAGTAGGGAATATTGGTAGATGAGATATGATGCCCCTGAATCCTATTTTGATTGTGGAAGTGTTTGATGTGTGGGATATTGATTTCATGGGTCCATTTCCCTCATCTTTTGGCTTTGAATATATCTTGCTTGCAGTTGATTATGTGTCTAAATGGGTAGAAGCCATTGCCACTAGGACCAATGATCATAAGGTGGTCGTCAACTTTGTTCAATCGCACATCTTTAGCCATTTCGGTCATCCGCGCGCCATCATCAATGATGGTGGCTCACATTTCACCAATAGGCACTTTGGCTCACTATTGAAAAAGTACTCAATCACCCATCGAGTTGCCACACCTTATCACCCTCAAACTAGTGGACAAGTGGAACGTGCTAATAGGAAAATTAAGACTATCTTAGAGAAAATGGTACGACCCAATCGTAAGGATTGGTCAATGCGTCTGAATGATGCACTTTCGGTCTATCGAACCGCATATCGTACCCCTATTGGCATGTCCCCTTATCGGTTAGTTTTTGGGAAAGCATGCCATTTACCTGTAGAACTTGAACATAGAGCATATTGGGCCACAAGGAAATTCAATTTTGATATGACCACGACTGGTGACCATAGGAAACTCCAACTTTCGGAGTTAGATGAGCTAAGACACGAAGCTTATGAGAACTCTTGCATCTCTAAAGAGAAAACTAAAGCTTTTCACGATAAACACATTGTTAGGAAGTCATTCTCTCCTAATAAAAAAGTTTGGCTCTTTAACTCTAAGCTTCGCCTCTTTCTGGGGAAGCTTCGGTCACGATGGGATGACCCTTTTATTGTTCTTAATGTTTTCCCTCACGGAGCTGTTGAAATCCGAAATCCAAAAACGGGACAAGTTTTTAAGGTGAATGGCCAAAGACTTAAACCTTATGTCGATGGCATTAATGATGGAGAGGTGATTGAGGAGTGTTCTTTATTAGAACCACATTAGCCATGTCAGTGCACTGAGTTTGGCTGAAGACTTTAAACTTAGCGCTTGTGGGAGGCAACCCACCTTTGTAAATATGTTTTTATTGCTTTTATGTTTTTGTTGTTTTTGTCTTTGTAGGATTGTCATGTTTGGAAACTCATTAACTAGTCCAAGGCTACGCTTATGCATGCTCCGCAAACTCTGTTGATGACAGCCCCACCATTGTTCCTCAGGTTGTATCTTTCCACCTTACATGCTATTATTGTTAGATTTCTTGTTTCTCAAATATGTTTGAGGATTTTAATGTTATTGATCACATTGCCATTTGAGATCATTTGATACTAAGTTGGGGAGGATATTTGTGGTTGTGGGTCATTGAGGACAATGACATTTTAAGTTGGGGAGTGTTGATTTGATTTTATATTTTTGTGAAGTGTTGTTGATGAGACTTTTGTGGAGATTGTGATATTTTTGTGAAGTGTTGTTGATGATGCTTTTGTGGAGATTGTGCTTAAATTTTTGTGGCATGATGATGTTTTTGTTGAAAATATGTTGAATCTTATTCTTGTAAGTCCAAAAGGGGTTAAAGTGAACTAAAGTGAGTTATTTTTAAAATTTTTCATGAATTCATGCATAATTACCATTTTAGAAGCAATTAAAGTGCTAGTTGAAAGGTTTTGTGAGGTTTTTGAAAATTTTTTGTGCAACATGGTTTTGAACATTGAACTATTGGTTCTGTTTTGTGCTAGGTTTGTCCATAATTGTGGTTAGACATTGTTTTGTGTAAATGTCATGTGTTTTAGTGTTTACGCAAGTCTCCCACATACTTTACATGCCCATGGAGCAAATTTTCATTTATTATCTTGTGTGTGTTAAAAGTACTTAAATGTTGCTTGATGATTTGGTTTTGATTTGTAGCCTAGTTGACTCGAGTGAGTACGCCCGAGGGGTGTTCTACACCTAATCCCCTAAAGCTATCTAGCTTGGGAGCGGTTGGCCTAAAAGCTCGTTACATGAGTCCTCTAGAAAGCTTAATAAGTCATTATATAAATCATGAGCTTTATAAGAAATAAAGAAATAAAGTCTTGACTTGTAGCCTAGTTGGTTTGGGTGAGTAAGTTCGAGGAGTATTCTACACTTAGTGCCCTATAGCCATCTGGTTTGGGAGTCATTGACCTAAAGCCCGTTACATGGACCTTCTAGAAAGCTTAAGAAGTTAAGACAAGAAAAAAAAAAAAAAAAAAAAAGATTGATGAATGAAAAAGAAATTATATGTCAAAATCTTGTGTGGAAAATGAGCATTATGTTGCGTGTACATAAGTTGGGGGGTTTTGCATGACATTTTAACATTGTGATATGAATATGAAATGTGTGTTTGAGAAGCTTGAATGGAGATAGACAAATCTTGACAGAAACTTTAGTTCTTTATTTAGGATTGTGTTATTTACTTGTTATGTTCAAATTCTTCACTTTACCTTTTGATGAATGTCTTGGTTGTTGATGAATATGGTTGTGTATGGTTTTGTGAGAATGTTGAAAGAGTTCCTTTAACTTTACTCAAGGACGAGCAAAGAGTAAGTTGCGGAGTGTGTTAGAGTCATGAAAGTGACTCTATTTTGGTGATAAAAATATCCCATGTGTGATTAAATTGAAGTATATTGAGATAATTAAAGAATTTATGAATTTATTCACGAAAATCGCTTCCTAATATTTTTCTTATGAATTTAACGTGTTTGGAATGATTTTGGAAAGTATATGAGTTGATATTAGGTTGTGGTTTATGGATTAAGGGTGATTTTGTCTCACTTATGTTGTTTAGGGGGTAAAATGTCATGTTTTAAGGGGCTGAATTTTGTCACTTTTCAATTATGCAGGGACCAAACTGATATTTTGTAATTTGTTCTATAAAAGAAAAATGCAGTTCGCGTTTCCAGGGGGCTGTTCATCATCTTTTTTGGCGACCCTTCATCTTCCATTTCCCACGACCTCCGGCGACTCTTCGGCTTCCTCGTGCACAGATTGTCGTCATCCCATCGTCCCGGACCACCACTGCAAATCACGGAACACAACCGCGGCGTTTCATCTTCCACCACTGCGACTATTCGTCTTCCAGGCCAGTTTTGGCCGTTTTTTGGCCACGTCTCAGCTCCCCAAGGGTCGATCTCCCTTCCCCACGACCGGATCTACACTTCCCTTGCTTCAGCAGCTGCGAAAATCGTCGGAATCCGCGATTTTGCCGCAGCGCCTCTTTATCTTCCAGGCCAGATCCTGCTCATTTCCGGTGACTTCTCACCTCTCCAGGACCTGATCTGAACTCCCCATCACCAGAGCTTTCCATCGGTACATTCGGATCCCATTTCTGCCACCGTTTTCTGGAAGACCCGCCGAAAAATTAACGCTTTCCATAACTACAACTTGCTTCATATTCCGGGCGTCCGTTGGTCATTTTCGCCCCTTCTTTGCATCATATCGCTGTGTTCCACCTCCTCTCTGCCATGGTCAACTTCGTTTCTACCGTTTGGCCTCCGTCATCACCACCATGAGCGGCTAATTTCCCGGTTATGCATTGTTACAAGATAGGCGAGATCGGGATTGACTCCACGACTCTCCTCATCACTCGACTAGTTGGATGAGCCCGATTATAGGACATTTGGTAGTATTGTGCTTCGGATTATATTTGTTTTCGTTTCATGTTTGATTTCGATACTTTAATATGATTTGAGCATAACTTGTGATGAATATTGCTGTCCATTATGATTTAATGTTTTCATAGAACTTGCTGAATGATAAACGTTGGTTTGGAATAATTAAATGATGAATATTGCTTTTTATTACTTCGCATCGATTGTAATTGAGTTGTGTTCGGATTTAATTTAATTTCTACTGTTGTTGCGTTTATTGTGAAGTTGGTTGATTGGATATTACGTGTTGACAAATTGTATTTGTTAATCGCGTACCAACTAGTGGTATTGCCTTATAGCGTTTATCGACGTTCAATGATAGTCTTTAACCAATCGAACTTGAGTGATCGGGTGAGACAGGATAGATTATACCTAGAGTGTTGGGAAACCATTTTATTGATTTACCTTGCCTTGTAGGTTTAGGGGATCGTAGAGGGTGGAGGAGAATTGTGTGAGTCGGTCTCATGTCGAACCAAAACCGTAACGGCAACATTTTTATTATAAAATCTTTATTTGTTTTAATTTCAATATTTCATTATTTGCATTCAGTCTATTTAGTTTCATTAATCCATTGCCAATTTCATTTCCGCTACTTAAAATACATTAGGTTGTTAGTCTTGCTTCCTGTGGATTCGATCCTGCTTACCGCTAACTACGGTATTTAGGTTTAATTTTTAGACCGTGACGATCGGTCTAACAATCACCTGCTGGTTCTGACTCTCCTGTTTTCTCATCAAATGTTGAGCCTTCATTACAAGTTCCTTTCACAGTGAATCAACAAAACTCATCAGTAATCTTGTCTCCTTCTTTAGACTTGGCAGCCCAAACACTTGAGTCTTCTTCATTACCTCATACAACTGGTCAGAATACTTCATCATCTGCTGGCTCTGACTCTCCTGTTTCCTCATCAAATGTTGAGCCTTCGTGTCAAGTTCCTTTCACGGTGAATCAGCAAAACTCATCAATAAGGTGTATCCTTAACATTAGACACTGGCCCAATCACTTGAGCCTTCTTCTTCTTCTTCGAAAGCTAACTCTAGTTCTAGGCAACCAGTAGGCTTAGTAGACCACTTAATCTCCAAAAATCACCTCTCCAAAAATAAGCTTAATGGTCTGAACCTTATAGTTGAACTGCCCTTTGCCACTCAGCCTTTAACCACTGCCACTCAAACTTTAAACACTCACCCTATGATGACCAGGTCCAAAGCTAGACTTCATAGTTCTATGTTAGTCTCCTCCACTGGCTCCCTTTCTCATCTTGACACAAATGAACCAGTAAGTGTAACTGAGGCACTCTCCCATCCAGACTGGAAATCTGCTATCCAAAGTGAGTTTACTACTCTCCTTTCTAACAATACTTGGCAGATGGTTCCAGTTGAACCCAATATGAACATTGTTGGTTGTAAATGGGTGTTCCGAATTAAACACAATTCAGATGGTTCAATCCAAAGGTTTAAAGCCAGGTTGGTTGCAAAAGGTTTTCAGCAAACTCCTGGTGTGGATTATCTTGAAACCTTTAGTCCTGTGATCAAATCATCTACTATTAGAGTTATCTTTAGCTTAGTTGTTACCTATGGGTGGGATATACAACAAGTAGATGTTAATAATGCTTTTTTGAATGGAGAACTTAGTGAGACAGTGTACATGATGCAACCTCCAGGTTTTGTTGATGATAAAAACCCTCTCCATATTTGCAAACTGATCAAGACACTCTATGGTCTAAAACAGGCCCCAAGAGCTTGGTTTGAGAACCTCAAAACTGTCTTTCTGAAATGGGGCTTTTTCTCTTCAGTGGCTGATTCAAGCTTATTCGTTTATAGACACCATGAGGATGTTATGTATGTTACTGTATATGTTGATGATATCCTGTTGACATGAAGTAACACTAAGCTGGTTCATGACATAGTTCACAAGTTGAACACTGAGTTTGCATTAAAAACATTGGGTTCTCTCAAGTATTTTTTGGGCTTTGAGGTACATAGAATTGATACAAGTATTCATATGAACCAATCAAAGTATGCAAGGGATCTACTAGTCAAAACAGGAATGATGGATGCAAAATCATGCCCTACTCCTATGACTTTAGATAATAAGCTAAACTTTGAAGACAGTGAGTTGTTTGATAAACCATCACTCTACAGAAGCACAATTGGGGCATTGCAATATCTAACCCTGTCAAGGCCTGACATTGCTTACTCTGTCAACAAACTTAGCCAATTTCTCAAGGCCCCTACTCAATTACACTGGCAAGCTTGCAAAAGGCTTTTGAGATATCTCAAAGGCACTACACATTTTGGAGTACAGTTCACTAAAGTAAGCAGATTTCACCTTGAGTGCTTCACTGATGCAGATTGGGCAGGCAGCATATAGGACAGAAGGTCCACTAGTGGTTGTTGTCTGTTTCTTGGCTCTAATCTACTACAATGGAGCTCCAAGAAACAAAAGGTAGTATCTCTCTCTTCTACGGAGGCAGAATATAGAGCACTTGCACAAGGAGCCACTGAAATTGCATGGTTTAGAAGTTTATTTTCTGAAATTGGTATGCATCTTCCTGAAATCCCTATCATTTGGTGTGATAATCAAAGTGCTGGATCCCTTGCATCAAATCCAGTATTTCACACCCGAACCAAGCACATTGAACTGGATACACATTATATAAGGGAACAAGTAGCAGCTAATAACTTGAAAGTGCAGTATGTTCCTACTGAGTATCAAAGCTGAGATATTTTTACTAAATCTTTGTCATTGCATGTTTTGAGATCCTAAGAGCAAAGTTAACAAGGATCGCTTCTTCCTTACAAAGGCCCGATATTCTAGAAATTTGTACTATGAGATAGTGGTTCGAGAAAGAACTTGGAAGGCTGTACGTAGACTTCTACGAAGTTAATCAGCAAATTTTACTTATGCTTATTACTTGAAACGCTCTTGCATCATGATTCACTTTACCGGGTTTGAGTGTTATTTTGGTTTCTCTGCAAAATTGATGCTTGTTACTTGGAAACGCTCTTGCATCATCGTTCCGCTTTCTTGGGTTTGATTTTATTTTGGTTTTGCGAATTGAAGCCTAGCCTGTCTAATTGCTTATTAGTTGGTGTTCTTTACTTATGCTTGCTTACTTAGGAAGTTGCTCATGCATCATCAATTTACTTTTCCCAGTTTTAGTTTGCTTGGTTTTTGAAGAATTGAAGCCTAGTCTCATTTAGTGCTAATCGGTTGGTGTTCTCAAATTTTGCTGAAATCTTCTCTGCGGTATCAAACTCATTTTGCTTATCTTTGCTACAGATCAAGTTCCTTTGCTTGAATTGAATTCAGCTTTATATGATTGATTCAAAGTGGAATTGCTCCTACAGAATTTTGTGGTTGATTCAGCTTTATGTGATTGATTTTTATGTGGATGATTCAAAGTGGACAGTGGTTGATTAAGCTTTATGTGGTTGATTCAAAGTGGAAGCTGCTCCTATAGAATTTTGTGGTTGATTCAGCTTTATGTGATTGATTTTTATGTGGTTGATTCAACTTTATGTAGTTGATTCAAAGTGGACAGTGGTTGATTCAGCTTTATGTGGTTGGTTTAGCTTTATGTGGTTGATTCAAAGTGGAAGCTTGTTCCTACATAATTATGTGCTTTATGTGGTTGGTTTAGCTTTATGTGGTTGATTCAAAGTGGAAGCTTGCTCCTACAGAATTATGTGCTTTATGTGGTTGGTTTAGCTTTATGTGGTTGATTCAAAGTGGAAGTTTTGTGGTTGATCTTTATCCACAAATTGCTCAAGTTCCTCTGAAGACATCACCCAAGTCAAGTTTACGGCAGGATATGAGCAAGAGTTGGTATAGTCTTAAGTTGTTATGTTTACAGAAAGATGTTAACAAATGCTAAGTGTAGTTCAGAGAAGTCCAGTTTAAGTGAGGATGTTAGTAAGAGTTAGAAAAAGGTTAGTTAAGTAACCTATAGACTGAGTTAGTTAAAAACTGTGTTAGTTAGCTACTGTTATGAGCACTATAAAAGTGCGTTTACTGTACAAAGTAAAAGTAAGTAAAACGTGTGAATTTTTCAGAACCTTTTCTTCATTCTTTCCTCTGTATTTTTTCTGCTGTTTTCTCTTAAAACTCTCAAGAAGGAAATGTAATTAAATACAAATTTTTTCACTGATCAGTTATTGAGATTGCCCTTGATTACTGGACCTCAAGAAAACCTAAAAAACTTGTCTAGGTAGGGATGTATTACTGAGGTTGCAATAGAAGTGGCTACTTACAATGCTTTTTGTAAGTGTTTTGTCATTGTATGATCCTCTTTTATGTCTTGCACAATCTTTAGGTTTATCTGCCAGTGTGGCCACTCTCTGTAAATGTGACCACCTTCACTAGTGTGGGTACTTCAGATTTTGTGTAGTCACAATGTATCTTGCAGATATTTTCCTCTCATATACACAATATGCACCCGTTTTGTTTTGGGACAATTATATTCCTTGAAGATATTTTGTTATGGTACTTTTCCACTTGTCCTCCTTTTATTTGTTGTCTAAGAAAAGGTGTTTTTGCTTTTATTTGTGGTCCCAAGTTTCTTTTGCAAAAAGAAAGACACAAAAGTGAATATTTAACTTTTTGTCCCCCAACCCTTGACGCCTTGAACTTTATATATTCATACTTCTTTGGCATCTTCTTTAAGAAATCCGAATACCTCTGTTTTCCTCTCTAAATATTCTCTGAGGTCTTCATTTTGGTTAAGGTTTCTTATTATGCTTTGGTAGGCTTGAAATTACCTTCTATTCTTGTTCTTGTGTGACGACTTTGAAACTTGATTCCATGTTGATGAGTGCTTGTGTGTAAGCTGATGCCCCAAAGATTGGTCTTTGCTATTGAAACTTGAGAGGAGCTCAATTTCAACATGGTGATGCTGTGTTCGTGAAGCTTGTTGTGAGGACTTGAAGTTAAACCAAAGAAGATAGAGTTGTCATGTAGAAAACAAGGAGTGTTTTGCAACTTTGTTTATCTTGCTTTGTATTTGAACTCATAAGTATTTCATAGTGAATTTGATTCCTCTGGACTTGGTCCCATGGATGTAGGCATGTTGCCAAACCATGTAAAAATGAGTTTGTTATTTACTTGCTTTGATGTATGTCTCGTTTATGTCTCTCACAACACATTTGCACTAAAATGAACAAGCAACCCATTCCGCATAATTTTAATCACTTGATAACCTCCTTAAAACTTACAATTGGTATCAGAGCTACTTTTGAAGAGTTATTTTAGTAAATCCTTGCTTGTTTCTCTGGTCTTAAGTCTGTTTTGTGTTTGTTTGCTTTATTGGTAGTTTCTTGTCTTTTAGAGCAGATATGCTTGTTTTGAACTATGTGACCACCTTAGTTCTGTGTGATGACATCTGTTGTCTTGTCACTATGAGTTTTTTTAGTGAAGGTGGTTTTACTCGTTGGTGAAGCTAGTAGTAGTAAAGGAAAACCCTTAGATCAATGGACCAAGACTGAGTTGGAAGAGTCAAATTTCAACTCAAAAGCTCTTCATGCTCTCATTAATGTTGTTAGTATTGACCAAATGAAAAATATTGCCAACTGTGAAATGGCTAAAGATGTATGGGATAGACTCCAAGTTAAGAATGAAGGAACTGACACAGTTAAAAAGACTAGACTTAGGAGATTGATCACTGATTATGAAAATCTTATTATGCATGATGATGAATCTATCACTAATTTTCATGGTCGGTTGTGTGATATCATGAATGAATGTTTTGCCTTGGGTAAGATTTATACTAATTTTGAACTTTTCAGGAAGGTGTTGTGTTCCTTACCTATGAAGTTCATGTCCAAAGCAACCTTTATTGAAGAATGCCAAAATCTGGACGAGATGCAGTTGGATGAACTCATTAGGTCCTTACAAATGTTTAAACTCAATCTAAAACGGTGGGAGAAGAAACCAGGAAAGGGATTAACGTTGAAGCATGAGGTAATATCTGAACCTTTTGGTTGTGTTGCTTCTAGTGATGGTGAGGAAGATGAGTGTGTGTTACTCACAGAAAATTTTGCCAAATTCTTGAAAAAGAACATGAGAAAACCAAATTTGGGCAAAAAGAGTAAGCAACCCTTTGTGAAAAAGTCCTTTGACCAGTTTGGTCAAGCTGCCTTCTCGAAATGATTTTCAAGAGATAATGAAAGAAAAAACAAAGGCATCAAGTGCCATGAGTGTGAAGGTTATGGCCATATTCAATCAGAGTGTGTGAACACTCTGAAGAAAAAGGGAAAAGTCATGGCTGCCACACTAAGTGAAAGTGATGACAGTGAGAGTGGAGGTGATGACATAAATGAGGATGAGCACTTCTTGGCTTTTACGGCTAACCAAGAAGATAGTAGAAGTGTGTCCTCGGATGATTTAAACGATGTTTATAAAGAGCAGCAAGAGACTTATGACAAGATGTATGAGTCATGGTTGAAAGCCATCAAGAAGATCAAATTACTTGAATCTAAAAATTGCATCTTAACGGAAGATAAGAAAGTATTGAATGATAAGTTGAAAGCCTTGTTTATTGATTTATCCAACAAGGAACTTTTATTAAATCAAGCTTTAAATGAGCTAACTAAAGCCAAGGCCATTGTTGAAAGATTGAATTAATGCAGGTTCATATAAACTTGATGAAGTTCTTGGCCAAGGAAAGTCTTTTGGTGACAAAACTGGTTTGGGATTTTCCCAGGGTGCAAGCACTTCCAAACTTGGTGTGACCACCTTCACCAAGGCGAGCACCTTAAAATCGGTTGTGACCACCGCAGTCAACACAGATTTAGATCCGAAAGTTTTTTGCTGCTCCTCCTGATCCTCATTTGAAGGTAAAAAGGCTTAACTCTTGTTTGTCATTTCTGTCAAAAGATGCATTGGAAATCATGGTTTTCCCTCTAAAAAATACCACATCAAAACAAGTTTTTCAAAAATAGAAAAATGTGGAAATCTAAGTCTAGTACCAATTGTTTGGTTACTCATACATCATTGCTTGCATTTCAAAATGACCAATGATACTTTGACAGTGGGTGTTTAAGGCACATGACAGACAACAAAGGTTTGTTGACTAATCTTGAATTTGCAGAGGCTGGTCATGTGACCTATGGTCATGGCAAAAGAGGTAAAATCTTTGGAAAATGGTCTATAGCCATTCCTGGTTTCCTTGTTCTGAATGGTGTTTTCTATGTTGAAGGTCTTAAAGCTAATCTTATAAGCATTAGTCAAATATGTGATAAGGATTTTGTTATGAAATTTTCAAAAATTTGTGTCAAGTTTTGAATGATGATGGTACTTCAGTGCTTGAAGGGAAGAGATCAAATGATAATTGTTACTTATTGACAAACAAAGTTTCTTGTTTAAGTTCAAAGTTAGATTGTGTTGATATTTGGCACAAGAAGCTTGGACACATGAATTACAAAGACCTTGTGAAACTTTCCAAGAAAGATGCTGTGAAAGGTTTACCTAAACTTGTGTTTCCAATTTCCAAAAGGTAAAGTTTGTGGCCCGTGCTAACAAGGTAAGCAAACAAAGTCTCCTCACACATCTTTTTCTCGGTTGAGTACCTCAAGTGTTTTAGAACTTCTTCACATGGACTTGATGGGTCCTATGCAAATTGAAAATTTGGGAGGTAAGAGATATGTTTTTGTGTGCGTTGATGACTTTTCTAGATTTTCTTGTGTTGATTTTTTAAGGGAAAAGTCTGATGCATTTGAAGTCTTCCAAAACCTTATCAAAAGACTTCAAGTTGAACAAAATTGTGAATGGAAGAAAGTTGTAGGGATAAGAGGTGATCATTGAAAAGAGTTTAAGAACTCTAATTTTTCAAATTTTTGTGATTTGCAGGGTATATGGCACCAGTTTTCTGCCCCAAAAACACCCCAACAGAATGGAGTTGTGGAGAGAAAGAATAGAGTCCTTCAAGAAATGGCAAGAGTCATGTTAAATGCCAAGAAATTACCAACGAGACTATGGGCCAAAGCAATCAACATTGCATGCCGCATTGCCAACAAAATTTTTCTAAGGAAAGGTACCTCACAAACTCCATATGAGTTGTGGAAGGGTAAGAAGCCAGATTTATCCTATTTTCATGTCTTTGGTTGCAAGTGTTATGTGTTGAATGATAGAGATCTCCTAGGGAAATTTGATTCCAAGAGTGATGAAGGTGTTTTTCTTAGGTATTCCACAAATAGTAGAGCATATAGGATTTTTAATATGAGAACTCAATGCATTATTGAATCATTTAATGTTGTTTTCTCTAGTTCAAAAGATTTCTCACAATTTTCTTATGAAGATGATATTGATGACTTAATGTCTCCTACTGAGGTGACCACCTCCCAAGAGAATGTGCCCACTTAGAGGTCATCTAAAGATGTGACCACTCTGGAATCTGATGTGAACACCTTTGCAGCTCAACAAGGATCTCTTCCGGAGAGACAAGGACTTGAATTGATTGTTGATTTGTTCGATGAAATCACTCAAAAAAAGACTCCTAAAACCACACAACCACCTTTTTGGATCAAAAAGGGTCATCGACCTTGCACAATGATTGGAAATCTGGAAGAGGTAATGGTCACTAGACGAAAAAGGTTGAGTGAAATTAATAACTTGTGCTATGTTTCCCTTTCAGAACCTAGGAACACTAAAGAAGCTCTTGAAGACGATTGCTGGATTGCTCCTATGCATGAGGAGCTGGAACAATTTGAGAGAAACGACGTGTGGAACCTGGTTCCTCAACCTGAAGGGATCAATGTTATTAGAACAAAGTGAATTTTTTTAAAAATAAATCAGATGAGTTTGGGAACATTGTGTGGAACAAAGCGAGGCTTGTCGCACAAGGGTATACCTAAGTTGAAGGAGTTGATTTCGATGAGACTTTTGCACTAGTGGCTAGGCTTGAATCCATAAGATTGATGTTGGGAGTTGCCTGCTATATGAAGTTGAAACTTTACCAAATGGATTTGATGAGTGCATTCTTGAACGACATGCTCATGGAGGAAGTCTATGTTGAGCAACCAGTAGGATTCTAGGATCCTCACAAGCCAGACCACATTTTCAAACTAAAGAAAACACTCAATGGATTGAACAAGCACCAAGAGCTTGGTATGATAGGCTAACCTCCTTCTTACTTAATCACAACTTCTCAAGAGGTAATGCTGACAAAACCTTGTTCATAAAGCATGAAAGTGGTGAGTTTTTGTGTGCTCAAATTTATATAGATGATATAGTCTTTGGTTATACTTCTCATACTCAATTGAAAAAAATTATTGCATTGATGAAAGATGAATTTGAGATGAGCATGGTTGGAGAGCTAAACATGTTCCTTGGCCTTCAAATCAAACAAATTGATTGTGGCATGTTTGTCTCTCAGTCCAAGTATGCCAAAAACATGCTCAAGAGATTCAATCTCGAAACTGCCAAGCATGCTAACACTCCAATGAGCTCCACCCTTAAACTCCCCAAGGATGAAAAGGGTAAAAAGGTTGATAACAAGTTGTTTAGAAGCATGATAGGAAGTTTTTTATACTTGATGGCAAGTAGGCTTGATTTGTGCTTTAGTGTAGGTGTGTGTGCTAGGTTTCAATCTAATCCAACTGAGCTTCATCTCAAAGCTGTGAAAAGGATTATAAAATATGTTGTTGGAACATCTAATTTTGGACTTTGGTTTTCTTATGATTCTAATCCTATTCTTGTGGGCTTTATTGATGCTGAGTGGGCAAGGAGCTTGGATGATAGAAAAAGCACATTTGGAGGATGCTTCTTTCTCGACAACAACCTGATCACCTAGTATAGCAAGAAACATAATTCAATCTAACTTTCCACAGCTGAAGCTGAATATATTGCTACAGGGAGCTGTTGTACATAGGTTCTTTGGTTAAAACAAATGCTAAGTGATTATGGATTAGATCAAGAATGCATAACTGTTTTTTGTGATAACACAAGTGCAATAAACATCTCTAAAAATCCAGTTCAACATTCTAGAACCAAACACATTGACATTAGGCATCATTTTATAAAAGACTTAGTTGATGAGAAAGTGATCACTCTTGCTCATGTCAACACAAACTCTCAACTTGCTGACTTGTTCACTAAGGCTTTAGACTTGCAAATTTTTGTAAATTTGAGGTAGTCTATTTGACTGATTCAATTTGAGTAGTGTCTTTGTCTTTTCTAATAAATGCCATGAGAAAAAGTTCCATTTTTTTTTTTATTGTTGCAAGTATTTTTTATTAATGTTGGTGTATGGGAATTATTCATGTCTTGTGGTAGTATGTTGCTGTGATGTGTCCACCTTGTTCTTTCATTTCTAAAAGCATTTATGACTTTTCTCTCCATGAGTTTTTATTGCTTGACTTTGTCACCATGTGAAAGAGCTACCTTGCTTGTTGTGTGAAAGTCATAATTAAGTAATCTTCTAGGATATAGAGATCCCTATGTTCTTGGAAGATCTATCATTTAGAGGGCTACCTCCTTGCAAGTGTGAAAGCTACACTTGGTTGCTGTTGAGAGATTTTTTGCCTATTGCTTGCAAAGTGGCGAGTTAAATGAAATAAAATTGACCAATGTGTCATGCTTCCCTTTGAGGACACTTCACACAATTATGACAAAGAATCCTTGCATTCTTGCTCTTGTTTGATTAAAGGAATATTTTTTCTTGTGTGTGAAAGTGACTATGATTGAGAACATTCTTTTGCATCCCCTAACAAGTTGGTGATTTTTCCTTATGTTACTTTGATCTTCAATACTTGCCTCCATAAAACATTGTATAATGAAATTGATCTCATGGTAATTTTTTTTTTTGTTCAATACTTAATTTGTGTCTCTTGGCTATTGCCTTGAGAGTTCATGTGCTCACATGCTTGCTGTCTTGCATTTTTGAATTCTCTCCTAAGTGTCTCTTCTATAGATGTGTTATATCATTGGTTCACTGTCTGCACCTTGTTCTATCATGTTACCACATGTGTGATTTTTTTTAAATGTCTGTTATGCACACATTTTATTTCAACGTGATCACTTTGTGTTCAATCGAAAACTTTCCATGTTTTTCTAGAGCTTCGAAATATTCTTTTTAAGCCACCTCTTTTTTCTTTTGTGTTGTCAAACCTAAGTCTGCGTTTTTAAAAAAAATTTCTCTTCTCAAATTTCTCTGCAAAACTAATCTTCTTGTTTGATTCAATGGAGCATCAACAAGGGTTTGTTAATGACATTAGGAAGGCTACTGAATCAAAGAAGAGAAAGAGATAAGGGTAGTCCTCACAAGCCTAGAAAGTTACACACTCCCCTGCTTCAAAATCGGTGTCAAACTCACAAAACTCAAGATCCACACCATTTGATGATCAACCTCTCATCAAGAAACTGACGCGCTCAAAAGGCTCTCTGGCTAAATCCAAAGCAAAGAAGAAGAAGAAACAAGCCGAAATCGCCAAAGGAAAAAGGAAGGTAAAAGCTCCACCTCAATCTAAGGTTCTTGGTAAACGTCAAATCTTTTACTCTCATTCTATTGAGTCTAAGTTTAAGGAAATTGTTGTTTTTAGACCCATTGTGTGTGAGTCTTATGTAGAACCTCTGAGTTCCCTGAAATTGCCAAAACTGTGGCTAAAAGAAAATGGAAAGTGTTGGTTGTTAAACCAGTGTCACCTTCTTAGGGGTTTGTGCAAGAATTTTATGCACATTTTAGGAAAGAATTGGACCAAATGTCTTCCGCAAAAACCAAGGTTGGGTAAGGGGTATTTGGATGCAGTTTACCCTTGATGTCATTAGGACTATTTTGAATCTCCTTGTGGTGAAGAATGAGGATGACTTGTCTGTCCCCAAAAAGGAGTGTAAATTCATGGCCAGTGATCTTAGTGGTGGCGTAGTGACTGAATGGCCTGACGGTGGTTTCCTCCCTGTCAATGTGGTCACTCCTCATTATAAGGGTATTTACAAAATTGCCATCTCTAATTGGTCACCCTCTAGGCATAATTCTTCAATTAGGCTTGATAAAGCCCAACTCCTGTATGGAATTGTGCAAGGAAAGAAAATCGACATTGCCTCTATTATGAATAAGTCGATCAAAACTATTACTGAGTTAGAAGGAAAATCCTTTTAGTTGCCTTTCCCTTCTCTGATCTCAAGGTTTGTTGATTTTTATGGGGCTCTAAAATAGTCCAATGACCATTTCCTTTAGGTTAGAACCATATCCACTAAGACTTTTAAGTCTTCTGTCTCATCCTTTATGCCTATTGTGGATGTTCCATCATCCTCTTAAGCGCCTCCAACAAAATCTAGTTCTTGGTAGTCCAAGATTTATGAGCTGTTGCAGGATTTAGATAAGAAAGTGGATGTGTATCACACCACTTTACTTGGTCGTGTTGATTCCCTAGAAGCTACACTAAAGGAAACAAGGGCTAAGTTTCTGTGCAAAGGTCTTTAAAGTGGCTCCAAAGATGTTCCTGATGCCTCTCTTTTTGCTGAGAATGTTGTTGTTCCGTCTAAGCCTCAAATTGATCTGAATGCTAATCCAATTGCTGCAAATGTTGCATCTGTTTTTTTTTTTGATCTTGTCATCCCTGAAGATATTCCAGAAATTGATGAAGAAGATGTTGTGGATGAACCTGATTTTGGAGTTACTGCCGATGCTAGTGCAAAAGAAACTAACACTTCCTTGATTGTTCTAGAAATTGATCCTCTAATCAATGAGAAAGAATATGCAGAAGTGGTTCCTCCGGCTAAGACTCAAACTAAAGAAGATGCTCCCACGGTGGATACCTCTATTCCTATTGTCACTATTCCTCATCCTGTGTCCACCTTGTTAGTGTATGCCCTAGAAACCATTTGTGTTGTTGGTTTCAGAGCATTTTGTCTTGTATCTATATATATCATAAATAATAGAAGAAAGAGTTCTTCAATTCATATATGTAAATTGCTTCCTTTATTCAGTCATGCATTTAAAATAAAGTATGTATATGAATTGTCCAGATGATTCATGTAATAGGTAAATGAATTATCAAAAAAGGGTTCCCTACAGAAGCAATATAAATTTGGGCAACTATATTGTATAGTAGGCATACCGGATGCTTCCGAAAGATATCATGAGTTGATATAAGTACGGATGACGATGATAGTCATGTCACTGGGGCATTGGTATGGATTAACGGTTGGTGAACTGTTTTTCGAATGTGAGTGAATAACGACAAATCATTTGGAAAAGCATGTAGTCAATCATTTATCGTTTGGTTATATCAGTGCACGATGTAGTCCTTTGACCTTAGACATTGTAGTCGGATCCGATAGGGATGCGTATGGTTCATACGGTGTATAAGTACGAGACTAATCATGTTTCGTACAATAAAGCCTATTTGGTCATGCGTTGTTCATATGCGGAAACGAACGATGGTCAAAAGGGGATCCATTGACTCGGAAATATAGGATCGGGAGTACCGCTGACTCCATCCGGATTCGAGTTCCTAGACGAACATCGATAAATGTCGAAAACTGAATCTCGGCGAGTCTATTATTAGTCATACAAAAATAAGTTTGTGATGACAAGTTCCGGACATATTGATTGACAATTCGGTAGAAGATCGAGTTTAGGATTTTGACGTTCCATGAATCCATACTCGATTAGGATATCTCAATGGAGGGACTTTACCTGCATAGTACGTATTGTTAGTAAACGGTCCCGTATACGCAGCGGAAACAAAAAAAATAATATAACAGGATCGTTTACATGAGCCAAGATCAAGGGTATGATTTTACAATTTATATTAAATTAAAATCTGCATAAATATTCAACATCAGTTAAGAGAAACAAACGCACGTTGAAGGCTCCTCCAAATTTGTCGACGAACGTTTTGCTACCGATCCAAGTGTAGGATCGAACTGCGTAGTCCACACGAAGACAATCTTTAAAAGAACCAAAGAGGGATTTGCTAGATCCTCTTTGGCTTCAAGATTAAGAAGAAAAAGAAAATCAATTGAATTGATTTTGGCACACAAAAGTTACTGCCGTGGGAGTGTATTATCAAAGAGGGGCTGCTGTGTGTATTTTGGTTTTACAAAGAAAAAACTCTTAATTAAAATCACACACATTTTTCCTTTTATATTTAAAAACAATTTGCCCTAATCCCATACGGAATAGGCTTGGGCTCCAACCCAAACGTCCCATGTTGCCAAACACTCCCAATTTGATTTATTTTAATTTCCATCATTATCTCAATTAAAATCAATTAATATATATATATATATATATATATATATATATATATATATATATATATATATATATATATATATATATATATATATATATATATATATATATATATATTAACATTTAACAATAATGATAATATATTTAAATATGTGTGAACACATATTTAAACGTAATTTCACTTATTTAATTTTTCTAACAAATTAAATAAAGACTACGACCTCAGCAAATTCAATTGCACTGTGAAATTACCAAAATACCCTTTCGCCTTAAAAGACGAAAACGCCCTTCTTTCTTCTTGCATCTTAAATTGTCTTCTATGTGTGTGACCCTTAGGCTCCTCATCATATCGGCAGTGTATAGTATTGTGATTAACACCAATTAATCGTCTCACTAATACACAGACCAAGATTGGCCCCTAGCAAGGCATCATGGCCACCCGATAGATTCGGATTCAGCAAAGTAGCTACCTGTCAACGATATGGTTACCGTGCAATTCGATCCTTTCATCATACGTTATCTCGACGAGACAAAGGCATAGAAATAGTGTCAACCTTCGGTTACTCTCGATATTGTTTATTCAGTTTCTGGACCAATGACCCGTATTATAAACTAGATAGAGCAACAACTCAATCCCACTGTGGCCACTTTTAGTGTCATTGCCATATACTGAATTGCGCCGTGAGATAACTTTCTCCCATACCCGGGAGTGATGAATCCTCTGTCAATCCACCATAGTCTTGATACACTCCTTGATGCAGCCAATCACCACCGTATTGACAACCTCGAAAAGAATTGCGTTAGGCTAGTGTCAAACTACACCAATCGGTGCACAAGGCACTCCGGTGATCTCAAGTCTAAGGATCACATGCACCACCATTCGTTAGAGGATTTGTTCCATAGACACTAGGGTTACCATCCATATGGAATCCTCTGGTGGTGGGTCAATCCCAGGTGAACTTGCCCGTGGTGTAATCGCCTACAACAAACACCCATGTGTTGCACCAGGTTGTCACCAAACAACCTTGACAAGTGATCGATCCAACCGCCTTTCGACAGGGTCGTTCAACACTATGATAGCCTTACCGTATTATCTGTGCCCTTAGTTCAGAATAATACTGGGGCTACGGACGTTTCTAGAATGGCCACCATATGTGCTCATAGGGTTCTCACTATCAAGATTTGAAACACTTGATACCCTCGTCACAGCTCTACCATTCTAAGGACATATATCAATACATATTGCAATAATAATGATTTACGTGATATAGAATAAAATGCCTTTTATTGATTAATGAACATTATTACAAAGAGTCAATTCTACAATAATTGATTGGCTCTAGGGCATCTACTCTAACAATCTCCCACTTGCACTATAGCCAATCATTCATGTATTTAATACCAAATGATCTCAAGTGCCTGTCATGCTTCTGCGACAGAGGCTTTGTTAGTGGATCTGCGAGATTGTCGTCAGTATGCACTTTACTAATCTGCACGTCTTTCCTCTCAACTATCTCTCTGATGAGATGGAATCGTCTGAGTATGTGTCTGGATTTCTGATGAGACCTTGGTTCCCTGGCTTGAGCAATTGCTCCATTGTTGTCACAATAGATGTCTATAGGATCAACAATCGTAGGAACCACACCAAGTTCAATAATGAACTTCTTAATCCAGACTGCCTCCTTGGCTGCATCCGACAATGCAATATACTCAGCCTCCATTGTAGAATCCGTTACTGTGCTTTGCTTGGAGCCCTTCCAGCTTACTACACCGCCATTGAGACAAAATACAAACCCTGATTGCGATCGATAATCATCTTTGTCCGTTTGGAAACTAGCATCACTGTATCCTCTTACAGTGAGCTCATCTTCCCCTTCATAAACCAAGAACATATCTTTAGTCCTCTTTAGGTACTTAAGAATATTCTTGACAGCCATCCAGTGACGCTCACCTAGATCCGATTGATATCTACTACAAGTGCTCAAGGCACATGAGACATCAATCCGACTACATAGCATGGCATACATGATGGATCCTATTGCTGATGCATATGGGATCCTCTTCATCCTATCTCTCTCATCTTGTGTTTTAGGACACAATTCCTTAGAGAGATAAACACCATGTGACATCGGAAGAAATCCTTTCTTGGATTCTTCCATATTGAATCGTTCATACTTTGTCAATATATGCACTCGACTTAGGCCAAGCAACCTACGCGATCTATCACGATAGATCTTTATACCAAGGATGTAGGCCGCTTCCCCTAAGTCCTTCATGGAGAAGCACTTGGATAACCAAGTCTTTACCGACTGCAAGTTCGGTATATCATTCCCGATCAGAAGTATGTCATCGACATACAACACTAGGAATGCTACGCGCTCCCCACTCACTTTCTTGTAAACACAAGGGCTCATCTTCGTTCTTAATAAAACCGAATTCTTTTACGGCTTCATCAAAACGAATGTTCCGCTCCTTGAAGCTTGCTTGAGTCCATAAATGGATCTCTGCAACTTGCATACCTTATTAGCTTGACTATCAAGAACGAAACCATCAGGTTGTGTCATATACACATCCTCATCAAGGTTTCCATTCAGGAAAGCAGTTTTGACATCCATTTGCCAAATCTCATAGTCATGATATGCAGCAATTGCAAGCATAATCCGGATGGATTTAATCATGGCAACCGGCGAAAAGGTTTCTTCATAGTCAATGCCATGAATTTGTTTGAAACCTTTGGCAACCAGTCGTGCTTTATAAGTATGCACGTTGCCATCCATGTCAGTCTTCTTCTTGAAGACCCATTTACACCCTATGGGTTTTACCCTTTCAGGTGGTTCCACCAGAGACCACACTTGGTTCTGGTACATGGAATCCATCTCAGATTTCATGGCTTCAAGCCATTTAACGGAATCTGGATCCGATATAGCGTCTTCGTAGGTTCCGGGTTCATCGTCTTGGTAGACCAGTACGTCACCATGTTGAGTCACGAGATAACCGTATCTCTCGGGCTTATGGCGTACTCTCCCAGATCTACGTAGCTCCTGTGCTACTTGAGGTAGTTCACTTTGATCCACAAATTGTGGAGTAACCTCCTCATGATGCTCAACCACTTCTTGTGGCACATTATCCCGTCCTTCGTCTAGTATACCTTGTGGTTCTAGAACTTCATCGAGTTCTACTTTTCTCCCACTAGTACTTCTTAGAAAATATTCCTTTTCTATGAAGACACCAGATCGAGCAACAAAAATTTTGCGCTCTTCAGGGTGGTAGAAATAGTATCCTTTGGTCTCCTTTGGATACCCCACAAATATACATTTACAGGATTTTAGGCCCAGCTTGTTCGAAGTCAATTTCTTAACATAAGCTTCGCAACCCCAAATCCTTAGATAAGACAAGTTGGGCTTTCGCCCACTCCATAGCTCATATGGAGTCTTATCTACAGACTTTGACGGCACACGGTTCAAAACGTGAGTCGCAGTCTCTAGGGCATAACCCCTAACGATGCAGTAAATCACTAAAACTCATCATGGACCTAACCATGTCAAGTAAGGTCCTATTCCTCCTTTCGACACTCCATTGTGTTGGGGTGTATAAGGAGGGTGAGTTGTGATACTATCCCACATTCCTTCGGGTGTACTCAAAACCCCGAGCTTAAGTATTCACCTCCTCGATCCGACCGAAGGGCTTTAATACTTTTGCCCAACATATTCTGTACTTCATTCCTGAATTCCTTGAATTTATCAAAGGCTTCAGATTTATGTCTCATAAGGTAGACATAACCATATCTACTGAAATCATCAATAAATGTGATGAAGTATGAATATCCATCTCTGGCTTCAACTGTTAGTGGACCACATACATCGCTATGGATGATGCCTAACAGTTGAGTAGCCCTTTCACTTTGTCCTATGAAAGGAGACTTGGTCATCTTACCTAAAAGGCATGACTCGCATACCTCAAATGACTGGAAGTCAAAAGGGGCCAAAACTCCATCCCTTTGAAGTTTGCAATGCGAGTCTTATTAACATGACACAATGCAATGCCAGAGATATGTTTGGTTTTGATCGCTATGTTTAGCTTTCTTGGTTTCAATATTGAGAATATCTTTATTGTTTAAATCAAGAACATATAATCCATTATATAACCTTGCAATTCCAAATAGAATACCATTCAAACTAAAGGACAACAATCCATTAGATATCTCAAAATGATACCCCATATTATCCAAAGTGAATACTGAAATAATATTTCTAGAAATAGAAGGTACATGATAACAATTATGTAGTTCCAATAATAAGCCCGTAGGCAAAGATAAACAATAAGTCCCTACACCAATGCGCCACATGTGCTCCATTTCCAACTCGTAGGTCCACCTCTCCCCTTGGCGAGCACTCTACTCGCCTTAGACCCTGCACATCAGTACAAATGTGAGTACCACATCCTGTGTCAATGACCCAAGATGTTGAGGGAGAGAAGTTAATCTCAATCATAAAAATACCTGAAGTCGTAGCCTCTAACTTCTTTTTGCTTGCGAGGAAAGCCTTGCAGTGTTTCCTCCAGTGGCCAGGCTTGCCACAAAAGAAGCAGACTACCTTACCCTTCCCTATGCCACTCTCAGGCCCAAGAGCAACCTGACCTTTGGGCTTGGGCTTGGGTTTGGCCTTGGCCTTACCCTTGCCGTAACCCTTTGGTTTCTTGGCGGGCAACAACAAAGCAAACAGGCTTGGACTTTTTCAAGTCCGCTCTGCGATCCCTAAGCATGTTCGAAGCTCGACAGGGTTTTCTCCATCGTGTTCATATTGAAATTCATTATGAACGGAGCATAAGAGTCGAGCAAGGATTGCGAATTAAATCCATTTGTAATTCTGCATCCAAGCCACATCCCAAAGTCTCAAGCCTCTATGTGCTCGATCATCTTGAGCACATGAGGACCAACTGGGCTCCCTCGGTCAGACGACTCCCAAACAGTGCTTTCGACACCTTGTACCTCTCATGTCGAGCATTTGTTTCGTAAAGCTCCTTGAGATGTAGAATAATGGAAGAAGCATCCATATTCTCATGCTGCTTTTGCAGCATAGGTGTCATCGATGCTAACATCAAGCATTGAACGCTATCAAGATCATCAAGGAACTTTTGATAAGTATCCTTAACTTCCCCGAGTGGCATCGGGATCGGCTCAGCCATGTATGGCTTTTCAAGGATATGCAATTTCTTTTCTGACTTGAGTATAATCCGAAGATTACGATACCAGTCTGAGAAATTAGATCCATCCAACCTGTTTTCTTTCTCGATTATCGGTCGTAGGTTCATAATACTCATTTTGGTGAATCTACAATTGCAGAAAAGATAAAGTTAATATAAAGTTCATTGTTGTTTAATATGGTCTTTTATTAAACGATGCTCCCACTATTTTACTCAAGCTAATAGCCCTCACTATTAACTCGGGAAAGCCCGTTGACTTTCCTAGTGGACCGAGATCCCATCCTGCCCATTTCAAACCTTCGCTTTGGCGAACAAGCCAAAATGAGTTGATTAGGTAGGCCAACAAACTTAATCCACACCAGTTGATAGCTCCCACTATCAACCTCAAATGTGAGAAAGCCAACAAGCCAATCACACAATCCAATGGCTCTAACCATTTTCCTCAAGTGTGATTCTCAGTATCAGGAGAGTGGACACTACATGTCACCACGTACACATAATATGTGTACTGCTCTACTATGCCTATGACGCGTTTATCAACCTTCGCTTTGGCGAACAAGCAAAACCGTCATTTTAAGTTGACCCATCACCATTAAGGAAAACTCCAATGTATTTTAACCTCCCACTGGTAGAAGTGTACCCTTCGCTTTGGCGAACAAGGTTTCGACAAACAGTGGTTTGATTAAAACCATGGTGATGGAAGGCTTACGTGACTTAATATAATTCAGTTGAAGGGTTTGTTATTTAATGTCTCATCAGATTATTATCTTTGTTAGAATGACATTGTTTGGCATGTTATCAAACATTCAACCTTAGCATGCATTCTAAACAAAAATTAAACGTGCCGGTACATGGCCCAACTAAAACCGATTTCCTCAAGCCTAGAGGAATCGGTGGGTCACCTAGGGGTCCTGTAATAAACATCTTGAGTCTTCAAGTATGGTTGCTTCATCCTTTGCTTCGTCTTCAAGTACATTACAAAAACTATCGTTCTAAATTTACAATAAATAATTATACAAATTCTTTACATCAATAAATTTAGAAACCTTGATTTACATTCGAGGGGAATTAGATGAGAAGAGAATGTACATCGAGAAGAGGAGAAAGGCAGGACACGCAGGCCCTATTTAATAAATAATACAACCATAAATACCCAAATATTTTAAAACATTCACCCTTAGGTCTAAGGCTCATGTACCGGGCACCATGCAATATACAAACAAGTACAAAGCATACATTTCAAAAACAATCAATTTCTGAAATTTGTGGGTTAATTACAATTTACCCCCTGACAATTTGCAGATTTACATTTGGTCCAAAAGTTCTGAAACTTTGCATTTTACCCCCTACACACTTGGAAGTGCGCTCGCTGCAGCGATGAGTTAGATCGCCGCAGCGTGCATTGGTTTTGGTACAGCGCACGTCCGAAGGACGATCGCCGCGACGATGGGTTATATCGCTGCGGTCAGCGCTGTTTTCATACAGCGCTCGTCCAAAGGACGATCGCCGCGGTGACGACTATCGCTGCGGCGATGGATTATATCGCCGCGGCGACGACGATTGCTGTGGCAATGGATTATATCGCCGCGGCGAGCGTACACAGATCTGTAGCTCCGGATCTGTTCATACAAGAACCAAAAAACACTCTAACCAGATTTTGCAATCAATCAAACACATTGATCTCAACAAAAATCCATCATGCATTAAACCAAACCAGCAGATCATCAACAAATTAAATTAATCGATTAATCAGTTTTTAAAAAACATATTTCAAGACAGATTTACGCAGATTCAATATGGCAACACATTATCATCAAATACATGTTATCAACCATACACATAAAAAATTGTAAAATTCAGTACCCTAGGCTCTGATACCACTGTTAGTAAACGGTCCCGTATATGCAGCGGAAACAAAAAAATAATATAACAGGATCGTTTACATGAGCCAAGATCAAGGGTATGATTTTACAATTTATATTAAATTAAAATCTGCATAAATATTCAACATCAGTTAAGAGAAACAAACGCACGTTGAAGGCTCCTCCAAATTTGTCGTCGAACGTTTTGCTACCGATCCAAGTGTAGGATCGAACCTGCGTAGTCCACACGAAGACAATCTTAAAAGAACCAAAGAGGGATTTGCTAGATCCTCTTTGGCTTCAAGATTAAGAAGAAAAAGAAAATCAATTGAATTGATTTTGGCACACCAAATTTTACTGCCGTGGGAGTGTATTATCAAAGAGGGGCTGCTGTGTGTATTTTGGTTTTACAAAGAAAAAACTCTTAATTAAAATCACACACATTTTTCCTTTTATATTTAAAAACAATTTGCCCTAATCCCATACGGAATAGGCTTGGGCTCCAACCCAAACGCCCCATGTTGCCAAACACTCCCAATTTGATTTATTTTAATTTCCATCATTATCTCAATTAAAATCAATTAATATATATATATATATATATATATATATATATATATATATATATATATATATATATATATATATATATATATATATATATATATATATATATATATTAACATTTAACAATAATGATAATATATTTAAATATGTGTGAACACATTTAAACGTAATTTCACTTATTTAATTTTTCTAACAAATAAAATAAAGGCTACGACCTCAGCAAATTTAATTGCACTGTGAAATTACCAAAATACCCTTTCGCCTTAAAAGACGAAAACGCCCTTCTTTCTTCTTGCATCTTAAATTGTCTTCTATGTGTGTGACCCTTAGGCTCCTCATCATATCGGCAGTGTATAGTATTGTGATTAACACCAATTAATCGTCTCACTAATACACAGACCAAGATTGGCCCCTAGCAAGGCATCATGGCCACCCGATAGATTCGGATTCAGCAAAGTAGCTACCTGTCAACGATATGGTTACCGCGCAATTCGATCCTTTCATCATACGTTATCTCGACGAGACAAAGGCATAGAAATAGTGTCAACCTTCGGTTACTCTCGATATTATTTATTCAGTTTCTGGACCAATGACCCGTATTATAAACTAGATAGAGCAACAACTCAATCCCACTGTGGCCACAGTTTTAGTGTCATTGCCATATACTGAATTACGCCGTGAGATAACTTTCTCCCATACCCGGGAGTGATGAATCCTCTGTCAATCCACCATAGTCTTGATACACTCCTTGATGCAGCCAATCACCACCGTATTGACTCTGAAAAGAACTGCGTTAGGCTAGTGTCAAACTACACCAATCGGTGCACAAGGCACTCCGATGATCTCAAGTCTAAGGATCACATGCACCACCATTCGTTAGAGGATTTGTTCCATAGACACTAGGGTTACCATCCATATGGAATCCTCTGGTGGGTCACCCGGTTGAACTTGAACTTGTGGTGTAATCGCCACAACAAACACCCATGTGTTGCACCAGTTGTCACCAAACAACCTTGACAAGTGAGACAGCCACCGCCTTTCGGACAGGTCGTTCAACACTATGATAGCCTTACCTCAGATTATTCGTGCCCTTAGTTCGATAATACTGGGGCTACTGGACGTTTCTAGAATGGCCACCATATGTGCTCATAGGGTTCTCACTATCAAGATTTGAAACACTTGATACCCTCGTCACAGCTCTACCATTCTAAGGACATATATCAATACATATTGCAATAATAATGATTTACGCGATATAGAATAAAATGCCTTTTATTGATTAATGAACATTATTACAAAGAGTCAATTCTACAATAATTGATTGGCTCTAGGGCATCTACTCTAACACGTATGATCTGAAATGGGTTTGATGAAGTATTTCTTCATCGTGGTTTAGGGACTATGGCACATTGCTAGATGTTTACCATAGTCATTGGGCCTCCAGACAGGTTTCCAGATTCATCCAGAACCGGCTCACGGCTAATCCACAGTAGACCTACATGTTCACACCAATAGCCTTGGAAAGGTAGAGAAGGATGAGAGAGAGAAATGATTATCCGAAGAGGGCTAGCACCTTCCGAGGGTAATAACAGGATTTCTATAGTAATAGTTACATAGAAATCATTTGTGACATTTTAAGGGTTAAAATGGTCAAGCAATAATTAATTATATTTAATTATTATATCTTAAAGTGTTAAGATTAATGAGATGAACAAAAATAACCTTTTAATAGTTAAAGGGTAAAAAGGGGTAAATTTTTGGGTTGTTAATGTAAACTAGTTTAGTTTACATGGGCCCTTGAATAATATTGATTATTCAAAGGGTAGCATATTAAATTCGTGGGGTCCCTTTATAAAATAAGATTTTATTGGGCTTGGAAGTGAAAAATAAATAATTGCAATATTGCCCAAGTATATATAAGTGCAAAAGGTTCCATTTTTGTTCATTCTTGACTAGTTCACAAAAACACAAACCAAAACTCTCTCTCAAACCCAAGGCCACTCTCTAATCTCTCAAGGTGGTGTTAAAGTGTGGAGGTTTCATCCTTTTGAAGCTAATCTTCATCAATCCAAAGCAAAGGAGTAGGTATAATCTCTTTTCCAAGCTTTGTTTGAAAACCGGTTTTAGAATCCATGCTTTCATGCTTTCATTCTCCATCTCCACCACTCTTCATGCATGCTGATTCTTTCAAATGGTATCAGAGCTAAAAGCTCCTTGCATGTCAAATTTATAAGCAAAAATGACATTTTCCAAGTGTTCTTGTGTTAATCATGTATGAAAGTGACATGCATGTTCTTGTTTTGGCCTAGTAATATGATAATGAAATGTTTATTATTTTTCCATTGGAATCAGATTCGGCTATAACATAAAATGTATAAAGATGTTTTTAATTTTTAATTTGAAGCATGCAAGAATCATTATATGTTTAATTTATAAATATATATATATTTTATGGTGACAAAAGTGTTATGCATGCCTTGATAAGTGCATAGAATATTTCTTGCTAGATTCGGCCATGCATGTTCTTTGTTCATTTGATTCTTGTTTTAATAAATAAGTTTGTAATGTGTTTTGGAAGTTGTTCCATAAAGGGTCGAAATGTATGCTTGGATGATGGTTGTTGCTTGATGATTTATTTAGAAAAATGTTCATGCATGTTCATTTCCATGACTTTGATTAAATGATTTATCCTTTGACATGCTAAAAGTGTTATCCTTTAATTTGATTAAAGTATATTTTTGCATGAAGTGTATGCAAATGTTGCAAGTGTTTAGTGGTGGAATTTGATGTTAGCATAAAGTTATGGATTATTCATTCATATGATGAATTATGATATTATATATGATGGTGGTAATTTTAATGTAGGATATTTAATTTGATTAAATTATCTTATAATGCATCATTGCATGACATAAATTATTATATTTTTGAAATGTAATAATTTGGTTGTTTGAATGGTTTCAAAAATTGATGATGCAAGATGACATGATTGTCTTTGAGAAGACAAATGTGTCATAAAAAGTATTACTTTAGTTAAAAGTAACTTGTGTCATAGAATGATTACTCTTGGAGTAATATATCTCATTTATCTATGCCATGCATGACTTTTGTGAAAAGTATTGAAATGATGATAATAGTTAAATAATATATATCTTTGGGTGGAATATGACAAAAGTGTTTGTGTAATGATTCCTATGAAATGTGTAATTGTTGCATGGCCCAAAGTTATAATTAAATTACCACATGAATATATATATAATATCTATTAATATATGAGATATATTTATATTCATGCCTTTAAATAATTGTTTATTATATTTGGTATGAATATTTAATATTTATTTATGTGATGAATGAATATTAGATTAGAGGGTTGATCATGGGCGCCATTTGGTTTTCAAAATATTCAAAAGTGTTTGTAATATTCTTTTGTTAAATGACTTGTAATAATTAAATTTTATTTATTTATTTTAATCGGGCCTACGTGCCTAAGATCCAATATGTAATGGAATCGGCTAGACGGGAACCGAAAAGCATCCGGATGACGATCCAATCGAAGATATAGTATTAGGGTAAATAATTTGCCTTTAAGATGTATTTTCGAAAAGCCCCATGGTCAACCCACATGCTTTAATTTATGCATATATGTGATATGTATGAATTGTTAATTAAACATGGCATGCTAAAATAAATTAACTAAAAGTTAAACCTAAATCTCCCCAATTTAAAATTATTAAATCCAAGTCTCCCATTGTGGGATAACTAAATTCTTTGATATAAATTTTAATATCCCAAGATTTCTATTATGTGAGGGATATAATCTTTATATCATAGAATTAAGTTGATATTGTTCTTGGATGGATATTTTCACCTTGACCAAGAATTCTATTATGTGAGGACATGATGAAAATGCCATCCTAAGAAAGCACAATGGTTCGGATTTAACTAGCCTAGGGTACCAAGAATTCTATTATGTGAGGTATCCGAAGCTAGGACAAGGAATATGAATCAAACCTTATATAGTGATATAAAAGGAAAAGAGTTTCCTACTTATTAGACTTAATTAACCAAGAATTCTATTATGTGAGGTTAATTGAATTTGATAAGAAATTGATTCCCCACTAAGAAATTTAATCCAACGAAAATTTCCGGATCCTATTTAAGGGAGTGTAGGACTCGAATAAAATAGTGGGAGCTAATTTGATTATGCATTAGAAGGTTTAAAAGATTACAAGACACTAATAAAATTACTTTTCTTTGCAGTTTCATCTTTGTGATAAATAATCAAAAAAAAAAATGGCCAACAATGTTCTCCTAAGGATAATGGACAATAACATGTTAACCAGACCCAACCTAAAAGATTGGCTAAGAAATCTTAGAATTGTCCTAGATTTTGAAAGAATTGCCTATGTCCTGGAAGCACCTCTTCCACTTGATATTGGACCGGATGCTCCACAAGCTGAGCTTGATGCTCTTGAAAAATGGAGAGAAGATAGCAGGGAGGGCTAAAAAATTACATGTTAGCCTCCATGAATAGAGAACTTCAAACTAAGCATGAAGAGGTTTCAAATGCTTATGATATCCTCATAGCTCTACAAGAGTTGTATAGCGAAAATCCAAGAATGGTTGAGTATGAATTGTGTGCATCCCTCTTTAGCATGAAGTTGAGGGAAGGGGAACCTCCAGATGATCATACTCTTAAAATGATCAATGGATTAGATCGACTGGATGGATATGGGGTGGTCATGCCAGACCGCCTCAAAGTGAATTTGATTCTACAATCCCTTCCTCCAAGTTATAAACCGTTTATAACTAACTACAATCTCAATAGGATTGAGAGAAACCTCCTCGAACGCTAAATGAGCTTAAAGAATTTCACAGACATGCAATGTGAAAGGGAAAGGACATGAGGATGTCTTTGCCGCCTCCACTAGCGTGGGGCCAATAAAAAGCCCAAAGTGCTACCAAAGAGAGGTCCAAAAGTTGGACCCAACAATAAGAACTTCAAGAAGCCAGCAAAGAAAGGCGAGAAGGCCGATGCAAAGGGAAAATGTTTCCCATTGTGGAAAAGATGGACACTAGAAGAGGCCGTCCTCAATACACCGAACAATCAAGAAAGGCAAAGGAAAAGCGAGTACGAACCAATGTCTTATGATTGAATATGAATTAAGTGTTAATTCAGATAGTCATTCCTAGATATTAGATTCAGACAACATCTCATGTTTGTATGTCTTTGCAGGGTACTTGAATAGTTACGAGGTGACAAAAGGCGAGATCATTTTGAGGATGGCAAATGGGGCACGAGTTGCAACCGAGGCCATGGGGACTTGCTCACTAAGACTACCTTCAGGGACATGTTTTGAATTTGTTTAAAGTATTGTACTTTGAAAAGGCCACAAGAAACATCATTTCTATTTACGCTTTGTGTAAGGCGAGGTTATTATGTCTTGTTTAATGGAAATAAATGTTCAATACATTTTGGAAATGTTTTAGTTGGTAAAGTGTGAATACAAATGGTTTGTATGTCTTAGAATTGAATGACTATGCTTCAATCAATACCATTTCTAATAAAAAGAACTCGATCTGAATCAAATCCTAAAATTCTATGGCATCATAGATTAGGGTCATATAGGAGAGAGAAGATTAATACAACTTGGAGAAAGTGGGATCCTAAACTCATTGGGTTGAACCCTATCCAACCCTGTGAATCATGTCTCCAAGGAAAGATGACCAAGTCTCCCTTTAAGAGTAAAGGAGAGCGAGCTAAAGAACTTTTAGAACTCATACATACAGGATGTGTGTGGACCATTTAGTACTTTAGCTAGGGGAGGATTTGAATACTTCATTACCTTTACAGATGATATGTCACGATATGGGTATTTGTATTTAATGAAATACAAATCTGAATCCTTTGAAAAATTCAAAGAATTCAAGAATGAAGTAGAAAATCAAAATGGAAAGAGTATTAAAATACTACGATCAGATCGTGGGGGTGAATAATTGAGTACAGAGTTTCAAGAGTTCTTAAAAGAAAATGGGATCATCTCACAATTGACTCCTCTTTATACACCCCAGCTTAATGGAGTGTCTGAAAGGAGAAATCGTACCTTATTGGATATGGTACGATCGATGGTGAGTTTTGCAGACTTACCAATGTCTCTGTAGGGGTACGCTCTCCAGACCTCTGTGCACATCCTTAATAGGGTCCTGTCTAAAACTGTCTAGAAAACAACATATGAGATATGGTATGGAAAACGTCCAAGTTTGAATTATATGAAGATTTGGGGCTGCCCAACTTATGTTAAATTGGTTAAATCTAATAAGCTGGATGTTAAATCTAAGAAGGGTCGGTTCATTGGATATCCTAAAGATAGTTTAGGATATTGCTTTTACTTCCCAAGTGATCAAAGAGTTTGGATCAGTAGAAATACACGCTTCCTCGAGAACGAGTTCATGGAGGAAGGCGGCGTTGGAAGAAATATTGAACTCAAGGAAGAGTTCGAAGAGCCAAGAACCGAGATTGCTGAAGATGGAACGTCTACTCAGCGAACCTCAGTATCAGATACTATGGTTCCAATATGAAAGTCTTCTAGAATGTCGAAACCTCCAGAGAGATATGGGTTCCTACATGAGCGAGATTTTGAATCTTACTTAGTAGGAGTAGATGATCATGGTGATGATCCTAGAAGCTCGCGAAGAAGCAATACCGGATAGAGATTCAGGGAAAATGGTCGGAAGCGATGGATTCTCGAGATAGAATCAATGCATGCCAATCAAGTATGGTCGCTTGTGGATCCACCTGAGGGAATAGTTCCTATAGGTTGTAAATGGGCCTACAAGAGAAAAGTTGGCAAGGATGGGGAGGTAAAGACCCTCAAAGCTTGACTGGTGGCGAAAGCTTATACTCAGAAACAAGGATTGGATTATGAGGAAACCTTCTACTTTGTACCTATGATTAAATCCATCCGTATAATGCTAGCCATCGCAAAGATACCATGATTATGAAATTTGGCGATGGATGTCAAAACGCCTTTCCTCAATGGGTTTATTGAGGAAAACATCTATATGGAACAACCGATAGGTTTTGTATCCTCTATTTGAAAGACATAAGGTACGCAAATTGCATCGATCCATTTATGGATTGAAGCAAGCTTCAAGAAGCTGGAACATTCGATTTGACGACATAATCAAATCGTTTGGTTTTGTCAAGAATCCGGATGAGCCCTGTGTATACAAATGGGTTAAAGATCATGCCATCACGTTTCTCATATTATATGTAGATGACATACTTTTGATGGGAAATGATATAGGCGTGATGACAGAGGTTAAGGTTTGGTTGTCCAAAACTTCTCGATGAAAGACTTGGGAGAAGCGACATATGTCCTTGGCATTCGTGTCTATAGAGATAGAACGAAAAGGGTAATTGGATTATCCCAAAAATTGTACATAGAGAAAATGCTAAAAAGATTTAGCATGGAGAACTCTAAGAGAGGTCTTTTGCCCTTCACTCACGGTCTTCATCTTTCTAAGGAGATGGGTCCAAAGACCGATGAAGAGCGGCAGCGGATGCGTAATGTGCCTTATGCGTCTGCCGTAGGTAGCTTAATGTATGCAATGCTATGTACAAGACCTGATATAGCTTATGTTGTAAGTGTTGCGAGCAAATATCAGTCAAACCCAGGGAGAAACATTGGTCAGTTGTAAAATCGATCCTTAAGTACTTGAGAAGAACTAAGGATCTAGTTCTGAGTTATGGATGTTCCGAGTTAAACATTCAAGGATACTCAGATTCTGATTTCCAATCAGATATTGATGATAGAAAGTCTACGTCAGGGTACATTTTTATATGTAATGGAGGTACTGTTAGTTGGAAAAGTTCCAAAGCAGACAACCACGGGTTGACTCCACTCTGAAGGTTTGAATACAACTGCCGGATTGGAAGAACGGTGAAGGAGGCTGTTTGGATGCGAAAGTTCGTAATTGAACTTGGTGTGGTTCCGAACATGGCTTACCCGATAAGCATGTTCTGTGACAATACTAGAGCTATTGCACAGGCAAAGGAACCAATGGCACACCAAAAATCCAAACACATTCAGTTTAAGTATCACATTTTGAGAGAATTTGTTGGAGTTGGAGAGATTCTGATTCTGAAGACTCCTTCAGCAGAAAATGTAGTTAATCCACTGATTAAGGCGATGACACTAAAGCAATTGGACCATCATCTTGAGAAGATGGGTATGAGATACAACATCGAATGGCTTTAGTGCAAGTGGGAGTTTGTTAGTGTATATTAGTGTATGCCCTAGAAACCATTTGTGTTGTCGGTTTCAGAGCATTTTGTCTTGTATCTATATATATCATAAATAATAAAAGAAAGAGTTCTTCAATTCATATATGTAAATTGCTTCCTTTATTCAGTCATGCATTTAAAATAAAGTATGTATATGAATTATCCAGATGATTCATTTAATAGGTAAATGAATTATCGAAAAGGGTTTCCTACGGAAGCAATATAAATTTGGGCAACTATATTGTACAGTAGGCATACCGGATGCTTCCGAAAGATATCATGAGTTGATATAAGTACGGATGACGATGATAGTCATGTCACTAGGGCATTGATATGGATTAACGGTTGGTGAACTGTTTTTCGAATGTGACCGAATAACGACAAATCACTTGGAAAAGCATGTAGTCAATGATTTATCGTTTGGTTATATCGGTACGATGTAGTCCTTTGACTCGAGACATTGTAGTCGGATCCGATATGGATGCGTATGGTTCATACGGTGTATAAGTACGAGACTAATCATGTTTCGTACAATAAAGCCTATTTGGTCATGCGTTGTTCATATGCGGAAACGAACGATGGTCAAAAGGGGATCCATTGACTCGGAAATATAGGATCGGGAGTACCGCTGACTCCATCCGGATTCGAGTTCCTAGACGAACATTGATAAATGTCGAAAAACTGAATCTCTGGCCAGAGTCTATTATTATTCATACAAAAGTAAGTTTGTGATGACAAGTTCCGGACATATTGATCGACAATTCGGTAGAAGATCGAGTTTAGGATTTTGACGTTCCATGAATCCATACTCGATTAGGATATCTCAATGGAGGGACTTTACTTGCATAGTACGTATGATCTGAAATGGGTTTGATGAAGTATTTCTTCATCATGGTTTAGGGACTATGGCACATTGCTAGATGTTTACCATAGTCGTTGGGCCTCCAGACAGGTTTCCGGATTCATCCAGAACCGGCTCACGGCTAATCCACAGTGGACCTACATGTTCACACCAATAGCCTTGGAAAGTTAGAGAAGGATGAGAGAGAGAAATGATTATCCGAAGAGGGCTAGCACCTTCCGAGGGTAATAACGGGATTTTTATAGTAATAGTTACATAGAAATCATTTGTGACATTTTAAGGGTTAAAATGGTCAAGCAATAATTAATTATATTTAATTATTATATCTTAAAGTGTTAAGATTAATGAGATGAACAAAAATAACCTTTTAATAGTTAAAGGGTAAAAAGGGGTAAATTTTTGGGTTGTTAATGTAAACTAGTTTAGTTTACATGGGCCCTTGAATAATATTGATTATTCAAAGGGTAGCATATTAAATTCGTGGGGTCCCTTTATAAAATAAGATTTTATTGGGCTTGGAAGTGAAAAATAAATAATTGCAATATTGCCCAAGTATATATAAGTGCAAAAGGTTCCATTTTTGTTCATTCTTGACTAGTTCACAAAAACACAAACCAAAACTCTCTCTCAAACCCAAGGCCACTCTCTAATCTCTCAAGGTGGTGTTAAAGTGTGGAGGTTTCATCCTTTTGAAGCTAATCTTCATCAATCCAAAGCAAAGGAGTAGGTATAATCTCTTTTCCAAGCTTTGTTTGAAAACCGGTTTTAGAATCCATGCTTTCATGCTTTCATTCTCCATCTCCACCACTCTTCATGCATGCTGATTCTTTCACACCTTTGTAGTTGATCTTTCTAGAGCTCTTGCCCCTGTCAAGAATCGTGGCAAATTTGTTTCTAGAAAGCTCCCTACCAGAAGATCTACTAGGCACAGAGATTGATCACTTATGATCAAAGAGGGGGAGAATGTTCCTGTTAAAGCTGAAGAATTTTTTTTGCTGATTTTTATAGTGATCACTGTTGCTTCTATGTGATCACATTTTAGGACTTTTTGTTGTTATTTTTATTTTTTTATTTTTTTTGTAGAACCTTTTTATGGATGTTTTTGAAGTGATGAACCTTTTGCTGTTTGGTTGTTTGTGTGCTTGTGCAGATTATCCCTTCTTTTTGTTTTATTGCTAATTTCTTTAGTGTTGTGCATATTGTTTTCTTGTTTGACATGTTGTTCAAACTGCCTCATGTGGAAAACTCTTAACCCCTTCTTGAGTGATGGTTTTGTTTTAGGGGGAGCTTTATTGTTGAGGGGGAGTTGTTATCTTTAAGTTTTTTTTTTACTTGTCTCTCTGATCTTTTCTCTTCATATAAGATGGGTTTTGTTAGTCTAAAAATTGTGCTTTAATCATAAGTGACAAAGGGGGAGATTGTAAGTGTTTTGTCATCTTATGATCATGGTTTGTGTCTTGCACAATCTTTAGGTTTATCTGCCAGTGTGTGGCCACTTTCTGTAAATGTGACAACCTTCACTAGTGTGGGTACTTCAGAGTCTATGTGGTCATAATGCATCTTGTAGATATTTTTCTCTCACATGCACAACACGCACCCGTTTTGTTTTAGGACAATTATATTCCTTGATGATATTTTTTTATGATACTTTTCCACTTGTCTTCCTTTTATTCATTGTGTAAGAAAAGGTGTTTTTGCTTTTGTTTGTGGTCCCAAGATTCTTTTGCAAAAAGAAAGACACAAAAGTGAATATTTAACCTTTTTGTCCCCTAACCCTTGACGCCTTGAACTCTATATATTCATACTTTTTTGGCGTCTTCTTTAAGAAATCTGAATACCTCTATTTTCCTCTTTGAATATTCTCTGAGGTCTTTGTTTTGGTTAAGGTTTCTTATTATGCTTTGGTAGGCTTGAAATTACCTTCTATTCTTGTTCTTGTGTGATGACTTTGGAACTTGATTCCATGTTGATTAGTGCTTGTGTGTAAGTTGTTGTCCCAAAGATTGGTCTTCATTATTGAAACTTGAGAGGAGCTCAATTTCAACATGGTGATGCTGTGTTCGTGAAGCTTGCTGTGAGGACTTGAAGTTCAACCAAAGAAGATGGAGTTGTCATGTAGAAAACAGGGAGTGTTTTGCAACTTTGTTTATCTTGCTTTGTGTTTAAACTCATAAGTATTTCATAGTGAATTTGCTTCCTCTAGACTTGGTCCCATGGATATAGGTATGTTGCCGAACCATGTAAAAATGAGTGTGTTCTTTACTTGCTTTGATGTATGTTTTGTTTATGTCTCTCATAACACATTTGCACTAAAATGAACAAGCAACCTATTCCACATAAGGTTTAATCACTTGGTAACCTCCTTAAAACTTACACTTTTGTTCCTATCCTGGAGACTAAAATATATAGGAGCATGGTATCAGATTACGGAGAAGTATATGTATTCCTCCTAAGCGATTTGCTTGTGTCAAAGGAAAACCAATACCCCCACGCTATTGATGTTAGGGTATTAAATTGATAGACCGACACCATGCATGCCGTTGACCAATTTCAATATATCAATATTACTCCGATGCAATGAGAAAGAAAGGGTTGCCATCGTTTCTCTTACAAACTAGCAAATAGCTAACGATTGATTTGTATAAGTGACACAATTGTTGTGCTTAACAACAGCTTGTTTGAACACCATTGAATCAAATACACACCAAGATAAATGTAACACTGTTGGAGATTTTAGATACAATAAGTTTGTTTACTTGGAAAACATATCAGGTTTGGTACTTGTGAGATACTGTAACAAAGTTAAAAAAAAAAAAAAAAAAAAAAAAAAAAAAAAAAAAAAAAGAAACCGTTACCTTTCTAATAACAAAGACTGTGCATTATATTTTTGATGTGTGAGATTATAATAGACAATTTAGTGACATTGAGTTAAGAATATGATTTTGATTGGGAACTTAGGTTTTGAGAACATATGTTTTCAATTGAATTTTATATGTAAAATGTCTATGCATGTGATGGGTGCTTAGATTTTTCTTACTCTTTCGTACATTTATTAATTATATTTATTTTATTTTATTTTGTGTATAAATTAGGATATAAGACTTTAATATGTATATTAATTGTTAATGTATAATTAGTAACATTTTTTTTTTTTTTTTTACTTTTCGACCGTTTAGATAAAACAATGAATAATAAAAAAGAAAATTGTGTTGACAAAAATATAAAATACTATTTTCTTAATAATTAGTAACTTTTGAGGAGTTATGCCTCTTCCCTATGTTGTCTAATTTGGGGATGCGATGCCATTTCGTGAAAGGGATGGGGGTGGGGAACGGCGAATCCCTTCCTAATTGTTTTTTAGAGTATCAACAGTAGTTTTGAAGGATTTGTATCGTCTTCACTTTAATAAATTCCTTACAAAGTTAATTGAAATAGAAATTTTTTTTAGTCGAATAAGATGAATCCAACAGTGTATTAGTATGGTTTTGATCAAATTAACATCAAGACATATTGACTAAAGAATAACCATGTATATATATATATATATATATATATATATATATATATATATATATATATATATATATATATATATATATATATAAAAATAAATAATTTTAATTCTCTAATTTTTCAAACACAGTTTCATATAAATCATCATTTTTCTCTTGTTTTCACGAACACATTTCTTCCTCTATTTCTTTGGATTCTTAAATTTAAAACAGCTTTGTCTCTCAACTTTCTTTATTAATGTAATTTCTTGGTGGATTTTGCCAAGTAATTAAATTCCTAATTGGGTTTGCGTTTAGGAAAAATGGATCCTAGTAATATTAGGTTTTTCTCATTAAACTTAGTATATAAACATATTATTCAGTTGTATGAGTGTGACAACAAATCATAGACAAATACATTCATTGTAACGAGAGAGGTGAGAATATACTTCAATAATATTGACTCTGCTGGATGTAGCCCGGGTTTTGGGTGAACCAAGGTAAATCGCACGTGTTTTCTTTCTCTTCACTTATTTGATATTTGTGATTATTTATTTGTTTGATTTCGTATTATTCTCTAGATTGTTTCATTTCCTTGTATCAATTGTATCAATGCATATTTTGAATGTATATTGAAAATTTTGTTAGTCCATGCATCTGGAAATTAAATCCGGATTTAAGCCAATTAATATATAGTAGCTTTGACCAGTCAGGAAATTATGCGATATCCAGAAGATGAATACATGCATATTGTTTGCTAGTACATACTGAAATAGCAGCAGCCAGAAGCATGTGAGAGACTCCATACATACTGAAAATGCATCTTATTTAGTAGCAAAAGCATGCAATTAAGACACCATATGAGACATCGATCCAAGATTTAATTTTTTTGGGGAAAGAGTTGGAGATTTAACTCATGTTAAAGAGTGTGGTTACCCATTTTAAGTGCAGCGGAATATTTACCAAGTAGATTAAACATTTTCAATTTGAACACATCAAACACAAGTGCGAAGAATAAAGAACACAACCATATACATGGTTCGGCTAAATCCACTTTTAGCCTACATCCATGGGACCTTGTCTAGATCAAAGCAATCCACTAAGTTAAAAACACATTACAAGATATAGTTCAAAGTTGATCTAAGTTATAGTAAAAAGAACTCCATGTTCGACTTTACACTTAGCACCACACTTTGAATCCTTAATGTGTAGCAACTTCTTCGGATCTTCTTCACACCGGGAACGCACCTGTGAGCAGCTTGTGAACCACCAAGCTTCAACCACTGACACCACACACCAGCATCAGCAAAGGAACCATGTTTCGAAAGCCATCAATAACGTGTTTGATACGGTGAGGTTTGGCACAAAATATGGAAATGAACCTTGAACCTTGAACCTTAAGAGAGAAAAATACTTTAAGAGAATCAGAGTACAACCAAACAAAGTGTCAAAAGGTTAGATTCATACACGCAAGAAGGGGAATTATATAATGAAGGATTTCTTGCCCAACAACATAGTGCCAAGTCAGCCAACAAGGGACTGACGCATGTCCAAATAAGGAAAGTTTCCCTTCTTTTTGGTTTGGACCACAAAGCAAATTAGGAAAAGTACTTTTTCCCTAGACCACTTAAGGATGTTATGACACATGTAAAAAGGTCTTAAAAAGTGAGAGACAAAGATAAACAATATCTTTTTCACCTTTTCAGTCATGCAGCTCTTGTTGGGTTGTAAATATTTGAATCAAGAGTGAGAGCACAAATTGTTGTGCACACACACTCTAAACAAAACAAGCCAAGACTCAAGTCTGGCAATTAGTTTGCTCGCAGATCATATGTGCACACACACAATTCATAAGTTTGACAAATATGAGTTTTCCACATTCTCCCCCTTTGTCAAACTTATGAACAAAGAACAAAGAACACAAAAGGATTAAGTGCAAACTTGATTCAATCAACCAATTAAACCTACAGATTTGCAAAAAAAACTTTCAAACAAAAATAACCAACCAAAAAAAGAAAAAAACAACACAAATGTGAACTCAAGGTTAGCACATCAAAGTAAGATAAGCATAAAACATCAAACTAAGATAACTAAAAGAGTTTTGCAGAAACAAAGCAAAAATAGCAGCAAACAAAATAACAAACTCTCCCATGGAAAGACAATAGTTTAAAATAAAAAATACTAAAATCACTCCCCCATGCTTCTTACTCCCCCTCTTTGTTCATAAGTCTTGAGGATTTTTGAAAGGGTAGTGAAGAGCGATCAACTTTCCTCTTGGTTCTGCGCTTTCGAGGAGCAGTGATGGTGACATGAGAATCCTCCACTTGAACTTCTGGAACAGTAGCAGAGGAGGTGTCAACATTTTAATCTTAGACTGGAAGGGCATCATCTTGAGTAGTTGCATTTTCAGGTGCGTTTTCTTCTTTATCAACAACTTTTTGGACATCCTCAATACTAACTCTTTCTTTTTCCTCATGAGCAGTGTCTGCCTCATCAGCATGATTTGCCTATTCTTCATCAATTTCACGAGTAGCAGCAACTTTAGTAGGCATTACAAGAGCAGGAGTGGCAATATAAGCAACTGGAGCAAAAGGAGGCATCACGTTCTCATCAGCAGGTTCTGTCAGAACAAATTTCTTCTTCTTCTTTTGCTTCTTCTCTAGATCAGCTTCCATTTTGAACATCCGAGAACTGAGAGAAATGTGAAGGAAATTCACATATTGAAGGACAAACTCCATTGAAGTTACTAAATCCTGCATGGCAACAAAAAGCTTGGATTGCCAAGTGTTAGTCCTTGTTTGATCAGTTGAGGAAGATGAGGGCTAGTTCCTTGTAGGTTGTCTAAAAGACTTCTTGGTGACATTGTTTATCTTCAAAACAGGTTCCACTTCATAAGATTTGAGCTTGTAAGTGGAAATGATCTTGTAAATCAAGGAAGGAAAACACAAAATCTGCAGAGAATGAGTTGATTGCGCTGCAACCTTAACACTAGTAAAAATCAACTCATCCAAATCAATCTTTTTCCCTTGAGGAATTCCATAGAGGAGTTGTGCTCGTTCTGGTCTAACAATTGAATTATGCATGGAAGGAGACAAATTTGTCAATGAAATCTTAAACAACAGTCCGTAAAAAGAGTGTGAGCACACTAGGTTGTAGAACGCCAGTCCTAGGCCATTTGGCAATAAAATCACTAGTGATAATGATGAGAATACAAAATGTCATATTTACCCCCCTTAATGTTTAGTCTTTTATACATATTTTTTGCCTAAATGTACTCATTATTATTCTATTTTGATTTAGGATGCAAATGGAGGCGTTAATTGCAAAACGGAACTAATTAAGTCGGAAAGTTTCAACATTGTTTCGTAATCTGGGCATAACTCTCTCGTCCGAGCTCCGATTGAGATGATTCAAAATGATGTGGAACGCTAAGAAAGAGATCTAAAACTTTAATGTTTTGAGTTTGGAGAGATACTTGCTGCATCAAGGTTGTAATTGGGATTGAAGTTGATGCATCTGCACTGGACGTTCTGGAACATTCTGCCTTGTCATGCAATTCAAATAGGCAGATTTTTATTGGAAGATTTGAAGACCTATTGCACGAAAATTACAGCTGGACACACTATTTTCCTATTTTGTATTAAGACATTATTTTATTTTCAATTACTCAGATTAGGATAAAGGTTATCTTGGGATTTTAGAATATTTTTAGGAGATTTAGATTGAGTAGAATTAGAATTCGAATTAGATATTTTTAAAGGGAGATCAGATTAGGGATAAGAAATGACACACCACGCCTCTCTCTTCTCTTCTCTGGAATTTTTCTTTCTTTTTGAGTTTTTGTTTATAGCCATGGGAGGCTAATTTTTATAACTTGGTCGAAGGAAACGGAGGCCTCGGAATCAATAAATCTGTGAGATCTATCTTTTTTAGTGTTCAATTTTATGCTTTGAGTATTGGATGTTCTTCTATGCTTATTTTAATGATTGTTTCATTTAATTTCTAGGAGGCCTACTAGGTTATTATTTGTTACAATCTAATGCTAAGTTAGATATCAAATCCGTAATTATTTGATCCCTCTAACTTGTGAAGCAATTAGGGTTATTAATTTGCTGCGTCAGGAATTAGTAATCTTAAGAGGAACACTCGACTAAATTAAATGCAACCGCTTGAGTTTGTGTTGTTTAGCTTCATCGATCTCTCTAGTTCTTAAGGCTGCCACTAGATTAAATCTTTAGCGCTTGTCTAGGGTTGTTTAGTAGTAAGGTTAATTAAGATCGCTTGTTTCCTAATTAATTACAACTAAAGAGGGATAGGAAAATAGTTCCAACGGTGAATATTCAGGTATGAATTGATTTAATTTTGCATCAATGATCAGTTGTAAGATTCTGATGGTGGATGTTGACTGAGACCAAGTTTCGTTATATTAATTGATTTCGATTTGAATTGTTTTTGTTTTTGTTTTTGCTAAGATTGTTTTCTGTTTTACTCAAAAAACCCCAGCCTTGTTCACATCATCGAAAATTCGGCTAGACACTCTTCGTGGGATCGACCCTTGCTTACCTTATTTACCGCTTAGTAGTTAGGTTAGGAAGGTTTTTAATCTTGGTTGCCTACGACAGCACACCAGATAACCTTGACAATTTTGTCCAAGTCTAAACTCTTCAAATCAAAATTTCTTTTTGCTCTTCTTTAGACCAAGAGCATCCCTAACAACATTCTTCGTAAACAAGACCTAATGTCCTCTAACATAAACTTGATCATTGTGCTCATTGGAATTCGGATCAGCATTGTCCAAGCCAAAATTCGCGTAAAACTCTTGAACAAGAGTTTGGACCGAGGCAATCAGGCCACTGTGATGATTGCTAGCCATTTTCTTTCTTTCATCATGTCATGGAATTCATTAAAATCTTCTAACCTAACATTGGCTTTGCACACAATTGTCTTCTTGACAATGTGGCTCTTAAATCGAGTTTCAGCAATAAGTAAAACAAATGGAGGGATGTTACCAGATGCGGGTTCCTCCATAACAACCTTTCCTTTCTTTTTCACTAACTCTGCTGGAGTCAGAGGCTTTGATGGGGCAGCTTTTGAAGAACCTTCCTTACGAGATTTCAGAATGGCTATCGGGGTGTTGTCAGATGCTGAAGGAGACTTTTCCGTTGACTTCTCTAGTGAAGTAGGGGCTGACTCATCTTGTGATCGCTTCGAGTTTTGGTGATCACTGGAAACAGGGGATGAACCAGGGATGGTTGAGTGATTTGATTCATTCTCTTGACTTTCCTCTACAAAATCTGAATCACTCGCTGGAGGAGTAGGGTTTTTTGGTGGCATTTGACTACACAATCTAGCCTTCTTCATTGCCAAGAATCCCTTTCCTAGAGATCCTTCTTTTCTTTTCTGATCCTCCATTGCTTTTTTTTTTTTTTTTTTTTTTGATTCCTTGAGAAAAAAAAATTAGTGAGAAAATTTGAGACAAAAAATCGTAAAGACTGAAAAACTCAGGCGGCGCAAAAGAGATTATGGAATTTGAAAACTGGCGCACAAATGAATTACGGCAAACATTTATGGTAGGAATTGATTCTGAAGCCCTAAGGAGAGTTATACCAAAATTAGAACTCTATCCTAAGTGAGTGTACTTATGCAATCATGTGAGCGCACAATATCCCAAAAGAACATTAGAAATTTTCAGAAGACTGGACTTTATTGAAGCAAATTTTTAACAGCATAAAATTAAAATGATGAAATGCTTCACATGAATTTTTGAAGGTCAAGACAGTTAATCCATGCAAATCATCCAAATAAATCAAAATTTTCAATCTTAAAAGGCACAAAAACTCGTACGGAAGTTGTCAACATAATGCAATCAAAACAACACTTTCTCAATCACACACAAGTGAGATAAATTTCCAAGAGCTTGCCTTAGTGTGTGATAGTGTTCTCAAGGGGGTAAAATGACACATTGGTTAATTTTAAATTTTACAAAAGAATCTCCCCCTTCCCTCATGCCCTACAATAATCTTTCATTTTTTTTTCAGCATAGGAAATAAAGAATTTTCTTTTTATTTTGACCAAAGGGCAAATAACTCTCATAAATGTAGCCAAAATGTAGCTTTCACACTTGCAAGAAGGTAGTCTTCTTATTGGTAGATTTTCCAAAATATAGGGGTCTCTAAAAATCAGAAAATTACTCAAAACAACTTTCACACTTCATGCAAGGTAACTCTTTCATAATGGTGACAAGAATGGACTATCAACTCATGATGCAATAAGGTCATGTTATAGAGAGAGTTTCAGTGGACATAACATATCAAAGTTAGCACACAGATAAAAGAAAATAAATGACAATTAAAGTGCTATCACAGATCAAGAATTCTTGACAAACAAAAATAAAAGTAGCATGTTCATGATTTATTCAACAACTGAAATGAAAAACTATTCAAGTTGAAGTAGTCCAATGGACTTCCTTAAGAAAACAAAAGTATCATAGTCAAGTGCTTTTGTAAATAAATCAGCCAATTGGGATTTTGTGTTCACATTGGCAAGTGCAATGATGTTCTCCTTATGTAACTCTCTAATGAAATGATGTCTTATGTCAATGTGCTTAGTCCTAGAATGTTGGATTGGATTCTTAGAGATGTTAATGGCACTCGTGTTATCACAAAATATAGTCACACAATCTTGATTAACACCATAATCATTTAACATTTGCTTTAACCATAGAATTTGAGTGCAACAACTTCCTACAACAATGTATTCGGCCTCGGCAGTGGATAAGGAGATAGCAATTTGCTTCTTGTTGTACCATGTGACAAGATTGTTTCCAAGATAGAAACATCCACCCAAAGTACTCTTCCTATCATCTAAACTTCCTGCCCAATCCACATCACTATATCCAACCAAGCAATTGTTAGAATCAAATGAGTACCAAAGGCCGAAATCACACGTACCTGAAACGTATTTCATGATTCTTTTCACTGCATTCAAGTGCAACTCATATGGATTAGTTTGAAACCTAGCACCAACACCAACACTAAAACAAATATCAGGTTGGCTTGTAGTTAATTAAAGAAGACTTCCAATCATGCTTCGGTACAACTTATTGTCTACCTTTTTACCATGTTCATTTTGCACAGCTTAAGGGTAGCACTCATAGGGGTTCTAGCATGCTTTGCATTCTCAAGACAAAATCTTTTCAACATGTTTCTAGCATACTTTGATTGGGAAACAAACATGTCATTATTCATTTGTTTAATTTGAAGACCAAGAAATATTTTCAATTCCCCTACCATACTCATCTCAAACTCATTTTTCATCAAGCCAATGAATTCGAGTGCATGTGAATGAGAGGTGGAACCAAACACAATATCATCAACGTAAATCTGTGCACACATGATTTCATTGTTAGCACGCTTAATAAAAAGAGTTTTGTTGGCATTACCTCATTCAGAGTTATGTTCAAGAAGAAAAATTGTCAACCTTTCACACCAGGCCTGTGGGGCTTGTTTTAAACCATAAAGTGCTTTCTTCAATTTGAAAACATGGTCAGGTTTGTGGGGGTCTTGAAAGCCAATTGGTTGTTCAACATACACTTCTACGGTGAGCATTCCATTCAAGAAGATGCTTTTGACATCCATTTGGAACAATTTGATCTTGAGGCAGCAGGCAACAGAAAGCAGCAAACAAATTGATTCAAGTCGAGCAACAGGTGCAAAGGTTTCATCAAAGTCGATTCCCTCAACTTGAGTATATCCTTGAGCTACGAGCCTAACTTTGTTCTTGACAATATTACCAAACTCATTAGTTTTATTTTTAAAACCCATTTCGTACCTATTATGTTGATTCCCTCTAATCTTGATACAAGCGTCCAAACATCATTTCTTTTGAATTGTTCCAGTTCTTCTTGCATGGCCTCAATCCAATTTTCATCTTCCAAAGCTTGTTTGGCATTCTTCGGTTCTGTAGGAAACACATAACAAAGATGGTTAATTTCATTTTGTCTTCTCCTTCTTGTAACCATTACCTTATTCGGATCTCTAATCACGGTTGAAGGTGGAGGAGCCTTCTGAACCCATGTTGGTGGATCTTTTCTTCTTTGATTTCTCATTTGAATGTTTTCATCAGAAAAGATCAACAACCAGCTCTATCCCTTCATTTTGCAATGATGAATCAACATATGATTCTTTGCAAGGAATAGATATTGTTGCTATTGCACCGGAAGTAGGTGATAGCACATTTGACGAAGGTTTAGGTTCAAAAGATTCAATAGTGTTCACACCATCTTGTCTAGGCACACGAGGAATAGACATGTCTTGAATTTCACATTCTTGAGAAGATTCTAAAAATCTTCTACATCACTAAACACAACATTAATGGGTTCTAAGACTTTTTCAGAACGCATGTTATGAATCCTAAATGCATGACTGTTAGAGGAATAACCAATGAAAATCCCTTCATCACTCCTAGAATCAAACTTACCTGAATTCTCTTTATCATTCAAAATGTAGCATTTGCATCCAAACACATGAAAGTAAAAGAAATCGGGTTTCTTACCTTTCCATAGCTCATAGGGAGTTTGAATAGTATCTTTTCTAAGGTAAACTCTATTAGAATTATGGCATGCCGTGTTAATGGCTTCTACCCAAAGTCTTGTAGGAAGCTTTTTGGCACTAAGCATCATCCTAGCCATCTCTTGAAGCACTTTGTTTTCCTTTCCACAACACCATTTTGTTGAGGCATTTTTGGTGCTGAAAATTCATGGAATATGCCCGACAATTCACAAAAATTAGCAAAATCAAAATTCTCAAATTCCTTTCCGTGGTCACTATTTATCCTCACTATCCTTGTAGCCTTAGAACTCTTCTCAACAAGCAACCTTTTAGCTAATTTCTGAAATTCATTAAATGAATCATATTTCTCACGTAAAAAATCTACCTTGAAAAGTCATCAACACAAACAAACACAAACCTCTTTCCTCCCAAACTCTCGATTTGCATAGGACCCATTGGATCCATATGGAGCAATTCCAAAACACATGAGGTATTGAGATTAGACAAAGCTTTATAAGATATCCTGGTTTGCTTACCTTGTTGACATGGACCACACACATTACCTTTTGGAAGTTTAAGTTTTGGTAGTCCTTTAACCACTTCCTTCTTTGAAAGTCTCACCAAGTCCTTGAAGTTCATGTGACTAAGTTTCTCATGCTAGTAGAATCTATTTTTGAACTAAAACATGACACATGGTTAGAAAGCAAGTAACAATTATCATTTGACCTTTTTCCCTCAAGTAGAGAAACACCTTTACCATTCAAGATTTGACACTTGTTCTTTGACACTATCAATTGATTCAAGTTCAGTCAAGAGAGATTTATTACCTGTCATATAACTTGAACAACCACTGTCTAGATACCAAATATCATTTTAAAAAGCAAGCAAAGCAGTATGAGACACAAAAAAGTTCACATCAGCTTTAGGTTTCTAAACTTTTTTAGAAGAAAAACCATTGTTAGCATTATGATTTACATTAGCAACAAAACTATGGTTTTTAAAAACTTTCTTCAAATAAGCAATGAACCTGAAGCATTTGGGTCTGATGTGACCTTTTTTGTTACAAAAATGAAAAATAGGAATGAATTTTGGTACCTTCATAACCTGTCTCACAACAGTTCTTTCAGCAGGAGTTTCAGTGGCTTTCACAAACATGCTCGCACCAGGACTAAAACCCAAACCATATCGATCTCCGAAGGATTTTCCTTGACCAAGGACTTCATCAAGCTTAAGAGAACTTGCATTCAACTTATCAATGATGGCCTTAGCCTCAGTTAGTTCAACAGTAAGAACAACAATCTTTTCGGACAAGGCTTTTTTTTTTGCTTCAACAAGGTAGCATTCTCAATACCAAAAGATTATAACTTTTTTATAGCCTTTAGCCATTGGTCATACATTTTATCATAAGCTTCTTGTTGCTCAACATAGATATCAACAGTGTCACCCGAAACTTCACTCTTACCGTCTTTTTAATTCACCATGAAGGCTAAAACATTTTCATCATCATCTTTCTCATCATGCTCACTCTCACTTAAAGTGGCAACCATGGCTTTAGCTTTCTTCGTTTTCAGTGTGTTAGCACACTCAGATTGTATGTGCCCGAAACCCTCGCATTCAAAACACTTGATACCTTTATTTTTCTTTTCTTTGTCTTTTGAAAACTTCTTTGTAAAGGTACAAGGGGTTTGATGGTCATAAGGCTTTTTCACAAAAGGTTTTTGGCCATAACCACTATTATGAGGTTTTTTCATGTTTTTCTTTAAAAACATTGCAAAATTCTTCGTAAGTATAGCACAATTTTCATCATGCAATGAACTTAAATCACAATCATCAAAACGATTAGATTCAACCTCATGTTTGAGAGCCAAATCTTTGCTCGGTTTTTGTTTTTCCTAGCGTTGCATATTCATCTCATAGGTTTGGAGAGAGCCAATAAGTTCATCGATGTCCATAGCATCCACATCTCAACATTTTTCAATGGTGATGACCTTTGACATAAACAACCTGGGTAAAGAGTAAAGCACTTTCCTAACAAGTTCAACATTAGAATAGGTTCTTCCCAAAGTAAAACATTCATTAGAAATATCACAAATTCTACCATAAAAGTTAGTTATAGCCTCATCCTTTTCCATGTTCAAATTTTCAAAATCAATGACAAGTGTTCTAAGCCTATTTCTTTTAACAATGCTAGTTCTCTCATTCTTGACTTGAAGCCTATCCCAAGCATCTTTAGCAAGCTCACAATTAGCTATGACTTTCATTTGGTTCACGTTAACAACATTAAAAAGAGCATGAAGAGCTTTAGAGTTATAATTTGCAAGATTTATCTCATCAGCCGTCTAACTAGCAAGAGGTTTTAGTCTAGATACTTTATTTTCAACAATAACGAGGGCTATCCAACCATTCATAACTGTGGACCAGACTCTTTCATCTATAGACTTAAGGAAAGCACGCATCCTAGGTTTCCATGTGTAATAGTTAGGTCCTTCTAATGGAGTAGGTCTATGAGCAGATCCAACTTCAGTAAAGAAACTCATGACGAAAAACAATCAGATAGATACTAACACAACAAATGGAAGTGCACACACAGACACACTGTAGATCTAAAATGAAAACGCAACACAAATCAAATTTCGTCCAACAACCAGACACTCAGATGCATATAAAAATAATCAAAATGGGTAAGGATCAACTGAAGCAGCTTATCAAAACAAGCTCTGATACCACTTATTGGGGAGAGAGTTGGAGATTTAACTCACGTTAAAGAGTGTGGTTACCAATTTAAGTGTAGTGGAATATTTACCAAGTAGATTAAACATTTTCAATTTGAACACGTCAAACATAAGTGCAGAAAATAAAGAACACAACCATATACATGGTTCAGCTAAATCCACTTTTAGCCTACATCCACGGGACCTTGTCTAGATCAAAGCAATCCACTAAGTTAAAAACACATTGCAAGATATAGTTCAAAGCTGATCTAAGTTATAGTAAAAAGAACTCCATGTTCGACTTTACACTTAGCACCACACTCTGAATCCTTAATGTGTAGCAACTTCTTCGGATCTTCTTCACACCGGGAACACACCCGTGAGCAGGTTGTGAACCCCCAAGCTTCAACCACTGACACCACGCACCAACATCAGAAAAGGAACCATGTTCCAAAAGCCATCAATAATGTGTTTGACATGGTGAGGTTTGGCACAAAATATGGAAATGAACCTTTGAAACTTGAACCTTAAGAGAGCAAAATACTCTAAGAGAATCATAGTACAACCAAACAAAGTGTCAAAAGGTTAGATTCATACATGTAAGAAGGGTTGCTCAACAATATAGTGCCAAGTCAGCCAACAAAGGACTAACGCATGTTTGTCCAAATAAGGAAAGTTTTCCTTCTTTTTGGTTTGGACCACAAAGCAAACTAGGAAAAGTACTTTATTCCCTAGGACCACTTAAGGATGTTATGACTCATGTAAAAAGGTCCTAAAAAGTGAGAGAAAAAGATAAACAATATCTTTTTCACTTTTTTAGTCATGCAACTCGTGATGGGTTGCAAATATCTAAATCAAGAGTCAGAGCACAAACTGTTGTGCACACACACTCTAAACTAAACAAGCCAAGACTCAAGTCTGGCAATTACTGTGCATGTTGATCATATGTGCACACACACAATTCATAAGTTTGACAAATATGAGTTTTCCACAAATTTAATTATAAGTCTAATATGTAGACATTTCCAAGCATTTATTATTTATTACAGCGGATCGATTATTCCTATCAATTATCAGTTGCATTGCAGTTGAGGAGAAGTTTGTCGTTAGCCTGTTGGGAGAGGTAAGCATCAACTTCTTTGCAGGAGGCAAGAATGCTCTAAAGTAGTGAATTTGGATAATAAACATTTGCATTTAGCTTCTCATATTCTAAGTTCTGGGTCACCACGCTGTAGCCATGGTCCCTTGGAGAAACTTGAATACTAATCGTGAAGCTCTTGAACATTTTGAAGAGAGTTGATTCAATGAGCTCTTGACTTGTTTTTGAAATCTATAGATGATAAAATCTACTCGAAAGTCCTTTGGATTTGATCTTGTGAGGAATGAGCCACTGACAATCTCGTACACCAACAGAGACAAAGAAAATTGAACGTGAAGGCTTGGGGACATCGATATGGTGTCAGTTGTAGGCACCCCGATGCTTAAGTCAGCAAGGTTATAAGATTTTAGTAAGGTTGAGAGCAGGAAAGAGTTTATCGAGAGTGAGAAGCTAAGGCGTGACTCATCACTGACGAGAGTGGCTTAACTCGACTCACGACAGCAGAGTCATCTGATTACCAGTGTAGAGTGATCGGAACTTGACTCTACGATAGGGAAAGATGGTGGTTCTTGGGAGCAAGAACTTATTAAGCTAGAGAGGGGTTGTGTTTGTCTCAATAATGAGATGACTTCTGTTTATATAGTGAACCAAGGAAACTTGAGTCCTTGTAGAACTAGGTGTTCTCACAATAGGAGGCAAATTTGACGATCAATAGTTTATAGTGTTATAAATCTGTCATTTATTGTTATGAGTTTGGAAGTAATTTAATGTTTTTAAAATAATTCCAAAGGTAATGAAAAATATTGTCTAAAAATCCCACAACAACCATTTAAATATATTTTGCAACTTTTTTGATTCCACAAAAATTCAATATTTATATACTGGAGAACAATATTCCACTAGATGAAAATGGATCCTTCAATATGGTCACAAGAACCACAACCATGCATGGAGTAATGCCAATAAGAAATCAGGACCGTCATGCCATATAATATCATTCAATTTATTTATTTTTTTCAATTTAAGTTTCAACATTATGCTTCAAAATAATTTTATGAAAATTCAATGCATAAACCCTGAAATATTATAAATGATATTATAACTTTTTAAGTCTATATTAAGATGAAAAATTTTAACAAATAAGGAAATATATGTGTTAAAATTTTGGTTAGCATGCTCTACGAAGGAATTTATTTCAAACTTAGTTCCATTTTTTTTAATGGAAAATATTTTAAAATGAGAAATAACTATCGACAAATAGATGTTGTCTTCCTTGTCTTCAACATAATTATATTCGTTTTTTCATTCATTCAATTAAAATATTAATTTAAATCTATTGTAGATAGAGGTGGGAATAAAGCCCAAGCCCCAAAACCCGATCCTAAGACTGGACTAGGCCCAAGGGAGAGAGACTGGGCCCAAGGCCAGTCCCTCATCCAAGGCCCAATCCTAGGCCCAAGCCCAAACCCCCCTCCCCAATTTTGTTTTAACCCTTGTAAAATATTTAAAATCCCCTATTTAATATGAAATTGACAATAAATGTAGGGGTTAAAAGAATTTTACAAAAATAAAAATTAAAAACCCCCTTTTTAATATGAAATTGATTGAGCTATTGATTGAACTGTGAAGCATTTTATCTATGTTATTTGTTGATTGAGAACTTTATGAGTTTTCAGTTATTGACGTTAGTCAAGGATGCTCTAATACCAAGTGAGACTTAGGGATTTGAGAGAAAATTGAGAAAGAAATGAGCTGAATCTTTACTGTTTGTATTGAACAACCAACTGAAAAATAGAGTACAGTATCAGTTTTATAACTGATATTTATAACTCAAAATGACATCACTTTAAGCTAAAGAATAAGCTTCAACTAACAGTCTTACTCAAAATGGCAGCACTTTAAGCTACGCTAAAGTTTCATTCTAAAAACGTCATCATTTACCTTTTGTCTAACAATATCGCATTTGTGTCGTGCCAAATTTTCTTTAACCAAACCCTACCTATTAACTTATTGGGTTTAAATACAAAAACTTGAACCTAATCGTTATTTTATCATGTTACCCAAACTTGACTCATTAAATGTTTCCCCCAAGTTTTGTAATAGTATAAGCCATTCTTGGTATAAAACCACAATGTTTTACAACTCCCAAACTTAACAGACCATCAGATGTTGTTCTTCTCAACATCCAGAGAAAGCCATTTTGTTGATATGTTTTGTTTTGAAAGAATAGAAGAAGCTCTAAATATGGATGTTAAACCCATTTCCTTCAGTTTATAAGAAAGAGGGAACATCACTTATTATTGCAAGAATCTACATTTATGACATATAGAATATTATGATTTAATGACCCAAATGGAGGTCATGCTATCTTATATAAAAGCAATCTATATGAAAAAAAAAAAAATTGGTTCGACTTTTAACCATTTAATCAAGATTCTATATGAAAAAGATGTTTGACTTTGAATATTTAATCAAGATTCTAGTAGCACCTTGAAGGGAAAAGGTATAGAATTTTTCCCTTCTTTTCTTTTCTTGCTTGATAAGATATGCTCATGCATGCTCATGTTTTCAGGTTAGATTATATTTCGATGATTTACTTGTAATCATAATTGAAACAACATTGAAGGTAATTTATAACTTGTAACATATTGAAACATTTAACATATAATGTTTTGATAGCAGTGTTATATGTACAAATTATATACATGTTTTATATAAAAAAAAATTAATGATATTATTCTTTTATTGTCATTAAAAATTTATCACAAGTTAAACCTTCTTTTTCTCCATCAACAATGTCATTAAATCTTCCTACTGTTACTGTCAAAATCAATCGTGATAGCTATACTCATTGAAAATCACAAGTTTATCCTACGCTTCGTGCATTTCAATTGGATGATTTGTTTGAAGCTTTTTTGTTGAGGAGAGAGTTGAAGATTTAACTCACTTTAGTGTGTGATTACCTATTTTAAAGTGCAGCGGAAGTTTTTACCAAGTTGATTAATGATTATCAAGTTAAGCATGAATCAACATTCATAAACAATAAATGTAAAGCACACCAGCATTTACATGGTTCGGCTAAATCCACTTTTAACCTACATCCATGGGACCTTGTCCAGATCGAAGCAAATCCACTAATCAACAAACATTACAAGATATAGTTCAAAGTTGATTTTAGCTACAGCAAAGAGAACTCCCTATTCTAGTTACACTAAACACCACCCTTTGCATCTCTAATGTCTTGTTGCACCATGGATCTCTTCACACCAGTTTCACTCCTGGAAAATGCTTGAGCTCCACCCAAGCTTCAGTTGCTGAAGACACGCTCCAGTATCAACAAAAGAACCATGTTCAGCCGCCATTCAACAATGAAGATAAACAAGAAAGTTTCTACCACAAACCCATATAAAGGAACCTAACCAAGAACAACTCTCTAAAAAGTTCAAAGCACCAACGAAATAGATATTCAGGTTCAAGAAGAAAAACAAACAAGGAAGAAGATGAACTTCCTTCTAGCTCAACAAAGATGAAGGACGATAAGTGTTTAGCACAAAAAACGTATGGGAAACCTTTAAGGAAAAAACTCTTTAAAAGTTTTAGAACACAAGGCAAAAGCAAACATAAAGGTTAGCCAAACAAAGTCGAAAGAATGGAGAAGATAAACCCAAATTCGTGCATCCAATTCTGGCCAGGTCAATAGACAAAGGCTGACATGTGTTGGTCCAAAAATAGAAATGTTTTCAACTTTAGTTTAGGACCACAACCAAAAGGGGAAAAAGTTTGATTTTCCATGGAGCACTAAAGGATATTGGGACACCTATAAGTGGTCCAAATGACAGCACAAAAGATGCAAAGAAAATATCTTAGCTGTTAAGGATAAAAATGCAACTTATGAAAAATGAGTTAGACATGCAATGCTAGCACAGGAAAAACGTGTGTGCACACACGAAGTAAAATGCGAAATGAAATGCAACATGCATATGTCTAACATAAGTGTGCAAGCACACATCCATTGTGAACACACATGAAATGAAAATGCAAAAGGCATAAGCCTGATATTGCTGAACACATGGAGGACAAAAAGAATTCCAACTTTTTGTTGGACCATAAATATATCTTTTCTCTTTCTTGCATGACCACAGACAAAGTCTTACAACCTTTTAGGACCACATAAAGAAATTGTGACACATGTAAAGTTAGCTCACACAAGGATATCATGAATCAAAATAAACTTGATGGGCAAGACAATCAAAGAGAAAATGCCACTTGGAAAAATGTGTTAGATAGTAGATGCTTGCATAGAAGAATGGTGTGTGCACATATTTGCTCAATAATTCATTGTCCACCATAACATAAGTTTGACAAAAATATCAACAATATTCCCCTTTCTCAAACTTATGAACAAAGCACCAAATTGATCAAACGATCAATACATATATGTCTTAACATAAACACAACTAATCATCACAAATAAAGAGACAAATATCAACCAGCAATAAGAGTGTCATAAACAAATCATGAAAAACAATATGACACTAAAAAATCAGTTCATGAACAAAAACAAACATAAACATTCTGCAAAGAAAAAATTCAGTTCAACAGCATAAAAAAAAAATACTACTTCCCCTAAAAGAGTCAACAAGAAACAAAAGTAACTTAATTAGTTCAACCAAAGAGAAACAACCAAAAAGAGATCAAATATGCAGTAAAAAAAATTATCTAGATTGCTACCAACAAAGGAAGGAACAAATCACCCTTAAACACAACAACAATACTCCACTCCCCAAGAGATCAAATATGCAGTAAAAAAAATATCCAGAGTACTACCAACAAAGGAAGGAACAAATCACCACAAATACAACAACAATACTCCACTCCCCCTCAACTTTACATCTCTTTTCCCCCTCTTTGTTCATAAGGTTTGAACCAAACCTCAATGGCGACTTGATTTGCGAGTGGGAAGAAAATAAGATTAGAGCAAAGACTTGAGAAAAAAATTAGGGATGATGCAAAAAGGTTTTATCACAGACAAGAAGTGTAATAGTATGATAAAATCAAAAACCCTAAAAACAAGATTCACTTAAATAAGGACTCTACTCAAACAGATGTGCGCACCGCACCATAGTGTGGGCACACAACAAATAGACCTAGCAAAGTGTGTGAGAATGCAAGGAGCAGACATGAAGAAAACAAGTCTTTTAAACAAGTTGTGCACACAACATCCCAAAGAGACATCAAAATTTCAAAAGACTGACTTTATTGTACAAATTTAAAAAAAAAAAAAAAAAATGATGAAATGCTTCACATGAATTTTTGAAGGTGAAGACAGTCAATTTGTGCAAAATAACCTAAGACATCAATTTTTCAATCTTAAAAGGCACAATTACTCATAAGGAAGTTGTCAACATAATGCAATCAAAACAACACTTCCTCAATCACACGCAAAAGAGATAAAGCCACAAGAGCTTGTCTAAGTGTGTGATAGTGTCCTCAAGGGGGATTAAATGACACATTGGTTAATTAATATTTTTTAAGAAAAACTCCCCCTTCCCTCATGCCCTACAATGTTTTTCATTTTCTTTTTTAGCATAGAAGATAATGATTTGATGATTTTTCTTTTCATTTTGAACAAATGGCAAATAAACTCTCAAAACATAACCAAAATGTAGCTTTCACACTTGCAAGAAGGTAGACCTCTTAATGGTAGATTTTCCAAGATATAGGGTCTTGAACTCATGTTTCTTATTTTAATAAAGATGATAGTTCATTTCATGTTTATTATGAACTAAATTTATTTTCCTAGGGCTAAGATGTAGCCCAATCTCTTGATTATGTGTTGATTTATGTATGTTGATTTTCATTAAGATTTCTTCCTAAGTTTTATTATTATGCCTAATGCTTTTGATTCTTAAGGGCCCAAGAATTGAATGAATTAAGTTGAGATCGAGAGATGATACTTAGTTGGTCTACGGTAGTAAAACCATAGGTTGAGCAAACGCTAGAGATATTTTACTGCGATATGTGAGGTTTTTGGTAAACTCCATAGAGCGTAATGATCTCCAATTGCTTAAATCTGATTAGAGATAATTCGGGTTAGTAATTAGGGGTTAATTTGATAATTTTTTGAGAGAAAACTATTGGAAATTTAGGGAGTTTGACTTTTAGGAAGAGCTTAATAAAATTAGCATAAGTTATCAATACATAGGAATAAGAGATGGTGTGAAATCTATGCCCTAGGTGATAATCCGAGAATTATACTATTTTATTTAGGCTTTTTGGCCGGATTTTAGATACTTCTTAGCTCGTTTATGCCTGAATTGCTACTTAATTCTATATATTTTATGTTTCAGGCCTAAACGTGCATTTTTAGCAAATAATGGGCGAATTGGAGTTTTTGGACTTAGAAGTAAGCGGATCTTAGAATTGGGGAAAGTTTCGAAGCATGGTGAAGCACTATGAAGCTTGTTTCCATGAGAAAGCATCGAAGATCGAAGATTCAAGGAGAAAGCAAGCAGAGGGCAATTCTGTAATTTTAGAATTTTCTAGGAAGGTTTGCCGCGGCGAAGGATATTCTTCGACGCGGCGAAAGCAGCTAAGAACAAGATTCAGCTTTAGTTCGTCGCCGCGGCGAAATTCTTTCTTAGCCGCGGCGAAGTTTGCGAATTTTTGTTTTCTCCGAAACGCACAGTTTTATTTTAGGAAAGTTTTTGCTCTTGTAGGCGAGCTATATAAGAAAAACCTTGCCATTTTGAGGGGGGTCGTCTAGGTTCGTCTGTTTTTTGTTGAGTTTTGAATAGCTTTTACATTTGGGAGAAGATTTGAGCTTGGATCTTGTGGAATCTTCAACTAGGGGAGATCTCTACTCTTTTCTCTGTATTTCAATATGTTGATTTCTGGGTTTATTGTTTTCCTTGCTATTTGTGTTAATCTAGTTATGAACTAACCCATTTTGGGTTAGGGTCTCGATGTAATTCGGATTTCTATGGGTTAATCAATTGATGATTGTTGCTTTTATATTATATTGCATAGATTGTGTGATTATTCCGATTTATATTGAATTTACTTGTTGAATAGGGTGAGATTGAGAGATGAATCATGTTAAGCTTCTTGGATAATTACCATTGTTATTTTGAATGCTAGAGATAGATTTGAGAAACAATGAAATCAATCTAGGATTCCATTAGCTTAATGAACTTGTATTTATTAATCTTCAATTTGTTGGGTGTGGAAGATTAATAGGGAAAAATAGGAATTCATAGCCTGAGAAGGTATGTTTTACAACTTAGGGAATTCAGTTTACAATCCTTGCATGTGAATGTAAAAGTAGCATAATCCTCAAAATTAATCCATAAAGTCCGAATGATGTCAAACCCTAACCGTTTGTTTTAATTGATATTACACTTGTGTTAAATCTCGCTTTCATAATTTAGTTGTTTTTACATTTAGTAAATTTTGCTTTCAGTTTAGTTTTATATTCTCCCATAAATCCAACAATATTCGGTTTCTCCAACTTGAAAACTAATAGGAAATTCAGTGCTTAGCAACCAATCCTCGTGGGAACGATACTCACTCATCACTTTATTACTTTGTGCGACTAGTACACTTCCTATATTTGCATGTTGTAGTAACAACGCATCAAGTTTTTGGCGCCGTTGCCGGCGATTGATTTGTGTGTTAACATTGAGTTTGTCTTGTGTTAGCTAGATTGGAGTTTTATTTCTTTTTGTTTTAATTGTTTGTTAGTTTAATTTTTGTGTTCTTTTCTGTGAACTTGTGATCACACTTTTCTCTCTTTCTGTGTAGTTTATGCGAAGAGCAAGACGTCAGCCAATGGTTCCTGTTGATCCTGAGATTGAAAGAACCACTAGAAGACTTAATAGAGAAAGAAGAGAAAGAGAGGCTACAGTTGAACCAGAGGTCATAGTTATTGAGATGGCAGAAAATAGAACATTAAGGGAATTCTCAGTGCCCTCAATTGATGGCAATGGGTCGAGCATAACTAGACTAGCGGTATAAGCCAACAACTTCGAGATAAAGCCGGCAATCATCCAGATGATACAGCAGTCGGTACAGTTCAAGGGAGATTTGAAGGAAGATCCAAATCTGCACATTGCAAATTTTTTGGAGATTTGTGATACTTTCAAGTCAAATGGAGTGTCAGATGACGCCATTAGATTGAGACTGTTCTCTTTCTCATTGAGGGATAAGGCTAAGGGATGGTTAATGGCACTACCATCAAGAATGATCAGAACATGGAATGATTTAACACAGAAGTTCTTGACCAAATTCTTTCCTCCAACAAAATCAGCGAAATTGAGAAATGATATCACATCTTTTCCACAGGAAGAGTCTGAATCATTATATGAGGCATGGGAAAGATACAAGGAACTACTGAGGAAGTGTCCACACCATGGGTTGCCAGTTTGGATGCAAGTCCAAACGTTTACAATGGATTGATGGTTGATATGCAAACCATGGTGGATGCAGCATCGGGAGGTGCATTGCAAAATAAGACATTGGAAGAAGCTCATGAATTGCTTGAAGTTTTAGCAAGTAACAACTATCAAAGACCTAATAAGAGGGTGCAGCCGAAGAAATCTATGGGTCTTCATGAAGTTGATGCATACATTGCCATTTCAGCCCATCTCACAGCACTTTAGAAACAGTTGGGAAGTATGCAGGTAAATTCTATTCAAGCTCCTCAACTAATTTTTGAATTTTGTACAGGTGGTAATGTGAGCAGTGAATGCCAAATGGGGAACACGTTTGCGTCAGCGTCTTCGTCGTCAGAACAGGTTAACTACTTGGCAGGAAATCAAAGGCAACTGAACAATCCGTGCTCCAACACATGTAATCCTGGTTGGAGGAATCATTCCGAACTGTCTTAGGGCAATCAGAATCAATAGAACAATCAATGGAATCAAAGAGCAATGCCAAACAACCAAATAGGGGTGAACAATCAACAAGGAGAGCAAAGAGTGACAAAACTGGAGGACATGTTTGGAAAATTTATGCAAGAGACCACATGTTTCATGAATGAGACGAGGACGAATTTTAGAAATCAAGAGGCATCCATTCGGAACTTGGAGGTACAAGGTGGGGCAATAGGCTGATAAGCTAAATGAGAGACCACAAGGTTCCTTACCAAGCAACACAGTGACTAACCCACGTGAGCAAGTGAATGCAATAACTTTGAGAAGTGAGACAGTTTTAGAAGAGGTGGAACAATCAGGGAAAGAAGGAAGCCTAACAAAAGAAAAGGAAGATTCCGATGAGGAAGTAGACGAAGAGATAATTGTTGAAGAGAAACCAACCAGTTCTAGGGAAGATGAACCAAAGCGGGAAGAGAGGCAAAGACAAAAGAAAGAGAAATTGCCATTTCCCGAGATACCACCAGAATTGGCACATCACACACCTCCGGTGCCTTTCCCTCAGAGGATTAGAAAAGAAAAATAGGATAAGCAGTTCATTAAATTTCTTGATATATTTAAAAAAATTGCACATTAACATTCCTTTTTGCAGATGCATTACAACAGATGCCAAGCTACCGCGAAATTTCTCAAGGAAATTTTATCAAACAAAAGGAAGTTGGATAATGAGGAAACAATGATGCTCACAGAGGAATGCAGTGCCATTCTACAGAAGAAGCTGCCACCAAAACTTAAAGATCCAGGGAGTTTCACTATCCCTTGTGTTATAGGGAATATTACATTTGATAGGGTTTTGTGTGATCTAGGTGCAAGTATAAACCTTATGCCTTTTTCTGTTTTCAGGAAATTAGGAATTGGTGAAGTAAAGCTGACAACCATAGCTTGCAGATAGATCAATAAAGCATCCGAGGGGCATTGTAGAAGATGTGCTGGTTAAGGTGGACAAATTTATTTTTCTTGCAGATTTCTTTGTGTTGGATATGGAAGAAGATAAGAAGATTCCTCTCATCCTGGGACGACCATTTCTGGCCACCGGAAGAGCTTTAATTGATGTTCAAGAGGGGAAGTTGATCATGAGGATGCAAGATGAGGAAGTGACATTCAATGTCCTTGAGTCTCTGAAAGTCTCACCGAAGCAAGAGTCATGTTTCAAAATTGACTCGGTGGGTCAGTCAACAATTGAAACTTCCCAACTTAACGATCCTAATTCGTCAATCAAAGGACGCACGGTCAAGTCAAGGCAATTCAAGGAGGAGGACCACAACCCAGAAATTTTTACACCATTTCGAGATGGGCCACAACCGAGCATGTGTCTTCACACGGGACAGATTCCTCAGCTCAAAAAGGGTGAGGGAAAGTCAAGAAAACGGAAAGCTGTCGATTAGAATGTTCGAGCCATGAAAGGAATGACCAAGGGATTGAAATGGGTGGCTAAGCTCTCAACAAAGGCACCATGTGGCAAAAATCATCAACAATTGAAGCTTCATTGCAAGGAAAATGCTCGGGAGTTGATGTATTTTGATAGTCCAGATTGAAATGCGGACTCGAGAAAGTCGAGCTTCCGACTATAAACAAGCGCTTCTTGGGAGGCAACTCAAGTGTTCTCAATTGTTTTTTTCATTTGTTTGTTGTTTGAATTTGTTTAGTTTTCTTATTATTTAGAATGATTTTGATTTTGTGCGTTTTTGGGTATTTCAGGTGAAGTTTCGAACTAAGGCAGAAAAAAGGGAAAATTTTCCAGTTTTCACCGCGGCGAAGCACATTTTGCACAAAACGGAAGTTGAAAAGTCCCAGACTTCGGCGCGGCAAAGTTTCTTCTTCGCCGAGGCGACGTGCTCCCTGGAATTTTTCGCCGCGGCAGAAAGAGTTTTGCAAAATTTGACTAAGGGAGCCGCGGCGAAGCATTTTCTTTGCCACGGCGCTGTATGCACTGGAATTTTTCACCGCAGTGAAGAAACGGCATCAACTAGGTTGAATTTTTGCCTAAATGAAGAACTTCACCGCAGCGAAAACTATTTTTTATAAATAGTGACTGCGACTCTTCATTTTTGCAAAACGCTTTACACATTCGAGAGCAAACTTTTTCCATCTTCAATCCAAAGCTTCTGCAGTGATTTCCCATCACTTTTCCTCACTCCTTAACCTTCACAAACACCAAAACAACTCCTCTTAGCAAAGATCTCTACGAAAAATTGAAGAAATTTGTGGGTTCAAGAATTTGGGGATTTTGCGATCTAGGCTGAATTTGGCTAAATTGGTGGTGAATACTTCTTAGTTTTGGTAAGATTTCAAGTTCACCAAGCTTTTAATTGATTAATTTCGAGTTTTAGAATTTTAAATATGAGATTTTGATTGTTTGAGGGAGTTGTGGATTTTTAGTGTTGTTGTGCTTTGATTTTGATTGAAGAAGTGTGGATTTTGAATTGTCTGGTGTTGAGGAGTTTGGGTTTTCAATTTTGGAGTGTTTTATTGAGTTTGGACGAACAGTGATTTTTTGGGGGCTAGGTGAAAATTTTTGAAACTTAGGTGTATTGTCAAGAGAGATTTGAATTGTTAGGTTGAATCCTTTGTTTGGGGGTGCATTTGGGTATTAACAGTCAAACCAACAATGCCACTCAAAGTACTTTCCAAGGGTAAAGGAAAATGGAAAAAGGTGGACAATAGATTTGTGAATGATAATGCTCGGCAACGATATGAATGAGCAATAAAAAGGAAGGATAAAGGGTTTATTGCCGAGCGTGGATTGACCGCGGATGAACAGTGGAGTCGAGGGAGACGTTGGGAGTTATTTATGAGTGAACCTGCACATGCGGCTGTAGAGCCGATAGTAAGAGAATTTTACGCCAACCTCCTTGATTGTGATCATGGGCATGTATTTGTGAGGGGTATTGATGTCCCATTTGATGTGAAGGTCATCAATGATTTTTACCACTTGCCTTTGATTGACAGTGATGAGCATCTAGAGTTTAAGAAGAAACAATTTGATGAGGATGAGATACTTAGGGTTATAGCAAAACCGGATACCCCTTGGGAGGTTTCGAATAAGGGAAAGAAGAGCATTAAGGTAACTAATCTGATACCTATGGCTAGGTTGTGGCAGTACTTTGTGTGTGCAAGGATGATGCTGGAGACACATTATAGTTCAGTAACTTTTGACAAGGCATTTGCTACTTTACTCCATTGCCATCGGCAAGAAGATGGATGTGGGGAAGATTATCATGACTAGTATACAGAATGTAGCCCAACCAGGGTGAGGCAATTTCCCCTTCCCACACCTCATCATCGAGCTATGCACTCGAGTGGGAGTGGAGAAATCGGATGATGAACCACTTATCCATCATGCATTAGTCCTCGACACCAACCACTACAACAAGCATCTTGAGCATCCACCCAATGAAGGACCCAGATCTGGGACAAAACGACAGAGAACCACACAAGGCACTGCCACATCATCCAGTTCCACAACCACAATAAAAGAGCTGATGCAGCAGATGTTGGGTAAGATGAAACGGATGGAGAGACGTCAAGGTTGGCTGGCAGAACAGACCCGATGATGTATGATATGCAGCACATCTGTTTCTCCAAGCTTAACATTGATACTTTAAGCTTCCAATAGGCAGACTGGGATTTAGAGGAATGGATGGGCTCCGACACAGAAGAGGAAGACACGGAAGGAGAGGAGGAGGCCGAAGAATGAAACTGGGGCACCTGTTTTGTAGTTTATTTTTATTTTCAGTTGTATTGTCTTTTATTTGAACATTGAACTAATTTTCTTTTGGTTTGGATTGTTTGATTTTGTTTGACCTTTGTAGTAGTCGTAAAGGCGAGATTAGGATTGTAATATTTTCATATTAGTCAGTGAATTTTTCTAACATAGTGGACACCACAGACTTTCAATTATTTTACTGATTATGTTGATGAGAAAGCCAAGGAATAGGTGTGCATGTTGTTGAGCGAAACTCCGACTTCACGGATTAATCAGGGAACTATCTCGTACCTTTGTAAATTCTGTTTTTCTATTCCTAAATTGTGCATAATGTGACATTGGGGACAATGTCATCTTTAGTTTGGGGGTAAGGAAAATTTGAACAATTTTTTTTTTTTATTTGTGTTTAGTTGTTTTCATGTTTTGTTGTTATGCCGATGATGAATTTTATAAGTCTATGATGAGAATTAAATTGTTGGGATTTTATTATTGAAAAATGTTAAGCATTGCTTCAAGTTTATGTTGGTTGACTGAATTTAGCTTAAGGTTTGTTAAGTGGTTCAGCCACCATTTTCATTATTTCAGCATGCTTAGAAATATTTTATGTGATTAGGTAAAGTCTTGATAATGTTGGTGGACTCTAGAACCTAATTGAGAAGTATTTGAGGCGAAATTCTAGGAATAGAAATTATTGAGGAAGTGATTTAGGCAGTTTTTCGAAACGTTTGAGCCTTTCTAGCCGACCATAGATTTTATCCCTAGTTACCCATTTGAGCCTTAAGAAATCATCGTTGTCATATCTTTCTTGTGCAACCAATAATGCCCAAACCTTTCACCCTAAACACATTTGCAACTTTTAAGAGAACTGTAAACCTAATGCAAACACAAAGAGCTTGGAGAGTTGTGTGAATAAACTAAAAGATTAGTTTGGGAGTTGTGAGAAGGGCAAGAAGAATAAGAGGGGTAATTAACCTCAAATTAGTTATTGTTGCTTTAAAAAAACAAAAACTTTTAAGAATTGCATTGCAGTAGCACAAATGAGAAGTGCACAAGCTTGAGGGTTATTAAATGGTTGATTTCTTAAGTGGTGGTTGAGGAAGAAAGTGGAAGTTGATTTAAGTCGTGTTGTTTGCTTAAAGGAAACCGAGTTTTCTTGCTTAGTTTATCCTTTCCTTTTCTTTGAAGTCCACTAACCAAGCCTAACGTTACAAGCCCATAAAGACCTTTTGATCGTTAGTAATGTCTAATCCTCATTAGTGGAGAGTAGTTTGATACTTAGGCTTATGGAGTCTGCCGCCTTTTGATGAACTTTGCATTTATGCATAAAATAATCCGAGAAGTCGGAATGTGGACTGAAGTAGGGATCACCTACTCGGGGAACCAATAGAGAAAGATAGTCGATGCAACTTATAACTTCTTGGAGTGTTGAACATTTCTAGTAATAATTTTTCAACAATTATTGAGATTTGTATAAATTATAGGCAATTATTGTGTCGAGTTTGAGTCCAATTTTTGTCTTATCATTTTCAGTTTTATTGTTTTGTGTTTTTGGTTGTTTGATTGTTTTTCTTTCTTTGTGTTTTGTACCTGATGTTGGATGAGCACGTCTTTAGTTTGGGGGTATTTGATAATCCGAGAATTATACTATTTTATTTAGGCTTTTTGGCTGGATTTTGGATACTTCTTAGCTCATTTATGCCTGAATTGCTACTTAATTTTATATATTTTATGTTTCAGGCCTAAACGTGCTTTTTTATCAAATAATGAGGGAATTGGAGTTTCTGGACTTAGAAGTAAGCGGATCTCAGAATTGGGGAAAGTTCCGAAGCAGAGTGAAGCACTATGAAGCTTGTTTCCATGAGAAAGCATCGAAGATTCAAGGAGAAAGCAAGCAAAGGGAAATTCTGTAATTTTAGAATTTTCTAGGAAGGTTTGTCGCGGCGAAAACAGCTAAGAACGATATTCAGCTTTAGTTCATCGCCGTGGCGAAATTCTTTCTTCGTCGCGGCGAAGTTTGCGAATTTTTGTTTTCTCCAAAATGCATAGTTTTATTTTAGGAAAGTTTTAGGTCTTTTGGGCGAGCTATATAAGAAAAACCTTGCCATTTTGAGAGGGGGTCGTCTAGGTTCGTCTGTTTTTCGTTGAGTTTGGAATAGCTTTTACATTTGGGAGAAGATTTGAGCTTGGATCTTGTGGAATCTTTAACTAGGGGAGATCTCTGCTCTTTTCTCTGTATTTCAATATGTTGATTTATGGTTTTATTGTTTTCCTTGCTATTTGTGTTAATCTAGTTATGAACTAACCCATTTTGGGTTAGGGTTTCGATGTAATTCGGATTTCTATGGGTTAATCAATTGATGATTGTTGCTTTTATATTCTATTGCGTAGATTGTGTGATTATTCCGATTTATATTGAATTTACTTGTTGAACATGGTGAGATTGAGAGATGAATCATGTTAAGCTTCTTGGATAATTACCATTGTTATTTTGAATGCTAGAGATAGATTTGAGAAACAATGAAATCAATCTAGGATTCCATTAGCTTAATGAACTTGGATTTATTAATCTTCAATTTGTTGGGTGTGAAAGATTAATAGGGAAAGGTAGGAATTCATAGCCTGAGAAGGTATGTTTTACAACTTAGGGAATTCGGTTTACAATCCTTGCATGTGAATGTAAAAGTAGCATAATCCACAGAATTAATCCATAGAGTCCAAATGAAGTCAAACCCTAACCGTTTGTTTTAATTGATATTACACTTGTGTTAAATCTCGCATTTATAATTTAGTTGTTTTTACATTTAGTAAATTTTTCTTTCAGTTTAGTTTTATATTTTCCCACAAATCCAACAATATTCGGTTTCTCCAACTTGAAAACTAATAGGAAATTCAGAGCTTAGCAACTAATCCTCGTGGGAACGATACTCACTCATCACTTTATTACTTTGTGCGACTAGTGCACTTGCTATATTTGCATCTTGTAGTAACAACGCATCACTAGGTCTAGTCATCTTGCATTAAAACCAAAGTTTTATTTTGTTGGTTTTTTTTTTTTTTTTTAACTTTTGTTATTAAAATTCAATTTTTACTTTAATTTAGGTTTTTCTCGATAAAATTTGGATAAATTAAATAGTACTAGGATAGTTTATTTTGGTAATTGATAGTAGTAATTCTCTTGGGTTCAACATCCGTATTCTTACACTTTATTACTTGCACGATTTCGTATGCAAAAACCACAACAAGGCAGCAGGAAGCAGGCAGCAGAAAGCAACAAGCGAATTGATTCAAACCGAGCAACAAGAGTGAAAGTTTCATCAAAGTTGATTCCCTCAACTTGAGTGTATCCTTGAGCTACTAGCCTTGCTTTGTTCTTGACAACATTACCAAACTTATCAGTTTTATTTTTGAAAATCCATTTGGTACCTATTATGTTGATTCCCTCTGGTCTTGGTACAAGCATTGATACATCATTCTTTTCGAATTGTTCTAGTTCTTCTTGCATGGCCTCGGTCCAATTTTCATCTTCCAAAGCTTGTTTGGCATTCTTTGACTCTACAAGAGACACATAACAAAGATGGTTAATTTCATTTTGCCTTCTCCTTCTTGTAACTATTACCTCATTTGGATCTCCAATCACAGTTGAAGGTGGATGAGCTTTTTGAACCAAAGTTGGTGGATCTTTTCTTCTTTGATTTCTCCTTTGAATGCTTTCATCAGAAAGATCAACAACCATCTCTATCCCTTCATTTTGCAATGATGAATCAGCAGTTGATTCTTTGCATGGAGTAGATCCTGTTGCTGTGGCACCAGAAGAAGGTGATAACACATTTGACAAAGGTTTAGGTTCAGGAGATTCAGTAGTGTTTACACTGTCTTGTGTGGGAACCCGAGAAATAAATATGTCTTGAATTTCACAGTCTTGAGAATATTCTGAAAAGTCTTCTACATCACCAAACACAACATTAATAGATTCTAAGACTTCTTTAGAATGCATATTGTAGATCCTAAATGCACGACTATTAGATGAATATCTAATAAAAACTCCTTCATCACTCTTAAAATCAAACTTAGCTAAATTCTCTCTATCATTCAAAATGTAGCAATTGCATCCAAACACATGAAAGTAAGAGAGATCAAGTTTCTTACCTTTCTAAAGCTCATAGGGAGTTTGAACAGTGCCTTTTATGAGGTAAACTTTGTTGGAAATATGACATACCGCGTTAAAGGCTTCTACCCAAAGTCTTGTGGGATTGGCATTAAGCATTACCCTAGCCATCTCTTGAAGCACTCTGTTTTTCCTTTTCACAACACCATTTTGTTGAGGTGTTTTTGGTGCTAAAAAATCATGGAATATGCCTTGCAATTCACAAAAATTAGCAAAATCAGCATTCTCAAATTCTTTTCCATGGTCACTCCTTATCCCTACTATCTTTGTAGCTTTTGAACTCTTCTCAACAAGCAACCTTTTAGCCAATTTCTGAAATGCATTGAAAGAATCAGATTTCTCACGCAAAAAATCAACCTAAGCATACCTTCAAAAATCATCAACACAAACAAACACATACCTCTTACCTCCCAAACTCTCAATTTGCATAGGACCCATTAGATCCATATGGAGCAATTCTAAAACACATGAGGTATTGAAATTAGATAAAGCTTTATGAGATACCCTGGTTTGTTTACCTTGTTGACATGGACCACACACATTACCTTTTGGAAGTTCAAGTTTTTGTAATCTTTTAACTACTTCCTTCTTTAAGAGTTTCACCAAGCCTTTAAAGTTCATGTGACTAAGTTTCTCATACCACAAGTTTGTTGAATCTATTTTAGAACTAAAATAGGACACATAGTTAAAAAGCAAGTAACAATTGTGATTTGACCTTTTTCCCTCAAGTAGAGAAACACCTTTACCATTCAAGATTTGACACTTGTCCTTTGAGAATTGAACCACAAAATCTTTGTCACAAATTTGACTAATACTAATCAAATTAACTTTTAAACCATTAACAAGTAAGACATCTTTGAAAATAGGAAAATCAGGTAGCACAATTGACCCTTTGCCAAGAATTTTACCTTTCTTTCCATCACCATAAGTGACATGCCCACTATCAATCGATTCAAGTTCAATCAACAGAGATTTATTACCTATCATATGCCTTGAAAAATCACTATCTAGATACCAAAGATCATTTTGAAATGCAAGCAAAAAAGTATAAGACACAAAACAGTTCACATTAGCCTTCAGTTTCCAAACTCTTTGGAAGAAAAACCATTGTTAGCATTATGATTTACATTAGCAACAAAACTATGGTTTTAAAAAACTTTCTTCAAATAAGCAATGAACCTGAAGCATTTGGGTATGATATGACCTTTCCTGTTACAAAAATGACAAATAGGAATGAATTTTGATACCTTCATAACCTGTCTCCCAATAGTACCTTCATTAGAAGTTTAAATGGCCTCAAAAAACGTGCTCGCACCAGCTTCATATGTGCTAGCACGAGGACTGAAGCCTAAACTATATCGATCTTCGAATGATTTTTCTTAATCAAGCACTTTGTCAAGCTTAAGAGAACCTGCATTCAACTTATCAGTGATGGCCTTAGCCTCAGTTAGTTCAATAGTAAGAACAACAATATTTTCTGACAAGGCCTTTTTTTGGTTCAACAAGGTATCATTCTCAATGCCAAGAGATTGCAACTGTTTCATAGCCTTTAGCCATTGGTCATACATTTTATCATATGTCTCCTGTTGCTCAACATAGATATCAACAGTGTCATTTGAAACCTCACTCTTACCATCTTTTTGGTTTACAGTGAAGGCTAAAACATTCTCATCATCATCACTCTCATCATGCTCACTCTCACTCAAAGTGGTAGCCATGGCTTTACCTTTCTTCTTTTTTAGTGAGTTAGCACACTTAGATTGTATGTGCCTGAAGCCCTCATATTCAAAATACTTGATACCCTTATTTTTCATTTCTCTATCTTTCAAAACAAAATTGAAAAGGTATCAAGGGTTTGCTAGTCATAAAATTTTTTTACAAAAGGTTTTCTATCATTTCCACTCTCAAAAGGCTTTTTCATGTTTTTCTTCAAAAACTTTGCAAAATTCTTTGTAAGTAAAGCACAATTTTTATCATCCAATAAACTTAAATCACAATCATCAAAAGGATCATAATCAACCTCATGTTTGAGAACCAAACCTTTGCTCGGTTTTTGTTTTTCCTAGCGTTGCAGATTCATCTCATAAGTTTGGAGAGAGCCAATTAGTTCATCAATGTCCATAGCATCCACATCTTGACATTCTTCGATGGTGGTCACCTTTGACATAAACCTCCGGGGTAAAGAGCAAAGCACTTTCCTAACAAGTTCAGCATTAGAATACATTCTTTCCAAAGTAAAACATTCATTAGAAACATCACTAACTCTACCATAAAAGTCAGTTACAGTCTCATCATAATCCATGTTAAGATTTTCAAAATCAGTGACAAGTCTTCTAAGTCTCTTTCTTTTAACAGTACTAGTTCCCTCATTCTTGACTTGAAGCCTATCTCAAGCATCCTTGGCAAGCTCACAATTAGCTATTGAAAAGAGCATGAATGGCTTTAGAGTTATAATTTGCAAGTGTTAACTCATCAGCAGTCAAACTAGCAACATGTTTTGTTTTGGACACTTCATTTTCAACAATAAGAAGGGTTGTCCAACCATTCACAACTGTGGACCAGACTCTTTCATCTATAGACTTACAGAACACACACATCCTAGGTCTCCATGTATAATAGTTAGGTCCTTCTAACAGAGGTGGTCTATGAGCAGACCCTTCTTTAGTAAAGAAATTCATGACAAAAAATAATCAGACATATGCTAACACAGCAAATAGTAGTGCACACATAGACATGTAACAGATCTAAAACAAAATGCAACAACAAATCAGATTTCATCCAAACACAAGACTAATCAGATGCACACAAAAACAAGTAAAATGGGTAAGGATCAACTGAAGCAACTTATCAGAACAAGCTCTGATACTACTTGTTGGGGAGAGAGTTGAAGATTTAACTTAACTCACTTTAGTGTATGGTTACCCATTTTAAAGTGCAGCGGAAGTTTTTACCAAGTTGATTAATGATTATCAAGTTAATCATGAATCAACATCCATAAACAATAAATGTAAAGCATACCAGCATATACATGGTTCGACTAAACCCACTTTTAGCCTACATCTATGGGACCTTATCCAGATCGAAGCCGATCCACTAATCAACAAACATTACAAGATATAGTTCAAAGTTGATTTTAGCTACAGCAAAGAGAACTCCTTGTTCTAGTTACACTAAACACCACCCTTTGAATCTCTAATGTCTTGTTGCACCCAAGATCTCTTCACACTAGGTTCACTTCTGGAAAATGCTTGAGCTCCACCCAAGCTTCAGTCGCTGAAGAAACACTCCAGCATCAGCAAAGGAACCACATTCTAGCTTCCATTCAATAATGAAGATAAACAAGAAAGTTTCTACCACAAACCCATTTAAAAGAACCTAACCAAGAATAACTCTCTGAAAAGTGCAGAGCACCAACGAAATAGATATTCAGGTTCAAAAAGAAAAACAAACAAGGAAGAATGGAGTGCACAATTAACTATGACTTTCATACGATGTTAGCACAACTGAAACGTTTGCGCACACATGAAGTAAAATGCGAAAAGAAATGCAACATGCATATGTCTGACATAAGTGTGCAAGCACACATCTATTGTGAACACACATGAAATGAAAATGCAAAATGCATAAGCCTAATATAGCTAAACACGTGGAGGACAAAAAGAATTCCAACTTTTTGTTAGACCACAAAAATATCTTCTCTTTCTTGCAGGACCACAGACAAAGTCTTACAACCTTTTAGGACCACATAAGGAAATTGTGACACATGTAAAGTTAGCTCTGTTAGAGTCATGAAAGTGACTCTATTTTGGTGATGAAAAGACCATATATGTGATTAAAATGAAATCATATTGAGACAATTAAAGAATTTATGAATTTATTCACGAAAAATTGCATCCTAATATTTTCTTATGATTAGCATATTTGGAATGAATTTGGAAATGGTGTGAGTTGATATTAGATTGTGGTTTATGGATTAGGGGTGATTTTGTCTCATTTATGCTATTTAGGGGTCAAAATGTCATGTTTTCAAGGGGTTGATTTTGTCACTTTTTAATCATGTAGGGACCAAATGAAAATTTGCCATATTTTGTATAAAAATGCAGCACAAGGTCGCAGATTGGTGGCTGCTACCCACCAAAACCCTTCACCTTGTCCGATCAAGCTCCGAAAAGCATCTCCGATGACTCTCCAACTTTCCCTTACACCGATTTCCACTATCCATCACCCCTCGCTGCTGCACGAAGCTTCATCTCCCCTCACCGACAATGTTTCAGCCTCCGGTGACTTTTTTGCCATTTTTTGGTGGCCTCGTACTTCCCTGGTGGCCGATCTACCTTCGCCACAGTCATATCTATCCATTCCAAGCTTCAGCTGCCGCAAAAAAACGCCACAATCCATCATCGCCGCCGCCGCAGTGTCTCTTCACCTTCCAGCCGCGATTTCGCTCACCTTTGGATGACCTTTCATCTCCCAGGACCTGATTCGAACTCTCTATCACCTGAGGTTTCCATTGGTACCTTCGGATCCTATTTCCACCACCATTTGCCGTAAGACCCGCCGGAAAACTAACATATTCCAAAGGAGATCATGTCGTATTCGGAGCATCCGTTTGTCTTTTTCGCTCCTTCTTAACATCATCTGGCTATCGATTACTTCCTCTTTGCCATGTCCAACTTCGTTTCCACTACCCCAGCCTCCGTCGACACCACCATGAACGACTAAGCTCCCGGTTCTCTATTACGGTGTAGGCGAGATCGAGATTGACTCCACTACTCTCCTCATCAGCTCTCGACTAGTTGGATGAGCCTGATTGTAGGACATTTGGTAGTATTGTGTTTTGAACTATATTTGTTTTCATTTCATGTTTAATTTCGATACTTTAATGTAGTTTGAGCATAATTTGTGATGAATATAGTGTCCATTGTGATTAAATGCTTTCATAGAACTTACTAAATGATAATTGTTGGTTTGAGATAATTAAATGATGAATATTGTTTTTCATTACTTCGCATCGATTGTAATTGAGTTGTGTTTGGATTTAATGTAATTTCTACTGTTGTTGTGTTTATTGTGAAGTTGGTTGATTGGATGATACGTGTTGACAAATTGTATTTGTTAATCGCGTACCAACTAGTGGTATTGTCTTGCAGTGTTTGTCGGCATTCAATGATAGTCTTTAACCAATCAAACTTGAGTGATCGGGTGAGACAGGATAAATTATACCTACAGTGCCGGAAAGCCATTTCAATGATTTACCTTGCTTTGTAGGTTTAGGGATCATATAGGGTGGAGGAGAACTGTGTGAGTTGGTCTCGTGTCGAACCAAAACCGTAGTGGCAACGTTTTTATTATAAAGTCTTCATTAGTTTTAATTTAAAGCTTTTGTTATTTGCATTTAGTTTGTTTAGTTTAATCAATCAATTTGCCGATTTCCCTTTCGTTAGCTCAAATATTCATTAGGTCGTTAGTCTTGCTCTCTGTGGATTCGACCCTGCTTACCGCTAACTACGGCATTTAGGTTAATTTTTGTGGCCGTGACGACCGGTTCGACAAGCTCACACAAGGATATCATGAATCAAAATAAACTTGATGGGCAAGACAATCAAAGAGAAAATGCCACTTGGTAAAATGTGTCAGACAATAGATGCTTGCACAAAAGAATGGTGTGTGCATATATTTGCTCAACAATTCATTGTCCACCATAACATAAGTTTGACAAAAATATCAACATTTTCAAATTGGATGATTTCATGAATAGAAAACGTAGCTGTCCTGCTCTGTATGTAAATACTAAGACAAAGAAGGCTTACGGCAAAGAACATGACATGAAAAAGATACTGAATTCAATGTAAGCTCATTAAGTCCTAATTATATATTTTGGATGCATATAGATCAGTTGTTCTTGAGTTGGTTAATTGTTTAATATATATCGGAAGGCATGTCGCTAGTTCAGATTAATTATTTTAAAGATACATAATACATGCATATTTTTTACGTAGTAGAAGCATGCAAGAGATTCGATAATACATTCAGAACATACATCATATTTAGTAGCAGAAACAAGACACCATAAAGAGTACATCGATCCAATCACGCATATTGTTGAAGGTTGATACTTGGCTGGAAATGCAGCAGTTCAACTGATGTTCAAACATGTTTTTTGGCGGTAAAGGCGAAAGGCAATCGCGAGGGTCCGTTTGTAATATTGCAAAGTTTTACTCATTTTGTAATGCTTGATATGTATCCCAGATTATGTGGGATGTGTCACATAGTTGTTGGCTAGTTGGTATTAAGTCAGTAGCTTCATTAAATCAAGCTTTTTATATGTCTGCATGTTTGGTGTAATAGTGTAAAATCTGCTTTATTAGTTGAAGTGTAAACTCATTTTTAACTTAAGAAAATTCAGGGCACTCTTCTTCAATCGGATTATGCTCTTATTCTTTTCTTAGTTATCTCCAGCACAAAAACACTAACATGGTATCAGAGCTAAGTTGATTCCAACAAAAACAGAACATTTCCTTCTCCAAACAACTCATCCAGCCCACCGGAAAACTGCCTTGCACCAGACCTATTTTTCTTCATCAAATGACTACCCCAACAGCTTCTCTTCTACCTCCTGTGTTCAACAGTGAACACTACCATATTTGGTCAGTTAAAATGAAGGCTTACCTGAGGGGCCAAGGACTCTGGCAGTATGTAGAGGAAGAGAGACAACCCCCTCAGTTGGGACCAAATCCTACCCTCAATCAAATCCGAATGCATGAAGAGGAAGCATCAAGAGCTTCAAGAGCCCTGTCCCATATCCACTCAGCTGTCACAGACCTTGTTTTTACAAGGATTATGGCATGCGAAACTGCTAAGGAATCATGGGACAAGTTGAGAGAAGAGTTCATGGGAAGTGACACTACAAGGAAACATGCAAGTTTTGAATTTGAGAAGGGAGTTCGAAACTTTAAGGATGCAAGAGGTTGAGAAGGTGAAAGAATATGTTGATAGGTTGATGAACATTGTCAACAAAATCAGACTACTTGGAGTGCAGATGCCAGACAGCAGGATTGTGGAAAAGGTGATGGTGAGCCTGCCGAAAAGGTTTGAAGCTAAGATCTCATCCTTGGAGGACTCAAAGGACCTGACTCAGATCACAATGACTGAGCTGGTCCATGCTCTACAAGCACAAGAGCAAAGAAGGCTCCTAAGGCTTGAAGATGTAAATGAAGGAGCAATGCTGGCAACCTACAAAGGCAAACCTGTGCAAGGAAATTATAGAAAGCCTGCTGGAGAAAAGAGAGGAAAAGAAAGGTCTAACAACCAATGGAACAAAGCTGGTGGGATGCGAAATTTTCCAGCTTGTTCTCATTGCAAAAGGAAGGGACATGCAGAGTATAAATCTTGGTTCGGACTGTATACAGTGTAGGGCTTGCAAACAGTTTGGGCATATTGAAAAAGTATGCAGAAACAAGGGAGAGCAGCCCCAACAGCAAGCTCAAACAGCTGATGAACAACGGCAGCGCGGAGACGACGAGCGGTTGTTTGTGGCCTCATCCAACCTGGTCTAAACCTGTGATGAAACATGGCTGATTGACAGTGGGTGCACACATCACATGACAAATGATTTGAGCTGCTTTGTAAACATGGATCACTCTCATCGGTCAAGGATTAAAGTTAGGGAATGGAGAATGTGTGGAAGCAAGAGGCAAATGAGATGTAGCAATCCAAACTCCAAAAGGTACAAAACTAATCTCAAATGTACTTTATGCACCCAATATAAGTCAAAGTCTTTTGAGTGTGGGACAAATGTTGGAAAAGAACTATGCACTGCATTTTAAAAACCAATCCTGCATTATTCAAGGACAAATGAGGGTAATGAGATTTTGAGAGTGAAAATGGTAGGGAAAAGCTTCCCAATAATGTGGAAAGTTGCTCCAAACACAGCATGCAATGTTAGAGAGGATGAAACCGAAATGTGGCACAAAAGATTAGGCCATGTACACTATAGAAACTTGACTGAAATGCAGACAAAAAACTTAGTCTAGAATCTGCCTATTGTTGAGCAGCCAAGAGGTGTGTGCAAAGTGTGTCAACTAGGCAAAATGAGTAGGAAACCATTCCTAGTGAACCAAGCTTGGAGAGCCTCTGAAAAACTTTAGCTTGTTCACTCGGATGTATGTGGGCCTATGCAAACTTTATCACTTAATGGAAGCAAATACTTTGTATTGTTCATAGATGATTGGTCTAGGATGGGGTGGATTTACTTCCTAAAACAGAAAAGTGAGGTGGGTCGGAACATTCGGAAATTCAAACTTGAAGTAGAGAATTTGATGAAAAATCAATCAAAACCTTGAGAAGTGATAATGGCACTGAATACACCTCTCAAGAGTTTGAAAAAATCTGCACTGAAGCTGGAATAAGGCATGAATACAGCAGCCCATACACTCCACAACAGAATGGAGTTTGTGAAAGGAAAAACAGGACAATCATAGAAATGGCAAGGTGCTTAATGGCTGAGAAAAATCTTCCCAAACCATTTTGGGCAGGAGCAGCAAACACAAGTGTCTACCTACTCAATAGAATTCCCACCAAAGCCTTAAAAAACCAAACACCTTTTGAAGCTGAGGTGGAACCAAACCAACGGTGGATGGACTGAAGATTTTTGGAAGTCTTTGCTATGTCCTAGTGCCACCTACTAAGAGGACTAAGCTGGAGGATAAGGCTGTGATAGGAATTTTTATTGGCTACGCACGGGAATCCAAGGCCTACAGACTTTACATTCCTGGCTCCAGAAAAGTTTTAGTGTCCAGGGGATGTTAAGGTTGATGAAAGAGGAGTCTGGAACTGGGAAAAGGGTAGAGCTGATGTAGATGCTCAACCTCAACTGGGTGAGGTTCAACCTGAACAAATTGAAGAAGACTCGGGGAGGAATCGAAGAAGAAGTTGTGTCGAGGCGGGAGGAACACTTGGCGATGTATGACAGTGCAACCTAGCTCAAATGGAACCTTCAAGTTACTTAGAGGTTGCACAATTAGAATCCTGGAGGAGTGCCATGAAGGAGGAGTTAGCCATGATTAAAAAAAACCAAACCTCCGGGTGGTGGATAGACCTAGAAAACGAGGGGGAAAATTATCCAAGTGAAGTGGATTTTCAGAAAAAAAAACTAAATCCAGATGGGTCAGTTCAAGCATAAGGCCAGACTTGTGGTTAAGGGATTTGCTTAGCAATATGGAGTGGATTTCCTGGAGACATTTGCTCCTGTTGCACGGCATGACACCATTAGGCTGCTGCTTGCAGTGGCTGCCCAATTCTCCTGGAAAGTTCACCAATTGGATGTAAAATCTGCCTTCTTGAATGGCTGGTTAAATGAGGAGATCTACATCGAACAACCTGAAGGATATGTGATCCAAGGACAAGAGGGAAAGGTGTATATGTTGAGGAAGGCCTTGTATGGCCTAAAACAGGCTCCAAGGGCCTGGTACAGCAGGATTAATGACTACCTGCTGAATCTGGATTTTGTTAGGAGTCCAAACGAATACACCCTTTACATTAGAAGCTGAAGATAACTTGATGATTATTTCTTTATATGTAGATGATCTTCTAGTTATTGGAAGCAATCAAACTCAAGTGGATGAATTCAAGAAATCCATGCAAAGTGAGTTTGAAACGACTGATTTGGGTGGAATGTCTTATTTCCTTGGAATGGAGATTGATCAACATGTGGATGGGATCTTTGTGAATCAAAGAAGATATGCAAGTGAAGTGCTAAAGAAATTCTGCATGGAAAACTGCAAACCAGTAAATCTGCCATTAGTTCCAAATTTGAAGCTGTCAAAGGATGCAGATGGTGAGAAAGTTGATGAAGGTCTGTATAGGAGTTTAATAGGGTGTTTGCTATATTTGACAGCAACTAGACCAGATTTAATGTATGCAACTAGTCTGCTGTCCAGATTCATGAGTAATCCAACTGAAACTCACTTCAAAACAGCAAAAAGGGTGCTGAGGTATGTAAGAGGAAGCACTGACTATGGAGTATGGTTCAAGAGATCAGAGGACTTTGGTTTGATTGGCTATTCGGACAGTGATTGGGCTGGTTCAACAGATGATATGAAGAGCACCTCAGGTTTTGCATTCTTCCTGAATCATGGAGCTATTTGCTGGCTTTCTAGGAAACAGGAAACTGTGGCTCAATCCACAGTTGAAGCAGAGTACATATCAGCTGCTGCAACTATGAATCAAGCTATTTGGTTAAGGAAAATTCTTGATGACTTGAAGCTGAAACAGAACAAGGCTACTGCTATCATGTGTGACAACCAATCTGCAGTAGCTATGGCCAAGAATCCTGTGCAGCATGGACGAACAAAACACATAAAGATAAAGTTTCATGCCGTGAGAGAAGCTGAGCAAAATGGTGAAGTAAATCTAATGCATTGCAAGAGTGAACATCAAGTGGCTGACATCATGACCAAGGTGTCTCCAAAGCCAAGTTTGAAGAATTGATTCAGACTTGGTGTTTCCACCAACCATCAAGGAGGAGTGTTGAAGGTTGATACTTGCTCGGAAATGCAGAGGCTTGCCGATGTTCAAACATGTTTTTTGGCGGTAAAGCGAAAGGCAATTGCCAGGGGGTCTATTTGTAATACCTCCAAAGTTTTACTCATTTTGTAATGCTTGATATGTATCCCAGATTATGTGGGATGTGTCACATAGTTGTTGGCTAGTTGGTATTAAGTCAGTAGCTTCAGATTAAATCAAGCTTTTTATATGTCTGCATGTTTGGTGTAATAGTGTAAAATCTGCTTTATTAGTTAAAGTGTAAACTCATTTTTAATTTAAGAAAATTCAGGGCACTCTTCTTCAATCGATTATGCTCTTATTCTTTTCTTAGTTATCTCCAGCACAAAAACACTAACACATATGCATATATTTATTTGCTATAGCAGATCGATTCTTATAATATCAGTTAGTTTGCAACTGACGAGAGCTTTGTGTCTTTGCCTTATTTTTAAGGTAAACACCAGCATCTTTGCAACAAGCGATAGCCATATCAAGGATGGATTTAGGGTCCTCAATATTTGCGTTCAGCTTCTCATAGTCAAGGGTCCAGTGCACCAAGCTGCCTTGTTCAGTCGTTGGAGTAATTTTCATGTTGATGATGAAGCTCTTGAACGATTTTTTCAGAGTTCCTTCTATGGTTTTGAGAGTAGTTGACTTGCTTTTGTTGTCAATTCCGACTTCCACCTTATTATTTGCAGTTTTTCCATCTGTAAGTTGATCAATTCAAAATAATTACTACGCTCAGAAATACTAATTAAAAGTCAGCTTTCAATGTGTGAAAGTAATTTGACTGAATTTTTATCTAATAACTTATATCAGATAGTTTAGTTTGATCACTTCACTTGATTGATATGGTGAGATCGTCTAATACAATAAAGATACATATTGTTACTTTTCAAAAAAACCACATAAGAGGTGGTTAGCTAACGTGGTGAAATTGTTCAATAAAATAAATAGGGTGCATTTGGTTCATTATTTTGGATAGGATTTTGGGAATAATTTTGGGTAGTTGGATAGGGGAGTATTACGAGGTAAAATTTAAAAATTTATAAAAAAACCCCAAGGTTTGTTAATTTAATTAAACACCCCAATATATAAAATGACAAGAATACCCCCACCACCCGCAGTGCCAGATTCCGACCACCACCGTCGGAATCTGGCCGAAAAATGACCGTCGGACGTGTCCGTACGCTGCGTATGGCCTTTTCTGGCAGATTCCGGTACCACGGACTCGGGCAGAAAAGGCGATCTACTCCCAAATGTGGCCGTCAATGGCCGCAAAGGTCCAAACGACAGCCAAAGATATGGCCGTCGTTTTCGGTCAATGATGGCCAAGTTTTGGCCGTCGTTGACCATCAACGACGGCTAGATCTAACCTTTTCCGGCTAGATCCACTGCGGATCTGGCCGGAAAAGGCTAGATCGATGAATAACCAATCAGTTCCAGGCTTGGTTTAAGCCATTGTGATAGATTCCGGCTACCACCGATGGTGGTTACCGAAATCTGGCAAGTATGGGGGGTGGGGGTGTTTTTGCTAATTTTTAAACTTTTTTCTGGTGGGTATTTAGTGAAATTGATAAACTTAAGGGGTCTAAAATAATTAAAAAAATTCACTAATATTTCTGGAATAATGTGCCAAACAATATTTCGGGAATAGGGATGGGAAAAATGGGTAGAAATACTGAACCAAACGCACCCTGAGGGGTGTGTTTGGTTTACTATTTTCTATCCTATTTCCAATTCTATCCTCAAAATAACAGTTTGTTTCATTATTAAGAAAATACTATTATATTTTTATTCAATTTTTTAGTCTCCCAAAGTTTATTAATTTAACTAAACACCCCCCAAAAAAGTTTAAAAATTAACAAAAACACCCCCACCTACCCACATTTGCTAGATTCCGGTCACCATCGTCGGAAGGTGGCCAAAATCTGATATAATGGCATACTATCAGCTTGATCTTCCCAGTAGTACATTGATCTATCATTTTCCGGCCAGATCCACTGTGGATCTGACCGAAAAAGGCCAGATCTATGGCCAAAGATTTAGAGATTTGGCCGTTCACGACTAAATCTTTGGCCATAGTTGGTCATCAACGACGGCCATATCATTGGCCGTCGTTGACTACCAAACATAGCCAAATCTAGTCATCAACGGCCAAATCTGGTTGGAAAAGGTCATCTCAGAGCACGACCGGCCAGATCCAGTCAGTCGTGCACCGACGGCGACTCCAGCCACCCTCCAGTTGTGGTGGCCGACTACCGGTATTTAATGGGTGGGTGAGGATGTTTTTGTAATTTTTAATATTTTTATTATAGGGGTGTTTGAAATTAACAAATCTAGGGGGTGTTTTGTTAATTTTTAAATCATATCTCGTTATTACCACCCAACTCTAAAAATATCAAAAATACTATTCAAAATACTAAAACAAACACACCCGAGGCTGTCTTGTATAAGTTTTCTCTAGTAATAAACTATTAATAGCATCAACAAATATGATTAAAATTTTTCAAAAAATGTGGATGCGCTCCTTTGTATCTGTAAAATTTATGGCAAGATATAGACTTTTACTTACCGAGGAGGAAGTTCCAACAGTAAACAGAGCCATCTTTTCCCCACCGACCTTCGATTAAATCAACACTTTGAATTTTGTCGGGGCTTGATTTTGTCGATTTGACAGGTGTGCAGGAGAAGAACTCTTGAAATTTGTTATGCCTAAAAAGTCACGCTGATGTCAGCTTAATAAATGTCTTTTTTGTACTAGCTATCAAGCTCATACCTCCTCAAAGATATTCATACCAACCCTATCTCATTTCAAGAGATGAGTGGACGAGAGCCTTCCATGTGTCAAGGCAACTTGCAAAACACTCATTACATTGACTTCAAATGTGTATAAATTGACACTTCTCTTTCAGAAAAAGGGGGTTGGGCATATGAGAGCTAGGCATAGATTTGAGCTCAATTCTTTCTCTCTGTAAACACTGTATTTCTTCATCTTTGTATGTCTTATGGGCAATATCATAGAAATAGTCAGAGATCAATAAAATAAAAGTGGATGTAGGACTTGCTTTAAGCATCCGAACCACTATAAAAAGCCCCTCTTGCCAATCTTTTATTTATGTTTTCTGCAACATATATAACCTCAGCACCATATTCAAATCTCATGGATCCATCACATGTAATTTCTAAGGCTCTCTTAGCACTTTGCACGTGCAAGTCGTTGGCGTCCAAAATCAAGTGTCAACAGTTTGGTGGCCCATGCAAGTCTCAAACCTGCGTCAAAGTTCTCCGATCGCGTGGCCAGATCGCTGATCGCATGCTCTGATCGTTGATCTTCAGCTTTAGATCGCTGATCTTTAGCTTCAAATCGCGCGTTCAAGATCATTGAGATCATGCATTTAGGTCGCTCAAATCGCGTGGCAGATCGGCGAGCACGCTCGATTGCTGTATGCTGCCTGATCGCCGATCTTGACTTTAGATCGCTGATCCTTAGCTTCAAATCTCGCATTCAAGATTGTTGAGATCACGCATTCAGATCGACTAGATCGCATGGCCAGATTGCTGATCGCACTCTCAGGTCGTCCTAATCTTCGGCTTCAGATCACTGATCTTTACTTCAAATCGCGTGTTCAGATCGATACTCGCACGTTGAGATCGCTGATATCTTGATCTCAGGTCGAGCTCGTTATGCTCTCATATTGAGCTCGTTATGATCGTAGATCGAGCTCGTTATGCTCTCAAACTGAGCTCGTTATGTTTTTAGATCGAGCTCGGCACTGTCTGATCGAACTACTTCTATTATCAGATCGAGCTCGTTATGCTCTCTAATCGAGCTCATTATGCTCTCAGATTGAGCTTGTTATGTTCTCAGATCAAGCTTAGCACTGTCTGATCGAACTACTTCTATTCTCAGATCGAGCTCTGCGCTGTTTGATCGAACTGCTTCTGTTCTCATATCCAACTCCGTATGTCGATCAAAGTGCTTTTATTCTCAGATCGAGCTCTGCGTTGTCTGATCGAACTGCTTCTTTTCTCAGATCCAGCTCGCGTTGTCTGATCGAACTGCTTCTGTTCTCAAATCGAGCTCTGTGCTGTTTGATCGAACTACTTTTGTTCTCAGATCCAGCTCCGCGCTGTCTGATCGAACTCCTTCTATTCTCGGATCCAGGCTCCGTGTTGTCTGACCGAACTGCTTATGTTCTCAGATCGAGCTCCACGCTGTCTAATCGAACTCCTTCTGTTCTCAAATCCAACTCTGCGCTATCTGATCAAACTCTTTTTGTTCTCAGATCCAGATCCGAGCTGTTTGATCGAACTTCCTTTGTTCTCAGATCGAGCTCTGCACTCTTTAATCGAACTCCTTCTATTCTCAAATACAGATCTGGGCTATCTGATCGAACTTCCTCTGTTCTCAAATCAAGCTCCACACTATCTGATCGAACTTACTATGTTCTTAGATCGAGCTCCTTATGATCTCAAATCGAGCTCGTTATGCTCTCTGATCGAGCTCGTTATGCTCTTAGATGGAGCTCGTTATGTTCTCAAATTGAGCTCTATGCTATCTGATCAAACTGCTTTTGTTCTCAGATCGAGCTCCACGCTTCGTTATCGAACTCACTCCAGTGATCCGGCTCTTCTCGTTCGATCTCTTATCTCACTCCGTGCTATCTAATCGAACTCCTTCTGTTCTCAGATCCAGATCTGGGATGTCTGATCGAACTTCCTTTATACTCAGATCAAGCTCTGCGCTCTCTGGTCGAACTCCTTTTGTTCTCAGATCTAGATCCAGGCTGTTTGATTGAACTTCCTTTGTTCTCGAGATCCAACTGCTACTGCCTAATTGAATCAAGCCTTCTGGCTCGGGATCCAGCTCCGCTTATCTCCCGATCGAATCCGCTTTGTTCTCGAGGTCCAGCTCGCTGTTCGATTGAACTCCTTCTGTTCTCAGATCCAACTCCACGCTGTCTGATCGAACTGCTTTTGTTCTCAGATTAAGCTCTGCGTTGTCTGATCGAACTCATTCTCGTTCAACAACTCTCGCTCACATTCGCCTCTATTCTCGATCGATCAACTTCTTTCTCGGGCTCCTTCTTAGATCCGCATCCGCATCCGATCCGGCGATTGAACTTCCTCTGTTCTCAGATCAAGCTCTACGCTCTCTGATCGAACTTCCTCTATTCTCTGATCGAGCTTTGTGCTCTCTGATCGAGCTCCTTATGATCTGAGATCGAGCTCATTATGCTCTCTGATCGAGCTCCTTATGATCTTAGATCGAGCTCGTTATGCTCTCAGATCGAGATCGTTATGATCTCTGATCGAGCTCCTTATGATCTTAGATCAAGCTCGTTATGCTCTCTGATCGAGATCCTTATGATCTCTGATTGAGCTCGTTATGCTCTTAGATCAAGCTCGTTATGCTCTCTGATCGAGCTCGTTATGCTCTCTGATAGAGCTCCTTATGATCTCAGATCGAGCTCGTTATGATCTCAGATCGAGCTCGTTATGATCTCAAGTCGAGCTCGTTATGCTCTCAGCTTGAGCTCGTTATGCTCTCTAATTGAGCTCCTTTATGATCTCAGATCAAGCTCCTATAGAATCGTGATTAAGCTCCTTATGATCTCAGATCAAGCTCCTATAGAATCGTGATTAAGCTCCATGATCTCGATCAGCTCCTATGAATCGCGATCGGACTCACAACTCTTGTCGTGATTAGCCCAACTCTCGAGATCGTGATTAGCTCTGGGACTCTCAACACCGAGTTTACGAAGCGCGGTCAACGCAACTTCTAGCTCTTAGATCGTGATTAGCTTCTAACTCTCAGATCGTGATTAGCTCCTGGCTCTCAACACTCGATCGCGCCAGGAATAGTTCGAGCTCTTCAGTTTGAGACTACAGCCTATAGTGCAACAACCATTCAGATCAAAGACTCGAAGTTTGAGCGCATTACGCACTCTAAAAACTGGGGGGCTTCTGGTATGCCTAAAAAGTCACGCTGATGTCAGCTCAATAAATGTCTTTTTTGTACTAGTTGTCAAGCCCATACCTCCTCAAAGATATTCAAACCAACCTTATCTCATTTCAAGAGATGAATGGACGAGAGCCTTCCATGTGTCAAGGCAACTTGCAAAACACTCATTATATTGACCTCAAAGGTGTATAAATTGGCACTTCTCTTCCCGAAAAAGGGGTCTGGGCATATGAGAGCTAGGCATAGATTTGAGCTCAATTCTTTCTCTCTGTAAACATTGTATTTCTTCATCTTTTTATGTCTTATGGGCAATATCATAGAAATAGTCAGAGATCAATAAAATAATAGTGGATGTAGGACTTGCTTTAAACATCCGAACCACTATAAAAACCCCCTCTTGCCAATCTTTTATTTATGTTTTTTGCAACATATATAACCTCAGCATCATATTCAAATCTCATGGATCCATCACGTGTAATTTCTAAGGCTCTCTTGGCACTTTGCACATGCGAGTCGTTAGCATCCAAAATCAAGCATCAACAAAATTTGTCAGCGGGAGGGTTGATCTACATCAGCCTTCTGTTATCCGAGAGCCATTTTGTTTTACTTGTTTTGTTTTCTATGGACAGGAAGATCGAAGCTTTAATTATGGATGCTAAACCCCTTTGGCCTTCAACTTATATAGAAAATTTCTGACTGTTTATCGTTAATTGATTGATATTAATTTCCTAGTTTAATTCGCAAATGCACTAGTGCCAGTCAGATCATGCCACATCAAAAACTGAATTCTTTAATGATATTTAGGGAACGTCACCACCATTAAAATAAATTAAAATGTTATTATTTGCTTATTATTGCAAGAATCTGCATATTTAGTGCTCTTGGATTAAAATTTACAAGATTAAAATGAAACTATGATGCTGCCTTTATTGTAAGATATTTGACGTTATTATTCGCTTATTATTAAGCGAGAAAATCTTTATTGTTAGATAGTGTGATAGGAACCCACTCCAATCACTCAACAATTGGGTTGGGTCATGAGTCATTCATGGGCTTAGATAGAACTCTCATTGTAAAACCAGCTTGCTAAGGGAGGGTGCCCAAGCCTTTATAACCCACATGCCTACCCTTTTCCCTTCCAATGTGGGATCCTAACATTCCACCATGCTTTTGTAATTGACGTCCACGTCAGCCTCTTTATCCCCATCGGCCTCTTTACCCCTTAGGTGACTATGCGGATCCCCTTTTCCCTTGGGGCTCCATGCCCTTTCTCGGGGTAGTAGCCCAGGTCCAAGGTCAACCTGCCACGCATGCATTGCCACGTGGGCGTAGGAACCTGGCTTTGATACCAATTGATAGGAACCCACTCTAATCACTCAACAATTGGGTTGGGCCATGGGTCTTTCATGGGCTTAGATAAAACTCTCCTTGGAAAACCGGCTTGCCAAGGGAGGGTACCCAAGCCTTTGTAACCCACATACCCACCCTTTTCCCTTCCAATGTGGGATCCTAACATTCCACCACGCTTCTGCAACTGTTCACGTCGGCCTCTTTATCCCTATTGGCCTCTCAATTGATAGGAACTCACTCCAATCACTCAACAATTGGGTTGAGTCATGGGTCTTTCATAAGCCTTTCATAGGCTTAGATAAAACTCTCCTTGGAAAACCGGCTTGCCAAGGGAGGGTGCTCAAGCCTTTATAACCCACATGCCCACCCTTTTCCCTTCCAATGTGAGATCCTAACATTCCACCACGCTTCCGCAACCAACATCCACGTCGGCCTCTTTACCCCTTGGGTGACTACACGGATCTCCTTTCCCTTGGGGCTCCATGCCCTTTCTCGGGGTAGCAACCCGGGCCCAAGGTCAGCCTGCAATAGGTCAACCTGTCACATAGGCATAGGAACCTGGCTTTGATACCAATTGATAGGAACCCACTCCAATCACTCAACAATTGGGTTGGGCCATGGGTCTTTCATGGGCTTAGATAGAACTCTCCTTGGAAAATCGGCTTGCCAAGGGAGGGTGCCCAAGCCTTTAAAACCCACATGCCTACCTTATTTCCTTCCAATGTGGGATCCTAACATATTGGATGAATATTTACTTTTGTAGTACATAGATGCTGCCTTCCAGCCCTTCCTCACCACTCTAAATGAATATATTCGTTTTCCATTTATGAGTAAATTAGTATCGATAAGATAAAAAAAAATATATTAATTGAAATCTATTGCATACTAGCAAATTATATATTATTGAAAATCAGTAATGGGAATATTGAATGAATATTTTAACTTGTTCGGATTTTGCCTTTAAAAATTTATTGATTTGACCTTCCGAGTTAATTTCTGTTTGGCATAATGTTCTGGATCTTCCAGATTAATAATGTTCTGAAAATTCTTTTAGGATTTAATTGAACTCTCAGTTGGCTACTTAGTTCTAATTCTATTTGAGATCCCTATAAAACAGTTTATGTGATCCAATTAATTAAATAAGAATTCTCCGGTATAACTGTTTGTAATTTAAAAAAATCATATTGATCCAATTAGATGACACCAATAAACACATAAAATGAACTTTTATAGATTTCAATGCTAGAAAATATAAATAAAATTAGTTTTTTAAATATTAGATAATACCTAATAAACTGTTTATCGATGCTAGATGTTCTTCTAGGTTATGTGATCCAACAACGAAGAGTATTTGAGATTGTCAGAAATTGTAGTTGTCTTTGTGCAGCTTTGGCATAATAGCTTGTAAATTCGAAGTCATGGCAGAGTTCTGAGTTTTCTTGAGACTGTTTGACGGGTTAGAAAATGTTGAGAATTCAGCTATCTATCGACGCTAGTCAGAGACTCTGACACGATGTGAAAGTTAAAGTAAAACAGGAACTAATTTGTGAAATGCTTCAGAACTTACTTGATTAGCAACCAACAAAAGCAGCATTAAAGAAGTAAAATGAAGAACAGAAGAATAAGCTGCCGTTTGGTACAACTCACATTCCCGTTAGTTACTCTTTAATAAAACAAACGGAATCTGATTAATTCTTTAACTAACAGAATTAACAGCCTTTCATTAATCTGACTTTAACAACCTTTCTGAAAACATAAACTCATCCCACTTCATTCTTCTTCTTCTACTTCTCTAACAATTGGTAAGCCAAAATGATGCTTTTTCATTCTTCTTCCTCCACTTCTTCTTAATTCTTTGGTTAATGGTATATGCCATAATTTTTGTTAATTTGTTCTTTTTTGTATTCACGGGAGAAGCAATTAATTAGGGATTGTAATTAAACCCCTATGGCCTTCACCTTATATAGAAAGGATTGTGACTTTGTTAGTTAATTGATATTTCTTAGTTTAATTTGCCCATGCACTAGAACCATTGAGATCATGCCACGTCGAAAACTGAAGGTCTTTGATGTAATTTCAGTTAAAGAAAAGTTTATTCGTAAAGAGAGCATCACTTATCACTAACATAAAATAAATTAAAAATGTAATTGTTCACTTATTATTGCGAGTATCTACAAGACAACTTTATCATAATCTAAAGATTAATTAAACTGTGATTTGATGATCTATATGAAGGTAATGTTATCGCTTGATAACATAACATAATCCTCGGAGAAATCTACCTTTAAAAAAGATGTTTCCACTTTTGACCATTGAATCAAGATTCTAGTACTACTTTGTCCAACTTGATATTACTAAATGAATATTTAATAATCATGGGAATATTAGATGAATATTTAATTTGATGGTCTATAAATGAAATTCTTATTCCTAAATGTTTAAAACTTAAAGCAAATGAGTATAGTAATAAGATTTCCACCCATCATTCAAATCTTGCACATTAATACATTTCTTTAACATTATAGTTTTGGAAGCATATCTAATATGAATGTTTTCGTTGCAGCAGACCCTTCTTAGTTCTTGTTGAGATTTTGCCTTCGAAAATTTTCGATTTCATCTTCCAAGTTAACAATGTTCTCAAAATTCCTGTTGTGATTTAATTGAACTCTCAATTGTCTACTGAGTTCTGAATTCTGATTCTATGTGAGATCCCCATTTGACAATATATGTTGTCCATTTAATATAAATAAGAATTTTTAGGTACAGGCATTCTGAATTTGTAAAAATTTAGACTCCAATATAAAAATAGAATTTTACAATTTTTAATATGAGAAAAGGCCCATTATCTCTCCAGTCATGGAGGTTTGAGTTTTAGTCAGCGACACCCTAAGTTTAAGATAACAGCCCTACCTCTCCTCATATCTCAAAAAAAAATAATAATAATAATAATAATAATAATAATAAATAAATAAAATAAAATAAAATAAAACACTTTTAGTCCTCTTTAGAGTAGTTAGTTAACGAAATTCCTTGGCAGAACAAGGTTATCTTTGTAATATCACAAGGCGATGGCTTAAAAAAAATTGTTGTTCGTCACCATCGGTCTTCGGTGGTTCCCCATTGACGATGAAACACTTTAGACCACAAAATTAGTTATATCATTAGAGTCAAATTTCTTGATCTATGCAATAATGGAGTTGATATTGATAGCTGATAAGCTATGGTGTTGCAGGAATTGTGGCTTCAAAATAGATGGCCACAGTAAAATCATCATGAAACAGGGTGGTGTTAGATTGGAAGAGGTGAGTGATGTTATTTTAAACTTGTGGGATGTCACTATATTAGAACCAAACATTGAACGAAATAGAGATATAATGCGAAACCAAAATAACAAACACACAAACCACAAACAGTAAAAGAAAGAAGAATCATGTGCAATTTTACCCTGATTCACCCAATTAATAGATTACATCCAGCAGAGTCAATATTATTTCAATATTGTCTCACCTCTCTCGTTTACTATGAAGTAATTTTCTCTATGATTGCTATCACTCATTAAAAGAAAAAAGTGTGTTTATTTAGTAAGTTTAAAAGACTAAAACCTAGTAATCAAGGATTCTTATTCCTAAGCCCCAACCTAATATGGAATTAATAATTTAAAGAAATCATTCAACAGTTATACATTGAAAAAGTCGAAACCGCCTACAGGCTCGGGGACACTGCCCCTAGACCCCCGTCTACTCACCGAATGCGTTTGCTTGACCCATTAATGTTGAAGTAGTCGACAACTCTAACAAACATCAGGGGAGGTGTGGAATGATAATAACCCATGAGAAAATTTAAATGAAAATTTAAACAGTTTACCCGTACCATTCTAATAAGACAAATTATTAACATAAATACAACAATTGTAAGTTTTAAAGAGTTACCAAGTGTTTAAAACTTGTGCGGAATGGGTCAAATGAGTTGTGACAAATATAATCAACACATACATCAAAGCAAGTAAAGAACACACTCATTTTTGCATGGTTTGGCGTCAAGCCTACATCCATGCGACCAAGTCTAGAGAAAGCAAATTCACTATGAAAAACTTATGAGTTCAAATACAAAGCAAGATAACCTAAGTTGTAAAACACTCCTGTTTTCTACACAACAACTCTATCTTCTTTGGTTGAACCAACAATATCATGTTGAAGAAGAGCTCCTCTCAAGATTCAACAATGAAGACAGGACATCAGCTTACACACCAGCTCTCGTCACAAAAGAAATAACATCTGATGCATGTTTCCTACAACATGCAATATGTAGCAAGTATACTAATCGCACAAGTAATAAAATGATGAGCAAAGTATCGTTCCCACGAGGATTGTTAGCTAAGCACTAAGTCTACTAATGTTATCAAATTGAAGCAAACGACTTCTTTGGATTGAATGGGAGCTAATTTCAATTAAACTTAACAATAAATTTTAAACTAAAATTTAACTAAGAGGGCAATATTAAAACACGGATAATCAATTCAAGTAAAATAGGTAGGGTTTGACTTCATTTGGATTTTATGGGTTAAACCTAAAAATTACACTACAATCACATTCATACGCAATGGTTGTAAATCGAACTCACTAAGATGTTAACATACCCTCTCGGGCTATGTTTTCCTATTCCTCCTTATTAAGCTTCCGCACACAACAATTTGAAGATTAACAACTCCGAACTCATTAAGCAAAAGAATCCTAAAATGATTTCATTAATTCTTGAATCTATCTCTAGCATCCAATATTATAATGGTGATTACCCAAGAAGCATAACATGACTCATCTCTCAATCTCATCATGTTCATCACAATATCCATTAAAACTCAGAGTAAACATACAACCAAAGCATTCTCATATGAAAGTAAAACAATCAAACACTTAACCCATTAAAATCCAAACTACAATCAAAACCCTAACCCAAAAATGGTTAGTTCATAGCTACATTAACAATACAAAAACGAAAAACAGAAATAATCAAGTTCAACATAATGAAACTGAGATAAAAGATAAGAAATCTCCCCAAAAGATGAATCCTTTAGTTAGAATCGAATCTTCATCCTTGTTACAATCCAAAATCGCATCAAAAACTCATCCAAAGAATATGTAAAAGTTGTTTAACCTAAAAACGAAGACTCTTGGACAAAAGGCTTAGTTTTCCTTTTATACCTTGCCCAAAAACACGCACAAAATGAAACTTCGCGTTTAACAAAACTGCAAATAATGACCGTCGCCGCGGCAAAGAAAGAAACAGATCTGGAGCATCTGGCATACTTCGCCGTGGCAAAGGACAAATCTTCGCCGGGGCGAAGCTATTTGACGAGTTCTGAAATTACAGAACTGCCACTCTGCGTGCTTCTTCGATTTTCGATGCTCTCCTTTTGGAACAAGCCTCATCGTGCTTTATCCTGCTTCAGAACTCTCCTAACTTCTGAGATCCGCTAACTTTTGAGTCAAAAACTTCCAATTTTGTCCTTATTTGCATAAATTGTCCATTTTAACCCTGAAACACGGAATGTAAAGAATTAAACAACAATTCAGGTCAAAATGCACCACAAAGTACTTGAAATCCGAATAAAAAGACAAAAGAAAACTGTATAATCCACGGATTATCAACATCTTAAAGATCTTACACTAGGACAAGTGAGGATGATAATTCAAAGCCTACCAAAGCATAGTAAGAAAGCTTAACCAAAATGAGAACCTCATAGAATGTTGAGAGAGGAAAACAAATGTGATCAAATTCCTTGAAGAGAACGCTAGAAATGAATGAATATATAGAGATCAATGCGTCAAGGGTTGGAGGACAAAAAAGTTAAATATTAACTTTTGTGTTTTTCTTTTTACACAAGAAATTTGAGACCACAAACAAAAGCAATATTCCTTTTCTCACACTACGAATAAAAAGAGGACAAGTGAAAAAGCACAAAACAGAATATCAACAAGGAATAATATTGTCCAAAAAGCAAAACGGGTGCATCAAGTGTGATTTAGGAAAAATATATGCCAGATGCATTGTGAGCACATAGACGCTAAAGTGCTTACACTTGTGAAGGTGTTCACCTTTACCGAGTGTGCCTACATTGGTAGAAAGGAAAAAATAGTGCAGGACTCAAAACAGGATCATAAGATGACAAAAACATTAACAATCTCCCCCTTTGTCACTTATGATCAAAGCATAAATTTTAAAAGGAAAAGAAAAACATTTTTCAAAGTAAGAGATAAAAAAAATACAATTTAAATAAATACAACTACTCCCCCTTAATAATAAACCTCCCCCTAGGCAGATACAAGAGTAAAGAAAATGTTACCAAGGGTTTTCCATATGAGGTAGATCACATGTCATTCAAGATAATCTGCACATCATGGAACATAGCAAGGGAGAGATTAGCAAAAACATGAAATTTGCTCACACAAAGAAACAACCAACCATTCACAATAAAATGAAATACCAAAATATATATATCCATAAAAGGTTCTACATAATTAGAAAGTTTTGCCTAAAAGAGATCACATAAAACAACTGTGATCACAAAACATTAACCAAAGAACAGTAAAAAAATAAAATAAAATGGCTGGTAGAAGCAACAACAATCAGCATCATCTCCCCTTCTTTGATCATAAGTGATCAACTTTTGAGTCAAGAAGATCTTCTAGTGGGAGGCTTCCTACCAACTGATTTGACACGAGTCTTGATAGGTGCAGGAGCTGGAGGAGGATCAACTACAAAGATGGACAGAGGAGGAGGAACGATGTAAACAAGAGCAGAGGTGTCCACATCAAGAACATCTTCTTCAATCTGAGGCATAGCAAGAGGGACCACATCTTCAAATTCTTTTTCCCTGTTGGAGGGGTCAAATTCAAGAACAGGTACAGAAGCAGAAGTTCCAGTAGCAAATCCAGAATCAGTTTCATCCACAGAGTCTTCTTCATTGATTTTTGGAATGTCTTTGGGAATGCCTGGATTTGGATCCTTAGGGACAATATTTGCTCTAGTAGGATTGGCATTCAGATCAGTCTGAGGCTCAGCAGGAACAACAGTCTTTTCAGTAGGAACAGAGACATCAGAGGCATCTTGGAACTATTTGAAGACCCTTTACTCAGAAGCTTAGCCTTGATTTCTTTAAGAGCAGTTTCAAGGGAGTCAAGACGAGCCAGCAAGGTGGTGTGATATGAATCCACTTTCTGGTCAAGAGCCTGCAACAACTCAAACACTTTGGACTGCCAAGCATTGGATTTTACATGAGGTGTTTGAAAGGATAACGATACATCCATAATAGGGATAGCGAGCTTAAGAGTCTTAGAAGAAATACTTCTAATCTTAAGAAAATGGTCATTGGACTGTTTTGGAGCCCTATAAGATTCAACAAACCTTGTAACCAGAGAAGGGAAAGGCAGAATGAAAGATTTCCCTTCAGACTCACCAACAGTCTTGTTCGATTTGTAAATAACAGAAGCAAGGTCTATTTTCTTTCCTTGTATAATGCCATACAACAATTGTACTTTATCAAGCCTGATAGAAGAGTTATGCCTAGAGGGTGACCAGTTGGTGATGGTGATTTTGAAAAGGGTCTTGTACAGGGTTGTGAGCACATTGACAGGAAGAAAACCACTGTCAGGCCAAACAGTCACAACTCCACCACTAAGGTTACTAGCCATAAACCTACATTCCTTTACAGGGACTAAAAGGTCATCTTCGTTCTTCACAACAAGGAGCTTCAACAATTTTCTAATCACTTTAGGGGTAAAATCCATCCAAATACCCTTTACCTAGACCTGGTTTTTATGGTACGAGATTTGGTCTAAGTCTTTCCTAAAATGTGCATAAAATTCTTGCACAAAACCCTGACAAGGTGGCATAGGTTTCACCACTGTTGTTTTCCATTTTCGGTCAACCATAATTTTGGAAATTTCAGGGAACTTAGAGAGTTCGACATTAGACTTACAGACAATGGGCCTAAAAACAATAGTCTTTAAACCTAGACTTAGTAGAAGGAGAAACAAAAAATTTTCTTTTACCTAAAACCTCAGATTAAGGTGACGCTTTCACCTTCCATTTTCCCTTGGCAATCTCAGCTTGTTTCTTCTTCTTTGCTTGGGATTCAACAGAGAACCCTTTCATGCACTTTAGTCTCTTAATGAGAGGCTGATCATCAGATGGAATGGATCTAGAAGATGAAGATTTTGACACCGATTTTGAAGTAGAAGGGGTGCCATCACTTGAAGTAGAAAAGTGCGCACTTTCCTGGCATGTGAGGATTGCCCTGATTTTGTTCTCCTTTTGGCTTCAGCAGCCTTCCTAATGTCATCAATGAATCCCTATTGATGTTCCATTGAATCTTGCAAAAGTTTGTTAGGAGAGAATATTGAGAGAAAAAAATGAATAAAAAAAAGTAGACTTTGGATATGATGGCTGAAAAGAACAAAAGAGTGACCTTTAGAAAAAAGAAAAGTTCGCAACCTTAGAAAAACACGATTTTTTATTCACTGATGACAATGTGAGCACATCAAACAGTAATGTGTGCACAACAAACACAGATTAAAGAAAGTCACACATGTGATAACATATGAGTACAAGGTGCACACATTGAACCATACACAAAGCTCAATAGAAGAAGAGATGCTTAGGAGAGAAATCAAAGATAGAAAACTGCAGACATGTGAACATAAGAACTCTCAAAGTGGTGACATCGGATAAAGGCAAAAGACAAGAAACACACACATACAAAAATAAATAAAATGAAAAGGAAATTACCATGAGATCAATTTCATAAACAGAATTTTAAAAAAGTAAGTATTGACAATCAGTGTGACATAAGAGATGAAATCACCAATCTTGGGGAAGCTAAAAGAATGTTCTCTAACAAGTCACTTTCACACATGAGCAGATATTTCTTTTGTCAAACAATGAGCAAGAATGCATATATTTTTTGTCATAAGTGTGTGTGGTGTCCTCAAAGGGAAGCATGACTCATTGGTCAATTAAACATCTTTTGACTCCCCTTTCCCTCAAGCCCTTTCTACAATTCAATTCAACAGAATTCTTTTTGCTTTCTTTTTCAATGGATATTTTAAGCACTAAATAGAACAAAATCTCTTAATCAGCAACCAAGTGTAGCTTTCACACTTGCAAGGAGGTAGCCCTCTAAATGGTATATCTTCAAAGGACATAGGGATCTCTACATCTTGGACGATTACTTACTTATGACTTTCACACTATAAGCAAGGTAGCTCTTTCACTTGGTGACAAAGTCAAGCAATACAAACTCATGGAGAGATCTTAAGACATAAATGCTTTAGAAAAGAAAGCACAAGGTGGACACATTGCAACAACATGCTACCACAAGACTGCAAAAAATCTCAGACACCAACACAAATTAAAAGAATACTTGAAGCAATAAAAAGTTGGAAATTTGTCTCATGGCATTTATTAGATAAGATAGAGACACTACTCAATTTGAATAAGTCCAATGGACTTCCTCAAATTCATAAAAGTTTGCAAGTCTAAAGCCTTAGTAAATAGGTCAGCAAGTTGAAAGTTTGTGTTATCATATGAAAGTGTGATCACTTTCTCATCAATTAAGTCTCTTCTAAAATAATGCCTAATGTCAATGTGTTTGGTTCTAGAGTAATGAACAAGATTTTTAGAAATGTTTATTGCACTGGTGTTATCACAAAAAACAGTTATGCATTCTTGATTAAATCCATAATCACATAACATTTGCCTTAACCAAAGAACTTGTGTGTAGCAACTCCTTGTAGCAATAAATTCAGCTTCAACCATGGAGAGTGAGATTGAATTTTGTTTCTTGCTATACCAGGTAATCAGGTTGTTGCTGAGAAAGAAACATCCTCCAGATGTGCTTTTTCTATCATCCAAACACCCAGCCCAATCAGCATCACTAAAACCCACAAGAGTAGGATTAGAGTCATATGAAAACCAAAGCCCAAAATCTGATGTTCTAGCAACATATTTTATAATCCTTTTAACAACTTTAAGATGAACCTCAATAAGATTAGATTGAAACCTTGCACACGCACCTACACTAAAGTACAAATCAGGCCTACTTGCCATCAAATATAACAAACTCCCTATCATGCTTCTAAAAAGCTTGTTATCAACTTTTTACCTTTTTCATCCTTGGAGAGTTTAAGAGTGGAGCTCATTGGGGTGTTTCCGTGCTTGGTAGATTCAAGATTGAATCTTTTGAGCATGTTTTTGGCATACTTAGACTGAGAGACAAACATTCGACAATCAATTTGTTTGATTTGAAGACCAAAGAACATGTTAGCTCTCCTACCACACTCATCTCAAATTCATCTTTCATTAGAGTAATAAAATATTCCAATTGAGTATGTGAGGTGGAACCAAAAACAATATCATCTACATAAATTTGAGCAAACAAAAAATCACCTCTTTCATGCTTTATGAACAAAGTTTTGTCGGCATTACCTCTTGTGAAATTATGATCAAGGAGGAAGGAGGTCAACCTATCATACCAAGCTCTTGGTGCTTTCTTCAAACCGTAGAGTGCTTTCTTGAGTTTGAACACATGATCAGGCTTATGAGGATCCTGAAATCCTACTGGTTGCTCAACATAAACTTCTTCCATCAGCACTCTGTTCAAAAATGCACTCTTCACGTCCATTTGATAAAGTTTTAGCTTCATACAACAGGCAACTCCTAGCACTAATCTTGTGGATTCTAGCCTAGCCACAGATGCAAACATTTCATCAAAATCAACTCCTTCAACCTGGGTATACCCTTGTGCAACAAGTCTTGCTTTGTTTCGCATAATGTTCCCGAATTCATCCGATTTGTTCTTGAAAATCCACTTTGCTCCAATAACAGCAGCACTCTAGCACTAATCTTGTGGATTCTAGCCCCCTTGTTACAGAGATGCAAACATTTGTTTCATCAAAATCAACTCCTTCAACCTGGGTATACCCTTGTGCAACAAGTCTTGCTTTGTTTCGCATAATGTTCCCGAATTCATCCGATTTGTTCTTGAAAATCCACTTTGCTCTAATAACATTAATTCCTTCAGCCTGGGTACCAGTTTACACGTCATTTCTCTCAAACTGTTCCAACTCTTCATGCATGGCAGCAATCCAACAATCATTTTCAAGAGCCTCATTTGCACTCTTAGGTTCTGAAAGAGAAACATAGCACAGGTTATTAATTTCACTCAATCTTTTACATCTAGTGACCATTACCTCATCCGGATTTCCAATAACTGTAGATGGTGGATGAGCCTTTTTTATCCAGATGGGTGGTTCTCTGGTTTTGGGTGTCTTTTGTCGAGTGATTTCATCAAACAAATCAATAATCAATTTGAGTCCTTGTCTCTCTAGAAGAGATCCTTGTTGAGCTGCAAATGTGTTTACGTTAGATTTCAATGTGGTCACATCTTTAGGAGAACTCGGAGTGAACACGTCATCATGGTCAGTGGTCACATTAGAAGGAGACACTAAGTCATCAATTTCATCTTCATGAGAAAACTGAGAGAAATCTTCTGAATCAAAGAAAACAGCATTAAATGATTCAATTATACGTTGAGTTCTCATATTGAAAATCCTATATGCCCTTCTATTTGAAGGGTATTTGAGAAAGACACCTTTATCACTTTTGGAATCAAATTTTCCAAAGGGATCTCTATCATTTAACACATAGCACTTGCACCTAAAAACATGAAAGTATGATAGATCAGGCTTCTTACCTTTCCATAACTCATACGGAGTTTGAGAGGTACCTTTTCTTTGAAAAACTTTGTTTGCAATGTGACACGCTGTGTTGATTGCTTTTGCCCACAAGCTTGTTGGTAATTTTTTGGCATTTAACATAACTCTTGCCATTTCTTGAAGAGCTTTATTCTTTCTCTCCACAACTCCATTCTGTTAGGGTGTTTTTGGAGCAGAAAACTCGTACCATATATCCTGCAAATCACAAAAACTGGAAAAATTATTGTTCTCAAACTCCCTTCCTTGATCACTTCTTATCCTTACAACTTTCTTCACTCCACAATTTTGTTCAACTTGAAGTCTCTTGATCAGATTTTGAAAAACTTCAAATGCATTAGTCTTTGCCCTTAAAAAATCAACCCATGGGTACCTTGAAAAATCATCAACACACACAAAAACATATCTCTTACCTCCCAAACTTTCAGTTTGCATAAGACTTATCAAGTCCATATGAAGAAGTTCTAACACACATGAGGTTCTCAATCGAGACAACGATTTGTGTGGAAATTTAGTTTGCTTACCTTGTTGGCATGGGCCACACACTTTACCTTTTGGGAACACAAGTTTAGGCAAACCTTTCACAGTATCTTTTTTGGAAAGTTTATCAAGGTCTCTGTAATTCATGTGTCCAGGCCAAATATCAATACAATCTAATTTGGAACTTAAGTAAGAAACTTTGTTAGTCAAGAGATAATAATTATCATTTGATCTCTTTCCTTCAAGAACTGAAGTACCATCATCATTCAACACTTGACACAAATTTTTTGAAAATTTCACAACACAACTTTTATCACAAATTTGAATAATGCTTATAAGATTAGCTTTAAAACCTTCAACATAGAACACATCATTCAGAACAGGGAAACCAAGAATAACAATAGATCCTTCGCCAAGGATTTTACCTCTTTTACCATCACCGTAGGTCACATGACCAACCTCAACAAATTCAAGATCAGTGAACAAACCTTTGTTACCTGTCATGTGTCTTGAACACCTGTTGTCAAAGTACCATTGGTCATTTTGAAATGCAAACAATGATGTATGAGCAACCAAACAACTGATACTAGGCTTAGGTCTCCATATTTTTCTATTTTTGAAAAAATTGTTTTGATGCGGATTTTTTTTTTAGACGGAAAAACATGATTTCTAATGCATCTTTTCAAATATGCAATGAGCTTGAAAAAATTTGGTCTAATGTGACATTTTTTTGACAAAAGTGACAAACATGAGTAAACCTTTTTACCTTGAGAAGAGGATTAGGAGGTGCAGTAAGAACATTCTGGTCTGAAACTGTGTTGATAGTGGTGGTCACAACTGGTTTCGAGGTGCTCGTCTTAATGAAAGTGGTCACACCAGGTTTGGAGGATCTTACTGCAAGAGAAAAACCCAATCCAATTTTGTCACCAAAAGACTTCCCTTGGCCAAGAACTTCATCAAGTTTAGAAGAACTTACATTCAATCTTTCAACAATGGCCATAGGCTCAGTTAGTTCATTTATAGCTTGATTTAACAAAAGTTCCTTGTTAGATAAATCAATAAACACAGCTTTCAATTTATCATTCAACACTTTTTTATCTTTTGTTAAGGTGCAGTTTTCAGATTCAAGAGATTTGATCTTCTTGATGGCTTTCACCCATGACTCATACTTCTTATCATAAGCCTTTTGCTGCTCCTTATAAACATCACTTGAGTCATCCAAGGACACACTCCTACTATCCTCTTGGTTAGATGTAAAAGCCAGGAAGTTCTTCATCCTCATTTATGTCATCACCTCCACTCTTATTGTCATCACTTTCACTTAGTGTGGCAGACATGGCTTTTCCCTTTTTCTTTAGAGTGTTAGCACACTCTGACTAAATGTGTCCATACCCTTCACATTCATAACACTTGATGCCTTTTGCTTTTTCTTGTCATTATCTCTCGAAAATCGTTTCAAGAAGGCACCTTGACCAACTTGGTCAGTGGACTTCTTCACAAAAGATTGTTTACCCTTTTTGCTCAACTTAGGTTTTCTCATATTCTTTTTCAAGAATTTAGCAAACAATTTTGTGAGAAAAACACACTCATCTTCCTCACCATCACTAGAAACAACACAAACAGTAGCTTCAAATGTTACTTCATGCTTCAGTACGAGTCTCTTTCCTGGTTTCTTCTCCAATCATTTCAGATTGAGTTCAAAAGTCTGAAGTGATCCAATGAGTTCATCCAGTTACATTTCGTCCAGATTTTGACATTCTTCGATAGAGGTTGCTTTGGACATAAACTTCATAGGCAGAGAACACAAAACTTTCTTGACAAGTTTAGTGTCAATATAAATCTTACCCAAAGCAAAGCATTCATTCGTGCTATCACATAACCAACCACGAAAATCAGTGATAAACTTATCAACATGCATAAAATGGTTTTCATAATCAGTAATCAATCTCCCAAGTTTGGTCCGTTTAACCATGTTAGTTCCTTCATTCTTAAATTGGAGTTTGTCCTATGCATCTTTAGTTGTCTCACGGTTGGCTATATTTTTCATTTGGCCAATACTGAGAGCATTAAGAGAGCACACAGAGCTTTAGAGTTGAAATTAGACTCTTCCAACTCAGCTTTGGTCCATTGATCAAAGAGTTTTCCCTTGCTACCACCTTCTTCACTAACAACCTGCGGTTCTTTCCAACCAACAACACAAGTATTCCAAGCCCTTTCATCAATAGATTTTAAGAAGGCTTTCATCTTAGGTCTCTAAAAAGAAAAGCTAGTTCCCTCCAACAATGTTGTTCGATGAGTAGATCCACCTTCACCAAAGAAACTCATAGTGACAGAACAAAAAATGTGGTCATACAAAGAAAAGTGATCACACAGATCGAAATGAGTAGATCTGCTCGACCATACACAAAACAAAAGACAAAACAAACAAGCACAAACACAAAATAAAAATCTAACAAACAAGTAAGGATCAACTGAAATAACTCATCAAAACGCGCTCTAATACCAAATGTAAGTTTTAAAGGGTTACCAAGTGTTTAAAACTTATGCAGAATGGGTTGCTTGTTCAATTTTTAGAACAAATGAGTTGTGACAAACATAATCAACACATACATCAAAGCAAGTAAAGAACACACTCATTTTTACATGGTTCGGCATCAAGCCTACATCCATGGGACGAAGTCCAAAGAAAGCAAATTCACTATGAAAAACTTATGAGTTCAAATACAAAGCAAGATAACCTAAGTTGTAAAACACTCCCTGTTTTTTGCACAACAACTCTATTGAGTAAAGAGAAAGGTGCAGAAAAGACTTTGGAAAAAGGTGAAGAACTATTCTAGAAAGGTGGTTTGGTTTATGGGAGGATATTGAGTAAAGAGACAGGTGAAGAAAAGGCTTTCTAAGTTTTCTTCTAAATTTGTAGTTTACAGTTTATATTGATGTGTGAAAGTGTAATGTTTACAAGCTTATTACTGGGGATTAGTTTGTAATGTTTACAAACTATTGTAAAAGTTTGTAATATGCATAAAACACTGCGTATTGTAAAACTGGCTAGTATAAATTAGCTCACTGTTTTGCTACTTGGCAGTTAGTAAAGTTGTTGAAGAATTCTAGAACTTTTCCCTTCGGAATCTTTACTTTCCTCTTCTTGTTTTCTTTAATTTTTCTTTACTTTGTGCTAAAATATTCATGGTATCAGAGCCCTAGACAAACGTCTATGGTTGATTTTGTCTTTAACTTAGAAAATTTTAGCTCAAAATTAGTAGAAAATGAACACTAAGGGCTTGAATTTCATTATTCCAAGTAATCCACCCACTTTACCCACCATTTCTGTGAAATTACTTGAAAGAAACTATTCTTTCTGGAGGTCCCAAATTCTCCCAGCGTTGACCTCTCATGGAATTGAAATGTTCGTGGCTAGAGAGAGAACGTGTCCACCAATGTTCTTGATTGAGAAAGCAGATGATTCTAAGCAAGCTATCAAGAAGCCGAATCCAACTTATTTTGCTTGGAAAAAGATTGACCAGTTTTTGGTAAGTTGGCTATACTCTACAATGTAAGAGACTATGTATCGCCATGTAGCTAAGTGTACTTCTGTGTATGAGATTTGGAATATTTTAGAGATGCATTTTTAATCTACGTCTAAGGCTAGAACTCTTCACCTTAGAAATTTGTTACAAACTACAAAGACAGATGCTAGTACTGTTAATGAGTATGTGTTGAAAATGAGAGAGTTAGGGGATGAATTGATTACCAATGGTGTCAATATTTCTGATGAAGAACTCCTGTTATATATATTAGATGGCCTTGGGCCTGAATATGATGCAATTGTGGCAAACTTAACTGCGAGTAGTAGTCAAACCACTTTACAAGAGGCTCAATTTTTACTTCACAAACATGCTTCCCTGACTCATTTTCATGAAGCTTTGATGGTCTCTAAGCAAGGTCAGAGTGATCCTTTAGTTATGTCACCGCACACAAACCCTCACCTGTTTGAGGCTAATAATTCAAGAACTTTTAATCAATTCTCTCCATCAACTCCAGTCTTATCTCAACCACCAATTTCAAATGTCATTGCTCAACATCAGCATCCTGGTTTCACTGCCAATCAAGGATTTGCTAGACCTAATTTTACCTCCCCTCAACAACGACAGTACTCACAGTTTACTCCTGTTAATCAATACCAAATGTATCACTCTCAAATGGTGCGTGGTAAAGGAAGAGGCAGAGGATACTTTCGACCAAAGTTAATATGTCAAGTGTGTGGAAAATGAGGTCATTCAGCCCTACAATGTTATCACAGGTTTGATCATGAATATCAGGGGTTTGTGTCTTCTAGATCTGGTTACAATTCTGGACCTGTATACAATTTTGGTCCGGGATACAATGCTACTCATGGATACAATACTGGATCTGGTTAATCTTCAATAGAAGGTCAATCTCATGAATCTGGCCAAGCTCTGTTAGCAACTGGAGTTATGCCTGGGCCGTGTGTTAACAAATTAGTTCCTGCAACATATAATTCTGGAATGCCAAATGCTCAGAGTGGTTATCATGGACACTGTAGTTCTATTCCATCCAATCTTGGAGGTTCTCAGCAATTTCACCCTAGCAGATTCTTCAGTACTGAAACAAAACATCAGAGTCATGCACTAGCTTCAATTGGAACCACCATGGCTACACCACACACTGTGACAGACCAGACATGGTATGTAGACTCTGGAGCTACAAATCACATGACTTCTGACCTTAACAATCTAGTCATCCAAGACAACTATCAAGGAGGAGCAGCAGTCCAAGTGGGAAATGGACAAACTGTCCCAGTCTCACACACAGATGTGTCTCTTTTACACTCCCAAACTTCTCCTAGAGTTTTACTTCTCAAGAATATGTTATGTATGCCTCATAGCAAAAAAACTTACTAAGCATATCTCAAATTACTAAAGACAATGGTGTGATCATAGAATTTCACTCTGATCATTGTCTTGTAAAGGACAAATGAACTGAAGAGGTACTGCGTCAAGGAACCTTACAAGATGTATTGTACCAGCTGCAAGTTTCCTTGCCAATTGCTACCTCCAACTCTAACTCCCATGCATCTTGCTTTGTTGCTGATGTCTCCAACACCTTATCTAGTGATAATAGCTTGAATAAAAATTCTGATTCTCAAGAAGAACAATCTGATGTAAGTCTTAGTTTAGCAAAATTAAGGCATGCTCAGTTGGGGCATCCACAAATGAAAACTCTTAAGAATGTGATGAATAAAGTGCATATCACTGGTTCATTTGCTAATAACATTTTTTGTGAATCTTGTCAATTTGGAAAATTATCTCAGACTTCATTTCCCAAATCTGCCTCTAGAACAACAAGACCTCTTGAATTGGTCTGAAGCCTTTAATGTTTTTACCTATTTCCATTGCTTTTCGGAAAAACAATTAGATGCCAAGTTAAAGACTTTACAAACTGATTGGGGAGGTGAATTTAGATCCTTTACTGGTATTTACAACAACATGGGATTAATTATAGACACCCTTGTCCCTATCTCCATCAACAAAATGGGAGATTAGAAAGACGATATAGGATCATTACAAAATTTGGTCTGACATTATTGGCACATGCTGGTATGCCTTTATGCCTATGGTGGCAAGCTTTCAACACAGTTGTGTATCTTGCAAACAAGCTTCCTTCTTCTGCCCTTGAAGATGTATCACTTATCAGATGTTGTACAGGAAGCCACCTGATTATAGTGAGCTGAAGGTCTTTGGATGCAGATGTTATCCCTTTATAAGACCTTATCAAAAACATAAATTGTCCTATCATTCAGAGTAGTGTGTTTTTGTAACAACTACTGAAAACTAGTACAATGCATGCATAATAACAATAGAAAATTGGGCCCAAAAACTTTCTTTTCATTATAAGTCATATGTCTTTTATACACAAAGAGTAATGTTTACAAAAATGCATTTTTAAAGGCAAAACAGGGGAAACAGTGTAGCTATCTCACTTCGCTTGCCGACGCCCCTCCGACTGCATCACCTAGAACCTGCATCCACAAAGGAAAATAACGGGGTGAGCACAAAATAATGCTCAGTAAAACTCTCTCTGTCTGTCCCCGTATAAATAACTCTTAATTCTTTCCTTATGCTATTTCGATTCTCTGCTTCCTAATAACATCATGGCCTCGTCTTACCTTTAGGATGCGGTGGATAGGCGTTCACACTTTGACACCATCTCACTCTCTATGCTATCGGGTGGTCTATACAATTCATGCTCATCTGAGTCGGGTGGAATTGCGTTCATCTATGTGATCACCCGTACCAACCCGTTCTTAGTGACTACCGAGTGAGGATCACAAAGCACCAACTCGGTTCTTTCTAACTATCGGGTGGAGATCACCTAGCACCTACCCGTTCCTCATGAATTTTGGGTAATGATCACCAAGCATTTACCCGTCTCTAGTCACTATTGGGTGATGGTCACAAAGCATCAACCCACTTCTACCAAATGTTAGATGATGATCACAAAGCATCAACCTACATATCTCTTAACTAACCGGGTAGTGGTCACAAAGCATCTACCCATTTCTACTACTCATCGGGTGATGATCACAAAGCATCGACCCATCTCTCTAAGGGCTATTCGGATGATGATCACAAAGCATCAATCCGATTCCCATAACGGTCGGGTGATGACCACAAAGCATCATCTCAACTATACTACTCTTCTAATTCATTCTATTGTAGCATTTTTTCAATGCTCTCTACCCTTAGAGTAATTTTACCCACTAAGCTCTCTACTCATAGGGTAAATGCATAAACCATTTCCTTACACTTTCTTAGGTCACTTTTCCATGCACAATTAGTGCCTATGGATGGTTCATCACTACCAATGCACTTATGAAATGCCAACATGCAATGTTGCAAGAATTAAGGTTCAATACTCACACTCAAACCTCTATTAGGCATTTCATCAAACATCTCATGTGCACTATAAAACTCTATTATAGCAATGATTCTAAATCTTTCTCTAACCATCCAAAATGGAGAAAAACCCCTTCACAAAGCCATAAAACCTGTCAAACAAGGCACTTCCAAAAAGGGATCCATGACACCCCTTAAATTCCATCTCAAACTACCTTGCCAACCCAACATCTCATTTCTCAAATTTGCAAGGTATAACAATCACAAAGCATAGAAATCTCTATTTAATCCTTCATACATGCCATATTACATGTACATCACATACATACATCAAGTCTATCAAAACCCTAATCAAGAAATTTCATAAATCTCAACTTGGGTTGGGTTTTACTTACCTTGTTATGGAGAGACTTCACAAATTCTTCCTTTCACTTGTTTAGCTTGACTTTTCCTCTAATCTTAACCAAAAGAAGGAAAACCCTCAAACTTCAATATGGGTTAAAACTCCCAAATCACACAACTTAAGTAGAAATCCTTACCTTAGGAAGCCTTAGGTTGCTTTTCTACCCCAAATCCCTTCAAAAAATACCTTGGAGAACCTTGATCAAAAGAAAAGAGAAGTTGAGAAGAGTGAGGATGGGAAGTTGCGTTTGAGAAGAAGAAAATGAGGGGTTTCTTTGATTCTAATTCCTTTTAATGAAATATAAACACACTCATTCCCATTTTGCCCTTATTCTTCTTTGGGAATTCCATCCATATCCTTTGATTCATTACAAACTCACCCCCATATCAACACATTCTCTATGAAAAATCCTTACAATTAACTCCCCACTTTTCCTGCTAATTAGGGGTAGAAAGGTCAAATTGCCCTTAGGGAAGAAAATATCTAAAACTTAACCAACATTTTATTCGGCCTGTCGCCGCGGCGAAGAAACTGTCGCCGCTGCAAAATCGGCAGCCTTCCCCGTGGCTTCAACCTCTCTTCGCCGCGGCGAAGATTCTTCTTCGCCCCGGCGAAGCACGGCAGACTGAAATTCTTCTGTTTTCAACCAATTTCAGGGCAAACATTCAACACAACACTAAATCAAACAATAATACCAAAACCAACTCAAAATAAGAGCGAAAGAGGACACAGTAACAACGTACCTCAAGCGGGGCGTTACAGTTTTCATAGGATACAGTCTAGCACACAAAGGGTACAAATGCCTCTCCCCTACAAGGAAAATTTATATTGTCAAACAGGTAAAATTCAATGAAACAAGTTTTCCTTACAAACTTGGTTTTAAGCTTTACATTTAAGGATTTGGATAGTACAGGACTGAGTTTATCCAATGTTGAAAGCTCTTCTTCCTCCTGCTTGGATCATTAAATAGAGCAGACTTTGAGGTTTAATACTCCTGAGTAGCCTAGTGGTGGTACAATGAAAGATAATACTGCTAGTCAGGAACCAGCTGTATTATTTTCTTCTTCTGGCTTAACTCAGCAGTCTAGTGGTGGTGTAATGAAGGATAATAATACTGGTCAGCAACCAGTTGTGATAACCTCTTCTTCTAGTTTAATTTAGCAGCCTAGTGATGGTATAATGAAGGATAATAATGATGGTAAGCAACCAACTATGATAATCCCCTCTTCTAGTTTAACTCAGTAGCCTATAAGTGATATACTGAAGGATAATACTACTCGTCAGCAACCAACTGTGACATTCCCTTCTTCTGAATTCGAGAATGCTCCTTTAGGAATTCATTTAGAAGTGGTTTTACCTTTTCAAAAACACACTCTTAGCACCAATCATCATCCCATGATTACCAGATCAAAATCTCACTCACAACATCCCATAGGACAGGCTTATATCACCACTATTTCCATTCTTCCAGAGCCAAAATCTGCTGCAGAAGCTTTAGTTGTTCCAGAATGGAAGGCAGCCATGACAGAGGAGTTTGAGGCTCTCTTAAGAAACAAGACCTGGGAATTAGTCCCCTTCACCTCAGATATGAATGTTGTGGGCTATAAGTGGGTTTTCAAGACTAAACTAAAAGCTGATGGGACCCAATAGAAATATAAAGCAAGATTAGTGCCAAAGGGTTTCAACAAACTCTTGGTCTAGATTATTTTGACACCTTCTCACCGGTGATTAAGCCTGCAACCATTAGAATTATGCTATCACTTGCAATCGATCACAAGTGGGAAATACAACAAATAGACATCAACAATGCATTTCTGAATGGGGAACTTACAGAAACAGTGTTTATGTTTCAACTTGATGGCTTTACTGATCAGTCTAAACCCAAGCATGTGTGTAAACTTTACAAAGCTCTTTATGGACTAAAGCAAGCCCCAAGGGCTTGGTTTGATAAACTGAAAACAGCCTTGGTTGAGTGGGGATTTCAGAGCAGTATTTCAGACACCAGTTTATTCTTCTTTAAAAAAGGCACTCACGTGGTTTATCTCCTGGTTTATGTAGATGACATCCTTATAACAGGGAATGATCCTATCTTAATTAAGCATATTGTTACAGATTTAAACAGCACATTTGCTCTGAAGACTCTAGGTGCTCTTAATTACTTCTTGGGATTTGAGGTGCATAGGAACAAAGTAGGACTTTTCCTTACTCAAGCAAAATATGCACAAAACCTACTAAATAAGGCTGGTCTCTCGGAGTGCAAATCGTGTAACATTCCCATGGCAACTGGAACAAAGCTCATGAAAGAGGATAGTGACTTTTCTTATCAGCCATCTCTATACCGAAGTTTGGTAGGAGGACTCCAATATCTAACATTATCAAGGCTTGACTTAGCCTTTGCTGTTAATAGGCTAAGTCAGTTTCTTCAATACCCTACTACAAACCATTGCACTGCCTATAAAAGAGTCCTTCGTTACATCAAATGAACAATCCAGCATGGCTTACTGTTTAAACAAAACTAGCAGTTCAAGCTATAAAGATATGCTGATGCAGATTAGGCCAGTGATGGGAATGATAGAAGGTCCACAACGAGTTACAGTATTTTTCTTGGGGGAAATCTAATTCAATGGTGCTCAAGGAAACAAAAAGTTGTTGCGTTGTCTTCTATAGAGGCAGAGTATAAAGCTCTTAGCCAGGCAGCAACATAATTGGTTTGGGTTCAAAATTTATTTCAGGAACTTAGTCTACAACTCACCAACATTCCAATACTTTGGTGTCACAATATGAATGCTGGTTCACTATCCTCTAATCCTGTATTTCATGCCAGGACAAAGCACATTGAAATTGATGTGCATTATGTAAGGGAGTTGGCTGTTGAAAAAAGATTATGTGTTCAATATGTGTGTTCTAAATATCAGGTTGCTGATACTTTAACAAAAGCTCTTCCTGCTTACAGATTTCTGACTCTCAAGGACAGACTAAATATGGTATCATCCATACCTGCAGATGAACCTGTTACTTCAGCTGATTCTCAGAGTTGAATGTTTTTGCTTAGCTTCTACTGAAAATTAAACTCTGGTTGATGAATGCTTATGCTTTGGTTGATGAGTGCTTATGATTTGTTTGTGCATAGGAGTGTTTTTAACTTCAGAAGGAGTTGTACAAAGTCAGATGAACCTGTTACTTCAGCTGACTCTTAGAGTTGAATGCCTTTGCTTAGTTTTTGCTGAAACTTAAATTCTGGTGGATGAATGCTTATGCTTTGGTTGATGGATGCTTATGCTTTGGTTGATGAGTGCTTATGATTTGTTTGTGCATAGGAGTGTTTTTAACTTCAAAAGGAGTTGTACAAAGTCAGATGAACCTATTACTTCAGCTGACTCTCAGAGTTGAATGCTTTTGCTTAGTTTCTGCTGAAACTTAAATTCTAGTGGATGAATGCTTGCTTATGATTTGTTTGTGCATAGGAGTGTTTTTAACTTCAGAAGGAGTTGTACAAAGTAAGGTGACCAGAATAAGGGAAGCTACTGTTGAAAAATTAGCAAATGATGCCAGTAAGGTAGTTTGGCTTACGGGAGAATATTGAGTAAAAAGAAAGGTGCAGAAAAGGCTTTGGAAAAAGGTGAAGAACTATTCTAGAAATGTGGTTTGGTTTACAAAAGGATATTGAGTAAAGAGAAAGGTGCAGAAAAGGCTTTCTAAGTTTTCTTCTAAATCTGTAGTTTACAGTTTATATTGATGTGTGAAAGTGTAATGTTTACAAGCTTATTACTGGGGATTAGTTTGTAATGTTTACAAACTATTGTAAAAGTTTGTAATATGCATAAAACCCTGCGTATTGTAAAAGTGGCTAGTATAAATTAGCTCAGTGTTCTGCTACTCGACAGTTAGTAAAGTTTTTGAAGAATTCCAGAACTTTTCCCTTCTGAATCTTTACTTTCCTCTTCTTGTTTTCTTTAATTTTTCTTTACTTTGTGCTAAAATCTTCATATCTTCTTTGGTTGAACTTCAAGTCCTCACAGCAACATCATGTTGAAGAAGAGCTCCTCTCAAAATTCAACAATAAAGACAGGACAGCAGCTTACACACCAGCTATCGTCACAAAAGAAACAGCATCCTAAAGATCTTATACTAGGATAAGTGAGGATGGTAATTCAAAGCCTACCAAAGCATTGTAAGAAACCTTAACCAAAATGAGAACCTCAGAGAATATTCAGAGAGGAAAACAAATGTGATCAGATTCCCTGAAGAGAACGCTAGAAATGAATGAACATATAAAGATCAATGTGTTAAGGGTTGGAGGACAAAAAAGCTAAATATTAACTTTTGTGTTTTTCTTTTTGCACAAGAAATTTGGGACCACAAACAAAAGAAATATTCATTTTCTCACACAACGAATAAAAAAAGGACAAATGAAAAAGTACAATACAAAATATCAACAAGGAATAATATTGTTCAAAAAGAAAAACCGGTGCATAAAGTGTGATTTAGGAAAAATATCTGTCATATGAATTGTGAGCACACAGATGCTGAAGTGCTTACACTTGTGAAGGTGTTCACCTTTAGCGAGTGTGTTCCACATTGGCAGAGGAAAAAATAGTGCAGGACTCAAAACAGGATCATAAGATGACAAAAACATTAACAACAATGAATAAGAACATTACTCCTTAATCTAATTTAGTATAAAATTTAATTATTTCAAAAAAAGGTATAAATAAAGTAAACAAATTATCGAATAAATCTATTGTAAGTAAAGCTAATATATTATTTTTTAAAATAGAGTCATGAGTGAAAAAAAAAAAAAAGGTTTACAAAGTTACATCAAATCCGAAATTGGCCTAAAACTGAAACAACGCGATCTTTTTATTCATGTCTTATACAGACAACTCCAATGAGCAAACATGCATAAATCTATTATGCAGATTCTCATTAGTTTCACTGAAGTTGAGGAGACCTCTGAGTCTTTGCCTGCGTAAGATGAGCATCAATATCTTTGCAGGCATGGACGACAGCCGGCAGAGTTGTTTCCGGATTTGGAATATTGGCATTCAGCTTCTCATATTCGAAACTCCAATGCACCAGGCTGCCTTCTTCCCTTGGAGTAACTTGAAGAATGAACCTGAAGCTCTTGTAGAATTCAAGGAGATCTCCTTCTATCGTTTTGTAACTCGCTGACCTGTTTCTGTAATCGATTTCTTCAGTTATCATCTTAATCTTTTCAACTTTTCCATCTGTAACCACAAAATTACTTAAGAATAGATACTGACGTTCTGTTTGGTACGATTTATTCTATTAAAGCTTATTAGAATAGAACTTACGAAAATTTAACTTTTATGAAAAATAAATTTTAATTATTTGGTTAAAAACATATGAAAAAAACATTTTAATATTCAAGAAATACATCTATTTATAAAATAGAATAGAGATATTTTGACATTTCAACACTTTAAATAAACTCAAAAATGGCTTATGAGCTTTTCGTATAAGCAGTAAAATACTTATTGAAAGTTTTATAAGCACTTTCAAGATGCAACCAAACAATCTTAAATTTTTTTTAAGTGCTTATAACTTTAATTAAGTTCTTCTAGTCAGTAATTAAATAAGCACAACCAAACTGACTTTAATTTGTTCAATTCGTACGATCTATCAAGATTGTATAAAAGAACTTATACGATCAAATTAATTCCGCTCACACAAAGACATGTGGAGGTTAATTTTGAAAATTATAATAAATCAATCAAGGTAAATAAAAAGAAGGCATGGGATGAATTATTACCAATTAAATAGTTCCAGCACAGAATGGAGCCCTTTTTGCCCCATTGACCTTCCTGCAAATCAACACTCTGAAGCATTTCAGGGCTGGATTTTGACATTTGGTAAGCTAAGCAAGTGTAGAATTCAAAGACTTTATCAGCAGGAGCCTTCATTTCAATTTCAGCTTCCATCTTTCCACAGAGAGACATTTTATTTTATTTTGTTTCTACCGGAGAGACAGGCAGTGGTTGAACTGTATGCCTTTGGACTTCAGTTTATATAGAAACTTTAACATTAATCAGAATACACCACGTCGAACCCCGAAAGGTCTTCGGTGTAATTTCACCTTCAAGATTATCTAATTGGAAAGTGGACGTTCTCAAAATGCCTAAAGGGAACATCACTATGTAAAGTTAAATTAAAATGCAGGCCTGGAATTAAAAGGATTGTTTCAGGTATAAACCAGCTTAGTTATAAAGAAACCTGAAGTCCTTTGATAAGATTCTCAAGTCAATAACAACCAAATGTTATATAATTTTATCAACTTTTTGGGTTCTATAACTTCTTTTAATAAAAAAATGAAAAAAAAATTCTCAAACCACTATATTAAAGATCCTTCAAATTCTATATTGTGTGGTTCTTCTAAATTTCCAATGATTCACACCCATAGGGTCACGCCACAGAAGTACCTCCTCCTTTGTTCCCGCTCTTGTCGATTGATGCTTTCCCGGGTCAGCCGTTCCTTGGTTGACGATTGAGTTCTTTTATTTTTTGAGTTTGCTTGTATTTACATTTGTTTGCTAAGTATTGTTTCTAACCCAGGGCATGTCCTGAGGTAGGATTTTTGTTTGGTTTGGTTCCTCTTGGCTTTGAGGTGTTGGCTCCTCTTGATTCCAATCTTTTGTTTTTGAAGATTGTAAAACAAAAAGAGTGAGTGTTGCTCGGCAGCCTTGGTTAAGATTGCTTTCATAATTTGTTTTCATTTATGGTAGGTTGGTCTGTTTTTATATGACCTCTTGTAAATTTTTTCCGTTTCTTATGAACGCTTACTAAAAAAAAAAATTTGTTTTGTGAATTTTCAAGATTTATCAATTTTTAAAAATTCTTGAAATACCTCCTGAAATGGGTTTTCTCTTAAATGCTATTAAAAACCATTACCTCATAAAACTTAAGTTCAGTAATTAAACAAATATTAAAGTCGCAAACCAGATGAATATGTTCGTTTTCAATATATGAGTCAATGCTTATTAAGATATATAAAAGAATATATTTAATTAAATATAAAGCAAATGAGCATATATACTATGTGGAAATAAATAATGGAAAAATTGATAAAGCTATATATATATGTTAAGAGTAATGCTACAGTTATCGAATGATGTGCATCAATTCATGTATCGAATGACGTTGCGCAATCTTGACCGTCGATTAATTATGAATTAATATTAATCAATGGTCAAGATTGTGTCACATCATTCAGTGCATGAATTCAGTGCACATCCTTCAATAACTGTATTATTTTCCATATGTTAAACGAGGCTCAAATGTATTTCAACACAAGACCTGACATGCTTCATAGATAAATGGCCTAAAACTAATAATATATTTGTTTATAATTTTTGAAAATCTGATTACAAGTATTAAGTGTTTACTTTTACAAATTTTAAATTCTAAAAATTAGTATTTTTATCTAAATATCGTTATCAAATGTTAAGTATGATATATATTTATAATTTTTATAACAAATCATAAATTTAATAAATTATAACAAAAACATTTTGATTTTCTAAATAATTCAATTCTTAAGTTGTGTGTATCCATTATGTTTGCTACAATGATAGTAAAATAAGAATTTAAATAAAATAGGTTAATAGAGATTAAGGTTTTAAGGGGTCTGATTGGAATTTAAAAATTAGAATAGGGATATTTTTGGAGAAGTTATTTAATACAAACAAATAAGCCTTTAGTCTTAAGTTAAAAGCCAAAATTTTTTACTTTTTTCTATTAAGAGGAATATAATTGATTCTCAATCTTAAATAATAAAATCAAATAATTAATAGATATCTAAATTTCAATTTTTCTAAGTAAAATAACCACCGTTGGATAAGCGAAGTGGTCAACTAAGACTCTTGGGTGTAACTCAAGAGGTTTTGAGTTTAATTCATCCTAGTTGCTAATAAAGGGGGCCATTATCTATCAATGTAATATTATTTAAGATTTAAGAATTGAGATATATAATAATGTTAATAAGCTTGAAAGGTGAAAGATCTATGTTTATTTAACGTCACAATGTAAATAATATGAATAAGCGTAGGGGTGAGCGGTTCCGGGTACCCTGCATTTTCTAGGGGAACCGGAACCGGAACCGCACAGTACAGGTTCCCAAAAAAAGGAACCGGAACCGGAACCGCACAATGAAGGTTCTTCAATTCAAGGAACCGGAACCTAAAATGCAGGTTCCGGTTCCTTCTCCAGGGTACCCTGTAAAAAATTAATTACCCCCCTATTAGTTTAAAAAATAACAAAAACACCTTATAAGTTTACAAATACACCCCTAACAAATTTTCATTATTCATTCATTTGTGTCCAATGTAACTTATAACATGTAATCTCTAAGCAACACTTGAATTCAATCGATTCATCACAATTCACATAAAATTCGTCAATCAAAACCAAAACACAAACAATTATTCATCACAATTCACATAAAATAAATTATTAATATTTATTAATTTAATGTTATAATTGGTCAATTGGGTATTTATAATATACCAAATATAATTTAGTAAATTTAATATTAGAAACTAGTAATGTTATAATTAAATAAGTGATCATACTACAATGTAAATTGTAATGTTATAATTAATTAAGTGATCATACTACAATATAAATTGTAATGTTATAATTAATTAAGTAATATACTATTTAATTATAATGTAATATTATAATTAATTAAATTATTAATTATTTAATTAAGTATTGTAATATTGTTAATAATAGAACGTTATAATTAATTAAATAATCATACCATAAATTTATAATATAATGTTGTAATTAATAAAATTATAATAATTTGATTAAGTATTATATAAATTAGTAAATTACTAATGTTTATAATATAATGTCATAATCAATTAAGTAATAATTTAATTATGTAATGTTATATTAATTATATGATCATACTATAATAGTATAATGTAATGTTGTAATGAATTAAGTAATCATACTATAAATCTATAATTTAATATTATAATTAATTAAATTTCAAATCATTTAATTAATATACTAATGTTTATAATGAAATGTTATAATTGATTAAATAATCATATTATAAATATATAAAATAATGTTATAATTAATTAAATTTTTAATCGTTTAATTAAGTAATGTAATAGTATAGTAAATTACTAATGTTTATAATGTAATGTTATAAATTCATAACTAATTAAGTAATTATGTGATCATTTAACTATATAATGCTATAATTAAGTGATCATAATATATAATGTAATATAATAATATTATAATTTAATTGAGTAATTATTTAACTATAATGTAATACTTAATTAATGTTTATAAGGTAATGTTATAATTAATTAAATTTCTTATCATTTAATTAAGTATTGTGCTAATGTTTATGTGGTAAATTAGTAATTATTAATGTTTAAAACATAATATCATAACTCATAATCAATTAAGTAACCATTTAATTATGTAATGTTATATTAATTATATGATAATACTATAATAGTATAATGTAATGTTATAATGAATTAAGTAATCATACTATAAATCTATAATTTAATATTATAATTAATTAAATTTCAAATCATTTGATTAATATACTAATGTTTATAATGGAATGTTATAATTGATTAAGTAATCATATTATAAATATATAAGGTAATGTTATAATTAATTAAATTTTTAATCGTTTAATTAAGTAATGTAATAATATAGTAAATTACTAATGTTTATAATGTAATGTTATAAATTCATAACTAATTATATAATTATGTAATTATTTAACTATGTAATGCTATAATTAAGTAAGTGATCATAATATATAATATAATATTATAATATTATAATTTATTTGAGTAATTATTTAAATACAATGTAATGCTTAATTAATATTTATAAGGTAATGCTATAATTAATTAAATTTCTTATCATTTAATTAAGTATTGTGCTAATGTTTATGTAGTAAATTAGTAATTACTAATGTTTAAAACATAATATCATAACTCATAATCAATTAAGTAATAATTTAATTATGTAATGTTATATTAATTATATGATCATACTATAATAGTATAATGTAATGTTATAATGAATTAAGTAATCATACTATAAATCTATAATTTAATATCATAATTAATTAAATTTCAAATCATTTGATTAATATACTAATGTTTATAATGGAATGTTATAATTGATTGAGTAATCATATTATAAATATATAAAGTAATGTTATAATTAATTAAATTTTTAATCGTTTAATTAAGTAATGTAATAATATAGTAAATTAGTAAATTATTAATGTTTATAATGTAATGTTATAAATTTATAACTAATTATGTAATTATGTAATCATTTAACTATATAATGCTATAATTAAGTAAGTGATCATAATATATAATGTAATATAATAATATTATAATTTAATTGAGTAATTATTTAACTATAATGTAATGCTTAATTAATGTTTATAATGAAATGTTTATAAGGTAATGTTATAATTAATTAAATTTCTTATCATTTAATTAAGTATTATGCTAATGTTTATGTAGTAAATTAGTAATTATTAATATTTATAATATAATGACATAATCAATTAAGTAATTATTTAGTTATATAATGTTATAATTAATTATATAATCATACTATAATGTAATGTTATAGTGAATTAACTATTAAGTAATCATACTATAAATTTTTAATATAATATTATAATTAATTAAATTTTTAATCATTTAATTAAGTTTGTATTAATGTTTATAATAAAATGTTATAATTGATTAAGTAATTATACTATAAATCTATAACGTAATGCTATAATTAATTAAATTTCTAATTATAAGTCAATTAATTAACTATTTAATTATGTTATAACTTATAAGTCAATTAATTAAGTAGTAAGCAATTAATGTAATGCTATAATTAATTATACTATAAATCAATTAAGTAATGTTATAAAATTATAATTAATTAAGTAATCATTTAACTATAATGTAATGTTATAATTGATTAAGTATGATAGTTAACTAATAATTAAATTTATTAATGTTTATCAATTTATCATATATAATTAATTAATTACTAATTTATTATAGATATACTTAGAACTTGATAATTGAAGTAAATAACTAAATATATTATTACTCAATCAAATATACTATTTTATTCAAAAAATAATTCTTTTTAATAACATTAAAAATGTAAAACACTTTTAATTGGATCATAATTCCAATTATTCACTTAATTGATCAAAACTTTAATATTAATGTATTATAATATATTAAAACTTTTAATATGGTGTAATTTATATGTAATAAGTATAATTGTATTCGTATATTTATTTAATTAGGTTATTCTAAAAATTTAACTTTTTCTATTTTAAATTTTTTTATATGTAAAATAATAGAAACTCCCCCATTATTTACATTTCACAAATATTTCATTATAGTCCAGGTTC